>CM057350.1:516379699-517622463 GCA_030015575.1 Agapanthus africanus
AATGGCTTCTACCCACTTTGAGACATAATCAACCGCCAGCAATATGTACAGATTCCCAAAGGAGTTGGGAAAAGGACCCATAAAATCTATGCCCCAAATATCGAACATTTCAACAACCAGAATGGGTTGCTGAGGCATTTCATTCCTCTGGGATATTCTACCCGTATACTGACATTGTGTACAGGTTTTGCAATACTCAAATGCGTCCTTGAATAAGGTCGGCCAATAAAATCCACATTGCAAAACCTTTTCCGCTGTCTTTCTAGGACCAAAGTGACCCCCACAGGCCTGATCATGACAAAATGAAAGAACACTCTTGAACTCTTCATTTGGGACGCACCGGCGAATGATCTGATCAGAACAATATTTAAACAAATAGGGTTCATCCCAGTAAAAGTGTTTTACTTGGGAAAGAAAACGATATTTGTCCTGTTTTGACCATTCGCTCGGTATCAGTCCCGTGGCATGATAATTCACAATATCCCTGAACCATGGTTCAGTGGATATGCTCAAGAGTTGTTCATCAGGGAATGAATCATTGATCGGCAGGGTCATAGGAGAAGAAATGATGCGTGAAAGGTGGTCAGCTACTACGTTTTCACATCCTTTCTTATCTTTGATAACAAGATCGAATTCTTGTAACAGAAGGATCCAACGTATTAGTCGACCTTTTGCATCTTTCTTCGCCAGAAGATGTTTTAAAGCGGAATGGTCAGTATACACAACTATAGGTGAGCCGATTAAGGAAGGCCTGAATTTTTCTAATGCAAATACAACCGCTAAAAGTTCCTTTTCGGTGGTTGTATAATTGATTTGCGCATCATTCAGGGTCTTACTTGCATAGTAAATCACGTGTGGCATCTTTTCGATGTGCTGTCCTAAGACTGCACCTACTGCAAAATCAGATGCGTCACACATCAGCTCAATGGGGTAGTCCCAATTTGGTGATGATAAAACGGGAGCTGAAGTGAGTGAGTGTTTAAGTGAGTCGAAAGCTGTCTCGCAATCCGAGTCAAAATGGAAGGTCGTATCCTTGGCCAGGAGAAGAGTTAAAGGTCTAGCAATTTTGCTAAAGTCCTTAATGAATCTCCTATAAAAGCCCGCATGGCCAAAGAAGGAGCGAATATCTTTGACGCTTTTGGGATGAGGGAGGTTTTGAATGACATCTACTTTAGCTCTGTCAACCTCAATGCCTTTCTGTGAAATGACATGTCCAAGGACTATTCCTTCTTGGACCATAAAATGGCATTTTTCCCAGTTTAATGTCAAGTTCTTCTCTTTGCAATGAGTAAGAACAGCGTCAAGATTCGCTAGGCAATCTGAAAAAGAGTCTCCAAAAATCGAGAAGTCGTCCATAAAGATCTCCAAAAAATTCTCTACCATATCAGAGAATATCCCCATCATACACCGCTGAAAGGTAGCGGGAGCATTGCATAACCCAAAGGGCATGCGACTGTAAGCAAAGGTACCAAAAGGACAAGTAAAAGTGGTTTTATCTTGATCCTTTTTGGCGATGGGGACCTGATTGTAGCCTGAGTATCCGTCCATAAAACAATAATATTGTCGTCCCGCTAAGCGTTCCAGCATCTGATCAATGAATGGTAGAGGAAAGTGGTCTTTCCTCGTGGCAGCATTGAGTTTTCTATAATCGATGCATACACGCCACCCAGTTTGGGCGCGTGTCTGAATCAACTCATTTGCTTCATTGGTTATAACAGTGATGCCGGATTTCTTAGGAACGAAATGTATAGGACTCACCCACTGGCTATCGGAGATGGGGTATATAATACCATTATCTAAGCATTTGACGATCTCTTTCATGACAGCTTCCTTCATGACGGGATTCAACCGTCTCTGTGGTTCTCGGGTTGGTCTGGCATCATCCATCACATGTATATGATGTTCAACTATCAAGGGACTAATCCCTTTGATGTCCGCCATACTCCAACCAAAATCCTCTTTGTTAGATCTTAATACCGATAAAAGTGCATTTTCTTGCTCTGATGCAAGAGAAGCGGATATTATAACCGGTAAAGACTCATTCTCACCTAGATATGCATATTTAAGGTGAGAAGGTAAAACCTTGAGATCTAATTCAGGCGGAGAAATGATAGAAGGAAGGATCATAGATTGATTTTTGGATTTACAAAGAAGCTCAGAGCCTGTGACAGATACAGACTCGGGTGGAGAAAAGTCAGAAGTGCAGGACTCAAGTGTAGGTAAAGTGTCCTCACTAAGATCTTGTGCAAAGTCAAACAGAGATGTGCTAATGTCATCGAGATCAGTAAAGCAAAGTTCCTCGGCTCCACAACTATCGGGAGCGATCTCATGGACAGAGCACACATCTAAAATATGAGCAGTGGGTTCTGATGGCTGACTTCCAACTTTGTAGATATTTAGTTCAATGGTCATATTTCCAAATGATAAGTTCATTGAACCATTTCTACAGTTTATAACAGCGTTGGAAGTGGCAAGGAAAGGACGACCCAAAATCACCGGAATTTGGCCCCGGGGGTTTGCTACAGGATGTGTGTCGAGCACAATGAAGTCTACAGGGAAAACGAATTCCCCGACCTTTATCAGCACATCCTCTAATTCACCCCTTGGTTTGGTGATAGATTGGTCTGCCATCTGGAGAGTGCAGTGAGCAGGTTTTAGCTCTCCAATCCCTAATTGCTCATAGACAGAATAATGGAGCAGGTTAACACTTGCGCCAAGATCTAAAAGAGCACGATTTATATTTTTACCCCCAATCGAAATCGATATTGTAGGACAACCTGGGTCCTTTCTTTTCTTTGGAAGCTGGGGTATAAAAGCAGTGCTGATATTATTAGACATGAAGACCTTCTTCGGCACTTGAGTCTTCCTCTTCCTAGTGCACAAGTCCTTAAGAATTTTTGCATAAGCGGGGATTTGTTGAATCGCATCTAGGAGAGGGATATTGATGTTAACCTGTTTGAACATTTCTAAAATTTTCTCCATATGAGGACTCGTTCTATTAGCCCTTAACCGGTTCGGGTAAGGAGCTTTCGTAATAAGCGCAGGGTCCATCATAGGAGAAGGAAAGGGGGGTAGACGAGGTCCCAAAGGAGGTGTGGGGACCGTCTGTGGAGAACTATAAGGGTTGGGTGAAGGTGTTGAGCCTAATGGGAAATGGAGAATAGGCTCGCGAGAAAGTGGTTTGGTAGAAGAAGAAGGATCAGAAGGAGAAGTGTGTGTGTGTGGAAAGGACTCAGCCGGGGTGTTGATATGATTTTCAGTATTATCAATATCTTCCCCGACATTATTATTCAGCACTCTTCCCGATCTCAACGTTGTAATGGCATTTACATTGTAATGCCCAGGATTCTGTAGGGGTTGAGAGGGAAGTTTCCCTTTTTCTCTCGCACTCATTTCGGCTTTAAGTCGTGCAATTTCAGCTTCCATCGTTCTGATACTCTCAGCTTGGGACGCTGAGTTTTTCTTTATCTCACCGACGGAAGATCTAACCTTAGCCGAAACCTCTATGAAATTTGACAAAAGTGATTTCATGGTTTGAGTGAATTGAGAGAAATCGTCAGGACAGGACAACTGCATAGGATTAAACTGTGCAGGATTGTTGCCCTGGTTTTGGAAATTTTGTGACTGGTAGGGGTGCTGAGTGAGTTGAAGGGGTTGCTGTTGTGGTGGAGGAAGAGCCCTTTGAAAATTATTCGTGTTTGGAACCGTGTTTTGAGATTGATTTTGGTTCCAAGCGAAATTCGGGTGATTCCTCCAACCCTGATTGTACGTGGAAGAATATGGATCGTTTCTAGGTCGTTGAAATGCGGCATTAGAATGCTCGTGACCTTGAAACGTAGAGTTTAATGGACATTCTTCCGTTAAATGTGACGGATCAGAACAGCACCCACAAACAGTTTTGGGGAGTGACACTGGGTTTAGGGAGGCTGCTACAAATTTGTGTTCCATAGCGTCGAGCTTCTTTTGCATAGCTGCCATTTCAGCTCGAACACCTATGGACACATCTATTTGGTGAACGCCACCCCTATTCAATGGTTGGGTTCCACTCTCCCATTGTAGTGACTTTTCAGCGAACTCTTCTAAGTATCGCCAAGCTTCCCCATCATCCTTAGTCATAAATGTACCTTGACACATGTTTTCAAGGCTCTGTTTAGTGTTAGGGTTACTGCCCTCATATATGATTCGGCAAAGCTCCCATCTCGGGATGCCGTGATGAGGACATTGAACCAATAGATCCTTGAAACGTTCAAAGTATTTAGAGAATGGTTTAGCATGGAGCTGGGCAAATTGGTTCAGTTCGCTACGGATTCGAGCTGTCTTTTGGTGTGGGTAGAATTTCTTAAGGAATGCAACGACGAATTCTTCCTAATTCGTAATAGAATGTGCGGTAGTGTTATATAGCCACTTCTCGGCTATATCGCACAAAGTAAATGGAAGAAGTCGTAGACGCATAGCATCCACTGAAAGTTGTGACGTACCCATCATTGCGCATACGTTTTCAAATTTGGTAATGAAAACGTAAGCGTCCTCAGTCTCGAGTCCGTGGTATTTGGGTAAAAGATTGATATACTGGGGCTTGATTTCAAAGTTATCTCCATTGGCTGGTGGTGTGGATAAGCAGGTCGAAAGAGGACCTCTATGTGGATAGCATCTTTCCTGGATAGAAATGTGGGGAGGATTCTGCGCACCAACGGACGGCGGCAGATTAGGGTTAAAGAAGTTTGATGGATTCGGGTCCATCGGTGTGGGTGTGGTAGTAGGTAAAGAAAAGGTAAATGGAGAAATATCGACTTCGGAGTCGATAAGGGGTACGCGGACTAAACGGGCACTAGAATCCCGTGTCCAGCCTATCTTGTACTAAAAAGGGTTAGTACAAGTGGCAGCGTTAGCTTATAATTATGGGTAAATGAATGCGGTGTTTGCTTTTGAAAAAGGGACGGATTTTGAAAAAAATGATGCGACAAAACAAATGCAGCACACAAACCCTAGAATCTAATGGTCACCTAGGTCCGGCTCTAGACCGCTCCTAACTGCCAAAAGACAAGTCGCAGGATAGAATCCTCCACTGCCTCTTTGTCCCCCTGTGGCCGGATAAGTGCCAGGTAAGTGGGAAGGTACTCCACTACGTAAGTAGTGGGCCTAATTAAAAACCACTAGCCTTAGACACACTCGCCTTAGGCACCACAAGAAAACGCGGATAAGCAATGAATTACCCACGGCCCTCTCTTGTCCTAATTGAGCGCGACAGTCCTTAGAGTCTTCTCTAGATTTCTTGTAGTTAATGTGGGTCAATGCGGATGCAAGTTTTGCGATTTTCGGGGCCTAGGAAGGGTAATGAAATCCCCACCTAATTTGGATTTGGCCGTGCCCCTTAAATTTCCGTATTAGAATGAAAACAACCAAGAAATCAAAATCACGCACAAATTTAATTTTGCTTTTGCGGCGCTGCGATTATTTGCAAAGAATCCTGCAGCAAAGTGTTAGTTGGAGCTAAAAGGGGAGAGGGGAGAGAGTAAGAAGTTACCTGAAGCAATTTGGCAGAGAGAAGCCCCTACCCAGCCGCGGAACCGCCACACTTGGGCACTCCCACCGCGGAAACGCGGTCGTTTGAAGAGAACACTGCACTAAATTTCTTCAGAGAGTCTCTGTAGACTCTCTCAGCTCTCTGGTATTTTCCAAAAAATTTCTTCAATTTCCAAACAGCTCCAGATTTCCTTGCAATGAACAACAGCAAATCGTTTAGGGTTTGCACGAATTTTGATCTCAAAAACAACAATGGAATAATTCTTTCAATTCAAACTATAATATGAAACGAATTAGCGCACGATCCCCAGCAACGGCGCCATTTTGATTGAGTGATTTTCCCGTTGTGTAGTATGAATCAATTCAAAAGGTCCCTAAAACGGCAACATTTGATTGAAACTGTTTCTTGTGTCGGTATTCAGAAAATTTATAAAGAACTTCACAACCAAAAAAATATTTTGACCGCAATCAAACTACGGTGTCAATTGTAGTTCATGAATGAGTGCGGATCGTCCACAGGGATTGCACGATTCGTTGTATTGATATGCTTGAATTGAAAAGTTAAGCTAAGATAAACGAAAACATGATTCAAGAGTATTGATTTTCAAGTGTCACTATTCTATTCAAGAATCAAGAAAAAGATAAACAATCAAGAATCGGTGTATCGATGATATTTCCAATCAACAATCAAGGATCTAAAAGAGGCTCGTAGGAATCGATAGGATCAATAGACGTGATGTAATCTAAAGATATCGTGTTCTTGTCCTTCGAAGGATTGATACTAGATCGATGATCATCGACGAGAGTTAGGGCTTTCTTGATGAAACTAGGGTTCATCTTTTAACCCTTGTTCTTTCGTCGATATCATTCCTTTTCTAGCCTCTACCAACTTCAAGAAACAATCGTAACTCCCCAATTTCGAACGATGTCAATCAAGAAAGCATCGAAACAAAATGGGTCGTTGTTTCTTGAACTTGCTAGGGTTTACAAAACTCGTAGGACTCAAGAATCGATTAAAGCTATGTTACATCATCATTCTATTGACCGTCTCGACTCCTCGACGAGCGGAGTTTTATTCACACATCACCACACAGAAAAGATTTATGAATTGTAAAGATATCATGATGCAGAAATTAAAGAAAACAAGATAAAAGAATATCACCTTTATTTATCTCAACAATTTTGATTACATTTGCTTCAAGAACTACAAGAAGAAGAATCTAGATTGTTGATAGGGCGTCGCTCGGTTTCGTGAGTCGTGGATCGGCTCGGATCGCTTGCTCCGTTGAAGATCGGCTCCGCTCCTAAAGGTTGTAAGGCTTCTTGCTTAATGGGTACTCGGGATTCTTGATCTCAATTGGAATTAGGGTTAGGGTTTCCTACAAGCCCTCTCACTAGACTTGAGGAGGAAGGAGATGAAGATGGAGATTGGCTAAAATGAACTAAAATGAATCACACCCTCTCTTGGATGCAAGATTGCTAGGTCTAGGCTTCTATTTATAGACTTCCCAAACCCTAGGTTTAGGTTTGAAATGGTAGTTCCCTCCAAAAGTTTGTTGAGTCTTCTAGAAGGTAGTTTGTTAGGAGCTAGCTTAGGGTTTAAGCTAGGATTAATTAAGCTTTAGAAACCCTTGTTTGCTGATCTGGCAGAAACCTCTGGAGTATTCTGGAAGTTGACATGTCTTTTTGAAGTGTAGCAGATGAAACAGGAGTTTTGGTGCAAATTTGAGGAGCTAATTCCCTGAACCCACCGCGGATCCGCGGCATTAGCAAGCTCCTGCCGCGGATCCGCGGCACTTTGAAGAGCTTGGGCTTTGTACTTTCTTCTGTGGGCTTGTACTGTAGTTTAGGGCTTCCTTTGATATGTTGATTTGCAATTTCTCCTTTGTACTGATACCAGATTTGAAGTTAGTGAGTTAACGTATCTTTGAGCGGTGTAATGGTCGAGCGAGCTTCTCATTTCCTGCACAGACTTCGAAACACGGGTTGCGATATATAGAAAATATGCCATGTAATGAAATGCAGTCAATTTCCCTAGAAATGCTGGTTTTAAGGTCGAATACATGTAATCTGATATTTTGCGACCGATTTGCTAATATGTGAATTATGAATACCGTACACTTCTATATGTATGCAGATGATAGGGAAATTGCCGGTTAAAATATGCAATATTTTCGACTGATCAATCTCCGACTTACCCGTCAGAGGGGAGCACTAAGAGGAGATACTTCCCTCCGATGAGTACATCTTTGCCACTAAGTCAGTGGTAATGGGCCTTACCGCGGAGAACGCCATTCAACATCAGTTCCCCAGCTTGATCAAGGTGTTGTACATGTACGAGAATTTATTCCTGGAGTCTGGCGGGCATGGGGTTAGCTTCGCGGATTTTATCACCCGCTTTCTTCGTCCGGAATTTCTGTCTAAGTAGGCCACGAAATTCGCTAAACTCGATGACCCGTTCGGGTTTGGTTTAGATAACTTGCCGACGGTGGAAGCGGATTTAAAGAATTTCTTTATTCCGAACACTCCAGTTGTCCCCTTTGCGGAGATCGCTGCCCCGGGTGTTGACGAAGAGTCATTCTTTTTGGGGGTTCATTGGCCTGTGGCTGAGTTGGTTCGCGCTTCTAACGCACCCCCGATACATGAGGCCATATGTTTTTTATCTGGCTCATCGCATCGTTATAGGGACGCGCGTGGCCGTTGGGATCACGGGGTTAGCTCATCTATACCACGGCCTGAGTTTAGCAGCTGAGACTACTCAGCCGGGGTAAAGCCCATGTATCTTCTATTGCATTACTTCACATCATGGATTGAGATTCACGTACCGGGTGCCTTTGGCGTTCACAAACGACCTCGATTCTACGAAAGCTACAACTTCCCCCAGGTCATGTACCTAGTTGAATCTTCCGCTCCAGACCCGTCACAGCGAGAGGCTCGGCGATTACTCCTTCAATCACGCATGGTTGGAGACAGTATGACCTTTGTCGATAAAGTCTTGACTATCAGCAAAGAATCCACCAAAGTGGTCCAACTGTTGCGCGATACTTTTAAGGATGGGGCTTCTGCATTGAGGGCCCGGGAGGTTATGCGCCTGTACTCTATCAGGTCAGGCTTCCTAATGTTTAGACAGAACGCTTCGGTGTTGTTCATGAGGTACAACCCGCACCACTTCGCTCAATAGCTGTGTTATAATCAAGGTGTTCCTCTCGAGGCGTTCTTAATCGAGTCGGCTGCTATGGAGAAGGGTATTCACAGCGCGCTACATCATTTTATGTGATTAAATACGGGGTCCTATTTCCTTGTCAGCGAGCCGAGCTGTGTGCCGAAAGCTTCGAAAGATCATATGGCGTGGTACCAGCATGCGACGGGTGCTATTATTAGGGAGGAGGGGCGGCTGTTACTTGATCATAAGGATGGCGTCCCATCCGGTAATCCAGCGATCCCTTTGAAGCGGCGAACAACCGTTCGCCCCTCTTTAAGAGAAATCACTATGGCTATAGTCCCACGAGCTTTCCCTAAGAAGCTTCAGCCGGATGTTCCTGCGACTGCGGCGGCCATGGCATCCCCAGAATCAGGCATTGGTTCGGAGATCGAGACCCTCCGTCCGAAAAGGCCTGTCAAGCAAAAACTTTTATCGTCGGCTGTTAGTGTCAGCTTGCAAAAGAAAAAGAAATCTTTATTCTCTGCTGATGTCATATTCGTCCAGGAGCCCCATACTCCTTACAGTGAGGGCTATGCGAATATAGCACCAATGAGGGTTTGTTTGACACGCCTGCAACTGATACTGATCTTCAGGCTGCCCTTACAGCTTCAGATCGACTGGCTCGTAAGGAAGCAGCGTTGGTCTCTATAGCAGAGTCGGGTATACTTCATTTACATTCTTCTGTATCTATCCCTTCTCTCCTAATTATGCTTTATTAATGCTCTCTTCTTTAACAGGTATTTCTGCCGAAGAGGCTCTTGCGGCTTTCCTCAAGACGTTCGAGGAAGAGGAGAGGCTTTGCGCTTCTATGGGCCTCGGTATAATTTGCTTCACTACACCTTTGCTCTTTTAGTTCTTTCTATTCTTGCTCTGACTCTTCTCTTCATCTTGCTGCAGGGACTACCAAAGCCCAGGTTGTTCCAACTGTAATTCCAATCCTAGGCGGTGACGCAGAAAAGCTTCCAAAGCCACCGACTACGACCGAGGCCATCCCGAAGCCACCACAGGAGGCGTTGCTGAGCAGCCGATGATGGACGCCGTAGCAGCTCTGGAGGCAGAGCTCGGTTCGGACGACGACGTCCCCCTGTCGGAAGTTTTAAGGAGGTTGGTTCTCACAGCTCAGGCGGAGAGGAAGCGCAGAAAGCATGTGGTGAGGGAACGCGACGCTGTCTTGGCCGCGGGTTCAGGCTCAAGCAATGTTCCGCCTACTGACATTCCTTTGGTGGACGTTCCTTCTGCCCTGTCTACTGCCCATAGACAGGTTGCGCGTATAACTCGTGAAGAGAGTGAACGACTACTTCAAGGTAGAACAACGCACGGTCCTTAATAACAGCTCCCCCCCTCCTGTCTATTTATTTAACATACACATTTTTATTTGCAGGACCAAATTTGGATGACGGCGTGGCAGGTGAAGCGCCGGTAACTAAAGAGCATGAAGCGTCCAATCTTTCTCTGGACTCTAGGACCGTTCCAACTGCCGCTCTTTCCCCATATGGATCTTTGATATCGGCGGGTGACGCAAGCGTTACGACATCCCTTATCGAATCAGGGGATGAAACTGTGGGCGTTGAATATGCTCTTCCAATGGAAACCGAAGAAGACGTCGCAGCTAGTGACGCTTCGGGCACGATTTCGGTTTCTGACTTGTTAGGTATTCCTTGGGTTATTATCTTTGAGATTTTTAATCCTGCTAAGCGTCTCTGATGATACTTTTTTTGTCTTGAGCATAGGCGCCATAAACCCTGAAGTTGTACTGGCTGAAGAATTACTACCGGCCGCTACCATGATTGTCACGGTTCCTTCTGTGCCTCCCCGAGTTTTGGAAGGTAAAAGTTTCTCCTTTAGTTGCTTTATTGTAGATACCAATTTTGTTTGCCTTAGCCATATATTGTGGCAACCTTGCAGGAGTGCTCTTTAACCACTTGTACCAAGTGCTACACGCGCACTTTTTCTTCCAATCGGAAGTCGTTCCCTCTTCCAGCAGTGGTCAGTATATTCTATTTTTAGCGTTTCTCCTCTTCGTGAGTAAAAATTTTGTGGATAATCCTTTCTTATATTGACCCCAGTATCACAGTTCAAAGGAGGAAGCGAAGGAACAACCAAGCCTCCGGAGCTCCCTGTTTTGCCACCTTCAGCAGCCGGTATGGTAGATTCCGTCCCTCAGGTGTTTTCTTTGTTTTTCAAGTTGAAATCTGACCGTAATTTATTTTGCAACGATTACAACGGCTTCAGCTCCTTTTGAGTCCCGCATTCCCTTGCTCACGGGGCCCTTCGCTAAACGTCCATTTATAGGGGCGCGGTGACTAGCCGGTGAATGTTAAGCGAATTTATCGAGGATCTTGACGCCAAGGTTCTTACTTCTTCTACGGATTTTTCCGACGAAGTTAATCCAATGCCGGCGACGCTCGTGAATTTCCACACTGAAGACCTCGTCGGTTCTTGGGTTGATTATTACAGGAAGATCGAGGCTTGTCTGCATGAGATTGAGCTTAAGCACCTCACTCCTGAAGTAATAACTTTGAAATCTCAGCGAACCGCATAGATTGAGCAGAGCGTCGCTTTCATTCGATATTTTGAACAAGAAGTGACCTTGAGACGAAAGGAGCATGAGACGGCTTCCGGCGAATCAGCCCAATTGCGCGCCCAGATTGAAGCGAATGTCGCGCAACTGAAAGTTATTTTTGAAAACCTCCAATGATATATTTTGACGGGTTGGTGCTAAGGCAGAAGCTTGACTTCACTTAGCGGGTCACGAAAAGTTGTGAAGCTGTCAAATGGGAAATTGCTGAGAAGTTTTCATCCTGCTTGCAACAACGAGCTCAAATCGAAGCGGAGCTGGCCGCCGTAGCTGAACGCGAGGAGGAATTGCGGGGAGCACGTGAGCGGGTCGTTAGTTTGTTGAAAGCGCCTCCTTCTTAATCATTGTAATTGTATTCCCTTTTTTTGCATTGGTTGCATCTCTTAAACATTTTGATTCATGAATAAGAATATACATTCTTTTTTATGCGCTTATCCGTGTCTTGATGCTTTGATGTGGTGGTAATTAGTTTACTTACTCATTCGGAGTTTTTAGTTTATGCGCTCGTTTCGGAGCCTGTAGTTTATTCACTCATTTTGGAGTTTCTAGTTTATGAACTCATTTTGGAGTTTATTTAGTTTATGAACTCATTTCGGAGTTTGTAGTATATAAACTCATTTCGGAGTTTATTTATTTTACCTCCCTTGGGCTTGTTAGTTATGTATATGCCCTAGAGGCCATTGTTGTACATATGATGTATATTATGATGGATGCTTGGATATATACAGAGAGGACTTTCTTGCTCGTCATGATAGTATACTATTTGGTTTCACTTTATCTTAACATGTTGACTTGTACTGGTTTACTGTCTTTCTCTCACATGTTGATAAAGCCCTTAGGATCTGTACTCGACTACTGGGACTATGATGAGATCATACCAGTGGGGCCACGGTAGTCGATGAGTACATCATATAACTGTTCCTAGTCGAGGGTATATCGAGACAGGGCATCGATATACCAGAGTAGACTAGCGTATACGCATCTTGACCCATATGATGGGCGATGGATGATCCCATATCCATCGGTGTTTGACATCAAGGATGGTGTACGGGTGCTCAGTGGTGACTAGGCACACTGGACGGACTCGCCGAGAACTCCCAGATGGTATATACCACACGTCAGATGGCAGTTCTCCGGTGACACTGGTACAGGGTAGTCTGTAGACCCGAGATCGTCATAGAGAATTGTGTGATTCCCACTGTGCTTTGATTTCCACCTTACCACGTCCAAGAGGGCGTGCAAAACGGTGGCTTTTGGGTGCAGTCCCGAATCACATGGAGGCAATGAGCGATAGCAGGAGATTCGTCTCTCCCGGTATAGGGAGTTGATGTTGTGCTGTGTTCGATTGGCTATAACTGGAAGTCCCTGGCCAGGGCTGATATAGAGATTTACTGGTAAGTGTTACCAGTAGTTTCTCGACCTGTTATGAGCCTCACATCGACACGACTTATCGATTACTGGGGTCTGACGTATACCACCCCTAGACTTGATATGCGACATATCAGACGAACAGACCGGACCGTGCGGGAGTGTTACTGATTGGATTCACAGGAGAACGTACAGGCTAGCTTGTTGATCTTCTGATCGCTCAATACCTGGGTGGCTGTTATGTTTAGCTAACTGCTTGCAGCTTGTGGGTGTTTGATATGATCATCACCTGCTACCGGCGTATTGACGATTCTTTAGAGTCCTACGCAGAGGTTTCTTGGCTCAGGCAAAACGGAGAAGAGGCACATATGTGATATGTGCAGGACCAAGGATAATGCGATATGAGATACCGTATTATATTCTCGTGATATTTAGATATGAACCGGATCATCGGATCAAGTGTTGATTCGATGAATCGGTACATGATATATTAGTCGGTTATATTCGATATAGCCGGATTGTCGGATCAAGTGTTGATTCGATGATTTAATGTATAATAATATATATGATATGCTGTATTACATTATCTAATATTTGCTCGCTTTATTATTTCATTTTCTCACTGGATAATACATTGATATATATACGATATATATTAATTGTATTATTTTCTTTTGTTACAAATATAATATATATGTGATATATATTATAGTAACATGATATGATTAATAATGAAACATGTTTAGTGATGATAAAAAGAGATTAGGGTTTGATTAGGGTTAGCTTCTTCTTGCACCATCTAGAAGCATTCCTTTTGTCATGAAGAAGATATTATGATAGATATTTTCTTATGACTCATTTCTTAACCCAACCAAACCCTAGCCTTAGTTAACTCTCTACAAGGGTTATCCTTGTCATCATTAACCATGGTTGCATTATTATTGATATCCTCTTATTACTATTCATCACAAAAGGATTATCTCATTATTCTTCATCTTCTTCTCTCTTGAGTTTTTGAAAGAGCTCACTAGATTTTCCTTTGGTGATGATTTCTTGTGAGAAATTGATATAAAAAGATAGCATAAATACTACTCCATCATCCTCATCTAATCTAGCCCATTAGATTAGGGTGTTCACCTCATTAGAGTGAGAGAGCTTGGGTTATAGCAACTTCGACGTAGATCATCGGAGAAGCGGAACACTACAAGCTAGCATGGATCGTTCGAGTCGTGGAGCCTCTCTTGAGTCCGGGAGATCATGGATCGCGGCGAAGGGACTTCTACTCGGAGCTTATGAAGCGAAGGAGCGGACTACAAAGGTTGTAATCCCTCACACATAGTGGTAAAGATGTTTATTTGCATGTTAAACCCTAATAATCTAGCAAAGATCCCGGCTTTGGGTTGTTCGGCACGTCTAAAATTTTATTCGGGCATGTTTGATGCCTTATGAACTCTCACAAGAGTGCCTAGGAACCCTACAAGGCTTATAGGCAAACTTGTCCTAACGTTATAGTTAACCCCTGCTCTTTACGACAGAGGTCCATTAAGCTTTGTGGTACTAGGATTTTAGTCCGTAATACCGTCACGTTGGCTGATGCATTCCCCGATATACAGACTTTACGCTACTGTTCGAGTAGCCCCGCGACTGTCATGTCTCTGATCCCTTCGGGGCCTGGACAAGACGTCTTCAAGTAAACTTCTTACGCAGTTTGACCATCGGAAGAGAAAGCGGTAGGAATTTTTCCATGCCGCTTTTTTTACTTGAGGTTATGCTCAGTTTTAGGAGCCCTGATGAGTCATAACCACTCTGCACTGGTGTGGGATGATCTCCGATAGTCTTTCGGGTTTTATTTGAGTTGCCGTCAAGACCGTGAAGCTAAGAATTTGGCCTTCACTTTCTTTTGATTTGGCCATTTTGGAGTCTTTGTTGACATTACGTCTGCTGTAACGAGACGAACGTTGGAGTAGTCTTTAGGTTGTTTTGTGAACCGTCAAGACTTGGAGCTAGGAATTTTTCCATGGCTCCGTTTTGTTTCGACCCTGGGGTCCTTTGTTGACGTCGCGCTTGCATCCTGCTGGAGTTAGAAGGAACTCCGTTGTTGACATTGCGTCTGCTGTAACGAGAAGCATGTCGAGATAGTCTTTAGGTTGTTTTGTGAACCGTCAAGACTTGGCTCTCCCTTTGATGGAGCCTGAGGGGAAAAATATGGTTCCCCTTTCGTTTGTGTCTATGGATTGTATACAGGGGTCGGTGTAGACTCACCTGCAGGGCAAAAGTTTCATCATTTTTTTTATTTCTTTCCGTGATGCTCCATCATTTCGGCTTTTTATATCGCGAAAGTCGCGATTTCCCAATCATTTCGGCTTTTTATCGCGGTGCCTAATCATTTCGGATATTCTTTTCTTTTTACTCGCTACTTTTTATTGCGAGTTGCCCAAACATTTCTGCTGTTTTATATGCATATATTTTGCTCGCTGATTTTTATTGCGAGTTGCCCCATCATTTCGGCTATTTCATATACATTTTTTGCTCACTGATTTTTGTTGCGAGTATGGAACTTGAGATCTGATACCAATTTTGGCATCTGTATCGCTGCGACTGGAACATTGCCAGGAGCGAATCATTATTTGCCTTGAAAGGACTTGGAATTTGATACCTGTTCAGGCATTAGCATCGCTGCGACTGTAATATTTCCAGGAGCGAATCATCACTTGCCGTGAGAGGACTTAGACTTTGATATCGATTTAGGCATCAGTATCACTACGACTGGAATATTGCCAGGAGCGAATCATCATTTGCCTTTGCTGATTTGAACAAAGGTGACTTAGCAAACAGGGTTAGGATCCTGCTGACTAAGACTTTTTGACTTCATGAGCCGTAAGGGTCTCATAAAGGTATTTCTCCCTACGAGTCGTGAGGATCTCGTAGGTGTATGTTCTCCTTATAAGTCGTAAGTACTTCTAAGTGGTGTTTTCTCTTATAAGTCATAAGGATCTCATAAGAGTATTTTCTCCTGATAAGTCGAGAGGACTTACAATTGTCGTTCACCATATGAGGACATTCCTCGTGATAGGTAGAACTTGGTGGGGGGAATGTTTATTTGTGCCCTTGGATTGTATACAAAGGCCAATATCGAACCGCCTGTAGGGCAACTTGGGGAATACGACGTCTTAAGAACAGGTTTGGATCCCTATAACTTAAGACTTTGAATCCTATAAGCCGTGAGGGTCTCATAGGAGGAGTTCTCCTTACGAGTCGAGAGGATCTCGTAAGTGAAAATTTTATGAGATTGCGCCCTTTCAGGTTTTCACAAGCTCGCTGGTAGCCCTACTATTTTTATTCACGGGGCCCTTTCGGGTTTTCATCCGTGCCCATTTCGCTTGTGGACATACCGTTTTTTTTTGTAACAACGAGATTGCGCCATTTCAGGTTTTCACAAGCGCGCCGGTAGCCATGCTGTTTTTACTCACGGCGCCCTTTTGAGTTTTCATCCGTGCCCATTTCGCTGTGGACGTACCATTTTTTTAAACAACGAGATTGTACCCTTTCAGGTTTTCACAAGCTCGCCGATAGCCCTACTGTTTTTACTCACGTCGCCCTTTCGGGTTTTCATCTGTACCCATTTCGCTTGTGGACGTACCATTTTTTTTTTGACTTGGGTTGCAGTCTTTGCCATTGGAGCTCTGATTGCAACATAGATCCTAAGAGAAGATATCGCCGTATTTAGGGCGATGCGCTATGCTTGAGACGGGGTACTAGTTTAGGGACATTCAGGTCCATTGCCAGTTTAAGGACGTAGTGGTCCATTATCACCATTTTTTTGAGGTGAAGCGCTAGTTTAAGGACATTCTGGTCCATTGCCAGTTTAAGGACATAGTGGTCCACTATCACCCTTTTTGAGATGAGGCTTTAGTTTAAGGACATTACAGTCCGTTGTTAGTTTAGGGACATCTCGATCCATTGCTAGTTTAAGGACGTAGTTGTCTATTATCACCATTTTTGGGGTGAAGCTTTTCCGAATACCACTTAGAGTTTTAACTCAGGAAGATAGCGAGCGGACACGAGCATCGTCATCTATCATTGACCTAAGTCGTGACCCGTCATGCGTGGTATTTCTTGAGGAATCAGCCGTTTATTGGCCGAAAAGGTCTTTCGACATGCATATCCATGAGCAAATAGGCACCACCTTGATAGAACTTATCTATGATGTACGGGCCTTCATAGTTTGGCTCGAATTTCCCCCGTTTTGCACATTGGGGATCATAGGTCTTTTGACGACTAGCATGAGTTCGCCTTGGCAGAATGTTCTCGGCCTAGTCAGTCTTTCGTATGAGCGTGTCATCCTTGTCTTGTAAGCTTCTAGGTTTTATTGCGCTATGAGGCGAGTTTCATCGAGGGCGTCGAGCTCCTCAAGCCGAAGATAGGCATTTTCGTCATCGGTTAGTTCGTATCGAACTGCTACTCGGAGAGAAGGGAGTTCTATTTCCAAAGAAAGAACTGCTTCATTGCCGAATACCAACGCGTATGGTGTTGTATTCATAGCCATTTTGAACGTCGTTCGGTACGCCCAGAGAGCTTCGTGCAATCTCTCGTGCCAGTCCTTTTTGTTTCTGGACACCGTTTTCTTTATAATCTTGGTCAAGGTCTTGTTGAAAGCTTCAGCTAGACCGTTGGCACGAGAATTATAGACAGAGGAGTATCTCCAGTCTATTTTATGTTATTCTGCGAAGCGGATGATTTTATGGCTCCTGTAGGTTGGTCCATTATCCGAGATTATCCGTCGCGGAGTGCCGAACCGGTAGATAACACGTGTCTTGAAGAAATGGAGAATATTCTACGTCTTCACTTCCCTCAGTGGTACTGCTTCTACCCACTTGGAAAAGTAGTCGGTCGTTACCAGTATGAACCGATGCCCTTTGGATGATGCGGGCTCAATGGGGCCGATTATATCGGTTCCCCACATTTTGAACGGCCAGCTAGCTATCGTTGGGTGTAGTGGATTTGGATGTTAGTGGATGAAGTCCCTGTGAATCTGACACGTGTGACACTGCTCCGCATATTCAAGGCGGTCCTGAATCATTGTGGGCCAATAGTAACCCATTCTTTTGATCTTCAGTTTCATCTTTGACCCGGCTTGATGAGACCCGCAGAGTCCGTCGTGAGTTTCTTGAACGACTCTTTTTGATTCTTCTGGTCCCAGGCATTTCAGTCACAGATAGTTGAATGATCTCTTATATAGAGTATCGTTGACGAAAGCGAAAGACAGAGCCCGTTTCATGAGTCGATGTCTTTGGTGGGTTCCCTTAGCACCCTCACTAGGTTTCGGCAAGTATCAAGTATGCAATTTCAAAAAATCTAGAGTGCGAAGCAACCCGAACCAAGGATCTAACTAGAGAATAAGGGTTTTAAAGCATGTAAACAACTTTACACTAAGTGAAATAGGAATACAACCTTTGTAGACCGGTCCTTCACTTCTAAAGCTCCGTGTAGTAGTCCCTTAGCTCTAAGTAGTGGTGTCCCGGACTCTCCTTAGGCTCCACTAGGGGAAAGGAACGAGCTTACTCAAAGATCTTCGAGGCCGAAGATGATCTACCTTGAGAAATCTCTAACTAAAGTTACATCTTCACTAATTGAGGAATTAGTGGAGTAAACAACCTATACTAAATGGCTAGTTTGGTATAGATTGATGAAGTAGGAATTTTGCTCACTTTAGAATTAATTTTTTCTCTTTCTTTTTCTCCTCTCTCAAAAGCTAGAAAGCAAAGAAGATGAAGAAAAAGATGAATGAATGAACCATGGTGAGAAAATATCGCAAGTGATATTAGTAGAGACTTAACCATGGCTAAAGATAATGGTTGAGTTAATAAATATCTAGAGTAAGACAAAATTAGTGAACTTAAGTCAATACTTCTCCATACTTCTACAAGCATCTTTAGTCATACCAATTTCCACCTAATTTTGTATAACAACCCTAAATTTCCTATACAAGTTTTTACAAAAAAAATTCAAAAATACATAAAGGGGTATTTATTGCCTGAGCACAAGACTTAAGTAATTAATTAGCAATTTAATTACAAGAAGGAGCTTGTGGCTCATTGGTAATACCTTGCACTGCTGAACCAAGCCACCAAAGTTCAAATCCCATGCCCCACATTATTTTTAATATTTATTTTGTTTTAAATTTTATAGAAGCCCAACAGTCAACACGTGCTAACTCCAAAAATTCCCACTACACCCACTAAACTAAATGCACCAGAGGCTTAACCAGGCGACCCCCCACATTCCGAGCCCCCGACTCGGCCTGACTCGGCCGAGTCGGCCGGTCAGCCGAGTCGTCAACAGCAAAAGGTTGCCTTTTCCCCTTCCACCTTTACTACATACTTCAATTTCTGAGATCATTTCCAGAGAGCCTTTAATACCTCTTTTACTCTATTTTTAATACATTTTTCATACATTTTTACATTTTTTAAAGTAAACCCTTCATCTACCCTAACCCTAGCCTAACCCTATAAATACCATCCCTACCATCTACCCTCTCACCCCAAACTCTGAGCCAACTCTCAAAAATTCTCAAGAAATCTAGTGTACTTTGAAATCGAGCACGAAGTGAAGCTACGGCGAATTTTCCGGCGAACTTCCGACGATCATTCTAGGAGCTCCCGGCGACGAAGCGACGCACCGGCGACTCCTCCCGTTCTATCTCTTTCTCCTAATTGTCCAAAACCCGTAATTCCCATTTTCTATCTCACTTTTCTATTCTAAAAATACGGATTTACGGAACCCAACGGAATCGGAACAAATCCGATTTCCGATTCGATTTCTTATAAAGCTTCACTTCTCGTTAATACAATTATACTTAAACTCTCTCATGTTGACTATTAAACACTAATCAACCAAATTGATCAAATTTCATTTTATAAAATGATAGTTATTTCACTTTATCGTATTTTTCATTTAAATACCACATTGTTTCAATTATACAATTAAACTATTAAACTTGTTATACCTTTAAGTAGATCACGAGGTAACGACCTACCTCCTCACTCACTCATATGCAACATTACACGATACTCTCGAGAACTTAGAATACGGGAAAACAAACATTTTCATTTAAATACCCTTTACTTAATAAAACCATTTCTAAAAGATTTAGTATTGATACATCTTTATAAATAAATAACCTTTGAGCTAATCTAGACTCAGCCAATTAAGGACTGTCGCTCTCATTAGGACAAAGGAAGGTTGTGGGCATTCAGTCGTTTATCTAAACCTGATTTTGTGGTGTCTAGGCTAGACAAGTGAGAAAGGTAACTTTAAAAGGCTCGTCTCACGGTGATTCGTGAGCGGATCCCTCCTTTCTTCATTTGTACTTACCTGGCCACAATTGACGGTGAAGAGACGATTTGAGAGATATCTCACAACTTGTCGCTTTGGACCAGTTAGGAGCAGTCTAGTTAATTTAGGAGACCCTAGAACATAGAATATGGAAAATCGACACCTTTACAAATAAATACCATAATTAATAAAACCGTTTTTCCTTAATGATTAGTATTTATACAAATCTTTGCAAAGCGCCGCTACAACCCAATTGGGGAACCCGTTCAGGATGGTGCAGATTATCGCACATCCTCGGGCTTAGTAGTGCGAGATGCAGACCTCCGCAAGGAGCATTCGGACTCGAAAGATTTAAAATACGACATCTTAAGAAAAACGAGATTTCTAGAATATAATATATATATTAAAAATTATTTTCATATAAATATATGTATATGTAACATTAAAATATTTATTTTGAATTATTATAAATATTCCAACTCTTTTCAAAAATCACAAGAATCATTTTACACTAAAATACCATGAATTCCATACAAATCAATATTACAAATAAATACCTTTATTTATGAAATTAGGATATTTTTATTAGAAATATCACAATATAAAATCTGCATTCATTGCAACTCTAAACACGAATAATAAATACTTGGGTTGTATTTTGAAAATTATATAAAAGTATTTTTACATGAAACCCCTTCAAGTTCTATAAATTACCCTAAGGACCCTAGTAAACATAGGTTTAAGCGGGACCAATCTCTTGAGCCTCAGGGAGCCGGAGAAGTAGGTGCTTGCCTATCTAAAATAGACAACTTAACAATGGTGTTATCAATACGGTAATCGTATTTGAAAAAGATACAAATCCTGCCGCCCATGTGCAGCGGTTACTGATAACATCAAAACAATCAGGACTTCAATTTACTTTTCTAATTGTCTGACTCGGTTTGAGTCTCATTATAAGCTGACTTGAATATGATTCAAGTACAATATACAATCTACAATTTACAATATTACAATTCAACATGAATCCATGAATCCATTATTCCATATATTCAATCTATCAACTTGACTGAACCGAACCATGGATATACATCCATTTATATGATTCTACAATTATTCCATTTATATAATTATACAGTTACATCCGTTTACTGATATCATGGTTTCGGTTAGTCAATCAATTATACAATCAATACAATTTACAAGACAAACAATACAAACAAGACATCTCGGGGTTTAAGGGGTAGATTGGTACGGAAGGTGTTAAAAGTGGCACGAGACTGTAAGACTTAATACACCTAACATGAATCCAGTTGCTGTTGTACCGTGGCATAAATGGTTCCTTGTACTATACTTGCCTCTAGTCTCTGGCATATAGAGACTCCTCTCGTATACACTGGCATCCTTCTGTACCAAGGTACAAACAACAGCGTTAACACAACATTACAACAATATAATACAACTTTAAAAGATACCTTCTTATTCTGTCTATTCTACTTTCCTCTTATCTGTGGACTTACCGAGCGACCTGTTCGCTGACGACATTCTCTTTATTTTTTGAATGTCGTCAGGTGATCTGGACACATCAGAGATCGAGCCCAGCGCTGAAGACTTGGACCAGTTCAGTGAAGACCCCGAGCTCTAGTTCATTGTACACTTTTCCATTTCAGTACTTTTCTTTTCTGTTATGCCATTGTTTAGGTATTGCTTTTTATATCAGTTGTATTTACTTTCCATGCATTGTACAAAAGAATAATAAATAAATTTGCTGTTCAGTTTATATCTATTATCTCTTGTGCTTATTTTTATATTGTTTAGATACGCTTAGCGTATTTACTTCACAGTAAATACGTAGCGGACCAGTCCCGTCCCCTTCGCCGTATACTGGGAAGCGGGACGTGACATTTTGATTTTCCCCTTAATAATTAAACATCCAAATTATCTTTAGTTAGGTATGAGTTTCATACACCCAAGTCCAATGTATCATCTAGCATAACACAAAAATAAATACATTAATATATATTACATGTATATATATATATATATATATATATATATAAATGTATTAGTAGAAAAGAAATTCTGAAGTGAGCTAATATTAGTTAATATATATTAATATATCAAATATATAATTATATATTAAATTATTAAATCAACAATTGATTTAATAATCCGGCTATATCACATATAACCGACTAATATCATTTATATCAACTTATCGAATCAACACTTGATTCAATAACCCGGCTATATCTCATATAACCGACTGATATCATATATCGCGAGATTAGAATAGAGTATCACATACACGTATTAATCTCGGTCCCGCACATATCATATATTTGCCCTACTTCGTTTCGCTTGAGCTAGGAAACCTCTGTGTAGGACTCTAAAGACTCGTCAATACGCCAGCAGTAGGTAATGATCATATCTGTCACCCACAAGCTGTCAACGGTACTAGCTGGACTTAACGGCTATCCAGGTATTGAGCGATCAGAAGATCAACAAGCAAGCTTGTCCATACTCCCGTGAATCCAGTAAATAACACTACCGTACAGTCCGGTCTCTTCGTCTGATATGTCGCATATCGAGTCTGGGGGTGGTAAACGTCAGACCCCAATAACTTGATAATTCATGCCGATGTGAGGCTCATAACGGGTCGAGAAACTACTGATAACACTTACCAGTAAATCTCATCATCAGCCCTGACCAGGGACTTCCTGTTATGGCCAATCGAGCATAGCGCAACATCAACCTCCAATACCGGGAGAGACGAAACCCCTCCTATCGCTCATTGCCTTTATGTGACTCGGGACTGTACCCAAAATCCATCTATTTGCACGCTCTCTTGAACGTGGTAGGGAGGAAATCGAAGCACAGTGGGAATCACACTAGCCTCTATGACGATCTCGGGTCTACAGACTAACCTATACCAGTATCACTAGAGAACTGCTATCTGACGATAGGTATAATACAATCTAGGAGTTCTCGGCGAGTCCTGTTCGGTGTACCCATTCTCCAATGAGCACCTGTGTACAATCTTTGATGTCAAACACCAATGGATGTGGGATC
This sequence comes from Agapanthus africanus, assembly GCA_030015575.1. NCBI lineage: Eukaryota > Viridiplantae > Streptophyta > Magnoliopsida > Asparagales > Amaryllidaceae > Agapanthus > Agapanthus africanus. Next base: position 516,402,775 of record CM057350.1, read on the forward strand.
ATCCATCGCCCCATACAGGGTCAAGAACGTACACAATAGTCTACTCTGGAATATCGATACCCTATCTCGATATTCCCACGACTAGGAACAATTAAAGGATAAACTTGTGGACTATCCTGATCCCACTAGTATGATCTGCATCATAGTCCTGGTAGTCAAGTACACATCCTAAGGGCTTTATCAACATGTGAAAGAAAGATGGTATCACAATACTAGTCTACATGTTAAGATAAAGAGCAACCATATAGCATACTATCACGTTGAGCAAGAATGTCCTCTCTATATATGTCCAAGCATCCATTATAATATACAATCATGTACAATAATGGCCTCTAGGGCATACATATAACTAACAATCTTGACGATGTGTTTTCGGGTGTTCGATGGGATTTGAAGTAATCTATGAAGACTTCCCTCCAATTCTTGAACTTTTATTTTCCTCTTATTTGGAGGACTGCTTGTTTGGTCGTTTCTTTTCCTTCAGATAGCTCGATCGAATCCTCTGAAGGTATTTTTGCTGGCGCGAGAACTCGGCGGCATTGCACAACAATCCTTACGTCATCGAGATCTTCGTCAACCAGCTCCTTAGCGAACTTGGCTAATACATCTGCCTTGCTATTTTCCACACGTAGTATACTTTCCAGGATGTGGGAGGGGATTTGTGTCAGCAGTTGCTGCACTCTTTCACCATACCTGATCAGTTCTGGCTTGCACGTCTGATAGTCACCATTTACTTAGCTAACAACCAGCCGGGAGTCTCCATATATGAGGAGGTTTTCGATTCCCATATCGACAGCGATCTCAAGACCCGCTATCAAAGCTTCATATTCAGCCTTGTTATTTGTTCTTGGTTCCATTAAAGAAAGAGCGAAACGCATTATCTCCCCTTGTGGGGTCACGAAGATAAGGCCTACCCCGGCTTTGATTATAGGGGATTTATGCTTCCACTTCTTCATGAAAGATGCTCCATCGAAGTAGAGTTCCTATTGGACATTATTTTCTTCTTCTCCCTTTCGATTTTGTCGAATGCGTGTTCGTCTGGCAATCCACAAATTAAGGGAGAATCGGCTGGTATCGGATGCTCAGCGAAAAAGCCGGCGATGGCCTGGCCTTTCACTGCTTTGAGGGGTCGATACGTTATTGAGAATTCCATAAAGAGAAGGGCCTATTTGGCAAGCCTTTCTGTTAGTATGGCTTTTGACATCAAATATTTGAGAGGATCCACCTTTGATATGAGATGGACCTCATGTGCCATGGTGTAGTGCCTGAGCTTCGTTATCGTGAAGATCAATGCCAGACAATGCTATTCGATGGGGGAGTAGTTGTTTTTTGCCCTAAGGAGAACTCGACTCAAATAGTAGAAAGCTTTCTCCTTTCCCTGATCGTTCTCTTGTGCCCATAGCGTGCCTAGAGAGCCTTCAAGTGCCGTTGTGTACAGGATGAGGGGATTTCCTTTGACCGGAGAGGTCAGTACCGGCGGGTTCTGCAGGTATTGCTTGATTTCGTCCAATGCACTTTGGCATTTATAATCCCAAACGAACGGGGTCCCCTTCTTCATTAGATGGCTGTAGGGGCGGCATTTGCCGGAGAGGTTAGCTGTCATGACCCGAAAGTACGGAACATGACCAGCACTTAGATTATGAAACGTCTAGAGGCGTAACGTAATCCAAGCAAGCCGAAGCCCAGAAATCTAAACCGTTTAAAAGAAGAAGTGTAGGAAAACAAGTTTAAAAGCAACCTCAAATTTTATCAAAAATTTCGGCAGAGTCTCCTTTGCAAAAACTGGCCCCAAACGGGTACAAACAAGAATATATACATAAGCAACAATAAAAGGCATCCCCAAGCGGAAGCTAGCTCTTCGCCAATTGGCGGACATAACCACGCAAGCAATATAATATACAACGCCGAAGGACGAGGATCAAAACTCAAAGAAAACCATCAAAACCACCAGAAAACCATAATAATACAAGCGCGACTCTAAGGCCAAAAGAAAAACAATAGGTTTTCTAAATCTATCAAGTAATACAAGTCTGGTTGATGGAGTTTACTAGATAGAACTGAAATAAATAAATGTACAATGGCGGTCATGATACAAGTGAACCAACCTACCAAGCAATCACCCTGAATGGAATAATGTGCCAGCAAGCCACCATGGAAACCTGTACATCTAAACCTGTAAAAAAAATATGGCACAATGGGGGTGAGTTGCCAACTCGTGAGTAGAAGACATCTGCGAGTAGAAATCGCATGCACGACGATCTCCTAGATCATAATAATATACTTACATAACACTAGTCATCTAGTAGTGACAGGGTTATAATCTATGCATAAGTGCAATGCTCAGTGCATCGTGTCAGAGTCACTAAACAGTAACATGTCACATAACTGATGTATGAATGCATCATGAATGAGAAAATCAACCATGAAATCTGAATAATCTGATATAAGAAAAACCTCAATGAATCTTGTATAATAAAACTGAAACCTCATCAATGAAATGGACAGAAATCCGTGTCAAGCATCGACACAAAATAGGTATATCTCAAAATCTCATCTCTGTATCTCAATCTCAATATCTCTGTATCTCAGGCTCCGGCAGTCCGGATCGGCCCATATCATCCAATCTCATGACCATGGTCGGTATCCTCCGGATATCCGCCGCGTCAAAAATAACTACAATAACCGGTCGGTAGTGCTCCCCTGCCGGGCTCAACGCCATCATTTGCGATCTTCTTGCCCCGGGGTACCGCACCGGGTCCACCATGTACCCGCAGACGGTGCATCCCCTTCCTCGAATCGGGTATATGATACTGCTCAAGAACCGAGAAAACTCATGGTGGACGGCACACACATCACATCATGAGAAAACCGCAGTTTTTCTTTGAAAATAATAATAAGTTATGAAATTGTTGCGGTTTTCCCCAAAATCCAGAAATCTCATAGAAAATCCAAATCCCAAAATCCTGAGTAAATAAATAATAAGTATCGGCATAAGCCCCACAAAACTGTATGACAGTTTGAATATATAAATGCAGGAAGTGTCTGAGTAAGCAATGCAATATCTAAACTAGCACATGAAGCAAGCGTACTAAAATATGTTTAAACTACTAATTAGCAGCTATACTAAATGAAGTAGCTTTACCTAAAGTGTGCGTGACATGGCAATTACCGATGATGATGTGTGTGAGTTAGCAAATAAGTGTACGTGGAACATGCGCATCATCGATAATGGTGCTGGTGTCCTAACATATGGAATCATAACAGTTAAGGAACATATGTATAAACATGCAGTATAATGAGAATAACATGAATATAACAGAGAAGAAGTAATAACAGCAATACCGAAGAATATACACTTCTACAATACGAGTCATACCATTTTGGTGTTTGAAAAAGCACGAATCATGGTTTTTAGAAAAATAGGGGCTACGGTGTTTTTGAGTAAAAATACGACCTTTGAAAAATCCGTAGTATCCCTCAGGCTGTTTTTAAAAATGCGCACGATTCGTTAGTTTTGAAAAATAAGTATGACTCGAACCTAAACTAACATCTACCTAACCAACTAAGGGACTAAAATAAATAACTAGTCAATAGGTAAGAAGAGTCCACCTACAGTCCGAGTCGATATCTCTAGTAGTCGGCGATCCAGCATCAATAGCATCACGTACATCGTACGACTTCCTCGAGTCAAGAGTGCAGATCAATCATCACATCTATACCTCGTACGGTAAAATCCATCGTACGACATCCCAAAATTGGGGTACGGGTCAACTATCATATCTATACATCATCATTCATAAGGTATCATCATCAAACAATATCATGATCAGGTTACTGACCTAAAGTCTCGTGCAATCCGATGTCATCAACACATATTATCATATATGAGTATACATTGCACAAGCGATCCATTATAAATATCATAACATATCTCATATCATATCTCAATCATATGTCAACTATCATATATATATCATCAATCACATATCAAATATCTCACGGCATCCTGCCCAGCCATATCGACTCATCCTCAAGTATCATACATCATCCTCATATCACGCGTATATGTTGTGTATGTGTGTGTGTGTGGAAACCTACACACATTCATATATATATATATATATATATATATATATATATATATATATATATATATATATACCCCAAGTCAAGTGTACATGTGTGCGTGTGTGTGTCTGCGTAAAACCTATGAATTACCTCCAAGGTAATCATCCTCTGGTTAAGTCTGTCTAAATCAACCTAATCCTACTTAAGGTCTTCAATAGTACCCTACTCGCCAAACTCCAAGGTCACGTCCTACTCAAAATAATAATACGCAATAACTTTACTCTACGTTTGCGAGGGTGCTATACGTCATCCACCCGACTTGCCCGTAGATATACATCTACTCACCTGAATCCTCGCCTGCCGAAGTCAATGTCGTCATGCTCTTCCCGTCGTCTCGAAATCCACGTAAAGGTGCCTATATATAAACATATGGTATTGTAAATCGAAATCATGAATGAAAACCAGAACGGCATACGAAACACACATAGGTTAGAACCTATGGTCCTCGCATGCAAGAAAAACCAAACAAATTCTCGATGTTGAGGTACAAACATCAGAACATCAAGTTAAAAACCCAAATGCCAAAACCAAGTTAAAATGAAGTCATAAAATAATGCAGAAACTCAAGAAAATGGTTCCAGATTTTACCCTAAATGAAATTAGCCAACTTTGCATATGGTAAGGGTCTAGTTTAATGAAATAACAGCCCTGGACCAAACATGGAGGGATTCTGCCCCACCCTGGCCGCAAATTGCGGCCAGGAAGAATAAAATTGCGGCCTGGGTTTGGGGTTAGGGGCTCGGGTCTTCAGGAAATGATCCATATCACCTGCACATCTCTCTGTATTCGCTAAAATATTTTCAGGTCATCTGGGATATAGCAGATCACCAAATTCCAACACAATTTCCATAATTTTCCGACATCGGGGTTTCTAAATTTGCTAATTGGGGTTTGAATCTCTGGTTTAGTTCAGTATACAATCACAACAGGGGTTGTATGGTCTCTACTAGCCTCAATTACACTATCTCAATTCAAAATTACCTCAAAGCCCTAACTTGAAATTTTCAAAGTTTACTAAACCTCGATATATCGATTCTAAACTAACAATAGACGCTAATAGAATGAAATACTGCTCTAATGGTGATGAAATTACCTCATTTGGCAACTCAAGAATTTTCTTGAGTTGCCCAAGATCCCTAAAGTCTTGACTTGATCACACCCTCAAGCTTGTAGTGAGCTAGGGATTAATTTTAAAGAAGGGAATATGATGTTTTAAAATGAATTTGGGGTGTAATGAAGAGGTAGAGGTGGTGGAGATTTGGGGAGAAGGAGCAGCACGAGGAGAGAGAGGGGGAAAGGAAATGAGGAGATGTAATGAGGGGACCATGTGTGTAGAAACTTCTCCATCTCTCTCTCACTCTCTCATCTTTTCTTTTCTTCTCTTTTCTTTTCTATTCTTTTCTCTTCTCATTTATAAAAACAAAGCCATGCAAACTTTAGGGGAAAAAAAAAGGAAAGCCTTGGTAGAAAAGTAGCAAATGTGAAAAAATGACATGGTGCAAGTCATGTGCATATAGTAAGCTTAATGCACGATTAGTGATATTTAATCGTGATTTGCATTAAAATGGAATATAATTAATCATAAAGAATTTATAATTTGCTTAAATCATATAAAACACCCTCATTTCAGTAATTCCTATAATTTCCTAAATATTTCCCCATTTATCTGTATTTAATTATACCGTATCATTAAAATATTCGTAATATTTATTATTTAATTATATAAATTCCCAAAAATAATATTTTATTTTTCTGAAATGTTACATTAGCTAAGAACCGCCGGTTATACACGAGTTTTCCTTGGAGAGACCGCAATTGTTTGAGAGTTCTTGGCGTGGGCATTTCCATAATCGCCTTGATCTTTGATGGGTCTATTTCAACGCCTCGGTGTCGTATGATGAATCCTAGAATTTGCCTAAGGAGACTCCAAATGCGCATTTCAGAGAATTCATCTTTAAATTGTATTTCCGAAGACGCTGAAACACTATGTTCAGATGTTCTCAGTGCTCCTCGTAAGATTTGCTCTTCACCACAAGGTCGTCAATATAGCCTTCAACAACCTCATGAATGAGGTCGTCGAAGATTTTCGTCATGGCCCTCTCGTGGGTAGCGCCTGCATTCTTCAAACCGAAAAGCATCACCTTATAGCAGAATATGCCTAGCGGAGTCCGGAAGGCGACGTGCTTTTGGTCTTCAGGATGCATTTTTATTTGATTGTAGCCTGAAGATCCATCCATGAAGGAGATGACCTCATGAGTGGACGTGTTATCGATCATCAGCTCGGTAACAGGTACTGGGAAGTCATCCTTCGGACAAGCTTTGTTAAGGTCTTGAAAGTCTACGCAGATGCGCACTGTTCCATTTTTCTTCATCACTGGAAAAAAGTTGGCAATCCAATCGGGATACTGAACTTCTTCGATGAAGCCGGAGTCAATTAGTTTCTTGACTTCGGTATTGATACTCATCTCGAGTTCGAGCCGCATTCTTCTTGGCGCCTGTTTGACTGGTTTAACGTCCGGCGATATAGCCAGTTTATGTACCACTATTTTTGGATCCAATCCCGGCATCTCGGAATAGTTCCATGCGAAGCAGTCTTTATATTGCATGAGCACGCCTTTTAATGTGGCCACCTGTTTTTTAGACAACAGCTCACTGACGAACGTGGGTCTCGACTCATTTTCTGTTCCTAAGTCAATTTTCCTCAGGTTGTCTGCCGAAGTGTGTATCCCATCTTCCAGCTCTTTTGGTGCTGGTGGAAACTCTGAGATCACCTCATCCTCGTCTTCATTTGCAAAGTGCCTGAAGGAGTCATCTATAGTCTTGTGCCCTCCCCTTTTGAGAGTGTTATCATATGGCAAGTACGAGTTCGCTTCCACTCTTGTCGTTGAGCTGGTCTTGTCCTCACGGTATAGGTCCTCTTTGGCTCATGCTTTTGCGGCGGGGTTACCTTCCAGCCGTCGGACAAAGCAAACTTGCCTTGTTGATACTGGTCTTTGATCCAGTCTTTGAAGGTGAAGAAGTCTTCAAAAGGATGACCTGTTGCTCGGTGATAGGAGCAATAATCTAAATGATGGACCTCGTTTGTTTGTTCGGGATGTCGAGACTCCGGAAGCGTCATCATTTGATACTTCATGACAATATTGAATATTTTCCTTATCTTGTCTTGAAGGAAAGAGTATTCCTGACTCATCTTCTTGATAAAGGACGGGTTCTAACCATGTTTTTCTTGATAGTGCGGCTTCTTAGATATACCCTGTTGTTTGCGGACGTTTTTTGCGCTCTTTTTCCTGTTTTTGCCTCTATTTCGGGATTTTTCCTTCTTGCGAGGACATACAGTGAGCTGGGGATGGAGAGCATTGTAGTCTTCTTTCTCTGCGGACTGCTGGTTGAGACGCTGAGTCCTGGCCTTTTCGTAAATAGCCATTTCGCGGCTGTGATCATCCCGAACCTTTTGACCGGCTTCTCTTATTAGCTTGTCAACTTGCTCTTCGAACGACAGACTTGACGTTCTTATAGCGGGATTTTTCTTCGTTTCAACGTCACAGCTATCTGAAAAAGCATTCCTTTCTACACCGAAGCCATTTATGACGCGACAGCCATGGAATCGCTCCCGTTTCTTGGACCGAGTATATCCGAGCCCGGTTGTTTCCATCTTCCCGTTGGGCATTCTTCACCGAGTTCCGGGAACGTCCCAAATCTTGTTGTAGAAATGGGCTTGTCGAGCGGTTTGTTTGAAGGGTACGCCTTAGCATCTTAATAGCCCTTTCAATCCCTCTGCGTAATATCTAAACAGACGGATTGGTTGAAGTCTATCAAGTGCAAGTTCGACACCATGCCAGACTTCTTTTCCACTCTGGTCTCCGGAGACTGATAGAAGAGGATCGCTTTTTCATCTTTTCGCCTGGGAGGGACGTAGAAAGTCTGCATCTCTTGTACGTTGTATGTATTGAGCGCATCAAGTTCTTTATAATACTGTGGTGGAACCATGGTGATTTGTAAGCTCTGATCAGCTCCGGTAATGGTTTGTGCTAACGGGCGAGTGGAGAATACGGCGTTGACTTTGTCCTCAGAGTCACTGCTAAAGACCAAAATAGGAGTATATGGTCCTGGCCTGTTGCCTTGAAGTTGCCCCGAGTAGACTATTTCTTCATCTTCCTCGGTATCGCTCCTAAAGACCGGGATGGTGGCGACGGCTTTTTGTTTCTTCTCCGGCTTATGACATCTTTCTGTGTCTTTGAAGTCTGGTAAGAAGTACTTTGCATCTTCATATTCGCGAACTTCATTTACGGAGAATGGATTTAGCTCCCCCATGACGGTGTATTCGAGGCCATCTTTGAAATACTTCATACACGGGTGTTGTGTAGAAGGGATGACGTTGTACTTATGTAACCAAGGCCGGCAGAACAGGGCATTGTAGAAATTCTTGGCGTCAATGATATGAAATTTGATGCCGGTGACGAGCATCCCAAAGCGTAATGTCAATATCACGGACCCAAGCGTCCGTGATGACTGCGAATTGAAGCCGGAGATGGTAATTTTATCCCGAGCCAGGTGCTGAACTTTCATGCAAATCTCCTTCCGCACCTTTACGTTGAGAAGATTGACAGAAGACCTGTTGTCGACCAGGATCTTCCCTATCTTGATGTCATGGCAGTACCCGGTGACATATAGAGGACGGTTGTGCTTGCACGTTCCGAGGAGGAGATCTTCATCGCCGAATGTGATGTCAGCTGTATGAATCTTTGCCAGCTCGTTCTTCATCTTTTCTTCCGCAAAGAAAGCTTGGAATTGATCGGGCTCCTGTAATACCCTGATCAGAGAATCTCTTGCTTCTTTGGACAGGAGGATAGTATCCAGTATGCTCAGTTGTGAGGGCATCTTTCTTAAATGTTCCAGGATATTGTAATCTATCACGCCCCGCTTCCCAGTGTACGGCGAAGGGGACGCGACGAGGTCCGCTACGTATATACTCAGAAGTACATATGCTAAGCGTATCTAAGCAATATAAAATAAATACACAAGAAATAAGAATAAAAAGAACAGCAACTTTTATTTATTAACATTCTTTGTACAATATATGAAAGGAAATACAACTGAAATAATAAGATGCCTAAACAGTGGCATAACAGGAAATGAAAAGTACAGAAAGGAAAAGTGTACAATGAACTACAGTGCGGGATCTTCAGTAAACTATCCCAAGTCTTCTTGCGATGGCTCAACCTCTGCCGGGTCCAAATAACCTGACGACATTCAAAGAAGAGAGAAACAAAATGTCGTCAGCAAACAGGTCGCTCGGTAAGTCCCAAAGGTAAGAGGGAAGTAGAAAAAGACAGAATAAGAAGATACATTTTAAAGTGTAAACTATTGTTGTAATGTTATATCAACGCTGTTGTTTATAGTTTGGTACAGAAGAATGCCAGTGTATACGAGGGGAGTCTCTATATGCCAGAGACTAAGGGCACGTATAGTACAAGGTACCGTTTATGCCATGGTACAACAGCAACTGGATTCATGTTAGGTGTGTTAAGTCTGACCACCTCGTGCCTCCTTTAACACATTCCGTACCAATCTACCCCTTAAACCCCACGATATCTTGTTTGTATTGTTATCTTGTAAATTGTGTTGGTTGTATGATTGATTGACTGGCTGACCGAAACCATGATATCAGGAAACGGTTATAACCGTAGAGTCATGTAAATGGAATACTGAGAATCATGTAAAAGGAATATATATCCATGGTTCGGTTCAGTCAAGTTGTGTAAATTGATGATTGTATTCATGGATTCATGTGTTCATATTGACTTAGAATCTTGTAGATTATAGATTGACTTGAATCATATTCAAGTCAGATTAATCAGACTCAAACCCGAGTCAGACAATCAGAAATGTGAATCGAAGTCTTATAATTGCTAGGGTCCTTAGGGTAATTTATAAACTTGAGGGGGTTTTTATGTATAAATACTTTTACATACTTTTCAAAATACACCTCAAGTATTTATTGTTCGTCTTTAGAGTTGTAATGAGGGTGGATTTTATGTTGTGACATTTCTAGTGAAAATATCCTAGTTTTATAAATAACGGTATTTATCTGTAATATTGATTTATTTGAAGTTCATGGTGTTTTAGTGTAAAATTTATTCTTGTGATTTTTAGAAAAAGGTGGAATATTTATATTATAATAAAATAGATTTTTAAATGATAAATATACATATATTTATACAAAAATAGTTTTAATAAATATTTTATATTCCAAAAAATCTCATTTTCTTAAGATGTCGTATTTTAAACCTTTCGAGACCGAATGCTCCTTGCGGAGGTCTGAATCTCGCACTACTAGCCCGAGGGTGCGCGATAAACCGCACGATCCCGAACGGGTTCCCCAAAGATGGATTGTAGCGGCGCTTTGCAAAGATTGTAAAATACTAATCCTTTAGAAAACGGTTTTATAAAGTAAAAGGTATTTATTTGCAAGGTGTAATTTTCCGTATTTTAGATTCTAGGGTTTCCTAAGCCAACTAGCCTATTTCTAAAAGGTCTAAACGACAAGTCGTTAGAAGCCTCAAATCGCCTCTTCACCGCCAATTGCGGCCAGGTAAGTGCCAGGTAAGTGGGAAGCTCTCCACTACAAGTAGTGGCCCTAATTATGTAACCACTTGACTTAGACACATTTGCCTAGACACCATAAAGTCAGGTTTAGATAAACGATCGATGTCCACAACTTATCGTATTTTCCTATTAAAGATATTTTTTAAACAAATTTATCAAACCTAAACTTTTATAAAAGGTTTTATTAAGGAAATGGTATTTTAATGTAAAATCTTGTTTTATCGTATTAGGAGTTTTCAAGATAGCGTATTATGGTTGCATATGTGTGTGTGAGGAGGTTGGTCATTACCTCGTGATCTATTTTAAGGTATAGCAATATTAACGGGTTAAATGTGAAATTGAAACATGATGGTATTAAAGTGAAAAAAATACTGTAAGTTAAAAAGGTTATCATTTCATGTGTGAAAACTTATTCAAATTGATTTTTACAAGTTTAATAATCATGATAAAGATGTTTAGACATGTTTGAATTGATTAGAAGTGATATTTTATAGAAAACCGAATCGGAAATCGGATTTGTTCCGATTCCGTCGGGTTTCGTAATTTCGTATTTTTGAGAATTAGAAAGGGAGACAGAATGGGACTTACGGGTTTCGATCTATACTAAAGAGTATAGGGGAACTAAAGAAGTTGCCGAGGCGTTGCTTCGTCGCCGGTTGTTTCTAAAAACGTCGCCGGAATTCCCGCCGGAATCTCGTCGGAGCTTCGCCGCGAACTTGTTTTCAAAGCACACACTTCTTGGAAAACTTTTGAGAGAGTGGCTCAAGATTTTGGGGGTGAGAGGGTAGTGTGTAGGGTTGGTATTTATAGGGTTAGGCTAGGGTTAGGGTAGATGAAAAGTTAAAAATAAAAATGTGATAAAATGTAATAAAAATGTATTAAAAGTGGAGTAATTGGGGTTTTTAAAGAGCTCGGGAAGTGGTCTGAGGCTGAAATTTGCAGGTGCATAGGGAATATGAAAAGACACAACTTTCATGTTGTGGCCGTCGCCGGAATCGGCCGACTCGGGGGTGACTCGGCCGTGACTCGGTCGGAGCACTGAGTCGTCCGAGTCAAGGCCGAGTTGGCTGATTCCCAGCCGATTTCGGCAGCCTGGATCCCCCCCGACGGTTCATCTAACTCCTGCAAGTGTTACATGTTTGGGTGTAGTGGGGTTTTTAGGATTTATCACGTGTTGACTGTTGGTATTCTAAAAAATTAAAACAAAATAATATTAAAAATAATGTGGCGTATGAGATTTGAACTCTGGTGGCTTGGTTCAGCAGTGCAAGGTCTTACCAGTGAGCCACAAGCTCTTTCTTGTAATTATTGTGGGAAAATAAATACTTAAAGTGATAACAGCAACATTAAATACTCCAAGTATACTTCAAATTTAAATCAATTTTATGTATACAAAAATTGGAGTTGTTACAATCTACCCTCCTTACAAAAATTTCGTCCTCGAAATTTACAATTTTTATTTGAGGACTAGTTTACAAAGAGGTGAGGATATCTTGCACGCATTTCATCTTCCCTTTCCCAAGTGGATTCTCCTGGAGTGTATTTCCTCCACATTACCCGGACCAAGTTAACTTGCTTGTTCCGAAGTGTCTTCACTTTCCTGTCCAGGATCTCCATAGGTTGTTGCTCACAAGACAAGTCGGGCTGTATAGTGAGCTCAGAATGATCAAGTACATGGCTGGGGTCACTCACATACTTTCTGAGTTAGGATATGTGGAACACGTTATGCACTCCTTCTAATGAGGGTGGAAGCGCTAAGAGGTATGCCACTTCACCGACTCGTTCGAGTATGTCGAACGGTCCAATATATCTCGGACTCAATTTACCCCGTCTTCCAAATCGGATCACTCCGCGGTTCGGAGATATCTTCAAGAATACATGGTCTCCTGGCTGGAACTCCAAGTGTCGTCTCTTTGCATCAGCCCAGTGTTTCTGTTGATCTTGGGCTATGCGCATTCTTTCCCTGATAGTACGAACCACATCAACGGTCGCTACTATCATCTCTGGTCCAAGAAGTTCCCTATCTCCGATGTCGTCCCAACTTAATGGTGATCGACACTTCCTTCCATATAATGCTGCAAAAGGTGCCATTCCTATGCTTTCTTGGTAGCTGTTATTGTACGCGAACTCCACAAGATGCAGGTGATCTTCCCACGATCCTTTAAAGTCTAGCATACACGCTCTGAGCATATCCTCCAAGATCTGTATAGTTCGTTCCGACTGACCATCTGTTTATGGATGATAAGCCGTGCTGAAGTTCAAACTTGTTCCCAAGCTAGCTTGCAGACTCTGCCAAAATTGTGATCGGAACCTGGTGTCACGATCGGAGACAATGCAGACCGGTACTCCATGAAGTCTCACAATTTCCTGTATGAGTTCATGGGTATCAGAGATAGTACATTATGAAGTGTTTAAATCTTAATTAGATTATTACCTCCATGTACTTCTTTGCTAGTGTCTCAGTTGATTGGCCAACCCGAAATGGGATGAAGTGAGCCGACTTTGTGAGTCAATCCACGATGACCCATATAGCATCGTTACCCTTTGTGCTGCGAGGAAGAGCAGTCACAAAGTCCATCGTGATGTGCTGCCACTTCAATTCTGGGATTGGTAACGGTTGAAGTAGTCCAGCTGTCCTATGATGTTCAGCCTTTACTTGCTGACACACCAAGCATTTTGCGACGCTTCTGGCTACTTCACGCTTCATTCCATGCCACCAATAATTCTGACGTAGATCTTTGTACATTTTGGTACCTCCAGGATGTACTGAATAGGGAGAGCTGTGAGCTTCTTTCATTAACTCTTCCAGAACAGGACCCTTTGGTACACACAATCTGCTGCCGTATCTCAAGGATCCGTCTTCATGGATGATGAAGTCTGTTCTGAGTCCATTCTCCACTTGTTTTCTGATCCTTTGCAACTTAGCATCACTTGCTTGAGCTGCTTTGATCTGATTGACAATGGTTGATTGAACTTGTAGATTCATCAAACTTGAAGCATTACCTGGAATGACTACTTCAATCTCCATCTGATGTAAGTCTTGCTGAAGCTTCCACTGAGCGGTGAGATTCATCGATAAGGGTTGGCGACTAAGAGCATCAGGTACTACGTTCACCTTCCCTGGGTGATATTGCAAGTTGATGTCAAAGTCCGCCATGAGTTCTAACCATCTTCTCTGCTGCATATTCAACTCCTTCTGAGTAAACACGTACTTCAGACTTTTATGATCTGTGTAGATGTTCAATCGTTCACCAAGTAAGTAGTGGCGCCAAATCTTGAGAGCAAAGATGACGGCTGCCAACTCCAGATCATGCGTCGGATAATTGCGCTCATGAGTCTTCAGTTGTCTTGAAGCATAAGCCACAACCTTACCGTGCTGATGTAGAACATATCCTAATCCCTTACCGGATGCATCATAATGCACTTCGAATCCTCCAGATTGATCCGGTATTACGAGAATAGGTGCAGATGTCAATCTTGACTTGAGTTCTACGAAATCTTGTTCGCATTCTTCTGATCACACAAATTCTTCATCTTTTCGTGTGAGCTTGGTCAGGGGTGTTGCTATCTTTGAGAATCCTTCAATGAACCTTCTGTAATATCCAGCTAAACCCAAGAAACTCCGAATGTCTTTCACTGACTTTGGTGTAGGCCATTCGCTAACTGCTGAAACTTTGGCTGGATCCACAGAAATTCCTTCTCCTGATACGATATGTCCAAGAAAACCAACTTGATTTAGCCAAAACTCGCACTTGCTGTACTTGGCATAAAGCTTATATTGTCGAAGAGTTTCCAGGACAATTTTTAGATTCTCTGCATGCTCTTTCCGATTCTTAGAATATACCAGGATGTCATCGATGAAGATGACAACAAACCTGTCTAAATACTCCCAGAAAACTTGGTTCATTAGGTTCATGAATATTGCTGGTGCATTGGTCACTCCAAATGGAATCACTAGAAATTCGTAATGTCCATAGCGAGTTCTGAAAGCTGTTTTGTGAATATCAGCTTCCTTGACCTTCACTTGATAACAACCTGAACGAAGATCCAATTTAGAGAAAACACAAGATCCACTTAGCTGATCGAATAAATCATCGATGCGTGGGAGTGGATACTTGTTCTTTATAGTGACTTCGTTCAAGGCCCTATAATCGATGCACATTCTGTATGAACCTTCCTTCTTCTTCACCAGTAGTATATGTGCTCCCCAACTTGAAGTGCTGGGACGAATCCATCCTTTCGCCAATAATTCGTCCAACTGTGTTCGGACTTCCTTCAATACTTCCGGACTTAGTCTATAAGGTGCTTTGATCACCGGTTGTGCTCCTGGTACTAAATCAATACTGAATTCAAGAGCTCGATCGGGAGCCAAACCTGATATATCGTCAGGAAATACATCGTCGAACTCTCGAACTACCTCTGGTCTTAATTCTTCTTGCGCTTGAGCTGCCGCAACTACTGCTTCTCTTGGCTTCTCTTTGTAGGTACCTGGCTTCAGGGTACGATCTCCGCTCTTGAAATAGAAGACCGGATGGTCTGGAATCTCGAATACTACCTGACGACATCGATGGTAGCATAAAAGGTTCTAAGCCAATCCATTCCTAGAACCACATCGAAGTTCGGTATGTCCAGTACTTTGAAGTCAGCATAAAACTCTCGACTGCAGACGACGACTGGACACAGGCTGTATCCCATAGTTGCCTTTAGAACGCCATTTCCGGAACTGACATTCCAGCTGGATACAAGCGGTGAGACTTGAATCGCATGGGTTCGGACAAACCGTTGTGACATAAAGCAGTGGGATGCTCCAGTATCAAACAGTGCAAGTGCAGGTAGTGAAGCTACTAGGATTGTACCTAAGGTATATGGGATATGTTTTAGGTATAGGGAAAGTGTGTATATAACCAGGACTAAAAGATAAGTTTGAGAAGGAAAGTTTACCAGTAATGACTTGGCCAGTGGCCTCAGCTTCTTCCACAGACATCGTGAAGGCCTGGCACTTGGGTATATTCCTCCTGGTCTGAGGAGCATTCCTCGGAACGTTCCTTTGAACTTGATGGAACTGACGAGGAGGTGGTGCAGCTTGTGGTCCTCTGGGTGGTGCAGGCAGTGCAAGTCTTGGAGCAGGGGCTTGGATGGCTGGACGCTGTGGATAATTGTTTGCTGGCCTGGGTGCAGCAACTGGGTTTTGTTTATGAGGACAAGCCCCAATACCATGAGCAGCTGAGCCGCAGAACAAGCAAAGGCTGTTCGCACGACGGCAATCTCTAGGCAGATGCCCATTTCTCTTGCAGTAGTTACAAAAGGCTGGGCCGGGTCTGCTGATTGGTGCTCCAGGACGTCTTGGCATAAAAGGTGGTCTGGACGAGGCTCCACCTGCCATCTGGTTGGCAGGGCGCTTGACTCCTGCAGACTGAGGTCTGCCCCTTGCTTTTATCACTGCCTCATAACTGCGGGCAGCTTCCAGAGCATCCTCATGAGTCAAAAATTTTCCTGTGGCTAGAGCAGCCTGAATTTCCGTGTCTAGTCCTTGTTGAAAGCGATGGGCTCTGATCTCGTCCGTCGGTATCAAATGTGTCGCGAATCTGTTCAAGGATAGTGTTAGCTGTGTGGTATGTGATATTTAAAACTGAACTATTGCGACATATCTTACCGGCTTAACATGGTGAATTCAGCGTCGTATTCATCTACCGATTTGTCCCACATTGATCCTTGCTGTAGATGAATGAACTGCTGCTCCATAGCAAACCTGGCAGTCACAGGGAAGTATTTCGCGTCGAACTTCTCGCGAAACGTTTTCCATTCAATAGGCTGTGCAAGACGGCTTTCTTCCGCCTTCCACCAGTTGCGAGCGTTGTCCGTGAGTTGTAGTTTCGCTACACGGACCCAAGCGATGTCTGGCACTTGTGCTGCGGCCAGATCATCCTCGATACTTTGAGCCCATTTCTCAGCTTCCAGTGGGCTCCCCTTTCCTGAGAACTGCTTCGGATGTAAAGCCCTGAATTGCTTTACCCCCGGAGCGTCAGTCTCGGGACGGTTCAAGAGTTGTTGTTGTTCCTCGAGAAGGCTGCGGATTGCCTCAAGTAGCACTGTTTGCTCGGTAGGTGGTGCAGGAGCAGCTGGTGTGAGAGGTAGTGCTGGATGTGTGTTGCTGACGTTGGTGCTGGTGTTGTTTGGGGAATCCATAACCCTGAAGAAAAATTTAGGTTAGGACAGATTCAAGTACATGAAATGATAAGATTCGAGGAATATGGAATTGCAAGATTCAAGGAACATGAATTGTAGAGAATGTTTTAGTTGTTGGTTCTTGTGTTATATTGCTTAGGTTGTTCACGCAGACCATGATAGGGATTCATACAGCTCTGACCTGCATGGGCCACCAACAAAACCTATCACACCCCGCTTCCCAGTGTACGGCGAAGGGGACGCGACGAGGTCCGCTATGTATATACTCAGAAGTACATAGGCTAAGCGTATCTAAGAAATATAAAATAAATACACAAGAAATAAGAATAAAAAGAACAGCAACTTTTATTTATTAACATTCTTTGTACAATACATGAAAGGAAATACAACTGAAATAATAAGATGCCTAAACAGTGGCATAACAGGAAATGAAAAGTACAGAAAGGAAAAGTGTACAATGAAACTACAGTGCAGGGTCTTCAGTAAACTGCCCCAAGTCTTCTTGCGATGGCTCAACCTCTGCCGGGTCCAAATCACCTGACGACATTCAAAGAAGAGAGAAACAGAATGTCGTCAGCGAACAGGTCGCTCGGTAAGTCCCACAGGTAAGAGGGAAGTAGAAAAATACAGAATAAGAAGATACATTTTAAAGTGTAAACTATTGTTGTAATGTTATGTCAACGCTGTTGTTTGTAGCTTGGTACAGAAGGATGCCAGTGTATACGAGGGAAGTCTCTATATGCCAGAGACTAAGGGCACGTATAGTACAAGGTACCGTTTTTGCCACGGTACAACAGCAACTGGATTCATGTTAGGTGTGTTAAGTCTGACCACCTCGTGCCTCCTTTAACACCTTCCATACCAATCTACCCCTTAAACCCCGCAACGTCTTGTTTGTATTGTTATCTTGTAAATTGTGTTGGTTGTATGATTGATTGACTGGCTGACTGAAACCATGATATCAGGAAACGGTTATAACCGTAGAGTCATGTAAATGGAATACTGAGAATCATGTAAAAGGAATATATATCCATGGTTCGGTTCAGTCAAGTTGTGTAAATTGATGATTGTATTCATGGATTCATGTGTTCATATTGACTTAGAATCTTGTAGATTATAGATTGACTTGAATCATATTCAAGTCAGATTAATCAGACTCAAATCCGAGGCAGACAATCAGAAATGTGAATCGAAGTCTTATAATTGCTAGGGTCCTTAGGGTAATTTATAAACTTGAGGGGGTTTTATGTATAAATACTTTTATATACTTTTCAAAATACACCTCAAGTATTTATTGTTCGTCTTTAGAGTTGTAATGAGGGTGGATTTTATGTTGTGACATTTCTAGTGAAAATATCCTAGTTTTATAAATAAGGATATTTATCTGTAATATTGATTTATTTGAAGTTCATGGCGTTTTAGTGTAAAATTTATTCTTGTGATTTTTAGAAAAAGGTGGAATATTTATATTATAATAAAATAGATATTTAAATGATAAATATACATATATTTATACAAAAATAGTTTTAATAAATATTTTATATTCCAAAAAATCTCATTTTCTTAAGATGTCGTATTTTAAACCTTTCGAGACCGAATGCTCCTTGCGGAGGTCTGAATCTCGCACTACTAGCCCGAGGGTGCACGATAAACCGCACGATCCCGAATGGGTTCCCCAAAGATAGGTTGTAGCGACGCTTTGCAAACATTGTAAAATACTAATCCTTTAGAAAACGGTTTTACAAGGTAAAAGGTATTTATTTGCAAAGTGTAATTTTCCGTATTTTAGATTCTAGGGTTTCCTAAGCCAACTAGCCTATTTCTAAAAGGTCTAAACGACAAGTCGTTAGAAACCTCAAATCGCCTCTTCACCGCCAATTGCGGCCAGGTAAGTGCCAGGTAAATGGGAAGCTCTCCACTACAAGTAGTGGCCCTAATTAAGTAACCACTTGCCTTAGACACACTTACCTGACACCACAAAGTCAGGTTTAGATAAACGATCGATGTCCACAACTTATCATATTTTCCTATTAAAGATATTGTTTAAACAAATGTATCAAACCTAAACTTTTATAAAAGGTTTTATTAAGGAAATGGTATTTTAATGTAAAATCTTGTTTTATCGTATTAGGAGTTTTCAAGATAGCGTATTATGGTTGCATATGTGTGCATGAGGAGGTAGGTCATTACCTCGTGATCTATTTTAAGGTATAACAATGTTAACGGGTTAAATGTGAAATTGAAACATGATGGTATTAAAGTGGAAAAAAATACGGTAAGTTAAAAAGGTTATCATTTCATGTGTGAAAACTTATTCAAATTGATTTTTACAAGTTTAATAATCATGATAAAGATGTTTAGACATGTTTGAATTGATTAGAAGTGATATTTTATAGAAAACCGAATCGAAAATCGGATTTGTTCCGATTCCGTCGGGTTTCATAATTTCGTATTTTTGAATTAGAAAGGGAGATAGAATGGGACTTACGGGTTTCGATCTATACTAAGGAGTATAGGGGAACTAAAGAAGTTGCCAAGGCATTGCTTCATCGTCGGTTGTTTCTAAAAACTTCGCCGGAATTCCCGCCGGAATCTCATCGGAGCTTCGCCGCGAACTTGTTTTCAAAGCACACACTTCTTGGAAAACTTTTGAGAGAGTGGCTCAAGATTTTGGGGGTGAGAGGGTAGTGTGTAGGGTTGGTATTTATAGGGTTAGGGTAGATGAAAAGTTAAAAATAAAAATGTGATAAAATGTAATAAAAATGTATTAAAAGTGGAGTAATTTGGGTTTTTAAAGAGCTCTGGAAGTGGTCTGAGGCTGAAATTTTGCAGGTGCATAGGAAATATGAAAAGACACAACTTTCATGTTGTGGCCGTCGCCGGAATCGGCCAACTCGGGGGTGACTCGGCCGTGACTCGGTCGGAGCACTGAGTCGTCCGAGTCAAGGCCGAGTTGGCCGATTCCCGGCCGATTCCGGTGGCCTGGATCCCCCCCGACGGTTCATCTAACTCCTGCAAGTGTTACATGTTTGGGTTTAGTGGGGTTTTTGTGAGATATGCACGTGTAAACTCTTGGTATTCTAAAGGTTTTAAAAAAAATCAATATTAAAAATAATGTGGGGTATGAGATTTGAACTCTGGTGGCTTGGTTCAGCAGTGCAAGGTCTTACCAGTGAGCCACAAGCTCTTTCTTGTAATTATTATGGGAAAATAAATACTTAAAGTGGTAACAGCAACATTAAATACTCCAAGAATACTTCAAATTTAAATCAATTTTATGTATACAAAAATTGGAGTTGTTACATAATCCATCTTGTTTTTCTTAGGCGGGTCCTTAGCCGCAAGCTCTTTGATGACTCTATCATCGAGGGCAATTTTCTTAGGTGCTTTTTCCTGCCCCTTGTCTCTTTTGCTCGAACCTTTTTTTGCAGGACCGAGGTTCTTTTCAGGCAGCGTACAGTTACGCAGCTGCATGTTCTCTCAGTTCTTCTCCTTTTCCGAAGGTGGATTCTTTGTAGAGAGGGCCAAGGGTTATTTCTTCCTCAGAATCGCTCCCTGAATGTAAGAACTTGAGATTTTTCTCTTGTCGAACTGGTATCAACCATATGACAGTTGTCATCTGTTCCTTCACGCTCATCTATCGTGCTTCTTTGCTGCCGACGAACTTTGCGCTTCATCCGCTTAAAATGTTGTCGGTAGGCAGCGTATCCTTGCCACCACTTCTTGAAGGCATTGCACTCTTCAGTGGGGGTGTGTGACCCCCCGATGGTATAAGCAGTAGTTCAGATGTACATCCGCTTCGTCGAGGCACATAATCCCGGGAGTGTTTTCCATGAGAGGGGGCAGCTTCATTCCCATTGACAGGGCTTTGGCGAACCGCTTCTCTGTTTTGATCCTGCTCTTGTTTGTAGCAGGTGTGCTTTGGCTTGGTTGGAGTGCTTTGTAACTCATCCTTACCGTGGCTTCTTCAGCCTGACGCCGACGTTTAGCCTTTTCGTATATGGCTGTTTCACATTCTCGATCAGCTTTGCTCTTTTGAAAAGCTTCATTTAGCAGCCTGTCAACTGGGTCTCTGGCAGCTCCGGGGATTTTGGCACCGATCCTGCCCCCAGTTCCTCTGCGTTACTTTCCAACGCCGAGGGAGTTTCTTCGTTATTGAACAATGAATGAGAAACCACGTGGCAACTTGCTGCATAATCTTCGGTTTCTCCTGATGAGTCATTTCCTTCATCATTGTCACTATCTCTGTTCTCAAGTATATGGTAGAGAAACTCTTCGAGAGTGACTGGTGTCCGCGCTTTCTGGTTGTACTCCTTCAGTGTGTCGATGTACTTTTGCAGGTCCATGCGCTTTTCGTCAGGCTGCAAGGGCTTCTTGGTCTTCTTCTTTCCCTTCGAAGACTTTGAAGGTTTGACCTGGGTGTTTTGCCCCTCGTTAGCAGTTTTCGGTGTGGGACGTAGTTTCAGCATCTCCTCAATGATCTCGAGCTCCAGTGGGCTTTTCCACCTGATCGCCGGACATGCTTGAAGATCCTTCGGCATTTTTTTGGTTTTAGCTGAAAGGACAACTTCCTACGGAGCTTCTTCTACAAACGAACATGATGCCCTCGGCATATCCACCTTTCTAGGAGCGTGCCTCTGTGGCGGGTTCACCCTCCAGTTCTCAGATAGCGCAAATTTCCCCCGTTGATATTGGTCCTCGATCTAATTTTTGAAGACGCAGCAATCTTCGATTGGGCGGCTCACCATTCTATGATAAGAGTAGTAGTTGGGGTTGTTGACATCACCGGGCTGCGGTGGACGTTTTAGGTCCGGCAGAGTGATGAGTTTGTTGCGCATTGCCAATTCGAACAATCTCCTCGTTTTATCATGGGGGAACGAGTAAGCACATCCTAACTTCTCTTCGAGGAATTGGCGCGGACGTGCGTTGTTTGGCGAGCAACCGGTTTCGGGTCACTCAGTTGCTATTGAGTGTTGGCAACGAAGACCGCTTTTCCTTTACCCTTTGCATTCCGAGAGTCCATTTTTTAAGAGGAAGGCCCATGGCCCATCTGGTCCATTTGGGCTAACTTGTTGATTAGAGCCTGGAAGGTAGTCGGCTTAAAGAACGTCATAAACTGGGACACAGTCGCCTGAGGATCTATAGTCCCTATGAACATACCCACGGCCAGAGCTTCTTCGATGCGTTGTTCGCATTTTGATCATAGGTTCCGCCACCGGATTGCGTATTGAACCCAGGTCTCACCTGGCTTCACCCTGGCGTTGATCAACGCCGTGATCGGCGTGCGCTCGCTGGCACTGGCGAATCGCTGCGTGAATAGCAATTCCATTTCCGTGAATGTTTTGACGGAGTCATTTGGGAGCTCCGAGTACCATTCAAACGCCGTTTTTGACAAGCTACCAATGAACTGGTGAAGTAGCAATTTGTCATCACCTCCAGTATTGCCGTATAAAGCTCTGAACTGAGCGACGTACTGATGCGGGTCGCCTGTTCCTTTGTACACATGGAATTTGGGGATCATATATCCAGGAAGGTATTTGATTTGATTGTACCGTCCTGGGTACGGTCGCCAGGTTCTGACGACTTGGCCAGCCGCTTCGCTTGCCTGATGAGCTCGTATTTGTTGAGCTATGTAATCATTAAGGGCAGCTTTGGAGATCGTTTCCTCTCTGGCAGTCAATAAAGCTGAAAGAGGGTTTGATGTTTCCCCTCTGTCGTCCTCGATAATTATCGGTGGGTCTTCAACTGGAGGTTCTGGCTGGATCATCATTCCAACCATGTCTTGGAACATGAGCGCCATATATTTTATATTAGCATCTTGTTCTGCGGTCTCCTTATCCTTTCTTTCCATCACCCTTCGCAAAAACTCAGTATCGATCTCCTGCTCCTGGCACTGTTCTGATGCTGACTCCGGACTTTCTTTCTGTCCGGTGAGCACTGCCATTTTTGTCGGCATCTCCTGGAGCTTTTGTTGCTGCTCCTGAGCTCTTGTCAACGACCGAGTTTGCGGTCGATGACCCACGAAAGTACGGCTTTCCTCTTTTCCAGAAGCCATGTAAACCGTGTGCACGATCATGCCCCTAGACTTAGGGCGTTTGGATCCATCACCTTTGGGATTTGCCGCCGGTGGTGGGAGATTCTCCGGCCTTCTCATTTTGTGGAAAGTCAAAGTTGAAGGAGCCATTGTAGTAGGTACCTGTGTGAAAGAAGCCCCTCATTGTATGCTAGATAGATGATTTTTCTTTTGTCGAACCTTCATTTTCTCCGGTTGACGAGAGTAGTCCTTGTTGATCACAGAATCTTGGATTTTCCGCCAGACTCTGTGGATTTGGGAGGACAGCCACTGAGGGGGCTGCTCCAGTTTTTCCTGCGTCATATTTTCAGCAGGAAGTGGAGATTTCTTAAACACGCTGTTGGGGAATTCTTTCGCACCCTCCTAAGCGATTCAAAGTTTTTCCCGGTTGGAACAACAGCGTCAACTTTCACTATTGGAGCTGGTGGGGTGAGTCCGGGGGGGGGGAGTTGCCCCCAGCTCTTCTCACTCGGCGCTAGTGGTGACGTCGAGCGTGCCTTGCAGATGGAACCATCTCAGTTGTGGAAGCAGCTTCGTCGTGCCCCCTGCTTTGGTTAGGGGCTGCTGCTGGTGCCAGCCTGTCGAAGACTGACGTCCATTGAGAGGGAACGGCTAATCTTTCGAATGCCGATTTTCTGGTAGGGGAAGCGCCTTTGATGACTTCACCCGCAGCAGGAGTTGGGAGCATTATCCGTTTCGGGATAGCCTATTAAGGTATCGCGAGCTTCTTTGCGGGCCCACTTGAGCTTCGGCTCAGCCTGTTGAAGACTGAGACGGCAGACTTGGACGACCTGTTGAGAGGGGCCGTGGTGGTTGCAAGTCGATCGAAGACCGACTTCTTTGGAGCTTCTTGTGGTGGCACTGAGGCGTTGAAACTCACTGATGGGAGCATGGTCCCAAAGTACAATCCAGTGGTGGCTTGAGTTACCTACCCCACCAGCATTGAAAAGATGGAGGCCTCCAATTGGGGCGGAACGGGAGTTGTTGTTGCAGTTGGTACAGCTGAAAGCCATTGATGTTCACTTCTTCTTTCTGCATAGGAACAAGACACCAAATCTTAGTACCTCGAATCCAAGGGCAACCATAGCAAACCGCGATTTTTATTCGCGAAACACGACACACGAAGTGTGGAGTGGAAAGAGGAAAAGGTCCTACCGGGCGTGCCAGAATCTTTTCATCTCTGAAAGACGCGACCGGGACATTAGGATGTCTAGCCTGAACTTTGGGGGGCAGATGCTATTTGGATTTATCCGTCCATCTCTCCGAAGATGCCAAGTTGATTTATAGCACCGTGTATCGGGGGTTTGGACGGATGCGGCTGTTGTAGCAGACTTCGTCAGATTCCCCCCGTTTGTCAGGGGTTTTTGATTGTGGGGACGTTCTTCCCTGCAGGCGCAAGCCCTGCAGTTAATTACGTTACCGCATAGCGATAACCACT
This sequence comes from Agapanthus africanus, assembly GCA_030015575.1. Classification (NCBI taxonomy): domain Eukaryota; kingdom Viridiplantae; phylum Streptophyta; class Magnoliopsida; order Asparagales; family Amaryllidaceae; genus Agapanthus; species Agapanthus africanus. Next base: position 516,427,206 of record CM057350.1, read on the forward strand.
TTCTCCTGCTCTGGAAGTTCACTTCGTGTCGTGTGTGTTTGTTTTATTTTTGGTTGCCCGTGGATTGTATACGGAGACTAATTTATATCGTCGCCCGTAGGGCGTGGATTATTCCAAATCCGTATATCTTAGATTTGGGTTTGTTTTATTTAAGGATCGTTAATCTGGTTTGAGATTAAGATCGACTTAAATGTATGTGAGCAGCTGGGACTCGGTTGGTTTTTTGTTAAGGATACGCTAGTTCAATTTGAGACTAAGATCTACTTAACAGGGTGTTAGGATCATTTTTTGTTTCAGATCCAACAAGAGAGCATTTGGACTTTGTTGTTTTAGTTTAGGGACATTTCGGTCTATTGTCGCCATTTTTTAGGCGAACTTCTAGATTGAGAACATCTCGGTCTGTTGATCACCATTTTGGAGGTGAGATTTTAGTTTAAGAACGTTACGGTCCGTTGATCACCATTTTGGAGGTGAGATTTTAGTTTAAGGACATTACGGTCCGTTGATCACCATTTTGGAGGTGAGATTTTAGTTTAAGGACGTCTCGGTCCGTTGATTACCATTTTGGAGGTGAGATTTTAGTTTAAGGACGTCTCGGTCCGTTGATCACCATTTTGAAAGTGAGATTTTAGTTTAAGAACGTCTTGGTCCGTTGATTACCATTTTGGAGGTGAGATTTTAGTTTAAGGACGTTACAGTCCGTTATTGCCTATTTAGAGGCAACGGTTAGTGTAAGGACGTTTCTGTCCGTTGTTAGTTTAGGAACATCTCGGTCCATTGTCCATCTTGCATGCACGTGTATTTGTTACGTGACGGGATGAGCAACGATGATATGGAATGCATCCAGTCTGGGATGTAGTTTGATTTGGGATGTGCACGTCAGTTTGGGAAGTGCGCCAAAAAGCAGTTAGTTGTCGGGACCCTCCACCTCTCCGAAGACGTTGAAGAATTACAACGACATGTATCAAAGGTGTAGAAAGATGTACCCTTGAACCAATTCCTGTAATTAAGGGAAAAGGGATTGATGGTAAACCCAGGAATCATTAGTTGTATTTTGAGACTAAGATTTCCTCAGGGGAATATGGGACGAATATCATTTTGGGATATCATCAGTTGGAAGATCGATAGTCGTATTTGGGACTAAGATCAGTTTGGGAAGTATTGAGCACGTGGGCTCGGTCTATCTGAATTAGGGAGTTTCTACTCTCAAGGGGCTTAACCAACCTGGGCTTAGTCCACTCGGTTTTCTTTTTTATTTGGAAAAGAGTGCTAAACACTTGTTTGGGCTCAGTCCTTTTTTGTGCAAAAAGTGCTGAGCACTTATGTAAGTTCTGACACTCACATATAATCATGTGGGCTTTTAGTCATGGGGATTGCCCAATAAGTGTTAAACACTTTACCCCTTTTTGTCTTTACATGGAGTGTTAAGCACTCTTTATGGCGCACACGTGCGAAGCACGTGAGGAGCTACGCGCTACCTAGTGAGTGCCAAGCACTTTTATTCTGTGGCGCCCACATGAGAGTCACGTAGAGCGTTGGGCGCTGGGTGGGCCGCCCACTGAGTGCTAAGAGCTTCTGAGTTCTGACGCGTCCACGTGAAAGGCACGTGAGACGCTAGACGCTGAGCGCCGCTCACTGAGTGCTTGGCACTCCTTATTTTGTGGCGCCCACGTGAGAGTCACGTAGAGCGCTGGGCGCCGTCCACTGAGTGCTAAGCACTCTTTATTTTTCTGAGACGTCCATGTGAGGGACACGTGAGACGCTGGATGCCGCTCACTGAGTGCTAAGCGCTCCTTATTTTACTAAGGCACCTATATGAGGGGCACGTGAGACGCTGGGCGCTGAGCGCCGCTTATTAAGTGCTAAGCGCTCCTTATTTTACTGAGGCATCCACGTGAGGGGCACGTGAGACGCTGGGCGCTGAGCGCCGCCTATTAAGTGCTAAGCACTCCCTATTTAGTGGCGCCCACGTGAGGGGCACGTGAGGCGTTGGGCGGTGATTTTTCCTTGTATATTTTGTTTTTAGGAATTCAATTTCCTGGTTCTTTTCTGAATTTTTGATCTCCAAGAGCAAGTTCTTCCTGATGAGAATTAAATTCTCAACTTGTGGGAGACTTGTCTTGTGGATCTCAGATCCAGAGAAAAAACTAAGTTCTTCTTTTAAAAGGGTTAAACCCTTCAATAGGTAAACGAGATGCTTTGATCTCTCCTCTTTTATTTACCTAGAGTTTTTTTTTTGAGAAGGAAGATTTTCTTCTTTCTTCCTTTTTGAAGCTTTCTGCTTTATTTTTAGAAGCTTATGGGGGGGTTCCTCCTCTTTAGACTTGAAGTCTTGGGTCATTTATATAGTAGGGGCAGTTTGTTAGTTAGCTCCGAAGAAATCTCTCATTAAGAGATCCCAAATGATTTGGGGATTTTACCCACAGTTGGATCTTTGATCCAAGGATTTCTGATTTACAGAAAATATTTTCTTGTTTTTAACAAGATTAGAGAAATATTTACCCATAATGAATTTATTCTGTAGATCGGTGATTTTTTAATCACCATTGGATTTTTAATCCAACGGTACTCTGTTTTATAGAGGGCAATCTTTCTTGTTTAGAAAGATTTGAGGAATATTTACTCTAAACAGAATTTAATTCTGTATCCTGATGATTTATCGTCTCCGTTGGATTTTTGATCGAACGGCTCTGCTTAACAGAGAGTAGAATTTAATTCTACTGGACGCCGGCGCTCACGTGTTGTGCACATGAGCGCTGCTTAAGATTTTTGTGTGCTTTGCACACGAGCGCTACTCATATAAGAGCTTTTAACTCTGGCGCTGGCGCTCTCGTGGAAGGCACGTGAGGCGCTGCCTCTTGAGTTTTGAATAGAGCTTTGCTCTTATATTGAGGGAAACAAGGATACCTAAAACGACTTCATCTGAAACCTTGGCCTCCTCGGCTGTCAAAGTAAAGGCATGTGCTTGATTAGACCCCTGAGTAATCTGCTTCTGCGGTGGCTTCTGAGTATCGTCCCTCAATCGTAGCTTTGATAGGAAAGTATTGACGGTATGGTTAGCCGATCCGCAAACAAGACAGAGTCCAAGCCTTCTTCGACAGTCCTTCTGTAGGTGTCCGGGTAGAAGGCATAAATCATAAATCACGCTCCTTTTCTGATCGGATACGACGGGCTTCTTCTAAGTACCATGCCTCGTCTGTTCACCGGGATGCCTCTGTGTACAGGAGATCTGTTCGGCGTAAACGCCGGCTTCCGCACTACGACGACTTGTTATTGCACACTCTTCGCTTTCACCGATAAACTCTACTGCTCCCTGGCGGCCTTGAGAACTTGTGAGAAAGTGGTCAATCTCAAAGATATAACGTGTCTCTGAATCTCCACATCCAAGCTACGCATGAACCTTCATTTCCTATCAGTATCGTTGGCAACTAAAGGCCCTGCAAATCAACTGAGCCTAGTCCACTCAGCCGCATACGCATCAACGGATCCGCCGTTCTGCTTCATGCTAATAAACTTTTCTTCTATTTCTTCTCGAACAGCTTGCAGAAAGAAATTCTCCAAGAAACTCCACGAAAATGTTGCCCAACTGATCGACTTGGGCAGACGGGTCTCCTCTACGAGCCACCACTCGTGAGCATAATCCACCAGTTGGATGCGTACAACATCCACTCTCTTGTCATCTGGAATCTGCGCGGCAACGAGCAGATTCTCCGTATCAACTAGCCATTGCTCCGCTAGCAACAGCTCCTCCAATCTAGTAAATGTGGACGGACTAAGCCTCCTGAAGTCCACCACGGTGCCCTCATGTTGTGCTGTCCTGGGTGCTACCGCGTCTACGGACTGTTGGACTGTCCGCAGACCCTCCTGGAAAGTCTCAGCTTGCCGCTGATTCAGCTCGATTTGCCGCTTCTAGTTTTCCAGCATCCCACGTACCACTCTAAGCAATGCGGCATCATTAACACGCCTCTGGTACTATCGCAGATCTCTATCCACCATGATTCTGAAGCCAAGACACCGAAGAGGATTAGCATGATAAACAGAATTCAATAAACAGGATAGTTATAGATTCAAGAATGGCAAGACAGTAAGGTGGCAGGATATGTTCCTAATTACGGGTTTTCTGATTAGTGTATTAGGTTTAATACCTAACTACAAAAGAACCAAACCCGATTAACCTAAATCCCATGTCTCTGATACCAAACAAACCCTGTCACACCCTGCTTCCAAGAGTGCTCTAACTAGGCACGTGACAGAGCCAACCATGCTACTTGTGGCTAGAAAACATCCCTCCACAGTCACATTACGGCTGTCTATAGGATATGAAGAACAGTAAAAAATAAAATCTATCTAATACATGTCCATTTGACAAAAATAAAAGAGTCAAGAAATGTATAAGCGGAAACGATAATAATATCCAAAATCAACATCTGAAAATACGTCACAATATGGGCTCACATCAAGAAATAAAGTGCGGAAAAATAAGCTAAACTAAGCATCACTAAACTCAATTCCTCACTGCTCAACTTGACGTCTAAAATACTCATGTTCAACCTGCGATAAAGATAGAGGAACTGGGCCATGTAAAACTCAAACGTCAGTACGTCATAATATCAATCAATAGTAATAACCAAGATGTAACCAGATATACATGCAAGAATATAAATCAACAAAATGAATATAAACAGTGAGGTGTGTATGTGTATGTGAAGTACGATGAGTAATCTAAACTGTGCTATTGGGTTGTCTACTCTAAAGTTTTTGAAATCAATTTAATGGAATTGTCGACATAACTCAATAGTATCCCGTGCATGCCCGGGACTACGGTCAAGATTCTCGGGCTGAATCCGAGACGTGCCGCTAGGCAGTAAATAGGTAACATGTACAGATGAATGATGTCAGCAGCATCATTCCGGGGCTGGCCTAACCCGTAAAGACTGATCAGTATAAGTATCGAACTGTTGAGTTACAAGTCAGGTTTCATCATTGATTTCCCCTTAACCCCAAAGTTATGTGTTCAAGTCAGGTATTGATAATGTAAGTTTAATGCCAACACAGGATCAAGCAGGTACAGGTTTTGTCTATGTAGACAACAGGTTATGTCCGTCAGTATCACGTCCCGAAAGTACGGAACATGACCGGCACTTAAACTACGAAACGTCTCGAGGCGTACGTAATCTAAGTAAACCGAAAACCCAGAAATCCAAACCAAGAAAAGTAATAGAGTGAAGGAAAACCAATTTAAAACAAGTAGTTTCAATAGCATAAGCCGAATTATGCGGTTTTTAAAACATCAAAAATTTCCTGAAAATTTCGGCAGAGTCTCCTTTGTAAATACTGACCCCCAAACGGAATACAACATGAATAGTATACGAAATCAAGAAAAAGGCATCCCCAAGCGGGAGCTAGCTCTTCGTCAATCGACGGTCACAACCACACAAGCAATATAATATACAACGCCAACGGCGAGGATCAAAACTCAAAAGGAAACTCAAAACCACCAGAAATCCACAGAAATATAACGCGCGACTCTAAAGTCGAAAGAATAACATCACTGGTCTCTATCTCAAAAATAAATACATGTTTGGTTGATGGAACTTCTAGATACAACTGAATAATAATATACAAGATATAATGATGGGTAAGATACAAATAACCCACCTACTAGCAAGCCACCCGGAAATGGAAATAGTGCCAGCAAAGCCGTAATGAAACCTGTACGGCGAAACCTGCAAGAACTGTGGCACAACGGGGGTGAGTTGCCAACTCGTGAGTAGAAAAACATCTACGCACAGAAATCGCATAAATAATGCAATCCTAGGTCAATGATCATAATATATCCTCAAAAATGTATAAAACATGCAGCCTATAACAATGCCTAGGGTAAATATCTAACCCGAGTGTAAACTCATGTGCCCGTGTCAGTACCTCTGGTAGCAATATATCATATGAATGAGGTATGAATGCATGAAAACAGAATACATGTAAATGAAGAACTGTTTTCATAATTTAGTGAGATTTCCTTTGTATTTTTAAAATGAGGTATCATAATGAAATCAGCATAAAACAGTGCCCAGCATCGACACAAAACAAGTGTCCAAATATCTCGATATCTCAATCACAATATCTAGGGTGCCGTCAATCCAGATCGGCCCCTACCATCCATCTCAAGGCCACGACGGTATCCTCCGGATATCCGACGCGTCGGGTAATATCACCGGTCGGTAGTGCTCCCCTGCCGGGCTCAACGTCAACAACACATTCCTCTTGCCCCGGGGTACCGCACCGGGCCCACCATGTACCCGTGACGGTTCCTCCACTCCTCGACACGGATCTCGAAAACCACAGCAAACTCATGGTGGACGACACTTTACATCACTAGAAAACCGCAACGTTTTATATTTTAAAAGATCATAAGTTGTAAATTTTGCGGCTTTCCCCGAAATCCAGAAATATCCTAAATCTCAAGAAATCATCACAAGTGCATATGTCAATGATAATGAATGCATATGGTATCAATAACCAAGTTGCAATGTATGATTAATAAACTAGGCATGAACAATTGAATAACAGTATGCATGAAGTGACAAGTAATAACTACAATGTCTAAACTGGCATATAAGGCAGGTACACTAATATTATATCAAACTACTAACTAACAAGCTAAGTCAAGCAATAATATTTTCTAAGGTGTACGTGACATGGCAATTACCGATGAAGATATGTGTGAGCCGGCAAGTAAGTGTACGTGGTACATACGCAACATCGGTAATGGTGCTGGTGTCCTAACAGCATGATATCAATAATGGAATATGCAGCAAAATAAGTATGCGAGGCAGAGTGAACAACAATAATGTGCGGGAGCTGAATACTAGACACAACGATAACTAATCAGTATTAATCTAATATAAGTCTTACAAATGGTGCCTTTTGAAATAACACGAATCATGGGGTTTTGAAAATAGGGGCTACGGTGTTTTTCTGAAAAGATACGTCTTTTGAAATATCCGTAAGATCCCTTGGGCTGTCTTTTAAAATACCCACGATTCGTTAGTTTTGAAATAGGTAAGAATCGAATCTAATCTAACAACTAAACTAAACTAAAGGGCTAAGCTAACAAGCTGGACTACAGGTAAGGAAACCGCCTAACATCTGAGTCGATACATATACCTACCTGTATATGTATAGTCGGTGATCCCGCCTCAATAATATCATAGCCGATACCATATCTATAATCAGGCATCCCAAGTCAAGAGTGCGGATCAAACATCAATATAGCTCGTACGTAAATCCGTCGTACGGCATCCCAAATCTGGGTACGGGTCAATATCACATTCATCATACTATTCATCTGGTATCCTCTTTATCAATTATCATGATCGGGGTACTGATCTACGTCTAGTACCATACTGATACCGCCTACGTATGCATGGACGTGTGTGAAACACTACGTCAAGGACCCGCTACAACGTCATGTCGTATCTAAGATACGAACCCTGCTATATCACCGATCTCACGGCCTCAAATCAAATCTCATCGACTCGGCTCAATCCCAAGTATCATCCTCAATCCGTATATGAACACATCCCATACCCATGTGAACACATAACTATAAAGAATCCCATGAGCACATATCAATAGGAAAGTATGCAAGTATGTATGTGTGTATGTGTAGTGCAACACTACCCTAGGGTTCGCAACGCTAAAATAATCCAACACACCAATATCCATCCTAAGCATCGTTATTAATCCCAAATAACATATAATAATTGTTGGTGTGTATACGCATCCGTATACACCACCACGGACTGCGGGGGTGCTATACGCCATCCACCCGACTTCTCCCCGTAGATATAAATCTACTCACCTGGTCCTCGCTAGCCGGTGCCGACGTCGCCACGCGCTTGCTTGTCGTCTCGAAGTCCACATGGGGTACTTACATATCATAACGCACCGTATCGCATTAAAACTAAATTCAAAATCGAAACGGCATACGAAAATCAAATCGGCACGCGTATCACGCATAGGTCCAAACCTATCGCCTACGCATGCAAGAATAGTCAAACCAACCCTCCATGTCGATGTACAAACGTCAAACCATCGAGAAAAATCCAATCACACTCATTTGCACATTCACGAACACTAATTTTAATATAAACTAGGTTAAAACTCACAAAAACCCCAATTTCACTTAAAAAGTCATTTTTCCGAAAATCTAGCAAGCACAATTCGCCGTTTTTGTACAAAACATGATGTTTAAATGAATGTAGCGTCCAATATACTTATTAAATATCTTAAATAAGTCATAGAAACAATTTCCGGAATTTAATCTCATTAAATTCCAAAAACCCTAATATTCTAGTTTACAAAATACCCTTTTTAACAATTTCATAGCAAAAATGCACAAACTACAATTTAGGTTGGATTTCCATGAACTAAAGTGTTAAACTACACTTAATAAAGTTAATAATATGCTAAAAACCCTAACCATATTTTTAATCTCATATTTCGAATTAAATCAAAAAAACTAGTTTGCAACAAAAAGCTTAATTTGGATATTTTTCAAGTAACAACTTGTAATTAACAACTAGATTAGTTTTCTACAAAACTAAATATGTTAATCCACATCACTAAACCATGCACAATCAAACACAACTCATTTCCACAACAAACCCTAACTTGAAATCTTTAATCATGCAATTAAACTCACATAAACCAAATTAACACTTAATTAAATTAGCTTTAAGAAATTTAGTAACAAACTAAGCAAAAAAAATTTAGAATTATACCCAAAAATATTTGAAGATCCACAAGCATCCATGGCCCTCCAAAATGCTATCTTTTCACAAGGATCCATGCTATACGGGCTAAGCTAAAATGGGTAGGAGTCGGATTTGGGTTTTGGGATTTTTTTGATGGATTTTGGGGCAATTTTTGATGAAGTTTTGAAGAGAAAAGAGAAGGGAAATGGGGGGGGCTGCTGCTGTAGGAGAGGGGGGTCAGCTGGAATGGGAGGGGGAGAGGAGAGAGAGGGAGGTAGAGAAAGTGGGAGGAGAAAGTCAAGGTCAAACCAAAGTCAAAAGTCCACCTCATTTATCCATTTTCTTTTCTTTTCTTTTATTTCTTTCCTTTGAAATTCAAGTGGGGAAAAAGATGGGGGCTGCTGAATTCAGCCAAGGGGAGAAGTGAATAAGGGTGTGTGGGTGTGGGTACGGGTGTGGGGTGATGAAAAATGATAAATACAATACCCCAAACATCCATTTACGCCAAAAAAAAGCCTTTTTTCTTCAATAATTTCTAAACCGTTTTGGCAAATGATTTCGTTCCAAAAACCACATGATAAAATTTTATTTAATGTTTTATGTTGCACAAAATTTGTTTCGACTCATTCCAATTTGTAATTTTCCCTAATTAAATGTATTAGTGACGGCTTAAATAATAATAAAATAATATTTTTTTCAGAAAATTTGAAATTTCACCAGCGGCTCAATAAACACCAAATAATAGCAATTACATAGCTAGAATATGTATATTTAATTTTTATAATAAGATATTTATATTTTGACTTTTTACAGAAAACCCCCTTATTTTACCGATTTTTTTGAAATTTCACCGAAACGATTTTCAAAACGTTACAGTCAGGACAACAAATCAAGATTGTTGGCATTAGTAAAAAGATCAAGTAACAAGTCAAGTAATGTGTTAGGACATGTCAAGTGATGCATATATATCAAATAGATACCTAATGTGAAATTGTAAACGATATCGGGATCACGGTAAATAGTGCTGATGTCAGGATGCATATGTGTCCATCTGTAATAACCTATATATATCCATGACGACTTACACCATCCGGGGACGGGAAGCCTCTGTAAGATGCAACTAACCAGCATGTTGCACTAATATAAATGTAATATGATATAATGAGGTTCCGGCATGCAACTAGATATGCAATTCTCAGTACGGATACGTACGGCTATCGTAAAATGGTAAAACTATAATTTTGGATGCACAATTAAAAATACATATATTATTTTTATTCATTTGGATATAAATATAGTAGTATAGAATGTAGTAAGATAAACTTGCCTGATTGGATCTCACGTCGGAGTATGTACGTCACGTTTGATGTCGGGTAAACATCACGATGCGAACCATGTGCGTACAGAACTGAACCAGACTACTCAAAGACATGACCATGCTGGATGAGTACGACGACTGGGTCGTCCGGATCGTCGACGACGTGCACCACTCCGGCGATGGCTGGAAAAACCAAGAATTAAGAAAAGAAAAGAAAAGAAAAGAAATGTAACGACCGTATTTTCTATTACTCAATAAAAGGTCTTGTTTTTAGTACTGAGTATTTAACTGTGTTTTGTTCGAAGGAAAAAAATATATTTTTAAAGTGATGCGAGTAATTGTTAAAGCATTTAAATATAATTTTCTAAAAATCTATTTATATGTTTCTGGGCTTAAAACATTTTATAATGCCTTAAGAATTATTTACATATTTTATTATAAATTAAAATAATTATTTTCCTAATTAAAATATTTTCGAGAATAAAATTGATTTTAAATGGTTATGAATACTAAAAAATATCATAGAGAAGAGAATATTATTTAGTTTTAGCCCAAAATCATTTTTAAACTGAAGATAAAAATAAAATATATTTTCTGAAATTTTCTCATATTTTTCCCGTATTTTATAATATTTTTCACAATTTTTTTTAAATAAATTCAATTTTGATAACATTTAGAATATATATATATATATATAATTAAATAAAATTCACCTTTGATCCATGACCGTTGGATGGGAGATCCAACGGCCCAGGAACGCTGGCGGCACCCACGTGGGGGGGGGGCACACGAAACCGCGTGATCCCTTACACAGCCATGTAGCGCGTGCTGCGGCGGCCTCTGGGTCGTTGGATCAAGATCCAACAGCTGTGGGAGGCTGGCGGTGGCAGCTGATCATCAGCAAATCATTGGACGTGGATTTTTAGGGGATTCTAACAGATTTTTTGTTGGGGAAAAGGCCCTATAAATAGAGACCTTCAAACTCTAATTTCTCACACCTCAGAACTCTGAAAATTCTGAAAAACATACCCAGGCTTTCGTATCGACTGCTGGGTTCCCTAGGGCGGCAACAAGGTTTCAGGAGGCATCATCCATACCAATTTTAAAAATTTGCCGTTCTAGTTAACCCTAACCATAGAATCTTTACTAGAAAATACGACGAAACTATATGTAAACACCTTTACAACTAAGTGAATGAGCAATACAACCTTTGTAGACCGGTCCTTTACTTCTAATGTAGGATTTCCTTATCACCTCATATAAGGTTTGGAAGCATCACACATGCCACAATTTAAATTTTAAGAGGTGCTAAGCAAACTAACCAAGGAATCGAACTAGAAATTTAGGATAACAAGTTCTAGTAGCACATACTAGCTAGTGTCTAACACTAAGTGGGGAGAGATACAACCTTTGTAGACCTCCTAGGGTTTGAACAAACTAGCTTGAACTTCCTCTACGTCCACGATGATCCACCCGGAGTACCTTTGCTCAAAACTCCTTGCTCCAATAGATCACAATGATGATGAAGCAAACAAACTACACCAATGGGCTAAACAAGTGTAGTGTGATGATATGGTTGTGTTCTCATATAAAAACCCTTTCTTTCTTTTACCCTCACTCACTTTGGAAACTCAAGAGAGAGCTAGAGAGAGGAAGATGAAGATGGCAATCTTGAGCTCATTTTTCTTTTGGATAAAAGATAATGAGAGAAAGATAAATATCAAGAATAAATATCTTATCTCAAACCATGGTTAAAAAAATATCTTGATATTTTAGAATGAGAGAAAAATAACAAATGAAAATGAAACCATGGTTTAATCTAGGTCAAGTAAAGAAAAGTCAACCATGATTTAAAATCAATTTTCTTTTTCTCATTCTAATATATATAAATATATTTACTTTTCATGTATTTCTTATATTGCCATCTTTGTTGTATCATCAACCATGATACAAATGCATGTATGTATGTGTGTATGCACATCAACATGTACATATGCATGCATGCATCCATCATAAAGAAAAGGTTTATTTAAATGAGATAAAAGTCAATATTAAATCAACACTTGATTTAATAAACCGGTCATATCTCATACGACCCGACCAATATAAAACGCCTGATTAAAATACGGCATCACATACACGTATTTAATCGAGCTCCTGCACATATCTCATATGTACACCACATCGTTTCGCCTGAGCCAGGAAACTCCTATGTGGGACTCTAAGACTTGTCAATACGCCGGCAGTAGGTGATGATCACATCAAACACCTACAAGCCGCAAGCGATCAGCTAAACGTAACGGCCACCCAAGTATTGAGCGATCAGAAGAAGAACAAGCGAACCTGTCAAAACTCCCGTTAATCTAACTGGCAACACTTACCGTACAGTCCGGTCTCTTCATCAGATATGTTGCATATCGAGTCTAGGGATGATTACGTCGACCCTAATAACTCAATAAGTCATGCCGGTATATGGTCTACAACATATCGAGAAACTACTGATAACACTTATCAGTAATATCTCAGCAACCCTGGCCAGGGACTTCCTGTTATAGCCAATCGTGCACATCGCAACATCAACCCCCAATACCGGGAGAGACGAAACCCCTCCTATCGCTCATTGCCTCCATGTGCCTCGGGACTGTACCCAAAATCCACCCGTTTGTACGACTCAGTAAAGCCGCAGTAGGGTGGAGATCAAAGTACAGTGGGAGGACACACAAGACTCTATGGCGATCTCGGGTCTACAGACTAACCTGTACCAGTGTCACCTGAGAACTGCTATCCGATGTATGATATAATACCACATAGGAGTTCTCGGTGAGTCCGTTCAGTGTACCCGGTCTCACTGAGCACCCATATACAATCTTTGGTGTCACCACACCAGACGGGTATGGGATCATCCATCGCCCATCATACGGAACAAGAATGGTATACGCTAGTCTACTCTGGAATATCGATGCCCTGTCTCGATATACCTACGACTAGGAACATTTCAAGGATATGCTTATAAACTACATGTTTCTCACTAGTATGATCTATATCATAATCCCAATAGTCAAGCCAATATCCTTAGGGCTTTATCAACATGTATCAAATGAGTAAAAACATGATCAAGTGAACATATGATAAAGAGAAACCAGATAGCATACTATCATGTCGAGCAAGACTGTCCTCTGAATATATATATATATATATATATATATATATATATATATATATATATATATATATATATGTATGTATGTATGTATGTATATATGTAAGTGCACGACGGCGCCCCGGTCGTCAATCCGACGGCCAAATGCGGAAACGGTGATAAACTTTAATTTTGCGAACTTAGCAAACCGGCACCACCGTGCACTAAACCCCGGATCGGGCCATTAAACTAGATCTAGCAAAGTAACAAGATAGGGAAGAGATATACCGAGTGATCCGAGTCCTCCGGTCTTCTCGTCATCGTCCCAATCTCCCGCGGAAACTCCGGTCGTCGCCTCCTTGCCGGAAGGGCACCACATCGTCTGTATCTTTTACGGGCTCCCACCTCAATGCCGAGGCAACTCGGGCATGAATCTGGCAAGTCGACGTGCCCAAGATGTGCTGTAGAATGTAGTGTAGAATGCGCTTTTTCTCAATGGGGTTTGTAGTTGCCTTGATGGAGGAATCAACAAGATATGAACTTGGGAATTTTGGTGGCAAGCTAAAATGAGATAGATGTTTAATTTTGCCACACCAAAAATGAAATCAACCCCCACTCCTATCCAAGAAGTGGCCGGCCATATACATGTGAGAATGGTGGAGGAAAAATCAAGCATGAAGGGAGGTGAAGGTAGGAGAAGAAAAGAGGTGACCATATCCAAACATCAACCATACTTAATTCACATCCAACCCATACCCTTTCAAATCTCAATTAATGCACCATTATGGATGAAAGATGCTAAACATATCATAATGAATATATTTGCAAGAAACCCCTCCACAATGTGTTATCTGCAAACTTGCAAATAACACCCTCCATCGGAAAAGTCCGGCCGGGAAGGAACAAAGGAAAACCGGCCGGAACGGAATGCAAACTGGCAACTCCAGAAAACTGGTCCCGTAATAAATTACAGGAAAACCCTGATACTGTGCATACACACCCGCATCTGTATTCCGACCGGATACAAATGCAATGAGACAAAATCTACACTGTACTATACTAGGATCCGGCTTAAACCAAAGCCAGCTAGTAATATCCGTTCGATCCTGATCCGTGCAATACCGCACGTATCCGATCGAACCATGCCATATATCTATACGGCGTCTAGTACTAACCGTCCGATCCTGATCCGTGCAATACCGCACGTATCTGATCGAACCCTGCCATATCTCCATACGGCCTCTACAGCGTTTCGCCCGAAAGCTGAGTAACTGAATGTGTGGTGGACTCTAAAGACTCGTCAATACTATGGCTGTGGATTTAACCACCAACACGTCAGAGGTATAAGCCAATACGTAACGGGCCATCAGCTATTGACTAAAAGGGACGTCGATGAGCGAACTCATCCTGACACCCTACTGAGCCTGTCAGTGACAATATCCGTACAGTCCGGTCCGTTCGTCTATGAGCATCGCATGTCGGGCCTAGGGGGTGGGTAAAAGTCAGACCCCCAAAAGCGGTACAAGTCGTGTCGGAGTGTAGCCCAGAACACCCTGAGATACTACTGGAATACCTACAAGTAAATCTCCTGCCTTGGCCAAGGACTTCGTGTAATGGCTCTCCTAGACACAGCGCGACCTCACCCCCAATACCGGGAGAGACGAACCCCCGAAGATCCGCTCACTGCCTCCATGTGGCTCGGGACTGTACCCAACTAAAACCTGTTTGCACGACTCCTTTGAGCCGTGGTAGGATAGCAATCAAAGTACAGTGGGAACTCACACGAGACAAATGACGATCCCCAGGTCGATGAACTAACCTGTACACATGTCACCAGGGAACTGCTATCTGACGTCAGGTATAAGACCAACTAGCATGTTCCCGGCGAGTCCTGTCCGGTGTACTCATAACCCAATGAGCACCTGTATACATCTTAGGTGAACCAACTGACACCAGTGGCCTGTGAGACCGGCCACCGCCCCTCGTCGGGGTCTCGACTGTATACACTAGTCTACTCTGGAGAATCGATGCCCTGTCTCGAAACTCCCACGACTAGGGACCTTTTAAGGATGTGCTTATAGACCCCAGCTCCCACTTATATGATCGCCCTCATACTGCTGGTGGTCAAGCAAGAATCCTAGGGGCTCTATCAACGTGCAATAGTGACCTGTCAGGTCACCTGAAGCAGTACACGATGATAAAGGTAAACCAGATAGCAAACTATCATCTCGAGTAAGACTGTCGTCCCGGGATAGGTCCTCCCTCAATCATTGCAATCACGTGCCTGTGATCCAATAATTGACTCTGAGGGCACTATCTCCAACAATATATACACACACATCAGTACATACACTATCATATAATGGCCTCTACGGCATACATATATCGAACAATCTCCCACTTGCACTAAGGCCAATTATTGGCGTATCTCATACCCAACATCTCAAAAAGTCGCTCATGCTACAGCTGAGGGAGGGCCTTAGTGAATGGATCCGCAGTGTTGTCCTTTGTATCTACTCTCTTAATCTCGATCTCGTGGCGATCAACTATCTCCCGGATCACATGATATCACCTCAGGATGTGTCTGGACTTCTGATGGGACCTGGGCTCTTTGGCCAACGCCATCGCCCCATTATTGTCACAATACAAAGGTATTGGATCAATAATAGTTAGAACTACTCCTAGCTCCGAGATGAACTTCCTCA
Source organism: Agapanthus africanus (assembly GCA_030015575.1). NCBI lineage: Eukaryota > Viridiplantae > Streptophyta > Magnoliopsida > Asparagales > Amaryllidaceae > Agapanthus > Agapanthus africanus. Next base: position 516,443,127 of record CM057350.1, read on the forward strand.
TCCAGACGACTTTCTTGGAAGCATCATTTGCAGCAATATACTCAGCTTCCATCGTTGAGTCTGCAACGGTATCCTGTTTGGAACTCTTCTAACTTACCGTCCCTCCATTGAGGGTAAATGCAAACCCTGAGATAGACTTGTTGTCATCCTTGTCACTCTGAAAGCTCGAATTGGTAAAGGCCTCCATTTGGAGATCCCCGTTACCATACACCAAGAACAATTCTTTAGTCCTTCGCAAGTACTTAAGAATGTTCTTCACAGCAGTCCAGTGATTCTTCCCTGGGTTTGACTGATACCTACTTACTACACTAAGTGCATAATCTACATCAGGGCATGTACACAACATCGCATACATTATCGATCCTACTGCCGAAGCATAGGGAACAATGCTCATGTGAGCTCTCTCTTTTTCAGACTTTGGGCAATCGTCCTTGGAGAGAGTGACTCCGTGGCAAGCGGGTAAGGCACTCCTCTTGGAGTCTTCCATACTAAACCTCTTTAGGATGGTGTTGATGTACTTGGTTTGGGACAATCCCAATAACCGTTTGGATTTATCCCTATAGATCCGTATGCCCAATATGTACGTGGCATCACCCAGGTCCTTCATGGAGAACCTTTGTGATAAGAATGATTTGACCGACTGTAGCATAGGAATGTCATTTCCTATCAGAAGAATGTCATCCACGTACAATACGAGGAATGCGACAGTTCTCCTTACAATCTATTTATAAACATAAGGTTCATTTGGATTTTTGATGAAATCAAACTCTTTGATAACATCATCAAAACAGATATTCCAACTCTGTGACGCCTGCTTTAATCCATAAATGGATTTAAGCAACTTACATGCTTTTCCGCTGCTCCCACTGTCAATGAAGCCCTCTGGCTGATCCATATAAACGCATTCATCTAAATCACCATTTAAAAATGCAGTTTTAATGTCCATCTATCAGATTTCATAATCGTAGTGAGCAGCAATAGCAAGTAGGATTCGAATGGATTTAAGCATGGCTACCGGAGAGAAGGTCTCGTCATAGTCCAAACCTGGTCTTTGACGAAAGTCTTTCGCTACCAACCTTGCCTTATAGGTCTCCACCTGTCTATCTACACCGATCTTTCTTTTAAAGATCCATTTGCAGCCTACAGGTTTTATCCCGGAGGGTACAATCTCCAAAGTCCATACTTTGTTGGTGTACATGGACTCCATTTCGGATCTCATGGCATTCAGCCACTTCACAGAGTCACCACTCGTGATAGCTTGCTGAAAACTGGCAGGGTCATCATCATCCATGATGCAATCTTCTCTATCACCATCAATGAGAAAACCGTAGTATCTCTCCGGTGGGTGAGAAGTCCTACCAGATCTACGGAGTGGCTGAGGTTCATTAGATTCTGTTGCAATATCAGGTTCAGCCAAGTCGTCATTTGTAACTTGTGTTTCTAGAAAATCTTCTAGATCTACCACATTGCCATCAGCATCATTTGGAAAAATCTCATTTTCTAAAAATGTGGCATACTGAGAAACAAACACCTTTTGTTCCTCCTTGTGGTAGAAAAGATACCCAAAAAATGTTTTGGATATCCCACAAATATATATTTAACCGATCGTGTCTCGAGTTTGTCTGGATTCTGCTTTTTGACAAAAGCCGGACAACCCCAAATCTTAACTCATTTAAGAGATGGTCTCTTCCCATGCCATATCTCATATGGAGTGGTAGACACGGTATTGGTTGGAACTTTGTTTAACAGAAAAGCTGCAGTTTCCAATGCATGCCCCCAAAAGGAGAGGGGTAAATCAGAATCACTCATCATGGATCGTACAATATCTAATAGGGTACGATTCCTCCGCTCTGACACACCGTTGTGTTATGGTGTGTAAGGGGGAGTGAGCTGAGAGAGAATTCCATTCTCTTTTAGGAAGTCCAAGAACTTAGTACTTAAGTACTCTCCACCTCGATCTGATCGAAGTATCTTGATTCTCATTCCTGTTTGGTTTTCTACTTCAAGTTTGTATTCCTTGAATTTCTCGAAAGCTTCAGACTTATGTTTTATCAAAAACACATGACCGAATCTTGAGAAATCATCAGTAAAAATTATGAAGTAAGAAAAACCGTCTCTTGCATGTGTAGACATTGGCCCATATACATCACTATGTATGAGGCCTAGGAGCTCAGTAGCTCTTTCTTCGTGTCCAGTAAACGGAGTTTTGGTCATTTTACCTTTGATACAAGACTGGCAAGTTGCATAAGATTTATACTCAAAAGAATTTAAATATCCATCTTTATGAAGCTTGTTTAGTCTTGTTTCATTAATATGACCAAGTCTACAATGCCAAAAAAAAGCTTCATTTATATCTGAAAAATTTCTTTTACTTATGTATTGAATGTTGAAAACTGTGTGTTGATTAAGGAAGTATATCCCGTTATTAAGTGTACCACAACCAATCAACTCTTGATTAATTCTAATGTTCATAACATTGTGTTGCACGGCAAAATAATATCCTTCATTGTCTAACAAAGAAATGGATATAATATTACAAAGCATACTTTGCACAAAATAACATGGGTTCAAAACCAATATACAACCCGACGGCAACCCTAGGTGATACTCATCCACTGAAACTGCATTTACATTGGAACCATTTCCAACCTGGAGAGTATGATCATCTGTCTTCAAAACTCTGTTATTTCTCAACGCCTGCACAGAAGTGCAAATATGAAAAGCCGAACCGGTATCTAATACCCAGGAAGCAAAGTTAATAGAAAAACGGTTTTCAATTACGAACACACCTAAAGCTGAAGCATCACCATGCTTCTTTTTGAGTTCAAGGCACTCAGTACAGTTCCGCTTCCAGTGTCCCGTCTTCTTGCAGTGGAAACATGCTTCTCCAAGCTTCTCCAAGCACGTGATTAATTAACACTAATTTTGATTTACTTAAATAAATATAAACCCTCACATTATTATTAGTATGGTGTGAGTCTCATACACCCATGTAGCATGTGGCATCAAGCATGACACAATAAAATGTACACTAATATATATCACATATATACTAATGCACACTTGTGAGAAAAAGAAAAGTTTAAGTGAGCTAATATTAGTTAATATAATCTAGTATATCAAATATACAATTATACATTAAATTATTAAATCAACACTTGATTTAATAATCCGGCTATATCACATACAACCGACTAATATCAAATGTAACAATCCATCGAATCAATACTTGATCCGATAACCCGGCTATATCACATATAACCGATCGATATCACATACCGCGAGAATAGAATACGGTATCACATACGCGCATTAATCTCGGTCCTGCACATATCACATATGTGCTCCTACTTCGTTTCGCATGAACCAGGAAACCTCTGTGAAGGACTCTAAAGACTCGTCAATACGCCGGCAGTAGGTGATGATCATATCAAATACCCACAAGCCGCAAGCAATCTACTAAACGTAACGGCCACCCGGATATTGAGCGATCAGAAGATCAACGAGCAAGCCTGCTCATACTCCTGCGAATCCAATGAGTAACACTACCGTACAGTCTGGTCTCTTCGTTTGATATGTCGCATATCTCGCCTGGGGGTGGTAAACGTCGGACCCCAATAGCTTGATAAGTCATGCCGATGTGAGGCTCATAACGGGTCGAGAAACTACTGATAACACTTACCAGTAAATCTCATAAATAGCCCTGGCTAGGGACTTCCTGTTATGTCCAATTGAGCACAGCGCAACATCAAACCCCAATACCAGAAGAGACGAAATCCCCTCCTATCGCTCATTGCCTCCATGTGACTCGGGACTGTACCCAAAAAACACCGTTTTGCACATTCTCTTGAACGTGGTAAGGTGGAAATCAAAGCACAGTGGGAATCACACAAGACTCTATGACGGTCTCGGGTCGACAGACTAACCTGTATCAGTGTCACCAGAGAACTGCCATCTGACGTGAGCTATAATACCATCTAGGAGTTCTCGGCGAGTCCGTCCAGTGTACCCAGTCTCCACTGAGCACCCGTATACCATCTCTGATGTCAAACACCAATGGATATGTGATCATCCATCGCCCATCTACATGGGTCGAGAAGCTATACGCTAGTCTACTCTGGTATATCGATGCCCCGTCTCGATACACCCATGACTAGGAACATTAAAGGATGTACTCACGGACTACCATTGTCCCACTAGTATGATCCGCATCATAATCAAGGTAGTCAAGTACACATCCTAAGGGCTTTACCAACATGTAACAGAGAGACAATCAGTGTACATGTTAAGATAAAGAGTAACCATATAGCATACTATCATGTCGAGAAAGAAAGTCCTCCCTATATATGTCCAATCATCCACTACAATATACATCTCATGTACAGTAATGGCCTCTAGGGCATACATATAACTAACAATCTCCCACTTGCTCTAGGGCCATCATATAGCAGTAATTGTAGTATCTCATACTCAACCATCCCAAAAAAGTCTCTCTCTGGGAAAAGGCCTTTGTGAGTGGATCCGCCGTGTTGTCCTCTGAGTCTACTCTCCTAACCTCGATCTCCCTAGAGATCAACCATCTCCATGATCAGGTGATACTGCCTTAGAATATGTCTGGATCACTGATGGGAGGGGGGTTCCTAGGCATAAGCCACAACTCCATTATCACACAATGGTAGGAACGAAGTTCATCTCATGAACTTATATACACCCAGACTGCCTCTTTGGTAGCATCTTTGGTAGCGATGTATCGAGCCTTTATCGTCTAGTTTTTCACGGTATCTAGCTTGGAACTCTTCCAATATACCATCCCTCCACTGAGGGAAAAGACAATGCCTGTGACTGACATTCAATCAACCATACCACCCTGGAAACTATCCAGTGATTCTTCCCAGGATCGATTGATACCATCTCACTACACCTAGTGAGAATCCCAACATCCACTTAGATCTATCTCATAAATCCATAACCCAGGATTTACGAGGTATCACCTTGATCCTATATGGAGAATCAATGTGATAAGAGGAGATTGACTGAGTGTAGTATAGGAAACACCTTCCCTATCAAGAGTATGTCATCCACGTATAATACGAGGAAGACCACCTTACTCTCTACTACCTTTTTGTATATACAAGGTTCATCTACCATTTTGATGAAGTCAAACGCTTTGATTACCACATCAAAACAAATGTTCCAACTCTGTGATGCCTGCTTTAACCTGTAAAGCAAGTTGCACATGTTTCTGCTGCTCCCACTGTCTACGAAGCCCTCTGGCTGTGTACTTATAGACACTATCTTCTAAATCAGTATTTGGAAAAGCAGTCATGACACCCAACCGCCAGATATCGTAGTCATGGTATGTAGCAATGGTAAATAGGATCCGGATGGACTTAAGCACAGCCACTAGAAAAGGTTTCATCATAATCCATACCTAGTCGATGACGAGAAACTTTTACAACATGTCTAGATTTGAAAGTCTCAACTTTTCCATCTACACCAAGTAATCTTCTCAAGCCATACTTGCTCCTGATGGGGGTTTAACCCTTCAGATAAAACAACCAAAGTCCATACTTTGTTGGTGTATATAGATTCCATCTCAGATCGCTTAGCATCCAGCCATTCTTACAAAGTCCCTACTCTTGATGGCCTGCTCGAAACTTAGTTAGGTCATCATCTCATGATGCAATCCTCGCTCCCACTGTCATTGAGAAAACCGAAGTATCTCTCAGGCGGATGAGAAACCCTACCAGATCGGCGGAGAGGCTGAGGTTCGTCGGGAGCTATTGAATCTTCCAGTTCTACCAAATCATCAGCTGTAATTTGTATAGCTGAAACTTATTCCAGTTCTACCTCATGACCACAAATTTCTTCACAAGAAATTCCTTTTCTAAAAAGATGGCATGTCAAGAAACAAAACACCTTTTGTTTCTCAGTGCGGTAGAAGATATTCCCTTACGAATGCTTAGGATATCCAACAAACTTCCAGAGAACTGACCTTGCCTCGAGCTTGTCCGAATTTTGCTTTTAGACATAGGCCGGACAACCCCAAATCTTAACTTACTTAAGACATGGGCTCTTCCCATACCATATCGCATATGGAGTGGTAGGCACCTGATTTGGTTGGAATCCAATTCAATAGGTATGCAGCTTCTCAAGTGCATAACCCCAAAAGGAAATAGGCAACTCAGTACTACTCATCATAGAGCGCACCATATCTAATAGGGTGCAATCGCTCCGCCCCGATATACCGACGTGCTGTGGTGTATACGGAGGAGTAATGCTGAGAGAGAATCTCACTCTCCTTTAGAATAATTCAGGAATTCTGTGCACAAGTATTCTCCTCCCTAATCAAATCAAAGGAAATAATACTTATACCCATTTTGGTTCTCTACTTCTAACTTATATTCGTTAAATTTCTCAAAAGCTTTAGATTTGTGTTTCAATAGGAACATATGTCTGAATCTTGAGAGATCATCAGTGAATGTAATGAAGTACAAAGTACCCGTCCTGGTATGTGTAGACAGGGGACCCACATACATCATCATGTATCAATCCCAAGAGTTCACTAACTCTTTCTCTGTTTCCAGTAAACAGAGCTATGGTCATCTTATCTTTATGACATGACTGGCAAGTTTCACAAGATGTAAATTGAAACTGATTTAAATATGCATCTAAATGTAACTTAGCTAGTTTGTCACATTGATATGACCTAGTCTACAATGCTTTAAGAAGGATTCGTTCATTTCTGAACTCTTCCTCTTGTGTGTGTTTTGTACGTTAAGAACTGTAGTTTGATTTAGAATGTCTATATTTTTAGATAACGTGCCTGAACCGATCAACTCTTGATATAGGAAATGTTCAAAACATTATCCAACAATACAAAATTATATCCTTCTTTAGTAAATAAGGAGACTGATATAATGTTGCATATCAGGTTCGGTATCTAATAACATTCGTTCAGAATCAATGTATTTGGTAACACATGGTGATAACTGCTAACACTTTGGCCGCAACAATTGCACCGTTTCCAACTCTTGAAACTTATCACTCATTCCCAGTTCTCTATCTATCTGTAGCCCATGTAACAAATTACATATTGGGATCCTGATCCGGTATCTCATACCCAGGACGTAGAGAACACTGAGAAACGGTTCTCGGTAATGAACACACCCGAAGAAGATGCATCATCATGCACTTTCTTCGTTTGGGCGGCACGGGAATCTTGGGAATCCCATATTTCCTGCTCGGTCTTATAACAATTATAAGTTGGAGCGGGACCAATGTTCCCCAACTCAGTATAACAAGCGGGTTCGATCAATACATTTATATTATTATCTTGATTAAGGCATGACGTGGTCGCTACCTGGAGAGAGAGAGAGAAGAAAACACTCAGCATATGCTCTTGCAAAATTAGATTGGTTATTATTTTATCTAATCAGGATGGCTCCCAATGTTTTTATCAAATCTTCCTTCAAACCCTAAAAATAAAGACTAGCCGGGATTAATTACACCCTATAAGTTCGCCAATCTTTTAGCCAGGCTAGTGCCGGTACTTTGAGGGAGGTTCCTCGTGCTTTTGCACGGACCTAATTAAAATAAACCTCGTTTTCCCAGGGGCGTAACCCTATTGACACCTTTCTAGACACCTACTTGATCGACTAATTGTAAAGTACAAAACTCTTCCAGGAGTAACAATTACTCGCAGTGGGTATCGGATCCAACTATCTCATAGAAGGTATGCAATCTCATTGCAAATTTCAACACTTGAAATCCCCGATAATATTTTACCCCTAGCGTCCTATGACCTTGACGGAGGCCAAACTACCCATAGAGCGCTAGTCAAGTTCAACATGTTCATTTCTTGATTGAATTAGACCAACCCGCACGACCCTTGACGGAGGCCAAATTACGCCGTACGAATACCCTAATCCAATCGCATCTCATACTGCAGATAAGCACTAGTTATCTACCACACACTACGCCTTGACGAAGGCCAAACTACCGTAGCACGAATACTAAGTAGTACTTATCTGAATGACGGAGGGCTACGACAGGTTTTTAAGAAAACCCTTTGTGTAATGAACTTGATATCTTTGTAGAATAAAATGATTTGAAATGGAGTTTTTTTTAGGCTTTTGCTAGTTTCGCTAAAGAGGTCACTCCCGGTGAAGGGATCTCGGCTCTTTCCTCGTCGAATGAGGTGCAGGATATTCATAATAACACTATGCAAAGTAAGAACTAGAAAAGCAATCAAAAAATGAAAACGAGGGTTGTAGCATGTACCAGTTATTGCTAAAGAGGTCACTCCCGGTGAAGAGATCTCGGCTCTTTCCTTATCGAATAAGGTGCAGAATATTCTACAAGGAATACCGCTATGCAAAGCAACAACTAGAACTACCTGTTTTTGAAAAATTGATTCCACAATATCTTTAGGTTTATTTTCTTTCATTAATCTCATTAATGAATGTCCCATCATTTAAGTTACCTAAATATCACAGATAAATACAACGTACGCTTATCCCATCCGTATTCGCCTCGAAGTCCCGTCATGCTCCGTTAGGTTAGGTAACTAATGGCAGAGCGGGGCAGGGATAGCGCGGGTGTAAAACATAAGCAACGTCTATATAATATATCACATATACTATATACAGTATCTATCTCATCATATAAAGTGATCACATCACAGAATATCGCAGCAGAAAACAACATATGAAATATTGGATATACTAGGATTTCCGGGTTTTATATTAAGCATGTATAAAATACGGATTCCACGGTCGTGATGAATAGCCAAACCCACATCCCTAGACCCCTACGAGAGCGGCAAGCAACCCTACCAATTCTAGATTTAGGAGACCCGGTCTCGACGTCTCGAGATGGTCTCCCACTAGACTCTAGAACCCGGTTACTTGTGCTCCCCTCCTTGGGTCTATTCTAATGCGGAAAAGTAAATAATATACATCAACGGTGACATCTTCCTCAACCCGGAAGTGCCCCAATAAAAGAATATTACATACAAGTTTTTTTACATGAATGAAAATGAAAAACTCTCATCTCATATAAAAACCCTCCGGCTATTCAAAACACGACGATCCAATATAACATATCACAGCAACACATAACATCATATGTCATCAACGTAAGTAAATATGCGTATCCCAATTGTCGTTGACGTATAGCAATGAAACCGGCGATACACCACATATTACATTTACGGTCGCAGAAAAGAAAATGAAAAACTACAACAATTGGAATCCGCAACCACCTTAGACATCATAAACCCGAAATATCACATACTTTGGATTTCATGCCTAACCAAATGAATTCCTTAGACATCACATGCCTAACAATTATAAACCCCGCATTTTAGTCTCAATATTGAAAACACTTTCCAATAACAAGTCCGGTAATTCAACAAGATTCCCGACATCCTGATCGAATGCTCATCGAAAACTTTAGTAAACGGCCGCACCCCTGGTGCCGTCGACGAAGTAAACTAAGGCGGAACACCGCGGCCGCGAGCACGTGGACGGATGCTTTTGGCAACGGGGTTCTCCTACAGTCACTTTATCGGGGCTATGGGGTGTGGCTATCTAATAAGGTTACCCGGCGAGTATCCGCGCACGTTTCGTGATTACGGCGGACTTTTTGATCACATCAAAATCCCGTGGCAACCGATCAAATGAGACTAAATTGCTAGATTTATAAAAATTCAAATTAGTTTGGATTCCAAGTATAGTATCCCATCATATGATATGCGGACGACGTTAAACTTTTTGATCGATTCATCAAAGTCCCATAATTTCCCGACAGCTCAACACTTGAGCATAGTTCACAAATACCCAGAACATGCCACAATACCTATGGACCAGCCGTAGAAGGGCAAACCCAAGCCTCATTAATGGCACCACGGAACTGCCGCAAACCCTAAGGTTCGAAAGCGTTCCATGGTCATTATGTCGAGTTAGGGTTTCAGTCTTCTAGAGGGTCCACAGAATTACTTGCATATTTTTCCGAATACGTTAAACTTGGAAAAATGGGTTTTTGACATTCGTTCAAACTTTTTAACTTCGCCTAGACAACATACGATCTCAAAAACTTTCCAAGGTCCGAAGGAGACCGGAGAACAACCGCACCAAGTAGATATAAATTCTCTGAGGTTCGAACGGTGGGGCTTACTCGAAACAATATTAAAACTACGAATACAAAACACTCTGAATTGCTTATAGTGTAAGATCAAATCACATGCAAACTTAGAAAAAACAAACAACACCTAAAACACCAAAACCCAGTGCCTGGAACACACAAAAAATTTCAACCCAAAATTCCTCTATCTGGCTGAGGTGGCCGGTTTTTCTTGCAAAGTGGCCGGCCTAATTCCAGCGAGGGGGCTGAAATTTCTTGTGTGTTCATGTTGCATCTCATACAACATTCTGCAATTGTTTAAAAAAATTTAGAATACTTTTTAAATTCGACAGAAACTACGTTCTCGTGTTTCAAGTTTCGGAGTCGTTTCAGTTTCATAATCTAACAAACATCATCTAATTTTCTAGCATGGCTCTGATACCACTGCTGGGTTCTCTAGGGCGGCAGTAAGGTTTCGGGAGGTATCGTCCATGCCAATTTCAAAAATTTGTCGTTCTAATTAACCCTAACCATAGAATCTTTACTAGAAAATGCGACGAAACTATATGTAAAAACCTTTACAACTAAGTGAATGAGGAATACAACCTTTGTAGACTGGTCCTTCACTTCTAATGCTCCGTGTAGTATTCTCTTCGCTGCAAGTCATGAATACCTGAACTCTAGAAAAGGTTCTCCCGAAGAAATGAACAAACTTGCTCGAAGTCTTCGAGGCCGAAGATGATCTACGTCGAGGAGGCTCAAGCACATGCTACCTCTTCACTAATTATGAAATTAGTGAAGCAAACACCCTATACTAAATGGCAAGTAGTAGAAGATGATGAAATAGGAAATGGGCTCACTTTAGTTTTATTTTTCTCACACCTTGAGAAAAGCTAGTGAGCTTTTCTCATGAGGAAGAAGAAGAACAAGTGAAGAATGAGAATGAACTCAAGAGGTGAGAATAACAACCACAGGTGAGTTAGTGTCATATACTAACCCATGTAGAGATTAAACCATGGCTAACAATAATGGGTAGGTTAATAAATATCTATAAGTAAAACAAAAGGAGTGGACTTAGTCAAAGATGTTACAAGCTTCTCCAAGCTTCCAAGCACGTGACTAATTAGCACTAATTTTGATTTACTTAAATAAATATAAACCCTCACATTATTATTAGTATGGTGTGAGTCTCATACACCCATGTAGCATGTGGCATTAAGCATGACACAATAAAATATACACTAATATATATCACATATATACTAATGCACACTTATGAGAAACAGAAAAGTTTAAGTGAGCTAATATTAGTTAATGCAATCTAGTATATCAAATATACAATTATACATTAAATTATTAAATCAACACTTGATTTAATAATTCGGCTATATCACATACAACCGACTAATATCAAATGTAACAATCCATCGAATCAATACTTGATCCGATAACCCGGCTATATCACATATAACCGATCGATATCACATATCGTGAGAATAGAATGCGGTATCACATACGCGCATTAATCTCGGTCCTGCACATATCACATATGTGCTCCTACTTCATTTCGCATGAATCAGGAAACCTCTGTGAAGGACTCTAAAGACTCGTTAATACGCTGGCAGTAGGTGATGATCATATCAAACACCCACAAGCCGCAAGCGGTCTGCTAAACGTAACGGTCACCCGGGTATTGAGCGATCAGAATATCAATAAGCAAGCCTGCCCATACTCTTGTGAATCCAATCAGTAACACTACCGTACAGTCCGGTCTCTTCGTTTGATATGTCGCATATCTCACCTGCGGGTGGTAAACGTCAGACCCCAATAGCTTGATAAGTCATGCCAATGTGAGGCTCATAACGGGTCGAGAAACTACTGATAACACTTACCAGTAAATCTCATAAACAGCTCTGGCTAGGGACTTCCTGTTATGGCCAATCGAGCACAGCGCAACATCAACTCCCAATACCAGGAGAGACGAAATCCCCTCCTATCGCTCATTGCCTCCATGTGACTCGGGACTGTACCCAAAAACCACCGTTTTGCACGTTCTTTTGAACGTGATAAGGGGGAAATCAAAGCACAGTGGGAATCACACAAGACTCTATGACGATCTCGGGTGAACAGACTAACCTATATCAGTGTCATCAGAGAACTGCCATCTGACGTGAGCTATAATACCATCTAGGAGTTCTCGGTGAGTCCGTCCAGTGTACCCAGTCTCCACTGAGCACCCGTATACCATCTCTGATATCAAACACCAATGGATATGTGATCATCCATCGCCCATCTACATGGGTCGAGAAGTTATACGCTAGTCTACTCTGGTATATCGATGCCCCGTCTCGATACACCCACGACTAGGGACATTAAAGGATGTACTCACGGACTACCTTTGTCCCACTAGTATGATCCGTATCATAATCCAGGTAGTCAAGTACACATCCTAAGGGCTTTACCAACATATAACAGAGAGACAATCAGTGTACATGTTAAGATAAAGAGTAACCAGATAGCATACTATCATGTCGAGCAAGAAAGTCCTCCCTATATATGTCCAAGCATCCACTACAATATACATCTCATGTACAGTAATGGTCTCTAGGGATACATATAACTAACATCGACGACGCCGATGCTGTGGGTCCACCCAAGCATCGAGGAAAAATCCAAGCATGGAGTTATTGAGGATTTAGTACGAGTGTACGTTTTCGACCCATCGACATCCAACTCGAACCAAAGGTAGGATCCGCCTCTCTCCACTTGTCTGTCACCTTCTTTCTTGTAAGAATCTTAGTTTCAAGTTCTAATCTCCAACCTTATATTAAAATGGTGTTAAAAATATTTCTGCCTGTCTATTGTAGTATCTCTTAATAATAAAATTTGACTCATGTTTAAAATGGTTTAATTAATTACCTCCATATGCGTGAATATTGCACCCACATCCTACATGGAATATGATATGCTTGATGTTATAACCCATGGGGCATCAATGCACCCTTTATGTACACCCACTTACCCATGTTACCCATAAGATCTCGAAACAGGTTACTTCTAGAAAATATCTTCATTTTATTAAAATGTTGTATGTATTTAAAATACCCATATGAGACAAGATGTTTGAAATAAATACTTTGGACACTAAAACGATATGTTTTTACTTGCACTTTTATTCACCAATTAACTTAGTTTTGTTAAAATTTCTTCACCTTTTGAAAGAGGGTAATACTGATCTAAATAATTATGCTATGGTTTTCAACTTAACCCCTTTCACTTAGGAAGAATAATTTTTGTATAATTTTCTTAGCCTAATAACTAAGGTTTAATAAGGTACCCTAATAGGGTAATATTTTACATGAATCGCTCCGTGGTCATTAGACAATCGTTTCTGAAAAGGACACAAATCCTGTCGTTCATGTGAAGCGGTTGTCAACGTGGAGTTATTTTTGTAGAATATCACCTCTAATAAAATACCCTAATTTTTATAGGGTAATGTTTTATATAAATATCTCGTGGTTGATAGGCAATCGTCCCTGAAAAAGACATAAATCCTACCGCCCATATGCAGCGGTTGCCAACACGAACGTATTTCTAAAATGTTACCTCCAAATGAACTCCATAATTTTATAAATTATTATTTACAACAAAATACCCCAATCCTTTCTAAAAGGATATAATTTCATTTAAATACCATGTTACACGGGTCGTGCACACTTCATTGGCACCGGGCCCGTTTCGTGAGGGCCACGCCCATATGCATAAGGCCCATTTTTGCTTTTACTAAAAGGTTATTTTCAACAAAAAAAAAACCCTAACCTTTATAAATGAGATTTTCCCAAAAGAATATCTAAAACTTTATTAAAAGATAATTTTCAAATAAATACCATAATCCTTCATTAAAAAGATATTTTTCTCATTAAATTACCATTGGTTTCCAAAATGATAAATGCATTAAATATCATGTTTTTCTTATAAACAACAAATATCATTGAACGCTATAATCTTCATTAACTAAGCATTTTATAAAATGATACGATACACCTTACAAACTTTAAAAGACAACAAGATAAAATGAGTGGTTATGGAAAGCCATATTAAATGAGATCAACTTTTGAATACAAGTTTATGATATACATGACACATGATACGGTTAGAGTTAGAATGCGCGGACCGAGGTATGAAATACTTATTTATGAGGATCCATGCAGGTAGGGTGAACAGTCCAATATGTTGACGACTACTAACCCGATGCTCGGGCGAATACTAACCCTACTTTGGGGGTGAATGGTCCAATATGTGGACAAATACTAACCCGATATTCGGACGAATATTAACCCTACTTGAGGGCAAATAATCCAATATGTGGATGAGATACAATGTGGAAATTCCATACCTAGATGTATACGCACTAACTCTAATTCGTCAAAACCTTTATACTGGATAACGGGGATGGATGGTTTGTTTAGGAAAGAAAATGCAAAACTCGGATTTCTCTACTTCTCGATCATGATCCCGGAAAATGAAACGATACATTTCACTTCCCCAGTTGTTGTTCCGTGGCCAGAACGGAATAATCTCGAGTATCCGGACCCTTATTTAACAAACTAATGTGACCTTTTACCTGACATATACTTCATACCACATACCCTTACTTACATATACTTTATACAACCTACCCTTACTCCCATACACCTCATACAACATACTCATATACACATATACCTCTGTCAACATGTCTTAATTATATACACCTTATATCCTTATATCCATACACATCACGTCTGCACATATACATCATATTTACATACACCTATTCGTTTCTATACTCTTACTTCCTTATGAGGCAATCCTACCCGAGTGTAACTCGCTGACAGACATTCCTTTTCCCACTCTATCTTTGAAATGTCCATTAGATGAGAATGAGTTTTATGACGAAGATCAAGGTGTGGAGCCAACTAATGAAGATTACGCAGACTTGACGACGGAAGATTAGATAGTTTTATTTTTTTCGTTTGTTGCCCGCTTGTTTAGGGCTTTTTGCTTTTTCTTCGATGTAATTAAACTATTTAGTTTATTTTACTCTTTCTTTTGAAATGTAATAAAGTTTTGGTTAATGGAAATAAATGTCTTTCGCTTTTATTATTTTGTTTTGGTACACATCCTGCATGTTATAGATTTTCATACGCTTAACGTAACTGTATTGAATAGACTATTTTCAATACAATTAGCCTTCAACTTCTTTTGGGAAGTGGGGCGTGACAAGAAAAGAAGAGAAGAGAAGGAATGGGGTGTGGTTTTGGCTCTGGATCAGAGGACAGAGCAACGACGACAATGGGTTGGCGTCGACGGCGAAGTTCATGGCGATGGGCGGTGGGGAAAGTTTCTGTCGGGGTCAGGGTTTTCTCGGGGATGTAAGGTTGATGGTGGTGGTGGTGTTGGGAGTTGAAGGGGGAGGCGAGGAGACGGAGGTGGTGACGACGGTGAGTTGCCGGCGATCAGCGTTGAGGGCTAGGATGTGGGCTAGGGCTCGGTTTGTATTCTCGGGTGTTTCTTGGGTTGCTCAAGGGTTTGGGTCGTTGGGTATTGGAAAAGAGGAGAAGAGGTTGAGGGTGACGAGGAGGTGGGGGTGACGACGAGGGGACGAGGATGTCAACGGCAAGGTGAGGGTTGGAGGTGTGAGGTCGGGGTTTGCAAGGTTGTGGTCGGGGGTGGCGTTGGGCGCTCGGGAGAGGAGAGGAGGTGATAGCGGAGGTTGTAAGGAGGTCGGGGGTGTTGGTGACGGGGTTGTGGGGAGGTCTACAATGAGGTGAGGGCGCAGGCGTGGGTTTCGTCGCGGTGGGAAGAAAGAGAGGAGAGGAAGAAAGAGAGAGAAGACTGTGTAAAAATATTAGGTTTAATTGAAATTTTATATTATAGATAGAGGAGAGAGAGAGGGAGATACGGAAGAGAGAGAGGCTGAGTGTTAATATGGTTAGGATTATATATTATATATATAAGTTAATATATATTATATAGTATAGACTGTTAGTATATTATATAGTATAGACTGTTAGTTTAGGTTTTAAAGAATATTTTAATATATAATCTAGGATTTTATAGCTAATACAAAAATATTCCGAAAAATATCTGGGTCCTGTCTGAAAATCTAGTTTTACAATACGGATAATATACGTATCAATCAAAACCATAATGCGATGTCCGGTTAAAGAAAATACATACCCCCAAGAACGAATACACGTAAATGCACGTAGCGATCTAAACGAGCCCGTTTCATTAAACGGGACAAGAACACGATATCAGGATGCAACCATGGGGTATGGGGTATGATGCAGGTCATGCTAGGTATTTAAAATATTATATTTGGTTATATTGTATTATTTAAAATACATGCAGATGCCAAATATATGATACAGGTATATAGAGCACATATGTGTGCACGGATCCTCTGTACTAGCAGGGATATGACGTAATCTGGAACCAAGACGGGTTTCAAGCATGCGGGTCGGGTCGGATACTAAACACAAATACCAAATGCACTATCCGCACCCACAACAACAATAATCAAGAAATACCCACAAGATTAGGAAAACCCAAATAAATTATGGTATAAATGAAGTAGGGTGTTACACTTCATTCAGAATCATCTATGAGTTCTATGGTTTTAGACACGCAATCGTTGTAATGCAAGGTCAAAGATTTTGAGAAGTTTATAGATATAAGAATAAACCAGAGAACCATACATTGGAAGTATCAGGATTTTTCGAGGTGATCGAAAATGTAGATACTTATGTTAGGTATTCCATCATAGTAATATAGAGAACTTGATTCTCTCACAGATTACTCATCTGTGGGTACGATCCATGATGAGTAATGCTGTATTGGCCCTTTTTCATTAGGTAATATGCATTGGAAACAGATGCATGACAATTGATTCTGGTTCCATCTAAATTAGTATCTTGATTTTATATGGATATAGAATGGTTACATATCTTGAGATTGTTAAGTTAGGGAGTTATCTGGTTTCTGTTTAAATAGCAGAATCTGGACAAACTCGAGGCACGCTTCTGTAATAGCGGTTTGTGGATTATCCCAAGCATTTGCTAGAATTTTGTTTCTACCATTTTCAAGACTAATAGTTACATTGTTCTTGACTCGACACCTTTTTATAGAAGGAATATTTTTGCAAAAGAAACTAGTAGGAGTGTTCTAGAATTTGAAGTGATTTCAGAACCACAAATAGTTACCGAAAATTTAGTAGAACCTAAGAATTCAATTAGACTTAACAAACCGTTAGCCACTCCGCAGATTTTAGTAGGTGACCTCAGACACCCGAGAGATACTTCGATTTTCTCATAGACGGTGACAGGGAGGCCAGCATCATGGTGATGATGACCCTACAAGTTATCAGTAGGTTATAGGAAGTGGTAACTTTCAGGTGACCAGGTATTTCATACCCGAGATGGACTCCACGCACTTCAGCAAATCATGCATTTTGCACTTTGTTGGGTGCTCCTGAAGGGGTGAAGCCCATTAGGAGCAATTAGATCTTTCTGGATCTATGCAGGAGGAAATGTACTTACCTAATAAAGCTAGACTTGTTGTAAAGAGTATTCATCAAATATCCATTGTAGACTGTGATGTGATTTTTACTTCAGTGTCTATGCTGAAATTCATATGGATATGATTGATATCTGCCAGGTGGGTGACTATAATTTCTTTCTAAATGGGATTTTAGAAGTGCATGTGTATATGACTCTGCCAGAGGGTTATTGTAATCAGTGAGAGCAACGGAAGGTGGGCAAGTTGTTTATGTCTACTTGTAGGCTAAAGCTTGGATAGCGGAGACAAATCATCTTTTTTGATGTGACATTCAAAGTGACTGACTTCATCAAAACAAAAGATGGATCTAATAAGAAGGATGTAGAGAGTACTGTCCTGGATTTGGATGACATACTCTAGATAGGAAGTACTTTTCTTGTACTACAATCGGTCAAATTTTGGTTGTCACATAGTGTTTTTTCCACATTGGATGTGGGTAGTATATCAGGAATTATGGTGACTAGATTTAGATTTAGGATGTTTTCCAAATCGGGTACTTAGACAGTATTTTAGACGACTCCTGGCATGGTAGTGTACGCGCGGGTGATGGAGTCACCCTCTCTAAAGAGATGCCATCTAGACTGATGAAAAAAGGGACTGACATGAATGAAATATCTTTTGCTTAGGCAATTGAGTCAATCATGCAATATCTTGTACAAAACTAGATGGATAATATATCAGGGATTCTGGTTTTAGATCTAAATTTGGGAAGTTTCCTAATCAGGTACTGGGACAACATTCTAAAAGTATTTTAGAATGAACGACTTCTGATGTGGTGCTCTACCCGTAGGTGATGGAGTCACCTTCTCTAAAAAGAATGTCTTCTAAACTGATGAAGAAAGAGACTGGTATGAATGACATTTAATTTGCTTAGGCAATTGAGTCAATTATGCAATGTCTTATACAATACCAGATATTGCTTTTTGCACTAGTTGCAATAAACATATATATTAATCCAATCCTCGAGAAACAATAGGAAGCTATCATGAAAATAAGAGGATGTTCTTGGTATAAGATAACGGCAGCCTTCTATGGAAGGCGGTTATCAGTTAAGGCTTCCAAGGTGTCATGAATGACAGAGATGCTGTCAGGTTTTTGAGTTTAGCCTTTTTTGAGGATTAGTAGATTGGATAGTGTTCCAATAGGGATACTGAGATAATCATGGTGCAGGATACTAGTTATGACTCAACATAGAATACAGCCCAAGAAATTTGTTGGATAGGAGTCGTTCATTGATGAACTTGGTCACATCAAGTATCCGGACAAATTCTTGATGCGGAGTATCGCTCAGTTTGGGAGATTGTTGATCTCTGTAAAGTTGAGATATAGAGAAATGAAATTGGAACATTGTAGCGGATCCACTTACTGAGACTATTTCTCGAACAAATTAAGTTTCACAAATATAGTTTGCGAAAATGATTAGTAGAGAAATTGGGTATTCGGTAGCACACGAGCTATGGGTACGCGATACCGCAATAATTGGCCTTAAGTGAAAGTGGGAGATTGTTGGATATAGTGCCTTCAAGGAAATTATTGTAATCGCAAGTAGGCGATTATGATAATTGAGGGAGGACCTATACCGGTATAACAGTCTTACTCGAGATGATAGTATGCTATCTGGTTTATCTTCATCATTGATGAAACCCATAGGATTGTTGCTTGACAACCAGTATTATGATGGCGATCATATATGTGGGAGCTGGGTTGTCCATAAGCACATCCTTAAATATCACTAGTCATGGGAGTATCGATTCTACATCGATATTTCGGAGTAGACTAGTGATACGATTCTACATCGATATTTCGGAGTAGACTAGTGATATGATTCTAGACCCCGACGAGGGACGGTGGCCGGCCTCACAAGCCATTGGTGTCGTGTCACCTAAGATAGTGTACAGGTGCTCACTGGAGGTGAGTACACTGGACGGACTCGTCGAGAACTTCTAGATGATATTATATCTATCATCAGATGGAAGTTCTCAGGTGGCATGAGTACAGATTAGTATGTTGACATGAACTCGTCATTTGTCTCGTGTGAGTTCCCACTGTACATTGATTACTATCCTACCACGGCTTAAAGGAGTCGTGCAAATATGTTTTAGTTGGGTACAGTCCCGAGCCACATGGAGGCAGTGGTCGACTGTCAGGAATTCGTCTCTCCTGGTATTAGGAGTCAATGTCGCGCTGTGTTTAGTTGACTATCACCAGAAATCCGTGGCCACGTGGATAAGATTTACTGATAGTTGATCAGTAGTATCTCTATTGGTGATGAGTTTGACTCAAACACGACTTATCGGGTTAGGACAAAGAGACCAGACTGTACGAAGATTGTCACATTCAGGCTCAGTAGGGTTAGAACGCACTTGATTATCGACCCCCTTTCGATAAGTACCTGGATAGCCGTTACGTACAGCTTGTACCGCTGACATGGTTGTGTTAAATCCACTGCCAGCGTATTTTCGAGTGTTTAGAGTCCCATACAGAGGGTTTTCCCGATTCAGGCGACAGATGTAGGAGCCATACGTTGGTATGTGCAGGGGTCCGATTAAATACGTGTACGCGATACACGGAATTTAATCGGACGGTTGATAATATTAACCGGCTTAGGATTAAGTCAGATTATTAAATCGGGTTTTGATTTAATATTTTATATATGTATTTTGATACATATATTTTAGTATTATTGTTCACTATTTATTTTCTCTCTTTGGTCCTATCCGTATTTTTATACGGATACGCGTATATGTAGCGATACATATATTAGGTGAAGTATTCCGTATTTATATGGGAATGCTTTAGAAGAAGGACACCTCATATTTTTTTTTCTTTTTAGAAAAACAAATAAGGAAATGAGGTGAAAATTGGGGTTTTAATGAAGTATGGTGATGAGGGATGGCTTGGATGGTGATGTGCATTTATTTGCAAGCTTTTGTAGTCATTCTCTCTTTCAGTTTTTACACTTGATGGTTTTTCTTTTCACACTTGAGCTTCATACTCCATGGTTGCTTCATTCTCACATCTTTTCCTTCTTCTTGCTCTTCATTTTTTAGCATGGTTCATGAAAGAAACTTTTTAGTGAAGTATTCCTACATTACCAACCATCCAAATCTAGCAAGTCTAGATCATCGGTTAGAGCCTCCTCCGGATTCTCTCGGGTGGATCGTCTTCGACAAGGGTGGTCGATTCTCAAGCGCGATCCCGGCGGCTACAAGCTTGGATGGGTCTTCCACAATTGGATGGACACGCGACAAAGATTGTATTTTCACAACTCTTGCACTTTTAGTTAACTAGTTTAGGTTTATGGATCGAATCTTGGATTTTACGGGTGTTCGGTAAAATTTTTGTTTTCTCTTCTGTTTTGGCCGCAGTTTCCGCGGCGCGGGCACCAAAACCCAACAATAGAGTACATGAAAATCTCGATATCTTCAAAATTCCTAAAAGTTTCAATATGTTGCTTATTGCAGCACATGAAAATAATGATATCTTCAATATACCTAAAATTTTCAATATTTTGCATGTTTTAGCACATGAAAATCATGAATTTTTTTTTTAAATTTAAAATTTTTCTGTTCTTTTCAAATTTTAATATTTTGCATGAACATACAAAGATCACAAATTTTTCAAAAATATCAAATTTTCTTATCTTTTGCGTTTCTCCATAAGCACTCAAAAAATCGTTGAAATCTATAAAACAAAAAAAAATGTTGTCTTTGACTTTACAGTTTTTTTAAAGCTATATATATACCACACGAAAATTGTGCAATTTTTAAAAATATCAAAAAATTTCTGTTTTATTCGGCTTTTTCTTATCTTGCTTATTATATAGAACATGAAACTTGAAATATTTTCAAACATCCCAAAATTCTCTCTTTTTTTTATTTGGTTCTTCAATATTTTACTTGCTTTATAATAAGCATATGTTGTAAAATATTCAGAAATCTCAAAAAAAAAATTCCTTTACATTTGCAATATTTTGCATGATGCACATAAAAATCACAAAATTTGCAAAAATCTTTAGAATACCCGTTTTGTTCCTTTTTTAAAATTATTTTGCATGATGTAAAGCGCGGAAAATAGTCCAAAATATTCTGTTTTCTTGGTTTTCCAATATCTAATTATTTTGCATGCTATAAATCGATTCTTGCTTCGACGCCATCTTGCGTTGCCGATTCTCACTTCATCACGAACTCGTAGACAAAGCTCATCTTTAATCCTCACTGTAAGTCAATTTCTGCAACCAATTACTGAAATAATTACTCATCAATTTCTACAACTCTAGTTTGTTTAATTATATTCTGTCAATTTACTTCATTAATTCTTTTTAGGGTGTTCCCCATAACTCCATAGCCCTTTTCAGTTAAATAATTAAATTAAGCAAAATTTGCATATAATTAATTCTAATATAAAAGTATTCCATACTTTCATTGGAGCGTTGTATTTCCATCTTGGTAATGTGTTGGTATGAATCATATGATTAAGCTTGCTTCTTAATTAGTTTTTTTCCCACAATTTTTAACAAGAGGTTTTTTTGGGTCTTCGTGTTTTATTTATGAGTTGTTCGTGCAATTGTAGATTTTTATCCTCAACATCGAAGTAATTAGCTACTGACATCATGAAGAAGTTTTTTGCTCCTGTCCGAAGTATGTATATTCTTGCTTTATTTTGTTTCGCAATTACTATAAATATATAGTTTATTTATCTACATATATGATGTTGGTATTGAATTTTACTTTTTATTATCTTAGCTTAAAACAAAAATTAAATTATACCATGCCATGTCTTATTTTACTTTATTAGGCAATTCAAATTTGATCCCGGAACAAGAGAAAGACAATCGTCCTCAAAACGAACCCGAGCAGAGATAGAATTAGATTTTGCAAGCCTTTCGGTAGACCCTGAAGAGAGAATTAAAATATATGATTACAGAGGTCTTCAAGATGAAGTTCGGAGAGCTCATCTTTTAAGAGGTCCATGTCAGCCTGTATTGCTATATTGCTATCTATTTAAACTCGATCAAGGAGATCAAGGAGGAGGAGATAGTTTCCTAACGAAAGGGCGGCGGAACTGGAAAAGTAAGCGGCAGTTGAAAAGTCATGTCGGAGGTCATAATAGTTTGCACAATCAAGCACGTCGCAAATGTGAAGATTTGATGAAGCAGCAGCAACGTCGATAGTTTCCTGATTAGAAAATCATCACGTGACAAAAATGATTATAGAATTCGTTTGAAGCCATCGGTTGATTGTGTTCGATTTTTGCGGCAATAGAGGTTGGCATTTCGAGGGCATGATTTATCTGAAGAATCACAAAATCGAGTGAACTATTTAGAGCTCTTGCAATTTCTAGCTGGCCATAATGAGGAAATTAACGGCTGTGTTGCAAAATGCACCTGCCAATAATAGAATGACAGCGCCAGAAATTCAGAAAGATATAGCTAATGCAGTTGCCGAGGAGATTGCGAATCTCATTATCAAAGATCTCGGAGATGCGTATTTCTTTATTATTTCTTTATTTTAGTAGACGAATCACGAGATGTATCAGTGAAAGAACAAGTCGCTGTTGCTCTTCGTTATGTTAATCAACGAGGTTGTGTGGTTGAGCATTTTCTTGGGATTGCTCGTGTTGCTGATACAAGAGCTGCAACACTTAAACTTGCAGTTGAAACATTGTTAATGAAGTATAGGTTATCTTTGTCACATTTCCTTAAGTCTATTTACTTCTCACGCTTGCTTTGACTTTGCCCGTAGCTACAGCTACCGTTGAGAGAGCCTTTTCTGCTGTTTAGAATATGAAGTCTCCTGCCTCCAGACAGATTGATTATCAGGAAACATTGTTAGCATATTTTAGTATTATTATAAATTTTTGTTAGTGAAATTGTTAAATTATGCATGGAGAATCTATTATATTTTGTTGCAAATTTTTCATGGTGTTATATATATATATATATTAAATCCCCAACCAAAAATCTTTGCTCCACCGCTTCTAACTTGCTCCTTTTAGGGCCTGTTTGGTTGCAGGATTATTATGGATTTGGATTGTGGAATCCAAGGATTCCATAATTTTGTGTTTGGTTGGGGGATTTGGACTTCTAGGATTCCATTGTTTTTTATGGAGGGCCCACCACAAAATAGGGATTCTTGAATCCTAAATTTTTTAAGGATTTAACACTATTCATTGTACTTTTAGATGGGACCCGTGTACTTTATTTATTTAATAATCCTCACTCTAAAATCCTCAAATCCAAATCCTACTTTTTTTTTCCAACTAAACAAAGATTATAAGGATCTACAAATCCAATACCAGCAATCCAAAACCAACAAAACAACAAATTGCCAAATCCAGAAATTTTCAACCGTACTATGTGGGAATCCAAATTTCTAAAACCTGCAACCAAACGGGCCCTTGGGGAACTTCCGAGTATGAAAGAAACAAAAAGTTATGTGAAGTAAAGAAGATCGCCGATTGCTATTAAAAATCCAATAAAACAAAGAAATTTGGTCTGAAAACTCCGAATGATTAAGACTTCGGGTGACTAGGAACCAGAGGCAGCATATAAAAATCATGAAATTTTTATATATTTTTCTTCAAAATTTTAATATTTTGCATATTGTAGTACACAAAAATAGCGAAATTTCCTTCTATTTTTTTGGGGGTTTTAAAAATATTTTGTTTGTTAGAGCAATTCAAGAATAGCAAAATCTTTGAAAATCTCAATATTTTTTTTGTTTTCTTGTGTTTCGTCAATATTTTTTGTTTGTAATAGCACGAAAATTGTGAGATTTTCAAATGTACCTATATTTTTTGTTCCTTTTGTTTTTAATACTTTACATACTATTGAAAAGAAAATCACAAAATTTACAAAAAAACGCGAATTTTTATGTTTATGATATAGCACACGAAAATCATGAAATTTTCAAAGATATCGAATTTTCTATTTACTCCTAAAATTTAATATTTTACATGCTACATTTAGCACATGAAAAGAACGAATTTTTCAAAAATGTCAAAAAAAAAATTTGGTTTTTGTATAACCTTCTTTTTGCAAACACCAAACGAAAATTATGAAATTTTAAACTAATTTTTTATTTTTTTTTATTTTTCAACATTTTGCATGTTATGGCATACAAAAATTGTGAATTTTTTGATATTTTGCCACTAACATCTAATTAATGAGAAAAAATAGCATGAGATTTAAAGAAGAGGACGATCAAAATTTATCCACCTTATAAACCTAACCTAGTTGTATGGGATAAAAGAATAATAAATATTGAGTAACAGGATCCAAATATAATAAGAGAATTAAATATATGCATAATAATTTTCCCACAAAACCCCAAGCTAAATGAGAAAATATTCCAAAGAATATTATCTATTTTTTTTTTGTTTGTATTTTTTCTACCAGCACCTCATCCAAATCCAAATGTGGCTCGGTTGGTATGGACACTTCCCCTCTTAATTCAAATCTCAGAAACCCCAAAAGGGAAAAAGGCCACAAATCAACGCTTTCGAGGCAAATTCATGAGTTCCCTAAATGCATGTTTATTGTGTGCTTCTGTATGATGTGTGTGGTTGTGTTGTGTGCATAGGGTCAGGGCTTACGGGCCAACGCGATAAAATAAATAAATATCTAGTATGGTTTTATATATGCCATACAGATGGGAGTATCAATTTGAAGGTTTTATCATTGTTTCACTCTGTATTCTCAACTTCAATTTAGAAAGGCATATCATAGAGACTTCATAGAAGATGATGAGTTTCCAAACACAGAAAAAACAGCAAGCACTCTTTTAATCACATTGCAAACAAGATACTTAAATAACTACAGAGAGAGATCATTAAACAACATTTTTATACAATTATTCATTACTTTCAGCTAATGTGATAGATATCTCATGCATTAATATTAAGGATATCTATCTATTTGAATGTCCCATAACCTTAACACCAAGAACCTGGAACCATTAGAGAACGAGGGAATAAAGTAGTTCTTCACAAATGATTGCAGAGTTGAAATTATTTAACAGGAGGGGCTCTGTAGTATGCAGGTACGGTTGCAGGGAAGAACATTTGCCTAACCCCTTCGGCTTGTATTATCGGGAAAATTATCCCCGATGCTGCCTGCAAAATAAGAACAGACGAAGTGTAAGGATTTGAACAGAAAAGAGCTTGCTAAGACAGTGCAGCATGCATTTATCAATGTCTTCTAGGGTTCAGGATCTCAAATCAAGGCTCAATTTTCTTTTTCCTTTTCATCTCGACATGGAAATTTTGTTCATGAAAATTTACTTTTTTACCGGCCCTTGTTCCCTACCAGCACCTCACCCACCTCACCCAGATGCTGATAGGGGGAGTGGCTGATTGATGGGATGAAGGGCCCCACCAATCAGAGACTTACAAATTTGAAGCCTTGTAGGATGCTGGTAGTGGACAAGGGCTGGTAGTTCGAGTATCAACTAGTGCAGCAGTGGTGGGATGTAAGTAATCGCAAGTGTAACTGACCAAATAAAGGTTGCCATAGAATGTGCTATGCACAAGTAATAAGATCATGAAAATTGATTTTGTATAGGTAAAATGTCTTTAATCCTTTAGAAGATGGCATGTGTTATGCACATGAAAAAGGATTATGAAAATTGATGTTGAATGTTGTAAAGATAAGATGTCTTTAGTCCTACAGAAGTTATTTTTCAATGCATTGCAGTTTTAGATTCTGAATTATACGAGCATGGATGGTTGAACAGAATTAACTAGGCTCGCCTCTCCGCTCAGTGAGCTTTTATATATTCTAAAATTTGCAATCCCCTTAGAAAGAGTTTGCATTAAAATAGTAAAAATGTATGGGTAAGTCAACGCGAGTAGAGACAATTACACTTAGAAAACACTTAGTACAGGCGGTTTCCAGAACAGTAATTTCTAGACTGGCATTCGCGGATGCATAAGAACTCAGATAATGACACAAGACTTTTACTTACTGACTGTTCAAGTTCTACTTTACGAAGCAATAAATCAAACAAAAGGGAAAAAAGAAGGAAGAAGAAGCAAGATTAGCAATTGCTTACTGAAATTAATCTTGCACCAATCCACAATCTCTTAGGAGAAGGAAATGGCAACATAAGGCGGCCAACGCCATATATGGCAACAGCAAAGAAGTGGCAAACTAGGCTTAAGGGACGAGGATTAAGACCAGAGAGCAAAGCAACAGGCCCAGTCGAAAACACACCGCCAAGGCTCAAATAATCGAAACAAGCTTGACGCATCTCATTCCTTGCCTGATCTGGTGAGGCGCTAAATACCTTGTACAAGGCACCAGCCAAGGTGTTTATTGTAGAAGCCACTGGCTGCAGAGAGAGAAGGAACCAGACCAAAAGGTTCAGATACATGCCATTTTTTAATTTATCATTGAGCCTACATTACACTATATTAGCCTTTACATATGAGTGTTCTTTCAGTTAACAACTTCAAAGTTTTTTATTACATTAAGCTCCCTAAAAATGCTAAATTTAAGGGTATTTTAGTTTTTTTTATATAAAAAAACTAAAAGGATAACTCCCTTAAAAGATAAATTTAAGGGAATTTACAGTAATTAAAAATTAAAGCAGCCTTATCATCGATTCATTATAATAGGAAAAAGACATCTTAAAGAAAAGGTAACAAATTCCATCAAGAATGTTCATGGTGTTCGGAGTCTTGGACAAGAAACATCTGGGCAAATATATTTATAAAAATACTGCACGGCTTAGTCAGTAAATAACCTCATGGATGATGCAGCATGTCATACCTCATAAGAATAAAACTATAGGATTCGATTTTATTCCTGTAACACCATGATAGATGTTTAAGGGGAAAATAATTGGAGAATCATTTGGCCAAGAAAACTTGCATGCTACAAGTTACCTTTCGCAAGGTGTAGAATGATTCTAAATATTTGCACAGAGCAGCAGCGTCATGGAGATTGCGTAAAGGCTTGAGAAGATTTCTCAACACAACAATATCAGAGAGTGCCACAGTCATTCCTCCTCCCGTTAAAGGATGACGCATGTTGAATGCATCTCCCATTAAGAGAGCACCAGGAGTTGGATATGGAGCAGCTGGCATACTCTTATTTGGCATAGTTCTTATTCTTCCACTTTCAATGGCTGAAATAAAAGCATCATGCAGCTGAGAAGGAACCTGACAAATAGATAATATCTCGTAAGAAATACATTGGTAGTATTTAGTAAGTTGCAATTTTCGACTGTCATCATTTGGGTTAATACGATTCTTGGTAATCTTTAGTCTCTAGTAATATCTAGAGAGGGAAAAAAAGAAAGGAATTGGACAATGATTTTTCCCCATGAGGGGTTTGCCACATACAATTGAGTCTAAATCTTTCTTTGGCTGATATGATTGAGTGTTGTTATTTTGCTGATTAGGTTGGCACTAGAATAATCTCTTGTTGTTGTGACAAAAGTTGCTACATTAGGTGTATATGTCATGATTGGTTGCACAATGAATGCTATGAATAGAAATTATGTTTTTACAAACATTAATAATATATGTTTTCCTCTCTTTTCTTTCTTCCTCACCAAACTCGGGAAACTTCACTTTGGTTCTTTCCTGACCTTAATTTCATACTATCCTTGGAATCAAAATTAGCTTCAACATAACAACAAAAAACTACATGCCTCTGCATAGAAATTAATTTTTTTTTATAAAAAAATGCACATTATTTCTAAAATATACCTGAGGAGCTACAACAGTCTTCAAGTAATTAGACAGCTCTCCATTAGCTATAGAAGGCACTTTTTGACCTGGCACATCAACCAAACAACGGACCTCATTGCTGCTTATGGGATAAAATAGAATAGGTGAAGGATCAGCCAAGACCACATGCCCATGGTTTGGATATGGAAGTGGGCAATTCTCAAGGACCAAACCAACAAAACAAGAAGGAACTTCCACCTGCACAACAAAATTTATTTGCTATTGTTTTCTACTCTATTTTTAATGCAAGTTTTCTACTCTTCTATGAACAAGGGAATGTATCATTAACCTTTAAATGATTTTATGAACAATTGTTTTCTTTACCTTTGGAGAGCAGAGAGAGCGTCGAAGATTTGAGAAGCAACCATCACACACAATTGTAAGAGGCGCATAAGCTTTGAGTTCTTCACCAGACTTGGTCTTGTATGACACCCCCTTAACTGTCCCATTTTCTTCAATCAAAGATGTTACAGTTCCCTGCTCCAAATGGACACTGCAAAAGTAGAATCACTTAGATTTCCTACCGACGTAATAAACTTCGCCACAAAGTGCATGATCAAAGCAAATTACATTAGTGAAGATTGAGGGCCGCAAGTACAATCCTCTTGTAATCGAGGAGATAATTGTACCTTTATGTAGAGAGTGGTGCGAGAAAATCGGACATAACTCTACTCATATAGCACTTGGGAAGGAAACTGTAATTGAGTTGCATTTTTACATAATGATGAAAACTCCATATCAATTCCTAAAACCATGAAGTCCATCTGAATTGAAGTTCACATAAGTTTCTTAAGTGAAGCAGATTTTACTCGAACATCCTATGGAGGACGGAGTATATCTCATTTGTTGCCAAGGTTAGATACACACATAAAGCAGAGTAATATTAAATATGTCCAATCCATGAGAACTAAAGCAATTGAACATGAAAGGTGAATTTAGTTTGGTTCGGGGAAGGTGAACCGAGTTGTTGTATCGCTGTTACATTATCTTCATTCATCAATCAAATTGGTTTAAACTTAAGCAGAAACTCTCGTTAGAAGGTTATTGTGGTAATTTGTAATGCTGAAGGTAACATCTAAAGCAAATGTAAATGTAAGATAATGCTCCTTTTTTTGCCCCACTTTGGAACCTCTCTTTCGTGTATACAAGAGTATTTCTTGTTCATAATGGCACCACATAGAATGTCTACTACAAAAGTGGTCAAAGGTAACGTGGATTTCGTCACAGTTCAAACCGTGACCATTGTATCGTCACGGTTTTAGAAGAATTGGTCACGGTTTAAACCGTGACCAAATGACCCTCTAGTGATAAAACCCCAAAATCCCCCTTTCTTTTCCTCGAGCTCCTCATATTCCCCCAATTATCCCTTCGACCAAAAAAAGATTTCCCCCCAAATTTCTTTTCCCCCAAATCCCTAACCCTCCCCTCTTCGTCGACCCCGGCCTCCTTTCTCGTCACCGGGCTCATCTCGTCGCCGGGCTTCTTTCGTCTTCGTCGTCGGCATCCTCTAATCTCGCCTCCTAATTTGACAATCGCTGTCACCGCTTCCTCCTTACACTTACGCTCACCCCCCACAGTCGTCGCCGCCGCCTCCTCTCGCCTGGTCTTTCGTCTTCATTGCAGGCCTGCTCCGTTCCCCCCGCAGCCGCCGCTTCCTCCTCTCGCCTCGTCTTTCGTCTTCGTCGCCGACCTGCTCCGCTCCCCTCGCCGCCACCACTCCTACTCCAATCCCTTCTTCCCCCTTGATCCACTTCTCTCCTAACCGGCAGCTCCTCCTCCTCCTTTCTTGTTGACAGTGCAGTGCTCGAACTTGTCTCTCCTGGTACGATCTCTTCTCGATTCATCGTATTTTTTGGACTAATGTTTAACTAAATTAAGATCGGATTTTTTTGTTCTCGGTGTAGGCAATGTAAGCCCCTGCGGCTCTCCGCCGGTCTTGGTCGATCTCTGTGCCCATCGCTGCTCGTTGGATCGTCAAAAGGTCAGTGTTAATTGTTGAATTAATTTGGTTAATTTTTATTTTATAAATTTGTTGATTTTCGAATTCATATGGTTAAAATTTATAGATGGCTTAATTTAATTTATTGTTGTTCTTGTTCTTGTTGTCAGGGTCAGGCCGTCGGCCGGTTAGGGTTAGGGGTGAATAGGGGTAGGGTTTAGGTTTGGGTTAGACTTAGTGTTTAGCATAGGGTTAGGGTTAAGGTTAGGGCTTATGGTTAGGGTTTGTGTTAGGCATAGGGTTAGTGTAAGGTTTAGGGTTAGAGCTTAGGGTTAGGTATTTGGATTGGGGGTTAATTAGAGCCGGTTGGGGTTTAGTTAGGGTTAGGGTTAGAAGGTTACGGTTAATTAGAGTTAGGTGTTTGGGTCGGGGGTTAAATCATTGTCAATCTTTATTAGATATTTTTGTATGGAGTTCGCGAAACAAAGGCAGTGCTTTTCACTGTTACCACAATTGTCACTCCCCAAAGCCTAAAGTTTACTAGATCTTGAAACAAGACTTTTTGTAACCGATTAGAGCTATATATCATTAACATAGTATATGATATAATATTTCATTTGTCTAACATCAATCAACACATTCAAGATACGTCAAGTTTCAAAAATAACCTTACATCATTGATTGTGACATCCTCATTATTCTTTTTATGCCAACATATATGCAATCCATCCGCATTGAGCAATATCGCATTGAGCATTGTTAGGGGGTTAGAGAGACACACACATACGCATACACACACAAGGCCGAATTTTAAATCATCATTGTTTTCCTCTACAAAGAACCATTGTCAAATCACACCCTAACCCCAAATCTAAATCCAAAATCTTAAAGTTATCTCGTATTTGTCACGAAATCTTAATTCCATGACTCTTATCTATATGAACCTTGCTGCGTTCCATTTTTTTCCAATATGGCATTCATGTACCTCCACGACAAGAGTTGGATGTACGTTGTCATTTCCTCGAGAGCCACTGATTTTTTTCCTTAACGGTGTTTACTTTTTCACCGTTTTTTCCTACGCACGTCTTGGGATACTGAAATAGCACGAAATCTATTGTCCTTACTATAAGCGTATGAACGCGCGATTGCAGAAGAAGTCGGATATTGAGTTACACATCATGAAAAACGGTTTCGTTTGAGATTACACTAAGTAGGATATTCATAGAGAAAAGGACGATGGAAGGCCAGTGCAAGAGACGGAAAACGAATTCATTGAAGTGGAAACCGAAGAGTGGCAAGAGATAGTATAAGAAGAGGAGGAAAAGGAGGAATGCCAGTTTGAAGAAAACGAAGCCGTCGAAGACGATGATGCTGTGTTTGCGCCGGTCGTTGACATAGATGGGCTTATAAATGCCGCTGGACTTCCTTCTGATACGGAAAGCACTGGACCCATATTATTGGAGAAGTACAAGGTTTTCTCGAGAATCCCTCTATATCCAAATTGCAAAGCATTTTCGATACTATCTTTTTTCGTACGTCATTTCCAGATAAAGTGCAAGAACAGATGGAGTGACCAGTTTTTCACCAATCTCCTAGCATTGCTGAAGGAAGCTTTTCCTGATGGAAATAAGGTGCCACCGAACTGGTACGAGACGCAAAATATAATCACAAATATCGGCCTAAAGTGTGAGAAGATACATACATGCGAGAATGACTGCGTTTTGTTCCGGAAAGAATACGCCGCACTCAAAAGCTGCCCAGTGTGCAGGAAAAGCTGATTGAAGCCTAACAAAGACTCTCGTTCGAGTGATGTGCCCGTGAAGATTTTTCGTCATTTTCCGTTAATATCGAGGCTGCAACGGTTATTTATGTGTGAGGAGACGGCGTTCAAAATGCAATGGCACGCCTCGTGAAGAGGGAAAAAATGAGTCATCCTAGAGATTCGATATCATGGAAAGTTTTAGATGAAAAACATTTTTCGTTCAGCGCAGACTCTTATAACGTGAGGCTGGAGATTGCGAGCGACGGTTTCAGCCCATTTCGGCAAGCGTACTCACAGTACTCGGCCCGTTGTGTTACTATATACAACCTACCGGCTATGACGCAGTCTTATTTTACATTGGCGTTTTTAATCGACGGTCACTTGTCTCCTGAGGAAAATATCGACGTGTACCTTCAACTTTTGATCGATAAATTAAAGTTATTGTAGGAACCTGGTGTGAGAACCTATGACGCAGATGGTAAACAATTTTTTCAGATACGTGCTGCTTTGTTGTATACGATTAATGATTTTTCTGTCTACGGTATGCTATCGGGATGGACAACTCAAGATAAGCTTGCTTACTCTGGTTGTCATTCATACGAGCAGCGTACGTTTGAAGTTTAGCGGAAAAAAGTCGTTTATGGGTCACCGACGATTCTTGCCTATAACTCACAGATTCAGAAGAAATAAAGAAATGTTCAATGGCAAGACGGAAATCGGTATGCCGTCTGAATCATTGTCCGACAACGACATACTACAATAATAGAGAGGTTATCAGAACATCACATTCGGAAAGAAACAAAACAAAGATGCAATTCCATGCCTATCTGGCTGGAAGAAACTTAGTGGTTTATTTCAGCTTCCGTACTGCTCTAATCTACTGTTGCGTCACAATTTAGATGTCATGCATATCGAGATGGGTGTCATGCATATCGAGAAGGGCGTCTCCGAGCACATCATCAATCTTTTACCGTGTAAGGATGGGAAAACGAAAGATAATCTCAACGCCCATCGTGATTTGACGAATTTGGATGGTTTGTCCATTAGAAAAGAATTGCAACCTCGGCCTGTGGCCGGTAAATTAGGTTATTACGAGATCTCACCGGCAATTTACAACATGAACAAAGAGAAGCGGCGGTTCTTGCATGTGTTGAAAGAATTGAAAGTCTCTAACGGTTCCTCATCAAACATTTCCAAATAGATGCAGGTAGAAAACGAAAAAATCGTAGGATTCAAGAGTTACGATTACCACATATTGATGCAGTATCTTCTTCCTTTATACCTCAGTGCATCGGTAAAACCAGAAGTTGGTCTCGAGCTTAACGACTTTTGCACGTATTTCCGTCAATTGTGTTCCAAAAACGTGGACGTCAATGAGATAGTAGAGCTCGAAAAAGACATTCTTTTGATCCTCTGCAAGCTCGAAACTATCTTTCTATCTTTCTTTTTCAATATTATTGTTCACTTGTTCGTTTATCTGGTAACCGAGATCAGGATTAGCGGTTCGGTCCATTACCGTTGGATGTATCCAATCGAGAGGTATTATTGACGTTTAGTATTCATCATTTAAATTGCAAAGAATTATCATGAATTGTTAATTTATTTCATTTTCAATACATATATGTTAACTTTAAAAAACTATATCGGCAACAAGTATCGTCCTGAAGGTTCAATTGCTTAAGGTTATCTTCTGGAAGAAGTCACGTCTCTGTGCTCATTTCCTGAACGACGATATCAGGATGAAGCTGAACAAACCGCAGAGTGTTTCTGACGGTCTAATTAGAACAGGAAGGCTAAAGAACATGTTTTACGATCTCGCGGCCAGTGTACATGCGTACGATAAACAACAATTGTTTTGCTAAATATGCAGAGTAAGTGTTTATTATTTCATCGTTTTAAACGTTCAAAATTAAATTTAATCTAATTAATATAACCGTATATTAACGAACAGAACGCACAAAGATATACTCCCGAGATCGAATCCTAGGATATGGTCGAATGATAGAATCGAAGAAAAACAGAGACACGCTTTCGCCGCTTGGTCTATAAAAGAAGTGAACGGACAATTGAATCGTGGAGAGCACGTTGATAGAAAGATCCACGACCTTTTAAACGGTCCAACGATTGCAACTAGGTTTTACAATGGGTACAGGGTATCCGGATATAAATTTGAGGTAGAAAGTACGGAACGTATTAGGGCTACGCAAAATAGCGGTATCGCAACCGTCGATGAGGATGGAAATCCCTACTACGGTGTTCTTAAGAAAGTTATAGTGGTCTCATACCAGTATACGACTGTCTCATTTCATATATTCCAATACAGATAGTACGATACCAAGACTGACCGGAGTATGAAAGCCGATCAATACGGTCTGACTTTGGTAACCATCAAACGGATATCACCAAAATATGGCGGGTTTATCTTTCCCACAATGGAAACACAGATATATTATTCTCGGGACCTACAGAAGGTTGACTGGGATATTGTTTGTCGTTGGAAACATAGAGATTATCATAACGTGCAGACGTTGAATGACTCTGAAGATGAGAGTGACGGTGAAGATCCCATGATAACACGTCCCAGTCCATCTATTGAACGTACCAGGGATCCAAACTATTCTGCGCCGTTCATCCATACGTTTGTAAGAAGTGATATCGGCCAATTGATTGTTACGGATCAAGATTTTGAGAATCCACCCAACGAATTTTCAGATAATGTATCACATAAACGTGTTAGATAATGAAGTTAAATTGAATATTCTAAATTGTATAATGATTATAAATAATGAAATAACGTTTAGATATATATGTAGGATTTGATCATGAGCGCAGGAAAAGGCACTAAACACCATAAGAAACAGCGTCTACAGGACATTCTACCCGCCGACGAGACTGTCCCAAGACCCTCAGCAGGCACGGGAGCTGCAGCAGCAGCGTCTATCCTTAGCAGCACTCCCCTATTACCGCCACATCACCCCCCATTGCTCCCTGCTCACACCACATCATCCTCGACTGTCCCCCTATCCTTACTAACGATCCTCCTATTACCGCCACATCACCTCCCATGGCCCCCTACTTACACTGCATCATCCCCGACTGATAGCTCTCCCTATACTACCGCCAGATCACCCGCAGCGTTGCAGCCTCCCCCTACCCCTACTAGTGCGTCAACGGATCCTCATACCCCCGTTATTCCTGTGCATGGTGCGTAGTTTACTCATTTAAAATTTGATACATCATTACAATATAGGTAGATATTGAATCATCTAATAGTTTATTGTTTGCAGATCCGTATTCTACTCACGGGATGGCATCTGGTGACGGTTCTAACGCCACGCCGGGGACGACAAGTATAATCGTTATTTCTTAAAGCTTTAAACGATTGTAATTTAAATTCATCAAATTCTATATTCATATTCTAAATATTATAATATTGTGTATGTATATCTATTTTTCACAGGCTCGAGCAGTGTTAGGACGAGGGGTCCTACTGGGCCCGACTGCTGCAGGCCACGGGCGGATGTTGGGCCATGGGATCTGATCTTTGATGCGACAGGTGTGCCTGTTGGAGAGCACACGACTCAGTGGGGGATTATGGTGGGCAGGAGATCCGTACTTATTATAAGTACCCGCTCCATATTCGGTGGAACAAGACCCAGACCGAGCATGCAACGCGGTTTTTTGGGTCGGAGGAGGTACGACATACCCTTTCACACATTTAAATTTCAATCATCGTTATATACATATACATATAATTATTTGTTTAATAAATTTCAATTTCAGACCAGGAAGAATTACAGATTCGTTGGCGAGCCCAATGAGGATGGCGTGTACAGGTCATTCGATATAGATCATGCCCTCGCTCACTTCCTAAACCAGTATCAAGTGATCAAACGACATCGCCGATGGAAAGTAAAGAGTGAACTTTACTTTCCTTAGGCCGCGGCGACCAAAGATCGGCCGATGCACTTGATGGAGGTCATAGCGCTGGAGATCCCGAGAGAGGATTGACCGCTTCTTGTCGCCTATTTTGAGTGCGATGATGCGCATGTATCAATTAATTTTTAAGATTTTAACAATATAACATGAAATCATATTTTAAAATATATTATAATATTTATTTTTGCATGACAATGTCAATTTGAAATAAGCAGAACCGGAACAACGGCGTGCGAGAACGCGCTATCCCGATCCAAGGGAAGCGCTCGCAGGCCAATGCTCGGTAGCACTTGGTGAGTATTTCAACGCTTAATTCCATATGTTTTCTGAATCGTTAATTAATTATTAAACTAAATCCTAATTTTATCTGAGAAAAAGAAAGATCCCGCCAACTACAATGAAGCCAAGGGGTGGACTGCGTTACACAAAGGCATGGGCGTGTACATGGTAAGTTTCATATAATCAAGTTGATTACGTATTTTAAATTAGTACATGTGTGTGTATATCACACATGTGTGTATATATATATATTCTATACAGACCCAGTTCCAGGAGCAGACGGACGCTTTGGGACTTGGCCCCGCTGACTCGGTTGCCGCCATTGTCCCTATCCTGCTTTCGATATCCGGCAGGCATCACGGTGGGTATGAGTGTGGGGTTGGCCTCGGGGCCCATCGATTTTTTAATAGACGTTTGATCACGCATGAGTACGCCGTGACCCCGACACGAGCGAATACGGCAGCTGCGTCGCAGGAGAAGATCCATCAGCTCCGCGATCAGGTGGAGCAGCAGCAGGAGACGCGGCACGAGCTGCAGGAGCTTAGGGTGGAGATCTAAGGCATGGGGCAGTCGCACGTTTATTCCATTCAGCAGGCCATACGGAATGAGTTAAGCGCATTCTTTAGGCCGCGGGACGATAAAGGTAGATCGTCGTTCCAACGGCGATAGTTCTATTTTTTGATTTGTTGACACATACAATAGGACTTTAGTGGAGTATTTATACTATTTGACGATTTTTTGACACATATTTTTTGATTTGTTGTTGATTAGTGGAGTATTGATCATATTGATTGTATGTATATTTTTTGTTTATGTTTGCATGCGATTCGGAGCTTATTATTTTGATTATCGTATATTGCATGAGAATTGAATATATTGCGTGAATGATAATTATATATTGTTGCTTGTGAATGGAAATTATATATTGCTGGTTGTAATTGAATTTAACGAGCGTGGGGTACGGAAAATTTAATTATTTAAAAAAAATTGGTCAGGGTTGTAACCATATTAAAGACAGTTGGTCACGGTTACAACTGTGAACAAAAATCTGCTCCAGGTACTGATATCTGAAGTAGGTCTGTGTTATGGGTTATGGTTACAAGTTTTGTTCACGGTTGTAACCGTGACCCATAATTGGTTTTGTTCACGATTAGAACCGTGAACAAAAACCTAGGGCCCACAAACTAACTGATTTTTTAATTTTTCACGCTGAGAAACGTTCACGGTTATAACCGTGAACGTTTCTTATTTTGTTCACGGTCAGAACCGTGACCCAATATTTGCTTACGCAGGTTTGGGTCACGGTTCTCTTACGGTTTAAACCATGAACAAATCCCTGCCCTGTAGTAGTTGATAACATCATAAATCAGCAAAGCGGAAATACTATTCCTGAAAGACCTACTTGAGGTAGAAAAACTTTTGCTTTTTTTTTCAATGCACGATATGTACTAAAAATTTAACCTAATTTGCATTTTCAGCTTACAATTATTTGAATAAGAATTGGAGTAAACATAGCAATAAAAAAAAAAATTGGTGGGGGGGGGGGAATGGTTACTTGGGCAGAGATGCAGCTTTCTCTCGCATCCTTTGAATAAACCGTCCATTATGAAAGCTCCTACCAGCAACATCTGAATGGAAGTTTTCCAAAGGATAAGATAGTTTGGTATCTTTTCCATCCTTGAAGAGAGCATACCCAAGCACCCGCTGAGCATCTATCTTGTCCACGCAATCTGGAGAGAGAAGAAAACATGTAATTAGTCTACACTTTCCATGTGCCAATGGCTTATTTAAATTTCAAGTCCATAGCATCATGTGACTGAACACTGAATCCCCAAAATAATCATGTTTTATATCAGATACTGGTTCAACTTTGCGACAATAACGACTACATGCGAATCTGAGAGAACCAATAATAGTCTGGAGTAACCCAAACAAATAGACATATAAGTGATGATAAAGGTAAATGCTGACCTTCAAGACCCAGCTCAATTAGTTTTAGGTAGCCTCCAGGTTGTAACAGTTCACCAACAATTCTATCAGGCTCTGTCAGATCTCTCTCAATAACACGGACTCGCTGCCCATCCTACAGAAAATAATCTAGGTTAATACCTTCAATACTCCGTTCATAGTCTTGAATATATCTATAAAATGACAGTGAGCTATCTTAGGAAGCAAAGATTTGATTTGTATGCTGATAAGCCAACAAGTACAAAGAAATTTGCTTAAAAAATTATAGTAAGAACAATTAAAAAAATAGCATTGCATTTATAATGTATCTTTACTAAGAGCTATGACAAGATTGTATTATTGTCGAGGATTTACACATGTCATATCGTTCTTGAAGATGATTCATTAGATAATCCATAATCTTTTCCCTTATTATTCCCCAGAGCCTAGGAGAATGTGCAGTACAATAGATGTGGAATAGTTCCTTTCATGTCTATAGTTCACTTGGCTAGGAATCTGGTCAAATTAAGATTGTAAGAGTATGTCAATTTTTTCATGGAGCCTTTTTTACAGCAAATTTACTTCTTTTCCTTTTCCTTTTTCTTCTTAAATTTTTTCTTTTGTGTTTGGTTTTTTTTTTTGGGGTGGGGGGCGGGGGAGGTTAGACGTTGATGGTTGGAATCAATGTTTGTTACTCTTTACTAATTTCTCACCGTCAGATTACATAATATTATCATGTAAACGTATTGGATATTGTTCTCGCTCTTGATGAGCTTTGCTTTGGTATGATGGCATCTCCAGGTTTGGATAGATAGTTATGATTGCTAAATTGAGATGAGTGGCTTTATAGTTGTAGAATACGTGGCTCCCATACCACTTGTTAAAATTTGGAGGCTAGCTATGATACCACTTGTAGGATTTTGATACTGTAATGATCGAATAAATTCAATCGGTGAAGGAGTATTGATAGAAGGATTGATAGTAGATAGATGTGAATACAAAGGAAGTTAAAAACTTAATTTAAAACAACTTAGTACATAGAGTAGATGTTGGAGCTTCTTATCTCCAACATAATTTGTTTTTTTGAGATAACAGATGGGATAAATTAACCATCCCTCATAAATGGGAGAACCCGGGCTCGATCCCGGGTCTCCCCAATAGGCTACTCCAAGCCTCACCAATGGGCTACTCCAAACCCTCTCCAACATTATTTGTTAATGCTGGAGGATTCTCCCTCAAACTCTTTTGGCCTTCCTTTGAGGTATTCATAGGCATACAAATATTTTCTAAAATTTCTGTAGAGATTACTATAAAGAGCTTTCTAGCTATGTGTCAAGGTGTGACAAATGGACCGGGCGGCCCGTGGCCTGCTTTTTGGCCCGGCACGGCACGGCTATGTTGGGTCGCTAGGCTCCTCTAGTAGGGTTTAAAGAGCGGCAGAAGCGCTAATTTTAAAAATCTAGAGAGCAATAGCAAACTCAACCCAAGAATCAAACCAAAATGCTAAACTTATAACTAAACCAGTAAACTAAAAACAAGAGTTTGGCGGGCTACAACCTTTGTAGCGCGTTAGCCACCTCTTCTTGAACTCCGACTAGTCTCTACGAAACCCGGAACAAGCTTAGTCGATGATCTATCTTGAGATAACTCCAACATAAGCTATAGTTTCAAATTGATCTCATCAAAATGAAGCAATCCACTAGTTAAACTTGCTAAGAATGATTAGTAAGAGATGTAGAATAATTAGCTCACTAAATTTTTCTCTTTTCTTTCTCACTTTCTCACTTGAATAATTTCAAGAGAGCTAGCCATGGAGGAGATGAGAGAATGAAGAAGATAATGTTTTTTTTTTGTGGATGAGAACAAATCAATGTGTCAAAAATGAGTCATCAAGGAAAAAGCTAAAGAAGTCTGCAAGCTTCTAATTTTCTATAACTCGTACTCATTAAAAGAAAATGAAATGTTCTTATCTAAACTATATAAGTCTTATACACCCATCTCATATGTATCAATATAAATGTCACAATATTTATATCAAATATAAATATTAATAAAGAGAAGAAAATAATAAAGTGAGCATGATATTAGTTAATATATAAATATATCAATATATAAATATACATTTAATTATTAAATCAACACTTGATTTAATAATCCGGCCATATCATATATATACCGCCTAATATCAATAAACATCCGATTAAAATACGTGTATCAAATACACGTGCTTAATCGAACTCCTGCACGTATCCCTATACGTGCCCTACATCGTTTCGCCTGTGCTGGAAAACCTCTGTATTGGACTCTAAATACTCGACAATACACTAGCAGTAGGTTAGGATCATATCTATAGCCCACAAGCACGTCAGCGGTACTAGTTGCATGTAACGGCTACTCAGATATTGATCAAAAGAAGGTCAACGAGTAAGCTCATCCGAACCGTGCAAAGTCTATCAATAACATTACCATACAGTTCGGTCTCATCGTCTAAGAGTATCGCATATCAGGTCTAGAGTTTGGAATCTGCCAGACTCCAGTAACTCGATAAGTCGTGCGACAGAGGACTTATCAGTTTATCTCCACTGTGATGATCATCGACTTGTGGTTGTAGTCATCTTCTGCACAGCGCGACATCAACTCCATGTACCAGGAGAGACGAGTCCTTTTGATTGCTCACTACCTCCACATATTTCGGGACTATACCTAACAAAAACATGTTTGCACGACTCTTTTGAGCCGTGGTAGAGTAGAAGTGTAAATATAGTGAGAACACACATGAGACACTATGGCGATCTCAGGTCCTAAGGACTACCATGTGCTCATGTCACCAAAAAACTGCTACCTGACATTGGTATATTACCAACTAGGAGTTCCAGTGTAACACATCCAATGAGCACCTGTATACAATCCTCAATGTCAAACACCAATAACTGCATGATCAGCTATCGCCATCCAACCGGGTCAGAAAACGTACACACTAGTCTAAACTGGAGTGCCGATACCTATTCTCGATACTCCTACAACTAGGGGCATTTAAGGATGTGCTTATCGACTACTCAGGCCCTACTAGTATAATCTCCATCATCGTCCTGGTAGTCAAGCAAAATCCTAGAGCTTTATCTCACGTCTAAACGATACGTGATAGTGAATAAAACGCATCACATGAAAGATAAAGCCAAACAAGATAACATACTATTATCTCGAATAATATTGTTCTCTCGTATAGGTCCTCCTTCAATTATAATAATTGCCTTGAGAGCACCTATATCCAACAATCTCTCACTTGCACTTAAGGTCAATTATTACGGTTTCTCATACCCAACTTCTGTACTAACAATTTCGCAAACTGTGTTCGAGAACTAGCCTTAATGAGTGGACCCGTCACAGCGCATCTCTTTGTCTCTCCTTGAATCTCAACTTCACGGAGATCAAGTATCTCTCGAACTGAGTAATACTTGCCTTAGTATTTGCCTGGACGGACGATGGGATCATGTTCATAAATGAACAATTATATTTAGCAAATTCTCAGGCGGTATCTTTTGCTGATTCACAATCAGCATCCAGCACCATGACTGTCTCAGTATCCCACTTAGAAATCTTTTCAATATACCGCTTCTCAAAATAGGATAAACTTATAACTCGTGACAGACACTCTGTCTTCCATGTTACCTGGGAAGTTAGAATCGGTAACTACCTCCTTAAGGAGGCTACCATTACTATATACCAAAAACATCAAATGCTCTTCACTGCTACCCTATATTTCTTCAGGATTGGACTGATATCCAATCCTATATGGAGAAATACATATGACCACCATTGTTTTACCGATTTACAGCATAGGAACATAACTTCCTATCATGAGTATGTTATCCACGTACCATATGAGAAATCTGACAACACTCCCTACTACCTTCTTACAAAAACCAGGTCCATCTTTCATTTTGATGAAGTCAAACACTTTGACCGTGACATCAAAACAGATGATCCATTTCCGTTATGCCTGCTTCAGTCTAAAGATAGACTTAAGCAATTTGCACACTTACCGCTGCTCCCACAGACTAAGATAACCCTCTGGCAGAGTTATATACACGTACACTTCTAAATCCAATTTAGAAAAACGTTATAGTCATCCATCCGCCGAATATCACAGTCATGAAAAACAGCAGTGACAAGTTATATCCGTATGGACTTCAGCACAGACACTGAAGTAATATTTTCGTCACAATCTACAACAGGTATTTGATGAAAACTTTTTACAATAAGTCTAGCCTTATTAAATTAGTACCTTTCCATTCGCACTGATCTCATAAGATCTAGTTGCTCCTAATGGATTTTACCTCTTCAGGAGCACCCAACAAAGTCTACACTTTGTTGCAGTGCATAGAGTCCAACTAGGATAACTCGGAATCCTGCCATCTATCGGAAGTCACTTCCCATGGCCTGCTGATACAGTAGGATCATCATCACATGACGCAAGCCTTCTTGTCACTGTCAACGAGAAAAACGTAATACCTTTCAGGTAGCTGAGGTCACCTACCAAATATGCGAAGTGGGTTAAGGTTTGTCATGGTCAATTGAATCTCCAGGTTCTAGTAAATCTTCAGTAACCGTTTGTGGTTCTGGAATTACTTCCAGTTCTATCATATTTCCACTAATTTCTTTTGCAAGAAATTCCTTTTATTTAAAATGTGGTGTGTCGAGAACAAAACAACTTTTGATCCTGAATATGGTAGAAAGTTAATTCCTCGTTAATGTCCGAGATAACCCACAAACTGCTATTACAGAAACGTGCTTTGAGTTTATCCGGATTCTGGTTTTAAATATAAGCCGGACAACTCAACACCTTAACAATCTTAAAATGATAACCCATTCTATATCACATATAGAATTTGAGGCACTAATTTAGATAGAACCGGTATCAATTGATATGCATCTATTTCCAGTGCATCTCTTAATTGGAAAAGACGATTCAGCATTACTCATCAAGGAGCACACCCACGGATGAGTAATCTGAAAGAGAATCAAATTCTCGATTATTTAACTACGGAATACCTAGCATAAGTATCCACATCTTCGCACACTTCGAAGAATCTTAATACTTCCAACGTTTGGTTCTCTACTTTATTCTTATATCTTATCAACTTCTCAAAATTTTTGGACTTTGCATTTCAACAAGAATACGTATCTAAAATCAAAGTACTCATAATAAAACGGAATGAAGTATGAGTACTAATCCCTTGTCCAGATAGACACCGGACAACATACATCATTATGTATAAGCCCTATGAGTTCACTAACTCATACTCTATGTGTTGTAATTTGAAAACTGTATTTCGGTTAAGAATGTATATCTCGTTATTCAATGCACCTTACCCAATCATCAAATGTTAAAGGTAAATGTTCATAACATAAGTTCTGAAAATTTATCTCACTTTATCAAATAAAGAGACAGTGCATAATAACAGATATTCAAAAACCAAAAGTTTGCCAAAAGTTAGTGCATGATAACAGATATTCAAAACCAAAAGTTTGCCAAAAGGCAAATCTAGGTGATTTCCCCAATAGCAACAATCGCTCCGAAATCCGACATTGAGGAACAAATCACCTTTCCAATAATTTAATCCTTCTCAGCATCTGTAACAATTTACAGATGTGGGATGTCAATCCGGTATCTATATACCCAGAATTCAGAATTAATTGGAAAACAGTTTTCGATTACAATCACATACAATACTTGAAACATCAAAATGTTTCAAGGGGTGGCCGGTTATTCCTAGTAATGCCTCTTTCACTGCCCAGAGTTATAACAGTAGTTGCATTTTTCTTTCCGCTCACTTTGGCCCTTATTGTTGTCTCTCTTTCTTACCGTTTGTATACCGGACTTATACTAGTTGGTTTTCTTCTTTCTCTTCCTTTCAGCTCCAGCATCGAGACTGAAAGAAGACTATCCAACAAGCGTGACTGGTATATTCTCTTAATTTAAGAAGTTTTCAAATTTGAGATAAGATGGAGAGAAGAGACAAATGAATTGTATCGTATACAATTCACTTTCTTCAGAACCTGCGGCCATTCTCGACTGAAACAATTTCTTCGAGTTCGTATCTAACTATATAATAGCCTTCCAA
Source organism: Agapanthus africanus (assembly GCA_030015575.1). Classification (NCBI taxonomy): domain Eukaryota; kingdom Viridiplantae; phylum Streptophyta; class Magnoliopsida; order Asparagales; family Amaryllidaceae; genus Agapanthus; species Agapanthus africanus. The sequence continues at coordinate 516,487,582 of CM057350.1, forward strand.
GCAATATGGATCTCTGTATCGGGTACAGAATGTTCTGAAGGAAGCAAAAGGGGAAGTGGGAGGGGTAAGGATATATGTGACTATGTCGTGAAATAGGGCAATCATGACATTCCAAAACCATTGATTGTAAAAAGGTTCGGTTAACTTGGTTTACGAGTTTTTAGTTTTAAGGTCAGTTTTAAGTCGCTGCAAAAAGAGAGAAAAGAAACATTCGTCGTGTACTCTATCAAAATTAGATTGGTATATTTATTTAATCAGGATGTCTCCTACTGTTTCATCGAATCCTCCTTCAAAACCTAAAAGGAGAATTAGCCAGGATCATATCCCGAGAGTAACTATTACTCACAGTAGGAATTGGGATCCAACCTATCATAGCGTGGTAACCTTGACGAATGTCAACAAGTCACCCCACTCCATAGAAGGTATGCAATCTCATTACAAGTTTCAACACTTGAAACTCCCGATATCGGTTTTTATCCTTAATGACCTATGATCTTGACGAATGCCAACAAACCATAGGCTGCTAGTCAAATTCTACCCGTCATTTCTTGATCAACTCGAATCCACCCGTACAAGCCCTTGACGCTAGCCAACAAAGCCGCTTGACGCTAGCCAACAAAGCCGTGCGACTGTTCCGGCTAATCGCATCACATGCAAGCAGAAAACACCACTTACCTACCGTACACTACGCCTTGACGCTTGCCAATAAATGCAAGACAAATACTAAGTACTCTACTTTCTGAAATGACAGAGGGCTGCAACTGATTTTGAAGAAAACCTTTAACGTAATGAAGTTGATCTCATCGTAGAAACCAAGTGGTTTTGCATATTTAAAGTTACATAGACTATTGCTTAAGTGCGGATTTCCTGTGAAGGGATCAGGGCTCTTAGCTCTTTGAATAAGGTGCAGGATATTCCTAACCGAATATCTCGATGCAAAGCAAAAGACTACGGCTATTCAATTTGCAAATTTATAGAAACACGATCTTTTGCTAAAGAGGTCACTCCATGTGAAGGGATTTAGGCTCTTTTCTCGTCGAATGAGGTGCAGGATATTCCTAACCGAATACCTCTGTGCAAAGCAAAAATTTCAACTATAACACCACAATATCTGATATTTGGTTTCTACAACGTGTTTTAGGTTTATTATCTTTGCATTAATCTGAATTAATGCAATCCCATCAAATAGATAATCACATTATCTAGTATCTTCTCATACAATCACAGAAAAGCATAAAAAGAAAATAGAATGCACATATACGCCACCCGTCTTCGCCACGGGCCCCCGGGTCTTCACCATAAGGTTACTTAATCTACGGCAGGGCGGGGGCAGGCTAGCATGAGTGCAAAACGTATATAGCATTTATTTATATATCATATATATCACTATATATCATCACAGGCAGATAATCAACATAACAAGCGATAAACATCGTCACAGACATGTAATCACATCACAAGTAATGAAAAATATAAAGATGGAATGGTTGGATTGCCTAAGAATCTTGCGTTTCGTTCAAGCCATCAAACGAAACGCGGCATTCTCCGGTCGCATGAATAGCTTGTGCACAGCCAAAAGCAAACCCCTATGAGTGCGGCAAGCTACCAGGCAACCCAAGAAACGAGACAACCCAACACCATCATCATGAGGGGGCCACCGACACTTTCTCGAATCCGATGACCTGAGCACTCCTCCGCGGGTCTATCCTATACCCCTACAAGCGCGGCAAGCAACCTGCCAATTCTAGACTCGAATAACCCGATCCTAACTCATTGAGATGGTCACCCGCTGCAATCTAGAACCCGGTCGTCCGTGCGCTTCTCCGTAAGGTAAACCTATACCTGTATTAATACAACGGCGACAACGACCGCAACCCGATTGTGTCCTGACAAATAATAATACATCAGGTGGTGACTACGGCCATATGTGAACTGCTAAGTCCCGAAACAAAGAATATACATATAGCGGAAACGGCGGCCACAAGTTGGGGCTCATCCCGAATAAATGAATATACAAAATAGCTACAAGCATGAATGGAAATAACACTTATCACAACATCACACTTCCGCACGGAGGCTATTCATTTCGCGACAATCCAAACACATTCCATTTACACCAACATCTCAGGCTCACATCATCGCAAATAACAAGTGTGCAACCCCGTCGAATTGATCGCATCAATTCGGCGACGTTAATCAACACAAAACTTTATCCGTGAAACTTAAACAAAGATACGGTTTTGATCACAAAACTTTTCCGAACAATTAAAACAATCGCATCGAAATCTGGGACAAATCAAAGTATGCCAAAAATCCTATTTCCAAATCATTGAGCCGCTGTACAAACACGACCCCAATATTCAATAGTGCAGCCACTAGAAAATCGCCAATGTCGGTCAAACTGAAGAATTGTGCACCCGGGTTCGTGTCACATCATTTTCAAAACATTTGTAAACTTGTGGTTATGTTTAAAAAAAATTTAGGTCGTGTTTTTAAGAACGAACAGCGGCTAAATCTTCGGAAATAAAAATCGGAAAAATTTCATGATCGAAACTATAACTTCGTCTAAACAAGTTATAGTGTTTTGGTATGGCTCTGATACCACTGTTGGGTCGCTAGGCTCCTCTAGTAAGATTTAAAGCGCGGCGGAAACGGTAATTTTAAAAATCTAGAGAGCAATAGAAAATCCAACCCAAGAATCAAACCAAAATGCTAAATTTGTAACTAAACTAGTAAACTAAAAACAAGAGTTTGGCGGGCTACAACCTTTATAGCGCGTTAGCCATCTCTTCTTAAGCTCTGACTAGTCTTTACGAAATCCGGAACAAGATTGCTCGATGATCTAGCTTGAGATAACTCCAACACAAGTTATAGTTTCAAATTGATCTCATCAAAATGAAGCAACACACTAATTAAACTTGCTAAGAATGATTAGCTCACTAAAATTTTCTCTTTTCTTTCTCACTTGAATAATTTCAAGAGACCTAGCCATGGAAGAGATGAGAATATGAACAAGATGATGTTTTTTTTGGATGAGAACAAATCAACGTGTCAAAAATGAGTAATCAAGGAAAAAGCTAAAGAAGTCTATAAGCTTTTAATTTTCTATGACTCATACTCATTAAAAGAATTTTAAAAAATGAAACGTTCTCATCTAAACCATATAAGTCTTATTCACTCATCTCATATGTATCAATATACATGTCACAATATTTATATCAAATATAAATATTAATAAAGAGAAGAAAATAATAAAGTGGGCATGATATTCGTGAATATATAAATATATCAATATATAAATATGCATTTAATTATTAAATCAACACTTGATTTAATAATCCGGCTATGTCATATATATACCGGCTAATATCAATAAACACCCGATTAAAATACGTGTATCAAATACACGTGTTTAATCGAACTCCTGCACGTATACGTGCCCTACATCGTTTCTCCTGTGCTGAGAAATCTCTGTGTGGGACTCTAAACACTCGACAATACGCTGGCAGTATATTAGGATCATATCTATAGCCCACAAACACGTCGGCGGTACTAGCTGTACGTAACGGCTATCAAAATATTGATCGAAAGAAGGTCAACGAGCAAGCTCATCCGAACCCTGCAAAGTCTATCAGTGATATTACCGTACATTCTAGTCTCTTCGTATAAGAGTATGGCATATCGGGTCTAAAGTTTGGAATCTGTCAGACCCAATAACTCGATAAATCGTGCGACAGAGGACTCATAACCAATCGGAGATACAACTGATAACACTTATCGGTTTATCTCCACCGCGATGGTCATCGACTTGTGGTTGTAGTCATGTCCTGCACAACGCAACATCAACTCTCTATACCTTAAGAGACGAATTCTCTCGACCGCTCACTGCCTCCACGTGTTTCGGGACTATACTCAACAAAAACCTATTTGCACGACTCATTTGAGCCGTGGTAGGGTAGAAGTCTAAATATAGTGGAAACACACATGAGACACTATGGCGATCTCGAGTCCTAGGGACTACCATATACTTATGTCACCAGAAAACTGCTACCTGACATTGGTATATTACCAATTAGGAGTTCTCGGTGAGTTCATCTGGTGTAACTCATCCAATGAGCACATGTATATAATCCTCGATGTCAAACATCAATAGCTGCAGGATCAGCTATCGCCCTCCAACCGGGTCAGGAAACGTACACACTAGTCTAAACTAGAGTACTGATGCCAAGTCTCGATACTCCTATGACTAGGAACATTTAAAGATGTGCTTATCGACTACCCAGGCCCATTATTATGATCTCCATCATCGTCCTGGTAGTCAAGCAAAATCCCAAGGCTTTATCTCACGTCTAAACGATACGTGATAGTGAATAAAACGTATCACATGAAAGATAAAAACAAATCAGATTGTATACTATCATCTCGAGTAAGGTTGTTCTCTCGTATAGATCTTTCTTCAATTACAATAATTTCCTTGAGGGCATCTATATCCAATAGGCTGCTGGTCAGGTCCGGCTTAAGGCCGAGCCGGGCTCGACTTGGGCAGCCCGGCGGCCCGACCCGACCATGAGCCCAGACCCGGAGCAAATAAAAAAATATATCAGATTTTTTAGGGTTGGGTTTAAAAAATAATTTGTGGGGCCCACTTGAATTGATTTGTATTTGGGGAATCAAATTATGCCTATTGTGGCCTTGTGGGGTTGGATGGGGAATCTATGTTTTTTATTTGAGTTAAAGGGGTGGAGATTCCAAGAGAGGGAGGAAAAAAACAAAAGAAAATTGAAATAAAAAGGGAGGGAATACTGTGTGAAATGATAAGGAGCGGGGGATTTTCAATATTTTCAATTGTATGAGGGGTAAATTTTGCCAACTTATGTCCCATCAAAAAGAATTTAATCAATAAAATATCTAGGTCTAACCGGAACCTACGTGAAGTTCGAGCGTAAAAAAAATCCAAAAAAATCTAATTTTAAAAAAACAATATTTCAATTGCGTTTGGGCTGGCCCGTGGGCCGGGCCGGGCTAGAATTTAGGGCACCCGGGCTGGGCCGAAGCCCTGTCAACCGGGCTTGGCACGGCTCGTTGACCGGCCAAGCCCGACGGGCTTTGGGCCGGGCCGGCCCGTTTGCCACCTTGAGCTACGTGAGTCTAGGAGAGTTCTACTTAGACCTTCTAAAACTTTCCTCGTACATCTTCCACAATTTTAGAATTAACAAGATTAGTATAGATACTTATAAATACATCTTCAAGGATGTTAATTAGATGTTATGTTGAAGATTCTAGAAATCTCGAGAATGTTCTCGATATTTCTTGGGCTCTTTAACTTGGTAATATTCTAGAGATGCATGTTCTCTAGAAAACTTAATAGCGCTCAGGTTATTATTGATTTCCAACAATAATAAAACATGTATTTTGCTTCTTCCTTCAATAAAACCTTCCCATATTAAATTTCATAGATTCCAAGGGTCCACAACCAACCGATATCCAAGATAAATTAAGTCCAATTAATCTTGATTTGATGCCATCAAAACTTTGAGAACCTTTTGGCATGTGCAACCCGATAAGAATCCAATCTAAAGGTGTGGCAGCTTTCCAAAATTAATTCCAATATATTATTATTGCTAATTAGTTACAGCACATCATGGCATCAGCTTTCCTACAAATTAAAAAAAAATGACAACTTTCCTACAAATGCAAATCATATTCAAAATTCAAAATCTGACAATTAGTTCACAAACCCTAGCACGCAGCAAATTGAGAGCAAAAGTCGAACCTTTCCGAGGGTGTAAGCGAGCGCGGCGCCGGCGACGCCGGCGCCAACGACGATCACGTCAGGGCCGTCGTGGGGCCCACATTCTCCCTTCTGAGACACCATGACCATCTCGTCGACGCCCCCAATCTCCTTCTCCTTGTTCTTCTTGCTCATGCTCAGTTGGGAGGCGACGACGAAGAGAAACCCTAGAATCGAAGCGACGATCCCTCCAACGAGATACTGATTCGTCAAAAGCAGCATCTTTTTCCGATTTTTTGGGGATAAAAATCGAATCTTTTTGGAAGGAGAGAAGCTCCTCTTCTTTCTTTCTTTCTTCTTCTTGTTGTTGTTCTAATGGCGCTGGGCTCTCTGCGCTGGGAGAGAATCCAACCATATATAACGAGCGCGACCCACTCCTCCGCCGGTTACTCTCACTCGCTCCCTCGCACGTTTTTCATTCTGCCAGCTGGCGAGAAGTTAATATAATTTCTACACGAATACAAATAATCTGTGCGCAAATATGTCCGATTTATCAAGTATGGACAGTGATTTTTGTTTCTAGTGACTATCCTTATCTGTCTCAACAGCAGCTGGATGTCGATATGGCAACACCTATATCCGTTCCATATCAACCATAAAAATAGCAATGTTTGAATTGATCGAATATTTTTTTCAAATATTCATGATATATCTGTATTAGTTTCCGCTATGTACCAAAACATTGATAGTAAAATATTCCTTTCTGATAAGTCGATAACTATCCGGGTACACAAGTAAAATTTCTTTCCAGTATTCCTGTCATATTTATTCCCGTATTTTTCTTTCTGTAACTATCTAGATCCATACCCATATTCTTAGATTGCTGCTACCCGGTAAAAATATGGCAACCCCGCATCCTCTTGTCACCGGAAGTGAGCGTAAGAACGTATCTTATGCGGTTAGGCTCTGTTGGCTGTTTAATTTGCAGCTTTCTTGGGGTTTATTTAAAGGGGGAGGTGCTACACGTGACAACATATTTTAATGTGTTGGGAGACTGGATTGGGCCTGCCACGTGGACGTTTGGGGACGTTGAGGGAATGACAGCCGTTGGATCTCGTGGAGGTGCTTTGAGAGTCGATGAGGATGAGTGTGTTAGTGGTGGAATCTTGATTAGCTTAATAAAGTATGATTATTACTTTAATCGAGGGTGTAATTATAATATTGTTCCATGTCAAGTTGCAATCAAACAAGTGTTAATATTGATTAATTTTGGTTGTAATCCAAATCAAAACGTCTGGTATTTGATTAACATTTCTCTCTCTTGGGTAAAATCGTCGGCAAGAAACGTCGTGTTCTATTAAACAATATCAACGAATCACTGAAGTATTAAAAATAATGATAAATAAGAAAATAAACAAATTTAAAAAATTTGCAATTCAACATTTTTCGCTGTCGCTTGTGAATTTGTCATCACATAGAAGAGCTGGGAACATTTGTTATGTAATTGTTAAGAAACATGAGTATAAGAGATGGAACGGAAAATAATGGAGAGACTATATTATGAAAAATAGAAAAGAAATAATTGTTTATCGTTAAAAGAGAAAAATACAATCATATGAGAGGATAACAATTCTACATCTCTATTTATAATAATAAACACTTAGGGTTTAATACTTGACCATCAAGTAACCCTAACTTGACTCCTAAGTAAATTATAATCTAATCAAATATAAAACTTACTAATCTCTCAAACATATCAAATCATATCTCTAATAAATATATATCGTATTCTTAACACCCCCTTCTCAAGCTGAAGTTCACATATGATATGCTCTTGGCTTGTTACAAATCTAATTTCTCGCTCTAAAAAATAAAACTTGCAACTTAAGTGGATTTTCTTACGTCTTATGTGTTGTCTTGAAAATTTGACCTTCATGTTGTCTTGAAATTTTTTTTTCAGTAATTCATCTTGGAAACTGACAACTTGATTTGAGCTGAGATAATCTTTTATGAAAAGTTTTTGAATGAAAACTTGTGGTTTCCGTAAACTGCCGTTAATAGATTCTTCAAACACTTTCATGCATGTGTCATATCGCATACACTTTCGTGAACTGTCGTTAACAACTCCTTCAAACAACAAGTTTAACAACTTAAAGGTCAAAACACAAGGAGCTTCAACTAACAAGTTTTACAAACAACTTCCAACTTTTCAGAAAAGAGCTTTAACAAGTAAATTCAACGAACAAACTTACGAACCAACAAATTTCGTCAACTTTAAATCTCAACTTCATCTTCAAATTCAACGTCAATGAGTACTTTACCCATATACCATATATCTCCCCCTCACATGGATCTTTGAAAGAAGGTCCGCGTGAAAAAAATCTTATTCTTTATTCTTTTGAATACCATAGCCAAGATTACACTTTTGAGTTCATAATGAAATGAACCCTCGGAAATGTTGGATATAGTGCCATCAAAGTCGATTATTGGATCGCAGGCACGTGATTGCACTGATTGAGGGAGGACTTATACCGGTAGGACAGTCTTACTCGAGAGGTTTGTAAACTATTTTGTTTGTCTTTATCATCGTGTACATGCTTTATGTGACATTGTAGTTCACTATTACACGTTGATAGAGAATAGTATGCTACCATGGTTTGTCTTTATCATCGTGTACTGCTTTAGGTGACCTTACAGGTCGCTATTACACGTTGATAGAGCCCTTAGGATTTTTGCTTGACTGCCAGCAGTATGATGGCGATCATATACGTGGGAGCTGGGGTCTATAAGCACATCCTTAAAAGTGGTCCCTAGTCGTGGGAGTTTCGAGACAGGGCATCGATACTCCGGAGTAGACTAGTGTATACAGTCGAGACCCCGACGAGGGGCGGTGGCCGGTCTCACAAGCCACTGGTGTCAGTTGGTTCACCTAAGATGTATACAGGTGCTCATTGGGTTATGAGTACACCGGACAGGACTCGCCGGGAACATGCTAGTTGGTATTATACCTGACGTCAGATAGCAGTTCCCTGGTGATATGTGTACAGGTTAGTTCATCGATCTGAGGTCGTCATTTGTCTCGTGTGAGTTCCCACTGTGCTTTGATTACTACCCTACCATGGCTCAAAGGAGTCGTGCAAACAGGTTTTAGTTGGGTACAATCCCGAACTACATGGAGGCAGTGAGCGGATCGGCAGGGGTTTCGTCTCTCCCGGTATTGGGGGTGAGATCGCGCTGTGTCTAGGAGAGCCATTACACAAAGCCCTCGGCCGAGGCAGGAGATTTACTGGTAGGTATTCCAGTAGTATCTCAGGGTGTTCTGGGCTACACTCCGACACGACTTGTACCGCTTTTGGGGGTTTGACTTTTACCAACCCCCTAGGCCCGCCATGCGATGCTCATAGACGAACGGACCGGACTGTACGGATATTGTCACTGAAAGGCTCAGTAGGGTGTCAGGATGAGTTCGCTCACCGACCTCCCTTTTGGTCAATACCTGGTAGCCCGTTACGTACGGCTAATACCTCTGACGTGCTAGTGGTTAAATCCACAGCCAAAGTATTGACGAGTCTTTAGAGTCCCCCACAGACAGTTTCTCAAGTTTCGGGCGAAACGTTGTAGAGGCCGTATGATATATGGCAGGGTCCGATCATATACGTGCAGTAGTGCACGGATCATGATCGGGCGGATCATACTAGTGCGCTTTGGTTTAAGCCGGATCCTACTATTAGATTTGTTGGATTACTTTAGTCTCATCGCATTCGCATTCGGTCGGAATGCGGATGCAGGTATGTATATACAGGTGAGGGGTACTCTTGTGATCCGTCATGAGTTTACTTTGGTAGATGCCATTTTCTTTTTATTGTTGCAAACATTTGGATTAATGTTGGCATAAGGAAATAATGAGCTTAAAAATCATGATTAGGAGCATTTAATGTGACACATGCACAAGTGATGAGTCATGGTCTCTATACTTGTGCATATGTCACATTATGTGATGGTTTAGTAAGTTGAAATGATAAGAGGAGAGAGAGGGGCAACCATATGATGGTTGTGATCTCTTGTATTTTTGGTTCTTGATCTCGCTCTCTCTCACTTTATCATTTGCAACAACACAAAAGAAAAAGATGAGGGAAACTTCTTCTTCTTCCTCTTCTTTGAGCTCACTATTTCCTCACCAATGGCATCCACTAAATCCTCAAGAGACAAAGTTGTCACACACATTCTCTACATCACCTTGGACACGTCGGCTAGCACACTTCGTGCCCGAGTTGCTTCGGATGAAACGGAAGCCCGTAAAAATACTCGTAGATGTGGTGCCCTTTTCCGACGAGGAGATCGAGACTGGAGTTGCCGCGAGGAGCTTGGGATGGTGGCCAAAGACCGAAGGACACGGATCGATCGGTATAGCTTTCCAACCCTTCTCTAGATAGCTAGTTGTAGGTTAATGGTTCGATCCGGGTTTTAAGCATACGACAGCGCCAGTTTCTAGTTTAGAAAAATTTTCATTTCCGCATTTTGGCCTTGGAAAGACGGCCGGGGCGCTACCGTAGTCTTACATGGTATCAGAGCCACACCATTAACCTTTACTAGCTTACTCTAACGTGTTTAGAACTTCAAACCAACGAAATTTCCAAAAACTGTATTTCCAAATTCTGAGTTTCTGTCGAATTTTTTTTATCGTCAAAAAATTATTTGGAGTGTTGCAGAAAATCAGGCAGGCGTTTTTATGAAATCTGAGAAAATTTGGTATGTTGTTGTCACTGTAGCGCGGCGGAACAGCGGCCGTACCCTCGTTTTGGCCGCGGTTCCACGGCAGGACTGTAGCAACAGTGCGCCATTTTTTCTACAGGGGTTCCTGACTTGGAAATGGAGTTTCTGGTAATTTTTGTTTGGGCCCAGATTTTTTTGAGTACTGGGTATTGTGCTTGGGGCTCACTTCGGGAAATTTCGTCGATCGAAAATTTTAAACATGTTAGTTCACAGTATTTACATTATATCTGCGACCGTGAATGTCATTTGATCGGTAAATCCTGTCTAATTGCTATAGTTTTTTTAGACGGATTTGCGAACGTAACATTCACGTTGATATTCTGTGTTGTGCTGTGATATTGTGGATTTGTCGTGGTGGATAGCCTGGATGCAATGGTAGTACAGTTTGGTTGTATATGTACATTTGATATTGCGGGGCGAGCGTCCTACATGTGGACTGCCGTTACTGCTTGTTTGTATATTATTCTTTTAGGGCACGACCGGGCTGAGGTCGATGTACCCGTTGTATATATTTTACTTTCTGTACTAGGATTACCCCGCGGTGGGATGCATGGATAGCTGGGTTCTAGAGGGCAACGGGCCCGCATCTCATGGCTTTGAGACAGAGGGGGCTTTACTATAGAATTGGCGGGCTATTCGCCGCACTCGTAAGGGGTACAGGTTGACCCAAGGAGGGGTGCTCAAGTTACCGGATTCCGTGAAGTGCTGGATGGTCCATTCACTTTGTTGAAGGGGGCTGCCTCGCTTCAGGTTTTGGCGGGTAGCTGGCCGCGCCCGTAGGGGTCTAGGATTTCATTGCACAAGCTATCCACATGACCAGGGGAACGTCGGGTTTCAGTAGCGGCTCTATGAAACCCGGGGATCCCAGATTATCTGTATTGTTCTGTAATACTTATTACATTTCTGTGATGCTGCATTTTATCACGCCATGAGCGAATATTATATATTGATATATATACTAGTAGATTGTTGTATATGTTTTACACCCGCGCTAGTCCAGTCCCCGCTCTGTCGTTAGTTAAGTAACCTAACGGATGATGACGGGACCCAGTGGCGAATGCGGATGGCATATACGTACATCATATTTTCGTTCTTTATTGGTGTGATCAATTGATGGGACTGCATTGATTCGGATCAATGCAAGCTAAACAAACCTATTCTGATGTTGTTGGAACATTTTTCAAAAAAAGCAGTTATTGTAAGGACGTTCTCTTTTGTTTTGCACAGTGGTATTCGGTTATGAATATCCAGCACCTCAGTCGACGAGGCAACGGCCGAGATCCCTTCACCGGGAGTGACCCCTTGGACAGAAGTTTGCGTCAGGGTAATAACTTCAATATAGTCAATTGCCTTTTGCTTTGCACAGCGGTATTCGGTTATGAATATCCAGCACCTCAGTCGACGAGGCGAGGGCCGAGATCCCATCACCGGGAGTGACCCCTTGGACAGAAGTTTGCGTCCGGGTAATAACTTCACTATAGCCGATTGCCTTTTGCTTTGCATCGTGGTATTCAGTTGGAATATCCTGCACCTCATTCTACAGGGAAAGAGCCGAGATCCCTTTACCGGGAGTGACCTCTTTAGCAAAGGTTTTCGTCACTATATTTTTATAAAAAGCTATCCGGTTCCTTCAACGATATCAAGTTCATTACGTTAAAGGTTTTTCACCCAAAACCTGTCGTAGCCCTTTGTCATTTCAGATTAGTATTGCTTAGTATTCGTGCTACGTATGTCGTGCATTGCCGAGGCGTAGTGTTCGGTAGCTCTATAATACTTTTCTGTCGCATGGATATGTGGATTGGTTAGGACAGTCGTACGGTTATGTTGGCATTGTCAAGGACTCGTACGGGTGGGTTTAATGCAATCAAGATAATTACGGGTTGAACTTGACTAGGACTTTTTGATATGTTGGCATTGTCAAGGTCACTTGGGTCCTAGGGGTAAAAACATACATCGGGAGTTTTTAAAGAAACTGAAACTTGCCAGGCATGCGCATACCTTCTGGAGTGTGATAACGTGAGTGGATTCCATCACGTTATCATGCGATGATAGTTGGATCCCGATTCCCACTGATGAGTTGGTTTACTCCTCGGGTGATCCCAACTAATTCTTCTTTCAGGTTTGGAGAAGAATTTGAGGTTACAGTGGGAGGTTTCCTGATTAGATAAATTGATAACCATTCTGATCTAGGTTAGAGTGCACGCTGAGTGTTTCTTTTCTCTCTCTCTTTGGCAGCGACCATGACCTGACCCATGACTATGACTCAGTGACCAAGTTGACCGAACCGTCTTATAACACTGGCTTTTGGATTGTCAGAGTTGCATACCTCACTGCCACTCCTACTTTTACCCTTTTCTCCAGAACACCCCGTATTACTATGAACATCCACTTCCATTGGATAAAGCCATCGTATGGTTATATACGAACTCGAAGGAACTTGTTCCAGATTCGAGGATGGTTTCTGGTTCTGGAGAAAATGAATAGGACTATTCAGTTGTCTTTTCCTTTTACCTTCTCTCATGTTGCGAGTGCTCCTTGGATTAGGACAGTACACCCATTACGCTTATTGGATAGTCTTCTTCCAAACCATAGGCAGGTGCCGAACGGTGGGGAATGAAGAAAACCAATTAGCCTAATGATGGTGTACAGAAGGTATTAAGTAAAGACAAATAAAGGGATTAGTAAGAGGGCAAAGTAAATCGCGACTGCTGTTCACGACCAAACCAAGTATTTCATCGCCGCTCCTACTTCACCTTTGTATTTCTCCAGGACACTCCGTATCAGTACGAAGATCCACAGTTTATTGGATACTCCATCGTATGGTTATATACGAACTTGAAAGGAACTTGTTCCAGTTCGGGGATGGATTCTGGTTCAGGAGAAATAGGAATAAGGTTTATTCAGTTGTCTTTTATCTTTACCTTCTCTCGGGTTGCGAGTGCTCCTAGGATTAGGACAGTACATCCATTATGCTTATTGGATAGTCTTCTTCCAAACCATAGGCTGGTGCCGAACGTTAGGGAAGGAAGAAAACCATTTAGCCTAAGAGGGTGTACAGAAGGTAATGACTAAAGACATATAAAGGGATTTGGAGATATGACAAAGAAATATACGGTTACAGTTGTGAATCTGGATAATGAAAGAGGCATTACTAAGAATACCCGGATACCCTTTCGAAACATTTATATGTTTCAGTTTCACTGTGTACTGTTAAAAGAAAACTGATTTCCCAATTAGTTCTTGCTCCAGGGTATGTATATACCAGGTTTGATTCTCACATCTGTATGGTTTTACAGATGATGAGTAGGAGTAAGTTATTGGGAATTGGGTGATTATCCTCATTATATCGGAATTCATTGTAATTGGTGATATTTGAGGAAATCGCCTGGGTTGTTTGCTGGACGGCAAACATTTGGTTTTGAATATCCGTTGTTATGCACCAATTTCAAATTGATATATCTGTACGTTTATTTTTATAAAATGAGATATAACTTTTTGAAATTATGCCTATGACATTTACCTATATCAGTGGATGGTTATGTAAGGAGCATTAAACAACAGTGTAATTCTTCTTAACCATAAGTACAGTTTTCAACCTACGACACACAGGGAATGAGTTATTAGACTCAAGGGATTTATACAGAGTAGTGTATATTGTCCAGTGTCCATTAGGACAGAGGGGTTGGTCCTCGTACTATATTCGGTTTACTTGTAACTTCTCTAGTTCTTAGACATGTGTTTCGTAGAAATGCAAGGTCCAAGTTTTGGAAAGTTATAGGTATATGAATAAAGCAGAGAACCAGGTATTGCAAGTATCAGGATTCTTCAAGGTGATCGAAGATGTAGATACTTGTGTATGGTATTCAGTTGATAGTAATGGTTTTGAGAAACTTGTTTCTCTTTCAGGTTACTCATGTTTGGATGCACTCCTAAGTTGAGTAACGCTGATCGGCCTCCTTCCATTTAGTTTACATACACTGGAGACAGTTGCATGATTTGAATCTGGTTCCAATTAAATTAGTGCCTCTGTTTCTATATTGGATATAGAACGGTTCATATCTTAACGATGTTAAGGTACGAGGAGTTTTTCGGCTTATGCTTAAAACCAGACTCTGGATAACTCAAGGCACGTTTCTGTAATGGCTGTTTGTGGGTTGACCCGGGCTATGACGAGGATTGACTTTCTACCATCTGGAAGATCAATAGTGATATTGTTCTTGACTCGCCACAGTTTTAATAAAAATGGATGTTTTTCAGAAAAAAGTAGTGGGAGTATGGTAGAACTGGAAGTGATTCCAGAACCGCAAACGATTACTGAAAATTTGATAAGAACCTAAAGATTCGATCTAGTTTGACATTCCATTAGCCACTCCGCAGATATGGTGGGTAATCTCAGGCACTCGAGAGGTACTTCGGTATGCTCAAAGACGGTGACAAGGAGGTTCTTGTTTACCCAGACTTGACACTACTGTTGTTCCAGGCTATAAGACCCGGCAGGAGGATGAGTATAGCGTCTTTCTGAAATGGCTTTAGAAGTGCACGTGTATGTTATTCTGCCAGAGGGTTATCGTAGTCAGAGGGAGCAGCGGAAGCATAGTGGACAAATAGCTTATGTCTATTTATAGACTAAAGCAGATATAGCGGAGATAGATCATCTATTTCTGATGTGACAGTCATAGGTTTGACTTCATCAGAATAGAGCATGGATCTGTTAAGAAGGTAGTAGGGTGTGATGTCCTGGTATTTGGATGACATACACAGAGTAGGAAGTGAAATTCCTATACTACGATCGGTTATACTTTGGTTGTCACACAGTGGTTTCTTTACATAGGGCTTGGATATTATATCAGGCATTCTGGTTACTAGATCTATGGTTTTAGATCTAGATTTGGGTAGTTTCCCAATCTGGGTACTTAGACAGCATTCTACATGTGTTTTAGAATGGACGACTCCTGGCACGGTGGTGTACCTGCAAGTGATGGAGTCACCCTCTCTAAAGGTATCTTATAGACTAAATGGGAGAGAGATATGCATGATTGGCAGATCACTTGCTTAGGCAATTGAGTTGATCATGAGATGTCAAGTACCACACCAGATGTTGTTTTTGCACGAGATGCAATAAGATGATACTAATCCAATCCCGGAGAAACATCCGGAAGCAGTTTTAGAACATAAGTCGATGTTCTAGGGATATGATAACGGTATCCTCCTTCAGGAGACGGTTATCATTCCAGGCTTCCAAGGTGACCTGGATGACAGAGTGACTGTCAGAGTTATAGTTTTCCCTCTGACGAGGGACAGTAGTTTGGACAGGTGGTCCAAGCAGATACTGAGAGAGGCATGGCGCAGGATACTGATTAAATTCAGTTGACGATACAGTCTAAGAAGTTTGGATTTGGAGTTTATTTATGAACTAGGTCCCATCAGATATCCAGACAGATTCTAAGACAGGTATTGCACATTTCAGGAGATGGCTTTCTCCGCGAACTTGAGATTAAGAGAGACACAGAAAGAAACATCAGGACGGATCCACTCACTGAGGCTATTCCTCGAACGCAATAGTTTCGCAAACAGGTTTTGTGAGGCTGATTAGTAGAGGAGTTGGGTGTTCGGTATCACACGGGCTGTGAGTATGCGACATCGCAATAATTAGCCTTAAGTGCAAGTGGGAGATTGTTGGATATAGTGCCCTCAAAGTCGATTATTGGATCACAGGCACGTGATTCTAATGATTGAGGGAGGACTTATACCGGTAGGACAGTCTTACTCGAGAGGTTTGTATACTATCTAGTTTGTCTTTATCATCGTGTACATGCTTTAGGTGACATTGTAGTTCACTATTACACATTGATAGAAAATAGTATGCTACCATGGTTTATCTTTATCATCGTGTACTGCTTTAGGTGACCTTACAGGTCGCTATTACACGTTGATAGAGCCCTTAGGATTTTTGCTTGATTGCCAGCAGTATGATGGCGATCATATACGTGGGAGCTGGGGTCTATAAGCACATCCTTAAAAGTGGTCCCTAGTCGTGGGAGTTTCGAGACAGGGCATCGATACTCCGGAGTAGACTAGTGTATACAGTCGAGACCCCGACGAGGGGCGGTGGCCGGTCTCATAAGCCACTGGTGTCAGTTGGTTCACTTAAGATGTATACAGGTGCTCATTGGGTTATGAGTACATCGGACAGGACTCGCCGGGAACATGCTAGTTGGTATTATACCTGACGTCAGATAGCAGTTCCCTGGTGACATGTGTACATGTTAGTTCATCGACCTAAGGTCGTCATTTGTCTCGTGTGAGTTCCCACTGTGCTTTGATTACTACCCTACCACGGCTCAAAGGAGTCGTGCAAACAAGTTTTAGTTGGGTACAGTCCCGAGCCATATGGAGGCAGTGAGCAGATCAGCAGGGGTTTCGTCTCTCCCGGTATTGGGGGTGAGATCGCGCTGTGTCTAGGAGAGCCATTACACAAAGCCCTCGGCCGAGGCAGGAGATTTACTGGTAGGTATTCTAGTAATATCTCAGGGTGTTCTGGGCTACACTCCGACACGACTTGTACCACTTTTGGGGGTCTGACTTTTACCAACCCCCTAGACCCGCCATGCGATGCTCATAGACGAACGGATCGGACTGTACAGATATTGTCACTGACAGGCTCAGTAGGGTGTCAGGATGAGTTCGCTCACCGACCTCCCTTTTGGTCAATACCTAGTAGCCCGTTACGTACGGCTAATACCTCTAACGTGCTAGTGGTTGAATCCACGGCCAAAGTATTGACGAGTCTTTAGAGTCCCCCACAGACAGTTTCTCAAGTTTCGGGCGAAACGTTGTAGAGGCCGTATGATATATGGCAGGGTCCGATCATATACGTGCAGTAGTGCACGGATCATGATCGGGCAGATCATACTAGTGGGTTTTGGTTTAAGCCGGATCCTAGTATTAGATTTGTTGGATTACTTTAGTCTCATCGCATTCACATTCGGTCGGAATGCGGATGCATGTATGTATATACAGGTGAGGGGTACTCTTGTGATCCGTCACGAGTTTACTTTGGTAGATACCATTCTCTTTTTATTGTTGCAAACATTTGGATTAATGTTGGTATAAGGAAATAATGAGCTTAAAAATCATGATTAGGAGCATTTAATGTGATACATGCACAAGTGATGAGTCATGGTCTCTTTACTTGTGCATATGTCATATTATGTGATGGTTTAGTGAGTTGAAATGATAAGAGGAGAGGGGGGCAGCCATATGATGGTTGTGAGCTCTTGTATTTTTGGTTCTTGATCTCTCTCTCTCACTTTATCATTTGCAACAACACAAAAGAAAAAGATGAGGGAAACTTCTTCTTCTTCCTCTTCTTTGAGCTCACTATTTCCTCACCAATGGCATCCACTAAATCCTCAAGAGACAAAGTTGTCACACACATTCTCTACATCACCTTGGACACGTCGTCTAGCACACTTCGTGCCCGAGTTGCTTCGGATAAAGCGGGAGCTCGTAAAAAGACTCGTAGATGTGGTGCCCTTTTCCGACGAGGAGATCGAGACCGGAGTTGCCGCGAGGAGCTTGGGATGGTGGCCAAAGACCGAAGGACATGGATCGATCGGTATAGCTTTCCAACCCTTCTCTAGATAGCTAGTTGTAGGTTAGTGGTTCGATCTGGGTTTTAAGCATACGACAGCGCCGGTTTCTAGTTTAGAAAAATTTTCGTTTCGGCATTTTGGCCTCGGAAAGACGGCCGGGGCGCTACCGTAGTTTTACAGGAAGAAGAGAAAATCTCCCAATCAGTGATCATTGGGTGAGGCCAGAGTCTCGAATTCCCTACATGCTGATGAAGAAGCAGTGCACGCAGAAAGGGAGAGTGAGTTTGGTCCGGGCTAATACCAATATAGGCTCATAATTCTTTAGGATGCAAGCACGCCCAGCGAGAAGGCAACAGTTTCTTACTTGCTTGCCCTCAAACGCTTCTCAGTCGCCGGGGGCTAGTGCGGTCCCTCATAAGAACTCACTTGACGTATTGGCTCTGTCGAACCTCTGCGCCATCCCGTGGAAGGAAATTGCGAGACACAAAGACACTAGCCCTCCTATTATCTCAAAACCATGATCAGGTGCTCTTGTAGTCATGTCGATTTTCAACCTTGTTTCATTTCATATAGCAAGCAAGGGATGAGCGCACTAGCGCGAAAGCCGACTTTTAACAACTTTAGATTTTTAGCTTCAAAAAAAATCCTCCTTTATTTTTCAACTTCCTAAATTTTTTTTCCAACCTCACCATTTTTTTTAGAAAAGAAAAAGGTTTTACCTCAAGGTGGCTCGAAATATAGGGTTTCGAGAAAAGATCTTGTAATAACCAGTATCTTAAATTTAATTTTACGTATTTTAACCAAAAGCTTTTTTTTCCATATTTTCTATTTTTCCCTATTTATTGAATTCCTAAATTTTATTTTTATTAAAATCCTATCACTCATAATTAAAACCCTAAAACCAAACCCTAACCCAAACCAACACCCCCTTAACCGACCCATACCCACTTTCCCTCCTCCTCTTCATCTTTCCTTCCCCCACGAGCTCCCCCCACATCCCTTCTTCCTTACGGCCGCCCCTGTATGACCCGCTCCCCTCGACGTCACCTACTCCCCGAGATCCCCTCAACATCCTCTGCGATCCCCTTCTGCTTCCCCATTTCTCTAAATCTTTCTCTCTCCTCTCGATTCTTTTCTCTTTCTCTCTCCTCTCGATCTTTTTCTCCTCCTTCTTCGCAACGAGCGCCCCACGTTCGCGCCTCTCCTAACGACCCCGAGATCACCGCAACCGAACCCGATCCTCTCCTCCAATCTCGCCCTCTCTCAATGGCTCTCTTTCTAAATCTATCTATATCTCTCTCATTCTCACAACCTCTCTCCCCTCTCCCCTGACCTCACTGCCGACCACCAGAGCTCCGCCACCGGACACTCCTTCACCGCAACCACCCTCCGTCTCCACCTCCATCAACCAAGCTCCACCCATCTCCAGCCAACTCCTCAACCCAACACTCGACCCTATCTCCCTTCACCCTCATCTTCGTCGCCGCTGCCTTCACTGCACAGCCACCACCCTCGTCGACAACTTCGAACCCATCATCTCACCTAGCCGACCTCTCTGATTCAACCCCATCGCCTCTGCACCGAGCCTTCCCTGCCATCACTAACCTCGAGCACACCCAACCCTTCCTCCTATGCAAACAGCACCGAGCTCCCTCTCATCCTTCTTCGCTCACCCTACACCATTTGTTGGGTTATGCCAGCACCATGGTCATTAATCCGTGGCCATTTACGGAACAAAATTTTTATAAACTGACGCTAGAACAACCCTCTGCTACGGATCTACCATAAACCTTAAGCTAGAAAACTAAAGAGGAGTTTAGAAAGGTTATACCGAATAATCCGTGTCCTTCGGTCTTTAACCATCATCCTAAGCTTCTAGAGGCCTCCATGATCAAGCTTGATCTCCGGTCTCCCTCCATCGAAGATAATCCACATGAGGATTTGTATTCCGAGCTCCTACCTTATAGTCGAGGTAACTATGGTACCCAGTTCGCTAAACTAGATAACCTAGAAGATGTACAGTCTAATGATGAATTGATTTGTCTCTAAACCCGCTAGGTTTCTCAACAAATGAGACTTTTAGGGTGAAGGTAGAGGAAGAAGAAGTATAAGGAGATGAGAGTGTGAAGCATGAAGCAACTCAAGAAAATGGTTAAGTGTTGTGAGCTAAAAAAAAATCATCAAGTCAAAATATCTCATAACACAAACAAATATCAAGCATGCTAGAATAGTGTCCATGAGTCACTACATGAGTCATAGCATGAGTCACCACAAAGCTATGCTTGAATAAATGCCACAACACCTCATCCTCCACCTCATTAACCATTTAATCCTAAATGATTAAAACTAAATGAGGTGGCATCTTCTAAAATCTATCTTGTAATAAATTACAAGAATACCCCTCATCCGTATATACATACCCGTACCCGTATTCCGAAAAATACGACTACAAAGAGACGAAAATAATCTAACAATCAAATACTAGAATCCGGCTTAAGCCAAACCCCACTAGTATTATCCGTCCGAATCATGATACGTGCATAAGTGCACGTATATATTGAACCCTGCCGTAAAACCATACGGCATCTATATCGTTTCGCTCGAAGCAGGGAAACCTTCTGTGTAGGGCTCTAAAGACTCGTTAATACGCTGGCAATGGGTTTAACCACAAGCACGTCAGCGGCACTAGCTGTACGTAACGGCTACCCAGGTATTGAGCGAAAGGGAGTCCGACGAGCAAACTCATCCGAACCCCTACTGAGCCTGTCCGTGACAATATCCGTACAGTCCGATCTGTTTGTCTAAGAGTATCGCATATCGAGTCTAGAGGGGTGAATAAAGTCAGACCCCTAATAACGCAATATTTCGTGTTGGTATGAAGCCCGTCACCAACTGAGAAACTAGTGATCCAAATCAGTAATTCTCGTCCACCTTGGCCAAGGACTTCTGGTGATGGCCACCCGTGTACAACGCGACATCAACCCCAAATACCGGAAGAGACAAAACTCCGACGATCCGCTCACTGCCTCAATGTGGTTCGGGACAGTACCCAACTAAAACCTATTTGCACGACTCCTTTGAGCCGTGGTAGGGTAGTAATCAAAGCACAGTGGGAACTCACACGAGACAAATGATGATCTCAGGTCGACAGACTAACCTATACACATGTCACCTAGGAACTGCTATCTGACAATAGGTATAATACCAACTAGCATGTTCCCGGCAAGTCTGTCCGGTGTACTCATAACCCAATGAGCACTTGTATACTATCTTAGATGAAAAACAGACATCAATGGCTTGTGAGACCGACCACCGCCCCTCGTCGGGGTCTCGATAAGTACACACTAGTCTACTCCGGAGTATTGATGCCCAGTTTCGATACTCCCGCGACTAGAGACATTTAAGAATGTGCTTATAGACCACCCAGCTCCCACGTGTATGATCGCTATCATAATACCGGTAGTCAAGAAAGAATCCTATAGACTCTATCAACATGTAATAATGATCTGTAATACCACATAATGCATGTACATGATGATAAAGGCAAACCAGATAGCATACTATCATTTTGAGTAAGTCTGTTCTATCCGTATAGGTCCTCCCTCAATCATCATAATCACCTGCCTGCGATTACAATAATTGCCGTGAGGGCACTATATCCAACAACCTCCCACTTGCACTTTAGTTTAATTTTTCGGTGTCGCATACTCACAATCTGTGTGATACCGAACACCCAACTTCTCTACTAATCAGTCTCACAAAATTCGTTTGTGAAACCATTGCGTTCGAGAAATAGCCTCAGTGAGTGGATCCGCTCCAATATTTCTTTCTTTATCTCTCTATATTTCAACTTCGAGGAGAAAGACTATATCCCGTAATGAGCGATACCTATCTTAGAATTTGTCTGGATATCTGATGGGACCCAGTTCACATATGAACTCCAAATCCAACAAACTTCTTAGACTGTATCATCCACTGAATTTAATCAGTATCCTGCGACATGCCTTCCACGGTATTCGCTTGGACCACATATCTAACATACCGCCCCTCAAAAGAAGAGAAAACTATAACTTTGACAGCCACTCTGTCATCTAGGTCACCTTGGAAGCCTGAAATGATAACCGCCTCCTGAAGAAGCCTGCCGTTATCATATACCAAGAACATCCACTTATGTTCAAATCTACTTCCCTATGTTTCTCCAGGATTAGATAATATATATGCTTATTGCAGCTAGTGCAAAAGCAATATCTGGTGTTGTACTTGACATCTCATGATTGACTCAATTGCCTAAGCAAGTGATATACCAATCATGCAAATCCCTCTTCTCATCAGCCTCGAAGACATCTCTTTAAAGAGGGTGACTCCATCACCTGCGTGTACACCACCACGCCAGGAATCATCCATTCTAAAACACTTTAGAGTAGTGTCAAAGTACCCGAATTGGGACACTTCCCAAATTTAGATCTAAAACCATAGATCTAGTCACCAGAATCCCTGATATTTTATCCAAATTCTATATGGAGAAAAACCTTGTGACAACCACAGTATAATCGATCGTAGTATAGGAATATTACTTCCTATCAAGAGCATGTCATCCAAATAGTAAGACATCACTCCATACTACTTTCTTATCAGATCCATCTGTTATTCTGATGAAGTCAAACTCTATAACTGTCACATCAAAACTAGATGATCTATCTCCTCTATACTTGCTTTAGTCTATAAATAGACATAAGCTACTTGCCCACTATGCTTCCGTTGCTCCCACTGACTACAACAACCCTCTGGCAGAGTCATATACATGCACTTCTAAAAATAATTTTGAACGACGTTATACTCATCCTCCTGCCAGAACTCATAGTCTAGAACAACAGTAGTATCAAGTTTGGGTAATCAAAACCTCCCTGTCACCGTCTCTGAGGAGACCGAAGTACCTCTCGGGTGCCTGTGGTTACCTACCAAATCTGCGGAGTGGCTAATGGATCGTCGAAACCATTTGAATCTTTATGTTCTACTAAATTTTCAGTAATCGTTTGTGGTTCTGGAATCACTTCCAGTTCTACCATACTTCCACTAATATTTTCTGAAAAGAATCCATTTTACTAAAACTGTGAAGAGTCAAGAACAATATAACTATTGATCTTCTAAATGATAGAAAGTTAACCCTCGTCAATGCCCGGGATAACCCACAAACTGCCATTACTGAAATGTGCCTTGAGTTTGTCCAGATTATGGTTTTACACATCAGCCGGACTACTCCATATATCTTAACATCGTTAAGATATGAATCCATTCTATATACTATATAGAAATATAGGCACAAATTTAATTGGAACCAGATTTAAAAAATCATGCAGCTATTTCCAGTGCATATCAAACAAATGAAAAAAGGCCAAGCAACATTACTCATTAAGGAATACACCCATGTATGAGTAACCTGAAAGAGAAGCAAGTTTTCAAAACTATTACTTAAAACGGAATACCTAACATAAGTATCTACATCTTCGATCACCTTAAAGAATCCTGATACTTGCAACATATGGTTTATCTTATATCTATATCTTCTCAATATCTGGACCTTGTATTTTAATGAAATACTTGTCTAAAGCTGGAGAAGTCATGAGTAAACAGAATATAGTACGAGTATCAAACCCTTTGTCCTAATGGACATCGGACAACATACAATACTTTGTATAAGTCCTCTAAGTTCAATAACTCAAACCCTGTGCGTCGTAGGTTGAAAAACTGTACTATGGTTAAGAAGAATTACACCGTTGTTGAATGCTCTTTACCTAACCATCAACTGATATAGGTAAATGTCATAGACATAATTTCAAAAAGTTATATCTCACTTTATAAAACAAACGTACACATATATCGGTATGAAATTAGTGCATAACAACGGATATTCAAAACCAGTTATTTGCCGTCAGGCAAAACCCAGGTGATTTCCTCAAATATCACTAATTACAAAGAATTCAGATATATATTAAGGATCTAATCACCCAATTCCTAATATCTTACTCCCACTCATCATCTGTAATGCCATACAGATGTGAGAATCAAGTATGGTAAATACATACCCTGGAGTCAGAATCTAATTGGGAAAACAGTTTTCAATTAACACCGCACAGTAAAACTGAAATATGAAAATGTTTCGAAGGGGTATCCGGGTATTCCTAGTAATACCTCTTCCACTATCCAGATTCATGACAGTAACCGTATACTTCCTTGCTCTCACTCCAATCCCTTTATATGTCTTTACTTCTTACATTCTGTATACCACATTTAGGCTAAATGGTTTTCTTCCTCCCATACCTTTCGGCACCAGCCTAAGGTTTGGAAGAAGACTATCTAATAAGCGTAATAGATGTACTCTCTTAATACCAGGAGCTCTCGCAATCTGAGAGAAGGTAAAGAGATAAGACAACTGAATCCTTATTCTATTTCTCCCGATCCGAAAACCATCATCGAATTGGAACAAGTTCCTTCGACTTCGTATGTAACTATACGATAGCATATCCAAGCAATATGAATCTTCGTAATGATACGGAGTGTTCTGGAGAAATGCAAAGGTGAAGTACGAGTGGCAGGGGTATACGCGGTTTCGTCGTAAATTATAGCAGTCGCAATTTTCTTTGCCCTTACTCTAATCCCTTTATATATCTTTACTTATTACCTTCTGTACACCACATTTAGGCTAATTGGTTTTCTTCTTTCCCCACATTTTTGTTAGTTATATGTATGCCCTAGAGGCCATTATTGTACATATGATTTATATTATAGTGGATGCTTGGACATATATAGAGAGGACTTTCTTCCTCGACATGATAGTATGCTTTCTGGTTACCTTTATCTTAACATGTAGACTGATATTTATACTGTCTTGCTCTCACATGTTGATAAAGCTCTTAGGATATGCAGTTGACTACCAGGACAATGATAGAGATCATACTAGTGGGGCCAGGGTAGTTCACAAGTACACCCTTTAATTGTTCCTAGTCGAGGGAATATCAAGACAGGGCATCGATATTCCAGAGTAGACTAGCGTATACGCTTCTTGATTCATATGATGGGCGATGGATGATCCCACATCCATTGGTGTTTGACATCAGAGATGGTATATGGGTGCTCAGTGGAGACTGGATATACCGAACAGGACTCGCCGAGGACTCCTATGTGGTAGTATACCTATCGTCAGATAGCAGTCCTCTGGTGACACTGGTACAGGTTAGTCTGTAGACCCGAGATTGTCATAGAGTCTTGTGCGGCTCCCATTGTGCTTTGATTTCCTCCCTACCAAGCTCAAGGGAGACGTGCAAACAGATGGATTTTGGGTACAGTCCCGAGTTGTATGGAGGCAATGAGCGATAGGAGGGGTTTCGTCTCTCCCGGTATTGGGGGTTGATGTTGCGCTATGTTCGATTGGCTATAATTGGAAGTCCCTGGCTAGGGCTGCTGCCGAGATATACTGATAAGTGTTATCAGTAGTTTCTCGAACCGTTATAGGCCAGATATCGACATGACTTATCACGTTACTAGGGTCTGACGATTTCCACCCCTAGACATGATATGCGACATATCAGACGAAGAGACCGGACTGTATGGGAGTGTTACTGATAGGCTTCATGGAGACCATGGACAGGCTTGCTTGTTGATCTTCATATCGCTCAATACCCGGGTAGCCGTTACGTCCAGCTAGTACCGTTGACGGCTTGTAGATGACTGATAAGATCATCACCTACTGCTGGCGTATTGACGAGTGTTTAGAGTTCCACACAGAAGTTCCCTGGTTCAAGTGAAACGAAGTAGGACACATATGTGATATGTGTGTGAGCCTGATTAAATACGAGTATGTGATACCGTATTGTAATCTGACAGTCATCTGTCATCGATGCGGTTATATGTGATATAACCAGATTGTCGAATCGAGTGTTGATTCGATAATGTGATGTACAGATAAATGATATTAGCCGGTCATATGTTATATAACCGGATTATTAAATCAAGTGTTGATTTAATAATGTGATATATATTATATGTGATATAATTATATCTTAACTAATATCATTAGCTCACTAATTCTTCTTCTTTATACATATATATTAATATATATATATATATATAATGAAGCATGGCATTTATATTTCTATTTTGTGAAAATAGAAATGAGGTGTAAAGTGGAAGCATGGTTGCAGGCAATGGAATTTTCTATTGTATATTCTTCTTGACTCACTATTCAAGCATGGATGAAATTTTATATTGCATAATTCCATGCTTGAATGAGTGAGGGGTCAAGGCTTGGCTTTCATTCTAGCTCATTTGCAAACAATTAGCCATTATTCTTCCCTCTTGCTCTCATGCTCATCTTCTTCTTCCTCTTCATGCCTTCAAAAATCCACACCCTCACATGTGATGTGAACCATGGATTTTTTATTGCATTTGTGAGCTTCTAGCATCCCCTACTTCATCATCCTAGTGTAGATTAGCACTCTACACTAGTGTGTTCTTACACTAAAGGAGTTTAGTATAGTGGTAGGTTGAACTAGTAGGAGTTTCGTGGTGGATCATCTTCGGCGCGAAGATCACCGGAGGATGCCCGTTCAAAGCCTCAAGAGATACCTAGTGGAGTCGCGGGACTACTACAAGGAGCAAGTGAAGTGAAGGACTTGATTCTACCAAGGTATAATCTTCCTACACTTATCTAGTTTATATATCATCTAAAGAAAACCCTAATAATCTAGTTAAAGATCTTGTTAGTCTAACTTATGGCATGGTAGATACTTCTATAACCTCATCATGGTGCTAAGGTAGTCCTTCATGGTATCAGAGCCAAACTAGAACATCGGGGAAGGTCGTTACGAAGTTAAAGAGTTCGATCGGTTTTCAAAACCCGTATTTTTGCACGTTTCTGTCGATTTTTCCAAACGTTGGAATTTTTGAAATTAAAAGTATCCAAAAAATCGCGAAGGGTTTTCTGTGGACCCACAAGAAAAATAAGAGCTTAACTCGACCGTACGACTGCGGAATCGCGGCCAAAACCTGGAGTTGGTGGCGGTTCTGCGGCGCCATAGGTGAGGCAAGGAGCATGCTTTCTTGTGTAGGTCCGTAGGGGATTTGTGCACTGTCTGGGTATTTTTAACTATGATTCTCAAGTTGTTGAGTTATCTGGATTTTGTTAAATCGATCGAAATGTTTGGCGTCGTATAGATCTTGATGATATGTGATACAATTGTTAGAATTCGGTTTATTGGTTTTGTGAAAACTAATAAAGTATATAGTATATTGTGAATCTAGTATGTTAGTCTCGGTTAATCGGTTGCCATGAAATTTTGATTCGGATCAAAACTCCGTCGCAATCGTGTATTGTACGCGAACACCCGCCGGGTAAGTCTAGTAGACAGCCACGCCCCATAGCCGCGACTAAGTGACTGTAGGAGAACCCCATTGCCAAAAAGCACCCACTCGGGTGCTCGCGGCCACGGTGTTCCGCCTTGGTGCACTTCGTCGCCGGCATCGGGGGTGCGGCCATCTACTAAAGTTTCCAACGAGTATTCGATATTGTAATCGGGAATCTTGTTGAATTACCCAACTAAGATGATTGAAAAGTGTTTTCAATTTAAGACTAAAATACAAGGTTTACAGGTTAGGCATGAAATCCGGAATATGCGATATTCCGGGTTTATGATGTCTAAGAATATACGGATTCTAATTATTGTAGTTTTACAATTTCTTTTCTGCGACCGTAAGTATAATATGTGGGTATCCCGATCTCGTTGCTATTTGTCAACCAGTTTCGGAATACACATATTTACTTACGTTGATGATCTGTGTTATCATGTGCTGTTGATATGTTTTATTGGATCGTCGTGAAAGAATAGCCGGGTTTTTTTTGTGACATGAGAGTTTTCTTTTTCATTCATGTAAAATTTGTATGTAATATTCTTTTATTGGGGTACTTCCGGGACGAGGATGTTGTCACCTGTTGTTTATTATTTACTTTTCTGCATTAGAATAGACCCAAGGTGGGGAGCACAAGTAACCGGGTTCTAGAGTCCAGTGGGAGACCATCTCAAGGAGTTGAGACCGGGTCACCTAACTCTAGAATTGGCAGGGTTACTTGCCGCTCTCGTAGGTGTCTATGGGATATGGGTTTGGCTATTCTTCACGACCGTGGAATCTATGCTTTACATTACTGGCTAAATTTAAAACACGGACATCCTAGTATATCCAATATTTCATATGTTTATCTTCTGCTGCTGTGTTCTGTAATGTTGATCATATAACTGCGTGAGACGAATGTAATATTATATATATGATATATAATAAATGTTGCTTATGTTTTGCACCTGCACTAGTCCAGCCCCCGCTCTGCCGGTAGTTAAGTAACCTAACAGTGCATGACGGGACCCCATGGCGAATGCGGATGGCATAAGCGTACGTTCAATTTTCGTTTCAATTCTCTGTGATGTTTAGGAAGCTTAATTGATGGTACTTCATTAATGAAGATTAATAAAAGAAAAGAAATCTAAAGATGTTGTAGAATCTAATTTTCAAAAAGGATAGCTCTAGTTTTTGCTTTGCATAACGGTATTCCTTGTAAAATATCCAGCACCTTATTCGATAAGGAAAGAGCCGAGATCCCTTCACCGGGAGTGACCTCTTTAGCGAAACTAGTAAATGCTACAACTCACTCGGTTTAGTTTTTGATTGCTTCTATAGTTCTTGCTTTGTATAGCGGTATTCCTTGTAGAATATCCAGCACCTCATTCGATGAGGAAAGAGCCGAGATCCCTTCACCGGGAGTGACCTCTTTAGCGGAACTAGTAAAAGCCTCAAAAACACTCCTTTTCAAAATCACTCGATTCTGCAACGATATCAAGTTCATTACAAAAAAGGTTAGCATAAAACCTGTCGTAGCCCTCCGTCATTTCAGATAGGTACTACTTAGTATTCGTGCTACGTTTGTTGACTATGTTAAGGCGTAGTGTGCGGTAGCTAATTAGTGCTTATCTGCTAAAGCATGAGATGCAATTGGATTAGGGTAGTCGTGCTACTTTGTTGACTATGTTAAGGGTCTTACGGATGGGTTTAATTCAATCGAGAAATGACGGGTTGAATTTGGCTAGCGCTTATGATTTGTTGACTATATTAAGGTCATAAGTTGCTAGGGGCAAAAGAATTATTGTGAATTTCAAGTGTTGAAATTTGCAATGAGATTGCATATCTTCTATGAGATAGTTGGATCCCGATACCCACTGCGAGTAAGAATTACTCCTGAGAGAGTTTTACACATCACAATTAGCCAATCAAGTAGGTGTCTAGAAAGGTGTTAACAGGGTTACGCCCCTGGGAAAATGAGGTTTATTTTAATTAGGTCCGTGCGAAAGCACGGGGAACCTCTCTCAAAGTACCGGCACTGGCCTGGCTGAAAGATTGGCGAATTTGTAAGGTGTAATTAATCCCAGCTAGTCTTACCTTTTAGGGTTTGAAGGAAGATTTGATAAAACCAGTGGGAGACGTCCTGATTAGATAAGATAATAACCAATCTGATCTTGCAAAGAGCGCACACAAAGTGATTATCCTTCTCTCTCTCCTGGTAGCGACCATTGACACGCCTTAATCAAGATAATAATATGGATGTATTGACCGAACCTAATTATTATACTGGGCTAGGTTCTGCTCTTCCTTATAATTGTTATAAGTCTGAGCAAAGGAATGGGGAATATCAGGATTCCCACGCCACCCATACGAAGAAACAGCATGTTGATGCGTTGTCTTCAGGTGTGTTCGAAACCTAGAACTGTTTCTCAGTTATCTCTATGTCCTGGGTATTTGATACCGGAACAGGATCCCACACATGTAAATTGTTACATGGGTTATAGACACGTGGAGAAACTGGGAAAATGTGATATGTCTCTAGTAGTAGAGAATGGTGCAATTGTTGCAGCCAAAGCAGTTGGCAGATATCATCCAGTGTTACCAACTGGTAATACATTGATTCTTAACACTGTTATTTCATACCAATAAATATTGTGAATATTTTTCCAAAATCAAGTGTTGATTGGGTAAGGTATGTTGTATAACAGTGTACACGTTCTAAATCAAACTACAGTTCTAAATGTACAGAACACACAAACAAGAGGAACAGTTCAGAAATGAACAAAGTTTTCTTGTGGCATTGTAGACTAGGTCATTTCGATGAAACAAGACTAGCTGAAGTTCCATAAGGATGCATATTTGAATCCGTTCGAATTTACATCTTATGAAACTCGCCAGTCATGTCTCAAAGACAAGATGACCATATCTCCGTTTACTTGAAACAGAGAAAGAGCTACTGAACTCTTGGACAGATACATGATGATGTATACGGTCCTATGTCTACACTTGCCAGGATTGGCTCCACGTACTTTATTGCATTCACCGATGTTCTCTCAAGATACAGACACGTGTTCTTATTGAAACACAAAACTGAATCTTTTGAGAATTTCAAGGAATATAAGTACGAAGAAGCGAACCAGATGGGTAAAGTTATTCAACTCCATAAGATATGATCGGGGAGGAGAATACTGGGGCACGGAAGTCCGAGACTATTTAAGAGAGAATGGGATTCTCTCTCAGCTTACTCCTCCGAATACACCAAAGCACAATGGAGTTTCGGGGCGGAGGAATCGCACCCTATTAGATATGGTGCGCTCTATGATGAGTAATACTGAGTTACCTATTTCCTTTTGGGTTTTTGCACTTGCTGAAGTTGCATACCTATTGAATAGAGTTCCGACCAAATCCGTTGCCTACCACTCCATATGAAATATGGAATGGGAAGAGACCATCGCTTAAAGGAGTTAAGATATGGGGTTGTCCGGCCTACGTTAAAAGCAAAATCCGGACAAGCTCGAGGCAAGGTCAGTCCTGTACAAGTTTGTAGGATATCCCAAACATTCGTGAGGGAATATCTCCTACCACACCAAGGAACAAAAGGTGTTTGTTTCTTGGAATGCCACCTTTTTGGAAAAGGAATTTCTTGTGAAGAAATTAGTGGCAATAAGGTAGAAATGGAAATAGTTCCAGCTATAAAAACTAATACTGACAATTTGGTGGAACCAGAGGATTCAATAGTCCCCAATGAACCCAAACCACTTCGTTGATCTAGTTGGGTTCCTTATCCACCTGAGAGATACTACGGTTTTCTCGTAGACGGTGGAAGCGAGGATTGCATCATGGAAGATGATGACCCAACTAGTTTCGAGCAGGCCATCACAAGTGGAGACTATGTGAAATGGCTGGATGCTATGCGATCTGAGATGGAATCCATGTACACCAACAAAGTATTGACTTTGGATGTTGCTCCTGAAGGGGTAAAACCCATCGGGAACAAGTGGATCTTTGAGAAAGATTCTTGGTGTAGATGGAAAAGTTGAGACTTTCAAAACTAGATTTGTAGTAAAAGTTTTTCATCAACGATCAAGTGTTGATAATGATGAAACCTTTTCTACTGTTGCTATGCTTAAGTCCATCAGGATCTTACTTGCCGTTGCTGTATACCATGACTACGATATCTGGCAGCTGGGTGTCAAAACCGCTTTTCTAAATGGTGATTTAGAAGAGAACGTGTTCATGACACGACCATAAGGCTTCGCAGACAGTGGGAGCAGCGGAAACATGCGCAAACTGCTTAAATCCACTTACGGGTTAAAGCAGGCATCGCGGAGATGGAACGTCTGTTTTGATGAAGATATCAAAGAGTTTGACTTCATCGAAAATATAGATGGACCATGTATATATAAGAAGGTTGTGGAGAGTAAGGCGGTCTTCTTCGTATTGTACGTGGATAACTTACTCTTGATAGGAAACGTTGTTCCTATGCTACACTCGGTCAAACTCCACTTATCACACATGTTCTCCATGAAAGATCTAAGTGATGCCTTCTACATACGGGGGATATAGATCTATTGAGATAGATCTAAATGGATGCTGGGATTGTCCCAATCCAGGTATATAGACACCATACTAAAGGGGTTTAGTATGGATGATTCTAAGTGTAACAATTTATCCGCTTGCTAAAGAATCACTCTCTCTCTCCCCCTTTGCCATATCCCCTTGTCTCCATGTCACCCTCTTTCTAATTATCTTTTCTTATTCTTATTCCTTTTTATTCTAAAACAAAAACAAAAACCATATTCATATGCAAATGAAGAATTTAGGCCATGCTTCATAAAAATGTAACAAGTAGTTTGCAACATGATTTGTTGCATGTCATGAACATAAACAGGATTAATGCATAATTAGCGAATTATTAATCAAATTTAGCATCAACTTATATACAATTAATTGTATAATAATTTATAAAATATCTAAATCACATAAACACCTTCAAAATCAATAATTCATATAAATTTTCCATTTATTCTTCAAACTATAAGAGTATAATCATACTATTTTGTTAAAACCAATTTCCATACTTTATATAATATCCAAAAATTTATTATTTTATTTATTTAAATTCAAAAAATAATATTTTATCTTTCTGAAATATTACAATCTTCCCCCTTTAAATAAATTCGGTCTCCGAATTTAAATTTAAACCCCCAGTAACTAAAACATTTCAGCAAAACAATCAAGTCATCGGGGCTCCGAAATCATGAATACATAAGACATATCATAGTGCATTGCATGCGCATGAAAACGAGGGCAAAACTCAAAATCAAAATTTCGTCAGGTGTCACGCAATCATCGGAGTTATGACGAAAACACAAATGTCAAAATCCAATACGAAAGTCAAACATGATATAATTAAGACTATAACATATATATAGTACGCACATTGTGAAATTATCTGAAAAACCGAATAAAAGTGCATGCAAAATTCTTTTCAAATCGCCGTGCGATGTGCAAATCACGACACAAGTAGCGGACGTGCATTATAAAGAAAATAGCTATGTATATATGTATATCCTTTGTTTAATATACACGTCCGGCATTTTGAAAATGATTTAGAAGGGTCTTCTTCGTAAAGTTTCGTGTCATCGTGGACACGTAGGAAAATATTGAGACTATAGCTCCTTTTGAAAATCCCCTCGGTAAATATCGATGCATGCAAAAATACTCAGGTACTGTTCTCAGACTAGTCCTGCTCGGTTATTAAACCATATAGTGCATATCATAAAACATGCTACTCGAAAGAAATCAATCCCAAAAATGTATACAAAGAATGCCACGTGCGTCTGGTGCGCACGGAAATCGAAATCAAATGCAGGTGCCACGAATGTGCACAGAAACACAACTAAGTGCAACGGGCGTGCGCAAAAACATATGTCGAAGTCAATGGGTGTGCACGACAACAATATCAGGTGCAATTGACATGCACGAAGAATCTCGATTTAGTGCATCTGGCGTGCATAAAATCATATCTAGTGCGCCAGGTGTGCGCAAGAATCCCAATCAAGTGCACAAGGTACACGAAAACATAAATCCAGTGCACTAGGGTGCATGAAAATGAACATCGAGTATCAAAATCGAAATCAACGGTATACAACATACACCAAATCAAAATCAAGTATACCACGGTATATAAACTCATAAACATATGCATCTGTGCACACAAAACCATATCAATACTGAGAACTCGTGTAACTACACCGAATGCATAAGTCAAAATCATGTGCATACTATATGCATGAAATCAAAATCAAATATCTTAGAATGCGTAAAAATCAAAACCAAGTGCAATGGGTATGCACAAAAATGAATATCAGTGCAACTGATACATGAAAATACGAATCAAGTGCAACTGTAGTGCACATAGGAAATATCAATCATGGAACAAAATATAAAAATACCGGAATCCAAAACATGGAAACATGATATATGAATCACCGAGACGAAATTCACAATAACTGTCGTTAAGGTGCACCTCCTTCAATATAGAAAGGTGCCGGTGCACCCAAGGCTGGCAGAGAAAGAATATCCACTTGCCTCTTGCCCACGGCCCGGCGTCTTCTGCTTTTAGGTCCTCTTTTCCCTCTGTGGATTACCAGTTACTTGACTCCTCGACTTGATAGCCTGATTCGGAGTAATGACGGAAACAATCTTGTTTCTGGCGCTTCTTTGAAGATCTCCTGGCCAATTTACATGGCCACTCATAATGTATAATGTCAAAGACGGTAATCTTTGGCCCACCGAGTGCGCGTGATACAATTGATCCTGGTTCAAGTCTTTATCATGAAGTACTCCCAAAAGATCCTGTCAGGGTCTCTTTTTAATCTCATCTCTGCCGGACTGCCCGGAAGTCAGCACTCTTTACTTAATCTGTTTCTTGTTACGGGGCAGCAGCTTTCTCATCACGGCGTTCTTCTGGAAAGGTGGCTGTATTCAACGTCTCTGTGTGCCTATCTAGTCTCTGATATCAATGGAGAGGAATGTTAACTCGTTAAAACCTCGCACGAACCTCTTACTCTTCTTCCCTTCAATATAGACCAATTTGGAATCATCTCTTCGT
This sequence comes from Agapanthus africanus, assembly GCA_030015575.1. NCBI lineage: Eukaryota > Viridiplantae > Streptophyta > Magnoliopsida > Asparagales > Amaryllidaceae > Agapanthus > Agapanthus africanus. The sequence goes on from CM057350.1 coordinate 516,522,179, forward strand.
AGCTGTGTGGACTGCGCTCCAATTGGCTGTAGTCATACCCTGAGTCTTTTTCGAAGCTACGAACTCGGCATTTCTAATATTATGTAGAAGGTGCCTGGCCAATTACGTCCTCAGGAACTCGTCCAAGTCATTGGAGTATTGCGCCTTCGCTCGTCCTTCTCGATCGACTCATAACCCGTCTGTGTGAGGTCCCCTTCTTACCGAAGTTAGGAAGTTGATGACTTCGCATCGGAGTATCCAAACGAACAAAATTTCCTAATCATTTATCTAAGGGTGACTAGCGATCTCCCATCACCTCTCCGCGTATAAACTCAGGCTACATTAGCTTCTTAAGTCTGGGGGTGATATCTTATCAAACTCAGCAACAACTGGCTCATCTGTCCGCACGGTAGAAAACGCCTCAATCATCTGGAGTAGACGGTTCTTTAATAGCCTTCACAATCTGGCTGGCCTCTAGCAATAGCCCGATCATAAGGTGCAGATCCTGAACGCTCGTGTCAACAGAAAATCCTAGTAAAACAATATATCAATACGTTCGTGTGTTACCGGAATACATCCTGGTCAGTCCTCTTTCCTGACGAGCTCTCTCTGACCGCATCTCTAGCCACAGATCTCTCTCTGCCCGTGTAGTCAAGGTAACGGAAACCACAATCCGATATCGATGAGGATAGATCATAGGAACGAATAGAAATACGGTGCATAAGAATTGTACATCCTAAGGCTACTTAAGCGAAGTAGCATATCGTAAGTATGCTGCAGAACATACGCACGGTACGCCACTCTACTTAAGTCACCTACTCCATTAACCAAGGTGAACCTACACGAGGAAAGTTCGGGTCTAATACCCCCTCGGCCAAGTCTAAGTTCCGTAAGGTCAAGCCTAGCTTTCGAAATATATAAACGCTCTAGACTCCGCATAGTCAAACCTAGATTCGAACCAAGGTTAACTTTAACGCTCTGATACCAATTTTGTCACGACCCGGAAAAGGCACGTGACTGGCACTTGAATCATTTGAAGTCTATAGGACCCCACCTAATTCAAGTAAGCCAAAAGCCTTGAAATCTAAACCATTTTAAGGAAAATAGTGGAGGTGAAGTTTTGAAATAATGGTATAAATGAAATCAAGTTATTTCTTTAAAACATATGTTATGTTTTATGAAAATGTAATGTTTTATATCTGTCTTGAAAGCATTTTCGTCATTTGAAATTTGGGCAGCGCCTCCTTTGTATATTTTAACCCGAAAACAAATACAAGCACTTATAATAATAGGCATCCCCAAGCTGGAGCTAGCTCTTCGCCAAATGGCGGAAACAACCACACAAAAATATAAATATACAACGCGAAGGCAAGGATCAAAACATAGGAGAAAGCAAAGAAACTAATCATCATCAAGAAACCAGAAACAATAACAAATACATGAGCGTGACTCTAAGACCGAAAGAATATACAACAACGTTTTCTAAGTCTACAAATATACAAAGTCTGGTTGATGAAGATTTTAACTAGATACAATAGAATAAATATACAAATACAAAATGGTGGTCACGATGTAAATGAGCTTCACCCACCAAAGCAATCACCCGGAAGAAAAGCGATGTGCCATCAAGCCGCAACGGAACCTGTGCAGTCAAACCTGTAAGACAACTGTGGCACAACGGGGGTAAATTACCAACTCGTGAGTAGAAGATATCACCGAGTAGAGACCGAATGTATGACAATCTTCTAGGTCATACAGTACAATACAATTATAATAATAACCCGATAATATCGAGTAGAAGCAAAGGTAATAAAATAAGCATATGAGTAATATCAAGTACTCGTGTCCGTGTCACAAAGTAACTACATATCATGTGTATCATGTATAAATGCATCATCAAATGGGTGTATCCAGCATCGACAAACAAAGTCATGATAAAACCTGAGTGCCCAGCATCGACACTCGAAACATCAAGAAAACTGTGTCCATCAGCGACACAAAATCCTCATATCTCGGGTTTCGTCTATCCGGATCGGCCCCATATCATCTGATCTCACGACTGCGGTCGGTATCCTCCGCGCCAACTATCACCGGTCGGTAGTGCTCCCCTGTCGGGCTCATCGTCTCTCTATATGATCTTCTTTCCCTGGGGTACCGCACCGGGTCCACCATATACCCGCAGACGGTGCCTTCTCTCTCCTCGAATCGGGTAAACATATGTGCTCAGAACCGAGAAATCTCATGGTGGACGCTATACATCATATCACGAGAAACCGCATTTTCTTTTAAAATTGAGCATAAGTTTTTAAATTCACATGTGGTTTCCCAAATCCAGAAATCTCATGGAAAAACCAAAATCTCATAATCATGAGTATATAATGAGATAATAAATACCGGCGTAAAGCCAAATGATTAGTGCATAACTAGAATGTATGTATGTGAATGCTTGTGGCAAGAAATACAAAGTCTAAACTAGCATATGATATCATGAATGTTAAACAATACTACTTAGCTACAATTTATCAGAGTATACGAATGAATAACGGTTACTAAAGTGTACGTGACATGGCAATTACCGATGCTGATGTGTGTGAGCCGGCAAGCAAGTGTATGTACAACATACACATCATCGGTAATGGTGCAGGTCTCCTAAAAGGCGAGATCATAACAGCTAATGAAAACACATGTATATCTACAATGTAATGAGAATAACATGAGCATAGCAGAAGGTAAACAGTAAACGCAATATAATATATATACACACACACACACACACACACACGAGTCATACAGTTACCGTATTTAAAAATAGCACAGTGGTTGTTAGAAAAGTAGGGGCTACGATATTTTTAAAAAAAGGGATATCTTTTGAAAAATTCGTAGCATCCCTCGGGTTGCCCTTTTGAAATACCTACGATTTGTTAGTTTTGAAAACAGGTATGACTCGAGCCTAATCTAACATCTACCTAAGCAACTAAAAGTCTTAACTAAGAACCGAGTCGAAAGCGATAAGGAATCTATAACATTTTCCGAGTCGATATATCTAGTAGTCGGCAATCCATCCTCATAGCATCACATACGGTATAATCTATCGTACGACATTCTCGAGTCAAGAATGCGGATCAATCATCATATAAATATATCTCGTATGGTAAAATCTGTCGTATGGCATCCTCAAAATTGAGGGTACGAGTCAAACAGCATATATATCATATAGTTCGTACGGTATCATTCGTCGTACAATATCATAATCAAGTGTACGGATCTAAGGTCACGTACAATCTATTATCTCATCAAACCACATGTTATCGCATGTTATGTATATAACGCTCAACGATCCTTTAATATATCGCATCATCAACGATGCCTTATCTCAAATCATATATCAAAATCTTTTGACATCCTGCTCGATCATATCAACTAAAAACTATATAATATATTATATCCTCATCTTACACGTGTGTGTGTGTATATATATATATCAACATGTCCATATATATATACATATATACATATACCACATATCATATCAAGTGTGTGTGTGTGTGCAACAAAATAAAACTAACGGCTCACGACTAAAGAAATAACACTAGAGGTAGATCTTCCTATGAGTACGCATAATATAACCTAAGGTCTCCTAGAAACCCTATTTGCTAAGTATCCAACTCGCATTGCTATATATACATAATATAGATAATTATTCTATTCTACGGTTGCGAGGGTGCTATACGCCATCCACCCGACTTCCCCATAGATATACATCTACTCACCTATAATCCTCGCCTTGCCGAAGTCGATGATGCCATGCTCTCCCTTGTTGTCCCGAAGTCCACATGGAGGTACCTACAGTTCAAATACGTCATATCGTAAACACGAATCGAATACGAAAACCAAAGCGGTACACGAAACACACATAGGTTAGAACCTATGGTCTACGTATGCAAGAATAATCAAACAACTCTCAACATTGACGTATGAACGTCAATCGACTGAGATAAAACACAAATACCAAAACCCAAGTCATTAAAAGTCGTAAAACAAAAACAAAAACTTTGAAAAACACTTCCAGATTTTGACCTAGGTTGAATTAGGATATTTTGCACATAGGATAGCTCTAATTAACAGACAAAGAACCATGGACCAAGCACGAACCAAATTGCTCATACCCAGGCCGCAATTTGCGGCCAATAGGAGTTTATTTACGGCTAAGTTAAAAGATTTGGGGCTCGGGTCTTAGGTATACCTTCTAGGTCACCTGCACGTCTCACTGTGTTTGCTAAATAGTTTTCAGGGCTCCCAAGTTATAGAAGATCTCTATATATCATCACAATATCCACAAAAACCGATATCAGAGATTCCTCAATTCCTAGTTTGGGGTTTAGTCCGTAATTCTAACACTACAGGGGTTGTGGTCACTAATTGCACCTCAATTACACCTTTTCAAATCATAAAATCTTCTAAACCTTATCTTGGAAATTTCTAACTTCACAAGCATGCACTAGTTTTAACTCTAAACCACTATAACATATTAGGAAAACTAAAAACTTAATTAGAAGTGTAGGGATTAACTCATTTGGCAACTCAAGAAAATTCTAGGGTTGCCCAAGTGCATCAAAATCCCAACTTGATCTACCCATGGGGTTTGTAGTGAGATTTGGAGTGATTTTTGTGAAGGGAGCATGATGTTTTATGGTGTTTTGGAGAGTGTTTGAGGGTGGTAGTGGAGGTGAAGAATGAGGAAGAAGGAGGAGGAGAAGAAGAAAATGACGAAAAGAGATGAGGAAGGAGGAAAATAAGGTGATGGTTTGCTAGAATATTCCCACTTGTCTCCATGTCACCCTCTCTCCCTCCCTCCCTCCCTTATCATACCCCCTTGTCTCCATGTCACTCTCTCTAATTATCTTTTCTTATTCTTATTCCTTTTTATTCTAAAACAAAAACAAAAACCATATTCATATGCAAATGAAGAATTTAGGGGATGGTTCATAAAAATGTAACAAGTAGTTTGCAACATAATTTGTTGCATGTCATGATCATAAACAGGATTAATGCATAATTAGCGAATTATTAATCAAATTTAGCATTAACTTGTATACAATTAATTGTATAATAATTTATAAAATGTCAAAATCACATAAACACATTCAAAATCAATAATTCATATAAATTTTCCATTTATTCTTCAAACTATAAGTGTATAATCATACCATTTCGTTAAAACCAATTTCCATATTTTATATAATATCCAAAAATTTATTATTTTATTTATTTAAATTCCAAAAATAATATTTTATTTTTCTGAAATTTTACATATATAAGTGTAACTATAACCGGTATCGGACGGGTATGGAAGTACCTATATTAGTGTCATAGGTAAGATATCGAGAACTGTCCATATATCTTTGATACCAGTCGAGACATTCTTGATGGAGACCATATCTCCAATTTTCACGTAGACTTATCATGGAGCGACTAGTACTTAAATTCGTAGTCGGTGTTTAATGTAGACCATGGGGTGCGGGGTAGTTTGAGTGTGAGTTCGATCAACGGAATCTTAGGAGTCCCATTATCGGCATATTTCGTTATTTCATGGTATTGGTTGTTGGGGTAAAAATTTACATCCAGGTTGACCAAGTCAACCTCAAGCCAAGTGGGCCCAAGCCAAGGTCGAGTGGGCCAATGCCCGGGTCGAGCCCCGAGTATGAAGCCGTCGGCCTCCCCCGGGCAAAAATAAAAATTTTGTAATAAATAATTTTGTTGTATTTCTTTTATTTTATTTTATGAATAAATGTAAGAAAATGGGCATAAAGCCAAATTTTTGTAAATCCCAGGGCTTATGTGCAAAAAGAAATGGCACATGAGCCATGGGATGGGCAAAATGCCATTTTGTGAAGCCCAAGGGGCTATGTGTAAAGTGTATAGCCTATAAAGGCAAAGATTGAAAATATCTCAACAACTTTTTTTTCTCTCTCTCAAAAAAGAATCCAGATCTGTGATCTTCTCCTTCCTTAAGGTTCTAAAACCTTCTTCCCTTTTTGAATTAAATCAAGAGTTTTACTCTTCCTTTTCCAAAACTAAATAATATTTCACCACAAATCCCACAAAGGGAAGCTTAGATCTTCCATTAGATCTTAAAAAGGAGAGATTTTTAAAATCTAACCCTTCTTGTTATCCAAGAGCCGGCCAACAGAGGAAGGGGAAGGAGACCCATCTCCAAAAATCCTACTTTGGGAAGATCCAGAGCTCGAGGAAGAAGCCATTTCCATCAACTCCAAAAATATCTTAGGAGTTTAACTCCACTCTAAATCCTCTTTCGGGATTTTAAATCCCATTTCTGGGGCTAAAAGCCCCCTTTTCCTTGCCGGCGCCCAAGCGCCCGAGCGCCTAGTGTCCTTGCGCTCAAGCGCCCAATGCCCACGTGCCAGGCACGTGGTGCGCTAGTGCTCGAGCGCCCAACGCCCACGTGTCGGGCACGTGATGCGCTGGCGCTTAAGTGCACAGCGCTTAAGCGCACAGCGCTCAAGCACCCAGCGCTCAAGCACTAGGCACGTAAGGCGCTGTCCCCACGCATCCTTTGGGCGCTTTTCCCCTTTTTTATATATGTATACACACACACATACTCCACGACACTGTCTCTGTTAAAAAAAATTTCTAACAGGGCGCTGCCCCGCACCCCGCAAGGGGGCTGCTAGCCTCCTTGACCCCCAGCCCGCTATCCGGGTAGCGGGACCCCCGTACAAACTCTGCGGGGCTCCCGATATATCCAAAACCCCCTTTCAAAACACAACATGCCTACACTGCACATTGAGTTCGCATGACCTGTTTGACCTGTTAATCGGAGGTTCTCTCGCTCCAAAGGCGGGGGGTAATTAACGGCAGCTTAGTCCGCGGCTGCCGGAGATTTAGATCCCCGCAATCAATAAACCCCAGCCTACCCCAGGCAGGGGGAATCTGTAATGCGCCTGACAAGCGCGCGCATTCCCATCTCAATGGTGTGACGAAAAACACCCTACAGATTCTGGCACGCCCGGTGGGACATTTCTCTCCTCCCATATTTCGGGTTAAACGTTCATGCGAACTCAATCAATATACATATCTAAATTTATACTAAAATAATGCTCTTTCATGCGGGTCTTCAAGCAATTAACTTTCAACGACAATGTCTCCCAAGACGAATTCAGCTTCCAACGCGACCCCGATCCCGTACGTGGTTAAGGTCAATGCTCGTGTGGTTCTCCCCGCAAGCCTCAGTCGACAGTGGGAGGAATTGCCTCGCCGGTTTGGCTCCGTCATCATCTACCCTGCCGGAAGCACTCATCTGGCAGAAATCCCGGCAAAACAGGCGGCCAAGCCGGTCTCAAGGGGCAAGAGGCCGAATGTCATGATCGCTAAGGCACCACAACCGAAACTTAAGACGGTGTCTGAATGACTCTCTGGTGCTCCAGCTGGGGGCAAGACTTCCGGTACAAAGGGCAACATCAAATGTTGCGGACGGGCTCAGGCGATGACTCCAGCAAATGCACAATCGAGCGTATCTCCAAAATCCTCCATCGCCTGGTCTACGACGTCTTCCCGAAGAGCCAAAGTCTGCCGAGTGCTTAAAACAGAAAAGTTAAGGCAGCAGCGGCTCAGGTATCGAGCCAACAAGAAGGCCAGGACTTCGGCCAAGTGGAATCTTGTGAGGTTCCAAGAGCAGGGTTACTCCGCGACGACGGCTGAGTCGGCCGTAAAAATCAGCAATTCCTTCGAGCCTCTGAAGTGGGTTCAGAAAAATGCTATGACCGCCAGAATCAAGAAGACAGCGGTCCGAAAGTCGCTACAAAGAGACGTGTCCCGGCCCCAACAGAAAAAGTATGACACTGTCTCTTCAAGAGTCTATCAGGCGCTCTATGCTGTGCGAAAACAGCGGGGCAAAACCGAAAAGGAAGCGTCAGCACCATTCAAGAATCCGGCCAGGCCAGCCGCCTTCAGTCGACTGCCCGTTACCAAAACAGGAGGGTCAAGACAGCGATCCGAGAAATCAGTCGTCGATAATAAAAAGATGGCTGGATATGTTATCCATACGGTATATATGGCGGGTGGGTGCCCCAGCGACAACCTTCGCAGCAAAAGCAAGTATGGGGCCACCACATCCCAAGCCCAATCTGGCTTGAATGTAGTTGCTGCTCCCCAAGAACAACCGCCCCCGCTGGAGGATGAAAACCCTCTCGACGAGGATGATAGGCAGAAAGACCCCTCAATCCATGCAGAATCAAGCTCGGACAGCGAGGAAGAGCCGACTTTCCGCCCCATGACCGCGGAGCAAGAGCTACTTCAAGAGCTTCGAAAATAGCTCAAGAGCAAAGATAAAGATATGGCCAAGCTCTATTCGAAAATTGACGACCTAACGAACGCTGTGATGCAGCTTATGGCTCAAATTGCTCGAGCGCCTCCCAATCAAGCACAAGTCGCTACCCATGAGCAGGATGATGATAATCCGAAGCGGTCGATGCCTGTCCCTTTGGGTCCAAGATTCGTCGAGCCGCACGAAAGCCGACCACATTCTGCTTCTGGGGACGCCTTGGCCCCAGATAACACCATCCCGCTAACACAAGATCGGATAATGGATTTGGTCACCAGCAAGGTTAAAACATTGGTGGCCGAAGCTGAAGTTCAGAAAGAAATCGGCAGTAGTGGGCGGCCATATCGCGCACAGTACGATCTGATCGAGTTCCTGAGCGGCTACGTCATTCCTAAGTTCGGAAGATTTGACGGGACGGGAAATGCAAATCAGCACGTTGCCCACTTTAAAGTATCGTGCGGAAATACAGGGGGCAATGATGCGCTCCTTCTTCGTCAGTTTGTCAACAGCCTGACTGGTGTCGCTTTTGACTGGTACATGAGTATACCAGACGGGTCCGTCATTTCCTTTGCCCAAATGGAGTCTCTGTTTCGGCAAAGGTTTATGAGTGTCAGTGATAAAATCTCCATTGCCGATCTTGTGAGGACCAATCCGGGGAAAAATGAAAGCAACACCGACTTTATCGCCCGATGGCGTAATCTCACAGTCAAGTGCGAACCGCCGCTGGAGCAGGACCAGTCCGTCAGCATTCTCATTGGGAACCTCAGCAATTGGATGGTCCCGTTCTTGTGTACAGCAGGCCTCAAGACGTTTCAAGAGCTAACCAAGAAAGTCCAAATGCTGGAACGCTCGAAGTAAGAGTCTACCCCGGACTTTCAGAGAGACAAAACTTGGAAAAGCAAGCGGGACGACAACCGTAGAAGCGGGAGTTCCAGCAGTACCAATGACTTCAATGCGTCCGACAATGAAAAAAAGCGAAGGGCGGGCGAATCCGAAACCAACCGGTCTCGAAAGCCATTGTTGGGAGGATATGGGCCTTCCCTAGAAGGGAAAAAGAATAAGGTTTACTCTTTCAGAAGGGACAAGGTCTGCAAGATATTTAAAGATGTCTTGAACAACGGTCTACAATTGTCAGAGTCAAAAAGACCTCAAGAAGCAAAAATGACCGACAATCCCCTGTATTGCCCGTACCAACGAGTAGTGAGCCATGTGATCGAGAATTGCTATATCTTCAAAGACTGGGTCGAGAAGCAGTACAAGGCTGGAGAGATCGAGCTGTCCAAAAGTGTGTTGGTGAACAATCAAGTTGCAACCACCAACTTTATCCAGACAGAAGCTGAAGTCTTCTGGGAGCAGACAGCCGAACCGGCTGCCCCGAGAAATGAAACCGACTCACCGCAACCTCTGTAGAGTACGCAAATATCTAATAAGATGAAGAAGATGATAAAGCTACTTCAGAAAGAGCCCAGGACAGAATGGGAAGGGTAGAAGAAGCCTACCATTCCAGCTGCCAATGCGGCTCCATCAGGCTCAAAATCCAAGAAGCTCAAGAAGAAGAAAAGTGCAGCTCAGAGCGAAAAAGAGTCTGCAGGGAGATCGACCCTTCAAATATATATTGATTCCTTCGAAGACTATGAACAGAAGGAAAAAACTCTGATTCAATTGAAGGAGTTCCTCCCTATAGAAGCGGCTGAAATTCTGGAGGAGTTGGAAGAAGACTCCAATGAAGAGATCCCTATAGTGACTTGCTACACCATCCATCTTGGCAGCGACACTGAAGAGGAGCTTTGTTTTCCCGAAGAGGACGAGGAGCTCGCCACTAAGGCCAACCAAATCCAGCTCAGAAGCGGCAGGGCTCTACCGCAACAGGGCAACGCCCCAAAAGGAAAGGAAAAACAGGTGGCTAATGAGGAGGATGGCAGAGAACCGGCTAATGAAAACTCAAGTCCTTCCTCAGTGGACTACAATGTATTGGCTCATCTCCGAAAGCTTCCGTCTCTCCTGAGCATCTACGATGCCTTGGTCCTATCTAAGGAGCTTAGAGATGTTCTTATTCATGCTCTACAAAACCCCGAGTGGTATCAGGCTCGCTTTGCGGAAATTAATATGAAAGAAGCCCAGTACGCTTTGCATGCCGCCACGGTCACGTTTAAGGACGAAGACTTGCTACTGGGAACGGATGAGCATAATCGGCCGCTTTACGTGACCGGGTACAGTGACGGAGATCAGATTAATCGCATATTGATTGATCCGGGGTCCTCAATGAACATCAAGAACTTGCGGACTCTGAAGAGTTTTTCAATGGACGTCCGACGCCTATCAAGGGAAAGGATTGCCATTCAAGGCTTCAATCAAAACTGCCAGCAAGTCCTGGGGTCTATAACTTTGCCAATCAAATTTGGGGATCTGCAAACTGAAGCTAAGATATACGTAATTGACGCTGACACGTCTTATAAAATTCTCTTGGGACGGCCGTGGCTCCACGATTACGGCATCGTTCCGTCAACTCTCCATCGGTGCATGAAGTATACTAAAAATGGCGAAGAAAGTCGCATTGACGGAGACATCCGGCCGTTCGGTGTGAATGAAGTACGATATGAAGATTCTCGGTACTTCATGAACCACCAAAATGCTAATCCACAACTAACTGAGGATAGAACGACCTCAAGACTCAAAAGCAAATCTAAGCCGGCTGTCACATTCAAAAGCAAAAACGCCTAAGTGCGCCCATGTTTCGGTAGCGACACCGACGAGTCCGATGCTGGAAGTCCGTCCTTCCGTAAAACTTTCCCTCGTTTCGGTAGCGATACTGATGAATCTGATACTGAAGGCCCATCTAATGGCAAGGTCCGCCCTCATCTTGGCAGCGACACTGAAGAGTCGGAGGAAGAGGGCCTAGCGGGCAACAGCTGTGCAAATTAGACCCCCATGCAATAAGTGAAACTACGAGAGACCTTCGAAATTGCAGATGGCCCCCTAACCGTCACAAGGGTGCCGGAGAAGATGTGCAAAGAGCTCGATGAATTGTCAGTCTCTACCGTGGACCAGTTGAAAACTTTTTACGTTTCCGGAAGGAAAAGTGGACAGAAAGGCATCCTGTTTTATGGGTCAAACCGCGTTGTGCACCCGGACGATTTTTCTATCGCGTGCCTTCCCTATGAGAGAGGCATAAGAGCCGTCCTCAATCCCAGATACTATGCACACGAGATGCGGGAGTATTTCAAAAGGTGCGGATGTCGGTTATATCAAACGGAGTCCGAAGCAAAGTTTTATGAAGGGCTATGGCATCCGCCCCAGGTCCGAGCACTCATCGATGGATGAATTCCAGATAGACGGGGCATGGGCTTCATTCAACCTGATTCCAAGGCATGCTACATGATCCATGTTGGTGAAGCCAGCGAAAGATCAAATGATGATGATGAGATAGCCGAGCCAGAAGAAGCTCCTTAAGAGCTCGAAGATGGCGGACAAGCAACCTTTGACGAGCTAATCGAGATTGACTTAGGAACGCCCGATAACCCAAGGCCGACCTACATCAGCTCACTCTTGTCAGAGGAAATGAAAGAGCGGATAATTGCCCTGCTGCATGAGTTCGTCGACTGCTTCACGTGGATATACAAAGAAATGCCTGGCCTTTCCCTTGAAGTGGCCGTGCATAACTGGCTATATCTCCTGATGCTAAGCCAGTCAAACAAGCTCCTCGAAGAATGAGAAAAGAACTAGAAGAAAAGGTCATCGAGGAAACCAAAAAGCTCATCGATGCCGGTTTTATCAGGTAATAGAAATATGCGGACCGGATCGCATGCATAGTCCCAGTGAAGAAGAAAAATAGGCAGATCCGAGTTTGTGTCGATTTCAGGGACCTCAACAAGGCATGTCCTAAAAATAACTTCCCGCTACCGGTCATGGAAATGATGGTCGATGACACCTCAAATTACGAGCTGTTCACCTTTATGGATGGTTCGTCTGGATATAATCAGATAAAGATGTCACCTGAGAATGAGAAACACACAGCATTTCGAACCCCGATCGGAATATACTGCTATAAAGTGATGCCGTTCGGACTGAAGAACGCAGGTGCTACAAACCAAAGGGCAATGACCAATATCTTTGATGACCTAATTCATGAAGTCGTCAAATGTTATGTTGATGATCTGGTCGTCAAGACTAAAGCCAAGGCCTATCACATCCAAGATCTTAGGACCGTTCTCACCAGACTGAGGGAGTACGATCTGAAGATGAATCCTCTGAAGTGCGCTTTTGGCGTGTCGTCGGGAAAATTCCTGGGCTTCATAGTCCGACATCGAGGAATCGAAGTTGACCCATCAAAGATAAAGGCCATCATGGAGATGCCCCCTCCCAAGAGTCTGACGCAGCTAAGATCTTTTCATGGCAAGCTTGCTTATATACAAGGTTTATCTCAAATTTGTCGGAGAGATGTAGGCCCTTCTCAAAGCTCATAAAGAAAGGAGCTCCTTTTGTTTGAGATGCCGAATGTCAAGAAGCGTTCGAAAGTATCAAACAGTACTTGTTGCACCCTCCAGTGCTGGCCGCTCCCATTCCAAATAAACCGCTGATTCTCTACACTGCAGCGCTAGATGAGTCACTCGGTGCGCTCCTTACCCAGAACAACGAGGAGGGAAAAGAGAATGCCCTCTACTACCTCAGTCGAACTTTAGTCGGGGCGGAACACAACTATTCCGCTATTGAAAAGCAATGCCTGGCTCTGATGTTCGCTGTGAAGAAGCTGAGGCACTATCTGCTTGCTCATCGGGTTATGCTGATCTCTAGGGTCGACCCGCTCAAACACTTAATGACCAAAGCAAGCCTAGCCGGTAGAATGTCGAGATGGGCTGTCATGCTGCTTGAGTTTGACATAGTTTATACTCCTCAGAAAGTAGTAAAAGGGCAAGCTCTTGCAGACTTCCTTGCTGCTCATCCCGTATCAGAGGGGTCACCGCTTAATTGCGAGCTACCCGACGAACAAGTGCTGCACCTCGAGGAAGATGAGCCATATTGGGAGCTCTACTTCGATGGAGCCTCATCAATGAGGAGCTCCAGCAAATCAAGCATCCCGCAGATAAAAGCAGGGATAGGACTGGTGTTCATCACGCCATCGATGGGAATCCTACGACGTTCTTTTGCTCTCACCGAGCCTCGAACAAACAATGAAGCTGAGTATGAAGATCTGATAGCTGGTCTGGAGCTCGCTATAGAAATGGAAATCCTTCGGCTACGGGTTTACGGTGACTCCCAACTTGTCGTCAACCAAGTAAGCGGCGACTATAAGATTTACAAACCCGAGTTAGCTTGGTACAGAAGCCGAGTGGCGGAACTCATGAAACGGTTCACCCACATTGAACTAATGAGAGTCCCTAGAGCGTTGAACGGAAAAGCCGACATACTCGCTCGCCTAGCTAAAGAGCTAGCTGATCTTGACATGGACGAAATTCTAATCACTGTCAGAAGTCGACAAATTCTGCCTCCAGCCTCTTTACGTGAAGAAGAAAGCATAGAACAAGAGAACAATCCTGCCGAAGAAGCTTCGATCATCCAAGACGAGCCCGATTGGAGAGAACCCTTCATAGAGTACTTCCGATACGACAAGCTGCCCGAGGGAAAATCTGCGAGGATTCAGCTGAAGAAGAGAGCTCTCCGATATGTGTTTGTAAATGACACGTTATACCGTAGGTCATATGACCAACTTTGTCTCAGGTGTCTGTCATCGGCCGAAGCCCAAAAGGTCATCAAAGAAGTTCACTCAGGCGTCTGCGGGGCTCACCAGTCTGGCACCAAGATGCGACTTCAAATTAAACGGCTTGGGTATTACTGGCCCACCATGATACGGGATTGCGGAGAGCATGCAAAGAAATGTTATATCTGCCAAATTCATGGTGATTTCATTCACAAGCATCCCAATCCGTTGCATTCTATGGTGGCGTCGTGGCCCTTCGAAGTCTGGGGAACCGACATAGTTGGCCCAATTGATCCTCCGTCATCCAGAGGCCACCGGTTCATACTGGCCGCAACAGACTACTTCTCCAGATGGGCTAAAGCTGTCCCGCTAAAAGAGGTCAAGACAGAAGATATTCTGGCATTCTTCCAGCATAATATTCTATACCGCTTCGGTACACCAAGAAAAATCATTTCTTATAACGGGCCTTCTTTCAAGAGCTTCAAAGTCTCAAGGTTCGCTACTCAGCATAAGATAGACTGGAGATATTCCCCCATCTATAATCCAAGAGCCAATGAGCTAGCGGAAGCCTTCAATAAGACTATGCAAGCTCCTGAGGAAAAATGCTTCAGCCAACAAGAAAGACTGGAATCTCAAACTTCACGAGGCGTTGTGGGCATATCGTACCACGCACCGTACTCCAACTCAGTCCACTCCATACTCATTGATCTTCGGAGTGGAGGCAGTCCTCCCCCTCGAAGTCGAAGTTCCAAGCTTAAGAATGATCGTTCAACACGAGTTGACGGAGGAGGAAAACGCGCTCCTTCGGCTCGAAAAGCTTGATGCCCTCGAAGAAAAGAGGCTTGCAGTACAGCAAAATCTGGAGCTGTACCGAGCCCAAATGTCACGGGCCTATGACAAGATGACGTGTCTCCACACTTTCAAGAAAGGCGAGTTGGTGTTGGCCCTCAAAAGACCGATCATCACCAATCGACATGCCAAGGGAAAATTCGAGTCGAACTGGGAAGGACCATACGTCATCGAGATAGTGTTCGACGGAGGATCCTACCAACTAATAAGTGCCGAGGGAGAAAGGCCTATGCCACCTATCAATGGCCGATATCTCAAGAAATACTACTCGTGAATGCTCCAAGTCACAGGAAAATTGAGCACACGGCCCTACGGTCTGGATCATACATCCTGCAAAGTCGTATACAATCCACGGGCGTAAACGACCCCTATCTCTCCCAAGTCCTGCCGGTGAGACGACTTTTAAAGTCCCACCAAAAAAAAAGAAAAAAGAAAAAAAGGTATGTCCACAAGCAAAACGGGCACGGATGAAAACTCGAAAGAGCTCCGTGAGTAAAAACAGCAGGACTGCCGGCGAGTTTGTGAAAACCCGAAAGGGCGCAAACTCGTGAAAAGAGATAAAATACACTCGCAAACTCCTCTCGACCTTGTGAGGAGAAAATCCTTGCGTGAGATCCTTATGACTCACAAAGGAGAAACACACTTAGGGATATTCACGATTCCTAAGAAGAACATACACCTGCGAGATCCTCTCGACTCGTAGGGAGAAAATGCTTTTATGAGACCCTTACGGCTCATAAAATTGAAAAGCCTTAGGTGATAGGGATCTGAACCTGTCTCCTGAGCCATCGCCCCCCAACGGGCAACGACAAATGATGAGTCGCTCCTGCCATTTCGCTTCAGTGTTAGCGGTGCCGATGCCGACCCAAAAAAATAACCAAATCCCAAGTCCTCCCGGGGCAAATGATGAGTTGCTCCTGGCATTATTCCCGTATAGCAATGCTGATGCCAAACAAGATCCAAATTCTAAGTCCCCAAACGGCGAATGATGAGTCACTCTTGGTACCATATTCCAGTGTAGCGATGCAGACGCCAACCAAAATCCAATTTCTCAAAATTCCACCAGCCCTACGGTTGGTCCCCAAGTTGACTACCGTATACAATCCACGGGCTCAAATAATTCTCAGCATACCCATGCCTCACCGCAATCACCAGTTACGCGTATGGTCTCCACCCTTGGGATTATACTCCATTCGGGAAGACCCACTTGTTTCCCCCAATCAGATCAAAGCTCTGTTTTGAATTTCAAAATTCAAAAATTGAAGCATCGCTTCAGATCCAGCACTCTGCGCTGCGTGCCACGTGTCAAACACAGATGGGCTACCGCCAGGTGCACTGCGCCCTAGGCAGCGCACCCCGAATCAGAGCAAAGCTCTGTTATGAATTTGCGTTTGTAAGCAATGTTGTAAACATTCACCTTAATCAAGTTCTGATTGGGTCAGGTACATTGAGCAATGGTATATACGTATTAAACCAACCACAGATTTTCAATGTCCAGAATACACACAAAAGAAAGTCTCCGGAAATAAATCAGACTTTCTTATGGCACTGTAGACTGGGTCACATCAATGAAAGAAGGTTGACTAAGTTACATACAGAAGGATATTTGAATGCGTTCGAATATCAATCGTATGCCACTTGTCAATCCTGTCTCAAAGGAAAGATGACAAAGACTCCGTTCACTGGACACGGAGTAAGAGCGAGCGAGCTCTTGGGACTCGTACACAGCGACGTATGCGGTCCAATGTCTACACATGCGCGAAGCGGTTTTTCTTACTTCATTACTTGTACGGATGACTTTTCAAGGTACGGTTATGTCTTCTTAATGAAACATAAGTCCGAAGCCTTTGGAAAATTCCAGGAATATAAGAATGAAGTAGAAAAACAAACCGGCAAAAGTATCAAGATTCTAAGATCGGATCGAGATGGTGAATACTTGAGTGCCGAGTTCCTGGACTATTTAAAAGAGAATGGAATTCTCTCTCAGCTTACTCCTCCATACACTCCGCAACATAACGGTGTATCGGAGAGACGGAACCGCACCCTATTGGATATGGTACGGTCCATGATGAGTAACGCTGAGTTACCGCGATCATTCTGGGGGTATACACTAGAATCAGCCGCATACCTTTTGAACCGAGTTCCCACTAAGACTGTGCCTACTACACCATATGAGATGTGGTGTGGGAAGAGGCCCCATCTTAATCACATTAAGACATGGGGAAGTCCAGCTTTTGTCAAAAAGCAGCATGCGGACAAGCTCGAGGCACGCTCAGTACAGTGCAAGTTTGTGGGATATCCAAAGAACTCCAAGGGATATTTCTTCTACTGCGAAGAGGAACAAAAAGTTATTGTTTCTCGTCATGCCCACTTTCTAGAACACCAGTTCTTAGAAAAGGAAATTAGTGGGAGCGCAGTAGAACTGGAAGAAATTCCAGAACCACAGACTATTACTGAAAGTTTAGTGGAACCAGAGGGTTCAAAAGAACAGGACATTCCTACGCCGCTCCGCAGGAGTAGTAGGCAGTCTCATCCGCCCGAGAGATACTACGGTTTTCTCATAGACGGGGATAGAGACGATTGCATCATAGATTATGATGAGCCTACTAGCTTCCAGCAGGCCGTTTAGAGCGTTGACTCAGTAAAATGGCTGGATGCAATGCGGACCGAAATGGAGTCCATGTACACCAACAAAGTATGGACGTTGGACATTGCTCCAGACGGGGTAAAACCCGTAGGATGCAAGTGGATCTTCAAAAGGAAGATTGGTGTAGATGGACAGGTTGAGACCTATAAAGCTAGACTTGTTGCAAAGGGTTTCCGTCAAAGACCTGGCTTGGACTATGACGAAACCTTTTCTCCAGTGGCTATGCTGAAATCCATTCGGATCCTTCTTGCCATTGCTGCCTTCCACAATTATGAGATCTGGCAAATGGACGTAAAGACCGTTTTTCTAAATGGAAATTTAGAGGAGTGTGTCTATATGGACCAACCAGAGGGTTTCATTCAGAGTGGGAGCAGCGGAAAGGTGTGCAAGTTGCTTAAGTCCATCTATGGACTAAAGCAGGCATCGCGGAGTTGGAACATCTGTTTTGATGAGACGGTCAAGGAATTTGGATTTATCAAAAATCCAGATGAACCATGCATCTATTGTAGATTTGTAGTGAGAACTGTAGTATTCCTCGTTTTGTACGTGGATGACATTCTCTTAATAGGAAATGACATTCCTATGGTACAATCTGTCAAGGGGTTCTTGTCACACAGGTTCTCCATGAAAGACCTGGGTGATGCCTCATACATCCTGGGGATCCGGATCCATCGTGATAGATCCAAGAGGATATTAGGACTTTCACAGTCCAGGTACATCGACACCATACTGAAAAGATTCAGTATGGAAGATTCCAAGCGCGGTAACCTACCGGCTTGTCACGGGATCACCCTCTCTAAAGAGATGTCTCCCAAGACTGATTTGGAGAGGGATCGCATGTCTATTATACCCTACGCTTCTGCGGTAGGCTCTATAATGTATGCGATGTTGTGTACCAGACCAGATGTAGCTTATGCACTGAGTGTGGTAAGCCGGTATCAGTCAAACCCTGGGGAGAAACACTGGATAGCGGTAAAGAACATTCTCAAGTACCTGAGAAGGACTAAGGAGATGTTCTTGGTGTATGGCGGAAAAGACCTCCAGATCGAGGCCTTTGCTGACTCCAGCTTCCAGAGTGACAAGGATGATTCCAAGTCCATGTCGGGTTTTGTCTTTACCCTCAATGGAGGGGCGGTGTGTTGAAAGAGTTCCAAACAGGAAACCGTTGCAGACTCGACGATGGAAGCGGAATACATCGCTGCATCTGATGCCGCAAAAGAAGCTGTCTGGATGAGGAAGTTCTTGAAAGAGCTTCAGGTGGTTCCGTCCATTGTTGATCCAATACCTCTGTATTGCGACAACAACGGGGCTATAGCTTTAACGAAGGAACCCAGGTCCCATCAGAGATCCAGACACATCTTGAGGCGGTATCACCTGATCAGGGAGATCGTGGATCGCCAGGAGATCAAGGTTCGGAGAGTCGCTTTAGAAGATAACACTGCAGATCCATTCACCAAGGCCTTGCCCCAGACTCAGTTCGAGCGGCTGATCGAGATGATAGGTCTTCAATACGCCAATACATGGCCTTAGTGCAAGTGGGAGATTGTTAGTGTATATGCCCTAGAGGCCATTACTGTATCATACTAGTTTGTATATTACTTAATGGAAGCTTGGGATATTCACCTTGTATATACAATCTTGCTCAAAATAGTAGTATGCTACTTGGTTTGTTTCTACTTCAATGTGTACATGTGTTTATTTTAGTATATCACCTATACACATTAGTGGAGCCCTTAGGATCTTTGCTTGATTACCAGCGTTGTGATGGCAGTCACACTAGTGGGGCTGGGTAATCTATAAGCACATCCTTATGCAGGTCCCTAGTCGCAGGACTATCGAGACAGGGCATCGATACTCCGGAGTAGACTAGCGCATGCGCTTCTCATCCCAGTGTGGGAGACGGTCTGTCCCACAGCCGTCGGTACGTCGTACTTGAGATAGTATGCGGGTGCTCGTTGGGTTACGAGTACACTGGACAGGACTCGTCGGGAACTGACTAGTTGGTATTATGCCTATCGTCAGTTATCAGTTCCCAGGTGACATGAGTACAGCTTAGTCCGCTGACTTGACACTGTCACTTCGCCTCGAGTGTGTTCCCACTGTACTTTGATTACTACCCTACCACGGCTCAAAGGAGTCGTGCAAACAGGTGGTAGTTGGGTGCAGTCCCGAAGCACTTGGAGGCAGTGACGGTTAGACAGGATTCGTCTCTCCCGGTATTGGGGGTTGACATCGCGCTGTGTCTAGGAGAGCCATTACACGAGTAGTCCCTGGCCAGGGCAAACGAGATATACTGGTAGGCTTCCAGTGTTATCTCAGGGTGTTTTGGGCTTCACTCCGACACGACTTGTACCGCTATTGGGGGACTGACGTTTACCGCCCCCTAGGCCCGCCATGCGATGTATCAGACGAACAGACCGGACTGTACGGAGAATGTCACATTCAGGCTCAGTAGGAGTTCAGATGGGTTTCGCCTCGTCAGTCTTCTTGTCGGCATCTACCTGGGGACCGTTACGCACAGCTAGTGCCGCTTGCGGTCTGTGGTTAAACCCACTGCCAGCGTAGTGTCGAGTCTTTAGAGTCCCACACAGAAAGCTATTCGCCTTTAGGCAAAAGAGTAGAGGTCGCATGGTTTTGCGACAGGTCGCATGGTTTTGCGACAGGGTTCGGTCACATCCGTGCACTTGTGCACGTACAGTGTCCGGACAGTTCACACTAGCGGGCTTTGGTTTAAGCCAGATCCTAGTGTACCTTTTGGGATTGGATTTATCCAGTATGCATTCGTGTTCCTCGGAACGCGGATGCGGGTGTGTATGCACAGTTGACGGAGAGACAGAGGCAGAGGATTCTCATTAGGGTTGTTGACCGTTGACAGTTGACTATTGACTTTTTGCTCAACCCTAATAAGAATATGATATATGATTAACAATAATATTAATTAAGTATTGTGGTGACATGGTTGTTGAGGGGTTGACTTTGTTGACCGGTTGACTAGGTTGGACTAGTTGACCATCATGATGACAATGGCTATCATTTCATAGCAAAGACTTTTTACTTGCTTGTTTCTTTTGTGAGAAATGAGTGCATGAAATGATTTAGCCATTTTGACTTGAACCATTTTACACAATACTTGATTATTATTTTTGTGATGATGGTTTTGGATTATGAGAGCCAAAATGAGAAAAGTCTATTCTCATTCTTTCATGCTCATTCTCTCTCTTGTTCTTGATCTCTCATCTCCTCCTCTTGCTCTCCCTCTCTTGACTCTATGGTTCACTTGTCTCATGAGTTGAGAACCAAGAACCATAGATAAAATCCCATACAAACTCTTCTCTACTCACTCTAGTTCATAAAGTTTAGCAAACCGAGTGAACTAGTTTCTTCAAAGTTCGAAGAAGGAGCCAAAGGTTGAAGCTTTCAGGTGGATCTATCTTCGGCGCAAGGAGACGACGGGGAGAAGCCGATTCGGACGACCATCGAAGCTTGAAGACGAAGGAGTTCGAGCAAAAGAAAGGTATAACCCCCTAACCGAGTAGTTAGCAACTCGTAGTTAGGTTGTTAGTTAGATGTTTAACAAAGATCCGGTTTTGAGTCCATGTTACCACCTCTAAGAAAATTGTTTTTCACCAAATTCCGCATGCCCGAAAGTACCGGGAGAGGTAGCATAGACTTACAGTGGTATCAGAGCCTAGTTAAACTCTATCTAACATGTTAGCAAAGTAGCTAGAAGATCGATCAAAGAAAAAGTCGCAAAACGAACCCCGTTTTTAAACTTTCTGTCGATTTTAAAAGTGCTGGAAATTTTTTTTTGAGATACACCAAAAATCGACTCAGGGTTTTCTGAAGAAACTGCAAAAATTTGACCCCTAACTTGATCAAAGTGCCGCGGTTCCGCGGCGGGAGCTTGCTCCCGCCGCGCAACCGCGGCCGAGTTGACTCGGTCATGGGGTTTCTTCTTTGCAGTTTGCTCATAGGGGTATTTTGGGATTTTTGGAATATATATTTTCTGCCCAGATTTTCCAGAACGAAAATTTTATTTTTGGGGTCCTGAAAATCCGTATTTTTGATCGAACTTCTAAAAGACTTAAGCTGACGGGTTTTTCTGTGATGTGATATTTGTATTGAACATCTGCTAATCGCTATATGTCGATTAGTGGGGGTTATACAAATCTGTGATCTGTAATGTTATTGGAATGTGTATATGAATTCATTGGATTGTCGCGGGTGAATAGCCGGGGGTTGTGAGACGAGAGTTTTCTTTTCTTTCAATTCATGTAAATTTGTAAATTGATGTAATTATTATTTGTATGGCCGCACAACCGGGTCGGGGTTGTAGCCGTCATTGTATAATTTCTTTTTACTGTTTTTGCTCCTAGGATAGACCCATGGAAGGGGTGCACAAACTACCGGGTATCTCGAAGTGCCGAGTGGCCTATTCACGGTGTTGAGGGAGGTTGCTCCACTTCGGGTACTTGGCGGGTAGTTTGCCGCACCCGTAGGGGTCTTGGGTGGGGCATTGGCTATTCACCGTGACCGTGTAATCTGCTTTTCGTTACAGGCTCGTACGAATTGCGGATTCCTAGTATATCCAATGTGTTCATCTGTGATCTGAAATGGCTATCATTGCAGTATATCTATATATGATATTATTTAGGCGTTGCTTATGTTTTACAGCCGCGCTAGCCCAGCCCCCGCTCTGTCGTTAGTTAAGTAACCTAACGGGTAATGACGGGGCCCCGTGGCGAATGCGAATGGCATAAGCGTACGTCATATTTTGGTTGTTTTCTGCAATGGTAGGATTAAATGATGGGACGCATTAAAAGAACTAATGCAAGAATATCACGCATTAAAGAAACTAATGCAAGAAAATAAACCAAGTTAAAATCGTTGGAACACTTTCGAAAAACCACTTGGTTCTTTTCAAAACTAACTTTTAAATGCGGAGCTTGAGCCACTCCTTTTAAAAGCTATCTCGTTCCATCGATTATATCAAGTTCACTACGTTCACGGTTTTGCCAAAACCATTCGTAGCCCTCCGTCGTTTCACATGAATAGTCAATAGTATTCAAGCTGTGTATGTTGGCCAAAGTCAAGGCATAGTGATTGGTAGCTATTGGGTATTCATGTGTAGCATAGATAGATGCGTTGGTTTGGGACAGTCGTACTGCCATTTTGGCCAAAGTCAAGGGTAGGTACGGATGGATCCAAATTAACCTGGAGAATGACGGGTAGAACTTGACATGTGACTTATGATATTTTGGCCAAAGTCAAGGTCATAAGAGCATGGGGCAAAAATCCACATCGGGAGTTTCATAAGTACTGAAACTTGCTAGATTTGCATACCACTTGGAGTGTGATGATTCTGGTAGGATTCCTTCAGTTTCGTCACGCAATGATATTTGGATCCCGATCCTACTGTGAGTATATGCTACTCCTCGGGAAATTTCTCACTTAACGATCAATGCTATAAACCTAGTAGGTGTCTAGAAAGGTGTTAGCGGGGCTACGTCCCCAGGGAAAAGAGGTTATTTAATTAAGGAACTTTGCGAAAGCGTTGGAAAACCTCCCTCGAAGTACCGACACTGGCCTGGCTGAACGGTTAAGCAAGTATTGTGCGGTGGGATTGATCCCGACTAATTCTTCCTTTTTGGTTTGAGGAGGGATTCGAGAAACAGTGGGAGCCATCCTGTTTAGACAAACTAAAAACCATTCTAAACTTGCAAGAGCACCAAGCTGAGTGTTTCTTCTCTCTCCTAATTGCAGCGACCAATCGACATGACTGGACTTAAGTTACTTCTAGATAAAAACATACTGACAGGGTCAAACTACAAAGATTGGCTCAGGAATGTCAAAATGGCAATCACTTACGACAAGCTGGGGTATCTTCTTACCACCAAAGCTCCCCCTGTCCCTGGTCCCACTTCCAGCGTCGCGGATAAGGAAATCCGTAAGACTTGGGAGATTGATAGCGCGAAGGCCAAGTGCCTCGTACTTGCCTCTATGGACAATGAACATCAGAGGAGGCACGAGAATATGGACTTGGAATCCATATTTCTTCATACAAAAGAACTGTATGGAGAGCAATCTCGTATCGCAAGATACGAAGCGTCGAAAAAGTTATTTTCGGCAAGGATGGCCATCGGATCATCAGTAGAAGAACACGTGCTTAAGATGATCGGATACATTGAGGAGCTCGCGGACCTAGGGACCACATTGGAGAGTGAGCTCTATACGGACTTAGTTCTCCAGTCCCTTCCTTCCACTTACGCCCAGTTTATACTAAACTTCAACTTACAAGAAAAAGAAGTTGAACTTTCAGAGCTCCTCAACATGCTGAGGAGCGCAGAGGGCACCCTACAGAAAGGTAGGGAAACATCCACTTTGTTTGTAGGAGGATCATCTTCTTCTAGGTCCAAGGCGAAAGCCAAGGGAAAGAAGAAGAAAGCCCACGCCAAACCAAGGGGCGGTGTTAGTAAAGTGGATACGAAGGGAAAAGCTAAAGCAACAAAGAAAGCGGGGAAGCTTGTGGATAAGGAAGAATGCTTCTATTGTCATAAGAAAGGACACTGGAAGAATGATTGCAGGGCCTGGAAGGCCAGAACACAGGAATTGAAGCAGGTTGCAGCTTCAGCTTCAGGTGTGTATGTTATTGAAAACTGACTTTCAATAAACTCTACTTCCTGGGTATTGGATACCGGATCAGGATCTCATATCTGTAATTCATTGCAGGCGTTGAGAAACCGTAGTGTTTTGAAAGCAGGTGACATGACCCTCAGAGTTGCGAACGGAGCTAGCATGGATGCTAAAGCCGTGGGGGACTATCACCTGGGAATGTCAGATGGACATGTTTTGGTTTTGCGTAATTGCTTTTTTGTACCCAACGCAACTTGTAATATCATTTCTGTATCTTTGGTTTCTAAAGAAGGTTATGAATTTGCGTTTGTAAGCAATGTTGTAAACATTCACCTTAATCAAGTTCTGATTGGGTCAGGTACATTGAGCAATGGTATATACGTATTAAACCAACCACAGATTTTCAATGTCCAGAATACACACAAAAGAAAGTCTCCGGAAATAAATCAGACTTTCTTATGGCACTGTAGACTGGGTCACATCAATGAGAGAAGGTTGACTAAGTTACATACAGAAGGATATTTGAATGCGTTCGAATATCAATCGTATGCCACTTGTCAATCCTGTCTCAAAGGAAAGATGACAAAGACTCCGTTCACTGGACACGGAGTAAGAGCGAGCGAGCTCTTGGGACTCGTACACAGCGACGTATGCGGTCCAATGTCTACACATGCGCGAAGCGGTTTTTCTTACTTCATTACTTTTACGGATGACTTTTCAAGGTACGGTTATGTCTTCTTAATGAAACATAAGTCCGAAGCCTTTGGAAAATTCCAGGAATATAAGAATGAAGTAGAAAAACAAACCGGCAAAAGTATCAAGATTCTAAGATCGGATCGAGGTGGTGAATACTTGAGTGCCGAGTTCCTGGACTATTTAAAAGAGAATGGAATTCTCTCTCAGCTTACTCCTCCATACACTCCGCAACATAACGGTGTATCGGAGAGACGGAACCGCACCCTATTGGATATGGTACGGTCCATGATGAGTAACGCTGAGTTACCGCGATCATTCTGGGGGTATGCACTAGAATCAGCCGCATACCTTTTGAACCGAGTTCCCACTAAGACTGTGCCTACTACACCATATAAGATGTGGTGTGGGAAGAGGCCCCATCTTAATCACATTAAGACATGGGGAAGTCCAGCTTTTGTCAAAAAGCAGCATGCGGACAAGCTCGAGGCACGCTCAGTACAGTGCAAGTTTGTGGGATATCCAAAGAACTCCAAGGGATATTTCTTCTACTGCGAAGAGGAACAAAAAGTTATTGTTTCTCGTCATGCCCACTTTCTAGAACACCAGTTCTTAGAAAAGGAAATTAGTGGGAGCGCAGTAGAACTGGAAGAAATTCCAGAACCACAGACTATTACTGAAAGTTTAGTGGAACCAGAGGGTTCAAAAGAACAGGACATTCCTACGCCGCTCCGCAGGAGTAGTAGGCAGTCTCATCCGCCCGAGAGATACTACGGTTTTCTCATAGACGGGG
This sequence comes from Agapanthus africanus, assembly GCA_030015575.1. Lineage (NCBI taxonomy): Eukaryota > Viridiplantae > Streptophyta > Magnoliopsida > Asparagales > Amaryllidaceae > Agapanthus > Agapanthus africanus. The sequence goes on from CM057350.1 coordinate 516,547,809, forward strand.
TTAGAGACGATTGCATCATAGATTATGATGAGCCTACTAGCTTCCAGCAGGCCGTTCAGAGCGTTGACTCAGTAAAATGGCTGGATACAATGCGGACCGAAATGGAGTCCATGTACACCAACAAAGTATGGACGTTGGACATTGCTCCAGACGGGGTAAAACCCGTAGGATGCAAGTGGATCTTCAAAAGGAAGATTGGTGTAGATGGACAGGTTGAGACCTATAAAGCTAGACTTGTTGCAAAGGGTTTCCGTCAAAGACCTGGCTTGGACTATGACGAAACCTTTTCTCCAGTGGCTATGCTGAAATCCATTCGGATCCTTCTTGCCATTGCTGCCTTCCACAATTATGAGATCTGGCAAATGGACGTAAAGACCGTTTTTCTAAATGGAAATTTAGAGGAGTGTGTCTATATGGACCAACCAGAGGGTTTCATTCAGAGTGGGAGCAGCGGAAAGGTGTGCAAGTTGCTTAAGTCCATCTATGGACTAAAGCAGGCATCGCGGAGTTGCAACATCTGTTTTGATGAGACGGTCAAGGAATTTGGCTTTATCAAAAATCCAGATGAACCATGCATCTATTGTAGATTTGTAGTGAGAACTGTAGTATTCCTCGTTTTGTACGTGGATGACATTCTCTTAATAGGAAATGACATTCCTATGGTACAATCTGTCAAGGGGTTCTTGTCACACAGGTTCTCCATGAAAGACCTGGGTGATGCCTCATACATCCTGGGGATCCGGATCCATCGTGATAGATCCAAGAGGATATTAGGACTTTCACAGTCCAGGTACATCGACACCATACTGAAAAGATTCAGTATGGAAGATTCCAAGCGCGGTAACCTACCGGCTTGTCACGGGATCACCCTCTCTAAAGAGATGTCTCCCAAGACTGATTTGGAGAGGGATCGCATGTCTATTATACCCTACGCTTCTGCGGTAGGCTCTATAATGTATGCGATGTTGTGTACCAGACCAGATGTAGCTTATGCACTGAGTGTGGTAAGCCGGTATCAGTCAAACCCTGGGGAGAAACACTGAATAGCGGTAAAGAACATTCTCAAGTACCTGAGAAGGACTAAGGAGATGTTCTTGGTGTATGGCGGAAAAGACCTCCAGATCGAGGCCTTTGCTGACTCCAGCTTCCAGAGTGACAAGGATGATTCCAAGTCCATGTCGGGTTTTGTCTTTACCCTCAATGGAGGGGCGGTGTGTTGAAAGAGTTCCAAACAGGAAACCGTTGCAGACTCGACGATGGAAGCGGAATACATCGCTGCATCTGATGCCGCAAAAGAAGCTGTCTGGATGAGGAAGTTCTTGAAAGAGCTTCAGGTGGTTCCGTCCATTGTTGATCCAATACCTCTGTATTGCGACAACAACGGGGCTATAGCTTTAGTGAAGGAACCCAGGTCCCATCAGAGATCCAGACACATCTTGAGGCGGTATCACCTGATCAGGGAGATCGTGGATCGCCAGGAGATCAAGGTTCGGAGAGTCGCTTTAGAAGATAACACTGCAGATCCATTCACCAAGGCCTTGCCCCAGACTCAGTTCGAGCGGCTGATCGAGATGATAGGTCTTCGATACGCCAGTACATGGCCTTAGTGCAAGTGGGAGATTGTTAGTGTATATGCCCTAGAGGCCATTACTGTATCATACTAGTTTGTATATTACTTAATGGAAGCTTGGGATATTCACCTTGTATATACAATCTTGCTCAAAATAGTAGTATGCTACTTGGTTCGTTTCTACTTCAATGTGTACATGTGTTTATTTTAGTATATCACCTATACACATTAGTGGAGCCCTTAGGATCTTTGCTTGATTACCAGCGTTGTGATGGCAGTCACACTAGTGGGGCTGGGTAATCTATAAGCACATCCTTATGCAGGTCCCTAGTCGCAGGACTATCGAGACAGGGCATCGATACTCCGGAGTAGACTAGCGCATGCGCTTCTCATCCCAGTGTGGGAGACGGTCTGTCCCACAGCCGTCGGTACATCGTACTTGAGATAGTATGCGGGTGCTCGTTGGGTTACGAGTACACTGGACAGGACTCGTCGGGAACTGACTAGTTGGTATTATGCCTATCGTCAGTTATCAGTTCCCAGGTGACATGAGTACAGCTTAGTCCGCTGACTTGACACTGTCACTTCGCCTCGAGTGTGTTCCCACTGTACTTTGATTACTACCCTACCACGGCTCAAAGGAGTCGTGCAAACAGGTGGTAGTTGGGTGCAGTCCCGAAGCACTTGGAGGCAGTGACGGTTAGACAGGATTCGTCTCTCCCGGTATTGGGGGTTGACATCGCGCTGTGTCTAGGAGAGCCATTACACGAGTAGTCCCTGGCCAGGGCAAACGAGATATACTGGTAGGCTTCCAGTGTTATCTCAGGGTGTTTTGGGCTTCACTCCGACACGACTTGTACCGCTATTGGGGGACTGACGTTTACCGCCCCCTAGGCCCGCCATGCGATGTATCAGACGAACAGACCGGACTGTACGGAGAATGTCACATTCAGGCTCAGTAGGAGTTCAGATGGGTTTCGCCTCGTCAGTCTTCTTGTCGGCATCTACCTGGGGACCGTTACGCACAGCTAGTGCCGCTTGCGGTCTGTGGTTAAACCCACTGCCAGCGTAGTGTCGAGTCTTTAGAGTCCCACACAGAAAGCTATTCGCCTTTAGGCAAAAGAGTAGAGGTCACATGGTTTTGCGACAGGTCGCATGGTTTTGCGACAGGGTTCGGTCACATCCGTGCACTTGTGCACGTACAGTGTCCGGACAGTTCACACTAGCGGGCTTTGGTTTAAGCCAGATCCTAGTGTACCTTTTGGGATTGGATTTATCCAGTATGCATTCGTGTTCCTCGGAACGCGGATGCGGGTGTGTATGCACAGTTGACGGAGAGACAGAGGCAGAGGATTCTCATTAGGGTTGTTGACCGTTGACAGTTGACTATTGACTTTTTGCTCAACCCTAATAAGAATATGATATATGATTAACAATAATATTAATTAAGTATTGTGGTGACATGGTTGTTGAGGGGTTGACTTTGTTGACCGGTTGACTAGGTTGGACTAGTTGACCATCATGATGACAATGGCTATCATTTCATAGCAAAGACTTTTTACTTGCTTGTTTCTTTTGTGAGAAATGAGTGCATGAAATGATTTAGCCATTTTGACTTGAACCATTTTACACAATACTTGATTATTATTTTTGTGATGATGGTTTTGGATTATGAGAGCCAAAATGAGAAAAGTCTATTCTCATTCTTTCATGCTCATTCTCTCTCTTGTTCTTGAGCTCTCATCTCCTCCTCTTGCTCTCCCTCTCTTGACTCTATGGTTCACTTGTCTCATGAGTTGAGAACCAAGAACCATAGATAAAATCCCATACAAACTCTTCTCTACTCACTCTAGTTCACAAGGTTTAGCAAACCGAGTGAACTAGTTTCTTCAAAGTTCGAAGAAGGAGCCAAAGGTTGAAGCTTTCAGGTGGATCTATCTTCGGCGCAAGGAGACGACGGGGAGAAGCCGATTCGGACGACCATCGAAGCTTGAAGACGAAGGAGTTCGAGCAAAAGAAAGGTATAACCCCCTAACCGAGTAGTTAGCAACTCGTAGTTAGGTTGTTAGTTAGATGTTTAACAAAGATCCGGTTTTGAGTCCATGTTACCACCTCTAAGAAAATTGTTTTTCACCAAATTCCGCATGCCCGAAAGTACCGGGAGAGGTAGCATGGACTTACAAAAAGATCTTATTATAAACAAAAGAAGAAGTATTTACTTCATTTACAGATCATAGATCTACAAAAGACCAAAGTCTTTGATATAAAAGAGATCAAAAGATCTTATTATAAACAAAAGAAGAAGTATTTACTTCATTTACATATCATAGATCTACAAAAGACCAAAGTCTTTGAAATAAAAAGAGATCAAAAGAACTTATTATAAACAAAAAGAAGAAGTATTTACTTCATTTACAGATCATAGATCTACAAAAGACTAAAGTCTTTGATATAAAAGAGATCAAAAGATATTATTATAAACAAAAGAAGAAGTATTTACTTCATTTACAGATCATTGATCTACAAAGGCAGTGCCTTTTTTTTATAAATAAAGCAAGAACTTTTGTTCTTGAATCTTGAGGCAAAGCCTCCTTTAAAAAGGACATAAACTTGTTTCTTTGATCATAAATTTGATCAAATGCGCTTTGCGCTATTGGAAAGTGCCTTGCACTCATGAACTGTGCTTTTGCGCTCCTTGGACCGGCGCTCAGCGCCAAAACATGTCACGTGTCAACCACAGACACAGCTTGCGCTTTGCGCTTCTGAAACAGCGCGCTGCGCCCATGAACTGGCGCTCAGCGCCAAGCGCACCACGTGTCACTCACTGGTGCGCCATTAAATCAGTGCAAAGCGCTCATAAATTAAAAAAACAATGCGCTAATAAACTGGCGCTTAGCGCTAAGCGCGACACGTGTCATTTTTGTGTGCGCTATTTGGCAGAAGCGCAATACGCTCTTTAATTGGCGCAAAGCGCCTGGCGCGACACATGGCGCACTGCCAGAACACACATTGTTCTGATGAATGCTATGCATTCAATACAAGACAAAAGATGTCAGAATCTAATGCTCAGCATTATTAAAAGGGCCAAGCCCAAATAAAGGCTCAATAGCCAGAACAATAAAATGTTAAACATTTACTGGACTTAGTTCAAGATTGGCCATAAGTCCTCAACTTAAATTTAATTGAGCCCATCTGCTCATAAATATTTCAACAGATCTCAGTCCCAAAGTGGACTACGGATCTTTCAACTAACTTACATCGGTTCGAGGGTACGTCTCTGAACCCCTCTGATATATGTCGTTGTAATCCTTCAACGTCTTCAGAGAGGTGACGGGTCCCGACAACCATACATTCCACGGACTATGATGTCCTTAACATTGGACTGTGGGGTCCTTAAACTCATGGACTATGATGTCCTTAACCTTGACTGTGAGGTCTTAAAACTCACGGACTATGATGTCCTTAACCTCGACCGTGATGTTTTTAAACTAACATTTGACTGTGAGGTCTTAAAACTCACGGACTATGATGTTCTTAACCTTGCCTGTGAGGTCCTTAAACTCATGGACTATGATGTCCTTAACCTCGACAGTGATGTCTTTAAACTAACATTTGACTGTGAGGTCTTTAAACTCATGGACTATGATGTCCTTAACCTTGACTATAAGGTCTTAAAACTCACGGACTATGATGTCCTTAACCTTGACCGAGATGTCCTTAAACTAACAATGGACCACCATGTCCTTAAACTGGTAATGGACCTCCATATCCTTAAACTGGTAATGTACCGCAATGTCCTTAAACTAATCGACCGCAATGTCTTAAACTAAACAATAGAGCCCAAATGTTCTCTTGTTGGATCTAAACGATCCCGTTAAGTTGATCTTAGTCTAAAATTAGACTAACGTATTCTTATCAAACGTTTAAGTTGATCTTAGTCTCAAATAAGACTAACGTATCCTTAAACCCAACCCCCAAACCCAAATCTAAGAAAATACGGATTTGGACTAATCCATGTCCTACGGGAGACAACATAAATTAGTCTCCGTATACAATCCACGGGCAACCAAAAAACAAAACAAACACCCACGACACGAAGTGACCATCTGGTGAAGGAGAAAGTGGTTATCGCGATGCGGTAGCGTAATTAACTGTAGGGGCTTGCGCCTGCAGGGAAGAGCGTCCCCACAATCAAAAACCCCTCAAGCGAGGGGGAATCTGATGAAGTCTGTTACATCGGCCGCATCCGTTTAAACCTTCGATACATGGTGCCATAAATCAACTTGGCATATTCGGAGTGGTGGACGGATAACACCAAATAGCATCTGCCCCGAATTTCAGGCAAGACATCTGTCTTGCGCATCTTTCGGAGGGGAACAGATTCTGGCACGCCCGGTGGGACCTTTTCCTCTTTCCACTCCACACTTTGTGTGTCGTGTTCGCGAACGAATTGCGGTTTGCTAATGGTTGCCCTTGGGTTCAAGGTACTGAGATTTGGCGTTTTGCTTAGTGCAGAAAGCGAAGGATCAATGGCATTTACTTGCGCGAAGTGTTCCAACTGCAATTGCAATTCACGCTCCGCCTCATCTCGAGGCATAGCTTACGGGCCCCAAGCGGCTTCTTTGTTCACAATGCCAGTGGACCAAGTAACTCAGGCCACCACTGGATTGTCTTTCGGGATCATGCTCCCACCGAAGAGCTTCAGCGCCCCGGTACCAACACAAGAAGCTCCCAAGAAGTCGGTCTTTGATCGACTTGCAACTACAGCGGCCCCCTTCAACGGGTCGTCCAGCTCCAGCGCCTCAGTCTTGGCCAGATTGGGCCAAAGCTCATGTGGGCCCATGTTGAAGCCTGCAATTCCAGAACAAGTTATTCCAAAGAGGATAGCCATCCTTCCTCCCAAAGTCGTCAAAGCGGCTTCTCCTGCCAAAGGGTCGGTCTTCACAAGACTAACTGTTCCGGCTCCCGTTCCCGCTCCAAAATCTGTCTTTGACAGATTAAATACTGCTACTCAACGGACATCAGTCTTCAAGAGACTGACGCCGGCAACAACGCATCATCAGAACATGGGGCATGACGAAACCATCCCCATCCCCGAACCGAAACCATCGGCTCGACACGCTTGACGTCGCCACTGGCGCCGAGTAAGAAAGGCCAGGGGCAACTGCCCTTCCGGGGTAACTCCACCAGCCCCAACGATGGAAGTCAATGCTGCTGTTCCAACTGGGAACAGTTTTGAATTGCTGAACAAGGTGCCCAGGAACTCTCCTACCGCCGTGCTGAAAAGATCTCCTCCAACGGTGGAGAATGTTACAGAAACAAAACCGGAGCAGCCCCCTCAGCGGCTGTCCTCCAAAATCTACAAAGTCTGGCGACAGGTTCAGGACTCAATAATTGATCAAGACTACACTCGCCAACAGAAAAAGGTGAAGGTTCAACAAGAAGGGAACCATCCTGCCAAGCCACAAAAAGCTGTCTGGGTGCCCGCTGCGACGCCCCCCTCGACGTCAACCACTCAAAAGAGAAGGAGGCCGGAGAAAGCCCCTGTGACTACGGCAGACCACAAAGACGCTGAGCCCAAACGCTCCAAGTCTGGGGCATAATCGTGCATACTATTTATATGACTTCCGGAAAAGAGGAGAGCCGTGCGTCTACGGGCCATCGACCGCTTACCCGATCAATAACAAGGGCTCAAGAACAACAGCAGTAGAAGCTTCAGGAGATGCTGACTGCAATGGCCGCACTCACTGGGCCAAAAGAAAATCCAGAGACCTCGGAGCAGCATCGGGAACAAGAGTATGACACCGAGTTCCTCCGAAGAATGCTTGAGAGGAAAGAAAAGAGGCTGCAGAGCAAGCAGCCAATATAAAAAGAATGGCTCTTTTGTTCCAAGACATGGCCGGTATGATGTTACAGCCGGAACCTCCAGCTGAAGATCCCCCGATCATCATTGAAGAAGACAGAGGGGAGACATCAAACCCCCCTCTGGCCCTTTCAACAGCCAAAGAGGAAACTATTTCCAATGCCGCTCTGGATGACTATATTGCTCAGCAAATATGAGCTCACCAGGCGAATGAAGCAGCCGGCCAGGTCGTTAAAACTGGGCGACCATATTCAGGCTGGTATGACCAAATAAAGTACCCGCCGGGATACGCAATCCCTAAATTCCATGTGTATAAGGGGACAGGCAATCCCCATCAACATGTCGCTCAGTTCAGGGCTCTTTGCGGCAACACTGGGGGTGATGATAAGATTTTGTTCTGCCAATTCGTCGGCAGCTTTTCGGAGACGGCATTTGAGTGGTACTCCGAACTTCCAAACGACTCCGTCAAGACTTTCGCAGAAATGGAGTTGTAATTCACCCAGCGATTCGCGAGTGCTAGTGAACGCACCCCAATAACGGCATTGATCAATGCCAGGGTGAAGCCAGGCGAGACGTGGGTTCAATACGCAATCCGATGGCGAAATCTGTGGTCGAAATGCGAACAGCGCATCGAAGAAGCACCGGCGGTGGGCATGTTCGTGGGCACTCTGGACCCTCAGGCAACTATTTCCCAATTAATGATGTTCTTCAAGACGACCACATTCCAAGCCTTGATCGACAAGCTGGCCCAGATGGACCAGATGGGTCATAGTCCGTCTCCTCCGAAGCCGGAACCGCGAAACGAAAAGGGTAAAGGAAAGGCGACATTCGTTGCAAATACTCAACAGCAACCCAGTGCCCCAAAACTAACAGATCAAATGGAAGAGAGACGGCGCTACTATAAGGAGAAAATGAAGCGTCCTTACTCGTTCCCTCGGGATAAAACGAAGAGACTATTCGAACTGGCGATGCGCAACAGGCTTATCAATCTGCCAAGTCCTAAGCGACCAATGCAACCCGGCGAGGCTAATGGTCCTAATTATTGCCCTTACCACCAAACGGTAAGCCATCCAATTGAAGATTGCTTCGTCTTTAAGGGATGGATCGAGGACCAATACCAACAAAGCAACTTTGCGCTGTCAGAAAAGTGGAGAGTAAGCCCGCCACAACCGCACACTCCTAAGAAGACGAACGCACTAGGGGCATCGTGCTCTTTTGTTGAAGAAGCTCCGTGGGAAATCGCTCTTTCAGCCCAAACAAAAAGAATGCTGAAGGATCTCCACACATGCCCGGCAATCAAATGGAAGAATCCGCTGGAACCCGAGATTATCAAGGGAATGCTGAAACCGCGTCCGACTCCAAAAATTGGTGGTGATGGATAATACGTCCACTCACGATGTTTTCTCCTTCATGGACGGCTCATCAGGATACAATCAGATAATGATGCATCCCGAGGACCAGAAGCATACTGCTTTCCGGACCCCTTTGGGCATATTCTGCTACAAGGTGATGCCTTTCGGTTCAAAGAACGCCGGTGTCACTTATCAGAGGGTCATGACGAAAATCTTCGATGACCTCATACATGAAATCGTCGAATGTTATATTGACGACCCCGTGGTTAAAAGCAAATCATACGAGGAACATCTAGAGCATCTGAAGATCGTATTTCAATGCCTCCGGCAATACAACTTGAAGATGAGTCCTCTCAAATGCGCGTTCGGAGTCTCCTCGGGCAAATTCCTGGAATTCATCGTCCGACACCGAGGCATCGAGATAGACCCGTCAAAGATCAAGGCAATCATGGAAATGCCTCCGCCAAGGACTCTTAAGCAATTGCGGTCTCTCCAAGGGAAGCTCGCATACATCCGGCGATTTATAGCCAATCTTTCCGGCAAGTGTCGCCCCTACAGTCACTTGATGAAAAAGGGAACCCCGTTTGTCTGGGATCATAAATACCAAAGCGCACTGGACGAAATCAAGCAGTACCTGCAAAATCCGCCAGTACTGGCCGCTCCCGTTAAGGGAAAACCTCTCGTCTTATACACAACAGCCCTTGAAGATTCCTTAGACGCATTATGGGCACAAGAGAACAACCAAGGGAAGGAGAGAGCCCTCTACTATTTGAGTCGAGTTCTCCTGGGGGCAGAAAGCAATTACTCTCCTACTGAAAAACACTGCCTGGTATTGATCTTCGCAATAACGAAGCTCAGACACTACGCGTTGGCACATGAGGTCCATCTCATATCGAAGGTGGATCCTTTCAAATATTTGATGTCGAAGGCCATATTAACAGGACGACTCACTAAATGGGCCCTGCTCTTGATGGAGTTCTCCATAACTTATCGTCCTCTTAAGGCAGTGAAAGGCCAGGCCATCGGCGACTTCCTCGCTGAGCATCCGATACCTGTCGATTCTCCTTTGAATTGCGAACTGCCAGACGAACATGCGTTTGACACGATCGACGGGGGTGATACCCGGTGGAAACTTTATTTTGATGGAGCGTCTTCCATGAAGAAGCGCAAACAAACTACCCCTATAATCAAATCGGGGATAGGCCTCTTCTTCGTAACTCCACAAGGAGGGATAATGCGCTTCGCCTTCTCTTTGACAGAGCCGAGAACGAACAATGAGGCCGAATATGAAGCTTTGATAGCAGGTCTCGAGATCGCTATCGATATGAGAATTGAAAACCTCCTCATATATGGAGATTCCCAACTGATCGTTAGTCAAGTAAATGGTGACTATCAAACGTGCAAGCCAGAGTTGGTAAAGTACGGCGAGAAAGTACAGCAGCTGTTGACCCAAATTCCTTCCTACACGCTGTAGAGCATACCGCGCGCGGAAAATAGCAAAGCGGACGCATTAGCCAAGCTCGCTAAAGAACTGACTGATGAAAACCTCGATGACGTAAGGATCGTTGTGCAAAGACGTCGGGTTCCTGCACCGGCAGAAATTTCTCCGGAGTCGCCCGAAGAAAAGGGAGCGACCGAGCAAACGGCCCTGCAAATAAAAGACCAGGAAAAGGCTATGGATTGGAGGGAAGTCTTTAAAGATTACTTCAAATTCCATCGAACACCTGAAGATACGTCCTCAAAACATCAGCTCATGAAGTGAGCCCTATCTTTTGCCTTCGTCAATGATACTCTGTACAAGAGGTCATTTGATTCTTTATGGTTAAGATGCCTGGGACCAGACGAGGCAAAGAGAGTCATCCAAGAAACTCACGACGGACTCTATGGTTCTCAACAAGCCGGCCCAAAGATGAAGCTGAAGATCAAACGGATGGGTTACTATTGGCCCACGATGATTCAGGACTGCCTCGAATATGCGAAGCAATGCCACTCATGCTAGATCGACGGGGATTTTATCCATCAACATCCGAATCCACTACATCCGACGGTGGCTAGCTGGCCATTTGAAATGTGGGGGACTGACATAATCGGCCCTATCAAGCCAGCATCGTCCAGAGGATATCGATTCATTTTGGCGACAACTGATTGCTTCTCCAAATGGGCAGAAGCAGTATCGCTGAGGGAAGTGAAGACGGAGAATATTCTCCATTTCTTCAAGATGCACATCATTTACCGATTTGGAACTCCACGACGGATCATCTTCGATAACGGGCCAGCCTATAGAAACCACAAGATCAGCCGCTTCGCACAACAGCATAACATAGACTGGAGATATTCATTAGTTTACAATCTCCGAGCTAACGGTCTAGCTGAGGCTTTCAACAAGACCTTGATGAAGATCGTGAAAAAGACGGTGTCTCGAAATAAGAAGGACTGGTATGAGAGACTGCATGAAGCTCTCTGGGCGTATCAAACTACGTTCAAAACGGCCATGAACACTACGCCATACGCATTGATATTCGGTACAGAGGCGGTGCTCCCCCTCGAGATAGAGCTACCCTCTCTACGAGTGGCAGTTCATTACGAGCTAACGGACGAAGATAATGCTTACCTTCGGCTTGAGGAGCTCGATGCCCTTGATGAAACCCGGCTCATAGCGCAACAAAATCTGGAGGCTTATAAAGCAAAGATGACGTGTTCATATGAGAGATTGACTAGGCCGAGAACATTCCGCCAAGGCGAACTCGTGCTAGTGGTCAAAAGACCTATGATCCCCAAACGTGCCAAACGGGGGAAATTCGAGCCAAACTATGAAGGCCCGTATATCATAAACAAAGTCTACCAGGGTGGAGCCTATTTGCTCATGGACATGCATGGTGAAAGGCCTTTCAGGCCAATAAACGGTCGCTTCCTGAAGAAGTACTACGCTTGACGAATCATGGCCTAGGTCATTGATAGATGACGACGACTATGTCCGCTCGCTATCTTCCTAAGCCCAAACTTTATAAGTAGTAACCGGCTTTCTTAACATTGGACAGAAATGTCCTAAAACTAACAAGGGACCGAAATGTCCTAAAACTAACAACGGACCGAAACGTCCTTAAACTAATAACGGACCAAAACGTCCGTAAACTAACAATGGACTACTATGTCCTAAAACTAGTTGTTGACCGAGACGTCGATAAACTACTATGGATTGCAGCATCCCAAGGCTGATATATAAAAAAAGAAAATAAAAGAATAAAAAAGAGAGAAAAAGAAAACGGTATGTCCATAAGCAAAAGGGCACGGATGAAAACCTGAAAGGGCTCCGTGAGTAAAAACAGCAGGGCTACCGGCGAGTGTTTGTGAAAACCCGAAAGGGCGCAACCTCGTTAAAAGACACTTGCAGGGTCCTCTCGACCTTGTGAGGAGAAATCACTCGCGTGAGATCCTTATGACTCACAAAGGAGCAACACACTTAGGGATCCCCATGATTCCTAAGGAGAAATTACACTTGCGAGATCCTCACGACCCGCAAGGAAAACCCTCTTATGAGACCCTCACGGCTCATAAGATTCAAAAGTCTTAAGCTACAGGGATCTGAATCTGTTCTTAAGTAGCCACCCCAACCTCCAATACTGCCCTACAAGCGGCTCAATGCTGACCCTTGTATACAATCCACGGGCGCGAATAAACATTTCCCTAACAAAGTCCCATCCGTGGCTAGGAATACGTTTGCGCGGCGAGCAACCCCTGCAAGTCCTCTCGACTTATAAGAAGAAATACTCTTGTAAGATCCTTACGACTTACAAGAAGCCATACACTTGGGAATCCTCACGATTCCTAAGGAGAAAACGCATCTACGAGATCCTCATGACTTGTAGGAAGAAATACCTTTATGAGACCCTTACGGCTCATGAAGTCAAAAGCCTTAGTTGACAGGATCCTAACCCTGTCTGATAAGCCACCTTTGCTCGACATCGACAAAGGTAAATGATGATTCGCTCCTGGCAATATCCCAGTTGTAGCGATACTGATGCCTGAATCGGTGTCAAATCCCAAGCTTGTAGCAAAAAGCCAGCGAGCCGCACATGCATACGAAATAGCTGAAATGATGGGGCAACTTGTAAACAAAATCAGCAAGTAAAAATGTATGCATTCAAAATAGCCGAAATGATTGGGCAACTTGCAATAAAAAGCAGCGAGTAAAAATAAAATAAATAGCCGAAATGATGAGGCACCGCGAAAAATAGCCGAAATGATTGGGCAATCACGACCTTCGCGATATAAAAGCTAAAATGATAGAGCATCGCGGAAATAAATATATAATAATAATAATAATAAATGAAATGAAACTTTTTGCCCTACAGGTGATATCACATCAATCCCTGTATACAATCCAGAGGCGCAAACAAAGAAGGAATCACACCTTTCCTCCCCAGGCTTCATCAAAAGAAGAGGCCAAATCTCAACGGTTCATAGATAGCCTGGAGATCATCTCAACATTCGTCTCATTACAACAGATGCAACATCAAGCAGAACCGCGGCAACTCCCAGTTCCATGGCTCGGCGGTGCACAGATGACCGAAAGTCAAACACTGATTCCGTGAAATGTGGATAAAGTCAACCCTTCCTGGTTACGTGGAACGTGGCTTAAGTCAATCCTGACCCCGTGTGAAGCATCCAGAGCGGAGCCTGGTCCTCGTAGAACACGGCAGTGAACCCGTGGGAAGCATCCAGAGCAAAATTCCTGGTTACGTGGAACGCGGGTTATATCAATCCTGACCCCGTGGGAAACGTCCAGAGCGGATCCTGGTCCTCGCAGAGCATGGCAATGACCCCGTGTGAAGCATCCAGAGCAGAGCCTGGTTCTCGCAGAACACGGCAGTGAACCCGTGGGAAGCATCCAGAGAAAAATTCCTGGTTACGTGGAACGCGGCTTATGTCAATCCTGACCCCGTGGGAAACGTCCAGAGCGGATCCTGGTCCTCGCAGAGCACGGCAATGACCCCGTGTGAAGCATCCAGAGCAGAGCCTGGTCCTCGCAGAATATGGCAGTGAACCCATGGGAAGCATCCAGAGCAAAATTCCTGGTTACGTGGAATGCAGCTTATGTCAATCCTGACCCCATGGGAAACGTCCAGAGCGGATCCTGGTCCTCGCAGAGCACGGCAATGACCCCGTGTGAAGCATCCAGAGTGAAGCCTGGTCCTCGTAGAACACGGCAGTGAACCCGTGGGAAGCATCCAGAGCAAAATTCCTGGTTACGCGGAACGCGGCTTATGTCAATCCTAACCACGTGGGCAATGTCCAGAGCGGATCCTGGTCCTCACAGAGCACGGCAATGACCCTGTGTGAAGCATCCAGAGCGGAGCCTGGTCCTCGTAGAACATGGCAGTGAACCCATGGTAAGCATCCAGAGCAAAATTCCTGGTTACGTGGAACGCGGCTTATGTCAATCCTGACCCCGTGGGAAACGTCCAGAGCGGATCCTGGTCCTCGCAGAGCACGGCAACGACCCTGTGTGAAGCATCCAGAGCGGAGCCTGGTCCTCACAGAACATGGCAGTGAACCCGTGGGAAGCATCCAGAGCAAAATTCCTGGTTACGTGAAATGCGGTTTATGTTAATCCTGACCCCGTGGGAAACGTCCAGAGCGAAGCCTGGTCCTCGCAGAACACGGCAGTGAACCCGTGGGAAGCATCCAGAGCAAAATTCCTGGTTATGTGGAACGCGGCTTATGTCAATCCTGACCCCGTGGGAAATGTTCAGAGTGGATCTTGGTCCACGCAGAGCACGACAATGACCCCGTGTGAAGTATCCAGAGCGGAGCCTGGTCCTTGCAGAACACGGCAGTGATCCCGTGGGAAGCATCTAGAGAAAAATTCCTGGTCACGTGGAACGTGGCTTATGTTAATCATGACCCCGTAGGAAACGTCCAGAGTGGAGCCTGGTCCTCGCAAGAATACGGCTATGACCCCGTGGGAAGCATCCAGAGCAACTCCTGATTGTGTGAAATGCGGATAAGGGTAACCTCACCCATCACTTGCGAGTCCTCACGACTCGTAAGGGAGCAGATTCTCTTGTGAGATCCTTACGACTTGCAAGAGAAAACACACTTGGGAATCCTCGCGATTCTTAAGAAGAAAATACACCTACGAGATCCTCTCGACTCATAGGGAGAAAAATCTTTATGAGACCCTCACGGCTCATGAAGTTGAAAAGTCTTAGGCAGCAGATCTGAACCTGCTTTCCAAGCCATCATTACCTCTTGAAGAATTCAAGACAGGATGCTCTCTATCATCTACAAACTACGCTTGCTAAAGGTGACATGCCAGCAACATAAAAAAGACAAGAAAGCAAAAGATAACATGAGATGGTGTGACAGAAATGTATCTTTTATTTATAAAGACAAATTGAGTACAATTTACATCATAAAAAATGGATACATTTCATTCAAAAAGTACAAATGGTGCAAAAAACAACTATTAGGAGGGAAGCGTTTTCAATAGACCAATCAGTCGCTCGCGCACTCCCCTCTTCCCCTTTTCACGGTCAGCTGCTGCGGCCAACTCTGCTTCAACCTGAGCTCGTTGCTGCAAGTAAGACGAAAGTTGTTCTTCGACGGCCCGCTGAGCTACCTCACGATTTTGTACATCCCTCTCGACGACGTTGAGCTTCTGCCTCAGTGTTAACCCGTCGGAGATGCACCGCAGAAGGCCTTCAAAGATAACTTTTAACCGTGCAGCATTCACATCAACCTGAGCATGTAGTTGGGCAGATTCGCTCAAAGTCTCTCAGCACTCCTTACGTTTTAAGACCGCCTCTTGTTCAAGATGACGGAAGTAGGGAGTGCTCTGCTCAACCCATGCAGTCCGCTGGATGTTCACAGCCAGGACCTCTGGAGCAGGACGTCCAACCTCGAGCTCATGCAGGAAAGCTTCAATTTCCCTGCAGTGGTTAACCCAAGACTCAACGACGCCCTCACTATGAAAATTCATGAGCGTCGCCAGCATAGGGTTAACCTCCGCGGCAAAATCTGCAGCAGATGTAGGGGCCTCCGTGTTAAGCTCCTCGACGTATTCGCCCAACATACGCAGGCTGGTCATGGCGCCTTTGGAAGATGGATGTCTAGAAAAGGGCCCTGCTGGCATTATGATGTGAGACTCGAACGGGACTGGAAGTGATGTGATCGGTACAAAATAAATCACAATTAGATGTCGATTCAAGAAATGAAGAAAATACACGAACAATAAAGTCTGCTATACCGGCTGCGACAGGGGGTAGAGCCGGGAGTACTGGTGGCGCAACGATAGCCTCGTCCCCGCCTTCGATTTATAAGGCTACAAGCAATACAAAGAAGAATTAGCAATAATGTGACTGCCCGTCAAAGAAAGGACGACATTTAGAAAAGATACTCACCGACACCACCAGCCGGACTGATCTCTGACAGGAAGGAGAAATGTGGATGCAACACCTGATATATGTGGTCAAAAAGGACTCCTGCAAGGACGTAGTAATGCAACGTCAGTACATAAGTCATACAGCCTAGAAGTAGAACTGATGGGTCATAAATCCTTACCTTCCAACATCTGAGACAGTACGAGAGAAGGTAGAGGAGTGGTAACCGTCAAGGCGGTAATTGATGGCGCTGCCTCGGGTAGCGCAGCCTCAACACTCGCCGCATCTGCATTAGAAACAAGATAAACCCTGTCAGGAAAGATTGAAAAGGATTGCAAAATAAAGAGAAAAGCAACGACCCAAGATCTACCTGGTGAGTCACCAGTCGGAACCGCGATGAGGGCGTCACTTGATGCAGCGACGGCTTCTCCCTCCTCCATCGGGATGGTCCCACCTCCCGTCGCCTCATCTCCTGACTCTACAAGAGCCATCATAACGCTTGCGACACCAGGGAATGGCAAAGAGCCACAGGCGGAAAGAGTGACGATCGGGGCGGTGCCCGACTCTTGAGAAGGAGCGACCACCTCGGGCACAGCAATGGTGGCCGTCTCGTCCATCGCCACCTCGGGCTCGGCAAAGGCAACTATCTCAGGCATAGCAATCGTGGCCATCTCATCCATCGCCACCTCGGGCTCGGCAATGGCAGCTATCTCAGGCACAACAATCGTGACTGCCTCATCAGCCGCTGCTTCAAGCTCGGCAATTGCAGCCGTCTCGTCTACCGCCGCCTCAGGTTCGGCAATCACGGTTACCTCCTCTACCGCTACCCCAGGTTCAGCGGTCGCCGTCACTTCTTCAGTAAGACTCGGCCCTGCAGGATAAGATATATAAGAACTTGAAAGTAAAACTTTGACAAAAGAACCCAATGTCACGATACCTTGAGTTGGCCTTCCGACTGCTTCTCGAGCCGCATGGGCTGCCTGTCTGTGGGTGGTGGACAAGGCAGCCGGGGCATCCTCTGAAGAGGTAGGAGTGAGGGTAACAGCGCTTGAACCTGCACCCACATCCAAGGCGGCGGTACGCTCCCTTGCCGCACGCATCCTACGTTTCCTCTCCGCCCGGGCCGTGAGGGCCGACCTTCTCAAGACCTCCGTCAATGGGACGC
This sequence comes from Agapanthus africanus, assembly GCA_030015575.1. NCBI lineage: Eukaryota > Viridiplantae > Streptophyta > Magnoliopsida > Asparagales > Amaryllidaceae > Agapanthus > Agapanthus africanus. The sequence goes on from CM057350.1 coordinate 516,565,141, forward strand.
CATCATCTACGCCAGGAGCTACCTCTGGAGCTGTTACGGCGTCCGTCATCGGTTGCTTGAGTAAAGAATCTTTTGGCAACCCTGAGGAGGCCGGGACTTCGATGCCTGGCCCGGGAAGAATCTCTGCATCAGCTTGCGGGATCGGCGTTGTGGTCCCTGCGATAAGACAAAGAAGGAGTCAGATTACTCATAAGAAACGGGAGCGGGAACATGGTGAACCGAAATGTACCGATGACTAAAGATGCTCGAAGTCTTTCCTCTTCCTCAAAGGTCTTGAGAGAAGATACGAGAGCTTCTTCAGTGGAAATACCTGTTAAAGAAGGAAAAGCGTCTGTCAAAACACGATAATAGAAATATGATATAACGGCGAAAAATACAGCTAATGATTACCTGATTGCGCGAGGATGGCCAGTCCTGCTTTGTGGCTTGCCAATCACTCAGAAGCTGCAATGGCAGCCGCCAGATCAGTGTCATCCGGCGGCATGAATAGACCCTCATTGGTCCCATATTCGCTCAGGCCCTCACTATAAGGAGCATGAGGCTCCTGGCCGAGTACAACGTCTACTGAGAAGATCGACTTCTTCTTCTTCTTCTTCTTCTGTGAGCGAGCTCCGGTCGCAGCCAGCACTAGCTTGCGCTTGATGGGCACTTTGGGACGTCGAGTTCCGATGTCTGAGCCCACGCCAGATTCGGGAGAAACTACATTTACCGTCTCCATAGGAGCACGGGGCACCGATGGCACATCCACCGTCTCCACAGGAGCACGGGGCAATCCACGCATAGGGCTTAGCACATGTGGAGGCTCAACTGCAGCAACCGGTTTTAGCGGAGGGGGAACAGCGACCCGTCGCTTTAAAGGGACGTTACGATCACCGGCAGGGGGCACACTCTTGCGATCTAGCAACAGCTGCCTCTCTTCCCTGATAATAGCACCCATCGCGTGTTGATACCAGGCCACGTGTACGTTGAGGGCCCTCAAGACGCAACTCGGCTCGCTAATGAAGAAGTGAGAGCCCGTATTCAAACGCATGAAGTGATGTAGCACACCCCGTATTCCCTCTCTGGTGGCAGCAGGTTCTACCAAGAAAGCCTCCAGCGGGACCCCCTGGTTATACTCAGTTGTTGGGCAAAATGATGAGGGTTGTATCTCATAAATAACGCTGCATCATTTAGCCTGAATACAAGAAAGCCCGGCCTGATGGAGTATAAATGGAGATTCTCCCGGGCTTTCAACACGGAAGCCCCATCCTTAAAAATGTCACGCAATGACAACACCGTCTTGGAAGTTTCCTGGCCGATTGTCAGGACTTTGTCCATGAATGACATACCATCTCCGACTGTGCGCGGATGAAGGAGTAAGCCCCTAGCTTCCCGCTGTGACGGAGTTACGATGGAGGCGTCAACCAGCCGCATAATTCGCGGGAACTTGCATTTCTCGAAAAACGAAGGTCTCTTATGAATGCCAAAGACCCCGAGCACGTGCATCTCCATCCATGAAGTGAAGTAATGCATGGGGAAGTTGACAGCATGCACTCCAGGTTCAGTGGTATTCCTGATCCATGGTAGATAGACACCAACAAATAAACTTCATTCTCAATGTCTACAACTACAAAAAATGTTGCTAACTTTATTTCAAATGCGTCGAAATTGTAAGCAAAAGGGTCCTCACCGGATGTTCAACTGGTGCCAAAATGGATGCTCAAATGTCAGAAAGGGTCTCAGAAGAGGAAAAAGAAGCATCTGGCTTGCCACGCTAAGACCATGGTATAATTGGGCTAACCCGGCGATCCCGATGGCCACTTGTATTCCAGTCACCATGCGATGCGCGGGGTAGAAGACGGAAGGCCTCATGTAACGAGGATGCATAGGGAGCGCGAACCAGCACAACCATAGCCCAAGAAACCTAAGAAAGAAATCCTCCTAGTCAATGCCTGGAGCGGCGATTTCTGACAGAGGGATGGTCGCAGCATCAGGAAGAAAAAAGCCCTTTTGATCATCTTCCAGTACTGGTCGATGGTCCAAGACAAAGCCGAAGGGATCATCGAGCTTGGCAAACTTGTCGCCTCATTGCGACAAAATCTCCGGATGAAGAAACCGGGCAATGAAGTCCGCAAAATTGATCCCCAGACCTCCGGATTCCAAGAAGAGGCTCTCGTACATGTTCAGCACCTTTATCAGACTAGGGAACTGGTGCTGAATGGCGTTCTATGGCGTGAGGCCCATCACCACCGGCTTGGTGGCAAAAACGTATTCATCCGGAGGAAGCAGCTCCTCGTAGTGCTCTCCCCTAACCGGCAGACCGGAAAGCTCAGCAAACTCTTCCAAAGAGATGGAGACTTCTCTGTCCAGTAGAAGAAAGGTATGGGTCGTGATGTTCCACTGCTCCAAGAACGCCCTAATCCACCATGTAGGAGGAGCAGAATATTGGAACAAAGGAGCATAAACCGCAGGGTATAGGCCAAGCTTTAGCAGCTGCGTTTTCTTCGCCGACAAGATATACCTGGCCCACTGCAAATACCCGGCTGGATGACGTGGAGTTAGCCCAGTGTTGTAGGGTTGTCCTTAAGGGCGCGACTCGCCCTGGTATATGCGCCGCCTCAGGGTATCCAAAGCCGCCGGCAGCTGCATGGGTACGGCGGCAATCGAAGGTTGAAGAAGACCCTCCGAAGTCCAATTGACAACCTCCACGGCATAGTTCACCAGGGGTGCATCTGCATATGAAATCGCCGAGATCGGCTCCGATGGCGTCGCACAAGAAAAGCTTTGACGACCTCTGATAATCTGGTCATACCATCTACCCCACAAGTGGAGATTTTTGTGTTCCGGGTCACGGTCTTTGATGAGTGCGAGAACCTCCCGGTCCATAGGTGCCTCAGGGAATCCTCCCTCTGAACGGACGAATGGAAATGTAGCGTCGAAAGACATGTCTCTTGGAAAAAGGGGGGACAGAAGTCAACTGTCAGTGCTATAATTCAATTTTAAATTTCTGGCACTCGGTACTTTAAAAGTTGTACCACACTGCAATGCAGTGGGAAGGGGACCAAAGGGGGACCCACAAAATCTATATGATAATTCATCACTTGATAATTAATAAAACGCCTCATCATTAGATGAAACTGTTAATTAATGAGGAAATCCTCAAGAAAGTTCTCATTGAATGAGAAATCCCTCGGGAAAAGGAGAAAATCTCCCTTTGAGAGCAAAGCTCTATGACAGAATGACGCTTGTCAAACTCTGATCATGAAGGAATAAATTTCCTTAAAGAGCCTGGCTCTGTAATGATGATGGAAAAATTCATCAAGGATCAATTAAAGTTAATTTTTTATTCTGGGATCTTCAAGATCCATGAAAAAACTCTTAAGAGTTCTTCATTAAAGATCAAGAAATCTACATATTATCAAAGAGCAGAGCTCTGATTCATGGGCTAAGAAACCCCAAGAAAAGATCTCTTTAGATCTATGGGTTCAGGAGAGCAAAGCTCTGTTAATGAAACCCTAAATGGGTTTTCTTTAGATCAAAGATCTATGAAGAGCAAGACTCTGTTAATGGGTAAAACCCTAATTTATTAAAAGTTTTAAACTTTACCTAAGTTTTGATAGAGTTCTGACTCTTAAAAAGTTCTTAAACTGAAGAGCAATGCTCTGAATAAAAATTCCTAAGAAAGAAGATGATAATCATCTGAGGACCAAAGGTCATATTTATAGGCGCTAAGCTGCCTCTTCAATTCTGAGTTGATCCAAGGGCTCAGATGTTGCCACTGCTGCGCTCACGTGTGGGCCACGTAAGCGCAACGGTGGGGGGGGCATTTGTTTCCCCCAACCAGAGAAAGCTCTGTTTTGAATTTCAAAATTCAAAAATTGAAGCAACACTTCAGATCCAGCACTTCAGATCTAAACGATCCCGTTAAGTTGATCTTAGTCTAAAATTAGACTAACGTATCCTTATGAAACGTTTAAGTTGATCTTAGTCTCAAATGAGACTAATGTATCCTTAAACCCAACCCCCAAACCCAAATCTAAGAAAATACGGATTTGGACTAATCCATGTCCTACGGGCGACAACATAAATTAGTCTCCGTATACAATCCACGGGCAACCAAAAAACAAAACAAACATCCACGACACGAAGTGACCATCTGGAGAAGGAGAAAGTGGTTACCGCGATACGGTAGCGTAATTAACTGCAGGGGCTTGCGCCTGCAGGGAAGAGCGTCCCCACAATCAAAACCCCTTCAAGCGAGGGGAAATCTGACAAAGTCCACTATATCGGCCGCATCCGTTTAAACCTTCGATACATGGTGCCATAAATCAACTTGGCATCTTCGGAGAGGTGGACGGATAACACCAAATAGCATCTGCCCTGAATTTCAGGCAAGACGTCTGCCTTGCGCGTCTTTCAGAGGGGAACAGATTCTGGCACGCCCAGTGGGACCTTTTCCTCTTTCCACTCCACACTTTGTGTGTCCTGTTCGCGAACGAATCGCGATTTGCTAATGGTTGCCCTTGGGTTCGAGATACTGAGATTTTGCGTTTTGCTTGGTGTAGAAAGCGAAGGATCAATGGCATTCACTTGCGCGAAGTGTTCCAACTGCAACTGCAATTCATGCTCCGCCTCATCTCAAGTCATAGCTTACGGGCCCCAAGCGGCTTCTTTGTTCACAATGCCGGTGGACCAAGTGACTCGGGCCACCACTGGATTGTTTTTCGGGACCATGCTCCCACCGATGAGCTTCAGCGCCCCGGTACTAACACAAGAAGCTCCCAAGAAGTCGGTCTTTGATCGACTTGCAACTACAGCGGCCCCCCTCAACGGGTCGTCCGGCTCCAGCGCCTCAGTCTTCGCCAGATTGGGCCAAAGTTCATGTGGGCCCATGATGAAGCCTGCAATTCAAGAACAGGTTATTCCAAAGAGGATAGCCATCCCTCCTCCCGAAGTCGTCAAGGCGGCTTCTCCTGCCAAAGGGTCGGTCTTCACAAGACTGACTGTTCCGGCTCCCGTTCTCGCTCCAAAATCCGTCTTTGACAGATTAAATACTTCTACTCAACGGACATCAGTCTTCACGAGGCTGACGCTAGCAACAACGCATCACCAGAACATGGGGCATGACGAAACCATTCCCATCCCCGAACCGACACCATCGGCTCGACACGCTTGACGTCACCACTGGCGCTGAGTAAGAAAGGCCGGGGGTAACTCCCCTTCCGGGTTAACTCCACCAGCCCCAACGGTGGAAGTCAATGCTGCTGTTCCAACTGGAAACAGCTTTGAATTGCTGAACAAGGAGCGCAGGAACTCTCCTACCGCCGTGCTGAAATGATCTCCTCCACTGGTGGAGAATGTTACATAAACAAAGCCGGAGCAGCCCCCTCAGCGGCTGTCCTCCAAAATCTACAAAGTCTGGCGACAGGTTCAGGACTAAATAATTGATCAAGACTACCCTCGCCAACAGAAAAAGGTGAAGGTTCAACAAGAAGGGTACCATCCTGCCAAGCCACAAAAAGTTGTCTAGGTGCCCGCTGTGACGCCCCCTCGATGTCAACCTCACAAAAGTGAAGGAGGCCGGAGAAAGCCCCTGTGACTACGGCAGACCACAAAGACGCTGAGCCCAAACGCTCCAAGTTTGGGGGCATAATCGTGCATACTATTTATATGGCTTCCGGAAAAGAGGAGAGCCGTGCGTCTACGGGCCATCGACCGCTTACCCGATCAATAATAAGGGCTCAGGAACAACAGCAGCAGAAGTTTCAGGAGATGTTGACTGCAATGGCCGCACTAACTGGGCCAAAAGAAAATCCAAAGACCTCGGAGCAACGTCGGGAACAAGAGTCTGACACCGAGTTCCTCCGAAGAATGCTCGAGAGGAAAGAAAAAGAGGCTGCAGAGCATGCAGCTAATATAAAAAGAATGGCTCTTTTGTTCCAAGACATGGCCAGTATGATGTTACAGCCGGAATCTCCAGCTGAAGATCCCCCGATCATCATTGAAGACGACAGAGGGGAGACAACAAACCCCCCTCCGGCCCTTTCAGCAGCCAAAGAGGAAACTATTTCCAAAGCTGCTCTGGATGACTATATTGCTCAGCAAATACGAGCTCACCAAGCGAATGAAGCAGCCGGTCAGGTCGTTAAAACTGGGCGACCATATCCACGCTGGTATGACCAAATAAAGTACCCGCCGGGATACACAATCCCTAAATTCCATGTGTATAAGGGGACAGGCAATCCCCATCAACATGTCGCTCAGTTCAGGGCTCTTTGCGGCAACACTGGGGGTGATGATAAGCTTTTGCTCCGCCAATTCGTCGGCAGCTTGTCGGAGACGGCATTTGAGTGGTACTCCGAACTTCCAAACGACTCCGTCAAGACTTTCGCAGAGATGGAGTTGTAATTCACCCAGCGATTCGCGAGTGCTAGTGAACGCACCCCAATAACGGCATTGATCAATGCCAGGGTGAAGCCAGGCGAGACGTGGGTTCAATACGCAATCCGATGGCGGAATCTGTGGTCGAAATGCGAACAGCGCATCGAAGAAGCACCGGCGGTGGGCATGTTCGTGGGCACTCTGGACCCTCAGGTAACTATTTCCTAATTCATGATGTTCTTCAAGCCGACCACATTCCAAGACTTGATCGACAAGCTGGCCCAGATGGACCAGATGGGTCATAATCCGTCTCCTCCGAAGCCGGAGCCACGAAACGAAAAGGGTAAAGGAAAGGCGACATTCGTTGCAAATACTCAACAGCAACCCAGTGCCCTAAAACTAACAGATCAAATGGAAGAGAGACGGCGCTACTATAAGGAGAAAATGAAGCGTCCTTACTCGTTCCCTCGGGACAAAACGAAGAGACTATTTGAACTGGCGATGCGCAACAGGCTTGTCAATCTGCCAAGTCCTAAGCGACCAATGCAACCCGGCGAGGCTAATGGTCCTAATTATTGCCCTTACCACCAAACGGTAAGCCATCCAATTGAAGATTGCTTCGTCTTAAGGTATGGATCGAGGACCAATACCAACAAGGCAACTTTGCGCTGTCTGAAAAGTGGAGAGTAAGCCCGCCACAACCGCACACTCCTAAGAAGACGGACGCACTAGGGGCATCATGCTCTTTTGTTGAAGAAGCTCCGTGGGAAATCGCTCTTTCAGCCAAAACAAAAAGAATGCTGAAGGATCTCCACACATACCCGGCAATCAAATGGAAGAATCCGCTGGAACCCGAGATTATCAAGGGAATGCTGAAACCGCGCCCGACTCCAAAAATTGGTGGTGATGGTCAAAGTGCTCACACCCAGCCGTCAAAATCTTAGAAGAAGAAGAAGAAATCCAAGAAGCCCGTGAAGCCTGGTGACAAGCGCACGGACCTGCAAAAGTAGATTGATGCGCTGGAAGAGTACAACCAGAAGGCGCAGACTCCAATCACACTCCAAGAATTTCTCAGCCACGTCCTTGACGACGAAGGCGATGACAATGGAGAAGACTCGCCGGATGAGTCTGAAGATTATGTGGCAAGCTGCCATGTGATCTCTCACTCGTCAATAAACGATGAAGAAGCTCCTTGCACACAGAAACTGGTGGCAGGTCCCGAGCCGGAACTTCTAAGACCGTCAGACGAAGTAATTGACGCATTCTTAAACGAAGCTCTTTTGAAAAGCAAAGATGATCGAGAGCGCGAGATGGCCATATTTGAGAAGGCCAAACATCGGCAACTGGATGAAAGGGTTGAAGCGCTCTGACCAGATCAAGACGTGCCCATGGCCAGCAAAAGCATGCTCAAGACGAAGAAAAGGTTCGCCAAAGCCATATCGCTGGGAATGAAGCTGCCACTCTCCGAAGGGAACACTTCTAGTGAAGCGGATATGCATCCTAACTCCTGCTTATATCATCGAAAGATTGCGCACCCCACCGAAGAGTGCAATGCTTTTAAAAGATGGTGGCAGGGATATGTTGCTCACCGGCAACATTTCAAACGGATGAAATGTAAAACTTGTCGGGAGCAAAGAAACACGACCGAGGAGCATAAGAGAACTGCCGGCAAATGTCACATGGTCAACGCTGAGGGATCACAAGTTCTCACATTCGGGAGCGATTCTGATGAAGAAATAGCCCTCGTCCCTCTCTTTAAAGAAACCACCTCCGAGACAGAAGGAATGAAGACCTGTGAGAATATTCAGCTGCGCAATCGGACGCTGTCAGGAAAAAATCTTGGACCTGCTAACAGTGGACCGAGCAGAAAAGATAAAGGGAAAGAAAAAGTCCCTAAAGATATCGCCCTCGATGATCAAGTCGTCAAAGAGCTTGCAGCAAAGAATCCGCCCAAAAAAAACAAGATGGATTACAACGTTCTGGCACACTTGAGGAAGCTACCCTTACAGCTAAGCATCCTCGACGCCCTTCTGCTATCAAAAGAGGCGAGAGATTCTCTTATCAAGGTGTTACAAGAGCCCGAACAATTCCAAGCTTTCCTCGCCGAAGAAAAGATGAAAAACGAGCTGGAAGAAGTGCACACAGCCGATATCACCTTTGGCGATGAAGGCCTCCTCCTCGGGACGTGCGAACATAACCGTCCCCTTTATGTCTCCGGATACTGTCACGATATAAAGATAGGCAAAATCCTGGTTGATAATAGGTCTTCCGTCAATCTCCTCAACATGAGAGTGTTGAAGGAAATCTGCATGAGCATTCAGCACCTCTCTCGTGATAAAATCACCATTTCGGTTTCGACTCCCAGTCATCACGGACTCTCGGGTCTATGATACTGACGCTGCGCTTCGGGTTACTCGTTACGGATATTAAATTTCACGTCATCAACGCCAAGACTTGCTACAATGCTTTGCTCGGCCGGCCTTGGTTACACGAGTACAACATCATCCCTTCTACACAACACCAGTGTATTAAGTATTTCAAAGACGGTCTCGAGTACACTGTGACGGGGGAGTTGAACCCATTCTCCGTGAACGAAGTCCGAAAATACGAAGATGCAAAATACTTCTTACCAGATTTTGAGGACACGGAAAGATGTCACGAACCGAAGAACAAGGCTATCACCACTATTCCGGTCTTCGGGAGTGATACCGAGGAGGAAGAAGAGATAGTTTATTCAGGGCCGCCCCAACGTAACAACCCGGGACCGTCCGCCCCTATGTTGATCTTCGGCAGTGACTCGGAAGATGAAATTAACGCCATATTCTTCGCTCGTCCATCAATACAAACCTTCGCTAATGAAGATCAAAGCTTGCAAGTTGCCATGGTTCCGCCAAAACATCATAAAGAGCTAGACGCGTTTGATACCTACAGGGTGGAAGAACTGCAGACATTCTACGTCCCTCCCAGGCGAAAAGGAGAAAAGGCGATCCTATTCTACCGATCTGGGGAAACCAAAGTGGAGAAGGAAATATGGCATGGTGCAGATTCTATACTTGACAGGCTCCAGCCCATTCGTTTGCCCAGGTATTAGACAGACGGACTAAAGAGACTCTTGAAACGCCAAGGTGTACCCCTTAAGCAAACTGCTCGACAAGCACGGTTCTATAACAGGATCTGGAACGTTCCCGGTACTCAACAAAAGTTGGCCGACGGGAGAATGGAAACGATCGGGCTTGGATATGTTCGATCAAAGAAACGGGAGCTACTCCACGACTGCTACGTCATACATGACTTTGATGAAGAAGGGGATGCTTTATGGGAAGATGCTAACCCTGAACCAGAAAAAGCTCCCGCCGTGAAAATGCCCAGTCCGTCGTTCGAAGAACAAATGGACAAGCTTATAAGGGAAGCAGGTCAAAAGGTTCGAGACGAACATAATCGCGAAATGGCTATCTACGAGAAATCCAGGACGCAACGCCTCGTTCAACAGGCTGTGAAAAATGAAAATGCTCCTCCTTGTCAACCCGTTGGATAAATGGTCCAACGCAAAGGCAAAAATAGATCAAAGAGTGGGAAAGGAGTTCGACACCGACAAAGCGGGTCTAAGAAGCCATGCGATCGGGAACCGGGCAATCCGGATTCGTCTCTCGTAAAGAAGATGGGTCGAGCATACTCTTTTCCCCAAGACAAGACAAGGAAGATATTCGACCTCGTTATGAAACACCGGATGATGACACTCCTAAAGTCCAAGCATCCCGAGAAAGCAGGCGAAGTCTCTCACCCGGACTATTGCTCCTATTACAGGGCAATAGGACATCCTCTCGAAGACTGCTTCACCTACAAGAACTGGATCGAAGACCAGTATCAACAAGGCAGGTTCGCTCTATCCAGCAGTTGGAGGGTAATCCCATTGTAGAAGCATGAACCCAAAGCTGTGAGAGTAGAACCAGATCAACATCGGTCTTGGAAGCGAGCTCGTACTTGTCATATGATAATGTTATCGGAGGAAGAGCCTGAGAGTATGAATGAACTCCCCTGGTGCTTCGAAAACAATGATGACGAGGTAATCTCAGAGTTTCCACCTGCGCTAAAAGAGCTGGAAGATGGAATACATACTACTGCAGATAACCTCAAGAAAATTGATTTGGGGATGGCAAATGACCCGCGACCGACATTCGTCAGCGAGCTGTTGTCCGAAGAAAGGGTGGCTACGCTAAAGGACGTACTCATGCAGTATAAAGATTGCTTCGCATGGAACTATTCCGAAATGCCAGGATTAGATCCAGAGATTGCTGTGCACAAATTGGCAATATCTCCGGACGTCAAGCCGATCAAACAAGCGCCAAGAAGAATGCGGCTCGAGCTTGAGGTGAGCATCAACGCCGAGGTTAAAAAGCTAATCGACTATGGCTTCATCCAAGAGATTCAATATCCTGACTGGATCGCCAATATCGTCCCGGTCATGAAGAAGAATGGGACGGTACGCATATGTGTGGACTTCCGGGATCTCAACAAAGCTTACCCGAAGGATGACTTTCCAGTACCGGTCAGTGAGATCTTTTTAGTACGGCGGTGGGTGAATTCCTGCGCACCCTATTAAGCAGCTTGAAGCTGTTCCCAGTTGGAACAGCAACATTCACTTCCACTGTTGGGGCTGATGGAGTTAGCCCAGAGGGGGAGTTTCCCCCAGCCTTCCTTACTCGGCGCCAGTGGCGACGTCGAGCTTGTCGAGCCGTTGGGATTGTTTCTGATTTAGGGGTGACTTCGTCATGCCCCCTGTTCTGGTGAGGCGCTGCTGGTATCAGCCTCTTGCAGACCGACGTCCGTTGAGCAGTAGTATCCAGTCTGTCAAACACAGACCTTTGAACAGGAACGTGAGCCGGAGCGGCCAGCCTCGTAAAGACTGATCCCTTGACGGGAGAGGCTTCTTTTGTGACCTCGAGACCAAGAATGGCTATCCGTTTCGGGATGGCCGCTTCAGGTATCGTGGGCTTCTTGACGGGCCCATTGGAGTTCAGGCTCAGCCTATCGAAGACTGATGCTGCTGACTTGACATTGGACGACCCGTTGAGAGGGGCCGCGGTGGTAGCGAGCCGATCAAAGACCGACTTCTTTTGCGCTTCTTGCGGCAACGGGATGTTAATGCTCACTGGTGGGAGCATGGTCCCGAAGAACAGTCCGGTGGTAGCCTGCGTTACCTGCTCTACCGGCATTGTGAACAGGGAGGCTGCCTGGGGCCCGTAAGCTATACCTCCAGATGAGGCGGAACTTGAGTTGCAGTTGCAGCCGGAACACTTTGTGCAAGTAGACGCCATTAATCTTTTGTTTTCTGCACCAAGCAAGACACCAAATCTTAGTACCTCGAATTCAAGAGCAACCCTATCAAACCGCAATTCGCTCGCGAACACGACACACGAAGTGTGGAGTGGAAAGAGGAAAAGGTCCTACCGGGCGTGCCAGAATCTGTACCCCGCCGGAAGACGCGACCGGGACGTTGGAATGTCGGGGCCTGAATTCCGAGGGCAGATGCTATTTGGTGCTATCCGTCCACCTCTCTGAAGATGCCAAGTTGATTTATGACACCATGTATCGAAGGTTTAAACGGATGCGGCCGATGTAGCAGACTTCATCAGATTACCCCTCATTTGAGGGGTTTTTGATTATGGGGACGCTCTTCCCTGCAGGCGCAAGCCCCTACAGTTAATTACGCTACCGCATCGCGGTAACCACTTTCTCCTTCTCCAGATAGTCACTTCGTGTCGTGGGTGTTTGTTTTGTTTGTGGTTGCCCGTGGATTGTATACGGAGACTAATTTATGTTGTCGTACGTAGGACGTGGATTAGTCCAAATACGTATCTTCTTAGATTTGGGTTTGGGGTTGGGTTTATGGATACGTTAGGCTCATTTGAGACTAAGATCAACTTAAACGTTTGTTAAGGATACGTTAGTATAATTTCAGACTAAGATCAACTTAACGGGATCGTTTAGATCCGACAAAAGAGCATTTGGGCTCTTTTGTTTAGTTTAGGGACATTGCGGTCGATTACCAGTTTAAGGACATGGTGGTCCAATGTTAGTTTAAGGACATCTCGGTCCAAGGTTAAGGACATCATAGTTCGTGAGTTTAAAGACCTCACAGTCAAGGTTAAGGACATCGTAGTCCATGGGCTTAAGGACCCCACAGTCCGGTTTAAAGACATCGTAGTCTATAATGTTTAAGGACATCATAGTCCATGAGTTTAAGGACCCCACAGTCCTTGAGATGTGTGGTTGTCGGGACCCGTCACCTCTCTGAAGACGCTGAAGGATTACAACGACAAGTATCAGAGAAGTAAAGAGATGTATCCTTGAACCGGTGTGAGTTGGTTGAAAGATCTGTAGTCCAGTTTGGGGCTGAGACCTGTTAAATATTCGTGAGCAGATAGGCTCAGTTCAATATAAGTTGAGGACTTATGGCCAATATTGGGCTAAGTCCAATAAGATTAAAATGTTTAACATTTTAATTGTTCTAGGCTGTTGAGCCTTTATTTAGGCTTGGCCCTTTTAATAATGCTGAGCATTAGATCCTGACATTTTTTGTCTTGTATTGAATACATAGCATTTATCAGAACAATGTGTGTTCTGACAATGCGCCACATGGCACGCCAGGCGCTTTGCGCTAATTAGAGAGCGCATTGCGCTTCTGCCAAGTAGCGCACACGAAAAGGACACGTGTCGCGCTTGGTGCTAAATGCCAGATGATGGGCGCATTGCGCTAGTTTATGAGTGCATTGCGCTAGTTTAGTGGCGCACAAATGAATGACACGTGGCGCGTTTGGCGCTGAGCGCCAGCCCATGAGCGCAGTACGCTATTTTAGAAGCGCAAAGCGCAAGTTGCATACGTGGTTGACACGTGGCGCATTTTGGCGCTGAGCGCTGGTCTAAGGAGTGCAGAAGCGCAGTTCAAGAGTGTAAAGCACTTTTCAATAGCGCAAGACGCATTTGATCCAATTTATGATCTGTGAACAAATTTATGTTCTTTTTAAAGGAGGCTTTGCCTCAAGATTCAAGAACAACAGTTCTTATTTTTGAAAGGGGCTTTGCCTTTGTAGATCAATGATCTGTGAATGAACTAATACTTCTTTTGTTTTTATGATGAGATCTTTTGATCTTTTTTTTTATAAAAGACATTGGTCTTTTGTAGATCTACGACCTTTTAAGAAGATAATTCTTTTGTTTTAATGAGATGATTTCATCTCTTTGTTCATCATTCATCATCTTTACCTTGAAGAAATATCTTCTTGCAAGAGCTTTCTCTCTTTCTTTTGAGTTTACTCCAAGTTTGTAGGGGGTTTCTCTCTTTTAGACTTGAAGTCTTGGGGCCTTTATATAGGGCAGGCTGATTTGCTAAATCAGTTAAAGAAATCTTTCTCTGATTGATTTGGGGATGTTTCCCCACCATTGGATCTTTGATCGCAGGGCTTCTGTTTTACAGAAGGCAATCTTCTGGTTTTTAACAAGATTGGAAGAACTTTCCATAATAGAATTTTAATTCTAATTGATTAATGATTTATCATTATTAGATCTTTTGATCTGACGGTGGGGAATTTTATAATTCCAGTGCTGGCACACCCGTGCGTTGCACGTGGTGCTCTGCTCGCAGCGCACCTTGCGCTAGCGCACCCGTGTTTGACACGTGGCGCGCTGCTCAGAGCGCAGCGCGCACATAGTGCACTGCCTAGGGCGCAGCGCACCTGGTGCTAGCGCATCCGTGTTTGACACGTGGCGCGCAGCGCGCCTAACGCTGGATCTGAAGCGTTGCTTCAATTTATGAATTTTGAATTTCAAAACAGAGCTTTGCTCTGATTGGAGGTGCACTGCCTAGGGCACAGCACACCTGGCGCTAGCGCATCCGTGTTTGACACGTGGCGCGCAGCGCGCCTAGCATTAGATCTAAAGCGTTGCTTCAATTTTTGAATTTTGAATTTCAAAACAGAGCTTTGCTCTGATTGGGGGAAACATACCCTAACCCCAAAGTTCCAAACTCCAATCCAGTAGACCTCTAAGTCTTTAAAATGGAAATAAATGACCTTTAAGTCGTTAAACTGGGAATATATGACCCCTAAAGTCGTTAACCTGGGAACGAGGGAAATCTCCTCATGGCAAATGATGATTCGCTCCTGGCACCATATCCCAGTGAAGCGATGCTGATGCTAAACCAAAACCAAAATCCCCAAACTCTGTCATGGCAGATGATGATTCGCTCCTGGTACCATATTCCAGTATAGCGATGCTGATGTCAACCCAAATCATATCAAGTCAGCAAGACGACCAACAACCTCCCTGGAGGAATTATGCTCCACCTCGGAAACAAGTCAAATCCCGACACCGCAGAAAGCGGAGCAAGTCAAATCAGAACATTCGACCGTCCAAGTCGCTAAAAGGGCAGTATCGACCGTCCAAGTCGCAAAAAGGGCAGCACCGACCGTCCAAGTCGCAAAAATGGCAGCATCAACCGTCCAAGTCGCTAAAAGGGCAGCATCGACCGTCCACGTGACAAAAAGGGCAGCACCGACCGTTCAAGTCGCAAAAATGGCAGCATCAACCGTCCAAGTCGCTAAAAGGGCAACATCGACCGTCCAAGTAGCTAAAAGGGCAGTACCGACCGTCCACGTCACAAAAAGGGCAGCACCGACCATCCACGTCGCAAAAAGGGCAGCATCGACCATCCAAGTCGCTAAAAGGGCAGCATCGACCATCCAAGTCGCTAAAAGGGCAGCATCGACCGTTCACGTCGCAAAAAGGGCAGCACCGACCGTCCAAGTCGCAAAAATGGCAGCATCGACCGTCCAAGTCGCTAAAAGGGCAGCACCGACCGTCCACGTCGCAAAAAGGGCAGCACCGACCGTCCAAGTCGCAAAAATGGCAGCACCGACCGTCCACGTCGCAAAAAGGGCAGCACCGACCGTCCGCGTCGCTAAAAGGGCAGCACCGACTGTCCAAGTAGCTAAAAGGGCAGAACCGACCATCCACGTCGCTAAATGGGCAGAACCGACCATCCAAGTCATAAAAAAGGCAGAATCAACCGTCCATGTCATGAAAAGGGCAGTGCCAGCTTTCCAAAAGCGGGAACCAAATCAAGTCGCCTCCACGTGAAAGAAGATCCATCAATTTCATGCACACGACCCACATGTGTGGTGTGTATTTATTGATGGGGGCAATTTGTTGTGGTAAAAATTTACACCCCGGTTGACCAAGTCAAAATCAAAGTCAACCTCAAGCCAAGTGGCCCCAAGCCCAGGTCGAGTGGGCCAATGCCCGGGTCGAGCCCCGAGCATGAAGTCGTCGGCCTTCCCCGGGCCAAAATAAAAATTTTGTAATAAATTATTTTGTTGTATTTATTTTATTTTATTTTATGAATAAATGTAAGAAAATGGGCATAAAGCCAAATTTTTGTAAAGCCCAGGGCTTATGTGCAAAAAGAAATGGCATATGAGCCATGGGATGGGCAAAATGCCATTTTGTGAAGCCCAATGGGCTATGTGTAAACTGTATAGCCTATAAAGGCAAAGATAGAAAATATCTTAACAACTTTTTTTTCTCTCTCTAAAAAAAGAATCCAGATCTGTGATCTTCTCCTTCCTTAAGATTCTAAAACCTTCTTCCCTTTTTGAATTAAATCAAGAGTTTCACTCTTCCTTTTCCAAAACTAAACAGTTTTCACCACAAAACCCACAAAGGGAAGCTTGGATCTTCCATCAGATTTTAAAAATGAGAGATTTTTAAAATCTAACCCCTCTTGTTATCCAAGAGCCGGCCAACAAAGGAAGGAGAAGGAGACCCATCTCCAAAAATCCTACTTTGGGAAGATCCAGAGCTCGAAGGAGAAGCCCTTTTCCATCATCTCCAAAAATATCTTAGGAGTTTAACTCCACTCTAAATCCTCTTTCGGGAGTTTAAATCCCATTTCTAGGGCAAAAAGCCCATTTTTCCTCGCCAGCGCCCGAGCGCTTAGCCCCCTTGCGCTCAAGCGCCCAGCGCCCACGTGCCGGGCACGTCGAGCGCTGGCGCTCGAGCGCCCAGCGCTCAAGTGCCCAGCGCCCACATGCCGGGCATGTGGTGCGCTAGCGCCCACGTGCCGGGCACATGATGCGCTGGCGCTTAAGCGCACAACGCTCAAGCACCCAGCGCTCGCGTGCTAGGCACGTAAGGTGCTGGCCCCACGCTTCCTTTGGGCGCTTTTCCCCTTTTTTATATATGTACACACACACACACATACTCCATGACACTGTCCCTGTTAGAAAAAAATTTCTAACAAGGTGCTGCCCCGCACCCCGTAAGGGGGCTGCTAGCCCCCCTTGACCCCCAGCCCGCTATCCGGGTAGCGGGGCCCCCGTAAAAACTATGCGGGGCCCCCGATATATCCAAAACCCCTTTTCAAAACACAACACGCATACACTGCACATTGAGTTCGCATGACCTGTTTGACCCGTTAATCGGAGGTTCTCTCGCTCCAAAGGCGAGGGGTAATTAACGGCAGCTTAGTCCATGGCTGCCGAAGATTTGGATCCTCGTAATCAATAAACCCCAGCCTACCCCAGGCAGGGGGAATCTGTAATGCGCCTGACAAGCGCGTGCATTCCCATCTCAATGGGGTGATGAAAAACACCCTACATTGGTATTGATCGTGTTACTGGTTCTTACTGATCGTGATTCGGGCCCGTGTTTTCTTGCCCTTAGGGCTTACCCTTAGGTTGGGAATACTCCTGCGGTAGTTGACGCTCACAATCGGACTGACGATAGGTTGGTGAGTTAGACCTTGAGACTTAGAGACTGATAGTATATTGCATTGATTATTAATCTGATACACCTGCTTTACTGCTACATATACCGGTTACTTCATGCTCATGTTTTTACTCTATGCTTACTGCTTCATGCTTATCATCATTGCGCGCGCGCACGCACACCCACACACATATATATATTGCTACTGTATCGCTCTGACAGTCTGAGTATACATGCTCAAAGTGAGAAGTGGACTTAGCTCGGATCAGGACCTGCCTTACCTCGAGAATATTACAGACATCTAGATCAGCGATGTTAGCTCCATCATTTCCTTTGACTCTATCTGGTTAGTTGTATATTTATTTTGATAATATTAGTGACTGCATTTCTCATTACTTGTGCTATGATTACTGCTTATTATGTACTGCTAGAAACCGAAGTGTTACTATGGCAGGATATTTTCTTGACCGTAGGAGCATGGCTGGTCTAGTCACCCCTCGTATTCCGTATTTTGGAAAGTGGGGCATGACAAACCCCATGACAAATGGGAACATTGGCGGTTGAATCAGCTTCGATGGTGAACTTGTTCTTCTTCTTTGTGGTAGCGTTGTCGATGATGAGGACAACATTGCTCGTATCGCCAATCATAAAGCTGTTCTTAACATAGGGGTCATCGGTCGGAGAAAAATTCCTCGCCTTTTGAACGATTATAGTGTATCCATCTTCATTGTGACAAGAACAAGTAGATATTGCACCCTCAGCTTCTCTTTGCGGGAATTCCATCCTTATTAAATTAGCAACTGCATATTCTGCTATCGCTGGGGGCGGAGGAGCATGCTCAAACAATGGTTCCTTAAAATGGGACTCATCTAGTGAGACAATGTAACAACTCCATTTTTAGTGTACAAAAATTTGCTTTAAAATTAATGTATACTTGGAGTATTTACTTTTGCTGTTATCACTTTAAGTATTTAATTCACTCCTTAATTACAAGAAGGAGCTTGTAGCTCATTGGTAATACCTTGCATTGCTGAACTAAGCCACCAGAGTTCAAATCCCATACGCCACATTATTTTCAATATTATTTTGTTTTAATTTTTTAGAATACCAACAGTCAACACGTGATAAATCCCAAAAATCCCACTACACCCACTAAAGTAAATGTTCCAGAGCCTACATCAGGAGACCCCCCCACCTTCCGAGCTCCCGACTCGGTTTGACTCGGCTGAGTCGTCAACACCAAAAGTGTGACTTTTCCTCTTCCCGACTCCTCTGCATACTTTAAATGATCAGATCGTTTCCAGAGAGCCTTTAATACCTCTTTTACTCCATTTTTAATGAATTTTCATACATTTTTTTACATTTTTTAAATTAAAACCCTTCATCTACCCTAACTCTAGCCTAACCCTATAAATACCACCCCTACCCTCTACCCTCTCACCCCAAACTCTGAGCCAACTCTCAAAAATTTCCAACAAACCTTGTGTACTTTGAAATCGAGCACAAGGCGAAGCTACGGCGAACTTCCGACGATCATTCTAGGAGCTCCCGGCGACGAAGCGACGCACCAGCAACTCCTCCCGTTCCACCTCCCTCTCCTGGTTGTCTTAAACCCGTAAGTCCCCAAATTCTACCTCTCTTTTCTTTTCTAAAATACGGATTTACAAAACCCGACGGAATCGGTACCAATCCGATTTCCAATTCGGTTTCTTTATAAAACTTCACTTCTCGTTAATACATTTATGCTTAAACTCTCTCATGTTAACTATTAAACACTAATCAACCAAATTGATCAAGTTTCATACCACAAAATAATTACTATTTCATTTTACCGTATATTTCATTTAAATACCACATAGTTTCAATTCCACCTTCAACATCGCAAAACCTTGCTATACCTTTAAGTAGATCACGAGGTAACGACCTACCTCCTCACACACTCATATGCAACATAGCACCATACCCTTGGGAACATAGAATACGGGAAAACGACACATTTTCATTTAAATACCATTTACTTAATAAAACTGTTTTCTAAAAGATTTAGTATTTATACAAATCTTTGCAAAGCGCCGCTACAACCTATTTTGGGGAACCCGTTCGGGATGGTGCGGATTATCGCAGATCCTCGGGCTTAGTAGTGCGAGATTCAGACCTCCGCAAGGAGCATTCGGTCTCGAAAGATTTAAAACACGACATCTTAAGAAAATGAGATTTTTATAATATAAAATATATATTAAAATTATTTTTGTATAAATATATGTATATTTATCATTAAAATACCTATTTTGTTATGATATAAATATTCCACCTTTTTCTAAAAATCACAAGAATCAATTTTACACTAAAATACCATGAATTCCATACAAAACCAATATTACAAATAAATACCACTTATTATGAAAATAGGATATTTTCACCAGAAATATCACAATATAAAATCTACCTTCATTACCACTCTAAAGACGATTAATAAATACTTGGGGTGTATTTTGAAAAGTATATAAAAGTATTTTTACATAAAACCCCCTCAAGTTCTATAATTTACCCTAAGGACCCTAGTAAATATAGATTTAAGCGGGACCAATCTCTTAAGCCTCAGGGAGCCGGAGAAGTGGATGCTTGCCTATCTAAGGTAGACAACTTAACAACGGTGTTATCAATACGGTAATCGTTTTTGAAAAAGACACAAATCCTACCGCCCATGTGCAGCGGTTACCGATAACATCAAAACAATCAGGACTTCAATTTACTTTTCTAATTGTCTGACTCAGTTTGAGTCTCATTAAAATCTGACTTGAATATGATTCAAGTACAATCTACAATCTACAATATTCTGATTCAACATGAATCCCTATATTCAATCTATTCAATACATTCAATCTACATTGACTGAACCGAACCATGGATATACATCCATTTACATGATTCTCCAGTTATTCAATTTACATGATTATACAGTTACATCCGTTTACTGATATCATAGTTTTGGTCAGTCGCCCAACTATACAATCTATACAATACAATACAACAATACAATCAAAATACTACGGGGTTTAAGGGGTAGATTGGTACGGAAGGTGTTAAAAGTGGCACGAGATAGTAAGATTAAGACATCTAACCAATATTCCGTTGCTGTTGTACCGTGGCTTAACGGTTCCTTGTACATTCTGTTTGCCCTGGTCTCTAGCATATAGAGACCCCTCTCGTATACACTGGCATCCTTCTGTACCAAGATACAAACAATAGCGTTAACACAACATTACAACAATATAATACAACTTTAAAAGACACCTCTTATTCTTTCTATTTCTCCCTTATCTTTGGGACTTACCGAGCGACCTGTTCGCTGACGACATTCTCTTTCTTTCTTCTTTGAATGTCGTCAGGTGATCTGGACACTTCAGAGATCGAGCCCACTACTGAAGACATGGACCAGTTCAGTGAAGACCCCGAGCTCTAGTCATTGTACACTTTCCATTCAGTAATTTTCATTTTTGTTATGCCATTATTTAGGCATTGCTTTATTTCAGTTGTATTTACTTTCCATGCATTGTACAGAAAGAATGTGAATAAATAAAGTTGCTGTTTTTATTATATCTTGTCTCTTGTGCTTTATTTTTATATTGCTTAGATACGCTTAGCGTATTTACTTCACAGTAAATACGTAACGGCCTCGTCTCGTCCTCTGCCCGTATACTGGTAAGTGGGGCGTGACAGACAGTATAAGAACCCTGAGTCTCCTCACACAAAAGTTTGCATATTAATATTTCAGCATTGAGACCAACAACAGAGCACATAATTTTCTGTTTCTGGCATTTCTTTATAGTCTCCATTATTATTCGCCGCCGAAAACAGAGACGAAACCGCGTAGGTCGTCTTGTCTGAATTTGGGGGCAGATGCGATTTGGTTTTATCCATCCACCTCTCCGAAGATGCCAAGTTGATTTATGGCACCGTGTATCGGAGGTTTAGACGGATGCGGCCATTTTAGCAGACTTCGTCAGATTCCCCCTCATTTGAGGGGTTTTTGATTGTGGGGACGCTCTTCCCTGCAGGCGCAAGCCCCTGTAGTTAGTTACGCTACCGCATCGCGGTAACAACTTTCTCCTTCTCCAGATGGTCATTTTGTGTCGTGTGTGTTTGTTTCCTTTTTTTGGTTGCACGTGGATTGTATACGGAGACTAATTTATGTTGTCGCCCGTAGGGCGTGAATTAGTCCAAATCTGTATTTTCTTAGATTTGGGTTTGGGTTGGGTTTAAGGATCGTTAATCTCATTTGAGACTAAGATCAACTTAAACGTTTGTTAAGGATACATTAGACTAATTTTAGACTAAGATCTGCTTAACAGGATCATTTAGATCCAACAAAAGAGCATTTGGGCTATATTGTTTTAGTTTAGGGACGTTGCGGTCCATTGGGTTTAAGGACATCATAGTCCGTGACAGTTTAAAGACGTCATAGTCTGTAAAGTTTAAAGACATCATAATCTATGAGTGTAAGGACCTCACAGTCCATAAAGTTTAAGGACGTAATAGTCCATGAGTTTAAGGACCCCACAGTCCGTAAAGTTTAAGGACATCATAGTCCAGTTTAAAGACGTCATAGTCTGTGCGGTTTTGGTTCAATCGTTTGGAGATGTGCCAAAAGTTATTGGTTATTGGGACCCTCCATCTTTCTGAAGACGTTGAAAAATTACAACGACATATATCAGAGGTACGAAGAGATGTACCCTTGAACCAGTGTTGGTTGGGAGATCTATAGTCAAGTTTGGGACTAAGATCAGTTAAAAAGATTTATGAGCACATGGGCTCAATTAATCTAAATGAGGGATTTGTGGCCAACTTGGGTTCGGCCCACTCAGTTAAAATGTTGAACATTTATTTGGGCTCGACCCTTTTTATTTAATAATGCTGAGTATTGGTTTGGGTTCTGACAATCTTTTTGTCTTTTATTGAATGTTGAGCACTCATTATAGCTCTGGGGCTTTATTTAAAGAACAATTTATGTTCACACAGCACACACGTGAGGAGCACGTGGTGCGCTTGGCGCTGAGCGCCAGATTTAGAGCGCTAAGGCGCTTCCTGTGGGATAACGCACACGTGAGTAGCATGTGGCGCGCTTGGCGCTGAGTGCCAGACTTGGAACGCTGATGCGCTTCTTATGAAATAGCGCACACGTGAGGAGCACGTGGCGCACTTGGCGCTAAGCGCCAGTCAATGAGTGCAGAGCGTTCTTTATGAAATAGCGCACACGTGAGGAGCACGTGGCACCCTTGGCGCTGAGCGCCAAACAATGAGTACAGAGCGCTCTTTATGAAATAGCGCACACGTGAGCAGCACGTGGTGCGCTTGGTGCTGAGCGCCAGTCAATGAGTGCAGAGCGCTCCTTGTTAAATAGCACACACGTAAGGAGCACGTGGTGCGCTTAGCGCTGAGCGCCAACCTTGAAATGTTGGGCGCTTCTTTAAATTGGAGCTAGGAGCGCTGCGGTGCTGTACGCCAGTCTTGGAGCGCTGAGGCGCTTCTTTAAATTGGAGCGCTGCGGCGCTGTGCGCCAGTGTTGGAGCGCTAAAGCGCTTTTTTTTAATTGGAGCGCTAAGGCTCTTTTTAGGCAACTTTTATCAGTTCTGCGTTCTGAGAATTAAATTCTCGTTCATAGGAGACTTTTTCTCATAGATCTAAGAACTACATTCTTAATTTAATAGGAGATTTTACAATCTCTTCTGTTTTTGTGAAAAATTTTGTCTTTATCTTATAGATCTGTGATCTAATGAGAACTAAGTTCTTCTCCCTCCCTTTTTATGATGAGATGCTATGATCTTTTTTGTGAAAGACCTCTGTCTTATAGATTTATGATCTTAGAAAAAGAACTGGGTTCTTCTTCTCTTATGAGATGATTTTATCTCTCTGTTTTATTTACCTTGAAGAAATTCTTCTTCTTCCGAGAGCTTGCTCTTCTCTTTGAAATTTCTCAAAGTTTATGGGGGGGTTCCTCTATGTTTTTTCTTTTCTTTTTTATTTTGGAAAGAAGGATCATTGGTCGTTGGGACCCACCACCTCTCCGACGACACTGAGAGATTACAACGCCATATATCGAAGGTGTGGAGGGATGTACCCTTTGAATCATGTCCCACTCATCAGGGGGGAAGAACATGCTGGAGCTTAAGTTTCTCACTGCTGAAAAAGGCTTCTTTGCGTTCGCGCACGTGCGCCACACGTGTTGGGCGCACGTGCGTCACACGTGTTGGACCCACATGTGTGAACGTAGCGCACATGGAGCTTGCGCATATGCGTATTATGGGGGGCAGCTTTGGCCCTGACTTAGAGCACTAAGCTCCTTTGAGGATTGAATCCTCGCACGTGGCGCGCACGTGCGTTGCATGTGGCACGCACGTGCGTTGCACGTAGCGCACATGACGCTTGCGCATATGTGCATTATGGGGGCATATGCGCATTATGGGGGGAGCAAGCTCCTATGGAGAACTAATCTCCTTTAAGAATTGAATTCTCTAGATTTTCTAAGAGGTATCCCCTCTTATTTATATGCGAGTGGTAGAGAAGAGATCTCTCTTTTTCCCAATGTGGGACTAAAAATGCATCCCCCATATAGTAGAGCACTACTTTAGATTACACATTCGTAGCACATTTGCTCATAACTTTTAATCCCGGAAGAATTATGAGGCCCATAATATATCAAATCGAAGGATTTTTCGAGACACTTTCGACACCATCAGAATTTAGCTATTTCTCATTCGGGAGTTTGTCAAAATATAGCCCGGAAAATACTGGTTCGCATTTTCTTCCTTAGATTACACGTGCATAGCACATTTGCTCATAACTTTTGATCCCGGATGAATTATGAGGCCCATAATATATCAAATCGAAGGATTTTCCGAAACTCTTTCGAAATTATCAGAATTTAGCTGTTTCTCATTCGGGAGTTTGTCAAAATACAGCCCGGAAAATACTGGTTCACATTTTCTTCCTTAGATTACACGTGCATAGCACATTTGCTCGTAACATTTGATCCCGGATGAATTATGAGGTCCATAATATATCAAATCGAAGAATTTTCCGAAACGCTTTGGATATCATCAGAATTTAGCTATTTCTCATTCGGGGGTTTGTCAAAATACAGCCCAGAAAATACTGGTTCGTATTTTCTTAAGTGTATTGCTGCCATTTGATACCTTGGGCTCTTTTGCGCAGAAATTTTTAGCGGGAAAAAATGCCCCCCACTATTTTGCCCACGTAAGTATGTACGTGCGTGAAGTAGTGCTGAGTTATGCATGACCATAGAATTGAGGGCTTAGGAGACAAGTTTAGGGTCCTTGTAGCCTAGGATTTTTTCATCTTCATGAGCCGTAAGGGTCTTAAGAAGGTTTTTTCTCCCTACAAGTCGAGAAGATCTCATAGGTACATATTCTCCCTAGAAATCGTGAGGATTTCTAAGTGTTCATCGCCTCCGTGAGTCGTGAGGATCTCACTCGGGTATTTTTCCTTACGAATCGTGAGGACCCGTAAGTAGCTTCTTTATTTCAGTGGCATGTAATTTTGGCAAATGTGGCTTGTGAATAATAAGTAACAGTTCGTCTTGAACTCTTTGTAGGATAGCAATGGCTCGAGCGATAGGGTTAGGATCTTCCACTTAAGACTTTTCAATTTTATGAGCCGTGAGGGTCTCATAAGGATTTTTCTCCCTACAAGTCGTGAGGATCTCGTAGGTGTAATTTCTCCTTAGAAATCGTGAGGATTCCTAAGTGTGCTTTCTCTTGAGAGTCGTAAGGATCTCGTAAGAGAATTTTCTCCCTTATAAGTCGAGAGCACTCGTAAGTGGTTGGTGAGTTGATTTGTTTCCGAGTCGAAGCATTGCTCTGACGGGGAGGTCGTTGGCTGACTGGTTTCCGCGACGGGGTCATTGGATGACGTATTTCCGAGACAGGGTCATTGGATAACGTATTTCCGCAACGGGGTCATGTGCTGACGTATTTCCGAGACAGGGTCATTGGATGACGTATTTCCGTGACGGGGTCATATGCTGATGTATTTCCGCGACGGGGTCATGTGCTGACGTATTTCCGCGACGGGGTCAGTGGATGACGTATTTCCGCGATGGGGTCACTGGATGACGTATTTCCGCGACGGGGTCATGTGCTGACGTATTTCCGCGACGGGGTCATGCGATGACGTATTTCCACGACGGGGTTATTGGATGACGTATTTCCGCGACGGGGTCATGTGCTGACGTATTTCCGCAATGGGGTCATTGGATGACGTATTTACGCGACGGGGTCATGTGCTGACGTATTTCCGTGACGGGGTCATGTGCTGACGTATTTCCGCATATGCTGACGTATTTCCGCGACGGGGTCATTTGCTGACGTATTTCCGCGACGAGGTCACTAGATGATGTGACGTATTTCCACAACGGGGTCATGTGCTGACGTATTTCCGCGACGGGGTCATTAGATGACGTATTTCCGCGACGGGGTCATGTGCTGACGTATTTCCGCGACGGGGTCATTGGATGATGTATTTCCGCTACGGGGTCATGTGCTGACGTATTTCCGCGACGGGGTCATTTGCTGACGTATTTCCACGACGGGATCATGTGCTGACGTATTTCCGTGACGGGGTCATTGGATGACGTATTTCCGCAACAGGGTCATTTGCTGACGTATTTCCGCGATGGGGTCATATGCTGACGTATTTCCGCGATGGGGTCATTTGCTGACGTATTTCCATGACGGGGTCACCGGATGACGTATTTCCACGACGGGGACATGTGCTGACGTATTTCCGTGACGGGGTCATATTGACTTGCTCCATTTTCTGTAGTGTCGGGCTGACTCTAGGTTGTCTGTGAACCGTAGAGTTCCGGAACTAGGGACTTTGTCATGGCTCGGATTAGTGGTGTCGCATCCGTAACCTGCTGGCATTAGGAGGAACACTGTTGTTGATCTTTTGGGATGCAGATGTTGCTGTTGAGATCTGACTTTCCCTTTTGACAGAATTTAGTGGGGGACATGTGGTTCCCTTTTCGTTTATGCCCATGGATTGTATACAGGGGTCAGTATGGATTCGCCTGTAGGGCAAAAAGTTTCATTCTTTCATCATTTTTTTTATTTCTTTCCGTGATTCTCTATCATTTCAGCTTTTTATATCGCGAAAGTCGCGATCGCCCAATCATTTTGGCTATTTTTCGTTGTGCCCAATCATTTCGGCTATTTTTCTTTTTACTCGCTACTTTTTATTGCGAGTTGCCCAATCATTTCGGCTGTTTTTGTTTTTACTCGTTACTTTTTATTGCGAGTTGCCCGGTCATTTCGGCTATTTTTGTATGCATTGCTGATTTTGTTGCAAGTTGCCCCATCATTTCGGCTATTTCATATGCATTTCTTTTACTTGCTGATTTTGTTGCAAGTATGGAACGTGGAACCTGATGCCAATCTTAGCATCAGCATCGCTACGACAGGAATATTGCTAGGAGCGAATCATCATTTGCCGTGAAAGGACTTGGAATTTGATACCGATTAAGGCATCAGCATCGCTACCACTGGGACATTGCCAGGAGCGAATCATCATTTGTCTCTGTCGATATCGAACAAAGGTGGCTTAGCAAATAGGGTTAGGATCCTGTTGACTAAGGCTTCTGACTCCATGAGCCGTAAGGGTCTCATAAAGATATTTCTTCCTACAAGTTGTGAGGATCTCGTAGGTGCGTTTTCTCCTTAAGAATCGTGAAGATCTTCAACTGTGCGTTCTCTTATAAGTCGTAGAGATCTTATAAGAGTGTTTTCTCCTTATAAGTCGAGAGGACTTATAAGCGTTTGTTCACCGAATAGGGGAATTTCACGCTATTGTTGGAACTTGGTAGGAGGAGACGTTTATTTGTGCCCGTGGATTGTATACAAGGGTCAACATTGAACCACTTGTAGGGCAGTCTGTGGAGTGTGATGGCTTAAGAACATGTTCAGATCCATGTAGCTTAAGGCTTTTGAATCTTATGAGCCGTGAGAGTCTCATAAGAGGGTTCTCCTTGCGAGTCGTGGGGATCTCGTAAGTGTAATTTCACCTTTAGGAATCATAGGGATCCCTAAGTGTGTCGCTCCTTTGTGAGTCGTAAGAATCTCACGCAGGTATTTTCTCCTTACAAGGTCAAGAGGACCTTGCAAGTGTCTTTTAACGAGATTGCGCCCTTTCGGGTTTTCACAAACTCGCCGGTAGCCTTGCTGTTTTTACTCACGGAGCCTTTTCGGGTTTTCATCCGTGCCCATTTTGCTTATAGACGTACCGTTTTTTTTGCGTCAGCTTTAGGATGCCGCGGTTCGTAGTAGTTTACAGACATTTCGGTCAGTCGTTAGTTTTAGGACGTTTTGGTCCATTGTTGACGTTTTGGAGACAACGGTTTTGCTTATAGAGTTTGGGCTTAGGAAGATAGCGAGCGGACGTAAGCATCATCATCTATCGTTGACCTAGGCCGTGACTCATCAGGCGTAGTATTTTTTCAGGAACCGGCCATTTTTTTGGCCTGAAGGGTCTTTCGCTATGCATGTCCATGAGCAAATAAGCCCCACATTGGTAAACTTTGTCTATGATGTACGGGCCCTCATAGTTTGGCTTGAATTTCCCCCGTTTGGCATGATTAGGGATCATAGGTCTCTTGACCACCAGTACGAGTTCGCCTTGGCAAAATGTCCTCGGCCTAGTCAAACTCTCGTATGAGCGCGTCATCTTTGCTTTGTAAGCCTCCAAGTTTTGATGCATCATGAGCCGAGTTTTATCAAGGGCGTCGAGCTCTTCATGTCGAAGGTGAGTATTCTCTTCTTCTATTAGCTCGTAATGAACTGCCACTTGCAGAGAGGGTAGATCTATCTCCAAGGGGAGTACCGCTTCTGTGCCGAATACCAATGCATACGGCGTTGTATTCGTAGATGTTTTGAATGTAGTTCGATACGCCCAGAGAGCTTCATGCAATCTCTCGTGTCAGTATTTTTTGTTTTTGGACACCGTCTTCTTTATGATCTTCGTCAAGGTCTTGTTGAAAGCCTCAGCCAGACCGTTAGCTCAGAGATTATAGACCGAAGAGTATCTCCAGTCTATGTTATGTTGTTGTGCGAAGTGGCTGATTTTATGACTTCTATAGGCCGGCCCGTTATCGGAGATAATCCGTCGCGGAGTGCCGAATCGATAGATGACGTGTGTCTTGAAGAAATGGAGAATATTCTCCGTCTTCACTTCTCTTAGCGGTACTGCTTCTGCCTAATTAGAGAAGTAATCAGTTGTCGCCAATACAAACCGGTGTCCCCTGGATAACACTGGTTCGATGGGTCCGATTATATCGGTTCCCCACATTTCGAACGGCCAGCTAGCCACTGTCGGGTGTAGCGGATTAGGATGCCGGTGGATGAAGTCTCCGTGAATTTGGCACAAGTAGCACTGCTTCGCATATTCGAGGCAGTCTTGGATCATCATGGGTCAATAGTAGCCTATCCTTTTGATCTTCAGCTTCATCTTTGGCCCGGCTTGATGAGAACCGCAGAGTCCGTCGTGAGTTTCTTGGACGACTTTCATTGCTTCTTCCGGTCCTAGGCATCTTAGCCACAGAGAGTCAAACAACCTCTTATACAGCGTATCATTGACGAAAGCGAAAGACAGAGCACTTTTCGTGAGCTGATGTCTTGAGGATGCATCTTCAGGTGTCCGACGGGATTTGAAGTAGTCTATAAATACTTCTCTCCAATCCCTAGACTTTTCTTGGTCTTTTATGTTAGTTATATGTATGCCCTAGAGGCCATTACTATACATAGGATGTATATTGTAGTGGATGCTTGGACATATATAGGGAGGACTTTCTTGCTCGACATGATAGTATGCTATCTGGTTGCTCTTTACCTTAACGTGTACACTGATTGTCTCTCTGCTACATGTTGGTAAAGCCCTTAGGATGTGTACTTGACTACCTGAATTATGATGCGGATCATACTAGTGGGGACATGGTAGTCCATAAGTACATCCTTCAAGGTCCCTAGTCGTGGGTGTATCGAGACGGGGCATCGATATACCAGAGTAGACTAGCGTATACCTTCTCGACCCATACAGATGGGCGATGGATGATCCCATATCCATTGGTGTTTGACATCAGAGATGATATATGGGTGCTCAGTGGAGACTGGGTACACTGGACGGACTTGCCGAGAACTCCCAGATGGCATTATACCTTACGTCAGATGGCAGTTCTCTGGTGACACTGGTACAGAGTAGTTTTTTGACCCGAGATCGTCATAGAGTCTTGTGTGATTCCCACCGTGCTTTGATTTCCACCTTACCACGTCCAAGAGGGCGTGCAAAATGGTGGTTTTTGGGTACAGTCCCGAATCACATGGAGGCAATGAGCGATAGGAGGGGATTCGTCTCTCCCGGTATAGGGAGTTGATGTTGCGCTGTGTTCGATTGGCTATAACCGGAAATCCCTGGCCAGGGTTGCTGAGATTTACTGGTAAGTGTTATCAGTAGTTTCTCGAACTGTTATAGACCTCATATCGACACGACTTATCGAGCTGCTGGGGTCTGACGTTTACCACCCCTAGGCGAGATATGCGACATATCAGACGAACAGACCGGACTGTACGGTAAGTGTTACTGGTTGGATTCACAGGAGTGTGAGCGGGCTTGCTCGTCGATCTTCTGATCGCTCAATACCCGGGTGGCCGTTACGTTTAGCAGACCGCTTACGGCTTGTGGGTGTTTGATATGATCATCACCTGCGGCCGGCGTATTGACGAGTCTTTAGAGTCCTACACAGAGGTTTCCTGGCTCAAGCGAAACGAAATAGGAGCGCATATGAGATATGTGCGGGACCGAGAATAATACCAGTATGAGATACTGTATTCTATTCTCGCGATTTGTATTATTGGACGGTTATATATGATATAGCCGGGATACCGAATCAAGTGTTGATTCGATACATTGATACACTTAATATTAGTCGGTTATATGCGATATGACCGGATCATTAAATCAAGTGTTGATTTAATGATTTAATGTATAATTATATATTTGATATATTACTTTACATTAACTAGTATTGGTTCACTTAAGATTGATTATCTCACTTGATCGTGCACATTGTATATATGATATAGTTTTGTGCACTAGATTGTATCATGTTTGATGATACATGCAAATTTGGGTGTATGTTTTCTTTAAACCATGTTTAAGTGAATGGTTAGGGTTTTGTTATCATTTCTTGATTATTTATTTTATTTATTTATTCATTTAAGCAAGAAAAGAAATGGTTGCTTTTTTTGTTTTTCCTTGAAGCTTCAAGAAGCTTTGACCATTTTTGTTTCTTTTGCTTAACCTAACCATTCACCTAACCATAGTTTATTCTCTACACTCAACCATGGTTGCATTATGATAGATATCACTTGGATTTTCTTTTTAATTATAATTCTTTTTCTTTCTTCTTCTCCATCTTCTTCATGAAGAGAAGAAACCATGGCTAGAAATTTTTCAAGTGATCATTCCAAGTGAGAAATCCAAATCCAAAGTGAACCCACTTCCTATTTCTTCATCCTCTACCACTTGCCATGTAGTATAGGGTGTTTTCTTCACAAGTTTCATAACTTGGTGAAGTTGGAGCTTGAGTTTGAGTTGCCTCGACGTAGATCATCTTCGGCATCGAAGTCGACGACCTAGCCCGATCATTTCTTCGACGAAACCATCGCTAGAGTCCGGGATCCGATGATCGCAGCAGAGGGACATCATCACGGAGCTAAGAAAGTGGAGGACCGGATCTACAAAGGTTGTAGTCTCTTTCACTTAGCAGTAAAGTTGTTTACTACTTGTATGTTTCGCCTAATTTCTAGTTAACGATCCGTATTAGGGTTTCTCGGCACCGGAATTTTTTGAATTTGGCATGGTTGATGCCTTGTGAGACCTCATTAGCGTGCCTAGGAACCCTACATTTTATTTGTAGGGTCGTTTGCTTGGTCACTTCCTTTTCTTCAGACTACTCCGGAGATATTTCCGCTGGTGCAAGAACCCGGCGGCTTTGCACAATGATCCTCACGTCATCGAGGTTTTCGTCAGCCAGTTCTTTAGCGAGTTTGGCTAATGCATCCGCCTTGCTATTTTCCGCTCGCGGTATGCTTTCCAGGGCGTAGGAAGGGATTGGAGTCAGCAATTGTTGCACTCTCTCACCGTACTTTACCAACTCTAGTTTGCATGTTTGATAGTCGCCATTTACTTGACTAACGACCAACTGGGAGTCTCCGTATATGAGGAGGTTTTCGATTCCCATGTCGACAGCGATCTCAAGACCTGCTATCAAAGCTTCATATTCGGCCTCATTATTCATCTTCGGGTCTGTTAAGGAGAAGGCAAAGCGCATTATCCCTCCTTGTGGAGTCACGAAGATAAGGCCTACCCCAGATTTGATTATAGAGGTGTTGTGTTGTCGCTTCTTCATAGATGATTCTACGTCGAAGTAAAGTTCCCATCGGGTGTCACTCTCTCTTCTCCCCCGGTCGATCATGTCAAACGCGTGCTCGCCTGGCAATTCGCAATTTAGGGGTGAGTCGGCTGGTATCGGATGCTCAGCGAGAAAGTCGGCGATGGCCTGGCCTTTCACTGCTGTTGAAGTCGAAAATTGCACCCCGGTTGACCAAGTCAAAGTCAAAGTCAACCCCAAGCCAAGTGGGCCCATGCCCAGGTCGAGTCCGAACATGAAGCGGTCGGCCCTCCCCCATACCAAAATGAAATCATGTAATAAATAATTTTTATGTAATTTTTTTTTTACGCATGAATGTAAACAAAATCGGCATAAAGCCAAATTTTTGTAAGCCCATGGCTTATGTGCAAAAAGAAATGGCATATGAGCCATGGGATGGGAGAAATGCCATTTTGTAAACCCAATGGGCTATATGTAAATATGTAAGCCTATATAAGAAAACATGATGAAAATATCTAAGAGACTTTTCATTCTCCTAAAAAACTAGGGTTCTTTGTGCCTCCTGCTCCTTCATCAAGGTTCTAAACCTTCTTCCCCTTTTTCAATTAAATCAAGAGTTTTACTCTTTTTTTTCCAAAACTAAATAGTTTTTCACCACAAAACCTACAAAGGGGAACTCAGATCTTCCACCAGATCTTAGAAAGGATAGATTTTTAAAATCTCACATCTCTTGATCTTCAAGATCCTGCCAACAGAGGAAGAAGAAGGAGACCTATCTCCAGAAACCCCACTTTGGGGAAGAACTAGGGATCAAGGGGAGAAGTCCTTCATCAGCTTCAAAACATCTTAGGAGTTTAACTCCTCATATACACAAAATAATAAGTGCTTCTTTCTGGGAGTACAACTCCCATTGCAGGGACCAAGTCCCTTTTGCCGCCCTTGCGCTCAAAGCGCTAGCAACCAAAGCGCTAGCGCCTGAGCTCCCACGTGTTGACACGTGGGGCGCTAGCGCTCAAAGCGCTAGTGCCCTTGCGCTCAGAGCGCTAGCACCCAAAGCGCTAGCACCCGAGCGCCCACGTGCTGACACGTGGGGCGCTAGCGCTCAAAGCGCTAGCGCTCTTGCGCTCAGAGCGCTAGCGCCCAAAGCACTATCGCCCGAGTGCCCACGTGCTGACACGTGGGGCACTAGCGCTCTTGTACTTAAAGCGCTGGCGCTTTTTCCAACGCATCCTTTGGATGCCCTTTCCTTTTTTTTTATTTATTATATATATATGTATATATACACACACATACTCTACAACACTGTTCCTCCCAAAAAAATTTTGGGCCGGGACGCTGCCCCGCACCCCGTTAGGGAGCTGCTAGCCCCCTTGACCCCCAGCCCGCTATCCAGGTAGTGGGACCCCCGTAAAAACTCTGCGGGGTCCTCGATATATCCAAAACCCTTTCAAAACACGACACTGCACATTGAGTTCGCATGACCAGTTTAACCCGCCAATCGGAGGTTCTCTCGCTCCACAGGCGAGGGGTAATTAACGGCAGCTTAGTCCGCGGCTGCCGGAGATTTGGATCCCCACAGTCAATAAACCCTGGCCTACCCTAGGCAGGGAGAATATGTAGTACGCCTGACAAGCGCGCGCGTATTCTCATCTTAATGGGGTGACGAAAAACACCCTATAGACTCTGGCATGCCCGGTGGGACCTTTCTCTCCTCCCATATTTCGGGTTAAACGTTCATGCGAACTCAATCAATATACATATCTACATTTATACTAAAATAATGCTCTTTCATGCAGGTTTTCAAGCAATCACTTCTCAACGATATCTCCAAATATGAACGCAGCTCTCGGCACGGCTCCCATCTCCTACACGATGAAGATGGATGCCAGGACGGTCCTTCCGGCCAGTCTCGGGAGACAGAGGGAGGAGGAGCCGCTACCATTTGGCTCTATTTTGTTCGTGTCAGCTAACGTCGTCCCTGCTCTCCAAGCTCCAGTAACTGACAAACCGGTCTCGAAAGGTAAGAGGCCAAATGTGGTGGTCTCAAGGGCGCCCCAACCCAGACACGAATCGGTGTTCAAACGACTCTCCATGGCCACAGCTGGGGGCAAAGCCGTCAGAACAAAAGAAGTTTCCAGACGTCGCAGGCAAGCCCAGGCGATACTTCGACGGACATGCAGGCAGATGTTTTCTCAAGCCTCCACATCACTCAGCCTATGGCGGCTTCCCGGAAAGCAGAAGCCGGCCAAGCGCTTAAGGCAGAAAAGCTGAGGCAGAAGCGGCTCAGATACAGAGCCAACAAAAGGGCTACGGCTCCGGCCATGTTAAAACTTATGAATTTCCAAAGTCCGGACGGCTCCGCGAAACCAGCTGCTAGTGATGAAAGGATGGCTGAATGTGTTATCCACACCGTCTACATGGTGGGCACGTGTCCCAGCGACAACCTTCGCAGCAAAAGCAAGGATGGGGCCACCACATCTCAAATCCAACCTGGTGTGAATATAGTTGTCACTTCTCAAGACCAGCGTCCTCCGGAGGGTGATGAAAATCCTCCCAGTGAGGCTGATAGGCAGAGAGAGCCCTCAGTTTATGAAGTGTCGGGCTCGGAAAGCGAAGATGAGCCAACTTTCCATCCTAAGACCGCAGAGCAGCAACTTCTCCAAGGGCTCTGAAAGCAGCTCAGGAACAAAGACAAGGAAATGGCCAAACTCTACTCCAAAATTGATGACTTGACGAATGTCGTGATGCAGCTCACGGCCCGACTCGCCTCTCAGCCGCCCAATCAAGCGCAGGGCTCTGCTCGTGAACCGTAAAACGGTGTCCCAAGGCAGCCGACGCCTATTCCCTCAAATCCAAAGGTGGGCGGACCGCACGAAAGTCGGTCGCATCCTATCTCGGGAAATGTCTTGGCTACTGATGACAGTAGCCCGCTAACTCAAGATCAAATCATGGATTTGGTTGCCAGCAAAGTCAAAACATTGGTGGCCGAAGCCGAAGTGCAAAAAGATATCAGCAGTAGTGGGAGACCATATCCTGCTCAGTATGATCTAGTAGAATTTCCTAGCGGCTATGTCATCCCCAAATTCGGAAGATTCGATGGGATGGGAAATGCGAATCAGCACATCGCCCACTTTAAAGCCTCATGCGGGAATACTGGGGGCAATAACGCGCTTCTCCTCCGCCAGTTCGCTAATAGCTTGGCCGATGTTTCTTTCGACTGGTACACGAGCATACCGGATGGCTCCGTCACAACTTTCATCCAAATGGAGTCTCTGTTTCGGCAGAAGTTCATGAGCGTTAGCGATAAGATCACCATCGCTGACCTCGTAAGGACCAAGCCAAAGAACAACGAAAGCAGCACGGATTTTATAACCCGATGGCGCAATCTCTCCGTCAAATGCGAACCGCCGATAGAGCAGGACCAATTTGTCAGTCTCCTCGTCGGAAATCTCAACAATTGGATGGGCCCGTTTCTATGCACCGCGGGTCTCAAAACATTCCAAGAGCTGACCAGGAAAGTTCAGATGCTGGAGCGCTCAAAGCAGGAGTCCTCCTCGAATTCCCAAAATAACAATAGGTCCTGGAGAAACCGAAAGGACGATAATCGCAAAGGAGGAAACTCCGATGATTCTGAATCTTTCAACACTTCGACTAACCGAAATAAGCAAGGGTTGAGCGGGCCTAGTGCCAACCAGCCTCGGAAGCCTGTGTTCGGAGAGGGAGGAGATCTCCATTGAAAGAGAAGCTGGATAGGGTCTATTCCTTCAGACGGGACAAAATCCATAAAATATTCAAAGACGCCCTGAGGAACGGTCTACAACTGCCAGAGTCAAAAAGACCGCAGGAAGCGAATATGACCGATGACCCCAAATACTGCCCCTATCATAGAGTGATAGGTCATGCCATTGAGGACTGCTTCGTCTTCAAAGATTGGGTCGAAAAGCAATACAAGGCAAGAGAGATAGAACTGTCCAAAGGCGTGTTAACAAACAGTCCAGCTGCGACCGCCAATTTCATACAAACGGAGACCGAAGTTCTTCATGAAACTGATTCTCTCAGACATCTGCTTTTCTCTGAAAACAATTGACCACCATGTCACTAAACTGGGAATAATCGATCTCTAAGTCGTTAAACTGGGAATGTAAAAAAAATATGTAAATAAACAAAAAAATGTGTAAATAAAAGAAAAATAAAGAAAAGCCGAAATGATGGGGCAACTCGCAATAAAAATCAGTGAGTAAAATAAAGATGAAAATAAAGCCGAAATGATGGGGCAACCGCGAATAAAAGTCGAAATGATGGGCAATCGCGATCTTCGTGATAAGAAAAGCTGAAATGATAGAGCAATCGCGGTAAAACAAAAAACAAACAAACAAAAAAAAAACGGTGAATGATGAGTCGCTCCTGGTACCATATTCCAGTGCAGCGATGCAGACGCCAACAAAAATCCGATTTTTCAAAATTTCCCCAGCCCTACGGCCAGTCCCTAAATTGACTACCGTATACAATCCACGGGCTCAAATAATTCTCATCACGTCCATGCCCCACCGCAACCACCAGTTACGCGGCGGGTCTCCGCCCTTGGAATTATGCTCCATTGGGAAGACCCACTCATGTATCCTCACGATACATGAGGAGAACAAACCTTCGTGGGATCCTTACGACTCACAAAGGAAAAACACACTTGGGGGTCCTCACGACTCCTAAGGAGAAAATGCACCTACGGGATCCTTATGACTCGTAGAGAGAAAATACTTTTATGGGACCCATACGGCCCATAAAATTGAAAAGTCTTAGGTTATAGGGATCTAAACCTGTCTCCTAAGCCATCGCTCCCCAATCCCCAAGTAGCGAATGATGAGTCGCTCCTGGTACCATATTCCAGTGTAGCTGTAAGTGCACGGCGGCGCCCCGGCCGTCAATCCGACGGCCAAATGCGGAAGCGGTGATAAACTTTAATTTTTCTTGAACTGGCAAACCGCCGCGCACTAATACCCGGATCGAACCATTAATTAGTCCTAGCTATCTACAAGAAAGGGAATAGAGATATACCGACGATCCAAGTCCTCCGGTCTTCTCGTTATAGTCCCGATCTCCTGCGGAATGTCCCGTCTCCTCCTCGTCGCCGGAAGTGCACCACAACGCCTACTTCTTTTACGGGCTCCCACCTCAATGCCGAGGCAACTCGGGCACGAAGCTGGCTAGTCGACGTGCCCAAGATTTGCTGTAGAATGTTGTGTAGAACTTGTGTCTCATTTTGGGTTTCGGATGTTGCCTTTTTGAGATGGTGGAGGAATTGATTTTTGGGATGAACTAGAGAGCTTTCCTTAGCACCATGAGAACCAAAAATTGCCACACAAAATGAATCCAATCCCCACTCCAATAGTGGCCGGCCCAAGCATATGTGAAGGGTGAGAATGGAGAGAAAGTCAAGGGAGTGGGTGAGCTATCATGCAAGCATGGATAAAGAGTGATGATTAAAACAAAATCATCACAAACAAAAACAAACACTCCAAAACAACCATGATGACTCCAAATGGTCAAGCCATCATGAAGAGGTCAAGAAGTCAAGGTCAAAGGAGCAACCATGATGATCCAACCAATATGTAAAGAACCCCCTCCACAAACACTTATTTGCAACAATGCAAATAAGCCCTCCTCCACCAATCTTCGGCCAATGAACGATACAAAGGAAATCGGTCGAAACGAAAAGCAAACTGGCAACTCCAGAAAACTGGTCCCGTAATAAATTACAGGAAAACCCCGATACTGTGCATACACACCCGCATTTGTATTCTGACCGAAATACAAATGCAATGAGACAAAATCTACACTGTACTATACTAGGATCCGGCTTAAACCAAAGCCGGCTAGTAATATCCGTTCGATCCTGATCCGTGCAATACCGCACGTATCTGATCGAACCCTGCCATATATCCATACGGCCTATAGTACAAACTGTCCGATCCTGATCCGTGCAATACCGCACGTATCTGATCGGACCTTGCCATATCTCCATACGACCTCTACAACTTTTCGCCCGAAAGCTGAGTAACTGAATGTGGGGGACTCTAAAGACTCGTCAACACCTTGGTTGTGGATTTAACCACTAGCACGTCAGAGGTATAAGCCAATACGTAACGGGCTACCAGGTATTGACTAAAAGGGACGTCTGTGAGCGAACTCAGCCTGACAACCCTACTGAGCCTGTCAGTGACAATATCCGTACAGTCCGGTCCGTTCGTCTATGAGCATCGCATGGCGGGCCTAGGGGGTTGGTAAAAGTCAGACCCCCAAAAGCGGTACAAGTCGTGTCGGAGTGTAGCCCAGAACACCCTGAGATACTACTGGAATACCTACCAGTAAATCTCCTTGCCTCGGCCGAGGGCTTCGTGTAATGGCTCTCCTAGACACAGCACGACCTCACCCCCAATACCGGGAGAGACGAACCCCTGAAGATGAGCTCACTGCCTCCATGTGGCTCGGGACTGTACCCAACTAAAACCTGTTTGCACGACTCCTTTGAGCCGTGGTAGGGTAGTAATCAAAGTACAGTGGAAACTCACACAAGACAAATGACGATCCCCAGGTCGATGAACTAACCTGTACACATGTCACCAGGGAACTGCCATCTGACGTCTGGTATATGACCAACTGGCATGTTCCCGGCGAGTCCTGTCCGGTGTACTCATAACCCAATGAGCACCTGTATACATCTTAGGTGATCCAACTGACACCAGTGGCTTGTGAGACCGGCCACCGCCCCTCGTCGGGGTCTCGACTGTATACACTAGTCTACTCTGGAGTATCGATGCCCTGTCTCGAAACTCACACGACTAGGGACCATTTAAGGATATGCTTATAGACCCCCAGCTCTCACTTATATGATCGCCCTCATACTGCTGGTGGTCAAGCAAGAATCCTAGGGGCTCTACCAACGTGTAATAGCGACTTGTCAGGTCACCTGAAACAGTACACGATGATAAAGGTAAACCAGATAGCATACTATCATCTCGAGTAAGACTGTCCTACCGGGATAGGTCCTCCATCAATCATTGCAATCACGTACCGTGACCTAATAATTGACTCTGAGGGCACTATCTCCAACAGTAGCGATGCAGACGCCAACCAAATTCCAAATCCCATACCCCAATGGCGAATGATGAGTCGCTCCTGGTACCATATTCCAGTGCAGCGATGCAGACGCCAACAAAGTCCCGAAATTTTTCCGGCCATACGATCTGGATCATACATCCTGTAAAACCGTATACAATCCACGGGCGTAAAACGATCCCTATCTCTCCCTAGTCTTACCGGTGAGACCACATTCAAAGTCCCACCAAAAATAAAACAAAATCAAAAAATATATAAATAAATAAAATTAAAAAAATGGTATGTCCACAAGAAAAATGGGCACGGATGAAAACCCGAAAGGGCTCCATGAGTAAAAACAGCAGGGCTGCCAGCGAGTTTGTGAAAACCTGAAAGGGCGCAAACTCGTAAAAAAGATGAAACACACTCGCAAAGTCCTCCCGACTTTGTGAGGAGAAAATTCCCGCGTGAGATTCTTACGACTCACAAAGGAGAAACACACTTAGGGGTCCCCACGACTCCTAAGGAGAAAATACACTTATGGGATCCTTACGACCCGTAGGGAGAAAATGCTTTGTGAGACCCTTACGGCTCACAAAATTGAAAAGTCTTAGGTGATAGGGACCTAAAACCTATCTCCTAAGCCATCGTTTCTTAATAAGCAAACGCAAATGATGATTCGCTCCTGGTACCATATTCCAGTGTAGCGATGCTGATACCAAACAAAAACCAATTCCCAAATCCTCTCGGGGCAAATGA
Source organism: Agapanthus africanus (assembly GCA_030015575.1). Lineage (NCBI taxonomy): Eukaryota > Viridiplantae > Streptophyta > Magnoliopsida > Asparagales > Amaryllidaceae > Agapanthus > Agapanthus africanus. The sequence continues at coordinate 516,604,574 of CM057350.1, forward strand.
TGAGTTGCTCCTGGCATTATTCCAGTGCAGCAATGCAGATGCCAAACCAAAACCAAATCCTCAAATCCACTCATGGCAAATGATGATTCGCTCCTGGTACCATATTCCAGCGTAGCGATGCTGATGTCAACCCAAATCAAATCAAACCAACAACCTCTGCGGCGGAATCATGCTTCGTCCCAGAATTTAACCCGTGCCGAAATCATGCTTCGCCTCGGTGTATTTGCCTTCCCTGTCGAAATTATGCTTCAGCTCGGAATCAACCAGCAAGCTCTACGTCGGAATTATGCTTCATCTCAGAATGTGCACCCCGTGTCGAAATCATGTTTCGCCTCGGTGTACCTGCCTTCCCTGTCGAAATTATGCTTCGTCTCGGAATCAAGTCAACCAGCAAGCTCTGCGTCGGAATCATGCTTCGTCTCAGAATGTGCACCCCGTGTCGAAATCATGTTTCGCCTCGGGATATCTACCTTCCCTGCCGGAATTATGCTCCGCCTCGGAATCAAATCGACCAACAAGCTCTGCGCCGGAATCATGCTTCATCTCAGAGTGTACCCCGTGTCGAAATCAAGCTTCGCCTCGGTGTATCTGCCTTCCCTGTCGGAATTATGCTTTGCCTTGGAATCAACCAGCAACCTCCTCGTCAGAATTAAGCTCCGCCTCGGAATCAAGTTGACCGTCCATGTCGTAAAAAGGGCAGTGCAGGCTTCCCACAAATCGGGAACCAAATCGCTCCGGATCAGAGCGTTGACCGTCCATATCGCAAAAAGGGCAGTGCAGGCTTCCTAAAAAGCAGGAACCAGATCACTCCGGGCCAGGGAAAAGTCTACCACGGACACTCCATCTCGGAGGTGCGTCAAGCGTCGACCGTCCATGTCGCAAAAAGGGCAGTGCAGGCTTCCCACAAATCGGGAACTAAATCGCTCCGGATCAGAGCGTCGACCGTCCATGTCGTAAAAAGGGCAGTGCAGGCTTCCTACGAAGCAGGAACCAGATCACTCCGGCCCAGGGAAAAGTCTACCGTGGACACTCCGTCTCGGAGAAGCATCAAGCGTCGACCGTCCATGTTGCAAAAAGGGTAGTGCAGGCTCCCCACAAATCGGGAACCAAATCGCTCCGGATCAGAGCGTCGACCGTCCATGTCGCAAAAAGGGCAGTGCAGGCTTTCCACAAATCGGGAACCAAATCGCTCCGGATCAGAGCATCGACCGTCCATGTCGCAAAAAGGGCAGTGCAGGCTTCCTACAAAGCAGGAACCAGATCACTCCGGGCCAGGAAAAAGTCTACCACGGACACTCCATCTCGGAGACGCGTCAAGCGTCGACCGTCCATGTCGTAAAAAGGGCAGTGCAGGCTTCCCACAAATCGGGAACCAAATCGCTCCGGATCAGAGTGTCGACCGTCCATGTCGCAAAAAGGGCAGTGCAGGCTTCCCACAAATCGGGAACCAAATCGCTCCGGATCAGAGCGTCGACCGTCCATGTCGCAAAAAGGGCAGTGCAAGCTTGCTACAAAGCAGGAGCCAGATCACTCTAGGACAGGGAAAAGTCTACCACGGACACTCCGTCTCGGAGACGAGTCAAGCGTCGACCGTCCATGTCGTAAAAAGGGCAGTGCATCCAAAAAAGTGGGAACCAAAGCAAGTCGCCACCACGTGAAAGAAGATCCATCAATTTCATACACACGACTCACATATGTGATGTGCATTTATTGATGGGGGGCACTTTGTTGAAGTCGAAAATTGCACCCCGGTTGACCAAGTCAAAGTCAAAGTCAACCCCAAACCAAGTGGGCCTATGTCCAGGTCGAGTCCGAACATGAAGCGGTCGGCCCTCCCCATGCCAAAATGAAATCATGTAATAAATAATTTTTATGTAATTTTTTTTTACGCATGAATGTAAACAAAATCTGCATAAAGCCAAATTTTTGTAAGCCCATGGCTTATGTGCAAAAAGAAATGGCACATGAGCCATAGGATGGGCAAAATGCCATTTTGTAAAGCCCAAGGGGCTATATGTAAATATGTAAACCTATATAAGGCAACATGATGAAAATATCTAAGAGACTTTTCATTCCCCCAAAAAACTAGGGTTCTTTGTGCCTTCTGCTCCTTCATCAAGATTCTAAACCTTCTTTCCCTTTTTCAATTAAATCATGAGTTTTACTCTTCCTTTTCCAAAACTAAATAGTTTTTCACCACAAAACCCACAAAGGGAAACTCAGATCTTCCACCAGATCCCAGAAAGGATAGATTTTTAAAATCTCACATCTCTTGATCTTCAAGATCCTGCCAACAGAGGAAGAAAAAGGAGACCCATCTCCAGAAACCCCACTTTGGGGAAGAACTAGGGCTCAAAGGGAGAAACCCTTCATCAGCTTCAAAACATCCTAGGAGTTTAACTCCTCATATACACAAAATAATAAGTGCTCTTTTCTGGGAGTACAACTCCCATTGCAGGGACCAAGTCTTTTTTGCCGCCCTTGCGCTCAAAGCGCTAGCAACCAAAGCGCTAGCGCCCGAGCGCCCACGTGCTGACATGTGGGGCACTAGCGCTCAAAGCGCTAGCGTCCTTGCGCTCAGAGCGCTAGCGCCCAAAGCGCTAGCGCCCGAGTGCCCACGTGCTGACACATGGGGCACTAGCGCTCAAAGCGCTAGCGCTCTTGCGCTCAGAGCGCTAGCGCCCGAGCGCCCACGTGCTAACACGTGGGGCGCTAGCGCTCTTGTGCTCAAAGCGCTGATGCTTTTTCCCACGCATACTTTGGATGCCCTTTCCTTTTTTTATTTATTTTATATATATGTATATATACACACACATACTCTACAACACTGTTCCTCCCAAAAAAAAATTGGGCCGGGGAGCTGCCCCGCACCCCGTAAGGGGGCTGCTAGCCCCCTTGACCCCCAGCCCGCTATCCGGGTAGCGGTACCCCCGTAAAAACTCTGCGGGGCCCCCGATATATCCAAAACCCCTTCAAAATACGACACTGCACATTAAGTTCGCATGACCAGTTTAACCCGTCAATCAGAGGTTCTCTCGCTCCAAAGGCGAGGGGTAATTAACAGCAGCTTAGTCCGCGGCTGCCGGAGATTCGGATCCCCACAGTCAATAAACCCCGGCCTACCCTAGACAGGGGGAATCTGTAGTACACCTGACAAGCGCGCGCGTATTCCCATCTCAATAGGGTGACGAAAAACACCCTACAACTGCCTTGAGGGGACAATGTGTTATCGAGAACTCTATCAAAAGGAGGGCCCATTTAGCGAGCCTCCCTGTTAGTATGGCTCTTGAAATCAAATATTTGAGAGGATCCACTTTTAGATGAGGTGGACCTCATGCGCCCAACGCATAGTGTCTGAGCTTCGTTATCGCGAAGATTAATGCCCGGCAGTGTTTTTCAATTAGGGAGTAGTTGTTTTCTGCCCCCAGGAGAACTCGACTCAAATAGTAGAGGGCCCTCTCTTTCCCTTAGTCGTTCTCCTGTGCCCATAGTGCGCCTAAAGAACCTTCAAGGGCTGTTGTGTACAGAATGAGAGGTTTTCCCTTGACCGGAGCGGTCATCACCGGCGGATTCTGCCGGTATTGCTTGATTTTGTCCAGTGCGCTTTGTCATTTGCGATCCCAAACGAACAGGGTCCCCTTCTTCATTAAATGACTATAGGGGCGGCATTTGCCGGAGAGATTAGCTATGAACCGCCGGATATATGCGAGCTTTCCTTGAAGAGACCGCAGTTGCTTGAGAGTCCTTGGCGGAGGCATCTCCATGATCGCCTTGATCTTTGACGGGTCTATTTCAATGCCCCGGTGTCATACGATGAATCCTAGGAATTTACCTGAGGAGACTCCGAACGCGCATTTGAGAGGGTTCATCTTCAAGTTGTATTTCCGAAGATGTTGAAACACGATCTTCAGATGCTCCCAATGTTCCTCGTACGATTTGCTTTTAACCACGAGGTCGTCGATATAGCATTCGATGATTTCATGTATGAGGTCATAGAAAATCTTCGTCATGGCCCTCTGATAGGTGGCGCCGGCGTTCTTCAGACCGAAAGGCATCACTTTATAGCAGAATATGCCCAATGGAGTCCGGAAAGCGGTATGCTTCTGGTCCTCGGGATGCATCTTTATTTGATTGTACCCTGATGAGCCGTCCATGAAGGAGAAGACTTTGTGAGTGGACATGTTGTCTATCATCGGCTCGGTAACCGGTACAGGAAAATCATCCTTTGGGCAAGCTTTGTTAAGGTCTCGAAAATCCACGTAGATGCGCACTGTCCCATTTTTCTTCATCACTGGGACGATGTTGGCAATCCAGTCAGGGTACTGAACTTCTCGGACGAAACCGGAGTCGATTAGCTTCTTGACCTCGGCGTTGATACTCATTTCAAGTTCGAGACGCATTCTTCTCGGTGCTTGTTTGATTGGCTTGACGTCCGGAGATATCGCCAATTCATGCACAGCTACTTCTGGATCTAGTCCCAGCATTTCGGAGTAGTTCCATGCGAAACAGTCTTTATACTGCATGAGCACGTCTTTGAGCGTAGCCACCTTTTCTTCAGACAACAGCTCACTGACGAACGTCGGCCGTGGGTCATTTGCCGTCCCCAAGTTGATTTTTCTGAGGTTATCTGCAGTATTATGTATCCCATCTTCCAGATCTTTGGCGCCGGTGGAAACTCTAAGATCACCTCGTGATCATCGTTTTCGAAGCACCAGGGGAGGTCAACCATATCCTCGCGTACTCCTTCTCCTGACAGCGTTATCGCGTGACAGGTACGGGATCTCTTCCAAGACCGATGTTGATTCGACTCTACTCTCGCTGCATACGCGGCTTTCGGTTCATGCTTCTGTGGCGAGGCTACCCTCCAATTGCTGGATAAAGCGAACCTGCCTTGCTGATACTGGTCTTCTACCCAGTCTTTAAATGTAAAGAAGTCTTCAAGAGGATGTCCTATCGCTCGGTGATAGGAGCAATAATCCGGATGAGAGGCATCGTCTGCTTGTCCGGGGTGTTTGGACTCCGGGAGCGTAATCATTTGATATTTTATGACAAGATCGAATATCTTCCTTATCTTGTCTTGGGGAAAAGAATATGCTCGACCCATCTTTTTTATAAGAGACAAATCTCGGCTGCCCAATTCTCGATCGCGTGGCTTCTTGGGCCCGCTTTGCCTCTGTCGAACGTTTTTTCCGTTCTTTAGCTTGTTTCTACCTCTGCGTCGGGTCTTTTGTATGACGGGCTGGCGACGAAGAGCATCGTCATTCTCCGTAGCCTGCTGAAGGAGGCGCTGCATCCTGGCTTTCTCGTAAATGGCCATTTCACGGTTGTGGTCATTCCGGACCTTTTGACCTGCCTCCCTTATTAGCTTGTCCATCTGTTCTTCGAACGACAGACTTGGCACTTTCATAGCGGGACCTTGTTTTGGTTCAGGGTTAGCGTCTTCTAACAGAGCATCTCCTTCTTAATCAAAGTCATGTATAACGTAGCAGCCATAAAATCGTTCCCGTTTCTTGGATTGAACTTATCCAAGCCCGATCGTTTCCATTCTCCCGTTGGACAATATTCGATGAGTTCCAGGGACGTTCCAGATCTTGTTGTAGAACTGAGCTTGTCGAGCAGTCTGTTTGAAGGGCACGCTTTGGCGCCTCAACAGCCTTTTTAATCATTATGTGGAGTATCTGGGCAGACGGATGGGCTGGAGCCTGTCAAGCATACAATCGACACCATGCCAGATTTCTTCCTCCACTTTATTCTCCACGGATCGATAAAAGAGGATCGCCTTTTCATCTTTCCGCCTGGGAGGGACGTAGGACGTCTGCAGCTCTTATATACTATAGGTATCGAGTGTGTCGAGTTCTTTGTAATGCTTTCTCGGGACCACGGCGGTTTGCAAACTCTGATCATCTCCGGTGAAGGCCTGCATCGATGGGCGGACCGAGAACACTGCGTTTACCTCGTCTTCAGAGTCACTGCCAAAAACCAGAATATAGGTAGACGGTCCCGGCTTGTTGCATTAGGGCGGCTCCGAATAGACTATCTCTTCTTCCTCCTCAGTATCGCTCTCGAAGACCGGAATAGTGGTGATAGCTTTTTGCTTATTCTCCGGTTTATGGCATCTTTCCGTGTCTTCAAAGTCTGGCAGAAAGTACTTTGCGTCCTCGTATTTGCGGACTTCATTCACGGAGAATGGGTTTAGCTCCCCCGTTACGGTGTACTCAAGACCATCCTTGAAATACTTCATACACTGATGTTGTGTAGAAGGGATGATGTTGTATCCGTGTAACCAAGGCCTGCCGAGCAAAGCGTTGTAGCAAGTCTTGGCGTCAATGACATGAAATTTGATGTCAGTGACGAGCAGCCCGAAGCGTAATATCAGTATCACAGACCCGGGTGTCCGTGATGACTGAGAGTCGAACCCGGAGATAGTGATTTTATCCCGAGCGAGGTGTTGAACGCTCATGCAGATTTCTTTTAGCACTCTCACGTTGCGAAGGTTGACAGAGGACCCGTTATCAACTAAGATCTTCCCTATCTTGATGTCATGGCAGTATCCGGTGACATACAGGGGACGGTTGTGCTCACACGTCCTGAGGAGGAGATCTTCGTCGCCGAAAGTGACTTCAGCAGTGTGCACTTTTTCTAACCCGTCCTTCATCTTTTCTTCGTCAAGGAAAGCTTGGAACTGCTCGGGCTCTTGTAGTGCCTTGATCAAAGAATCTCTCGCCTTTTTAGATAGCAGAAGGGCATCGAGAATGCTCAGTTGCGAGGGTATCTTCCTCAGATGTGCCAGAACATTGTAATCCACCTTGTTTTTCTTTGGCGGGTCCTTGGCTGCTAACTCTTCAACGACTCGATCATCGAGGGTGATATCCTTAGGGACTTTTTCCTTCCCCTTATCTTTTTTGTTCGCTCCCTTGCTTGTGGGTCCGAGATTCTTTTCGGGTAGCGTACGATTGCGCGGCTGAATATTCTCGCAGGTTTTCGTCTCTTCTGCTTCGGAGGTGGGTTCTTTGAAGAGAGGGCCGAGGGCTATTTCCTCGTCAAAATCGCTTCCGAATGTGAGAACTTGCGATATCCCGAAATCGACCATGTGACAGTTAACGGCAGTTCTTCTGCGCCCATCTGTCGTGTTTCTTTGCTCCCGACGAGTCTTACGCTTCAATCGCCTGACGTGTTGTCGGTGGGCAACATATCCCTGCCACCAGTTTTTAAAGGCATTGCACTCTTCGGTAGGGTGCGTGATCCTCCGACGGTACAAGCAGTAATTTGGGTGTGCATCTAGTTCGTCGGGGAACGTATTTTCTGGAGTGTTTTCTTTAGAAGGCGGCAACTTCATTCCTATCGACAGGGCTTTAGCGAACTGCTTCCTTGTCTTGAACCTAGTTTTGCTGGCGGCAGAAGTGCTTCTATCCGGTTGGGGTATTTCAATCCTTTCATTCAGTCACCGACGTTTGGCTTTTTCGTATATGACGATTTCACGCTCTCGGTCAGTTTTGCTTTTCGGAAGCGCCTCGTTCAGGAATACGTCAATCATCTTGTCTGACGGTTCTAGGAGTTCTGGTTCAGGATCTGCCCCTAGTTTCTCTGCATCAGGAGCTTCTTTGCCATTTATCGAGTGAGAGATCATGTGGCAGCTCGCCACATAGTCTTCAGGCCCTTCTGAAGAATCGTCTCCTTCGTCAGCGTCAGCGTCTTCATTCTCAAAACCATGCTTAAAGAATTCGTCCAACGTGATTGGGGTTCATGCCTTCTGGTTATATTCTTCCAGTGTATCGATATATTTCTGCAGACCTGTACGGCTATCGTCGGGTTGGACGGGCTTCTTGGCCTTCTTCTTTTTCTTTAAAGACTTTGGAGGCTTGACCTGAATGTTTTGTCCACCATCACCAACTTTCAGCGTTGGGCGCGGCTTCAGCATCCCCTCAATAATTTCGGGCTCCAGCGGGCTCTTCCACCTAATCGCCGGACATGTTTGAAGGTCCTTCAGCATTCTTTTAGTCTTAGCTGAAAGGGCCATGTAACATTTTAGAAAAATAAAATATTATTTTTGGGAATTTTTATAATTAAATAATAAAATATTGAATATTTTAATAAGGCGGTATAATTAAATACCGATAAATTGGGAATTTTTTTGAAAATTATGGAAATTACTAAAAAGAGGATGCTTTATGTGATTCATGCAAATTATGAAAGTTTATGATTTATTTGGCACTATTTTAGTGCTAATCGCGATTAAAAATCGCTGATCGGGCTTTAAGCGTGTTTTGTGCACATGACATGCACATGTCATTTTTAACACTTGTTGCTTTTTCCTTCATGGTTATTTCTTCATTCATGCATGGTTGTTTGATTTTAAGTGAGAAGAAAAGAAAAGAAAACAAAAAGAAAAGAAAAGGGAAAAGGATTAAACAAATAAGCATGGGGGGTAGTTAGGAGGCATGGTGCTTTGACCTTGGACACTCTCTCTCTTTCCCTCACTCCCTCCCAAGACTCCAGCAGCAGCCCCTCCCTTTCCCCTTCTCCTTCTTCTTCTTCTTCTTCTTCTCTTCATTCAAGCTTCAAAAACTTCACCCAAAGTTTATCCCCACTTCACATAAAAGGTGCACAAGCTCACAAGCTACACTTTGAACCAAGAAAATTTGTATTTTGGCGCTGTAGAGGATTCATGAGTGTCAAATGAGGTAATCCCTTCACAATTAGTGTAGTATTTCATGTGCTTAAGTCTCATTTCAAGTTTAAAATCGATTTTGTGGTGTTTAGTGAACTTTGGAATCTCAAGTTGGGAATTAGGGTTTGATTTGACTAGAGATGGTGTAATTGGGCTTTAGAGATGACCTTAAACCCCCATAGATGATAGAAATCCAGACCAAACCCAACTGAAACCCAAAATACGGAATTTCAAAACTTTCATGTCGATTTGTGAGGTATTTGAGGGTGCAGGGAAATCTGGGATGACCTGGAACTTTTACGAGATAAATAAACAACTTCAGAGATCTAGTTAGAGCACCATGAGACCACCCTACAAAGACGACACCCTAACTCCCCAGGAAAACCGAGGAGGCCGGAATTTGTGCATCGGTGGCCGGCCACTTGGTGGAAGTAGGTGCCCTGGCTGCTTCTGTAGGTCATATACACCCTATATATTACCCTAGTGTTGTTTGCTTACTTTGTTTTGGCCTGAGACAAAATCTGGAGCATGTTTTCTTAGTTGCTGTTTTACGTTTAGTGTTGTTTATGGATTTAAGTTTTGGTATTTGTGTTTTACATCGATCACTTGACGTTTGTATGTCTCTATCGGGTGTTATTTGGTTAAGTTGCGAGGGCTAACCATAGGTTTTGACCTATGTGAGTTCCGCGTGTCGTTTTGGTTTCGATTTGGTTTTAATGCGATACGATACGTGTGACATGTAGGTACCCCCATGATGATTCGAGGCGATGAAGAAGATGGTGGCGACATCGACATCGGCAAGCGAAGCTCAGGTGAGTAGATATATATCTACGGGGGAAGACGGGTGGATGGCGTATAGCACCCCCGCAATTCATAGTATAGCTTATATATATAAATGGATATATACGTGGTTTATGATACGTGGATGATTATCAAAATATGATTATTGTGTTCATGGTTTAGTTTAGGATAATTTAGAAGTAAACTAGCATAGCTTCTTAGTCGCGAACCTTAGAATAGGTTCACACCCACACGCACACACGCATTTGCATACATCTATTTTACTTGTGCGTATATGGGGATATGTATATATATATATACACACATGGGTGTGGGACTTTGTGTGTGTGTGTGTGTATACACGTATACATATACACGGATTATGAGGATAGTACTTGGGATTTGAGATGAGTCGATGAGATTGGGCTTAAGGCCGTGAGATCGGTGATGTGATTTGGTTCGTATTCGAGATACGACTTGATGTTTTAGCGGGTCCTTTCGACGTGGTGTTTTCATACACATGCATGCATATACATAGATGGTATCAGTGTTGTACTAGACGTAGATTAGTACCCCGGATCATGATATTTGATAAAGAGGATACCATATGAAAAATTTGATGAATGTGATATTTGACCCGTACCCAGATTTGGGATACCGTACGACGGATTTACGTATGAGCTTTATTGATGATAGATCCGCACTCTTGACTTGAGAATGTCATATTATAGATATTGTATCGTATGGGATACTTTTGACGTGGGATCACCGACTATTATATATATATATATATATATATATATATGTATGTATGTATGTATGTATGTATCGATTCAGATGTTAGGCGGTTTCCTTACCTTTCGATCAGCCTTTTAGTTTAGCCCTGCAGTTTACTTGTAAATGATAGATTAGACTCGAGTCATACCTATTTCAAAACTAACGAATCGTGGGTATTTTAAAGACAGGCCAATGGATTCTACGGATATTTCAACGGACGTATCTTTTCTTAAGAACACCGTAGCCCTTATTTTCAAAACACCACGATTCGTATTATTTCAAATGGCAAAACTATACGACTCATATTTAGACATATGCAGATTCGTTATCATGGTATTTGATAATCAGCTCCCGCATATTCTTGTTGCTCGCATCGCATGTTTATATTGTGTTTTCATATGTTAATATTGAATTCATGCTGTCAGGACACTAGCACCATTACCGATGATGCGTATGTTCCACATACACTTACTTGCCGGCTCACACACATCATCATCGGTAATTACCATGTCACGTACACTTTAGAGAATATTACTCATTGACATAACTTGTTAACTGATAGTTCGACATGGTATTAGCGTACTTGTCTTTATATGCTAGTTTAGATATTGCAGTTATTACTTGCTACTTCATGAATATTATTATTCACTGTTATGCAGTATTATGGAGTTTTATACCGATATTCACTGTTTACTTGCTATTGATGATTTGATTTCGGATTTTCATGAGATTTCCTGGATTTGGGAGAAAACCGCAAGTATATATATAAACTTCTCTTTCTCTTTTTAAAATGAAAAGTATGGTTTTCTCGTGATGTATGAGTCGTCCACCATGATATTTTCTTGGTTCTGAGATGGTTTTTGAGACCCGATTCGAGGAGTTGGATGAACCGTCTGCGGGTACATGGTGGACCCGGTATGGTACCTGTTCCCCGTCGAAACACAGAGACGGGACCACGCAGGTCCGTCATGCCTGAATACGGGGAAGATGCTAATTGGTGCTATTCGTCCACCTCTCCGAAGATGCCAAGTTGATTTATGGCATCGTGTATCGAAGGTTTAGACGGATGCGGCCGATATAGCAGACTTCGTCAGATTCCCTCTCGTTGAGGGGTTTTTGATTGTGGGGACGCTCTTCCCTGCAGGCGCAATCCCCTGCAGTTAATTATGCTACCGCATCGCGGTAACCACTTTCTCCAACTCTAGATGGTCACTTCGTGTCGTGGGTATTTGTTTTGTTTTTGGTTGCCCGTGGATTGTATACGGAGACTAATTTATATTGTCGCCCGTAGGACGTGGATTAGTCCAAATCCGTATCTTCTTAGATTTGGGTTTGGGGATTGGTTTAAGAATACGTTAGTCTTATTTGAGACTAAGATCAACTTAAACGTTTGTTAAGGATACGTTAGTCTAATTTTAGACTAAGATCAACTTAACGGGATCATTTAGATCCAACAAGAGAGCATTTGAACTCTATTGTTTAGTTTAGGGACATTGCGGTCGATTCTCAGTTTAAGGACATAGTGATCCAATACCAGTTTAATGACATAGTGGTCCAATGTTAGTTTAAAGACATCGCGGTCGATTACTAGTTTAAGGACATAGTGGTCCAATGTTAGTTTAAGGACATCTCGGTCCAATGTTAGTTTAAAGACATCTCGGTCAAGGTTAAGGACATCATAGTCCGTGAGTTTAAAGACCTCACAGTCAAGGTTAAGGACATCATAGTCTGTAAGTTTAAAGACCTCACAGTCAAGGTTAAGGACATCATAGTCCGTGAGTTTAAAGACCTCGCAGTCAAGGTTAAGGACATCATAGTCCGTGAGTTTAAATACCTCGCAGTCATGGTTAAGGACATCATAGTCCATGGGTTTTAAAGTACCCCACAGTCCGTAGAATGTTTAGTTGTCGGGACCCGTCACTTCTCTGAAGACGTTGAAGGATTACAACGACAAATATTAGAGGAGAAAAGAGATGGACCCTCGAACCGATGTGAGTTGGTTGAAATATCCGTAGTCCAATTTAGGGCTAAGATCTGTTATAATATTTATGAGCAGATGGGCTCAATTAATATAATTTGAGGACTTATGGCCAATATTGGGCTAAGTCCAATCAAGTTAAAATGTTTAACATTTTATTCTAGGCAGTTGAGCCTTTATTTGGGGTTGGCCCTTTTAACAATGCTGAGCATTGATTTTAGCTTCTGGGCTTGTTAAAGAACAATTTATGTTCTGTCAGCACGACACGTGGCGCGCTAGGCGCTTTGCGCCAGTCAAAGAGCGCAGTGCGCTTCTTCCGAGTAGCGCATATGTGAGGGACACGTGTCACGCTCAGCGCTAGGCGCCAGATGATGAGCGCATGATGCCAATTTATGAGCGCTGAGCGCTAGTCCATGAGCGCATTGCGCTTTCAATTTAGTGCGCACCCGTGAATGACACGTGGTGCGCTTGGCGCTGAGCGCTAGCCCATGAGCGTAGTGCGCAATTTCAGAAGCGCAAAGCGCAAGTTGTTAATTGGCGCATACGTGGTTGACACGTGGCGCCTTTGGCGCTGAGCGCCAGTCCAGAGAGCGCAGAAGCGTAGTTCATGAGCGTAAAGCGCATCTGATCAATTTTATGATCTGGGAAACAAATTTATGTTCCTTAAAAGAGACTTTGTCTCAAGATCTAAGAACAACAGTTCTTATTTTTGCTTCAATCTCTTATATTGATGAAAGGCTTTGCCTTTATGGATCTCTGATCCTTAAGAGAATTGAATTATTCTTCCCTTCTTTTATGTTGAGATGTTCATGATCCCAGAAAAACAATTTGTCTTATAGATCTATGATCTGTGAAAGAAGTAAGTACTTCTTTGTTTTATGATGAGATCTTTTTGATCTCTTTATGAAAGACCTTGGTCTTTCCAGATCTATGATCTTTTAAGAAGAGAATTCTTCTTTTTAATTATGAGATGATTTCATCTCTTTGCTCATCACCATTCGTTTTACCTTGAAGAAAAAAATCTTCTTTTGCTAAAAGCTATCCTTCTCTTCCTGAAATCTCAAAGCTTATGAGGGTGTTCTTCTGTCTAAGACCTGAAGTCTTGGGGCCTTTATATAGGGCAAGTTGATTTGTTGAATCAGTTAAAGAGATCTTTCTCTGATTGATTTGGGGATGTTTCCCACCATTGGATCTTCGATCCTAGGACTTCTGTTTTACAGAAGGCAATATTCTTGTTTTTAACAAGATTGGAAAATCTTTCCATAACAGAATTTAATTCTGATTAATTAATGATTTATCATTATTATTAAATCTTTTGATCTAACGGTGGAGAGTTTTTTTAATTCCAGCGCTAGCGCACCCGTGCTTTGCACGTGGTGCGCTGCTCAAAGCGCAGCGCACTTTGCACTAGCGCACCTGTGTTTGACACATGGTGCGCTGCTCATAGCGCAGTGCGCCCTGCGCTAGCGCGCCCATGTTTGACACGTGGCGCGCAGCGCGCCTAGCGCTAGCGCACACATGGTGCGCTGCCTAGGGCGCAGCGTGCTTGGCGCTGCATCTGAAGCGTTGCTTCAATTTTTGAAATTTGAATTTCAAACAGAGCTTTGCTCTGATTGGGGGAAACAAATGCCCCCTCACCGTTGCGCTCACATGGTCCACATGTGAGTACGGCGGTGGCAGCATCTGCGCCCTTGGATCAACGCAGAAGTTGAAGAGGCATTTCAATGCCTATAAATAGGACCTTTGGTCCTTTAGATGATTTCTGTTCATCTTCTCATTTAATTTTCTGAGAATTTTATTATAGCTCTCCATCTTAAGAATTTTCAAGAGTCAAAACTCTGCCAAAATTTTAGGTAAATTTTTTTTAGATAATCTAGAGTTTTACCCATTAACAGAGCCTTGCTCTTCATAGATCTTTGATCTAAAAAAAACCCTTTTAGGGTTTCATTAACAGAGCTTTGCTCTCCTGAACCCATAGATCTAAAGAGATCTTTTTCTTAGGGTTTCTTAGCCCACGAACAAAGCTTTGCTCTTTTGATAACATGTAGATTTTTTTTAATCTCTTATGAAGAACTCTTAAGAGTTTGTTCATGGATTTTGAAGATCCCAGAATTTTTTAATTCATAAAAATTGATTTTAATTTTTTTCTGATAGGGTTTTCCCATCATCTCTACAGAGCTAAGCTCTTAAGGAATTTTTATTCCTTCATGATCAGAGTTTGACAAGTGTCACTCTGTCATAGAGCATTGCTCTCAAAGGAAGATTTACTCCTCTGACCGAGAGATCTCTCATTTAATGAGAATTTTCTTGAGGATTTCCTCATTAAATAACAGTCTCATCAAATGATGAGGTTGTTTTATTAATTGATGCATTGTCATCTAGATTTTGTGGGTCCCTCCTTTTGTTCCTCTTTCCACTGTATTGCAGTGTGGTACAAATTATAAAGTACCAAGTGTCAGAGTTTAAATTGAATTATCGCACTGAAAGTTGACTTTTTTCCCTTTTTACGCAGGCGACATGTCTTTCGATCCCTTTTTCCCGTTTGTTCGTTCAGAGGGAGGATTCCCTGGAGCGCCTGTGGACTGGGAAGTCTTAGCACTGATCAAAGATCATGATCCGGAACATAAGAATCTTCACCTCTGGGGAACATGGTACAACCATATTATTAAGGGTCGGCAGAGCTTTTCGTGCGCTGTACCCTCAGAGCCCATCATGGCGATCCATTACGCCGACCCACCCCCGGTGAACTATGCCGTGGAGATGGTTAATTGGACTTCAGAAGGGCTTCTTCAGCCTGCTATGGCTTCGATACCCGTTCAGCCTCCAATGGCTTTAGATACCCTGGGGCGACGTATTTGTCAAGGCGAGGCGTGACTGTGGGGACAACCATATAATATAGGTCTGATTCCTCGTCATCCGACCGGTTATCTGTAATGGGCCCGTTATATTCTGTCAGTGAAGAAATCGTAGTTGCTGAGGCTTGGGCTGTATCCCGCAATTTATGCTTCTCTCTTCCAGTACCCTACACTT
Source organism: Agapanthus africanus (assembly GCA_030015575.1). Taxonomy (NCBI): domain Eukaryota; kingdom Viridiplantae; phylum Streptophyta; class Magnoliopsida; order Asparagales; family Amaryllidaceae; genus Agapanthus; species Agapanthus africanus. The sequence continues at coordinate 516,619,807 of CM057350.1, forward strand.
CCCGCCTGGTGGGCTAAGGCCTTTCTGGAGCAGTGGAATATTCCTACCCACACCTTCCTTTCGCTGGACCGAGAAGTATCAATCTCTTTGGAGGAATTTGCAGAAGTTTCTGGCTTACCGGTTATGGGGGAGCATTATGAGGAACTGCTCCCTACAGATGAATACGTTTTTGGTGCCAAGCCAGTGATGACCGGCCTTACTCTGGAGAGCGCCATTCAACACCGATTTCCTAGTTTGATCAAAGCGTTGAATATTTATGAAGGCCTTTTCCTCGAATTTGGGAGCCGCAGGGTTAACTTTGAGGATTTCATCGCTCGTTTCCTCCATCCGGAAATCCTTTCAAAGGAGGCTGCTAAATTCGCCACGCTTGACGACCCTTTCGGCTTAGGTTTGAACAACCTGCCAATGGCGGAGGCAGATCAAAAGAGTTTCTTCCTTCCCAACACCCCAGTCGTTTCTTTTGCGGAGGTTGCAGTCCCTGGGATTGATGAGGAAACGTTCTTTTTGGGGTTTCTTGGGTTATGGCTGAGCTGGTTTGCACTCCCGATGCATCTTCGCCGTATGAGGCCGTCCGTCTTCTACCCAGCTCACCGAATGGTTATTAGGGTGAAAGTGGCTGTCGGGGTTGCCGGGTTAGCTCATTTATATTACGGTCTCAGCCAAGCGGCGGATACTACTGAACCCGGAGTGCAGCATATGAACTTCTCGATGCATTACTTCATGCCATGGCTTGAGCTACATGCACTTGGCATTTTCGGTATCCATAAAAGGCCTTCCTTCTATGACAGGTGTAGCTTTCCCCGGATTATGCGATTAGTCGGCGCATCTATTATAAATCCGTCACCACGGGAGGCTAGAGGTTTGCTCCTTCATCCTCGCACAGTTGGAGACGGCATGACCTTCACCGATAAGATTCTGACCATAGGCAAAGAGTCCGCAACAACGGTACAGCCATTGCGGGACATTTTTAAAGATGGAGCCTCCGTTTTGAAAGCTCGGGAAATCCTTCATTTATATTCTATCAGACCGGGCTTTCTGGTGTTTAGGCAAAATGATGCGGCGTTATTCATGAGATACAATTCGCATCGTTTTGCCCAGAAGCTGAGCTATAATCAGGGAGTCTCGCTGGAGGCCTTCTTGTTAGAACCTGCTGCCACGAGAGAGGGAATGCGAAATGCGCTGCATCATTTTATGCGTGTGAACACAGGGTCCAACTTCTTTATCAGCGAACCGAGCTGTGTCCCGAAGGCCCTCAATGTGCACGTTGCCTGGTATCAGTATTCAATGGGCGCTGTAATCAAGGACGAGAAGCGACTGTTGCTCGATCGCAAGGGTGCACCCCCTGCCAGTGATCAAAACGTCCCTCTGAAGCGACGGACCATTGTCTGTCCTCCCTTAAAGGAAGTCGCTGCGGTCGAGGTTCCGCATGATAGGCCCGAGCTACCGGTGCCTCGGGCTCCCGTGGAGACGGTGAATGTAGCTTCCCCCGAGTCTGGCGTGGGTTCAGATATCGGGACTCGTCGTCCCAAAGTGCCCACCAAGCGTAAGCTACCGTTGGCTGCGATCGGAGCTCGCTCGCAGAAGAGGAAGAAGAAGTCGATCCTCTCTGTAGACGTTGTACTCGGCCAGGAGCCTCATGCTCCTTATAGCGAGGGCCTGAGCGAATATGGGACCAACAGGGTCTATCATGCCGCCAGATGACACTGATCTGGCGGCTGCCATTGCAGCTTCTGAGCGATTGGCAGCCACGAAGCGGGACTGGCCATCCTCGCGCAATCGGGTAACCATTAGATGTATTTTTTTTGTCATTGCATTATATTTTTGTCATCATGTTTCGACTGACACTTTTCCGTTTTTAATAGGCATTTCCACTGAAGAAGCTCTCGTAGCTTCTCTCAAGACTTTTGAGGAGGAGGAAAGACTTCGAGCATCTTTAGGCATCGGTACATTTCGGTTCACCACGTCTCCACTCTTGTTTCTTATGGGTAATCTGACCCCTCCTCTTCATCTTATTACAGGAACTATCTCTACTCAAGTTATTCCAGGTGTGGCACCGACTTCGCAGGATGGTACGGAGACGCTTCTCGGGTCGGCTATCGAAGTTTTAGTCCCGCCGGTATTGCCGAAAGAAGCTTTACTTAAGCAACCGATGACGAATACCATAGCGGTTCCAGAGGTAACTATTGGCACGGACGGTGACGTCCCGTTGATGGAGGTCTTTAGAAGATCTGCCCTCACGGCCTGGGCAGAGAGGAAGCGTAGGATGCGCGCGGCAAGGGAGCGTACCGCCGCCTTGGATGCGGGTGCAGGTTCAAGTGCTGTTACCCCTGCCCCTACTCCTTCAGATTATGCTCCGGCTGCCTTGTCTACCACCCACAGACAGGCAGCTCGTGTGGCTCGGGAGGCAATCGAAAAGCCGACCCAAGGTAACACGACATTGGTTTCTTTTGTCAAAGTTTTAATTTTTAGGTCCTCACATATCTTATCTTGTAGGGCCGATTCTTGCCGAGGAGGTGGTGGCAACCGCCGAGCCTGAGGTAGCGGCAGGTGAAACAGTCATGATCACTGAGCCCGAGGTGGCGGTGGGTAAGATGGCTACAATCGCTGACCCCGAGGTGGCAGTGGGTGAGATGGCTACAGTCGCCGAGTCCGAGGTGGCAGTGGGTGAGATGGCTACAGTCGCCGAGTCCGAGGTAGCCACTCTTTCTCAAGAGTCGGGCACTGCTCCAATCGTCGCTCTTTCCCCTTGTGGCTCCTTGCCGTTGCCGGACGCTGCGAGTGTCACGACGATTCTTGTGGAATCGGGAGATGAGGCTACGGGTGGCGAGACCGTTCCGATGGAGGAGGGTGAAGCATTCGCTGCATCCAGTGACGCCCTTGTCGCGGTCTCGACCGGCGACTCACAAGGTAGATTTTGGATCATTACTCTCCCCTTTATTCTGCAATCCTTTTCAATTTCTTTTTGACAGCGTTTCTTTTATTTCCAATGCAGGTGTGATGAGCGCTGGGGTTGTGCCACCTGAGGAAACATCTCCAGTTGCTGCTTTGACGGTGACCGCTCCTCTACCCTCTCTCATACCCTCTCAAATGCTGGAAGGTGCGGATTTGTGACCCATCAATTTCATTGTAGGCAGTATACTATGTACTGACATTGCATTATTACATCCTCGCATTTGTCTTTTTTGATCACCTGTATCAGGTGCTACACCCACACTTCTCCTTTCAATTAGAGATTGCCTCATTTAGTGGCGCTGGTGAGTACAGCCTTCAGCTAATATCTTTTCTTTTACGGGCAGCCAAATCGTTTCTAACTCTTCTTTGTTTTGATTGCAGCACTACAGATCGAAGGAGGTGACGAAAGAACAGTTGCGCCACTGGTACTCCCGGCCTTGCCACCTGCTGCAGCCGGTATAGTAAACTCCGTTGTTCATGAAACCCCTTTATTTCTTGAACCGTTATTTGACTGTGATTTTTTTGCAGCGGTGATATCAACTTCAGCTCCATTCGAATCTTGAGTCGTAATTCCTACAGGCCCGTTTTCTCGACGTTCATCTTTTAAAGGCGCTGTGAATAGTCTGTGCATGTTGAGCGACTACATCGAGGAGCTTGACGTGGAGGCTTCCACATTCGCTGCAGACTTTGCCGTGGAGGTTAATCTTATGCTGGCGACGCTCGTGAACTTTCATAGTGAAGGCGTCGTTGAGTCTTGGGTTAATCACTGCAGGGAGATTGAGGCATGTCTGCATGAGTTCGAATTCGGACGTCCTGCCCCTGAGGTCCTGGCTGCGAACTTTCAACGAGCCACGTGGGTTGAGCAAAGCACTCGCTACTTCCGCCATCTTGAACAAGAAGCGGCCTTAAAGCGTAAGGAGAGTGAAGATATTTCAAGCGACTCTGCTCGACTGCATGCTCAGGTTGATGCCAATGCCGTGCAGTTGAAGACTATCTTTGAGAGCCTTCTACGATGTATTTCCGACGGGCTAACGCTGAGGCAGAAGCTCGACCTCATCGAGCGAGATGCACAGAATCGTGGGACAGCTCAGCGGACCATCCAAGAGTAGCTTTCGTCCTATCTACAGCAACGAGCCTAAGTCGAAGCAGAGTTGGCCGCGGCAGCTGACCAAGAAAAAAGGCGGAGGGAAGTGAGCGAGCGGCTGATTGGACTATTGAAAACGCTTCCCTCTCAATAATCGTTTTTGTACCATTTGTAATTTTGAATAAAATATATCCATTTTTTTTATTCTTTCATAAGATGTATTTTGTACCCAATTGAATTTATGAATAAAAGATACATTTCTTTCGTAGCGTCTTGTGTCATCTCTTTGCTTTCTTATTTTCTTCGTTACCAGCATGTCACTTTAGTAAGCACAGCTTGCAGATGATAGAATGAGTATTCCGTTTTGAATTCTTCGAGAGGTAGTGATGGCTTAGAATGCAGGTTCAGATCTGCTGCCTAAGACTTTTCAACTTCATGAGCCGTGAGGTTCTCATAAAGACTTTTCTCCCTACGAGTCGAGAGGATCTCGTAGGTGTATTTTTTCCTTAGGAATCGTGAGGATTCCTAAGCGCGTTTTCTCTTATAAGTCATAAGGATTTTACAAGAGAGTTTTCTTCCTTACGGGTTGAGAGGACCCGTAAGTGATTGATGGTGTTGTCATTATCCGTATTTTATAGAGTCAGGAGTTGCTCTGGGCGTTTCCCATGGGGTCAGGATTGACTTCAACCATGTTCCACGGGACCAGGAATTTGCTCTGGATGCTTCCCACGGGGTCATAGCAGTGTTCTGCGAGGACCAGGCTCCGCTCTGGATGCTTCCTACGGGGTCATAGCCGTGTTCTGCGAGGACCAGGATCCGCTCTGGACGTTTCCCACGGGGTCAGGATTGACATAAGCCGCGTTCCACATGACCAGGAATTTTGCTCTGGATGCTTCCCACGGGATCATAGCAGTGTTCTGCGAGGACCAGGCTCCGCTCTGGATGCTTCCCACGGGGTCAAAGCCGTGTTCTGTGAGGACCAGGATCCGCTCTGGACGTTTCCCACAGGGTCAGGATTGACATAAACCGCGTTCCACGTGACCAGGAATTTGCTCTGGATGCTTCCTACGGGGTCATAGCCGTGTTCTGCGAGGACCAGGCTCCGCTCTGGATGCTTTCTATGGGGTCAAAGCCGTGTTCTGCGAGGACCAGGATCCGCTTTGGATGTTTCCCACGGGGTCAGGATTGACATAAGCCGCGTTCCACATGACCAGGAATTTGCTCTGGATGCTTCCCATGGGGTCATAGCCGTATTCTGCGAGGACCAGGCTCCGCTCTGGATGCTTCCCATGGGGTCATAGCCGTGTTCTGCGAGGACCAGGATCCGCTCTGGACGTTTCCCACGGGGTCAGGATTGATATAAGCCGCATTCCACGTGACCAGGAATTTGCTCTGAATGCTTCCCACGGGGTCATAGCCGTGTTCTGCGAGGACCAGGCTCCGCTCTGGATGCTTCCCACGGGGTCATAGCCGTATTCTGCGAGGACCAGGATCCGCTCTGGACGTTTCCTACGGGGTCAGAATTGACATAAGTCGCGTTCCACGTGACCAGGAATTTGCTCTGGATGCTTCCCACGGGGTCATAGCCGTGTTCTGTGAGGACCAGGCTCCGCTTTGGATGCTTCCCACAGGGTCGAAGCCGTGTTCTGTGAAGACCAGGATCCGCTCTGGACGTTTCCCACGGGGTCAGGATTGACATAATCCGCATTCCACGTGACCAGGAATTTGCTCTGGATGCTTCCCACGGGGTCATAGCCGTGTTCTGCGAGGACCAGGCTCCGCTCTGGATACTTCCCACGGGGTCATAGCCGTGTTCTGCGAGGACCAGGATCCGCTCTGGACGTTTCCGACGGGGTCAGGATTAACATAAGCCGCGTTCCACGTGACCAGGAATGGTTGACTTTATCCACATTTCACGGAGTCGGGGGTTGACTCTCGGTTGTCTGTGCACCGCCGAGTCATGGAACTTGGAATTGCCGCGGTTCCGTTTTGTTGATGTTGCGTCTGTGGTAGTGAGATGAATGTTGAGATGTTCTTCAGGCTGTCTGTGAACCGTTGAGACTTGGCTCTCCTTCTGATGGAGCCTGGAGAGAGAAGGTGTGATTCCTTCTTTGTTTGCGCCCCTAGATTGTATACAGGGATTGATGCAATATCACCTGTAGGGCAAAAAGTTTCATTATATATATTTTTTCCCGATTCTCTATCATTTCAGCTTTTATATCGCGAAAGTCGCGATTGCCCAATCATTTCGGCTATTTTTCGCGGTGCCCAATCATTTCGGCTATTTGTTTTATTCTCTCGCTGCTTTTTATTGCGAGTTGCCCAATCATTTCGGCTATTTTGCATGCATACATTTCTGCTTGCTAATTTTGTTGCAAGTTGCCCCATCATTTCGGCTATATCGTATGCATGTGTGGCTCGCTGACTTTTCGCTGCGAGTTTGGGATTTGGGATCTGATACCGATTTAGGCATCAGCATCGCTACAACTGGGATATTGCCAGGAGCGAATCATCATTTGCCTCTGTCGATGTCGAACAAAGGTGGCTTAGTAAACAGGGTTAGGATCCTGTCGACTAAGGCTTTTGACTTCATGAGCCGTAAGGGTCTCATAAAGGTATTTCTCCCTACGAGTCATGAGGATCTCGTAGGTGCATTTTCTCCTTAGTAATCGTGAGGATTCCTAAGTGTATGGGTTCTCGTAAGTTGTAAGGATCTTACAAGAGTGTTTTCTCCTTATAAGTCGAGAGGACTTACAAGGGTTGTTCACCGTGTAAACATATCCCTAGTCGCGGGTGGGACTTTTTTAGGGAAATGTTTATTCGCACCCGTGGATTGTATACAAGGGTCGGCATTGAACCGCTTGTAGGGCAGCATTGGAGGTTGTGATGGCTGCTTAAGAACAGGTTCAGATCCCTATAGCTTAAGACTTTTGAATCCTATGAGCCGTGAGGGTCTCACAGGAGGGTTCTCCTTACGAGCCGTGAGGATCTCACAGGTGTAACTTTTCCTTAGGAATCGTGGGGATCCCTAAGTGTGTTGTTCCCTTATGAGTCGTAAGGATCTCACGCAGATGGTTTCTCCTTACAGGGTCGAGAGGACCTTGCAAGTGTCCTTTAACGAGCTTGCGCCCTTTCGGGTTTTCACAAAACTCACCAGCAGCCCTGCTGTTTTTACTCACGGAGCCCTTTCGAGTTTTCATCCGTGCCCATTTTGCTTATGTTCATACCGTTTTCTTTTTTATTATATTTTTTTGTGTTAGCCTTGGGATGCTGCGGTCCGTAGTAGTTTATCGACGTCTCGGTCAACAGCCAGTTTTAGTACATAGTGGTCCATCATTAGTTTAAGGACGTTTCGGTCCGTCGCCAGTTTTAGGACATAGTGATCCATTGTTAGTTTAAGGACATTTCGGTCCGAAAGCCGGCTACTACTTATAGAGTTTGGGCTTAGGAAGATAGCGAGCGGACATAGGCGTCGTCATCTATCGTTAACCTAGGCCGTGACTCATTAGGCGTAGTACTTTTTCAGGAAGCAACCATTTATTGGCCTAAAGGGCCTTTCGCCATGCATGTCCATGAGTAGATAAGCTCCACCCTGATAAACTTTGTCTATGATATACGGGCCTTCATAGTTCGGCTCGAATTTCCCCCGTTTGGCGCGATTGGAGATCATAGGTCTTTTGACCACTAGCACGAGTTCGTCTTGACGGAATGTTCTCGGCCTAGTCAATCTCTCGTATGAGCGCGTCGTCTTTGCTTTATAAGCTTCCAGATTTTGTTGCGCCATGAGCCGGGTTTCATCAAGGGCGTCGAGCTCCTCAAGCCGAAGGTGAGCATTTTATTCGTCTGTTAGCTCGTAGTGAACTGCCACTCGCAGAGAGGGTAACTCTATCTCGAAGGGGGGCACCTCTTCTGTGCCGAACACCAATGCATACGGCGTTGTGTTCGTGGACGTTTTGAACGTAGTTCGATACGCCCAGAGAGCTTCATGCAGTCTCTCGTGCCAGTCCTTCTTATTTCGAGACACTGTCTTTTTCATGATCTTTGTCAAGGTCTTATTGAAAGCCTCAGCTAGACCGTTAGCTCGAGGATTATAGACTGAAGAGCATCTCCAGTCTATGTTACGCTGTTGTGCGAAGCGGCTGATCTTATGGCTTCTATAGGCTAGCTCGTTATCGGAGATAATCCGTCGTGGAGTGCCAAATCGATAAATGACGTGTGTCTTGAAGAAATGGAGGATATTCTCCGTCTTCACTTCCCTTAGCGGTACATGTTCACACCATAATATTGTATTATTATATTCCCCATTTTTATTCTTTTTATAAATAAACAGGTGCTTTTGACGCATGTCTGCTACATGTTACAGGTTACAGGTTCTTGGACAGGAAACAGTGAAAACGATGAAAAGACGACGTAAAAGTGAGACTTTGACCGACAAACAGAGAATCTTGATCAAGCCTACATAAGGAACAATTCACAAAGCAAGATTCAAGACATCGACTCAAAGCGAACGGGTAGAAGTCCACTACAATGTTCACTGGAAATCTGGAAGAGAACCAGAAGCTAAATTGAGAAAAGATATATAGAAATAAGAAGCCCAAGCCAACAGAAATCAGCCCAGGAAAATTCGTAGCCCAATTCCATCTTTTGGCCGTGGAACCGCGGCCAAACCAGGCCTCGGGCCGCGGTTCCGCGGCGGTCTTGAGCGATCAGAGGAAATAATTTTTACCAAATGTTTGGCGGCGCTGAATAGTCAACCTTAGGGCTATATTTGTAATTGTAGACATGCGGATCAAAATGTAACCTAGGGTTTTTATTTCCTATAAATAGAACTCTAAAGATTGTAATTTCTTATGCCTCCTTTTAAATAATAAATTCAGATCTCTTTATGGAGAGCATCGGTGTTTCTTTTCAATTCATGGATTCAGATCTGACAAACCTGCGTTGATGATTGGAGAGATGCATCTGTAAGTAGATTAAATTCCTTGCTCTAGTTTAGATTTCAATTCTTTGCCCTAGGTAGATTTAAATTCTTGCCGTAGATAAATTGCTTAGAGTTAGCTTTGGGGAAGGAATTTGAGAGATGAGATCTCTCATCCCTTTCTTACCCATAATATATTTTCAATAGGACTCCATGCATACACGCACACACCGCGCCCTACGGCACCCTACCCCTCGAGGTAGCGGTGACACCGTAGTGTAAAGGCCCGGTTGCGCGCGTTTTCCATGGAGGTTAGGGTAAGGATCTCTAAAGGAAGGACAAGAACCTAGAGGAAGGAACACCTTCCCGAATGGATTTAATCCCCTTTATTGATAATTACCATAACTCCTCATAGATCTTCATTCGGGTATAGAAAGCGTTGAGATTTACCTGCATTTCCAAACCATCCCTAAACCTAACCCTAGCAAGACTAGATCTAGATAATCGTAGTATAGAATAATTAGGTTTTTAGATTTAATAAATTAATCCGAACACCCTTCGGAATTAACTCGTTAGCGCGACTAGGAGATTCACAACATCCCTGTGGACCGACCCGTACTCACCGGCTAGCTTCATGCGACGCCGTTCTTGATTGCGGTTAGTAGATAGTTTTTGAGACACAAATCAATTGGCGCCGTTGCCGGGGATGGCGTAGAAATTTCCTTTTTGCAATTTCGGGTTAATCTTAAAATTAAAAAATCATAAAAAATCTAAAAAATCCAAAAATTATAAAAATATATCAATTGTTATTTTTGGAAAGGATACTTTGTTGTTTGAATTTTGCAAAATCTACAAACAACTTCGGATCTGGAAAAATCCAGAGAGCGAAACAGAAAAATACAGATCTGGAAAATAAGGGAAAATCAAAACAGAGAGACGGCAAAAATTTTGGGATCTGTAGCCGCCATCTGACCGCGAAAATGCGGCTGAACCTTGTCTCGGACCGCGGAACCGCGGCCTTCCTGTGGAGTCGTCTGCTGAAAAAAAAATCTTGGGACTCGTGTCGACTCCCTCACCACGGATCCGCTGCATAATACCTATTCAAACCGCGGAAACGCAGCCTTTTGGTGTCCTCAGTTCGTGGAATTTGCACTGTAAGCTTCCTGTTATTTCTCCTCTGCAAATTTCAATATATCTTCTGAAATATTCCTGCAAAATTCTGTACGCTTTAAAAATCTTTCCCTTCCATATAACAATCTTGTGCAGGATTTTTGCGATTCGTTTAAACTAGAAATTGATTGCAAGTAATCTTTTTTGTTGCATATCTTTTCTCGAATATCTTTTTGCAACAATTTTTCCAAATAAAGAGAAAAAGAATAAAATAAAAAAAGGGGGAAATTTTTATTAGAAAACTTGCAAACTTTTGCCGCAAATAAATCCTTGCACCAACTAACTTTCTTTCTTTCCCTCTTTCTTCTTCCAACATGGGTACCCCACATAATAAATCACTTGCCGAACTTTGGTATCCCGAATCTAATTTTGCGTCGTACGTCAATTTGTTCGGTCAATTTAAAGACGATCCTTCCATGCCTAAAAAATCTTTGAAAGATCAAATAGAGGCGTCTAGGAGAAACAGTTTGACTTTGCAACCCAGTTTGTGTCAACCAAGTCAACCTTTACCACCTCCATATGTTGACACCACTTTTTCGAGTCCTTCTGTCACTCCTAAGCCGATGTCCATTGCTGAGCATATTGCTTAATCTCGTAGCCGATCTTTCACCCCTCTCCACTCATCTAGTTCTAGGGATCCACAAGACTATTCACCTTTTATCTATATGTTGACCCTACCCCTGTCCAATCACCCACTTCCTACCAGTCCTACCCGACCTTACCACCCACACTAGACACTGTTTCTACACAGCCATTAGGGAGTTTCACATATCCAAACAATTTCGAATCTTTTACCGAAACCCCCTTACCACCCAAGTCTAGTTTGGAAGAGTCGTTGGAGGCATATATCGCAGCAACAAATAAAATGACTAGGAATGTGGAAGCGTCCGTGGCCGCCCTTATGCAACCTAGTGAACCGGTAGCTAGTTTCCCGCTAGCTTCAAATTTTTCAATGTATAAGGAGGCGGTTGGACAGAGTGAGAATGTGAGAGGATTTACAAATCAAACCTACCCTTACCCAATTGAAGCCCACAACTCCGGTTTTCCATCGATTGTCCAAAATAATGAGTTGTGTGATTTTGTAGTGCTTGATTTGCCAAATTGTGAAGAACCCCTTTCGAGGGAAACCACACCTAATCCTTTCGATCTTTACACCTCCCATCTAGAACCTAAATCGATAGATATCCATGCTTTTGATGAGGTGTCTAAGAAAATTGATTTTCACTTGATTGGGGATATAGACGCCGGGAATATTTCGGATGATGAACCTGTCGATTTAATTGAGATTTTATGTTCAAATCATCATCCCGAGTTATTAAATGTTTCTCCCGAATCTCATATGCGTCTTGACTTTGATGATAATGGTATGGATGAGTTGAATTTTGAGGAGAATTATAAGGATAGTATTGAGAAGAGTTTTGAGGATCATATTGAGGTTGAACCATTTTTGTTTGATGTGTCTGATTTTCCAATTCATCCTCCTGAACCTTTGACTGTTATATCACCCTCCCTCCTTTACATCGTTCTGACCACGCTTGACGACTGTGAGCTTGAAAACTTTTCCTTTGAATCTGACACAGTTCTCACAGACGATAACACCTACGAGTGTTTCACTTTTTCGGACGATGTTGATGTCTCCCCGCCCGAGTTTGAGTCCTTTACATTTTCAGATGAGTTAGTTGAACCATCAGACTTGGTGGCTTACAGTAGTTTCGAACCATTGATGGAAACTTTCAAATTCGAAATAGTTTACTACGGTGAGAATGATACTATCCCTAGTTCACTTCCTTTCGTCTTTCCCATTGTTCCGACCGTACAAGAGACCGTTACGCTTTCATCTCCAATACCAAGTTCGGCGTACCCATGTTTTCTTGCGAATCTTGAGGGATTTGATCCCATTTCTCGACGGGTTGATAGGTTAGCGCAATCGCTTTTAACACATCAGTCATCACAAATTGTGCTAATTTATTCACTCAATTTACACCCTCAAGATCGCGCGACCCTTCTTTCTCCTTTCCGCCATTCTGCTCCTCCACCGAGACCATATTCTCTTCTTTCCACACGGTCTCGCGTGTTTCTCATTTCTTTCTTCTACACCCCATTATTGCACCAACTATACCATTACCACGATAAGATTTTTGAATGGTTGGTGCTAATCTTTGGCTTGTGTAAGGCCAAGCTTAAGTTTGGGGGGAACCTTGTTGTATATATGTATATATATTTTGTTTTCTTTTTCTATAAAAAATATAAAAAATTCAAAACAAAAAAAAATATAAAAAAAAATTGTAAATAAATAAACAGGGAAGTGCCGACAATTTTTGACCATCTTGGTTTAGCATGACAGTGAGGACACTGTCAAGTTCAAGTTTGGGGGTATGCTCGGTACGTCTTCTTCCTTCGCATTCATATGTACATATTTTTGCATTTGCATATTTATTTGAAAACCCATAAAAATTGAAAATTTTCAAAAATTATAAAAAATTATGTATTCAATTTTGGCTAATTGACTTGAGTTTGACAAATAGGTTAACTGGTTAGGAACAACTAGATCTTAGACTTAGTAAATTAAAAACCCTAAAAATAACATTCCTTAAAGTTTAACAGTAGAAAGTATATGCCTTGTAGTTTATTTAGAAATAGGCAAATTTTGAGTTCACTTCTTGGGCTAAGTCGAAACAAAGAAAAAGTATTGATGTTCTTATTAGAGTATAAGTTTGAAAAATAGTTCCTAGCTTAAGTCTGGATTCTGAAAACGTATACCCTACAATTTGCACAATCACGCACCTTGAAACTTGGAATAGTAGAGGAGACCTTGAAATGCTCTTGTCTAAAGTCCTTAGTACGAAGCGAAAAAATATATAAAAGTGTGAATAAAGAATATAAAAAAAATGAACACTGGTTTTTGTGATTACTTAAGGCTGTAAAAATAGAAAAATATTTAGCGAGGGTGCTTCATCACCTAGTGCCTTAGACCAACTGGTTTGGGAGTCGCTGCTAAAGCCTTGAGTGTTGCAAAACTAGGAATTACGCTGTAAAGTGCAAACGCGTCTTATAATCGGTTGTTGGTACCTCAAGAAGTATTAACGGTCGCATGAAGGATGTGTAAGCAAAATTCATTTAAAATTCACCAATTAATAAGTACTTTGGACAATGGACAAGGGTATGATTGCTTGATTTGAATTTCCAAGTGTAGGGGTGATTTATACACACACGTAGGGGTATGTGACTGGAGTTTAGATGAGAGAAAGGAATGAAGAATAGAACTTGTATCTTTAGTAGAGCTGATAAAAATTCCTAAGTGGAGATGGAACCCTAGAAGAAAAACTTAAGAAATGCCGAAAACTAGGTAAGTCTATAGAACATATATAATCTTAAGTTAAATGATAAGGAAGTGTGAAGAATATGGATGGATAATTTGCGAGTCGACGATAATAGAATTCCTTGTTAGGAAACCTAATTGGAAAACAAAAGTTGAAAAGCCAAATTGATAGGATTTTGTGGGTAGTATCCGCTGAAAACCCTCAGGAGACAACACTCCTACTAGTAGGGACACCTAGAGGTTTAATGGCTTGTTGCACGTGCTCAGTGCAATCGCGTTTCCCTGCGAAAGTGCGGTTAGGAATTTAGTGAATAAAAATAAGTTTGCTCGAGGACGAGCAAAAGATAAGTTTGGGGGTATTTGTTCACACCATAATATTGTATTATTATATTCCCCATTTTTATTCTTTTTATAAATAAACAGGTGCTTTTGACGCATGTCTGCTACATGTTACAGGTTACAGGTTCTTGGACAGGAAACAGTGAAAACGATGAAAAGACGACGTAAAAGTGAGACTTTGACCGACAAACAGAGAATCTTGATCAAGCCTACATAAGGAACAATTCACAAAGCAAGATTCAAGACATCGACTCAAAGCGAACGGGTAGAAGTCCACTACAATGTTCACTGGAAATCTGGAAGAGAACCAGAAGCTAAATTGAGAAAAGATATATAGAAATAAGAAGCCCAAGCCAACAGAAATCAGCCCAGGAAAATTCGTAGCCCAATTCCATCTTTTGGCCGTGGAACCGCGGCCAAACCAGGCCTCGGGCCGCGGTTCCGCGGCGGTCTTGAGCGATCAGAGGAAATAATTTTTACCAAATGTTTGGCGGCGCTGAATAGTCAACCTTAGGGCTATATTTGTAATTGTAGACATGCGGATCAAAATGTAACCTAGGGTTTCTATTTCCTATAAATAGAACTCTAAATATTGTAATTTTTTATGCCTCCTTTTAAATAATAAATTCAGATCTCTTTATGGAGAGCATCGATGTTTCTTTTCAATTCATGGATTCAGATCTGACAAACCTGCGTTGATGATTGGAGAGATGCATCTGTAAGTAGATTAAATTCCTTGCTCTAGTTTAGATTTCAATTCTTTGCCCTAGGTAGATTTAAATTCTTGCCGTAGATAAATTGCTTAGAGTTAGCTTTGGGGAAGGATTTTGAGAGATGAGATCTCTCATCCTTTTCTTACCCATAATATATTTTCAATAGGACTCCATGCATACACGCATACACCGCGCCCTACGGCACCCTACCCCTCGAGGTAGCGGTGACACCGTAGTGTAAAGGCCCAGTTGCGCGCGTTTTCCATGGAGGTTAGGGTAAGGATCTCTAAAGGAAGGACAAGAACCTAGAGGAAGGAACACCTTCCCGAATGGATGTAATCCCCTTTATTGATAATTACCATAACTCCTCATAGATCTTCATTCGGGTATATAAAGCGTTGAGATTTACCTACATTTCCAAACCATCCCTAAACCTAACCCTAGCAAGACTAGATCTAGATAATCGTAGTATAGAATAATTAGGTTTTTAGATTTAATAAATTAATCCGAACACCCTTCGAAATTAACTCGTTAGCGCGACTAGGAGATTCACAACATCCCTGTGGACCGACCCGTACTCACCGGCTAGCTTTATG
The DNA here is from genome assembly GCA_030015575.1 of Agapanthus africanus. Lineage (NCBI taxonomy): Eukaryota > Viridiplantae > Streptophyta > Magnoliopsida > Asparagales > Amaryllidaceae > Agapanthus > Agapanthus africanus. The sequence continues at coordinate 516,634,898 of CM057350.1, forward strand.
CGACGCCGTTCTTGATTGCGGTTACTAGATAGTTTTTTAGACACAAATCAGTACTGCTTCTGCTCATTTGGAGAAGTAATCAGTTGTCGCCAGTATGAACCGATGTCCTCTGGACGATGCTGGTTCGATGGGCCCGATTATGTCGGTTCCCCACATTTCGAATGGCCGGCTAGCCACCGTTGGGTGTAGTAGATTTGGATGCTGATGGATAAAATCTCCGTGAACCTAGCACGAGTGGCACTGCTTCGCGTATTCGAGGAAGTCCTGGATCATCGTGGGCCAATAATAGCCCATCCTTTTGATCTTCGGCTTCATCTTTGGGCCGGCTTGGTGGGAACCGCAAAGTCCGTCATGCATTTCTTGGACGACTCTCCTTGCCTCTTCAGGTCCCAGGAATCTTAGCCACAGAGAATCAAACGATCTCTTATACAGAGTATCATTGACGAATGCAAAAGAAAGAGCTCGTTTCATGAGCTGATGTCTTGAGGATGCATCTTCAGGTGTTCGACGGGATTTGAAGTAATCTATAAAGACTTCTCTCCAATCCTCAGCCTTCTCCTGGTCTTTTATTTGTAGGGTTGTCTTTTTGGTCGCTTCTTTCTCTTCAAACGACTCCGGAGATATTTCTGCCGGCGCAAGAATCCGATGGCTTTGCATAATGATCCTCACATCATCGAGGTTCTCATCAGCTAGTTCTTTAGCGAGCTTGGCTAATGCATCCACTTTGCTATTTTCCGCACGCGGTATGCTTTCCAGAATGTAGGAAGGGATTTGAGTCAGTAATTGCTGTACCCTCTCGCCGTACTTCACTAACTCTGGCTTGCATATTTGATAGTCATCGTTTACTTGGCTAACGACCAATTGGGAATCTCCATATATGAGGAGGTTTTCGATTCCCAAGTCGACAGCGATCTCAAGACCTGCTATCAAAGCTTCATACTCGACTTCATTGTTTGTCCTCGGCTCTGTTAAAGAGAAGGCGAAGCGCATTATCCCCCTTTGTAGAGTTATGAAGATGAGGCCTACCCCTGATTTGATTATGGGGGTGTTTTGTTTGCGCTTCTTGAAGATGCTCCGTCAAAATAGAGTTCCCATTGGGTATCATTCTCCCTTCTTTCTCTATTGATCGTGTCAAATGCATGCTCGTCTGGCAATTCGCAGTTCAAGGAAGAATCGGCAGGTATCAGATGCTCAGCGAGGAAGTCGGCGATGGCCTGGCCTTTCATTGCCTTGAGAGAACGATAAGTTATCGAGAACTCCATTAAGAGCAGGGCCCATTTAGCGAGCCGTCCCGTTAATATAGCCTTTGACATCAAATATTTGAGAGAATCCACCTTTGATACGAGATGGACCTCATGTGCTAACGCATAGTGCCGGAGCTTCGTTATTGCGAAGATCAACGCTAGACAGTGTTTTTCGATGGGGGAGTAGTTGCTTTCGTCCCCCAGGAGAACTCGACTCAAGTAGTAGAGGGCTCTCTCTTTCCCTTGGTCGTTTTCTTGCGCCCACAGCGCGCCTAAAGAACCTTCGAGGGCTGTTATGTATAGGACGAGAGGTTTTCCTTTAACGGGAGCGGTCAGTACTGGAGGACTCTACAGGCATTGCTTGATTTCTTCCAGTGCGCTTTGGCATTTGCGATCCTAGACGAAAGGGGTCCCCTTCTTCATTAAGTGACTATAAGGACGGCATTTACTGGAGAGATTGGCTATGAATCGCCGAATATACGCAACCTTTCCTTGGAGAGACCGCAGTTGTTTGAGAGTTTTTGGCGGAGGCATTTCCATGATCGCCTTGATCTTCGACGGGTCTATCTCAATGCCTCGGTGCCGTACGATGAATCCAAGGAATTTGCCCGAGAAAACTCCAAACGCACATTTGAGAGGGTTCATCTTCAAATTGTATTTCCGAAGGCGCTGAAACACGATCTTCAGATGCTCTAGATGTTCTTCGTATGATTTGCTTTTAACTACGAGGTCATCGATATAGCATTCGACGACTTCATGTATGAGGTCATCGAAAATCTTCGTCATGGCCCTATGATAGGTGGCACCGGCGTTCTTTAGACCGAAAGGCATCACCTTATAGCAGAATATGCCCAAAAGGGTCCGGAAAGCTGTATGCTTCTGGTCCTCGGGATGCATCTTTATCTGATTGTATCCTGATGAACCGTCCATGAAGGAGAAGACTTCATGAGTGGACGTATTGTCTATCATCAGCTCAGTGACCGGCACTGGGAAGTCGTCCTTCGGGCAGGCTTTGTTGAGATCCTGAAAGTCCACGCAGATGCGCACCGTCCCATTTTTCTTCATCACTGGGACAATGTTGGCGATCCAATCAGGATATTGAACCTCTTGGATGAAGCCGGAGTCGATCAGCTTCTTGACCTCGGCATTGATGCTCATCTCAAGCTCGAGCCGCATTCTTCTCGACGCTTGTTTGATCAGCTTGATATCCGGAGATATCGCCAATTAGTGCACAGCAATCTCTGGATCTATTCCCGGCATCTCAGAATAGTTCCATGCGAAACAGTATTTATACTGCACGAGCACATCTTTGAGCGTGGCCACCTTTTCTTCAGATAATAACTCACTGACGAATGTCGGCCGCGGGTCACTTGCCGTCCCCAAGTCAATTTTCTTGAGGTCATCTGCAGTAGTATGTATCCCATCTTCCAGCTCTTTTGGCGCCGGTGGAAATCCTGAGATCGCCTCGTCATCGTCGTTTTCGAAGCACCAGGGGAGGTCATCCATATTCTCGGGTTTTTCTTCTGACAGTGTTATCACGTGACAGGTGCGAGATCGCTTCCAAGGCCGATGTTGATCTGGTTCTACTCTCGTGGCTTTCAGTTCATGCTTCTACGGCGGGGTTACCTTCCAGCTGCTGGATTGAGTGAACTTGCCGAGTTGGTATTGGTCTTCGACCCAGTTCTTGAAGGTGAAGCAGTCTTCGAGAGGATGTCCTATTGCTTGGTGATAGGAGCAATAGTCCGGATGAGAGACTTCGTTTGCTTGTTCAGGGTGCTTGGACTCCGGGAGGGCAATCATCTGATGTTTTAGGGCAAGATCGAGTATCTTCCTCGTCTTGTCTTGGGGAAAAGAATATTCTCGACCCATCTTTTTTATAAGAGACGGCTCCCGGCTACTCGATTCTCGATCGCGTGGCTTCTTGGTCCCGCTTTGTCGCTGTCGAACGCCTTTCCCACTCTTTGATTTATTTTTGCCTCTACATCGGGTCTTTTGTATGACAAGTTGACGAGGAAGAGCAATTTCATTTTTCGCAACCTGCTGAAGGAGGCACTGCGTTCTGGCTTTCTCATAGATGGCCATTTCGCGACTATGATCGTCTCGAACTTTTTACTCACTTCCCTTATAAGCTTGTCCATCTGTTCTTCAAACGACGGACTTGGTATTTTCATGGCGGGAGCTCGTTCTGGTTCAGGGTTAGCATCTTCCCACAGAGCATCTCCTTCTTCGTCGAAGTCATGTATGACATAGCAACCGCGGAATCGCTCCCGTTTCTTGGATTGAACATACTCAAGCCCGATCGTTTCCATTCTCCCGTTGGGCAACTTTCGTTGAGTTCCGGGGATGTTCCAGATCCTGTTATAGAACTGGGCTTGTCGAGCAGTCTGTTTCAAAGGTACACCTTGGCGCCTTAACAACCTTTTCAATCCTTCTGTGTAGTATCTGGGCAAACGGATGGGCTGGAGCCTGTCAAGTGTAGAATCCGCACCATGCCATATTTCCTTCTCCACTTTGGTTTTCCCGGATCGGTAGAATAAGATCGCCTTTTCACCTTTTCACCTGGGAGGGACATAGAATGTCTGCAGTTCTTGCACACTATAAGTTTCAAGCGCATCAAGCTCTTTGTAATGCTCTTGTGGAACCATGGCAACTTGCAAACTTTGGTCTTCATCAGCGAAGGCTTGTATTGATGGTCGAGCGGAGAATACAACATTGACCTCATCTTCCGAGTCGCTGCCGAAGACCAGAATAAGGGTGGACGGTCCCGGTTTGTTGCGTTGGGGTGGCCCGGAATAGATTATCTCCTCTTCCTCCTCGGTATCACTCCCGAAGACCAGAATAGTGGTGACAGCTTTGTTCTTGTCCTCCGGTTTGCGACATCTTTCTGTATCTTCGAAATCGGGCAGGAAGTACTTGGCATCTTCGTACTTGCGAACTTCGTTCACGGAGAATGGGTTTAGTTCCCCTGTTACGGTATACTCTAGACCATCCTTGAAATACTTCATACACTGATGTTGTGTAGAAGGGATGATGTTGTACTCGTATAACCAAGGTCGGCCGAGCAAAGCGTTATAGCAGGTCTTAGCGTCAATGACGTGGAACTTGATGTCCATGACGAGCAGCCCAAAGCGTAGTGTCAATACTACAGACCCAAGCGTCCGTGATGACTGGGAGTCAGACCCGGAGATAGTAATCTTATCCCGAACGAGGTGTTGAACGCTCATGCAAATTTCCTTCAACACTCTTATATTGAGGAGGTTAACGGAGGACCCATTGTCAACCAGGATTTTGCCTATCTTGATATCATGACAGTATCCGGAGACATAAAGAGGACGGTTGTGCTCACATGTCCCGAGGAGAAGATCTTCATCGCCGAAAGTGATGTCAGCAGTGTGCACTTCTTCCAGTTCGTCTTTCATCTTTTCTTCAGCGAGGAAAGCTTGGAACTGCTCGGGCTCTTGCAGTGCCTTAATCAAAGAATCTCTCGCCTCTTTAGATAGCAAAAAGGCGTCGAGAATGTTGAGCTGTGAGGGTATTTTCCTCTGGTGTGCCAGAACGTTATAGTCCACCTTGCTTTTCTTTAGCGGGTCCTTGGCTGCAAGCTCTTTGACGATTTGATCGTCTAGGGCAATATCCTCAGGGACCTTTTCTTTCCCCTTATCTTTTCTATTCGATCCACTGTTCGCGGCCCCGAGATTCTTTTCAGGAAATGTGCGATTGCGCAGCTGAATGTTCTCACAAGTCTTCATTTCTTCCGTCTCGGAGGTAAGTTCTTTGAAGAGAGGACCAAGGGCTATTTCTTCATCAGAATCACTCCCGAATGTGAGAACTTGCGATCCCCTAGTGTTAACCATATGACAGTTGCCGGTAGTTTTCATATGTTCCTCAGTCGTATTTCTTTGCTCCCGACGAGTTTTGCGTTTCATCCGCTTGAAATGTTGTCGGTGAGCAACATATCCTTGCCACCGTCTTTTAAAAGCGTTGCACTCTTCAATAAGGTGAGCAATCCTTTGATGATATAAGCGATAGCTAGGATGTACATCCGCTTCATCAGGAGTGTTTCCTTCGGAGGGTGGCAGCTTCATTCCTATCGATATGGCTTTAGCGAACCTCTTCCTCATTTTTAACCTGCTTTTATTTGCTGTGGATGTACTTTGACCTGGTGGGAGTGTTTCGACCCTTTCGTCCAGTCGCCGGCGTTTGGCCTTTTCAAATATGACCATCTCACGCTCTCGATCAACTTTGCTTTTAAGACGGGCTTCATTCAGGAATGCATCAATCATTTCATCTGATGGTCCTAGAAGTTCAGGCTCAGGATTTGCCCCTAATTTCTCTGCATCCAGGTTCCCGTCACCTTTCATTAACGAGTGGGAGATCACATGACAGCTTGCCACATAATTCTCAGACTCGTCCGATGAGTCTTCTCCATTGTCATCATCTCCGTCCTCAAGGACGTGGCTGAGAAATTCTTAGAGTGCAACTGGGGTCCGCGCTTTTTGATTATACTCTTCCAGCGCGTCAATCTGCTTTTGCAGGTCCGTGCGCATGTCACCAGGCTTCACGAGCTTCTTGGATTTCTTCTTCTTATTTGAAGATTTTGACGGCTGGGTGTGAGCACTTTGACTATCACCACCAATTTTTGGAGTTAGGCGCCGTTTCAACATTCCCTTGATAATCTCAGGTTCCAGCGAATTCTTCCATTTGATTGCCGGGCATGTGTGGAGATCCTTCAGCATTCTTTTTGTTTTGGCTGAAAGAGCGATTTCCCACGAAGCTTCTTCAACAAAAGAGCACGATGCCCCCGGTGTGTCCGTCTTCTTAGGAGTGTGCGGTTGTGGTGGGCTTACTTTCCACTTCTCAGACAATGCGAATTTGCCCTGTTGGTATTGGTCTTCGATCCAGCCTTTAAAGACGAAGCAATCTTCAATTGGATGGCTTACCGTTTGATGGTAGGGGCAATAATTAGGACTATTAGCCTCGCCGGTTTGCAACGGTCATTTTGGATTCGGCAGATTGATGAGCCTGTTGCGTACCACTAGCTCGAACAGTCTCTTCGTTTTGTCTCGAGGGAACGAATAAGGACGCTTCATTTTCTCATTATAGTATCGCCGTCTCTCTTCTAGTTGATCCGTTAATTTTGGACCACTGGGCTGCTGTTGAGCATTGGCGACGAAGGTCGCCTTCCCTTTACCCCTTTCATTTCGCGGCTCCGGCTTTGGAGGAGACGGTCTATGACCCATCTGGTCCATTTGGGCCAGTTTGTCAATCAAGGCCTGGAACGTAGTCGGCTTGAAAAACATCATGAATTGGGAAATAGTTGCTTGAGGGTCAAGAGTGCCCACAAACATGCCCACTGTCGGCGCTTCTTCAATGTGCTGCTCACATTTTGAAACAAGTTCCGCCATCGTATTGCGTACTGTACCCATGTTTCGCCTGGCTTTACACTGGCGTTAATCAGTGCGGTAATCTGAGTACGCTCGCTAGCGCTTGCGAATCTTTGCGTGAATAACAGCTCCATTTCTGCAAATGTCTTGATAGATTCGTTCGGGAGTTTAGAGTACCATTCGAACGTTGTCTCTGACAAGCTGCCGACGAACTGGCAGAGCAGAAGTTTATCGTCGCCTCCAGTGTTGCCGCACAAGGTTCTGAATTGAGCGACGTGCTGATGCGGATTTTCCTTCCCTTTATATACATGGAATTTAGGGATCGTATATCCCGGCGGGTATTTTATTTGGTCATACCAACCTGGATAGGATCGCCCAGTTTTCACAATTTGGCCGGCCACTTCATTTGCCTGGTGAGCTCGTATTTGCTGAGCAATGTAGTCATCTAGAGCGGCCTTGGAGATGGTTTCCTCTTTGGCTACCGAAAGAGCCAGAGGAGGGTTCGATGTCTCCCCTTTATCGTCTTCAATGATGATGGGGGGGTCTTCAGCTGGAGGTTCCGGCTGTAACATCATCCCAGCCATGTCTTGGAATAAGAGAGCCTTTCGTTTTATGTTGGCTGCCTGTTCCGCAGCCTTTTTTTCTTTCCTCTCGAGCATTCTTCGGAGGAACTCGGTATCAATTTCTTGTTCCCGACGCTGATCCGAGGTTTCTGGATTTTCTCTTGGCCCAGTAAGTGCGGCCATTGCAGTCAGCATCTCCTGAAGTTTCTGCTGCTGTTGTTCCTGAGCCTTTGTTATCGATCAGGTAAGCGGTCGATGACCCGTAGAGACACGGCTTTCTTCTTTTCCGGAAGCCATGTAAACGGTATGTATTACCATGCCCCCAGACTTGGAGTATTTAGATTCAGCGCTTTTGCGGTTCGCTACGGTCATAGCGGCTTTCTCCGGCCTCCTTCTCTTTTGAGCGGTTGACGTTGAGGGAGCCGTTGCAGCGGGCACCCAGACGACTGTCGCCTTTGGTGGGTCGATAGGATGGTTTTCTCCTTGTCGAGCTTTAAGCTTCTTTGGCCGGCGAGAGTAGTCCTAATCAATCACCGATTCCTGAACCTGTCGCCAGACTTTATAAATTTTGGAGGACAGCCGTTGAGGGGGCTGCTCCGGCTTCTTTTCTGTAGTAATCTCCATAGGTGGAGGAGACCTTTTCAGCACGGCAGTCGGAGAGTTCTTGCGAACCCTCCTAAGCGGTTCAAAGCTGTCCCCAGTTGGAACAGTAGCATCGATTTCCACCGTTGGGACCGGCGGAGTTAACCCAGACGAAGAGTTGCCCCCAACCTTCCTTACTCGGCGCCAGTGACGACGGCGAGCATGTCGCGCGGATGGTGTTGGTTCAGCTGTGGGGTTGGTTTCGTCATGCCCCCTGTTCTGATCAGGCGCTGCCGGTATCAGCCTCTTGAAGACCGACGTCCGTTGAGCGGGGACGGCTAACCTATCGAAGGCAGACTTCCGAGTAGGGGAAGCAACCTTGACGATTTCGCCTGAAGCAGGAGCTGAAATAGTCAGTCTTGTGAAGACCGGCCCTTTGGTAGGAGAAGCCGCCTTGACGACTTCAGGAGCAGGGATAGCTATCCTCTTCGGAATAACCCTTTCTGGTATCGCAGGCTTGTTGACGTTCTGATCCAGTCTGTTGAAAACTGAGGCAGTGGAGTTGGGCGACCGGTTGAGAGGGGCCGCGGTAGCGGTAAGTCGATCAAAGACCAACTTCTTTGGAGCTTCTTATGATGGTACCGCGGCGTTGAAGCTCATCGGCGGGAGCATGGTCCCGAAGAACAATCCGGTGGTAGCCTGCGTTACCTGCTCTACCGGTATTGTGAAAAGGGAGGCCGCTTGGGGACAGTACGTTACACCTCCAGATGAGGTGGAACGAGAGTTGCAGTTGCAACTGGAGCAAGTTGAAGCCATTGATCCTCTGTTTTCTGCACGAAGCAAGACACTAAATCTTAGTACCTCAAACCCAAGAGCAACCATATCAAACCGTGATTCGTTCGCGAACACGACACACGAAGTGTGGAGTGGAAAGAGGAAGAGGTCCCACCGGGCGTGCCAGAATCTATTCCCCACCGAAACACAGAGGCGGGACCACGCAGGTCCATCATGCTAGAATTTGGGGGCAGATGCTAATTGGTGCTATCTGTCCACCTCTCCGAAGATGCCAAGTTGATTTATGGTACCGTGTATCGAAGGTTTAGACGGATGCGGCCGATGTAGCAGACTTCGTCAAATTCTCCCTCGTTGAGGGGTTTTTGATTGTGGGGACACTCTTCCCTGCAGGCGCAAGCCCCTGCAGTTAATTACGCTACCGCATCGCGGTAACCACTTTCTCCAACTCCAGATGGTCACTTCATGTCGTGGGTGTTTGTTTTGTTTTTGGTTGCCCGTGGATTGTATACGGAGACTAATTTATATTGTCGCCCGTAGGACGTGGATTAATCCAAATCCGTATCTTCTTAGATTTGGGTTTGGGTGTTGGTTTAAGGATACGCTAGTCTCATTTGAGACTAAGATCAACTTTAACGTTTATTAAGGATACGTTAGTCTAATTTTAGACTAAGATCAACTTAACGGGATCATTTAGATCCAACAAGAGAGCATTTGAACTCTATTGTTTAGTTTAGGGACATTGCGGTCGATTCCCAGTTTAAGGACATAGTGATCCAATACCAGTTTAAGGACATAGTGGTCCAATGTTAGTTTAAAGACATCGTGGTCGATTACCAGTTTAAGGACATAGTGGTCCAATGTTAGTTTAAGGACATCTCGGTCCAATGTTAGTTTAAAGACATCTCGGTCAAGGTTAAGGACATCATAGTCCGCGATTTTAAAGCCCTCACAGTCAAGGTTAAGGACATCATAGTCCGTGAGTTTAAAGACCTCACAGTCAAGGTTAAGGACATCATAGTCCGTGAGTTTAAAGACCTCGCAGTCAAGGTTAAGGGCATCATAGTCCGTGAGTTTAAAGACCTCGCAGTCAAAGTTAAGGACATCATAGTCCATGGGTTTTAAAGAACCCCACAGTCCGTAGAATGTTTAGTTGTCGGGACCCGTCACCTCTTTGAAGACGTTGAAGGATTACAACGACAAATATCAGAGGAGTAAAGAGATGTACCCTCGAACCGATGTGAGTTGGTTGAAAGATCCGTAGTCCAATTTAGGGCTAAGATCTGTTAAAATATTTATGAGCAGATGGGCTCAATTATTATAAGTTGAGGACTTATGGCCAATATTGGGCTAAGTCCAATCAGGTTAAAATGTTTAACATGTTATTCTAGGTTGTTGAGCCTTTATTTGGGGTTGGTCCTTTTAACAATGCTGAGCATTGATTTTAGCTTCTGGGCTTGTTAAAGAACAATTTATGTTCTGTCAGCACGACACGTGGCGCGCCAGGCGCTTTGCGCCAGTCAAAGAGCACAGTGCGCTTCTGCCGAGTAGCGCATATATGGAGGACACGTGTCACGCTCAGCGCTAGGCGCCAGATGATGAGCGCATGATGCCAATTTATGAGCGTTGAGCGCTAGTCCATGAGCGCATTGCGCTTTCAAATTAGTGGCGCACCCGTGAATGACACGTGGTGCGCTTGGCGCTGAGCGCTAGCCCATGAGCGCAGTGCGCTATTTCAGAAGCGCAAAGCGCAAGTTGTTAATTGGCGCATACGTGGTTGACACGTGGCGCCTTTGGCGCTGAGCGCCAGTCTAGAGAGCGCAGAAGCGCAATTCATGAGCGCAAAGCGCATCTCATCAATTTTATGATCTGGGAAACAAATTTATGTTCCTTAAAAGAGGCTTTGTCTCAAGATCTAAGAACAACAGTTCTTTTTTTTTGCTTCAATCTCTTATATTGATGAAAGGCTTTGCCTTTATGGATCTCTGATTCTTAAGAGAATTGAATTATTCTTCCCTTCTTTTATGTTGAGATGTTCATGATCCTAGAAAGACAATTTGTCTTATAAATCTATGATCTGTGAAAGAAGCAAGTACTTCTTTGTTTTATGATGAGATCTTTTTGATCTCTTTATAAAAGACCTTGGTCTTTGCAGATCTATGATCTTTTAAGAAGAGAATTCTTCTTTTTAATTATGAGATGATTTCATTTTTTTGTTCATCACCATTCTTTTTACCTTGAAGAAAAAAATCTTCTTTTGCTAAAAGCTATCCTTCTCTTCCTGAAATCTCAAAGCTTATGAGGGGGTTCTTCTGTCTAAGACTTGAAGTCTTGGGACCTTTATATAGGGCAAGTTGATTTGTTAAATCAGTTAAAGAAATCTTTCTCTGATTGATTTGGGAATGTTTCCCACCATTGGATCTTCGATCCTGGGACTTCTGTTTTACAGAAGGCAATCTTCTTGTTTTTAACAAGATTGGAAAATCTTTCAATAACAGAATTTAATTCTGATTAATTAATGATTTATCATTATTATTAGATCTTTTGATCTAACGGTGGGGAGTTTTTTAATTCCAGCGCTAGCGCACCCGTGCTTTGCACGTGGTGCGCTGCTCAAAGCGCAGCGCACTTTGCGCTAGCGCATCTGTGTTTGACACGTGGCGCGCTGCTCATAGCGCAGTGCTCACTGCGCTAGCGCACCCGTGTTTGATACGTGACGCACAGCATGCCTAGCGCTAGCGCCCATATGGTGCGGTGCCTAGGGCGCGGTGCACTTGGCGCTGCATCTGAAGCGTTGCTTCAATTTTTGAAATTTGAATTTCAAACAGAGCTTTGCTCTGATTGAGGGAAACAGTACCCCGGGGCAAGAAGCTCGAGTTGTATTCGATGAACCTGGCAGGGGAGCACTACCTACCGGTGATATTATTTAGACTCGTCGGTTATCCGGACGATACCGACCGGAGTCATGAGATGGATATAGGCTGATCCGTTCTGCCGGAGCCTGCGGGCCGATCCCGCAGATGATACGGATGCCTGAGATTTTGAGATTTGATGATACAGGCCAGTCCTGGTAGCCGGAGCCTGAGATATTGAGATATTGGGATTTATGTTTTGTGTCGATACTTGACACGGATTTCTCTATTGGTTTCATTGAGGATACTCGAAATATATACATACAGAAATTCTATTAAATAAAGAAAATAGTTGTCTCACTCATTTCATTACATTACATTCATACCCCATACATATGATACATTGCTACACGAGGCACTGACACGAGCACACGGGATTACACTTATGTATATATGTTTACCCTTGCCACCTTTTCATGCTTCAGACTTATCATTTTGAGGTTATATATATTTGATCGTATTGACCTAGGATTGTATCATACATACGATTTCTGCTCGGTGATGTTTTCTACTCACGAGTTGGCAACTCACCCCCGTTGTGCCACAGTTTCTTGCAGGTTTCGCCGTACAGGTTTCTTTACGGCTTTGTTGGCACACTGCTTCCTTTCCGGGTGATTTGCTTTGGTAGGTGGGTTCACTCACATCGTGACCACTATTGTACCTTTATTACATTCAGTTGTATCTAGTAAACTCCATCAACCAGACATGTATATTTATTTCAGACTTAGAGACCAGTTGTATATTCTTTCGACCTAGAGTCGCGCGTTGTATTATTATGGATTTCATGCTGTTTTGAGTTTCCTTTTGAGTTTTGATCCTCGCCCTTCGGCGTTGTATATTATATGCTTGCGTGGTTGTGGCCGTCGATTGACGAAGAGCTAGCTCCCGCTTGGGGATGCCTTTTATCATTCATGTATATATTTATCATGTTATACCCCGTTCGGGGCCTGTATTTACAAAGGAAACTCTGCAGAAATTTTAAGAAAAGACTTGTGATTTTAAAATGCATATTCGGCTTATTTTAATAAAACATTTCTTCAAAATGGTTTTAGATTTCTGGGCTTTTGGCTTACTTGAATTAGATGGGGTCCTATAGACTTCATATGATTCAAGTGCCAGTCACGGGCTATTTCGGGTCGTGACAGGCCACCTCCCATGGGGCTTCCTCTATAAGTGAGCATGATGCCCCCGGCGTATCCATCTTTTTAGGAGCATGAGGCTATGGCGGGTTCACCTTCCAATTTTCGGATAATGCGAACTTGCCCTGTTGATACTGATCTTCGATCCAACTCTTGAAGATGTAACAATCTTCGATTGGATGACCCAATATTCGGTGGTAAGGGCAGTAATTAGGATTGTTAACGTCGCCTGGTTGCGTTGGGCGTCTTGGCTCTGGCAGAGTGATGAGCCTGTTGCGCAGCGCTAGCTCGAATAACCTCTTCGTCTTATCCCGAGGGAACGAGTAAGGACGTCTTATCTTTTCTCCAAAGGATCTTTGTTTATTATCTTGGTGAGCCACCGGCTTCGGGCCACTCGGTTGTTGTAAAGCGTTGGCGACGAAAGTTGCTTTCCCTTTCCCCTTTTCATTTCGCGGCTCCGACTTCGAAGAGGAAGGCCTGTGGCCCATCTGGTCCATCTGGGCCAGCTTGTCTATCAGAGCCTGCAAAGTAGTTGGCTTGAAGAACATCATGAATTGAGATATGGTCGCCTGCGGATCGAGGGTTCCCACAAACATGCCTACTGCAGCAGCCTCTTCTATGCGTTGTTCGCACTTCGACTATAGATTCCGTCGCCGTATCACGTACTGAACCCATGTTTCACCTGGCTTCACCCTGGCGTTAATTAGCACGGTGATCGGGGTGCGTTCGCTAGCGCTTGCAAACCTTTGTGTAAACACTAACTCCATTTCTGCAAATGTCTTGACAGAGTCATTCGGGAGTTCGGAATACCACTTGAATGTTGTCTTCGATAAGCTGCCGACGAATTGGCGAAGCAGTAGCTTATCGTCACCTCCGGTGTTGCCGCACAGAGCCCTGAATTGAGCAACGTGGTGATGTGGATTCCCCATCCCTTTATATACATGGAATTTAGGGATCGTATACCCCGGCGGGTACTTTATTTGGCCGTACCAACCCAGATAGGGTCGTCCAGTCTTAACAATTTGGCCGGCCGCTTCGCTCACCTGATGAGCTCGTATCTGTTGAGCGATATAGTCATTCAGGGCGGCTTTAGAGATCGTGTCCTCTTTGGCTGCTGATAGAGCCGGAAGAGGGTTCGATGTCTCCCCTCTATCGTCTTCAAGAATAATCGGGGGGTCTTCAGCTGGAGGATCCGGCTGTATCATCATCAAGACCATATCTTGGAATAAAAACGCCATTTGTTTTATATTGGCCGCTTGTTCCGCGGCCTCTCTGTCTTTCTTCTCGAGGATTCTGCGGAGGAACTCAGCATCGGTTTCTTGTTCTTGACGCTGCTCCGACGATGTCTCCGGGCTTTCTTTTGGCCTAGTGAGTGTGGCCATCTGTGTTAGCATCTCCTGGAGCTTTTGTTGTTGTTGCTCACGAGCCTTTGTCACTGATCGGGTGAGTGGTCGATGACCCGTGGAGATACGGTTATCCTCTTTTCCGGAATCCATATAAACAGTGTGCACCACCATGCCCCCAGACTTGGGGCGTTTAGGCTCAATGGCCTTGAGATTCGTCGCAAGCACGGGGATTTTCTTCGGCCTTCTCCTTTTGTGAGAGTTCGAAGTTAAGGGGGCCATTGCAGCTGGCACCCAAGTAGGTGACACCTTCTGTGGTACGACAGGGTGGTCCTTCTCTTGCCGAACTTTCATCTTCTTCGGTCGGTGACAGTAGTCTTGGTTGATCACCGAGTCTTGGACCTGTCGCCAGACCTTGTGAATTTTGGAGGACAGCCGCTGAGGGGGCTGATCCTGCTTTGCCTTTGTAGCGCTCTCCACGGGTGGAGGAGACTTTTTCGGCACGGCAGTTGGCGAATTCCTGCGCACCCTGTTAAGTGGTTCAAAGCTGTTCCCAGTTGGAACAACAGCATCAAGTTCCACCATTGGAGCTGGCGGAGTCAGTCCAGAAGGGGAACTGCCCCCAGTTTTCCTCACTCGGCGCCAGTGGCGACGTCGAGCGTGCCGAGCGGACGGGACCACCTCTGCTGTTGGATGAGCTTCTTCATGCCCCTCGCTCTGATGAGGGGCTGTCGTCGTCGTTAGCCTGTCGAAGACCGACGTCCGCTGAGAGGGGATGGCCAACCTGTCAAAGGAAGACTTTCGAACAGGGGTAGCAATCTTGGTGACTTCGCCTGGAATGTGAGTTGGAGCGGTCAGTCTTGCAAAGACTGATTCTTTAGCAGGAGAAGCCTCTTTGACGACTTCATTTACTGGAGCAGAGATGACTATCCGTTTCAGGATAACCCCTTCAGGTATTACGGGCTTCTTCACGGGCCCACCTGAACTTTGGCCCAGTCTGTTAAAAACCGAGGTGCTAGATTTGGGCAATCCGTTGAAAGGGGCCGCAGTAGTTGCAAGCCGATCAAAGACCGACTTCTTCGGAGCTTCTTGCAACGGCAGTGGGGCGTTGAAGCTCATTGGTGGGAGCATGGTCCTAAAGAACAGCTCAGTGGTGGCTTGCGTCACCTGTTCCACTGGCATCGTAAAAAGGGAGGACGCTTGAGGCCCATAGGTCACTCCTCCAGCAAGGACGGAGTGGGAGTTGTTGCAGTTGTTGCAATTTGTGCAGTTGAAAGCCATTGATCTTCTGTTTTCTGCACGGAGAAAGACACCAAATCTTAGTATCTTGAATCCAGGGGCAAACATAGCAAACCGCGATTCGTTTGCGAAACACGACACACGAAGTGTGGAGTGCAAAGAGGAAAGGGTCCTACCGGGCGTGCCAGAATCTGTTCGCCGCCAAAAACAGAGACGGAACCGCGTAGGTTGTCTTGCCTGAATTTGGGGGCAGATGCTATTTGGTTTTATCAGTCCACCTCTCTGAAGATGCCAAGTTGATTTATGGCACCGTGTATCGGAGGTTTAGACGGATACGGCCGTTGTAGCAGACTTCGTCAGATTCCCCCTCATTTGAGGGGTTTTTAATTGTGGGGACGCTCTTCCCTGCAGGCGCAAGCCCCTGCAGTTAATTACGCTACCGCATCGCGGTAACAACTTTCTCATTCTCCATATGGTCACTTCATGTCAGTGTGTTTGTTTTCTTTTTTGGTTGCCCGTGGATTGTATACGGAGACTAATTTATGTTGTCGTCCGTAGGGCGTGGATTAGTCAAAATCCGTATTTTCTTAGATTTGGGTTTGGGTTGGGTTTAAGGATCGTTAATCTCATTTGAGACTAAAATCAACTTAAACGTTTGTTAAAAATACGTTAGCCTAATTTTAGACTAAGATCTACTTAAAAGGATCATTTAGATCCAACAAAAGAGCATTTGGGCTCTATTGTTTTAATTTAGGGACGTTGCGGTCCATTGGGTTTAAGGACATCATAGTCCGTGACAGTTTAAAGACGTCATAGTCTGTAAAATTTAAAGACGTCTACGAGTTTAAGGACCTCACAGTCCATAAAGTTTAAGGACGTCATAGTCCATGAGTTTAAGGACCCCACAGTCCGTAAAGTTTAAGGACATCATAGTCCAGTTTAAAGACGTCATAGTCTGTATGGTTTTGGTTCAACCGTTTGGGGATGTGCCAAAATTTATTGGTTATTGGGACCCTCCATCTCTCTGAAGACGTTGAAGAAGTACAACGACATATATCAGAGGTACGAAGAGATGTACCCTTGAACCAGTGTTGGTTGGGAGATCTGTAGTCAAGTTTGGGACTAAGATCAGTTAAAAAGATTTATGAGCATATGAGCTCAATTAATCTAAATGAGGGATCTGTGGCCAACTTGGGCTCAGCCCACTCAGTTAAAATGTTGAACATTTATTTGGGTTCGACCCTTTTTATTTAACAATGCTGAGCATTGATTTGGGTTCTGACAATCTTTTTGTTTTTTATTGAATGTTGAACACGCATTATAGCTCTGGGGCTTTATTTAAAGAACTTTTTATGTTCCCTCGGCGCACACATAAGGAGCACGTGGTGCACTTGGCGCTGAGCGCCAGATTTAGAGCGCTAAGGCGCTTCCTGTGGGATAGCGCACGCGTGAGTAGCACGTGGCGCGCTTGGCGCTGAGCGCCAAATTTGGAGCGATGATACGCTTCTTATGAAATAGCGCACACGTGAGGAGCACGTGGCGCACTTAGCGCTGAGCGCCAGTCAATGAGTGCAGAGCGCTCTTTATGAAATAGCGCACACGTGAGGAGCACGTGGCGCGCTTGGTGCTGAGCGCCAGTCAATGAGTGCAGAGCGCTCTTTATGAAATAGCGCACACGTGAGGAGCACGTGGTGCGTTTGGTGTTGAGCGCCAGTCAATAAGTGCATAGCGCTTCTTCTGAAATAGCGCACACGTGAGGAGCACGTGGTGCGCTTGGCGCGGAGCGCCAACCTTGAAGCGCTGGGCGCTTCTTTAAAATGGAGCGCTAGGAGCGCTGCGGCGCTGTGCGCCAGTCCTGGAGCGCTGAGGCACTTCATTAAATTGGAGCGCTGCGGCGCTGTGTGTCAGTCTTGGAGCGCTAAGGCGCTTCTTTTTAATTGGAGCGCTAAGGCTCTTTTTAGGCAACTTTTATCAGTTCTGCGTTTTGAGAATTAAATTCTCGTTCATAGGAGATTTTGTCTCATAGATCTAAGAACTACGTTCTTAATTTAATAGGAGATTTTACAATCTCTTCTGTTTTTGTGAAAGATTTTGTCTTTATCTTATAGATCTGTGATCTAACGAGAACTAAGTTCTTCTCTCTCCCTTTTTATGATGAGATGCTATGATCTCTTTTGTGAAAGACCTCTGTCTTATAAATCTATGATCTTAGAAAACGAACTGGGTTCTTCTTCTCTTATGAGATGATTTTATCTCTCTATTTTATTTACCTTGAAGAAATTCTTTTTCTTCCGAGAGCTTTCTCTTCTTTTTGAAATTTCTCAAAATTTATGGGAGGGTTCCTCTATATTTTTTCTTTCTTTTTTTTATTTTGGAAAGAAGGATCATTGGCCGTTGGGACCCACCGCCTCTCCGACGACACTGAGAGATTACAGCGCCATATATCGAAGGTTTGAAGGGATGTACCCTTTGAACCATGTCCCACTCATCGGGGGGGAAGAATAGGCCGGAGCTTAAGCTTCTTGCTGCTGAAAAAGGTTTCTTTGCGTTCGCGCACGTGTGTCGCACGTGTTGGGCGCACATGTTTGCACATGGAGCTTGCGCATATGCGCATTATGGGGAAGGCAGCTATGGCCCTAACTTGGAGCACTAAGCTCCTTTGAGGATTGAATCCTCGCACGTGGTGCGCACGTGCGTTGCACGTGGTGTGCACGTGGCGAGCGCACGTGCATTACACGTACCACACATGGCGCTTGCGCATATGCGCATTATGGGGGGAGCAAGCTCCTATAGAGAACTAATCTCCTTTGATGATTGAATTCTCTCACGTGGGGTGTTGCGCGTGGCGGGCGCACGTGCGTTGCCCGTGGCGGGCGCACGTGCGTTGCGCGTAGCGCACATGACGCTTGCGCATTATGGGGGGGCAAGCTCCTATGGAGAACTACTCTCCTTTGAGAATTGAATTCTTAACCGTGGTGCACACGTGCGTTGCACGTGGTGCGCACGTAGCGGGCACACGTTCGTTGCACGTAGCGTACATGGCGCTTGCGCATTATGGGGGCGAGCAAGCTCCTATGGAGAACTAATCTCTTTTGAGAATTGAATTTTCTACCTTTTCTAAAAGGTATCCCCTCTTATTTATATGGGAGTGGTAGAGAAGGGATCTCTCTTTTTCCCGATATGGGACTAAAAATGCTTCCCCAATGTGGTAGAGCATTACTTTAGATTACACGTGCGTAGCACATTTGCTCATAATTTTTGATTCCGGATGAATTATGAGGCCCATAATATATCAAATCGAAGGATTTTTTGAGACACTTTTCATACCATCAGAACTTAGCTGTTTCTCATTCAGAAGTTTGTCAAAATACAGCTCGGAAAATACTGGTTCGCATTTTCTTCCTTAGATTACACGTGCATAGCACATTTGCTCATAACTTTTGATCCCGGATGAATTATGAGGCCCATAATATATCAAATCGAAGGATTTTTCGAGACACTTTCGATACCATCATAATTTAGCTGTTTCTCATTTAGGAGTTTGTTAAAATACAGCCCGGAAAATACTGGTTTGTATTTTCTTAAGCGTATCGCTGCCATTTGATACCTTGGGCTATTTCGCGCAGAAATTTTTGGCGGGAACAATTATATCACCAGGATCACAGGTATTTAAAACAACATACAAGATTAAAACCTCTCGTTGCCTATATGACGGGATGCTGTTGAGATATTCATGGACCGGTTCTAGGGCATTTTGCAAGGAAGCATCACCCGAGCATTCAAGCTTACCCATTAAAGCTTTAATTTGTGAGTCTGGACTGCCACCGAGCTCTGTCAAGGCACTGAGCAACACCATCTTTGATGGTTACTAGGCCAATGTGGCTGAGTGGGCTCTGATCGAAGAACTCTCTAATGAATGCCTCGGCACCTTTTGCGACTACAACCATTCGACTTGGGCGATAATCCGTCTCTGAAGCTGCTCTCGATAGATTGATCACGACATAGAGATAGTGAATTAGCCCTTTTTGGATCCTAGCCGAAGGTGCCGATCGCAGCAACAATCATCGCCAATACTGAGCGTGCATAATCGTTTTGGTGTCGATGGGCCAAAGTAGCCCAGACTCGTCCTCTTACAGCGACTCTCACGATCTCTCATTGGTGTAGGCTCGCTCCTATGCCTCCAGCTCCTTGCCTTCTTCCTCCTCCTCCCCGTCTTCTTCGCCTCCTCGTGATTTCGCTTGGGCTCTTGTGTTTAGATCGAATCGCAAAGTGAAGGGCGGCGATTGGCGTTGAGAAAGATGAAGATTTGGGGTTTAAGGCTTTGAAGTCTTGGAGTTTCATAGAGACACAGAGAAAGTTGGTGCTCTAATTACCATGTCACGCCCCACCACTAACACAAACAGTATTTTCCGCTCAGATCGAAACCGCATAGTTTTGTCCTTCGGAAGGAGCCGGTACCTGACCGGGGAAGGGGGGGCACTTCCCAGGAGGTCACCAATCCCAGAACTTTCCTGGCCCGAACACGCTTAACTACAGAGTTCTCAAGCTCCTGTAGTGCCGGTTTACTTAAAAGGTGCATTTGTATTAAATAGTGTATCATTCCATTTATAGTATGGATTTGTGCCCTTTCAGAATGTATTTCGAAAATTCCCCATTGTTTTATAGTGGGTCCCACGGAATCAAGAGGTGACCCCTGCCCTTTGGCATGGTATTTTGTTCCGTGTGGCACTTTATTCCGTGAGCAAGGACCGAGGCCCGACATATTGAGGGACCAACTCTGATACCATTATGTCACTCCCCACTCCCAGCACAGACGGTACTGTCCACTCAGATCGAAACCGCACGGTTTTGTCTTTCGGAGCGAATCGGACCCGACCAGGGGCCACTTTCCAGGAGGTCACCCATCCCAGAACTTCCCTTGCCTGAACATGCTTAACTACAGAGTTCTCAACCTCCTGTAGTACCGGTTCACTTAAAAGGCGTATCTGTATTGAATAGTGGTATCATTCCATTTATAGTACGGATCTGCCCTCTTTCGGAATGTATTCTAAAGATTCCCCATTGTTCTACAGTGGATCCCATGGACTCAAGAGGTGGCCTCCGCCCTTTGGCGTGGTAGTTTGTTCCGTGTGGCGCTTTATTCCGTGAGCAAGGACCGGAGCCCGACATAGCATGTTAAGAAATATAAGTATTAGATGTGGAGTGGAAAATAATGGAGGGACTATATTGTGGAAAATAGAACATAAATACCTGTTTATTAATAAAAGAGAAAACTACAATCATATGAGAGAAGGACAACTATACATCTCTATCTATAATAAACTCTTAGAGATTAATACTTGACCACCAAGTAATCCTAACTTGACTCCTTAGTAAATCATAATCCAATCAAATATAAATCTTACCAATCTTTCAAACATATCAAATTATATCCCTCATAAATATATACCTTATTCTTAACACTAATTTAAATAGATACTTGTGAATTTATTTCCACTTCTTTGAATGTTGTTTTTGTATCCCAACATTTTACTATAGAAAATTTTGAAACATTGTGTTGTATGGAGGGTTCTTTAGTAAAATGCTGGACATCAACTTATTTTTTTAGTTCCTAAATTGTTCTTTCAGTTAATTGGCTAAATAATTGTTAGAATATAAAAATTCTTCATGTAAATATATATAGTGGATATTATAATTTAGATTGTCGAGATTACCGTTGCAGTTTTTTTTTATGAGTTGTATAGATCTGGATCCCAAAATAAAAAGATCCAGTTTATTATGTCTTATCAACAAATATTAAATCACCTTACTTTTGCATGTATTGTTTGTTAACATGAAGCTCCACAATAAGAGAATTATGTAATATCAGGGTTTGTTTGGTCGAAAACAGTTGCATGGAATTGAGATGATTCGGAGGAAAAAACATAGCAACAAGTACAAAATGCAATTAAAATTGGATACCATGGATTTTAGAGTTGGAGCTTTGGATGAAATTGAAATCATATTTATACCAAATAAAAACAATTCCTTTATCTCTGCTTACTTATGTAATACATATTTCAATTCAACACAAATCAAACAAAAAAAAACAAGTTAGTTACCAAAAGTGACGCATGTTTATGATTTTTAAGTTTTGTAACCAAACGTGTCGACCAAGGCGTGGAAAAACCAATACAATAATATTACATGTGTGGTCACATCATAATAGTGTAGATTTTCCAAAATGAAAGTTCCTCGTTTGTTGAGTATTTTTAAGGTTCAGAACGACCCGCCTATACCATCTTCAAAAATTGATGATGCAAAAGGTGACAACGAGACAACATTTAATGCGGCCAGATTTTAGGAACTAACTGCATTGCATTTATTTGTGTTTGTCGAGACTCCTCCATATCTTGTGGTGATGCTTCTTGCCACCGTTTTGTGTTTAGATAGTAAAGGAAACAGTTTGACGCGTGTTGTATCGCGTCACGAAGTTACCTTCCTGACGCGTGACGTATCGAGTCAAGATGTTACCTATCGTTGATCTGCTGTTGGCGATGATGGACGGTCGAGATTTGAGTTGGAGGATAGCTCCTGAAGCGTGTGAATCTCAATGGGTTTGAGACTGTTGGGGCGGGGCTACCTGCAAGAAAGTCCCGGGATGGTTGTACCACCGAGGACCCTCCGACAGTCAAGTTAGACAGGAAATCCGAGCAGAGTAACGGCCTAGTGGGTGGAAAATGACTTACTTGAACCGTCTGAAGGAGGAGTTTATATAGCAGTGGCAGCAGGCAGGCAGGTGCGAGAATCATGTCGGCCGTTACGCCCCCGACGTCACGCCCGCGTGATGGGCGGGATTTCCCATTAATGGCGAGACAGGCTCGTTAATGGGGATCGTGAAGGCCTGATTTGGCAACAAGGTTTCTGAAACTCCGGTTATGCAACGCGTGTTATCGCAAAAATGAGGTTCTCGAAAATTTCGGTCGTTTGGCATCATATTTTTGAAACCAAGGATTCATTTAAGAACGGGCTTTAAAAAGAAAGGCTCGAAACTTTCTGAACAGCTATTCTTTTTCGGGTTTAGAAAAATGGGTTTCAAGCTCTCCAAACTTTTAGGAGCTGCGGTTTAGAAAACTCTACTTTGGTTGCAAATCAAACATGTCCAGGTGTGGAAAAACCAATATAATATTACATGTGTAAACTCCTTCCACAAGAGTAACTTTTTAAGTTTTGTGGAAAAACCAATACAATTCAACACAAATCAAACAAAAGAGTAAACTCGTTCCCAGAAGAAGAGACGCATGTCTATAATTTTTAAGTTTTGCAACCAAACATGTTGACCAAGTTGCGGAGAAACCAATACAATATTGCATGTGTGGTCACATCATCATGGTGTAGATTTTCCAAAATGAAAGGTCCTCGTTTGTTAGGCATTTTTAAGGTTTTAAACGACCCACCAATGATTTTAAAAAATTGATGATGCAAAAAGGGACTACGAACCAACATTTAACGCAGCTGGCGAGATTTTAGGAACCAACTGCATTGCATTTATCTGTGTTTGCCGAGACTCCTCCATATCTTGTGGTGATGCTTCTTGCCACCATTTTGTGTTTAGATCCAAAAGGAAACAGTTGGATAATAAATGACAGGCACATGCACAATATCCGGTTATGAAAGAGAAATATATTAAACCAGCGGTCTTGAAAAACTGTCTAAAATTGCTTCTAATCTTTTCATCCATCTCTATCGGATCCGGAATGTCTTCTATTAGAGCTATAATAGCACCTATGCTATTAGACCCGATAATCCAGACTCATCCAAAATCGAAATCAATGGTCGAGATTTATGTAAAACATGGAGGGCTTTGGTATTGGTGTATTCTACATGCTTTGCACGTAGGATGTGTGGCTGAGATTGCTCCTACGCACCCATGCTGTTATTTCATAATAGCGGCCGCTCCTTTTCCATCTCTATCCCCATGGACGGACTTTCTGGTTTGAATAGTCCAAACCGTAATGTCTAAAAGATATTTTTTATGATTGAAATTGGTTTTTATATATTATACACTAAATCTTTTCGATGGAACATTACTATATATATTGTGTCCACTTTGATCAAGATTTCTGGGTCTGCCACTGTCTATCCCTCTCCTCGGAATGCATATGTATAAAGCACGAGGTATTGTTCTGGATCTTGAGTTGGGATTCTTTGATCTGTGTTTTTCCTGTTCTGGAAAGCTCTATCGCGAAAATGTTTTGTTTTTAGATATTATTAATTGCTAACATGCCAAATTGTTTATATTTGTTTTTCTTATTTATTTAAAACTTTTAATTATTTTTAAACATTTTGGATCCCAAAAATGACAGCCTGATATTGAGATTTTTAAGGCCCGCTTTGGCAACATGGTTTCTGAAACTCCGGTTATGCAACACCCGTTGCATCAAAAATGAGGTTCTCGAGAATTTCCGTCGTTTGGAATCATATTTTTGAAACCATGGATTCGTTTAAGAACAGGGTTTAAAAAGAAAGAGCGCCGTGAAACTTTCTGAACTGCTATTCTTTTTCGGGTTTAGAAAAATGGGTTTTAAGCCCTCGAAACTTTTTGAAACCGCGGTTTGGAAACTCAACTTTGGTTGCAAATTGGCATCGGTTATATTTTTTGGAGTTTAACATCGCACAACCCTACGAAACCATGCTTTGGGAAACCGTACTAAACCTTGATGTAGAGTTTGTTGTTTCTAATCCATGACAGCTTTCATGCATTCGTGATGAAAACCCTTAGATGAGTCACCTTACTAATGTCTCTCTCATTTTTTTCCCCTTTGGTGTCTGATAAGAATTTGGGTGATGCTAAACTCTAACCGTTTCTACTTAGAGCTGAATGATCAAAAGATTTGGAGAATATGGTGGCTGATGATTCCGGAAAATGCGGCTCAGGGGATGTGCTATCAGGAACAGCTGGATCGAATGGCGTGGGTCGCCACACAGGAGTGGTCGAGGGGTGGTTGGGGTATCACTGGTGGACTGATCGATTCTTCCTGCTCTCACTCACCACCATTCTCGTGTTTGCCCCTTTGATCTCCTTCAAGCGCGTTGGTGAGTAGTGTCTCCGCATTAGTTTCATTAAATAGCAGACGATGAAACGGTACAAGCGAACGATCATAAAATTATAAGTTATGTGACCTTTTTAGAAGCTTGTGGCGTTCTCTTTAGAAGTCGTTTATTGGTTATAAAAAAAAGAATCCATTTCTCTATTTATACAATTCTTTCAAAAATTTGAAAATTTTCAACTTGATTATTATATACTAGTTCTTTTTGTTGCACGTGCCAGAAATGTAGTTTTCTCTAATTGATTCTTCGCCCGGTGCATTTCTGGTAGATTCTTTGAGATATACGTCTGCATTGTCCGTGGCCTTGGCGCTGGTCTTTGTGGTGGTGACGGCAGGGATTGCAATTGTTAGGATGGTTAATCAAAGCATCGCCATGCCGCGACTGCTACCTGAGATTGTTGATCAGGCCTCCTTCTGGAAGTTGTTCACCACAGTTCCGGTTCTGACCACTGCCTTCATCTGCCACTATAGCAGTAAGTCGCGGCGAGAATGAGCTACACAGTGCATTTAATGCTCGTGTTCCCAATCATTTTCTATTCTCTCCGGCTCAACCTTGATGGGTTATTGTTTCCGCTCGCTGCGCCTATGACTTTTGATGGAAGGAGGTTCTTTTTCATTACGATTGCGTTGATGGGGTTGGTCTTTATTGTGGCTAACTACGTTCCGAGTATATGGGTTGTGTTTCAGTTGACGGGCGCTACAGCTGCAGTCGCTATCGGGTTCGTTTTCCCCGCTGCTATTGCTCTCAGGTCCGTGTTTCTTTCTTTAATTGGTTATTTCATTTTATTTCTTAGGCGATTTATGATTTGTCATTCAAAAGATGTAGCTGCTCTTGTTAGGAATGGATCCAATTCATAAAGTTGGACACATATTGTTTCCGATATACAAACTTCCACCATTGTCATTCGAAGCTAAATCTATCAGAATGTTTGGATGAAAGAAACTTCTAAATTTTCATAAAAAGGTTACCCAACTTGATGACTAAGACGAGTTACGATTGATTTTTGGATATACAGAGATGTCCATGGAGCGGCATCGAGGAAGGACAAGGCTCTGTCGTGGCTAATGATTATTTTGGCTGTTTCATCAAGCACGGTCGCGATCTCAAGCATCGTCTACGATATGTTCATCAATGGAGAGAGTTCATGATGCTGATAATATTATTAACTGTAGTCCTAATACTGAATATAACTAATTCTCTCCGGCATGTTATTTGGAGTTTAATTTGGGGGGATTTTTTTGGGTTGTTTTCCCCCTGATTCTCCTAAACTGCATGTTGTGCATTCTTATGTACGTAAATTGATATGAGAAAACGGGGCTCACATGCCCAATATTGCAATGGGCTCTCACATGAGCCAGTAGAGCCTGACTGCAAAATAGCTAGCAGGTTCCACTGGTCCATATGAGAGCCCACCGCAGTTTGGGCCTGCAGTTGCCATTTCCTCAATCCTTATACTGTAAACTACTCAGGAAAGATGAAAAAAATACAATATGAAAATCTCTTTTAGCTTCCTAAGTTTCAATCCAACTCCATGAATTTTAATATGACAGATCAATTTTGTAGTTCATATTTTTTATCTTTAGATATTTCTCAATATCATTTCTAATGTTTTATCCTGGGGATAGTTACCAAAAACCATCTTGTGGTTTGATCCTTTCATGAGAAATCGTCGGTTTTTTCTCTAAAGATAAACCACCACCTTGAAGTATGCAAATATTAACGAAAAACCACTATGTCATTTAGTTTATGATAAAATGACATTTCTATCCATTATTTTTAACTACGCTAAATTGGAATATTTACAAAAAACCATCATGTAGTATGAGCTTTTTAGAAAAAACAACCATATAGTTTAAGCAAGAAACCACCCTGCAGGGTGATTTCTCGTTAATATTACATACTTGGTTTTTCGTTAATATTGTATACTTCAGGATGGTTTTTTGTTAGAGAAAAAACTACATGATGGTTTTTTGTAAAAGCACCGGACCTCAGCATGGTTTTTGGTAAATATTCCTTCATCTTATCTAAAAGTTAGGATACGTGCTAACAAATATAGTTAGGATGTGTGCTAAAAATACGATTAGCCTCTGAATGGTGCTATCCATCACAAAGATATTCACACTTCATGAGTTGCACATGTTTTCGGCATGAATTTCAGTTAGGCCAAATACCATGAGCTTTTAGCATGAATTTCAGTTAGGCCAAATACCATGAGCTTTTAGCACCTCCAAATAAACACAATTTAAACACGGAAGCTGATCTTATGAGGTCCGGCTTTATTTCTTATTTTGAAGTTCAATTTTCAAACACCTCAACCTTCCGTGTTTTCCATCGATCCGCTCTAAACTACCGTGATCTACACATATTAGATAGGTTGTGTATCAAATTTTACGAAATTTGAAGATCTCTAACAAATCCATTAAATGAACTAAAAAACCGACAACTTTACAATGCATGAAAAACAATATGGATGCGCTAGAGATCTCCAAATCTCGTAAAATTCAATTTATAGCTTATTTAATATGTGTTTAGCACGGTGGCCAAAACGGATCGGTGAAAAACACGAGTTTGATATTTGAAAATCAGTCCTCAAAATAAGAAATGAGACCGGCCCTCATGACTAGCTACCATTTAAACACTTCCGAATTCCGGTACCATGTCAATATTTTGGCATATACAAAGGAGCAACAGCTCTTAGAAACAATGGAAAATAGTTCCAGTTTGAAAAAACCAAAATTTATGGTATTACACTGTGGATGGAAGTTGGAACAAGTTAATATATTAGTACAAAGTTCCTGGAATCTACCAATACAGTAAACATAAGTTAATTGTTGCAGGCTCCTCCAAATAATCATTATCCATCGACGAAATAAAATTAAAAAACTCCAAAATTTCAAGGGGTAACACCATCGGTGTGTTCCCCATTTTCTCATACATAAACTGTTTGACCTTGAAATTTCAAAAAGAAGATTTCAAGATATTAGAACTCGGATTTCCTTGTTTTCTTCCTGTTATTTCTGTTGGCAGGTTCTCCGCCTTTATCTGTTCTTTTCTTCTTCCTCCCCTGCAAAACCAATCCGTCGACTGCATCAAGTTCTTTCCTTTTTTCACTTTTTGGAGACAAATAACTATAAATATCAGGCGACTATTGAGGATGCATAAACATATAGAAACAGATACAACACAAATGAGAACCCCCAGATGTAACTATATAAAAAATGCATGAACGATCAGATATAAAAAACAATAGAACTCCACCAAACTGCCTATTGATCCACAGATTAGGACGAAGGCAGATTGAATCTAGAATATTCTTAGAATCTTCAATATAAAACCCTAGTTTCTTTACCCACTCCCATTGTTGTTTTTTCTGAACTGATAATGGATGAAAAACTTTCATAGCTTGTTTTCTTGCGGTGTTGCAAGCCAAGGTTTTAAAGGCTGATTAGTTGGGGCTTAAATGTTTTCAAGAGAGATACTTCAAATGGCATTAAATGGCCGAATGACCACATGATTGGTAATATGCAAAATACGCTATCAAAAGGCCATTTAACCAGAATATAAACAATTTGCATCACCAACCTAATATTTTGCAAAAAAATCAATAACCACATAAAGGCCTACTTTTGTCCTTCTCCCATCAACATATTTTTCTTTTTACTTTTCTCATTTTTTAGGTTGATCTATACATTAAATATATTAAAGCCGAATTATGTGTAATTCGATTATACAGTGTACAATCCATTTATGCGTGACGCGCAGACCAAATGAATTGAAAACAAATTCGAGCCTTATGTACTTGCTATTTTCTTTACTCATTTATCCTCGAATGAGTTATGGGTATGAGAAGCATTTTAGAGATCCTAAAATTGTACTGTTATTTAAATTTTGAACCAAAGACCATGCACTGGGTTTCCACCTAGTGTTCAATTATAGCAAACTAGGATTCATTTAGGAAATCAAGTGGCGGTCCGGTACCTCAATGGAGAAAGTCTTGAGAGGATCTCTACTTTTGCCTGATCCCTTCTTGAAACCAAGGCGTCTCCTCGGCTTGTTCAAACCCATTGCATCTCTTGCGAGCTTAACAATCTTGCTCGCCTCTTGCGTCGTGCGATCGGTAAGGTATTCTGGCACACCGCGCAAATGAGTAGGAGGAGCCTTTTTGCTCAGGAGCTTGTCATGCTTCAATAAATCTGTTCATAAACGATTGCGATATCTAATTATCTTTGTATATTAGACAAAATGCTTTTTCCAAATAGATATGTTACCTAAGTCCTTTGGATTATCTTCAAAATGTGCCTTCAACCTACACACAGAAAAATGCGATTCATAACATGAAGAGCGAACTGGTTTATGGGAAAACATTTGTTAATGCAAGCTGTATGTTTAATGCAAATCCAAAAAAGAAATCGCACAATTAATTTCAATAGACTGCAATGGGCCTGCGGATAGCTGCAGCACATTGCCTGCGTCTGCCACAGGAATAAGTGGGAAACAGGGCCTGTTCCCCTCTTTTCCCTGCGGCTAGCTGCATGGTACATTTTAGCCATTTCAACATCTCAATAACAATAAACATGGAGCAATTCCCAGAAGAACTTTTAAAGATAATTTCGCTGGATTCCTATGCTAATAAGCTCACAAAACTAACTTGCAAATGGAGACCGATGTCAAGACTAAACTTACTTTTCGGAATTAAGAATTTCGTTTCTTAGATCTTGAGCACGCGATTCTCTTACTGCAACTTTGGTCACACTTTTGGCCACATCCTGCAAAATTTGCAACCCGTCATTTATGTTTCCCTCTAAATAACTTCGAGAGGCAACAATACCTCAATTTCAAGAACATTAAGCATTTAAAGTAAAACTGGCACGCAAATGGTAAAACATCGACCCAAAAAGGCTGAAAAAGGAGATAATATGTATTTTTGAGTTAGCTTTCAACCATCTTAGTGACTTAAAATACAAATTAAAACAGGATATTGAGAGTGGTTTTTTTGGACTATAAACTCCAATAAAGTGTATTAAGTACTAGTTATAACAGCCAGACACCTTGAGTTATAATATTACCAGTTGTAGAATAATTTTTTTATCTGTAAACTACATGTACAGACTACATGCGTTATATGCTTGCTCCTCTTCTCACAGGGACATGAACAACCATAAATTTATGAGAATCTAACAAAACTCATCAGAGTAACAGGTTATAAATGACTAGGTACGATCAAGATACTAATGTGAGAAAGTTCTTGTGCTAGACAAAAAGATGAACTATACTCAAATTGTTTTCTGTTCTTTGTCAACGACGGTCTTCCTTTTCAATAATGCACGTGGATTTGTTTTTCTACCGTACAAATCACATGGCAGCATGAACATTTTGGGTCAATAGTCTCTCCACACAGAGAAATAGGTATAATTAGTAAGTTAGCAACACAAGCCAATATAAATGCCACAAGAACCCATAAAATGAAGATGGCCAACAAATTACAAAATGTCACCTCAGCTCTATATCGCAAAGACTCCACTGCCTTTTTAGTCAGTAAAGGGAAAGTTGCAATATGTCCTGAGGCCTCTTGGCCCTCAGCATCTCCTAATAAGAGTTTGATTTCTTCAAAAACTTCCGACTCCTCAGGGGAAACCTGTAAAGTGATAATCATATAAAATTATAAAGGTATTTATGAATACAGTAGCAAACAATTAAACTTATTAATTAACGGTGGGGCCATGCCACAGTGGAACTTACGTAAACTACATATAAATAGATCAGCTAATGGAATGTTTTATGTGCCAAAAGACAGCCTAAAACCTTACAAATAAATGCCTGATCAATTTCCTGAGATCCATGCAGTGATGCATGTTTTTTAGGATTCAAACCTTAGATAAGATTACTTTTCTCTCTATATTCTTCCCAGAGTTGGTTCAGTTGGTTAAATGATTAATCGATTTTAAGCAAAATATACCTTCACTTTACTGAAAGAAAGCTAGCATGACGCAGTCTGTTATAGTTAATGACCTGTGTACATCAGTGTGAATGTTGCTATATACTTACAAGAGAAACAGATGCACCTGTGTTATGAGCCCTCCCTGTCCGTCCAATCCTATGAATATATCCTGCAGGGTCTTTGGGCATTTCCATATTAATTACCTGCCAGATATAGAATAAGACCAGTTATTGCAGCGTTTCAAATTAAACAGAAAATGTACAAGAAAAAAAAAGAAACAAATTTAAGATTGGATTCATGATCCTAAAACCAAAAGTACAATACAGCCCATAAAAATTCGATAATAGAAAGAAAATATTGCATTGCTATGATAATTGATGCAAAATATAAAACTTTAACAAATTAACACTTCACCTCAAGCACTTGAAGGCAACATTGTCACAAAAAAAAATTAAAAAGAAAATACTATAAATAGTTCATACTTTAAAATAAGCATTTTAAGTAGAAACAACATGGTTCTGGGATAATATTGACTTACTGTAAATACATTCTTGAAGTCAATGCCTCTCACCACCCCAAATTCTGCGTCCAATTTTTGTCTTAAATGTTTTTTTGAACTTGTAGACTGGATGTGATTTTCCTTAGATGTTTGTTCCTTCTCCTTGATGTGATTATCTGTTGCTATTAGATAATCAAATAGCCCTGCATTGAATTGCTAGCAAAACAGTAGGTGAAAATTAGTTGACCACATTCATAATAAACCAAGTACACAAGGCAGACTAAATTAGATATCAATAAAAAAAACAGAGATGAAAAGACTAAAGACTTTCATACCCCAAATTTCTTTGTCTAATTCATGTGTCTTTAAACTCACCATTACACAAAACTTTCTCCAAACTAACAGCCATTTATGGCTTAACCCAGCTCAAGTAATATGTATATGTTAATTCATCCAATCTATATAATATATATGAAAGCAATATGGGTATCTAGCTTGGAGTTTGGTGGAAAATAGCATTCTAGCCCCTATTTCATTCTCTTACTACATTTGGGTCATTGAAACAGATTTACTTAATATTTATCACTCATTTATCCCATACAACTAGACTTATATGATGGAAAAATTATGATTAGCCCCTTTCTTTAAAACTTATTTCTATTATTTCTCTCACTACTTAGGTTTTCCTGCAAAATAAAAAAAAATCAACAATTTTTGTGCTATAGAATGCAAATATTGTAAAATAAAAAAAAACAGAAAAATTTCCGAGTTCAAAATTTCGCGATTTTAGTTGGTATTGCAAAAAAAATATAGAAAACCAAAGAAAACATAAAATTTTGACATTTTTTAAAAAATCGCAAATTTCATGTGCTGCAATGTAAAATATTGAAATTTTGAAGTAAATAGAAAATTTAGACATTTTTGAGAATTTTGCGATTTTTGTGTTCTATTGAAAACACAAGAAAACAGAAAATTTTGGCTTTTAAAAAAAATGTGATTTTCTTGTGTGATAGCATGTAAATTATATAAAATCAAAAGAAAGCAGAAAATATTGAGACTTCTGAAAATTTAGCGATTTTCATGAAAATTGAGCTATAGCAAACAAAAAAATTGAAAAACAAAAGAAAACAAAAAATTCTTGAAATTTCTAAAGATTTTGTGAATTTCATATGCACGAGCAAAATATTAAAAAATTAAAAAACATAATTCTTTGATATTTTTGGAAATTTCACCATTTTTTTGTGCTACAGCATGCAAAATATTGGATATCTCAAGAGAACAAAAGATTTCACGATTTACTTCGCATAGCCTTTTGTCTCATTGATTCCATTAAGTTTTCCAAAAGCACCAAAAGTATTTAGAAAACCGAAAGAAAAGATCCGAGATTTTTTTTAATTTCATGATTTTTGTGTGTTACACAGCGCAAAATAATAGAAAAAAGAAGTGAACAGAATGGTTTTGAGAGTTTTGAAAATTTTCATGTGCTATATCATACAAAAAAAATCGAAAAAAAATGAAGAAAACGAATTTATTTTGAGATTTCTGAATATTGTCATTCTGGCAAAATTTTGGGATTTTTTAAAATATTGCAATTTTCATGCTCTATTTAGCTAGAAAAATAATTAAAAAACCGAGAAAAACATTTAGATTTCTGAAAATTCACGACTTTCATGAGGTATATGGCGTCAAAAAAAAGTAAAACCGAAAAAAAATAAAATTAAGATTTTTTTAAATTAAATGCTATAAAAAAGCAAAATATTGAAAAAGGAAAAAATAAAATTTTGATATTTTTGAAATGTTGGTGTGCTAAATAGCAAGCAAAATATTGAAAAAACCGAATACAACACAAAAAATTGAGATTTTTGAAGTGATTTTGTGTGAAGCATGCGGAATATTGAAAATTTGAAGAATATATATAATTTTTCATTAAAAAAAATCAACACTTTTCGAGTGCTACAGGCAAAATATTGAAACTTGATGAAAACAGAAAATTTAAGAATTTTTGAAAATATCGAGATTTCCATGTTATAGGAAATTTCAAGATTTTCTAAAATTTCACGATTTTCATGTGCTATAGTAACCGAAGAAACCAAAATAGTTTTGAGCTTTTTTTAATTTCGAGATTTCAGTGCGGTTAGCGTACAAAATATTATAATTTTGAAGAAAACAAATAATTTTGGGATTTTTGTACGCGATGTCATGTGTTATACGATGCAAAATATTTTTAAAAAACAAAGAAAAGAAAAGAAATAGAATTTTGAAAATTTCATGATTTTCATGTGTCATAGCTTGAAAAATATTAATAAAAGGAAGAAAACGAAGAATTTTGGGGGTTTTGAAAATTTTGCGATTTTCATATGTTGTATCATGTAAAATATTGTAAAAAAAGGAAGAAAACAATTTTTTTGAAATTTTTTTGATTTTCCTATGCCATATAGCAAACAAAATATTGATAAGCCGAAGAAATAAAAAAATATGAGATTTTTAAAAAAAAATCTTACTCGTGCTATAGAGTGCAAAATGTTGAAAATTTGAAGAAAAAAATGTTTTGGGATTTTTGAACATTTCTTGCTCCTTTTGTACTATAACAAGCAAAATATCGAAAATCAAAGAAAAAATATAATCTCGAGATTTTTAAAATTTTCACAATTACGTATTCCATATAGCAAGGATAATATTGAAAAGCCGAAGAAAAATGCAAAAATATTTGCAAGTTAATCTTTTATATATTTTATATATGTTCATAAATATTTGATGTTCCAACCTACAAATCATATAACAATAAACTTTAAATTAATATGATTTTTCTTTACTTTGGACTTCTTACCCGCACATTGCACGGGGGCCCTTGTTTAAAAAATAGAAGTAAAGATGTTGGGGATATGGCTGGTGCTGATGCGCAATGCTTCAACATGCTACTATCTGAATGTATTCCTGAATAATAGGTTTGCACCCAGAGAATTTGATGTCAACAATGAATTAAACAGAACGTATTTATATATTAAATTACCTCAAGTATGTGAAGGCGTGAATTTTGGGGCAATTCAGCATTTAAGACTGCAGATCTTATCCCAAACTGTCAAAGGAAATACATAGTGAGCCGATCAATTGGATGAAAAATATGGATGATACATTGATACATGTAAGCTATGGATAATAATAGAAAATATTGCACTAGATTCTTGTTCTTCGCCCATTCAACCCACCTTTAATGCTTTAAACAATTATGTAGTGAAATGGTATTTAATATATAGGAGACAATACTCTTTCATTTATTGAGATTTAATAATTTTGTATCAAAGATATAGTCAGTCTTTAAAAATTTCACAGGTTAACATGCAGTATGTATTTGATTAGAAATTTTACGCTGCAGACCTCATAAGACAATAACTTCCAGGGTTCTCTCTCACGATCTATTTCAACCCTGTCTGCTAAAACAAGTATACTTCATAGCTACTAACCCTATGGGATTTGGAATGGTCCTAGCATTCATCTTACATGTAGCATGTTAGGTAAAGATTACATGAATCCGCGTAACAATCGAAGAAGTGAGTATTAAACAGGAACACAAATCATAACCAATCCTAGGAACTCCATCATATATAACATCAACAAAAATCATATATATGAGAGAATGAAACATGACAGAGTAACTTTCTGACCATTTGGGATCATAACTTCTTTCATATTATGCTAACAGCAAAATATCTAGTATCATATCTACCCTGTTGTTGTTATTTTGCCCTTTCAAGTCACCCCTTCGAGGATCAAAATTGCGACCACTCACATTGAAGAGGAAATTGGTACCAACTGAGCTTAAGCCTGGTTGGTAGATCTAGCCTGTTGTTACTACAGCGAAGTGGAGGACTGTTCCGCCAAAAGCTCACCTGTTCAAGAAATAGCTTCAGCCTATAACCCATGTCAATGGAATTGACAAACATTATCACTTTCTTCTGAACAAGCTCGAGTTTCAAGAGTGCAAGAATGTAAAGTAGCTTATCATGAGCACTGCACATCATCTGCAAAGGAAGCATGAAAACATGTCACTGGTTTTGGAAAATGTAGTTGTCAATCTAGTTTGCAGAGAAAAAGACAGAAGCGAACACATTAGTCTCAACTCTGAAATTTATAACAAAAGAAGAAGAAAGAAAACACATCTACATAGCAATAGGTGATCAAACTTCCAGTTTAGTCTCTCTGAGTAGCACCATAAGGTTATGATGTTTGACAAGCACGCATATAACTTTAACAGAGTCACCCTCCTCATCTAGCCTTCCCCCACTGAAATGGGGTCAAGCAAGGCTCCATGAAATATTTGACAAAATTTGTGCCTTACATAAATCTTCACTTAGTCACCAAGTTGTGAGATCTACTATCATGCAACATGCCAATAACTTATGATTCATCACACTCCCTGGAACTTGTGTGATTGGTTCAGATTTGTAATTTCATCTGGTGTAATCACATTACTCTGTGATTCATTGAGAATCATTCTTTTAGTGAAGTTGATCTGCTGCTTTGGGAACTCTTTGAAGCAAAAAAGAAGGGGGGGGGGGGGGGTGTTAAAACACTGGTTATGCCATTTTCTATATGAATTGTAGAGTAAAATATGAGTTTATAATTTTATATATTCAGTATAATTCTGCAAACAATTTAGCCGAGAAAAGTTGTTCTTACCGAAAACTGTTGAACATTTTTTGGGATAATTTCATCTTTGGTGTCTCTTACTTCTGAGAGGGTCAAGATTACAGGATTGTGCAGCACGAGTTTCTTCAATTTTTCAACATCAGAACTGTCCATGAATCAAAAGAACTTGCATAAGAAAAGAATAACAAAAAATAACTTATATCAAAATGTTGGCAAGACGAGGCAGTCCAGCAGTTTCAAAAAGAAGCCGAATCAACAATAGTATCAGTTTCTAGTTTATATGCAGTAAATAATCATTCTATAAGCACCAGACATAAAAAATTTAAAGAACAATATGTGATTCTTCTGCTGTCACTGTTTAAACTGCTCCTACAAACTAAATCAGACTAGAAATGTTTGACCATCTAAATCACTGAATAGATGCAAGAAAATATCAAATTGGCATCAGAAACATGAAAATTTGAAAACCGAGAAAATGAAGTCGTCGTCAGACCTTGAGGTTGCAGACATTAGAAGGCACTGACAGCGACGCGGAACATGGGGGACGAGAGCTTTCAAGTCATCCTCATAACCATATGACAAAAGAAGGTCTGCCTACAAATTGAGTGTATAAATTAGATGCCGGTGTGCAAATTAATAATCAACATGTAAATTGCCTCTTCTGTTATATGTGATGGAAATAAAACCTCCGTAAAATGCAAGTTAGTATCATATTTCCTTCACTAAAAAAACATCCCTCTCTTGCGAAACAATTTGCAAGCACATTATTTGTATTCAATAGAAACAGAACAAAAATTATTTTAAAAATAAGATAATTAGGATAGGTCAAGTGCCTGCTTGTGATATACTGATATTTAGCAGGTTTGCATATTGTTTGAAGATTCATGACAAAAAGTGTATGTTGTTGTTTTCACTTGTTCGTATGTTAGTGGTGATAAGTGGACTCAGCTAAATAACACGAGTTGGTATAAGAAGTTGAGACTGATCTTTGGGCAGTGAATGGTAAAGCTTAAGCAAAAGATCATAAGCAAATGGAACAACGTTCATTGCCAGATTAGATAAAAGTTGAGCTAACATAAGAAAATACTAGTAAACTAACATAATGCATTAACTAAAATTCACACCTCATCAAGAACCAGCATGGAGAGTGAGTCCTTGATTGACGATTCCTGCACAATACCTTTCGACAGGCATGTCGAAATGCAAGCTGGAGTCGACACCACAACCTCCGGTGGCCCTGCTAACGCCGCACGCTGCATTCACACACAAAAAAAACAATTTAATAAAATCGCCATGCACCTAAACCAGCAGTCCTTTAAACTCAGAGCAACAAAATCTCACCATATCTGCAGCCGGCATACTGCTCGTCAACTGCACAACTTGCAACTGAACTCTGCAGAACTCAAGAAGCGACTGTGTCTCCGAATGGACCTAAACTTCCCCAAAATTAAAAAAATTGATACATAATATAGAAAATTTTCATTTCCAAACCTAAGAAATTGCGCAAAATTCACCTGTTGGCAGAGCTCACGGGTGGGAACAAGGATGAACGCCTTCGGCGCCGGCTTCCTCGCATCGACGTCAGCGAAAAGCTTGTGAAGCATCGGCAGGAGGTAAGCCAAGGTCTTCCCAGATCCAGTCTTGGCCCTCGCGACAACATCTTTGCCTTCCTGCTAGGGCTAAGTCGTTACAAAAACAGATAAAAAAGAGACCTTTGAAGGAAAACATCGATGAATTGGGGAGCGGGGGCGGGGGGATCGCACCAGAATCAAGGGGATGGCCTCGCGTTGAATGGGAGTGGGCTTTGCGATTGATTGCTTCGAGAGAGCTCGGATCAGTCGAGGATCGAGGCCGAGCTCTTCGAAGCTAACTTCTTCTTCTTCTTCGTTTTCAATCGCTGGAATCGCCATCGCTCCCGCCCTCGCGTTAGGGTTTTAGGAGAGAGAAAAGAGACGAGAGATAGAGAGAGCTTATATAAGGATTCGATAGCTGCGGATCTAAACCCGACCCGGATCCGAATGGTTCTTAGTCCATGAAGTGTATGGGGATGGGCTTAATTATTAATTAATTTACTGGAGCCCAAAAAGAATCTCATAGGGCCGTTATTGAAGATATTTTCTTATTTACTTATTTTTATTTTTAAATGGGTAAATTATCAAAAAACCTCCGGCCCGCTTCAAGCTTTTGTTAAAATAACCGGGGCTTTTTGCTCTTGTAAGAAAAAATTTGTGCCTAATCAAAAACCTCTTACCGTCTGCATGTAATTTCTAAGAAGTTGTGGTTGCCTATAATATCTAGGCAGTTGTATGTAATATCCAAACGGTTGAGGTAATATAAGGGCTAAATGAAATACAGTCCAGGGGTTTTTCACAAAGATTTTGAACAGCATGCTCTTCTCAGCAATTTCAAAAATTACAGAGTTTTTTTGGCAATTTACCCTCTTTCACTGGCGCATTTATTCATTATTTTACATAATAAAATAACTTAGCTCGTTATTTCACCATATTACGAAAATTAATTGTTTTAGTGTGACAAGTCATATTAATATCCTTCTTAGATGAAATGATGTGCTCATCTTCTTACTTAATTTTTATCAAAATAGTTCAGATTTTCTTATCTTTAATGAACTGACCGAATGATCGGATTTATGATCTTTTAGTCAAAATTATTCATCCCCCGTGGCTTTCTTCCTTCCTTTATTTTCTATATAAAAAATGTATTCCAAATCCTGACTAATTTTATTTCATAAATCTTGTTTTTTGTAAGATGGCTAATTACAGAACATTTTATCATCATGATATGTAAAAGTCTCGGAGGCTTGTTATATGTTACAGGATAAATAAAACAACGGCCGCTTCCCCTCCTAAAGATCGAACTTGTGCTCTCTCTCTCCAGGGTTGGGAAAGTGATATATCAACAAAATTAATTTTAAAATGCAACAACACATGGCAAATTCAACAAGTTAATCCTTTTTCAAGGTATCCCCATATGTCTATACAAGATGGATGTCTCCCCTAAAACTTGAGCCCTTAATTTTATTTTTTGTCCCCCATCCCTTTGGGTCCTCCCACTTGAGGCACGCATGCTCTCAAAAAGGATCATTGTTCGATAACAAAGGAAAGAAGAAGTTTGACCTTTTTTCCTTTATAATGGAGCGAGAGGCATGCATGATTAGTTCCACATCTTTTTTATATCATGCAATCGTGGAAAAATAAAGTTGATGATCATCTTCTAACGCCATCCAACACATGGATTTTGCGAGTGACAAAGACAAATAACGACAAATCCTACTCAGGTCAAGTTGATTTAACCATCGTATGCCGTGGCATCCTGTGTTTTGCTGAGACATGCGCTTTTCGAACATGCATTCTTCCACATATTGAAAGTCTTGATTTCTGTTTCGATTCGTCAGTCTATATAATTTTTAAGTACATCTGTAAAAGAACGATGGTCGCTCGCTGAGCTATCAAGAGCATAAGGTAGTTAGGTTAAATTGATTAACACACACCCCTAAGGTAATTAAAGGTAGATAGAATCCTAGAGGTTAAAATCTGTGGGGGGATCATGGCTCCCATCATCATCCCAATAAGCCTGCAGCAAAAGAAAGGAAGGGCCCAAATGCCCGCGGGCCTGCAGCTTTTTAATGCAACTATGAGCTGCAATTTTGTCAGAACATGCTGGCATCTTCACATAAATCTCATTTCACCCATCAATCGCCTCTCTCTCCTCTCTCTCTCTCTCTCATCATATGTTTCCTTCTTTAATTAATTAGTAACCGCTTCCAAGCATTTTATTTTAAGCAAACAAAACAAAGCATAAGAATTCTATTATATTTCCTGTTAGCATAGCACGACTAAAATAAGACCACCGACCCTAAAATTGACACTAAACACTCAGCATCAAACAGCTAAACTTTTCATACATGAATACAAAAATAGATGCACCCTAATTTTTAAAAGGAGGAAGAAGTCCCCACTTTAGATTGAGTCAGTCTTTTGTTTTTAGATCTTTCAACCCAAAATGCTTATTTTCTAATATATTTTTTTGTTTCCTTTGCCGGAAGATAAGTTAATTGAACTTGGAGCGTGCTTTAAACCAACATGTTCGTCTTATTTTTTAACTTAAAACAAGCAAAGTTGAAGTTTGAAAATCTAAATTAAGCTTCAGAACTTTATACAACAACAACAACCATCCTAGCTCAGATCCAGAGCAAATAACGCCAAATATCAACACCGTGCTCGTCGTTTGCTCATTCTCAACATGCACACGTGAATCGCACATACGAACACCCCGCAACACAAACTTAAACAAAGGGGGAATTTCGGCCTATTCCATCATGATCACAAGAAA
Organism: Agapanthus africanus; assembly: GCA_030015575.1. NCBI lineage: Eukaryota > Viridiplantae > Streptophyta > Magnoliopsida > Asparagales > Amaryllidaceae > Agapanthus > Agapanthus africanus. Next base: position 516,674,620 of record CM057350.1, read on the forward strand.
ACCCAAGCATCTGAATTTAATCAAAATTCTCCACAAAACATTGGTTAATTAACTCGACCGTGTATACGTTTTTTTCCATCTATCAATCAATCACAAAATCCTAAAATAAATATAAAAAAAAGGAAAAAGGCAAGAAGAAAAAAGAAGAAGAACAAATCACCATCAATCAATAATCAGGCATAAGATGGGAGATCTTCCCCTCACCATCTCCAGAACCAGCAGCAGCACCGCCTCCGCCTCTCTCCGTGACCCTCAACCAAATACAAACCGCCGTGAAACTAATCGCCAAGCTCAACATCCCGCTCCCAAACCCAATCCCAACAATGGCCATGACCGACAGCCCCCTCCCCCTCGGCGCCGGCGGCAGCGGGAAGCCGTAAAGGCCCTTGTTCCCCACAAACGAGCTGGCATTGAATCTGGGGCCGCCTGCTCCGCCGCCGGCAGTCTTGTTGGCCAGCATCACCGGGACCGGCCCCTCCAGCTCGTTATACGAGACGTCGAAAGCCGAGAGCCTGAGCAGCGAGCCCAGCTGCTCCGGGATCTGGCCGGAGAGGCTGTTGGAGTGCAGATCGATGACGTTGAGGTAGGCGCAGAGAGCGAGCTGGGGAGGGATGGGTCCTGATAAGTGGTTGGAGGAGAGGTTGAGGACGGCGAGGTTGCGGAGGGAGGAGATCTGAGGCGGGATGGGGCCGGAGATCTGGTTGGATGAGAGGTCGAGGGACTGGAGGGACGTGCAGTTGGAGATGAGGGCGCCGGAGAGGGCGCCGGAGAGGGACAGGCGGGCGAGGGACAGCTTGAAGATCCGGCCGTTGTTGCAGGTGGCGCCGGCGATGTAGGAGGTCAGGCCGTTGCAGGGGCTGGCGAAGTTGGGTTTCGTCCAGTTGACGAGCCTCTGCTGCGGGTCGCTGAGAGACGAGTACAGGCTTGATAGGCACGACTCGTCCGAGGGGTCGGAGAGGGACAGCGTCGAACAATAAATCATGATGACTGTGGCGATCGTCACGATGGCGGAGGAGATCGACGCCATTGATGATAGAGCCTTTTGGAGCTAGCGAGCGATTTATTGAGAGAGAGAGAGAGAGGCAGGGGCTGGCCGGCAATGGGGAGGAGGAGGAGGAGGAGGCTGTGGTTTGAGCCTTTGATCGAGGGAGGAGGAGGAGGAGGAATAGTAGGATTTATTTATTTATTATTAATTAATTGTAGTGCAGCTGACACTAGCAGCATCTGAGCTGAGTACAGTGCTTGCTACCAATTAAAAAAAGAATAACAAAGATATAAACGGGGATTTGCATCCCTTGCATGATATCTTCTTTTTAATAATCTCACATGTAGTAGAGGCTGTCTTAATCATTTGAGACCTTCCACTGTGTTGTTGTATTTTGTGTGTTGGGCACCGGCCCATTTTATGTATACTTATATTGAGAGAGAGAGAGAGGAGAGAAGGGGGAGAGACGGGTAGGAATGAATTAACGTTGCTTTTTGATGGTGAGAGCGATCCCTCTCTGCTCTTGTGGGTTGCAATGGGGCCTACCATTTACGACATTGAAAGAAAAAAAAGGCTACGGTCGTACCAAGCGAGCTTACATTCGGTTTTTGCCGATGTCTCATTCATGTTCGGTTAAAGAAACCCTAACGGCCGAAGAACATGATACATATCAACCTGAAGCGACATAATCCAGCTGGAGATGAACGCGAGCCGCATAACATGTGACAGATCATAGTGAAGCGACCCAGCTCGTTTAAAATACATTTAGAGAGAGAGTGTGTGTGTGTGAGTGTGAGAGTGTGTGTGTGTGAAGTGAATGCTGATTTCTAATCGTGAGAGTGATCTTTCTCAGCTCTCGTGCTGTCGCGGTGAGGCCCTATCATTATAATATTGGAAAAAAGCTATGATCGAACCGAGTCAGCTCAGATTCGGTTTTTGCCGTTATCTCGTTCATGTTCGGTTGAAGAAACCCAAACATCGATCGAGACGAAGAGCGTGAGATATATCAGACGTGAAGCAACCTAACCTAGCTGGAGGTGAATTCGAGCCACATAACACGAGGCATATTAGACGTGAAGCAGCCTAACCTTGTCAGAGGTAAAACCAAGCTGCAGAATATGAGAAAGATCAGACGTAAAGCGACCTAACCCAGCTGGAGATGAACTCGAGCAGAATTAAGGCCGGAGCTATTTTAGCGACCAATAGCATGCATCTTTGATGTGAGCTTAATTGGGTTTTGTTAGGGGAATGGCGTGGACCCAAGGGAGTAGTGGAAACAAACATTGGGTTGGGTATATAGTCTTTCCCAAAATCATCCAAGATGGAAGCACCACGTCGAGGGAGCCCGTTGTAATGACGGAAATCGATCAGAAGAAAGAAGCAGTGGCCGTCTTCTACGGTTCTCCGAAATTTGAACGCATGCTTCTCTTCCAAGTACATTATCAATGCATGTTGCAGACTGAAATGCAATCGATACACATCGGATTCTCCGCTCAGATACCCGTATATCATAATGTGATCCTTCATCGCCGAAAACTTCAAGTTTACGACCTTTTTCACATTGCTTCCTTCAGGAATTGAGTACTGAATTGAAACCTCAGGGGTTGTTGCCAAGCTCCAATCTTTCGGCAAGCAAGGTCTGATAATGCGCAAAAGTGGTATTTCCTAAGATCACAACATGTGGCGACTGACGTGTCCCATGGCTCACGGGAAGGAGCGACAACGGTACATTAGAATCATGCCCCGGGCCTTAGACCCGAGAATGTTTTCGACCTTCAGTGGCCGTCCAGACCACTCCTATGCCCGCCTTACATACAACCGTTGGCTCGCCTCCGAGCCTCCTGCACGATGGGCCTCTTCGGCCCTCCTGGCTCGCCTCCAAGCTATCAAGAACCAAGCCTTCCCGGCCTCCCGCTCGTTCCCGAGCCTCCCGCCGAACCTTGCTTCCTCGGTCTCATCGACCGACCCCCAACACTGATCACCGGCGTCTCCGTCATGGCTCCGCGAATCTCGCTAGACGCGAGATATCTACCTGTTCCCCTCCGAATACAGAGACACAACCGCGCAGGTTTGTCTTGTCTGAATTTCGGGGCAGATACTAATTGGTGCTATTCGTCCACCTCTCCGAAGATGCCAATTTGATTTATGGCACCATGTATCGAAGGTTTAAACGGATACGGCCGATGTAGCAGATTTCGTCAGATTCCTCCTCATTTGAGGGGTTTTTGATTGTGGGGACGCTCTTCCCTGCAGGCGCAAGCCCCTGCAGTTAATTACGTTACCGCGTCGCGGTAACCACTTTCTCCTTCTCCAGATGGTCACTTAGTGTCGTGTGTGCTTGTTTTGTTTTTGGTTGCCCGTGGATTGTATACGGAGACTAATTTATGTTGTCGCCCGTAAGGCGTGGATTAGTCCAAATCCGTATTTTCTTAGATTTGGGGTTGGGGTTGGGTTTAAGGATACGTTAGTCTCATTTGAGACTAAAATCAACTTAAACGTTTGTTAAGGATACGTTAGTCTAATTTTAGACTAAGATCAACTTAACAGGATCATTTAGATCCAACAAAAGAGCATTTAAACTCTATTGTTTAGTTTAGGGATATTGCGGTCGATTACCAGTTTAAGGACATGGTGGTCCAAGGTTAAGGACATCATAGTCCGTGAGTTTAAGGACCCCACAGTCCAAGCTTAAGGACATCATAGTCCATGGGCTTAAAGACCCCACAGTCCAGTTTAAAAACTTCATAGTCTATAAAATTTATGGTTGTCGGGACCCGTCACCTCTCTGAAGATGTTGAAGGATTACAACGATAAATATCCGAGGAGTAAAGAGATATACCCTCGAACCGGTGTGAGTTGGTTGAAAGATCTGTAGTCCAATTTGGGACTGAGATCTGTTAAATATTTATGAGCACGTGGGCTCAGTTAACATAAGTTGAGGATTTATTTATTTATTATTAATTAATTGTAGTGCAGCTGACACTAGCAGCATCTGAGCTGAGTACAGTGCTTGCTACCAATTAAAAAAAGAATAACAAAGATATAAACGGGGATTTGCATCCCTTGCATGATATCTTCTTTTTAATAATCTCACATGTAGTAGAGGCTGTCTTAATCATTTGAGACCTTCCACTGTGTTGTTGTATTTTGTGTGTTGGGCACCGGCCCATTTTATGTATACTTATATTGAGAGAGAGAGAGAGAGAGAGGAGAGAAGGGGGAGAGACGGGTAGGAATGAATTAACGTTGCTTTTTGATGGTGAGAGCGATCCCTCTCTGCTCTTGTGGGTTGCAATGGGGCCTACCATTTACGACATTGAAAGAAAAAAAAGGCTATGGTCGAACCAAGCGAGCTTACATTCGGTTTTTGCCGATGTCTCATTCATGTTCGGTTAAAGAAACCCTAACGGCCGAAGAACATGATACATATCAACCTGAAGCGACATAATCCAGCTGGAGATGAACGCGAGCCGCATAACATGTGACAGATCATAGTGAAGCGACCCAGCTCGTTTAAAATACATTTAGAGAGAGAGTGTGTGTGTGTGTGTGTGAGAGTGTGTGTGTGTGAAGTGAATGCTGATTTCTAATCGTGAGAGTGATCTTTCTCAGCTCTCGTGCTGTCGCGGTGAGGCCCTATCATTATAATATTGGAAAAAAGCTATGATCGAACCGAGTCAGCTCAGATTCGGTTTTTGCCGTTATCTCGTTCATGTTCGGTTGAAGAAACCCAAACATCGATCGAGACGAAGAGCGTGAGATATATCAGACGTGAAGCAACCTAACCTAGCTGGAGATGAATTCGAGCCACATAACACAAGGCATATTAGACGTGAAGCAACCTAACCTGGTCAAAGGTAAAACCAAGCTGCAGAATATGAGAAAAATCAGACGTGAAGCGACCTAACCCAGCTGGAGATGAACTCGAGCAGAATTAAGGCCGGAGCTATTTTAGCGACCAATAGCATGCATCTTTGATGTGAGCTTAATTGGGTTTTGTTAGGGGAATGGTGTGGACCCAAGGGAGTAGTGGGAACAAACATTGGGTTGGGTATATAGTCTTTCCCAAAATCATCCAAGAGGGAAGCACCACGTCGAGGGAGCCCGTTGTAATGACGGAAATCGATCAGAAGAAAGAAGCAGTGGCCGTCTTCTACGGTTCTCCAAAATTTGAACACATGCTTCTCTTCCAAGTACATTATCTACGCATGTTGCAGACTGAAATGCAATTGGTACACATCGGATTCTCCGCTCAGATACCCGTATATCATAATGTGATCCTTCATCGCCGAAAACTTCAAGTTTACGACCTTTTTCACATTGCTTCCTTCAGGAATTGAGTACTGAATTGAAACCTCAGGGGTTGTTGCCAAGCTCCAATCTTTCGGCAAGCGAGGTCTGATGATGCGCAAAAGTGGTATTTTCTAAGATCACGACATGTGGCGACTGACGTGTCCCATGGCTCACGGGAAGGAGCGACAATGGTACATTAGAATCATGCCCCGGGCCTTAGACCCGAGGATGTTTTCGACCTTCAGTGGTCGTCCAGACCATTCCTATGCCCGCCTTACAAACAACCGTTGGCTCGCCTCTGAGCCTCCTGCACGATGGGCCTCATCGGCCCTCCTGGTTCGCCTCCGAGCTATCAAGAACCAAGCCTGCGCGGCCTCCCGCTCGTTCCCGAGCCTCCCGCCGAGCCTTGCTTCCTCGGTCTCATCGACCGACCCCCAACACTGATCACCGGCGTCTCCTCCATGGCTCCACGAATCTCGCTAGACGCGAGATATCCGCCTGTTCCCCTTCGAATACAGAGACGCAACCGCGCAGGTTCGTCTTGCCTAAATTTCGGGGCAGATGCTAATTGGTGCTATTCGTCCACCTCTCCGAAGATGCCAATTTGATTTATGCCACCATGTATCGAAGGTTTAAACGGATGCGGCCGATGTAGCAGACTTCGTCAGATTCCCCATCATTTGAGGGGTTTTTGATTGTGGGGACGCTCTTCCCTGCAGGCGCAAGCCCCTGCAGTTAATTACGTTACCGCGTCTCGGTAACCACTTTCTCCTTCTCCAGATGGTCACTTCGTGTCGTGTGTATTTGTTTTGTTTTTGGTTGCCCGTGGATTGTATACGGAGACTAATTTATGTTGTCGTCTGATTGTTATAATTTTCTCGATTGGGATGTAAAAGCAAGTATCGAATCAATTGTTTCCCGATAACGGTTTCATTTGATTGATAACAGTATCTTGTATCGGTATTTAGAAAATTGTATAAAGAAATCACAACCAAAGAATTATATTTGACCGCAATCAATAACGGTGTCGTGTAGATTTCGTTAGCAAGTGCGGATCGTCCACAGGGATTGTGCGATTCGTTTCTATGTTTAATTTGTTTGAATTGAAAAGTTAATCGAAAAGAAAAGAAAACATGATTCAAGATTTTATCGATTGATTCAGGTGTCACTAATCTAATCAAGAATCAAGAAATGATAAACAATCAAGAATCGGGTTTCGATGATATTTCCAATCAAATGTCAAGAATCTAAATGAGGCTCGTAGGAATCGATCGGATCTATAGACGTGATGTAATCTCAAGATTTCGTGTTCTTGTCCTTCGAAGGATTGATACTAGATCGATGATGATCGATGAGAGTTAGGGCTTTCTCGTGAAACTAGGGTTTCATCGTTTAACCCTTGTTCTTTCATCGATATCATTCACATTCTAGCCTCTAACAAATTCAAGAAACGATCGTAACTCCCCAATCTCGAGCGATATCAATCAAGAAAGTATCGCAACGAATTGGGTCGTCGATTCTTAAACTTGCTAGGGTTTACAAAACTCGTAGGATTCAAGAATCGATTTAAGATATATTAAATCATCATTCTATTGATCGTCTCGACTCCTCGACGAGCGGAGTATTACTCAAACATCACAACCAGAATTACAACTAGAAATTTAGATCGAATCATGATGCAAGAATTTAAAGAAAACAAGATAAAAGAATATCACCTTTTATTTATATCAACAATTTGATTACAGTCGCTCAAGAACTACAAGAGGAAGAACTAAATTGTCGATTTGGCGTCGCTCGGCTCCGTGAGTCGCGGATCGGCTTGGACCACTTGCTCTGTTGAAGATCGGCTCGGCTCATAAAAGGTTGCAAGGCTTCTTGCTTGATGGGGTACTCGGGATCTTGGCTTTTGATTGGAATTAGGTTTAGGGTTTCACACAAGTCTTCTCACTAGACTTGTGGATGAAGATGAAGAAAGAGAGTGAATGGATCTATTGGCTACTAGAATGAACTAATGGAGGGATTTTTCCAAGATGGTTTACAAGTGAGCCTAGGGTCTTATTTATAGATCTCCCAAACCCTAGGTCTAGGTTTGAAAATTACAATTCCCTCCAAAAGTTTGTTGAGGCTTCTAGAAGGAGTTTGTTAGGAGCTAGCTTAGGGTTTAAGATAGGGTTTAGGGAGAAGTTTCTAGAATGATAGGCTAGTTTAGTGTTGATTCCAAAGCTTGCTGATCTGGCAGAAGTCTCTGGAGTCTTCTGGAACTTGAAGTATATGAGCTGAATGAGGGCCCTGAGTGAAGAATTTTGATGCAAAGATCAGGTGCTGACGTGGCAAGACGGCCGCGGAACCGCGGCGCAAGCAGGCTCCGGCCGCGGTTCCGCGGCCATGTTGGAAGCTTGGTCTATGGTCTTTTTGCAGTGGTCTTGGGCTAACATCTTGGGCTTCATCTGATGTGTTGATTTGTATTTGTCCCTTTGGATTGATACCAGAACTGAAATCATTGAGTTGGCGTAATGTTTGATCGGTACCATATAAATTTTGGCCTTTCTTCTGGATTTTCCTGCACAGATCTCAAAACAAGTGTTGCGCAATATAGGGATGATGCGATGCCATGAAATGCAGTCAATTTCCCTAGAAATGCCGGTTTAAGAGTCTAATACATGCAATCTGATATTTTGCGACAGTTTTGCTAATATGTAAAATATGAATATCGTACACTTCTAAATAAGTGCAAATGATAGGGAAATTGCCGTGTTAAAAATACAATATTTTCTACTAATCAAATTTCCCCAAACTTAATTTCGATCGTCTCGAGCGAACTGTTTTATTAAAAAGAGAAGGAGAAAATAAAGAAAGAGAAAAACTAACTAGCACACTTTCGTAGGCAACACGATTGCACTGAGCACGTGCAACACGCCTTTAAACCTCTAGGTGTCCCTAGTAGGAGGAGTGTTGTCTCCTGAGGGTTTTCAGCGGATTACACCCACAAAATCCAATAATAAAAGAAAGATCATGAATATTACATTTAAAGACAAGAATTTTAAAAGAAAAGCCTTAAAAATCAGGGTTTCCAACTAAGCTAGCTTTTCGGTTGTCATGAGCCCTATCTTAATGGTCATGAAAAGATGTTAGAAATCACGTCCTCCCTCAATAAAATATCGTCTTATTCTTCATTCCTATCTTTCTTCCAAAACATCGATCATATCACCCTGCGTGTGTGTAAAGACATCCCTACACCCGGAGAATTCAATTCAAGCTATCATACTCTTGCCCATCAGCCTCAGTACTTTTTAATTAATGAATATTTAGATGAGATTGCTCACACACTTTCATGCGACCGTTAATACTTCTTGAGGTACTAACCAACCGATTACTCCTGTGCTTGCTTACTTGGTGTATTTTCCTCGTCTTGCACCGCCTCAGGCATAGCAGTGACTCCCAGACCAGTTGGCCTTAGGGCACTAGGTGAAGAAGCACCCTCGCTATACATTTTTATTACCCTTGGTGATAACAAAACCAGTGTCCATTTTTCTCACCACTTTATATTTTTTTATTCACTTTTTCTTTTTATTTCCTTCATACATCGGCTTTAAGACAAGAGCATTTCAAGGTATCCTCTACTATCCCAGGCTTCAAGACGTGTGTAAGTGCGAATAGCAGGGTATCAACGTTCAAAATGTTTGGCTTCCAGAATAGAAACTATTTTTCATATTTAGTTTTATCCTCAGATTAGTGACGTCCTTCATCTTACTAACCCTTGGGACAACGGCTCATAACTACTTATTACTAGTTCGTATAAGAAAACTTCTAATTTTCTTGGTTTTCTTAAATTTTTCTAATCTCATGGATGTAATTTTTCACTATCTAAACTTTCATTATTTTATTTATGTACAAAAAAGTGTAAATATTAAAATTATTTTTATACTTGAAAATTTTTAAATTTTTATCGGTTTTGAAATTTTTTTCAATTTTTATAGATTTTTAAAGAAATGTTTTGTGCTTATGCAAATGATATGCAAATGATGCAAAAATAAGCACAAACCTCCCCCAAACTTGTTTTCAACAGTGTCTCACTGTTGCCAATCGCTATACCTACAAAAACTGTAAGCCTGGGGGGAATTATTAGTGGGGGCAAAATATATAAGTGAAGAACTTCCCCCAAACTTACTCTTTTCACTCACCTTCATTCAAAAGATGATTGCCACGCCCCGCTTCCCAAAATACGGAATACGAGGGGTAGACAAGGCCAGCCATGCTCCTACGGTCAAGGAAATGTCCTGCCGTAGTCACACTTCGGCTTCTAGTTTTTCATGGTAAACAGTAAATGATGCACAGGTAATGAGAAGTGCAGTAACTGAAAGATACAATAATATAAACTGACCTGAAGTGGAACAAACGAGAGTAACTCGGAATAGCAAGTCAAGAAGTCTGTGATGCACGTCTAGTTCTGATCCAGGCTAAATCTTCTCCTCACACTGAGCATGCATACTCAGGTCGTCAGAGCGACACAATAGCAATAAAATATATATAAAATCAAGTGACAGTTCTAACAGTGGTAATGGATATGAATAACAGTAAATCAACGACAGCATGAATATGAATGTGCAGTAATCAATGCAGCGGAACAGTAAATCAGTATAACGATATGTCACGTGTGCCACACAGTATATAAGGAATAAAATGCCAGTATCCCTATCAGTCTCTAAGTCTCACTATACAGGTCACTAAGCCTATCGTCAGTCCAAGTGTGAGAGTCAACCACTCGCGAGTGTCCTCCACCCAAGGGTAGAACCCAAGGGCAAGGGACCACGGGCCCAACATGTAACAAGAATATCACGGTGTATATATCACGTACCCTGTAAATCTCCATATAACTCCCTAAATATAAGCCGGCATGGGACTCCCGAGATTCTGTTGAACTCACACTTAAACTACCCCACACTCCGTGGTCTACATCAAACGCTAACCATAACCCTAAATACTAAGAACTGGAGACAGGGCATCCATCAAGCACGTCCCGACTAATACCTAAGATAAATGGCAGTGTCGGATGCCTTATCTGTGACACCCGTGCAAGCGCTTCCATAAGTGTCCCATACCACTTATAGTCACACGTACACGCATCCCACAGACGTCGACAATGCAATAGAATAATAGGGTCACTGATTGTGTACAAGTACGTATCACTTTCACTTATTCACGGATACACGAACACAGACGTACTTGCCACAATCACCACTAAAATCTAACACTGGGTAAATGCACGACATAACTAGGTAATCACTGCAATGATAGGAGTATGATATGATACGTAAACAGTATATGAAGCACGATCAAGATGTCATAAAAACAGTATTCTATCACTTGCACAATTTATCATAAAAAGTACGTGTATAATTTAGCGAAACGATAAACAGGTGGTATTTAGTATGTTCAGTTAGCCATCCATCTAATGTGGTTTCAAGCCAATCGGGTTCCAGGATCAATAGTTATAACCATTTCATTTTAAGCGCTCGTGGCTGGAAATCCGGTTTCAGAATCAGATGTCCGTTTCGCAAAGCATTTTAATCCCAGTTGGGATAATAATTTAGCGACGCTACAGTTGAATGAATTCTAGGTTTTTCAGTAAGGTTTTCAACGCAACAGACGGATCTTCAATCGCATCTGCACGTCGGGAAATATACAATGTTTAACCCTAATATGTCAATTCTGATTCCGTCAGGACTGTTATGCGTCCCGATCTATTAAATTACAGATTAAATATCAAATGATGATGAAACATGATGAAACCAATTGTGTTGTCTAGCTAACAGATTTATCTATAGTGAACAGTGGAGTTCCGCAACCTACGAGTTAAGGAAATCCTGTGGTATCCAATACGGAACAGCAAGCAACGACTGGAGTCGCTCTGGACTGCAGTCCAGAGTCGCACTCCGATCCGAATGTCATCACAGTTTAAAATACAGAAATGTCTGGAAACTGGTATAGGGTTATAGTTCGTCGAGTTGGCTTCGATTTGAGCCCTCGAAGGCACCAATCCAGTGTTTATATAATTTATGGTGAATTTAACGGTTTTCAGGTGCAATAGAATTACAGTTTTACGATTAAACTTGGGGGTAGTTGTTTTAGTCGTTAACGATCAAATTATCCAACGAAATTCATACACTAAGTTCAAAACCATACGGGCCAAACAAAACTATTTAGTTCCGCCAAATTGGGAAAGGTTTCCCATTGGGAACACACGTCGAGCACGTTATGGCACATAATCAGTTTAAATTTGCAACTTTATAATCTATGTATTTAGTGATTGTACCAGAAGTAAATAGCATGTAAGCAAGTAAAAACTTGTCTGAAGACCTGTCGACAAAGGTACGGCAGCGGCAGCGGCACGATCGCGACACACGCGCGGCTCGGCACTTGACTTGGCTCGAACACGAGTCTCAGCAACGGCAGCTCGCAGTTTGGTGGTCGGGACTCGGCTGTGAAACTTGGCCCTTGTGCGTCAAGGGTTCGACGATGGGTGATGATGACGATGGTGAGAGTGTTAGAGAGAGAGAGAGAGAGAGAGAGAAAGTTAGAGAGTGAGAGAAAGAAACAGAGAGGGTAGTGATGGGGAGAGAGAGAGAGATGCAGGGTGAGAGAGGGATGCAGGGAGAGAGGGCAGTGGGATAGGAAGAGAGAGAGAGAGAGACAGAGGAAGTTGGAGAGAGAGAGAGAGTGAGTGAACTGAGAGAGAGAGGGAATGAGGACAGAGAGAAAGTGAGAGAGAGTTAGAGGGAAGGGAGAAGCAGTGAGAGAGAGAGAGAGAAAGAGAGATTGCAGGGAGAGGGGAAGAGATCTGAGATCGAGAGAGAGAGAGGGAGTCGAGGATGGTGGCGTCGGTGACGATGATGATGACGATGGGGTCGACGTCGAGAGGTGGCAGGGGTGGAGCTCGGGAGTAGGGGTTCTGTGAGGTGCCGGCGGCGATGGGTGCTGGGTGATGGTGGCCGAGAAGAGAGAGTGGTGAGGAGACGAGGTTGGGCGAGGGGATTTAGCTCGGTGGGGGTGTCGTCGTCGTCGTCGTCGAGGAAAATGGGTGCAGGGACTCGACTGGGGGTGCTCGGGTCGGGAGTGTAGCGAGAAGGGGAGGAAAACGAGAACGAGGGAGGGAGCGAGCGAGGAAGAGGGAGTAGTGGGTATAGGAGAGAGGGTCGTGGGGGAAAACGCGCGCTTCGTGGGTAACGCTCGCGCGAGTGAGGGCGGCGGCGGAGGGAGCGAATCGCGCGCGGAGGGGAGAGAGCCGTTAGAGATTTAAAGAAGAGGAACAGTGGCGGGTCGGGTCGAAGCGGGTGCGGGCGAGGAGTGACACAGGCCGGGCCTGGGGATTAATATAAGGAAAAAAACAATTGGGAAATTTAGGGGAGTGGGCCGGGGCCAAGGAAAATGATGCTGGGCTCGTAAATTAATTCCCTTTTGTTAAATGAAGTGGGCTAAGGGTTAGCGTGGGCCGGGATTTTTATGAAGGAATTTATTAAAAGAGATGTGGGCTGAGGAATGCTAACGGGCTGGGGATTTTATTAAGGAAAATTAAATTTGAATTGAAAAGAAACAAAGAGGAAATGGGCCGGCTGGAGGGAAAAGAAAAGTAAATGAATTAAAGGGAATTGGGAACGGGCCAGGTTGGAATGTATTTTGAGGAAAAATAGGAAATTAAGAGAGTGGGCCGGGAGCTTGGGCTGTAAAAGAAAATAAGGTTGGGTTTAAGATTTTAAATAAGAGAAGTGGGCTGTGCTGGGGTTCCAAAATGAAAATAATAAGAGAATGGAGAAACTAAAGAAGCCGGGCTGCGGGGCTAGGGGAAAGGCTGAGTTTGGGTTAAAAGAAATTCTTTTTAGGTTTCGGATAAATAAAGTTATAAATAGAATAAATAAGATTATAAAATAGTAGAATACAGATCTTGGTATAAAGAGGGCTGGGTATTACAATGATGCAGTGATATACTGGATATGAAGGTGAGACGGAGGAATTTTAATCCAAATAAAATGGCTCTTGTAAGAACAAGAGCTCCTCCGTGGGGTCAGTGAAAAAATACGGCTTTAGTCTATGTCCATTCACTTTGAAAAAGGTGCCGTTTTTGACATTTTCTACTTCTACTGCCCCGTGCGGGTATACAGACCGCACAACAAAAGGTCCCTTCCACCAAGATCGAAGCTTACCCGCGTGAAGGTGTAATCGTGAATCATAAAGAAGGACTTGTTGACCAGGTGAAAATGTTTTCCTCAAAATGTTTTTATCGTGAAAAACCTTAGTCCTATTCTTTACAATTACAGCGTTATCATAAGCTTTATCGCGGAGTTCGCTTAGCTCATTTAGTTGCAGCTTCCGAAAGTTGCAGGCTTCTTTTAGATCAAAGTTTATTTCTTTAATAGCCCACAATGCTTTATGCTCAATCTCGACGGGTAAATGACATGCTTTCCCAAACACTATTCTATATGGAGACATCCCTAGGTCGGTCTTATATGCAGTCCTGAATGCCCAAAGAGCATCCGTCAGTTTGGTCGACCAGTCTTTTCTATTTTTAGCAACAGTTTTCTCCAGGATAAGTTTGATTTGTCTGTTTGAGATTTCAGCTTGCCCGCTTGTTTGGGGATGATAGGGTGTAGAAAGTCGGTGGTTGATTGAGTATTTTCGCATCAGAGTCTCGAAAGACCTGTTCCAGAAATGTGTCCCATTATCGCTAATAATAGCGTGTGGGTGTCCAAATCGCGAGAAGATATTCTCTTTTAAGAACTTAATGACAACTTTCTTGTCATTAGTACGACATGGAATGGCTTCTACCCACTTTGAGACGTAATCAACCGCCAGCAGTATGTACAAATTCCCAAAGGAGTTGGGAAAGGGACCCATAAAATCAATGCCCCAAACATCGAATATTTCAACAACCAGAATGGGTTGCTGAGGCATTTCATTTCTCCGGGATATTCTACCCGTGTACTGACACTGTGTACAGGTTTTGCAATACTCAAATGCGTCCTTGAATAAGGTCAGCCAATAAAATCCACATTGCAAAACTTTCTCCGCCGTCTTTTTAGGACCGAAGTGACCCCCACAGGCCTGATCATGACAAAAAGAAAGAACACTCTTGAACTCTTTTTTCGGGACACACCGGCGAATGATCTGATCAGGACAATATTTAAACAGATATGGATCATCCCAGTAAAAGTGTTTTACTTGGGATAGAAAACGGTATTTGTCCTGTTTTGACCAATCGCTGGGTATAAGTCCCGTGACAAGATAGTTCACAATATCCCTGAACCATGGTTCAGCGGATACGTTCAAGAGTTGTTCATCAGGGAACGAATCATTGATCGGCAGGGTCACAGGGGAAGAAATGATGCGTGAAAGATGGTCAGCTACTACGTTTTCACATCCTTTCTTATCTTTGATAACAAGATCAAATTCTTGTAACAGTAGGATCCAACGTATTAGTCGACCTTTTGCATCTTTCTTCGCCAGAAGATGTTTTAAAGTGGAATGGTCAGTGTACACAACTATAGATGAGCCAATTAGGTAAGGCCTGAATTTTTCTAATGCAAATACAACCGCTAAAAGTTCTTTCTCGGTGGTTGTATAGTTGATTTATGCATCGTTCAGGGTCTTACTTGCATAGTAGATCACGTGTGGCATCTTTTCGATGTGCTGTCCTAAGACTGCACCTACTGCAAAGTCGGATGCGTCACACATCAGCTCAAAGGGGTAGTCCCAGTTTGGCGATGATAGCACGGGGGCTGTAGTGAGTGAGTGTTTAAGTGAGTCGAAAGCTGTCTCGCAGTCCGAGTCAAAATGGAAGGTCGTATCCTTGGCCAGGAGAAGAGTTAAAGGTCTAGCAATTTTGCTAAAATCCTTGATGAATCTTCTATAAAAGCCCGCATGGCCAAGGAAAGATCGAATATCTTTGACGCTTTTAGGATGAGGGAGGTTTTGAATGACATCTATCTTAGCTCTGTCAACCTCAATGCCTTTCTGTGATATAACATCTCCAAGTACAATTCCTTCTTGGACCATAAAATGGCATTTTTCCCAGTTCAAAGTCAAGTTCTTCTCTTTGCAACGAGTAAGAACAGCGTCAAGATTCGATAGGCAATCAGAAAAAGAGTCTCCAAAAATCGAGAAATCGTCCATAAAGATCTACAGAAAATTCTCTACCATATCAGAGAATATCCCTATCATACACCGCTGAAAAGTAGCGGGAGCATTGCATAACCCAAAGGGCATGCGACTGTAAGCAAAGGTACCAAAAGGACAAGTAAAAGTGGTTTTATCTTGATCCTTTTTGGCGATGGGGACCTGATTATAGCCTGAGTATCCGTCCATAAAGCAATAATACTCTCGTCCCGCTGAGCGTTCCAGCATTTGATCAATGAATGGTAGAGGAAAGTGGTCTTTCTTCGTGGCAGCATTGAGTTTTCTATAATCAATACATACACGCCACCCAGTTTGGGCGCGTGTCTGAATCAACTCATTTGCCTCATTGGTTATAACAGTGATGCCGGATTTCTTAGGAACGACATGTATATGACTCACCCATTGGCTATCGGAGATGGGGTATATAATACCATTATCTAAGCATTTGACGATCTCTTTCATCACCGTTAACTTCATGACGGGATTCAACCGTCTCTGTGGTTCTCGGGTTGGTCTGGCATCATCTATCACATGTATATGATGTTCAACTATCAAGGGACTAATCCCTTTGCTGTCCGCCATACTCCAACCAAACGCCTCTTTGTTAGATCTCAATACCGATAAAAGTGCATTCTCTTGCTCTGATGCAAGAGAAGCGGATATGATAACCGGTAAAAACTCATTCTCACCTAAATATGCATATTTAAGGTGATAAGGTAAAATTTTGAGATCTAATGTGGGCGGAGAAATAATAGAAGGAGGGATCATCGAATGATTCTTGGAGTTACAAAGAAGCTCAGAGCCTGTGAAAGATACAGACTCGGGTGGAGTAAAGTCAGGAGTGCAGGACTCAAGTGTAGAAAAAGTGTCCTCACTAAGATCATGTGTAAGATCAAGCAGAGATGTGGTAATGTCGTCGAGATCTAAAATGCAAAGATCCTCAGCTCCACAACTATCAGGAGCGATCTCGTGGACATAGCACACATCTAGAATATGAGCAGAGGGTTCTGATGGCTGACTTCCAACTTTGTAGATATTAAGTTCAATGGTCATATTTCCAAATGATAAGTTCATTGAACCATTTCTACAGTTTATAACAGCATTGGAAGTGGCAAGGAAAGGACGACCCAGAATCACCGGAATTTGGCCCCGGGGGTTTGCTACAGGCTGTGTATCGAGTACAATGAAGTCTACAGGGAAAACAAATTCCCCGACCTTTATCAACACATTCTCTAGTTCACCCCTTGGTTTGGTAATTGAACGGTCTGCCATTTGGAGAGTGCAGTGAGCAGGTTTCAGCTCTCCAATCCCTAATTGCTCATATACCGAATATGGAAGTAGGTTAACACTTGCGCCAAGGTCTAAAAGAGCACGATTTATGTTTTTACCCCCAATAGAAATCGATATTATAGGACATCCTGGGTCCTTACGTTTCTTTGGTAGCTGTGGGATAAAAGCAGTGCTAATATTATTAGACATGAAGACCTTCTTCGGCACTTGAGTCTTCCTCTTCCTAGTGCAAAAATCCTTAAGAATTTTCGCATAAGCGGGGACTTGCTGAATAGCATCTAGGAGAGGGATATTGATGTTAACCTGTTTGAACATTTCTATAATTTTCTCCATATGAGGACTCGTTCTGTTAGCCCTTAACCGATTCGGGTTAGGTGCTTTCGCAATGAGCGTCGGGTCCATCATAGGAGAAGGAAGAGGGGGTAGACGAGATCCCAAAAGAGATGTGGGGACCGTCTGTGGAGAACTAGAAGGGTTGTACTGAGGTGTCGAGCCTAGTGGGAAATGGAGAATAGGCTCGCGAGAAGGTGGTGTGGTAGAAGAAGGATCAGAAGGAGAAGTGTGTGTGTGAGGAAAGGTCTCAGCCGGGGTGTTGATATGATTTTCAATATCATCAATTCCTTCCCCGACATGATTGTTCAGCACTCTTCCCGATCTCAACGTTGTGACGGCATTTACATTGTAATGCCCAGGATTCTGTAGGGGTTGAGAGGGAAGTTTCCCTTTTTCTCTCGCACTCATTTCGGCTTTAAGTCGTGCGATTTCAGCTTCCATCGTTCTGATACTCTCAGCTTGGGATGCTGAGTTTTTCTTTATCTCACTGACGGAAGATCTAACCTCAGTCGAAACCTCTATGAAATTTGACAAAAGTGATTTCATGGTTTGAGTGAATTGAGAGAATTCGTCAGAACAGGACAACTGCATAGGATTAGACTGTGCAGGAGCGTTGACCTGATTTTGGAAGTTTTGTGACTGGTAGGGGTGCTGAGTGAGTTGAAGGGGTTGCTGTTGTGGTGGAGGAAGAGCCCTTTGAAATTGATTCGTGTTTGGAACCGTGTTTTGAGATTGGTTTTGGTTCCAAGCGAAATTCGGGTGATTCCTCCAACCCTGATTGTACGTGGAAGAATATGGATCGTTTCGAGGTCTTTGAAATGCGGCATTAGAATGCTCGTGACCTTGAAACGCAGAGTTTAATGGACATTCTTCCGTTAAATGAGACGGATCAGAACAGCACCCACAAACAGTTTTGGGGAGCGACACCGGGTTTAGGGAGGCTGCTGCAAATTTGTGTTCCATAGCGTCGAGCTTCTTTTGCATTGCTGCCATCTCAGCTCGAACACCTATGGACACATCTATTTGGTGTACGCCACCCCTATTCAATGGTTGGGTTCCACTCTCCCACTGTAGTGATTTTTCAGCGAACTCTTCTAAATACTTCTAAGCTTCCCCATCATCTTTGGTCATAAAAGTACCTTGACACATGTTTTCAAGGCTCTATTTAGTGTTTGGATTAATACCCTCATAAATGATTCGGCAAAGCTCCCATCTCGGGATGCCGTGATGAGGACACTGAACCAATAGATCCTTGAAACGTTCAAAGCATTTTGAAAATGGTTTAGTAGGGAGCTGGGCAAATTGATTCAGTTCGCTACGGATTCGAGCTGTCTTTTGTATTGGGTAAAATTTCTTAAGGAATGCCGCGACGAATTCTTCCCAATTCGTTATAGAGTGTGCGGTAGTGTTATATAGCCACTTCTCGGCTATATCGCACAAAGTAAATGGAAGAAGTCGTAGACGCATCGCATCCACTGAAAGTTGTGACGTACCCATCATTGCGCATACGTTTTCAAATTTGGTAATGAAAATGTAAGCGTCCTCAGTCTCGAGTCCGTGGAATTTGGGTAAAAGATTGATATATTGGGGTTTAATTTCAAAGTTATCCCTATTGGCTGGTGGTGTGGATAAGCAGGTCGAAAGAGGACCTCGAATAGGGTAACACCTCTCTTGGAGAGAGATGCGGGGTGGATTCTGCGCACCAACGGACGGCGGCAGATTAGGGTTAAAGAAGTTTGATGGATTCGGATCCATCGGAGTGGGTGTGGTAGTGGGTAAAGAAAAGGTAAATGGAGAAATATCGACTTCGGAGTCGATAAAGGGTACGCGGACTAAACGGGCACTAGAATCCCGTGTCTAGCCTATCTTGCACTAAAAAGGGTTAGTACAAGTGGCAGCGTTGACTTATAATTAGGGGTAAATGAATGCGGTGTTTGCTTTTGAAAAAGGGACGGATTTTTGAAAAAATGATGCGACACAACAAATGCAGCACACAACCCTAGAATCTAGTGGTCACCTAGGTCCGGCTCTAGACCGCTCCTAACTGCCAAAAGACAAGTCGCAGGATAGAATCCTCCACTGCCTCTTTGTCCCCCTGTGGCCGGATAAGTGCCAGGTAAGTGGGAAGGTACTCCACTACATAAGTAGTGGGCCTAATTAAAAACCACTAGCCTTAGACACACTCGCCTTAGACACCACAAGAAAACGCGGATAAGCAATGAATTACCCACGGCCTTCTTCTGTCCTAATTGAGCGCGACGGTCCTTAGAGTCATCTCTAGATATTTTTTAGTTAATGTGGGTCAATGCGGATGCAAGTTTTGTGGTTTTCGGGGCCTAGGAAGGGTAATGAAATCCCCACCTAATTTGGATTTGGCCGTGCCCCTTAATATCCGTATTAGAATGCAAACAACCAAGAAACAAAATCATGCACAAATTTACTTTTGCTTTTTGCGGCGCTACGATTATTTGTAAAGAAACCTGCAGAAAATTATTAGTTGGAGCTAAAAAGAGGAGAGAGGAGAAGGTAAGAAGCTTACAGAGAAAACCTAGCACCGAGATCCCTTCAGGTAGCCGCGGAACCGCCGCAATTGCCTTCTAATGCCGCGCTTCCGCGGTCTCGTGATGAGATCACTCCACCAAAATTTTCCAGGGAGCTTCTGTAGACTCCCTCAACTCTCTGGTATTTTCCAAAAATTTTCTTCAATTACCAAACAGCTCCAGATTTCCTTGCAATGAACCACAACAAATCGTTTAGGGTTTGCACGAATTTTGATCTCAAAATAACAATGGAATAAAATTTTCAATTCAAACTATAATATGAAACGAATTAGCGCGTAATCCCCGGCAACGGCGCCATTTGATTGTTATAATTTTCTCGATTGGGATGTAAAAGCAAGTATCGAATCAATTGTTTCCCGATAACGGTTTCATTTGATTGATAACAGTATCTTGTATCGGTATTTAGAAAATTGTATAAAGAAATCACAACCAAAGAATTATATTTGACCGCAATCAATAACGGTGTCGTGTAGATTTCGTTAGCAAGTGCGGATCGTCCACAGGGATTGTGCGATTCGTTTCTATGTTTAATTTGTTTGAATTGAAAAGTTAATCGAAAAGAAAAGAAAACATGATTCAAGATTTTATCGATTGATTCAGGTGTCACTAATCTAATCAAGAATCAAGAAATGATAAACAATCAAGAATCGGGTTTCGATGATATTTCCAATCAAATGTCAAGAATCTAAATGAGGCTCGTAGGAATCGATCGGATCTATAGACGTGATGTAATCTCAAGATTTCGTGTTCTTGTCCTTCGAAGGATTGATACTAGATCGATGATGATCGATGAGAGTTAGGGCTTTCTCGTGAAACTAGGATTTCATCGTTTAACCCTTGTTCTTTCATCTATATCATTCACATTCTAGCCTCTAACAAATTCAAGAAACGATCGTAACTCCCCAATCTCGAGCGATATCAATCAAGAAAGCATCGCAACGAATTGGGTCGTCGATTCTTAAACTTGCTAGGGTTTACAAAACTCGTAGGATTCAAGAATCGATTTAAGATATATTAAATCATCATTCTATTGATCGTCTCGACTCCTCGACGAGCGGAGTATTACTCAAACATCACAACCAGAATTACAACTAGAAATTTAGATCGAATCATGATGCAAGAATTTAAAGAAAACAAGATAAAAGAATATCACCTTTTATTTATATCAACAATTTGATTACAGTCGCTCAAGAACTACAAGAGGAAGAACTAAATTGTCGATTTGGCGTCGCTCGGCTCCGTGAGTCGCGGATCGGCTTGGACCACTTGCTCTGTTGAAGATCGGCTCGGCTCATAAAAGGTTGCAAGGCTTCTTGCTTGATGGGGTACTCGGGATCTTGGCTTTTGATTGGAATTAGGGTTAGGGTTTCACACAAGTCTTCTCACTAGACTTGTGGAAGAAGATGAAGAAAGAGAGTGAATGGATCTATTGGCTACTAGAATGAACTAATGGAGGGATTTTTCCAAGATGGTTTACAAGTGAGCCTAGGGTCTTATTTATAGATCTCCCAAACCCTAGGTCTAGGTTTGAAAATTACAATTCCCTCCAAAAGTTTGTTGAGGCTTCTAGAAGGAGTTTGTTAGGAGCTAGCTTAGGGTTTAAGATAGGGTTTAGGGAGAAGTTTCTAGAATGATAGGCTAGTTTAGTGTTGATTCCAAAGCTTGCTGATCTGGCAGAAGTCTCTGGAGTCTTCTGGAACTTGAAGTATATGAGCTGAATGAGGGCCCTGAGTGAAGAATTTTGATGCAAAGATCAGGTGCTGACGTGGCAAGACGGCCGCGGAACCGCGGCGCAAGCAGGCTCCGGCCGCGGTTCCGCGGCCATGTTGGAAGCTTGGTCTATGGTCTTTTTGCAGTGGTCTTGGGCTAACATCTTGGGCTTCATCTGATGTGTTGATTTGTATTTGTCCCTTTGGATTGATACCAGAACTGAAATCATTGAGTTGGCGTAATGTTTGATCGGTACCATATAAATTTTGGCCTTTCTTCTGGATTTTCCTGCACAGATCTCAAAACAAGTGTTGCGCAATATAGGGATGATGCGATACCATGAAATACAGTCAATTTCCCTAGAAATGCCGCTTTAAGAGTCTAATACATGCAATCTGATATTTTGCGACAGTTTTGCTAATATGTAAAATATGAATATCGTACACTTCTAAATAAGTGCAAATGATAGGGAAATTGCCGTGTTAAAAATACAATATTTTCTACTAATCAAATTTCCCCAAACTTAATTTCGATCGTCTCGAGCGAACTGTTTTATTAAAAAGAGAAGGAGAAAATAAAGAAAGAGAAAAACTAACTAGCACACTTTCGTAGGCAACACGATTGCACTGAGCACGTGCAACACGCCTTTAAACCTCTAGGTGTCCCTAGTAGGAGGAGTGTTATCTCCTGAGGGTTTTCAGCGGATTACACCCACAAAATCCAATAATAAAAGAAAGATCATGAATATTACATTTAAAGACAAGAATTTTAAAAGAAAAGCCTTAAAAATCAGGGTTTCCAACTAAGCTAGCTTTTCGGTTGTCATGAGCCCTATCTTAATGGTCATGAAAAGATGTTAGAAATCACGTCCTCCCTCAATAAAATATCGTCTTATTCTTCATTCCTATCTTTCTTCCAAAACATCGATCATATCACCCTGCGTGTGTGTAAAGACATCCCTACACCCGGAGAATTCAATTCAAGCTATCATACTCTTGCCCATCAGCCTCAGTACTTTTTAATTAATGAATATTTAGATGAGATTGCTCACACACTTTCATGCGACCGTTAATACTTCTTGAGGTACTAACCGACCGATTACTCCTGTGCTTGCTTACTTAGTGTATTTTCCTCGTCTTGCACCGCCTCAGGCATAGCAGTGACTCCCAGACCAGTTGGCCTTAGGGCACTAGGTGAAGAAGCACCCTCGCTATACATTTTTATTGCCCTTGGTGATAACAAAACCAGTGTCCATTTTTCTCACCACTTTATATTTTTTTATTCACTTTTTCTTTTTATTTCCTTCATACATCGGCTTTAAGACAAGAGCATTTCAAGGTATCCTCTACTATCCCAGGCTTCAAGACGTGTGTAAGTGCGAATAGCAGGGTATCAACGTTCAAAATGTTTGGCTTCCAGAATAGAAACTATTTTTCAGATTTAGTTTTATCCTCAGATTAGTGACGTCCTTCATCTTACTAACCCTTGGGACAACGGCTCATAACTACTTATTACTAGTTCGTATAAGAAAACTTCTAATTTTCTTGGTTTTCTTAAATTTTTCTAATCTCAGGGATGTAATTTTTCACTATCTAAACTTTCATTATTTTATTTATGTACAAAAAAGTGTAAATATTAAAATTATTTTTATACTTGAAAATTTTTAAATTTTTATCGGTTTTGAATTTTTTTTCAATTTTTATAGATTTTTAAAGAAATGTTTTGTGCTTATGCAAATGATATGCAAATGATGCAAAAATAAGCACAAACCTCCCCCAAACTTGTTTTCAACAGTGTCCTCACTGTTGCCAATCGCTATACCTACAAAAACTGTAAGCCTGGGGGGAATTATTAGTGGGGGCAAAATATATAAGTGAAGAACTTCCCCCAAACTTACTCTTTTCACTCACCTTCATTCAAAAGATGATTGTCACGCCCCGCTTCCCAAAATACGGAATACGAGGGGTAGACAAGGCCAGCCATGCTCCTACGGTCAAGGAAATGTCCTGCCGTAGTCACACTTCGGCTTCTAGTTTTTCATGGTAAACAGTAAATGATGCACATGTAATGAGAAGTGCAGTAACTGAAAGATACAATAATATAAACTGACCTGAAGTGGAACAAACGAGAGTAACTCGGAATAGCAAGTCAAGAAGTCTGTGATGCACGTCTAGTTCTGATCCAGGCTAAATCTTCTCCTCACACTGAGCATGCATACTCAGGTCGTCAGAGCGACACAATAGCAATAAAATATATATAAAATCAAGTGACAGTTCTAACAGTGGTAATGGATATGAATAACAGTAAATCAACGACAGCATGAATATGAATGTGCAGTAATCAATGCAGCGGAACAGTAAATCAGTATAACGATATGTCACGTGTGCCACACAGTATATAAGGAATAAAATGCCAGTATCCCTATCAGTCTCTAAGTCTCACTATACAGGTCACTAAGCCTATCGTCAGTCCAAGTGTGAGAGTCAACCACTCGCGAGTGTCCTCCACCCAAGGGTAGAACCCAAGGGCAAGGGACCACGGGCCCAACATGTAACAAGAATATCACGGTGTATATATCACGTACCCTGTAAATCTCCATATAACTCCCTAAATATAAGCCGGCATGGGACTCCCGAGATTCTGTTGAACTCACACTTAAACTACCCCACACTCCGTGGTCTACATCAAACGCTAACCATAACCCTAAATACTAAGAACTGGAGACAGGGCATCCATCAAGCACGTCCCGACTAATACCTAAGATAAATGGCAGTGTCGGATGCCTTATCTGTGACACCCGTGCAAGCGCTTCCATAAGTGTCCCATACCACTTATAGTCACACGTACACGCATCCCACAGACGTCGACAATGCAATAGAATAATAGGGTCACTGATTGTGTACAAGTACGTATCACTTTCACTTATTCACGGATACACGAACACAGACGTACTTGCCACAATCACCACTAAAATCTAACACTGGGTAAATGCACGACATAACTAGGTAATCACTGCAATGATAGGAGTATGATATGATACGTAAACAGTATATGAAGCACGATCAAGATGTCATAAAAACAGTATTCTATCACTTGCACAATTTATCATAAAAAGTACGTGTATAATTTAGCAAAACGATAAACAGGTGGTATTTAGTATGTTCAGTTAGCCATCCATCTAATGTGGTTTCAAGCCAATCGGGTTCCAGGATCAATAGTTATAACCATTTCATTTTAAGCGCTCGTGGCTGGAAATCCGGTTTCAGAATCAGATGTCCGTTTCGCAAAGCATTTTAATCCCAGTTGGGATAATAATTTAGCGACGCTACAGTTGAATAAATTCTAGGTTTTTCAGTAAGGTTTTCAACGCAACAGACGGATCTTCAATCGCATCTGCACGTCGGGAAATATACAATGTTTAACCCTAATATGTCAATTCTGATTCCGTCAGGACTGTTATGCGTCCCGATCTATTAAATTACAGATTAAATATCAAATGATGATGAAACATGATGAAACCAATTGTGTTGTCTAGCTAACAGATTTATCTATAGTGAACAGTGGAGTTCCGCAACCTACGAGTTAAGGAAATCCTGTGGTATCCAATACGGAACAGCAAGCAACGACTGGAGTCGCTCTGGACTGCAGTCCAGAGTCGCACTCCGATCCGAATGTCATCACAGTTTAAAATACAGAAATGTCTGGAAACTGGTATAGGGTTATAGTTCGTCGAGTTGGCTTCGATTTGAGCCCTCGAAGGCACCAATCCAGTGTGTATATAATTTATGGTGAATTTAACGGTTTTCAGGTGCAATAGAATTACAGTTTTACGATTAAACTTGGGGGTAGTTGTTTTAGTCGTTAACGATCAAATTATCCAACGAAATTCATACACTAAGTTCAAAACCATACGGGCCAAACAAAACTATTTAGTTCCGCCAAATTGGGAAATGTTTCCCATTGGGAACACACGTCGAGCACGTTATGGCACATAATCAGTTTAAATTTGCAACTTTATAATCTATGTATTTAGTGATTGTACCATAAGTAAATAGCATGTAAGCAAGTAAAAACTTGTCTGGAGACCTGTCGACAAAGGTACGGCAGCGGCAGCGGCACGATCGCGACACACGCGCTGCTCGGCACTTGACTTGGCTCGAACACGAGTCTCAGCAACGGCGGCTCGCAGTTTGGTGGTCGGGACTCGGCTGTGAAACTTGGCCCTTGTGCGTCAAGGGTTCGACGATGGGTGATGATGACGATGGTGAGAGTGTTAGAGAGAGAGAGAGAGAGAGAGAGAGAAAGTTAGAGAGTGAGAGAAAGAAACAGAGAGGGTAGTGATGGGGAGAGAGAGAGAGATGCAGGGTGAGAGAGGGATGCAGGGAGAGAGGGCAGTGGGATAGGAAGAGAGAGAGAGAGAGACAGAGGAAGTTGGAGAGAGAGAGAGAGTGAGTGAACTGAGAGAGAGAGGGAATGAGGACAGAGAGAAAGTGAGAGAGAGTTAGAGGGAAGGGAGAAGCAGTGAGAGAGAGAGAGAGAAAGAGAGATTGCAGGGAGAGGGGAAGAGATCTGAGATCGAGAGAGAGAGAGGGAGTCGAGGATGGTGGCGTCGGTGACGATGATGATGACGATGGGGTCGACGTCGAGAGGTGGCAGGGGTGGAGCTCGGGAGTAGGGGTTCTGTGAGGTGCCGGCGGCGATGGGTGCTGGGTGATGGTGGCCGAGAAGAGAGAGTGGTGAGGAGACGAGGTTGGGCGAGGGGATTTAGCTCGGTGGGGGTGTCGTCGTCGTCGTCGTCGAGGAAAATGGGTGCAGGGACTCGACTGGGGGTGCTCGGGTCGGGAGTGTAGCGAGAAGGGGAGGAAAACGAGAACGAGGGAGGGAGCGAGCGAGGAAGAGGGAGTAGTGGGTATAGGAGAGAGGGTCGTGGGGGAAAACGCGCGCTTCGTGGGTAACGCTCGCGCGAGTGAGGGCGGCGGCGGAGGGAGCGAATCGCGCGCGGAGGGGAGAGAGCCGTTAGAGATTTAAAGAAGAGGAACAGTGGCGGGTCGGGTCGAAGCGGGTGCGGGCGAGGAGTGACACAGGCCGGGCCTGGGGATTAATATAAGGAAAAAAACAATTGGGAAATTTAGGGGAGTGGGCCGGGGCCAAGGAAAATGATGCTGGGCTCGTAAATTAATTCCCTTTTGTTAAATGAAGTGGGCTGAGGGTTAGCGTGGGCCGGGATTTTTATGAAGGAATTTATTAAAAGAGATGTGGGCTGAGGAATGCTAACGGGCTGGGGATTTTATTAAGGAAAATTAAATTTGAATTGAAAAGAAACAAAGAGGAAATGGGCCGGCTGGAGGGAAAAGAAAAGTAAATGAATTAAAGGGAATTGGGAACGGGCCAGGTTGGAATGTATTTTGAGGAAAAATAGGAAATTAAGAGAGTGGGCCGGGAGCTTGGGCTGTAAAAGAAAATAAGGTTGGGTTTAAGATTTTAAATAAGAGAAGTGGGCTGTGCTGGGGTTCCAAAATGAAAATAATAAGAGAATGGAGAAACTAAAGAAGCCGGGCTGCGGGGCTAGGGGAAAGGCTGAGTTTGGGTTAAAAGAAATTCTTTTTAGGTTTCGGATAAATAAAGTTATAAATAGAATAAATAATATTATAAAATAGTAGAATACAGATCTTGGTATAAAGAGGGCTGGGTATTACAATGATGCAGTGATATACTGGATATGAAGGTGAGACGGAGGAATTTTAATCCTAATAAAATGGCTCTTGTAAGAACAAGAGCTCCTCCGTGGGGTCAGTGAAAAAATACGGCTTTAGTCTATGTCCATTCACTTTGAAAAAGGTGCCGTTTTTGACATTTTCTACTTCTACTGCCCCGTGCGGGTATACAGACCGCACAACAAAAGGTCCCTTCCACCGAGATCGAAGCTTACCCGCGTGAAGGTGTAATCGTGAATCATAAAGAAGGACTTGTTGACCAGGTGAAAATGTTTTCCTCAAAATGTTTTTATCGTGAAAAACCTTAGTCCTATTCTTTACAATTACAGCGTTATCATAAGCTTTATCGCGGAGTTCGCTTAGCTCATTTAGTTGCAGCTTCCGAAAGTTGCAGGCTTCTTTTAGATCAAAGTTTATTTCTTTAATAGCCCACAATGCTTTATGCTCAATCTCGACGGATAAATGACATGCTTTCCCAAACACTATTCTATATGGAGACATCTCTAGGTCGGTCTTATATGCAGTCCTGAATGCCCAAAGAGCATCCGTCATTTTGGTCGACCAGTCTTTTCTATTTTTAGCAACAGTTTTCTCCAGGATAAGTTTGATTTGTCTGTTTGAGATTTCAGCTTGCCCGCTTGTTTGGGGATGATAGGGTGTAGAAAGTCGGTGGTTGATTGAGTATTTTCGCATCAGAGTCTCGAAAGACCTGTTCCAGAAATGTGTCCCATTATCGCTAATAATAGCGCGTGGGTGTCCAAATCGCGAGAAGATATTCTCTTTTAAGAACTTAATGACAACTTTCTTGTCATTAGTGCGACATGGAATGGCTTCTACCCACTTTGAGACGTAATCAACCGCCAGCAGTATGTACAAATTCCCAAAGGAGTTGGGAAAGGGACCCATAAAATCAATGCCCCAAACATCGAATATTTCAACAACCAGAATGGGTTGCTGAGGCATTTCATTTCTCCGGGATATTCTACCCGTGTACTGACACTGTGTACAGGTTTTGCAATACTCAAATGCGTCCTTGAATAAGGTCAGCCAATAAAATCCACATTGCAAAACTTTCTCCGCCGTCTTTTTAGGACCGAAGTGACCCCCACAGGCCTGATCATGACAAAAAGAAAGAACACTCTTGAACTCTTTTTTCGGGACACACCGGCGAATGATCTGATCAGGACAATATTTAAACAGATATGGATCATCCCAGTAAAAGTGTTTTACTTGGGATAGAAAACGGTATTTGTCCTGTTTTGACCAATCGCTGGGTATAAGTCCCGTGACAAGATAGTTCACAATATCCCTGAACCATGGTTCAGCGGATACGTTCAAGAGTTGTTCATCAGGGAACGAATCATTGATCGGCAGGGTCACAGGGGAAGAAATGATGCGTGAAAGATGGTCAGCTACTACGTTTTCACATCCTTTCTTATCTTTGATAACAAGATCAAATTCTTGTAACAGTAGGATCCAACGTATTAGTCGACCTTTTGCATCTTTCTTCGCCAGAAGATGTTTTAAAGCGGAATGGTCAGTGTACACAACTATAGATGAGCCAATTAGGTAAGGCCTGAATTTTTCTAATGCAAATACAACCGCTAAAAGTTCTTTCTCGGTGGTTGTATAGTTGATTTATGCATCGTTCAGGGTCTTACTTGCATAGTAGATCACGTGTGGCATCTCTTCGATGTGCTGTCCTAAGACTGCACCTACTGCAAAGTCGGATGCGTCACACATCAGCTCAAAGGGGTAGTCCCAGTTTGGCGATGATAGCACGGGGGCTGTAGTGAGTGAGTGTTTAAGTGAGTCGAAAGCTGTCTCGCAGTCCGAGTCAAAATGGAAGGTCGTATCCTTGGCCAGGAGAAGAGTTAAAGGTCTAGCAATTTTGCTAAAATCCTTGATGAATCTCCTATAAAAGCCCGCATGGCCAAGGAAAGATCGAATATCTTTGACGCTTTTAGGATGAGGGAGGTTTTGAATGACATCTATCTTAGCTCTGTCAACCTCAATGCCTTTCTGTGATATAACATCTCCAAGTACAATTCCTTCTTGGACCATAAAATGGCATTTTCCCCAGTTCAAAGTCAAGTTCTTCTCTTTGCAACGAGTAAGAACAGCGTCAAGATTCGATAGGCAATCAGAAAAAGAGTCTCCAAAAATCGAGAAATCGTCCATAAAGATCTCCAGAAAATTCTCTACCATATCAGAGAATATCCCTATCATACACCGCTGAAAGGTAGCGGGAGCATTGCATAACCCAAAGGGCATGCGACTGTAAGCAAAGGTACCAAAAGGACAAGTAAAAGTGGTTTTATCTTGATCCTTTTTGGCGATGGGGACCTGATTATAGCCTGAGTATCCGTCCATAAAGCAATAATACTCTCGTCCCGCTGAGCGTTCCAGCATTTGATCAATGAATGGTAGAGGAAAGTGGTCTTTCTTCGTGGCAGCATTGAGTTTTCTATAATCAATACATACACGCCACCCAGTTTGGGCGCGTGTCTGAATCAACTCATTTGCCTCATTGGTTATAACAGTGATGCCGGATTTCTTAGGAACGACATGTATATGACTCACCCATTGGCTATCGGAGATGGGGTATATAATACCATTATCTAAGCATTTGACGATCTCTTTCATCACCGCTTCCTTCATGACGGGATTCAACCGTCTCTGTGGTTCTCGGGTTGGTCTGGCATCATCTATCACATGTATATGATGTTTAACTATCAAGGGACTAATCCCTTTGATGTCCGCCATACTCCAACCAAACGCCTCTTTGTTAGATCTCAATACCGATAAAAGTGCATTCTCTTGCTCTGATGCAAGAGAAGCGGATATGATAACCGGTAAAAACTCATTCTCACCTAAATATGCATATTTAAGGTGATAAGGTAAAATTTTGAGATCTAATGTGGGCGGAGAAATAATAGAAGGAGGGATCATCGAATGATTCTTGGAGTTACAAAGAAGCTCAGAGCCTGTGAAAGATACAGACTCGGGTGGAGTAAAGTCAGGAGTGCAGGACTCAAGTGTAGAAAAAGTGTCCTCACTAAGATCATGTGTAAGATCAAGCAGAGATGTGGTAATGTCGTCGAGATCTAAAAAGCAAAGATCCTCAGCTCCACAACTATCGGGTGCGATCTCGTGGACATAGCACACATCTAGAATATGAGCAGAGGGTTCTGATGGCTGACTTCCAACTTTGTAGATATTAAGTTCAATGGTCATATTTCCAAATGATAAGTTCATTGAACCATTTCTACAGTTTATAACAGCATTGGAAGTGGCAAGGAAAGGACGACCCAGAATCACCGGAATTTGGCCCCGGGGGTTTGCTACAGGCTGTGTATCGAGTACAATGAAGTCTACAGGGAAAACAAATTCCCTGACCTTTATCAACACATTCTCTAGTTCACCCATTGGTTTGGTGATTGAACGGTCTGCCATTTGGAGAGTGCAGTGAGCAGGTTTCAGCTCTCCAATCCCTAATTGCACATATACCGAATATGGAAGTAGGTTAACACTTGCGCCAAGGTCTAAAAGAGCACGATTTATGTTTTTACCCCCAATAGAAATCGATATTGTAGGACATCCTGGGTCCTTACGTTTCTTTGGTAGCTGTGGGATAAAAGCAGTGCTAATATTATTAGACATGAAGACCTTCTTCGGCACTTGAGTCTTCCTCTTCCTAGTGCACAAATCCTTAAGAATTTTCGCATAAGCGGGGACTTGCTGAATAGCATCTAGGAGAGGGATATTGATGTTAACCTGTTTGAACATTTCTATAATTTTCTCCATATGAGGACTCGTTCTGTTAGCCCTTAACCGATTCGGGTAAGGTGCTTTCGCAATGAGCGTCGGGTCCATCATAGGAGAAGGAAGAGGGGGTAGACGAGATCCCAAAAGAGATGTGGGGACCGTCTGTGGAGAACTAGAAGGGTTGTACTGAGGTGTCGAGCCTAGTGGGAAATGGAGAATAGGCTCGCGAGAAGGTGGTGTGGTAGAAGAAGGATCAGAAGGAGAAGTGTGTGTGTGAGGAAAGGTCTCAGCCGGGGTGTTGATATGATTTTCAATATCATCAATTCCTTCCCCGACATGATTGTTCAGCATTCTTCCCGATCTCAACGTTGTGACGGCATTTACATTGTAATGCCCAGGATTCTGTAGGGGTTGAGAGGGAAGTTTCCCTTTTTCTCTCGCACTCATTTCGGCTTTAAGTCGTGCGATTTCAGCTTCCATCGTTCTGATACTCTCAGCTTGGGATGCTGAGTTTTTCTTTATCTCACTGACGGAAGATCTAACCTCAGTCGAAACCTCTATGAAATTTGACAAAAGTGATTTCATGGTTTGAGTGAATTGAGAGAATTCGTCAGAACATGACAACTGCATAGGATTAGACTGTGCAGGAGCGTTGACCTGATTTTGGAAGTTTTGTGACTGGTAGGGGTGCTGAGTGAGTTGAAGGGGTTGCTGTTGTGGTGGAGGAAGAGCCCTTTGAAATTGATTCGTGTTTGGAACCGTGTTTTGAGATTGGTTTTGGTTCCAAGCGAAATTCGGGTGATTCCTCCAACCCTGATTGTACGTGGAAGAATATGGATCGTTTCGAGGTCTTTGAAATGCGGCATTAGAATGCTCGTGACCTTGAAACGCAGAGTTTAATGGACATTCTTCCGTTAAATGAGACGGATCAGAACAGAACCCACAAACAGTTTTGGGGAGCGACACCGGGTTTAGGGAGGCTGCTGCAAATTTGTGTTCCATAGCGTCGAGCTTCTTTTGCATTGCTGCCATCTCAGCTCGAACACCTATGGACACATCTATTTGGTGTACGCCACCCCTATTCAATGGTTGGGTTCCACTCTCCCACTGTAGTGATTTTTCAGCGAACTCTTCTAAATACTTCCAAGCTTCCCCATCATCTTTGGTCATAAAAGTACCTTGACACATGTTTTCAAGGCTCTATTTAGTGTTTGGATTAATGCCCTCATAAATGATTCGGCAAAGCTCCCATCTCGGGATGCCGTGATGAGGACACTGAACCAATAGATCCTTGAAACGTTCAAAGCATTTTGAAAATGGTTCAGTAGGGAGCTGGGCAAATTGATTCAGTTCGCTACGGATTCGAGCTGTCTTTTGTATTGGGTAAAATTTCTTAAGGAATGCCGCGACGAATTCTTCCCAATTCGTTATAGAGTGTGCGGTAGTGTTATATAGCCACTTCTCGGCTATATCGCACAAAGTAAATGGAAGAAGTCGTAGACGCATCGCATCCACTGAAAGTTGTGACGTACCCATCATTGCGCATACGTTTTCAAATTTGGTAATGAAAACGTAAGCGTCCTCAGTCTCGAGTCCGTGGAATTTGGGTAAAAGATTGATATATTGGGGTTTAATTTCAAAGTTATCCCTATTGGCTGGTGGTGTGGATAAGCAGGTCGAAAGAGGACCTCGAATAGGATAACACCTCTCTTGGAGAGAGATGCGGGGTGGATTCTGCGCACCAACGGACGGCGGCAGATTAGGGTTAAAGAAGTTTGATGGATTCGGATCCATCGGAGTGGGTGTGGTAGTGGGTAAAGAAAAGGTAAATGGAGAAATATCGACTTCGGAGTCGATAAAGGGTACGCGGACTAAACGGGCACTAGAATCCCGTGTCCAGCCTATCTTGCACTAAAAAGGGTTAGTACAAGTGGCAGCGTTGACTTATAATTAGGGGTAAATGAATGCGGTGTTTGCTTTTGAAAAAGGGACGGATTTTTGAAAAAATGATGCGACACAACAAATGCAGCACACAACCCTAGAATCTAGTGGTCACCTAGGTCCGGCTCTAGACCGCTCCTAACTGCCAAAAGACAAGTCGCAGGATAGAATCCTCCACTGCCTCTTTGTCCCCCTGTGGCCGGATAAGTGCCAGGTAAGTGGGAAGGTACTCCACTACATAAGTAGTGGGCCTAATTAAAAACCACTAGCCTTAGACACACTCGCCTTAGACACCACAAGAAAACGCGGATAAGCAATGAATTACCCACGGCCTTCTTCTGTCCTAATTGAGCGCGACGGTCCTTAGAGTCATCTCTAGATATTTTTTAGTTAATGTGGGTCAATGCGGATGCAAGTTTTGTGGTTTTCGGGGCCTAGGAAGGGTAATGAAATCCCCACCTAATTTGGATTTGGCCGTGCCCCTTAATATCCGTATTAGAATGCAAACAACCAAGAAACAAAATCATGCACAAATTTACTTTTGCTTTTTGCGGCGCTACGATTATTTGTAAAGAAACCTGCAGAAAATTATTAGTTGGAGCTAAAAAGAGGAGAGAGGAGAAGGTAAGAAGCTTACAGAGAAAACCTAGCACCGAGATCCCTTCAGGTAGCCGCGGAACCGCCGCAATTGCCTTCTAATGCCGCGCTTCCGCGGTCTCGTGATGAGATCACTCCACCAAAATTTTCCAGGGAGCTTCTGTAGACTCCCTCAACTCTCTGGTATTTTCCAAAAATTTTCTTCAATTACCAAACAGCTCCAGATTTCCTTGCAATGAACCACAACAAATCGTTTAGGGTTTGCACGAATTTTGATCTCAAAATAACAATGGAATAAAATTTTCAATTCAAACTATAATATGAAACGAATTAGCGCGTAATCCCCGGCAACGGCGCCATTTGATTGTTATAATTTTCTCGATTGGGATGTAAAAGCAAGTATCGAATCAATTGTTTCCCGATAACGGTTTCATTTGATTGATAACAGTATCTTGTATCGGTATTTAGAAAATTGTATAAAGAAATCACAACCAAAGAATTATATTTGACCGCAATCAATAACGGTGTCGTGTAGATTTCGTTAGCAAGTGCGGATCGTCCACAGGGATTGTGCGATTCGTTTCTATGTTTAATTTGTTTGAATTGAAAAGTTAATCGAAAAGAAAAGAAAACATGATTCAAGATTTTATCGATTGATTCAGGTGTCACTAATCTAATCAAGAATCAAGAAATGATAAACAATCAAGAATCGGGTTTCGATGATATTTCCAATCAAATGTCAAGAATCTAAATGAGGCTCGTAGGAATCGATCGGATCTATAGACGTGATGTAATCTCAAGATTTCGTGTTCTTGTCCTTCGAAGGATTGATACTAGATCGATAATGATCGATGAGAGTTAGGGCTTTCTCGTGAAACTAGGATTTCATCGTTTAACCCTTGTTCTTTCATCTATATCATTCACATTCTAGCCTCTAACAAATTCAAGAAACGATCGTAACTCCCCAATCTCGAGCGATATCAATCAAGAAAGCATCGCAACGAATTGGGTCGTCGATTCTTAAACTTGCTAGGGTTTACAAAACTCGTAGGATTCAAGAATCGATTTAAGATATATTAAATCATCATTCTATTGATCGTCTCGACTCCTCGACGAGCGGAGTATTACTCAAACATCACAACCAGAATTACAACTAGAAATTTAGATCGAATCATGATGCAAGAATTTAAAGAAAACAAGATAAAAGAATATCACCTTTTATTTATATCAACAATTTGATTACAGTCGCTCAAGAACTACAAGAGGAAGAACTAAATTGTCGATTTGGCGTCGCTCGGCTCCGTGAGTCGCGGATCGGCTTGGACCACTTGCTCTGTTGAAGATCGGCTCGGCTCATAAAAGGTTGCAAGGCTTCTTGCTTGATGGGGTACTCGGGATCTTGGCTTTTGATTGGAATTAGGGTTAGGGTTTCACACAAGTCTTCTCACTAGACTTGTGGAAGAAGATGAAGAAAGAGAGTGAATGGATCTATTGGCTACTAGAATGAACTAATGGAGGGATTTTTCCAAGATGGTTTACAAGTGAGCCTAGGGTCTTATTTATAGATCTCCCAAACCCTAGGTCTAGGTTTGAAAATTACAATTCCCTCCAAAAGTTTGTTGAGGCTTCTAGAAGGAGTTTGTTAGGAGCTAGCTTAGGGTTTAAGATAGGGTTTAGGGAGAAGTTTCTAGAATGATAGGCTAGTTTAGTGTTGATTCCAAAGCTTGCTGATCTGGCAGAAGTCTCTGGAGTCTTCTGGAACTTGAAGTATATGAGCTGAATGAGGGCCCTGAGTGGAGAATTTTGATGCAAAGATCAGGTGCTGACGTTGCAAGACGGCCGCGGAACCGCGGCGCAAGCAGGCTCCGGCCGCGGTTCCGCGGCCATGTTGGAAGCTTGGTCTATGGTCTTTTTGCAGTGGTCTTGGGCTAACATCTTGGGCTTCATCTGATGTGTTGATTTGTATTTGTCCCTTTGGATTGATACCAGAACTG
This sequence comes from Agapanthus africanus, assembly GCA_030015575.1. Classification (NCBI taxonomy): domain Eukaryota; kingdom Viridiplantae; phylum Streptophyta; class Magnoliopsida; order Asparagales; family Amaryllidaceae; genus Agapanthus; species Agapanthus africanus. Next base: position 516,709,973 of record CM057350.1, read on the forward strand.
AAATCATTGAGTTGGCGTAATGTTTGATCGGTACCATATAAATTTTGGCCTTTCTTCTGGATTTTCCTGCACAGATCTCAAAACAAGTGTTGCGCAATATAGGGATGATGCGATGCCATGAAATGCAGTCAATTTCCCTAGAAATGCCGGTTTAAGAGTCTAATACATGCAATCTGATATTTTGCGACAGTTTTGCTAATATGTAAAATATGAATATCGTACACTTCTAAATAAGTGCAAATGATAGGGAAATTGCCGTGTTAAAAATACAATATTTTCTACTAATCAAATTTCCCCAAACTTAATTTCGATCGTCTCGAGCGAACTGTTTTATTAAAAAGAGAAGGAGAAAATAAAGAAAGAGAAAAACTAACTAGCACACTTTCGTAGGCAACACGATTGCACTGAGCACGTGCAACACGCCATTAAACCTCTAGGTGTTCCTAGTAGGAGGAGTGTTGTCTCCTGAGGGTTTTCAGCGGATTACACCCACAAAATCCAATAATAAAAGAAAGATCATGAATATTACATTTAAAGACAAGAATTTTAAAAGAAAAGCCTTAAAAATCAGGGTTTCCAACTAAGCTAGCTTTTCGGTTGTCATGAGCCCTATCTTAATGGTCATGAAAAGATGTTAGAAATCACGTCCTCCCTCAATAAAATATCGTCTTATTCTTCATTCCTATCTTTCTTCCAAAACATCGATCATATCACCCTGCGTGTGTGTAAAGACATTCCTACACCCGGAGAATTCAATTCAAGCTATCATACTCTTACCCATCAGCCTCAGTACTTTTTAATTAATGAATATTTAGATGAGATTGCTCACACACTTTCATGCGACCGTTAATACTTCTTGAGGTACTAACCGACCGATTACTCCTGTGCTTGCTTACTTGGTGTATTTTCCTCGTCTTGCACCGGCTCAGGCATAGCAGTGACTCCCAGACCAGTTGGCCTTAGGGCATTAGGTGAAGAAGCACCCTCGCTATACATTTTTATTGCTCTTGGTGATATCAAAACCAGTGTCCATTTTTCTCACCACTTTATATTTTTTTATTCACTTTTTCTTTTTATTTCCTTCATACATCGGCTTTAAGACAAGAGCATTTCAAGGTATCCTCTACTATCCCAGGCTTCAAGACGTGTGTAAGTGCGAATAGCAGGGTATCAACGTTCAAAATGTTTGGCTTCCAGAATAGAAACTATTTTTCAGATTTAGTTTTATCCTCAGATTAGTGACGTCCTTCATCTTACTAACCCTTGGGACAACGGCTCATAACTACTTATTACTAGTTCGTATAAGAAAACTTCTAATTTTCTTGGTTTTCTTAAATTTTTCTAATCTCATGGATGTAATTTTTCACTATCTAAACTTTCATTATTTTATTTATGTACAAAAAAGTGTAAATATTAAAATTATTTTTATACTTGAAATTTTTTAAATTTTTATCGGTTTTGAAATTTTTTTCAATTTTTATAGATTTTTAAAGAAATGTTTTGTGCTTATGCAAATGATATGCAAATGATGCAAAAATAAGCACAAACCTCCCCCAAACTTGTTTTCAACAGTGTCCTCACTGTTGCCAATCGCTATACCTACAAAAACTGTAAGCCTGGGGGGAATTATTAGTGGGGGCAAAATATATAAGTGAAGAACTTCCCCCAAACTTACTCTTTTCACTCACCTTCATTCAAAAGATGATTGTCACGCCCCGCTTCCCAAAATACGGAATACGAGGGGTAGACAAGGCCAGCCATGCTCCTACGGTCAAGGAAATGTCCTGCCGTAGTCACACTTCGGCTTCTAGTTTTTCATGGTAAACAGTAAATGATGCACAGGTAATGAGAAGTGCAGTAACTGAAAGATACAATAATATAAACTGACCTGAAGTGGAACAAACGAGAGTAACTCGGAATAGCAAGTCAAGAAGTCTGTGATGCACGTCTAGTTCTGATCCAGGCTAAATCTTCTCCTCACACTGAGCATGCATACTCAGGTCGTCAGAGCGACACAATAGCAATAAAATATATATAAAATCAAGTGACAGTTCTAACAGTGGTAATGGATATGAATAACAGTAAATCAACGACAGCATGAATATGAATGTGCAGTAATCAATGCAGCGGAACAGTAAATCAGTATAACGATATGTCACGTATGCCACACAGTATATAAGGAATAAAATGCCAGTATCCCTATCAGTCTTTAAGTCTCACTATACAGGTCACTAAGCCTATCGTCAGTCCAAGTGTGAGAGTCAACCACTCGCGAGTGTCCTCCACCCAAGGGTAGAACCCAAGGGCAAGGGACCACGGGCCCAACATGTAACAAGAATATCACGGTGTATATATCACGTACCCTGTAAATCTCCATATAACTCCCTAAATATAAGCCGGCATGGGACTCCCGAGATTCTGTTGAACTCACACTTAAACTACCCCACACCCCATGGTCTACATCAAACGCTAACCATAACCCTAAATACTAATCGATCCGTGACAAGTCTGCGCGAGAACTGGAGACAGGGCCTCCATCAAGCACGTCCCGACTAATACCTAAGATAAATGGCAGTGTCGGATGCCTTATCTGTGACACCCGTGCAAGCGCTTCCATAAGTGTCCCATACCACTTATAGTCACACGTACACGCATCCCACAGACGTCGACAATGCAAAAGAATAATAGGGTCACTGATTGTGTACAAGTACGTATCACTTTCACTTATTCACGGATACACGAACACAGACGTACTTGCCACAATCACCACTAAAATCTAACACTGGATAATTGCACGACATCACTAGGTAATCACTGCAATGATAGGAGTATGATATGATACGTAAACAGTATATGAAGCACGATCAAGATGTCATAAAAACAGTATTCTATCACTTGCACAATTTATCATAAAAAGTACGTGTATAATTTAGCGAAACGATAAACAGGTGGTATTTAGTATGTTCAGTTATCCATCCATCTAATTTGGTTTCAAGCCAATCGGGTTCCAGGATCAATAGTTATAACCATTTCATTTTAAGCGCTCGTGGCTGGAAATCCGGTTTCAGAATCAGATGTCCGTTTCGCAACGCATTTTAATCCTAGTTGGGATCATAATTTAGTGACGCTACAGTTCAATGAATTCTAGGGTTTTCAGTAAGGTTTTCAACGCAATAGACGGATCTTCAATCGCATCTGTACGTCGGGAGATATACAATGTTTAACCCTAATATGTCAATTCTGATTCCGTCAGGACTGTTATGCGTCCCGATCTATTAAATTACAGATTAAATATCAAATGATAATGAAACATGATGAAACCAATTGTGTTGTCTAGCTAACAGATTTATCTATAGTGAACAGCGGAGTTCCGCAACCTACGAGTTAAGGAAATCCTGTGGTATCCAATACGGAACAGCAAGCAACGACTGGAGTCGCTCTGGACTGCAGTCCAGAGTCGCACTCCGATCCGAATGTCATCACAGTTTAAAATACAGAAATGTCTGGAAACTGGTATAGGGTTATAGTTCGTCGAGTTGGATTCGATTTGAGCCCTCGAAGGCACCAATCCAGTGTGTATATAATTTATGGTGAATTTAACGGTTTTCAGGTGCAATAGAATTACAGTTTTACGATTAAACTTGGGGGTAGTTGTTTTAGTCGTTAACGATCAAATTATCCAACGAAATTCATACACTAAGTTCAAAACCATACGGGCCAAACAAAACTATTTAGTTCCGCCAAATTGGGAAAGGTTTCCCATTGGGAACACACGTCGAGCACGTTATGGCACATAATCAGTTTAAATTAGCAACTTTATAATCTATGTATTTAGTGATTGTACCATAAGTAAATAGCATGTAAGCAAGTAAAAACTTGCCTGGAGACCTGTCGACAAAGGTACGGCAGCGGCAGCGGCACGATCGCGACACACGCGCGGCTCGGCACTTGACTTGGCTCGAACACGAGTCTCAGCAACGGCGGCTCGCAGTTTGGTGGTCGGGACTCGGCTGTGAAATTTGGCCCTTGTGCGTCAAGGGTTCGACGATGGGTGATGATGACGATTGTGAGAGTGTTAGAGAGAGAGAGAGAGAGAAAGTTAGAGAGTGAGAGAAAGAAACAGAGAGGGTAGTGATGGGGGGGGAGAGAGAGATGCAGGGTGAGAGAGGGATGCAGGGAGAGAGGGCAGTGGGATAGGAAGAGAGAGAGAGAGAGACAGAGGAAGTTGGAGAGAGAGAGAGAGTGAGTGAACTGAGAGAGAGAGGGAATGAGGACAGAGAGAAAGTGAGAGAGAGTTAGAGGGAAGGGAGAAGCAGTGAGAGAGAGAGAGAGAAAGAGAGATTGCAGGGAGAGGGGAAGAGATCTGAGATCGAGAGAGAGAGTGGGAGTCGAGGATGGTGGCGTCGGTGACGATGATGATGACGATGGGGTCGACGTCGAGAGGTGGCAGGGGTGGAGCTCGGGAGTAGGGGTTCTGTGAGGTGCCGGCGGCGATGGGTGCTGGGTGATGGTGGCCGAGAAGAGAGAGTGGTGAGGAGACGAGGTTGGGCGAGGGGATTTAGCTCGGTGGGGGTGTCGTCGTCGTCGTCGTCGTCGAGGAAAATGGGTGCAGGGACTCGACTGGGGGTGCTCGGGTCGGGAGTGTAGCGAGAAGGGGAGGGAGGGAGCGAGCGAGGAAGAGGGAGTAGTGGGTATAGGAGAGAGGGTCGTGGGGGAAAACGCGCGCGTCGTGGGTAACGCTCGCGCGAGCGAGGGCGGCGGCGGAGGGAGCGAATCGCGCGCGGAGGGGAGAGAGCCGTTAGAGATTTAAAGAAGAGGAACAGTGGCGGGTCGGGTCGAAGCGGGTGCGGGCGAGGAGTGACACGGCCCGGGCCTGGGGATTAATATAAGGAAAAAAACAATTGGGAAATTTAGGGGAGTGGGCCGGGGCCAAGGAAAATGATGCTGGGCTCGTAAATTAATTCCCTTTTGTTAAATGAAGTGGGCTGAGGGTTAGCGTGGGCCGGGATTTTTATGAAGGAATTTATTAAAAGAGATGTGGGCTGAGGAATGCTAACGGGCTGGGGATTTTATTAAGGAAAATTAAATTTGAATTGAAAAGAAACAAAGAGGAAATGGGCCGGCTGGAGGGAAAAGAAAAGTAAATGAATTAAAGGGAATTGGGAACGGGCCAGGTTGGAATGTATTTTGAGGAAAAATAGGAAATTAAGAGAGTGGGCCGGGAGCTTGGGCTGTAAAAGAAAATAAGGTTGGGTTTAAGATTTTAAATAAGAGAAGTGGGCTGTGCTGGGGTTCCAAAATGAAAATAATAAGAGAATGGAGAAACTAAAGAAGCCGGGCTGCGGGGCTAGGGGAAAGGCTGAGTTTGGGTTAAAAGAAATTCTTTTTAGGTTTCGGATAAATAAAGTTATAAATAGAATAAATAAGATTATAAAATAGTAGAATACAGATCTTGGTATAAAGAGGGCTGGGTATTACAATGATGCAGTGATATACTGGATATGAAGGTGAGACGGAGGAATTTTAATCCTAATAAAATGGCTCTTGTAAGAACAAGAGCTCCTCCGTGGGGTCAGTGAAAAAATACGGCTTTAGTCTATGTCCATTCACTTTGAAAAAGGTGCCGTTTTTGACATTTTCTACTTCTACTGCCCCGTGCGGGTATACAGACCGCACAACAAAAGGTCCCTTCCACCGAGATCGAAGCTTACCCGCGTGAAGGTGTAATCGTGAATCATAAAGAAGGACTTGTTGACCAGGTGAAAATGTTTTCCTCAAAATGTTTTTATCGTGAAAAACCTTAGTCCTATTCTTTACAATTACAGCGTTATCATAAGCTTTATCGCGGAGTTCGCTTAGCTCATTTAGTTGCAGCTTCCGAAAGTTGCAGGCTTCTTTTAGATCAAAGTTTATTTCTTTAATAGCCCACAATGCTTTATGCTCAATCTCGACGGGTAAATGACATGCTTTCCCAAACACTATTCTATATGGAGACATCCCTAGGTCGGTCTTATATGCAGTCCTGAATGCCCAAAGAGCATCCGTCATTTTGGTCGACCAGTCTTTTCTATTTTTAGCAACAGTTTTCTCCAGGATAAGTTTGATTTGTCTGTTTGAGATTTCAGCTTGCCCGCTTGTTTGGGGATGATAGGGTGTAGAAAGTCGGTGGTTGATTGAGTATTTTCGCATCAGAGTCTCGAAAGACCTGTTCCAGAAATGTGTCCCATTATCGCTAATAATAGCGCGTGGGTGTCCAAATCGCGAGAAGATATTCTCTTTTAAGAACTTAATGACAACTTTCTTGTCATTAGTGCGACATGGAATGGCTTCTACCCACTTTGAGACTGTTTCGCCCAATCAGAGCAAAGCTCTGTTTGAATTCAAAATTCAAATTTTGAAGCAAAGCTTCAAGTCTCGGGCGCAACGCGCCGAGCGCAGTGCCCAAGAAAGCGCACCCAATCAGAGCAAAGCTCTGATTGAAGGAAGCAACGCTTCAACTGCACTGCACACTGCGCTGCGCGACACGTGTCAGCGCAGATGCGCTAGCGCAGATGCGCTAGCGCAGTTGCGCTGCGCTCTGCGCTGCGCTCTGCGCTGCGCGACACGTGTCAGCGCAGATGCGCTTGCGCACTTGCTCTGCGCTCTGCGCTGCGCGACACGTGTCATGCGCTGGGGCATCTGCGCCAAACTAAATTAAGATTTTTATGAAATCTTTTTTGTTCTTTCCAGAACTAGAAGATTTTCTTCTGCCTTTGGATCAAAGATCCAGCGGTGGGAGAATTCCCAAAATCATTCAGAAAAGATCCTGGTAACAAATTCAACAAATTTGTGGGCACTATAAAAAGGACCCCAAGCCTCAATTCAAAGGCATCAACATTTTTTTTGGAGAACTCAAGAAATTTAAATAGAGAGAGCTCTGAAGATTTAAAAAAAAAAAGGTAAAGAACCTTCATGGATTAGAAGAAATTCTTTCTAATAGACTATTAGTCTAAAAAAAATGTAAGATCAATGATCTTTATATAAAAAAGAAAATAGTGCTTTGCACTTCTTGTGAACCTTCGGTTCTTTAAAAAAAAAAACGATAAAAAAAATATAATAAAAGAATAGTGCTTTGCACTTTTATGAACCTCAGGTTCTTCGAATAAAGAAGAAATTTATTTTTCTTTGATCTAATTTAGATCAAGAACTTAAACAGTGCTTTGCACTTCCCTTCTTGAATCTAAAAAGATTCTTAGTGCTTTGCACTTCCAAGTTGCGCCGCTGCGCTCTTAAGGGAGCGCCACGTGTCGGCCATAAAACCACTTGCGCTAAGCGCCCTTAAGATAGAGCTTTGCTCTCTGGAATTGGCGCAACTCGCTGAGAGCGCGCCACATGTCAGCAACGCAATAGCGCAGCGCAACAGCGCATTGCACTGCGCTAGTGCGCTTGCGCTCATCAGAGCACGACACGTGTCATCACCATATGGACTTGCGCTCATTACTTAGCGCAAAGCGCAGATGCATTAAAAAGGGCCAAGCCCAATTAAGAGAAGGCCTAACAGGCTCAACAAAGCGCAAATGCATTATTTTAAGGGGCAGAGCCCAAACAAGAACAGATGCTTTGCATCATTTATAAATGGGCAGAGCCCAAATAAAAATATTCAGAATGCTATGCATCTTAAAAAGGGGCAAAGCCCAAACGAAGTAGATACTTTGCAAATGGGCAGAGCCCAAAATAAACTGATACTCTATATCCTTTGTGGGTGGAGCCCAAATAAAAAAATGCAATGCAAATGAAGTGTTGAAATGGACTTAGCCCAATCGTGGCCATAAGTCCTTAAATTAAATTGACTGAGCAAAATGGCTCTCCTAAATCAATTCACGTCCGGTTTGAGGGTACATCTCCGAACTCCTTTGACATCCATCGTTGTAATTTCTCAACGACGTCAAAGAGGTGACGGGTCCCAACAACCACAAACTAATGTTGGACCGAGACGTCCTTAAACTAATATCGGACCGAGACGTCCTTAAACTAATATTGGACCGAGACGTCTTTAAACTAATGATGGACCACCACGTCCTTAAACTGGCGACGGACCGAAACGTCCCTAAACTAATAATGGACCACTACGTCCTTAAACTGGTATCGGACCGAGACGTCCCTAAACTAATAATGGACCACTACGTCCCTAAACTGGAACAATAGAGCCAATTGCTCTTTTGCCGGATCTAAACGATCCCGTTTAAGTTGATCTTAGCCCCAAACATGGCTAACGTATCCTTAAACACTTAAATGGACTATAAAACCCTCAATCAGCTTTGGTTCAAGGGTACATCTCTGAGCTCCTCTGACACCTATCGTTGTAATCCTTCAACGATGTTAGAGAGGTGATGAGTCCCGATGGCCATAAATTGAATGAATCACCACGTCAGGTTGATCTTAGTCCAAAACAGGACTAACGTATCCTTGACGAATGTTTAAGTTGATCTTAGCCGCAACGCGACTAATGCATCCTTAAACTGAAAACACCAAACCCAAATCTAAGCAAACACGGATTTGGACTAATCCACGTCCTACGGGCGACGGCATTACTCAGTCTCCGTATACAATCCACGGGCAACCACAAATGAAACAAACACACACGACACGAAGTGAAATTCTGGAGAAGGAGAAAGTTGTTACCGCGATGCGGTAGCGTAATTAACTGCAGGGGCTTGCGCCTGCAGGGAAGAGCGTCCCCACAATCAAAAACCCCTCACCCTGAGGGGGAATCTGACGAAGTCTGCTATATCGGCCGCATCCGTCTAAACCTCCGATACACGGTGCCATAAATCAACTTGGCATCTTCGGAGAGGTAGACGGATAAAACCAAATAGCATCTGCCCCGAATCTCAGCGCCAGGACATCGCAGTCCTGTGCGCCGTCTTTCGGAGGGGAACAGATTCTGGCACGCCCGGTGGGACCTTTTCCTCTTTCCACTCCACACTTCGTGTGTCGTCTTCGCGAACCCATCGCGGTTTGTTAAATGGTTGCCTTCAGATTTCAAATTGCTAAGATTTGGTTTTTTGTCTGGCGCAGAACTCAAGCATCCATGGATTCCCATTGCACCAAATGCGCGAAGCACCACTGCAACGAACGCTCCACCTCACCGAGAGGTGTAACATATGGGCCCCAAGCGGCCTCTTTCCTTACTCTGCCGGTAGAGCAGGTGACCCCGGCCACCACCGGCCTATTTTTCGGGACCATGGTCCCACCTGCAAGCTTCTCTATGCCGATATCCGCACCGGAAGCGAACAAGAAGTCGGTATTCGACCGGCTTACCGTTACCACGACCCCTATCAACGGGTCGCCCGCTACTAAGCCAACAGCCTCCGTTTTTACCAGGCTGGGTCAGAACTATAAAGTGGCCGTCCCAAAGAGGGCAACGGCTGCTGCTTTGGAGGTCGTTAAAGCGGCTTCTCCCATCAGAGAGTCGGTCTTCACAAGATTGACGGCTCCCAATACTCCCCCAGCTGGTCAAAAGGCATCAGTCTTCGATAGGCTGACATCGGCAGTTACCCCACACTCAAACAGGGGGCAACAAGAAACCATCTCGACTTCTGAGCCAGTCCCAACGGCTCGTCGTGCGCGACGTCGCCATTGGCGACGAGTGAGAAAAGCAGGGGGCAACTCTCCCTCAGGGCTAACCCCACCTGCTCCAGTGGTGGAGGTCAACGCTGCTGTTCCAACTGGGAACAGCTTTGAATTGCTGAGGAAGGTGAGAAAGAACTCTCCAGTTGCTACGTTGAAAAGATCTCCTCCACCTGCGGAGAGAGCTCCAGAAACAAAACAAGAACAGCCCCCTCAACGGCTATCCTCAAAAGTTTATAAAGTATGGCGTAGGGTTCAAGACTCTGTGATCGATCCAGACCACTTGCGTCACCAGAAAAGGGCGAAGGTAGAAAATAACAAAAACTGCCCCACTAAACAGCAGGGGGCGACGGTTGCTAGGATGCCCACTCCAACGGCTCCTTTAAACTCGATGGCCCACAAAAGAGGGAGGCCAGAGAAAGCTCCCGCAACAGCAGCAAGAGTTAACAATGGTGAACCTAAACGCCCCAAGTCAGGGGGCATAATTGTTCATACGGTTTACATGGCTTCTGGAAAGGAAGAAAGCCGTACTTCTACGGGTCACCGACCGCTCACCCGATCAGTGACCAAGGCTCAGGAGCAGCAACAAAAGCTCCAGGAGATGATGACCACAATGGCTGCACTCACTGGGCCGAAAGAAACCCCGGAAACATCCTCAGAAGAACGTCACGAACAAGAGACGGACGCCGAATTCCTCCGGCGCGTGCTAGAGAAGAAAGATAAAGAGGCTGCGGAACAGGCAGCCAACATAAAGAAAATGGCCCTCCTGTTCCAGGATATGGTGGGTATGATGATTCAACCAGATCCACCTGCTGGAGATCCCCCGATCATTCTTGAAGATGATAGGGGAGAGACATCGAATCCTCCACCGGCTCTATCCGCAGCTAAAGAGGATACCATATCAAACGCTGATTTGGATGAATATATTGCCCAACAAATACGGGTGCATCAGGCGACTGAAGCAGCCGGTCAGATCGTGAAAACGGGGCGGCCATATCCGGGCTGGTATGACCAAATCAAGTACCCGCCGGGTTACACTATTCCCAAGTTTCATGTTTACAAAGGGACCGGCAATCCCCATCAACATGTGGCCCAATTCAGGGCTCTTTGCGGTAATACCGGCGGCGACGACAAGCTTTTGCTTCGCCAGTTTGTTGGAAGTTTATCTGATACGGCGTTCGAGTGGTATTCCGAGCTCCCCAACGACTCTATTAAAACCTTTGCGGAGATGGAGCTGCTCTTCACCCAACGTTTTGCAAGTGCCAGCGAGCGTACCCCAATGACGGCACTGATTAACGCCAGGGTAAAACCCGGCGAGACGTGGGTTCAGTACGCTGTACGGTGGCGTAATCTATGGTCTAAATGTGAACAGCGCATAGAAGAAGCCCCTGCGGTGGGAATGTTTGTTGGAACCCTTGATCCACAAGCAACTATTTCACAATTTATGATGTTCTTCAAGCCGACTTCCTTCCAGGCTTTGATCGACAAATTGGCGCAGATGGACCAGATGGGCCATAAACCCCCTCTCCCGAAGCCGGATTCCCGAAACGACAAAGGAAAGGGAAAAGCGATCGTCGTCGCTAATGCCCAACAACAACCGAACGATTCGAAGCCGGTTGCTCGTCCAAACAACACGCGCCCATACGTACCCCTTGAGGACAGGATGGGACGTGCTTACTCCTTCCCCCGTGATAAAACAAGGAGGTTATTCGAGCTGGCATTGCGCAACAGGCTCATAAATCTGCCAGATCCAAAACGTCCGTCGCAACCAAGTGACGTCAACGATCCTAATTACTGCCCTTATCATAGAGTGTTGGGACATCCAATCGAAGACTGTTACGTTTTCAAAAATTGGCTTGAGAATCAATACCGTCAGGGCAAATTTGCGCTGTCTGACAAATGGAAGGTGAACCCTCCGCAGCCCCACACCTATAAGGGGACGAATACGCCGGGGGCAACATGCTCCGTCATTGAAGAGGCTCCCTGGGAGGTTGTATTATCAGCCAAAACGAGGAGAATGCTAAATGATCTTCAAACCTGCCCAGCGGTCAAGTGGAAGAACCCCTTGGAACCGCAGGTTATTGAGGGGATGTTGAAGCCACGACCGACTCCGAAGACCGATGGTGGTAGTTCAAGCGTTCATAGCCAGCCGTCAAAATCTTCGAAAAAGAAGAAGAAGAAATCTAAGAAGCCCGTGAAGCCTGGCGACAAGCGCACGGACTTACAAAAGCAAATCGACGCACTGGATGAGTACAACCAAAAGGCGCGGACTCCCATTACGCTCCAAGATTTCCTTGATCACGTCTTTCAAAAAGAGGATGAGGAGGAAAGTTCATCGGATGAATCCGAGGAATATATGGCAAGCTGTCATATGATCTCCCATTCGATCACGAACGATGGAGAGGTTTCTGGCACTAAAACACTGGGGGCAGATACCGAATCAAGAACTCCGGAGCTATCGGTCGAAATGATTGAAGCGTTTCTTAGCGAAGCTCAATTAAAAAGTAAAGCTGATCGAGAACGCGAGACGGCTATATTCGAAAGGGCCAAGCGCCAGCGACTTGAGGAAAGAGCCAAGAGCATACCGCTGGAGCAAAATGCCTCCACCACTGATAAAAGCCAATTCAAGATAAAAAAGAAGTTTGCTAAGGCCATATCGATGGGCATGAAGCTACCGCCCTCCGAAGAGAAAGTTACTGGCACGGTAGAAATGCACCCCTTCTACTGCTTATATCATCAGAAGATCTCGCACTCTACCCAAGATTGCAAAGCTTTCAATGGATGGTGGCAGGGATACGTCGCTAATCAACAACGCTTTAAACGGGAAAAGCGTAAGATTCGTCGCGAACAGAGAAACATGACCAAAGAGTCTGAAAGAACCGCCGGCAATTGTCACATGGTTAACACTACCGGGTCACAAGTGCCTACATTTGGAAGCGACTCTGATGAGGAGCTAGAACTTGCCCCTCTCTTTAAAGAGTCAACTTCGGGAAAGGAGGAGGAGCCAGTGGTTTGCGAAAATATCCGGCTGCGGAATCGAACACTGCCTGAAAAGAACCTTGGACCTTCGAATAGAAAAGATAAGGGCAAAGAAAAAGTCTCTGAAGACATCGTCTTAGATGACCAAGTTCTGGAAGAGCTAAACGCCGAGAACCCGCCAAAGAGGAGTAAAGTGGATTACAATGTCTTGGCACATCTGAGGAAATTGCCTTCACAACTCAGCGTCCTTGATGCTCTATTACTATCGAAAGAGGCGAGGGATTCTTTGATTAAGGCCCTACAAGACCCGGACCAATTCCAAGCTTTCCTGGCCGAACAAAAGATGAAGGATGAATTGGAAGAGGTGCATACAGCCGACGTTGCTTTTGGTGATGAAGACCTCCTCCTCGGGACATGTGAGCACAATCGCCCCCTTTATGTCTCGGGATATTGCCACGACATAAAGATAGGAAAAATCTTAGTCGATAACGGATCGTCTGTCAATTTGCTCAATGTGCGAGTGTTAAAAGAGATTTGCATGAGTGTCCAACACCTCGCCCGAGACAAAATCACCATCTCCGGTTTCGACTCTCAATCCTCAAAGACTCTTGGATCTGTGATATTGACGCTACGCTTCGGGGTGCTCGTCACAGACATCAAATTCCATGTTATAGACGCCAAGACGTGCTACAATGCTCTGCTCGGCCGACCATGGCTACACGAGTACAATATCATCCCTTCTACACAGCATCAGTGCATGAAGTATTCTAGGGACGGCCTCGAGTACACAGTGGCAGGAGAGTTGAATCCGTTTTCCGTGAACGAAGTTCGCAAGTATGAAGATGCCAAATACTTCTTACCGAATTTCGAAGACACGGAAAGGTGTCACAAACCGGAGAACAAAACTAACGCAACCATCCCTATCTTCGGCAGTGACACCGAGGAGGAGGAGGATATAATCTATTCAGGTCCGTCCCAATCCACCAGGCTAGGACCATCCGTTCCTTCATTGATCTTCGGTAGTGATTCAGAGGATGAAGTTCATGCTGTATTCCCTGCTCGGCCTTCAATACAGATTTCCGCTGATGAAGAGCGAAGTCTGCAGGTAACCATGGTGCCGCTTGAACATTACAAAGAACTGGATGCACTCGACACCAACAGCATAGAGGCATTGCAGACATTCTATATCCCTCCCGGACGAAAAGGCGAGAAGGCAATCCTATTCTACCGTTCTGAAGAAAACAAGGTGGAAAAAGAAATTTGGCATGGTGCAGATCCCACGCTCGACAGGCTTCAGCCTATCCGTCTTCCCAGATATTATACCGAAGGTTTGAAGAAACTGCTGAAACGCCAAGGGATGTCCTTCACACAGACCGTCAGAAAAGCCAAATTCTATGACAAGGTCTGGAACGTTCCCGGAACTCAATGCAAACTGCCTAACGGGAGAACGGAAACGAAAGGGCTCGGGTATGTTCGCTCAAAGAAACGGGAGCTAATAAACAGCTGTTATGCCATGTATAACTTTGATGAAGAAGCGGACGCTCAATGGGAAGACGCTAATCCTGAATCAGCAAGAGTTCCTGATGCAAGACCTCCCCGTCCATCGTCTGAAGACCAGATGAGCAAACTTATAAAGAATGCGAGTCAAAAAGCCCGAGATGATCACGATCGTGAAATGGCAATCTATGAGAAAGCCAAGACACAGCGTCTCCTTCGACAGGCAGTAAAGAACGAAGATGTTACCCCACGTCAGCCTGCTACAAAAAGGGTTCGACGCGAAAGCAAAAACAAGTCGAGGGGCCGAAAAGGTGCTCGACAACCACAAGACAGAGCTAAGAAGCCACGCATCCGAGAGTCGAGCGTTATTGACCTAGCCCTTATGAAGAAAATGGGTCGAGCATACTCGTTTCCTCGGAACAAAACAAGGAAAATACTTGATCTTGCTCTAAAACATCAAATGCTTACTCTGCCAGAGTCTAAACACCCTGAGCAAGCGGGCGAAGTCTCCAATCCAAATTATTGCTCTTACCATCGAGTAGTAGGGCATCCGCTTGAAGATTGTTTCACCTTTAAGAATTGGGTTGAGGACCAATATCAGCTTGGCAAATTCGCGTTGTCTGACAGTTGGAGGGTATCGCCGCCGCAAAAGCACGAACCCGAAAACACAAGGATAAAACCAACTCCGCATTGGGATTGGCAGAAAATTCGCACTTGCCACGTGATAACAATATTAAAAGAAGAGTCCGAGGACATGAACAGCCTTCCTCGGTGCTTTGAAAACAGCAGCGATGAGGTAATCTCAGAATTTCCCCCAGCTCCAAAAGAATTGGAGGATGGAATACATACTACCGCAGATAACCTCAGGAAAATCGAGTTGGGGACAGTAAATGATCCGCGACCGACATTCGTCAGCGAGCTGCTGTCTGAAGAGAGGGTGGCTGCGTTAAAAGACGTCCTTGTGCAGCATAAAGATTGCTTCGCATGGAACTATTCCGAGATGCCGGGACTAGATCCAGAAGTTGCTGTACATAGACTAGCAATATCCCCAGACGTCAAGCCGATCAAACAGGCGCCGAGAAGAATGCGACTCGAGCTTGAGATGAGCATAAATACCGAAGTCAAAAAGTTAATCGACTCTGGCTTCATCCAAGAAGTTCAGTACCCCGAATGGATCGCCAACATCATCCCAGTGATGAAGAAAAATGGGACAGTGCGCATATGCGTACACTTCCGGGATCTTAATAAAGCTTGCCCGAAGGATGATTTCCCAGTGCCAGTCACTGAACTGATGATAGACAATACATCCACTCATGAAGTTTTCTCCTTCATGGACGGCTCATCGGGGTATAATCAGATAAAAATGCATCCAGAAGACCAGAAGCACACAGCCTTCAGGACTCCTCTTGGTATATTTTGTTATAAAGTGATGCCCTTCGGTTTGAAGAACGCCGGTGCTACTTATCAGAGGGCCATGACAAAGATCTTCGACGACCTTATACACGAAATCGTTGAATGCTATATCGACGATCTCGTGGTTAAAAGCAAATCATACGAGGAACATCTCGAGCATCTGAAGACTGTATTTCAACGCCTTCGGCAATACAACTTGAAGATGAATCCTCTTAAATGTGCGTTCGGGGTTTCCTCGGGCAAATTCCTGGGATTCGTTGTTCGACACCGAGGTATTGAAATAGATCCGTCAAAGATTAAAGCGATCATGGAAATGCCTCCGCCGAGGACTCTCAAACAGCTGCGGTCTCTCCAAGGGAAACTCGCATACATACGGCGATTTATAGCCAACCTTTCAGGAAAGTGCCGTCCTTATAGTCACCTGATGAAGAAGGGAACCCCATTCGTTTGGGATCAAAAATGCCAGGGCGCACTAGATGAGATCAAGCAATACCTGCAGAACCCGCCGGTGTTGGCTGCTCCGGTTAAGGGGAAGCCTCTTATTCTTTATACAACCGCCCTCGAAGGTTCCTTAGGCGCATTATGGGCACAAGAGAACGATCAAGGGAAAGAAAGAGCACTCTACTACTTAAGTCGAGTCCTGCTGGGGGCAGAAAGCAACTACTCTCCCATTGAAAAACACTGCCTGGCATTGATCTTCGCAATAACAAAGCTTAGGCACTATGCGTTGGCGCACGAGGTCCGTCTGATTTCAAAAGTGGACCCTCTCAAATATCTAATGTCAAAGGCCATATTGACGGGACGACTCGCTAAATGGGCTCTGCTATTGATGGAATTTTCGATAACATATCAACCTCTCAGGGCAGTAAAAGGCCAGGCCATCGCCGACTTCCTTGCCGAGCATCCCATACCTGCCGATTCTCCTTTAAATTGTGATTTGCCAGACAGACATGCGTTTGACGCAATCGACAGTGGTGATACCCGTTGGGAGCTTTATTTCGATGGAGCATCTTCCATGAAAAAGCACAAACAAAATACGCCAATGATCAAATCGGGGGTAGGACTCATCTTCGTGACTCCACAAGGAGGAATAATGCGCTACGCATTCTCCCTAACGGAGCCGAGAACAAACAATGAAGCCGAATACGAAGCTTTGATAGCGGGCCTCGAGATCGCCATTGATATGGGAATTGAAAGCCTCCTCATATATGGGGATTCCCAACTGGTCGTCAGTCAAGTGAACGGCGACTACCAAACGTGCAAACCGGAGTTGGTGAGATACGGTGAAAAAGTGCAACAACTACTGACCCAAATTCCCTCCTACACTTTGGAGAGAATACCGCGAGCGGAAAACAGCAAAGCGGACGCACTAGCCAAACTTGCTAAAGAACTGGCTGACGAGAACCTCGACGACGTTAGAATCGTGGTACAAAGCCGTCGAGTGCTTGCCCCAGCAGAAGTATCTCCGAAATCGTCTGAAGAAAAAGGAGCGAACGAGGAGACGACCCTACAAATAAAAGACCATGAGAAGATCGAAGACTGGAGAGAAGTCTTCATAGATTACTTCAAGTTCCACCGAATGCCTGAAGAAGCGTCCATAAGACACCAGCTCGTGAAACGAGCTCTGTCTTTCGCCTTCGTCAACGATACTCTATATAAGAGGACATTCGATTCTCTGTGGCTGAGATGCCTAGGACCTGACGAAGTGAGAAGGGTCGTCCAAGAGGTTCACGACGGACTCTGCGGTTCCCACCAAGCAGGCCCTAAGATGAAGTTGAAGATAAAACGAATGGGCTACTACTGGCCCACGATGATTCAAGACTGCATCGAATATGCGAAGCAATGCCACTCATGCCAAATTCATGGGGACTTCATCCATCAACATCCAAATCCATTACATCCAACGGTGGCCAGTTGGCCATTCGAAATGTGGGGAACTGACATAGTCGGCCCTATCGAACCAGCATCGTCCAAGGGACATCGTTTCATCTTGGCGACGACTGATTACTTCTCCAAATGGGCAGAGGCGGTACCGTTGAGAGAAGTGAAGACGGAGAATATTCTCCATTTCTTCAAAACGCATGTCATATACCGGTTCGGAACCCCAAGAAGGATCATCTCTGATAATGGGCCAGCCTACCGAAGTCATAAAATTAGCCGCTTCGCACAGCAGCACAATATAGACTGGAGATACTCCTTAGTTTATAATCCGCGAGCCAATGGATTAGCTGAGGCCTTCAACAAGACATTGACGAAAATCATAAAGAAAACAGTGTCCCGAAATAAGAAAGACTGGCACGAGAGACTGCAAGAAGCTCTTTGGGCGTATCGGACCACGTTCAAGACAGCCACAAACACAACGCCATACGCGTTAGTGTTTGGGACAGAAGCAATACTCCCTCTTGAGATAGAATTACCCTCTCTACGAGTGGCAGTCCACTACGAACTGACAGACGAAGAAAATGCTCACCTTCGGTTTGAAGAGCTTGACGCCCTCGATGAAATCCGGCTTCTAGCACAGCAAAATCTGGAAGCCTATAAGGCAAAGATGACACGCTCATATGAAAAATTGAGCCGGCCGAGGACATTCCACCAAGGCGAACTCGTGCTAGTGGTCAAAAGGCCCATGATCCCCAATCGCGCCAAGCGAGGAAAATTCGAGCCAAACTATGAAGGCCCATACATCATAGATAAGGTCTACCAGGGTGGGGCCTATCTACTCATGGACATGCACGGTGAAAGGCCTTTTAGGCCAATAAACGGTCGTTTCCTAAAGAAATACTACGCTTAATGAGCTACGGCCTAGGTTAATGGTAGATGATGACAACTGTGTCTGCTCGCTATCTACTTAAGCCTGAACTCTATAAGCAGTAAATGGCCTTCCTTAACGCCGGACCGGAATGTCCGTAAACTAATAGCAGACCGAAACGTCTTTAAAATAATACCGCAGCATCTTTAGGCTGACAAGATCAAAAAAAATATATATATAAAATAAAATAAAAACGGTATGTCCATAAGCAAAAAAAAAGGCACGGATGAAAACCCGAAAGGGCTCCGTAAGTAAAAACAGCAGGACTACCGGCGAATGCTTGTGAAAACCCGAAAGGGCGCAACTTCGTTAAAGAACACTTATAGGGTCCTCTCGACCTTGTAAGGAGAAACCACCCGCATGAGATCCTTACGACTCACAAGGGAGCAACACACTTAGGGATCCTCACGATTCCTAGGGAGAAAATACACTCACGAGATCCTCACGACTCGTGAGGAGAACTCTCTTGTGGGACCCTCACGGCTCATAAGATTTGAAAGTCTTAAGTTACAGAGACCTAAACCTGTGCTTAAGCAACCCCCACAACTTCTAAGATTGCCCTACAAGTGGTTCAATAGTGACCCTCGTATACAATCCACGGGCGTGAATAAACATTTCCCTAATCGAGTCTCATCCGAGACTGGGGATATGCTCGCATGATGAATAACCCTTATAAGTCTTCTCGATTTATAAGGAGAAAACCCTCTTGTAGGATCCTTACGACTTACAGAGGAACATACACTTAGGAATCCTCACGATTCCTAAGGAGAAAATACACCTACAAGATCCTCACGACTTGTAGGGAGAAATACCTTTGTGAGATCCTTACGGCTCATGAAGTTAAAAGCCTTAGTCGACAGCGCCTTAACCCTGTTCGCTAAGCCACCTTTGTTCGATAACAACAGAGGCAAATGATGATTCGCTCCTGGCAATATCCCAGTTGCAGCGGTGCTAATGCCAAAATCGGTGTCTAATTTCAGGCTTACGGCAAAAAGCCAGTAGGCCGCTCATGCATACGAAATAGCCGAAATGATAGGGCAACTTGCAATAAAAAGCAGCAAGTAAAATATATGCATGCAAAACAGCCGAAATGATTGGGCAACTCGTAATAAAAAGCAACGAGTAAAAATAAAATAAATAGCCGAAATGATTGGGCACCGCGAAAAATAGCCGAAATGATTGGGCAATCGCGACCTTCGCGATATAAAAGCTGAAATGATAGAGCATCGCGGAAATAAAATAAAACAAAAATAAGAGATGATGAAACTTCGGCCCTACAGTTAAGATCACATCGATCCCTGTATACAATCCAAGGGCGCAAACAAAGAAGAAACCATACTTCCCCAGCGGATTCCGTCGAACGACGAAGCCAAACATCAACGGTTCATTTCAACCGAAGAAGCCAGCAAATTCCTCGACTCACGGATACAAACACTCCTTAACGAGAGCCTCCTGATCCGCGTCGACTCGCAGAGCCACCAGCGCCTCCGTGGGAACCATCGACTCGTTTCAAACCCCAAGGACACAAATAATCCTTGGCGCTTGGGAAACAAATAATCCCTCGCAAAACTTCTCAACTCACGGATACAAACACTCCTTGACGAGAGCCTTCTGATACGTGTCGACTCGCAGAGCCACCAGCGCCTCCGTGGGAGCCATCGACTCGTTTCAAACCCCAAGGACACAAATAATCCTTGGCGCTTGGGAGACAAATAATCCCTCGCAAAACTCCTCGACTCACGGATACAAACACTCCTTGACGAGAGCTTCCTGATCCGCGTCGACCCACAGAGCCACCAGTGCCTCCGTAGGAACCCTCGACTCGTTTCAAACCCCAAGGACACAAATAATCCTTGGCGCTTGGGAAACAAATAATCCCTCGCAAAATTTCTCAACTCACGGATACAAACACTCCTTGACGAGAGCCTTCTGATCCGCGTTGACTCGCAGAGCCACCAGCGCCTCCGTGGGAACCATCGACTCGTTTCAAACCCCAAGGACACAAATAATCCTTGGCGCTTGGGAAACAAATAATCCCTCGCAAAATTTCTCAACTCACGGATACAAACACTCCTTGACGAGAGCCTTCTGATCCGCGTCGACCCGCAGAGCCACCAGTGCCTCCGTAGGAACCATCGATTCGTTTCAAACCCCAAGGACACAAATAATCCTTGGCGCTTGGGAAACAAATAATCCCTCGCAAAACTTCTCAACTCACGGATACAAACACTCCTTGACGAGAGCCTTCTGATCCGCGTCGACCCGCAGAGCCACCAGTGCCTCCGTAGGAACCATCGATTCGTTTCAAACCCCAAGGAAACAAATAATCCTTAGCGCTTAGGAAACAAATAATCCCTCGCAAAATCCTCGACTTACGGACACAAACACTCCTTGACGAGAGCCTTCTGATCCGCGTCGACTCGCAGAGCCACCAGCGCCTCCGCGGGAACCATCGATTCGTTTCAAACCCCAAGGACACAAATAATCCTTGGCGCTTGGGAAACAAATAATCCCTAGCAAAATACTCAACTCACGGATACAAACACTCCGTGACGAGAGCTTCTTTAACTCACATCTCGGGCAGTAAGGGTTCAAAAACTTGCTTCCTGAACAATAGGACCCTGCAAGTCAATCCTAAATGGTCTCTTGCATACTATTCACGGGTCTCACTCTCCGAACTCGATTCTCGACGAGGAGGGAAACAACCACTTACGAATCCTCTCGACTCGTAAGAGGGAAAATTCTCTTATAGGATCCTTACGACTTATAAGAGAAAACCACACTTAGAAATCCTCACGATTCCTAAGGAGAAAACCCACCTACGAGATCCTCTCGATCCGTAGGGAGAAAAGTCTCCATAAGACCCTCACGGCTCATGGAGTTGAAAAGTCTTAGGCAGCAGATCTGAACCTGCCACCTAAGCCATCGCTGATTCTTAGGGAAGTCAAGATGCATGCCCTACTATCCGTCAACCATGTTCGTTAAGGTGATATGCTGATAATAAAAAAAAAAAGCGAAGAAGTGACACGAGACATTACGAAAAGGCGTATATTTTATTCATAAACTTGATTGAATACAGGATGCATCATGTCAGAGGATAAAAAAATATACATATACATATATATATATATATACATTCTTTACAAAAAATGGATAGCTACTGATGAGGAAGTGTCTTTAGTAAGTTCACAAGCCGCTCTCGCACTTCCTTCAGCGTTCCCTCTCGAGTGACAGCTGCGGCCACCTCCGCCTCCACCTGAGCCCGCTGCTGCAAGAAAGATGAAAGTTGCTCCTCTACCGCCTTCTGGGCTGCTTCCTGGCTGGCTGCAGCTCGCTCGACAAAGTCAAGCCTCTGCCTCAATGATAACCCTTCGGAGAGGCATTGCAGGAGGCCCTCAAAGATAACCTTTAGCCGTGCGGCATTGGCCTCCACCCGAGCATGCAGTTGAGCAGACTTGCTTGAAGCCTCACCACGCTCCTTACGCCTTGAAATGACTTCTTGTTCGAGATGGCGGAAGTAAGGAGCGCTTTGCTCAATCCACGCTGTCCTCTGATTATTGGCAGCCACGGTCTCAGGAGCGGGACGCAGCGACTCCAACTGATATAGGCGACCCTCGATCTCCTTACAATGGTTAACCCAGGATGCAATGATGTCCTCATCATGAAAGTTCACGAGTATCGCTAGCATCGGGTTAACCACCATAGCGAAGTCTACGGCAGAGGTAGGAGTTTCAACGTCGAGTTCCTCGACATAGTCACTCAACATGCGCAGACTATTCGCGGCGCCTTTTAAAGACAGACTCCTCAGATAAGGACCCACTGGCATTGTGACGCGAGGTTCGAAGGACGTCGAAGCCAGAACGACAGCTGAAAGAAACAGGATGCGATCAGATAACAGTACAGAAAATAGAGAGAGGAAAGCTACCAATATGACGGTCATTGTACCAGTTGAGACAGGTGGCAAGGTCGGAAGGGCTGGTGGCGCAGCTGATCTTTCATCCTCTCCTTCAATCTGTAGCACTGCAGTTGAGATAAGAAAAAGAGGTTAGAGACAATTCCGTCAATAAGAAAAAAGAAAGGAAGGATGTCAACGGAAATCATACTCACCAACGCCACTAGAAGAAGAAGCAAGCTCAGATGGGAAGGAAAAGTGTGGGAGCAACATCTGATATACGTGATCAAAAAGCACTCCTGAAAACACGACAGTGTCATTTCAGTACGAG
Source organism: Agapanthus africanus (assembly GCA_030015575.1). Taxonomy (NCBI): domain Eukaryota; kingdom Viridiplantae; phylum Streptophyta; class Magnoliopsida; order Asparagales; family Amaryllidaceae; genus Agapanthus; species Agapanthus africanus. Next base: position 516,732,503 of record CM057350.1, read on the forward strand.
AATTATATGTCTGGAAAACAAGATTAATAAGCCATGAACATATACCTTCCAACATCTTCGAGGGTATGAGAGAAGGTTGAGTGGTGACCACCGCCTAAGCAGTCATCGAAGGCGTTCCCTCGAGCGGTGGGGCATCAGCACTAGCTGCACCTGCATTACGAAAAGGTGAACTTGTCAGAAATGGTTGTAAAGTAAAGAAAAGCAGTCACTTAGGGTTTACCTGAGGAGCTCCCGGCTGAAACGGAGGCGGCTTCCTCCTCTACTGACATAAGACCACCGCCTGTAGCCTCATCGCCCGACTCGATGGGGACCGTTGTCGTGCTCGCGAGACCTGGAGACGGCGGAGGACCATAGATGGGGAGGGCAATGACTGGAGTATTGCCAGATTCCAGAGAAGGAGCGGTTGGTTTGTCTTCGGGAATCATGGCCTCCTCACCCACTACTTTCTCAGGTTCAATAGTGGCGGTCGTATCGTCCACCATCGCCAGGGGATCGCCGGCCTCGAGCGCTTCATTCGCCACCACCCTGGACTCAGCTATGATGATCATATCATCTGCCCCCGCTTTAGGTTCGGCATCAATGACCTTCTCAGCGGTAGGCCCCTCGACCTCCACTCCAGGCTCCATGGCCTCAACAATATTACCTACTGTCGGCTCAAGTTCGGCAGGCATCACCTCCTCCGCTCCCCTAGGATCGACGGCCTCCGCCTCTCCCTCGAGCGGACTTGGCCCTGCAAAGATAAGAGATATAAGGACCAATGATATTAAAATCCTTATAACAAAAACTCTGAGAGAAATATTACCTGAAGCGGATTTGCCGTTCGCGCTCCGAACTGCTCGCGCCACCTCTCTGCGGGCAGTAGACAAGGCGACAGGGGCCTCTCCGGAGGGAGTATCAGCTCGAGGGGTGGTGCTGGGCCCCGCTCCCATGGCCAAGGCGGCCCTGCGCGCCTTCGCCTCACGCCTCAACCGCTTCCTCTCCTCCCGAGCGGTTATGAGGGACCTCTGTGACGCCTCCTTCAAGGCGTCATCATCTTCGTTCAGGGAGACCTCCAGAGCCTTTAAGGCATCTCTCATCGGCTTTTCAAGATGAGCCTCCTGCGGTGTCCCAGAGGAAACAGGAACATCGGCCGCTGGTAGAACATCTACGTCGCTAGGAGGGAGCGGCATTGAGGTCCCTGCAATTAAAATGGAAAGGTTAGATCGACCATAACGCAAGGAAAATGAAAAATTCGATGAATCGAAACTTACTCAGGCCCACAGATGCCCTGGCACGTTCCTCCTCCTGAAAGGTCTTCAGAGAAGCGGCAATGGCTTCTTCATCGGTGATGCCTGTTGAAAGAAAAGAAAGAAAAGCGTTAGTCAAAAATAATGAAATAAGGAAGAAAATACGTTACAGTAAAGAAAGAGTGACTAGTAGTTACCTGATTGCGCAAGCTTAGCCAGCCACGCATCACGCTTCACCAGCCATGCTGAAGCTCTGAGAGCAGCTTCCAAGTCTGTATCGTCCGGCGGCGGCATCACTAATCCCGCGTTAGTCCCATATTCGAGCAGACCCTCGGAATAAGGAGCGTGGGGTTCCTGGCCGAACGCAACGTCCGCTGCAAAGAGCGACTTCTTTTTCTTTTGCCCTCCGACCCTGGGCCCGCGAGGGATCGACTTCTGTTTAGCAGCTACTCTGGGACGACGAGTCCCGATGTCCGCACCCACGCTAGACTCCGGCGAGGGTACAACCACTGCTTCCACCTGAGCACAGGGTGCAGGAGGTACATCCGCGATATCAGGAAGTGATAGTTCACGTGGAGGACTTTGCGCACGTGATGGTCTGCCCCCGGCATCTTTTAAAGGAGCGATTACTGGGGTCCTAGGAACCAAGGGAGCGGTGCGATCGGTACCTGGAGGTGCACCCTTACGATCGACCAACAGTCGCCTTTCCTCCTTTATGACTGCTCATGTCGCATGATTGTACCAGTCTTTGTACACATTGAGGAGTCTTGGAGCGTAAGTCGGTGCATTAATAAAAAAACGAGAGGTCGTATTCACGCGCATGAAATGGTGCAAGGCGTTCTCCATCCCCTCTTCAGTGGCAGCTGGTTCCACCAAAAAGGCTTCCAAGGGGACCCCTTGATCGTAGCCCAGTTGTTGAGCAAAACGATGTGGGTTATACCTCATAAAAATTGCCACATCATTCTGCCTAAAAACTAAAAAGCCCGGTCTAATGGAATATAAGTGGAGGGTCTCCCGGGCCGTTAAAACAGAAGCTCCATCCTTAAAGATATCCTGTAATGGCCGCGTCACGGTGGTAGACACCTTTCCAACGGTCAACACCTTATCGACAAAGGACATCCCGGCTTCGACGGTATGGGGGCGAAGGAGTAGGCCCCTAGCGTTCCGTTGTGAGGGGTTTACAATTGATGCACCGATCAGCTGTATAATGCGAGGAAAACCGCTCTTGTCAAAGAACGAAGGCCTCTTATGCATTCCGAAGACACCCGCTGTGTGTAACTCGAGCCACGACGCGAAGTAATGCATCGGGAAGACCACATGCAACACCCCGGGCTCACTGGCATCCGCCGCTCGACTGAGACCGTGGTATAAGTGTGCCAGGCCGGCGATCCCAACAGCTACCTTCACCCCGATGACCATCCGATGTGCTGGATAAAAGACAGAGGGTCGCATTCGATGAGAGTGCATTGGGATAGCGAACCAACTCAACCATAACCCGAGAAACCCTAAGAAAAATGCCTCCTCATCCATCCCAGGGGCCGCTACTTCTGCAAGAGACACGGTTGGAAAGTTAGGAAGAAAGAAATCCTTTTGACCTATTTCATTCGCCGGCAGGTTATCTAAACCTAAACCGAAAGGGTCCTCGAGGGTGGCAGACTTGGCAGTGGCCGCAGAGAGGGCGTTAGGGTGAAGGAACCGAGCAATGAAATCCTCAAAGTTAACTCCTCGACTCCCATGTTCAACGAAGAGAGACTCATATATGTTCAACACTTTAATTAAGCTTGGGAACTGGTGTTGAACAGCAGTATCCGGAGTGACCCCCCTCACCATTGGCCTAGCTCCGAAAACGTACACGTCTGTTGGGAGCAGCTCCTCATAATGTTCCCCCATCACCGGTAAGCCGGATACCTCCGCAAATTCCTCCAGAGAAATTGACACTTCCCGATCCATGGCAAGGAAAGTGTGGGTGGGAATATTCCATTGCTCCAAAAAGGCCTTGAGCCACCAGGTGGGGAGCGTAGGATATTGGAAGAGAGAGACGTAGACTGCGGTGTACAATCCTAGTCTTATCAACTGTGACTTCTTCGTCGACAGGATATACCGGGCCCACGGCAGATAGCCAATCGGGTGGCGGGGAATCAGACCAAGGTTATACGATTGCCCCCAAGGCCGCGCTTCACCTTGACAGATACGACGTCCTAGGATGTCCAAAACCATAGGACGCTGAACCGGTATCGCATCTATAGCGGGATGTAGAAAACCTTTTGATGTCCAGTCCGCCAACTCCACGGCATACTGCACCGAGGGTGGGGTAGCATAATGAATCGCCGTTATAGGTTCCGACGGCACCGCGCATGTAAAGCTCCGTCGGCCCATAATGATCTGATTGTACCACGACCCCCAGAGGTGGAGACTCTTGTGCTCAGGGTCGTATGCCTTGATCATGGCCAGGATCTCACGGTCCAAGGGCGCCTCTGGAAATCCCTCCTCCGAGCGGACGAATGGGAATGAAGTGTCTTCAGACATGATCGCTGCAAAAGAGCAAAGTAGCCGTTAATGTTGTAATCCCCACGTTTGGCATTGAAAGAAGAAAATGCATTAATTAAAATTAAAATCAAAATTAATTAATTACACCGCACCACAGTGTAGTGAGCAGGGGACCAAAGAGGGACCCATGAAATCCAAATGACAATACGTCAATTAAGGAGACAAACTCATCATTGGATGAGATTGTCAGTTGGCCCCTGGGGGGGAACATTCCCATAATAAAAAAGGGGGGAAAGAATCACTAGAGACAAGGAGAAAATCTCCTCTTTTAGAGCAAAGCTCTATCACAGAATGACACTTGTCAAGTTCTGGTCTCAAAAGAATAAAATTCCTTAAAAAAGAGTTTAGCTCTATAATACCCCACCAAAGAGGAAGTTTCAAAGAAAGAAAAGAAAAAAGAGATTTAAAATTAAAATTTCTGGAATCCTGACAAAGGATCCTTAAAAGCTTACAGAAAAAAATTTTCATCATCTTTTTAAGTCTAAAAGATCTACATTTAATTCAAGAGCAAAGCTCTGTTCATGGGTTAGAACCCATGAACAAGATCTCTGTAGATCTATGAATTTGTGAGAGCAAAGCTCTGTGGATGAAATCCCAAAGGGAATTTCTTTAGATCAAAAGATCTATGAGAGCAAAGCTCTGTTGGTTAAAATTGACTTGAATTAATTTAACTTAATTTTAAATTAAAAATTACCTAAAGTTTTCTAAAAACTTTGGGAAATGAGAGCAAAGCTCTAGAGTTCTGAAAGCAAGAGCAAAGCTCTGAAATTCTTAAATGAGAGCAAAGCTCTGAAAATCAAAACCTAATGGTGAGATTTTCTAAGGGTCAAACGCCCTATTTATAAGGCGCTTGCGCCTCTTGAGATTCCCCCTTGATCCAACGGTCAGGGGGGTTGCCACCGTTGCACTCACGTGTGCGCCACGTGAGCGCAACGGTGGGGGGGCATTTGTTTCGCCCAATCAGAGCAAAGCTCTGTTTGAATTCAAAATTCAAATTTTGAAGCAAAGCTTCAAGTCTCGGGCGCAACGCGCCGAGCGCAGCGCCCAAGAAAGCGCACCCAATCAGAGCAAAGCTCTGATTGAAGGAAGAAACGCTTCAACTGCACTGCACACTGCGCTACGCGACACGTGTCAGCGCAGATGCGCTAGCGCACTTGAGCTGCGCTCTGCGCTACGCGACACGTGTCATGCGCTGGGGCATCTGCGCCAAACTAAATTAAGATTTTTATGAAATCTTTTCTGTTCTTTCCAGAACTAGAAGATTTTCTTCTGCCTTTGGATCAAAGATCCAGCGGTGGGAGAATTCCCAAAATCATTCAGAAAAGATCCTGGTAACAAATTCAACAAATTTGTGGGCACTATAAAAAGGACCCCAAGCCTCAATTCAAAGGCATCAACATTTTTTTTGGAGAACTCAAGAAATTTAAATAGAGAGAGCTCTGAAGATTTTAAAAAAAAAAAAGGTAAAGAACCTTCATGGATTAGAAGAAATTCCTTCTAATAGACTATTAGTCTAAAAAAAATGTAAGATCAATGATCTTTATATAAAAAAGAAAATAGTGCTTTGCACTTCTTGTGAACCTTCGGTTCTTTAAAAAAAAACGATAAAAAAAATATAATAAAAGAATAGTGCTTTGCACTTTTATGAACCTCAGGTTCTTCGAATAAAGAAGAAATTTATTTTTCTTTGATCTAATTTAGATCAAGAACTTAAACAGTGCTTTGCACTTCCCTTCTTGAATCTAAAAAGATTCTTAGTGCTTTGCACTTCCAAGTTGCGCCGCTGCGCTCTTAAGGGAGCGCCACGTGTCGGCCATAAAACCACTTGCGCTAAGCGCCCTTAAGATAGAGCTTTGCTCTCTGGAATTGGCGCAACTCGCTGAGAGCGCGCCACGTGTCAGGAACGCAATAGCGCAGCGCAACAGCGCATTGCACTGCGCTAGTGCGCTTGCGCTCATCAGAGCACGACACGTGTCATCACCATATGGACTTGCGCTCATTACTTAGCGCAAAGCGCAGATGCATTAAAAAGGACCAAGCCCAATTAAGAGAAGGCCTAACAGGCTCAACAAAGCGCAAATGCATTATTTTAAGGGGCAGAGCCTAAACAAGAACAGATGCTTTGCATCATTTATAAATGGGCAGAGCCCAAATAAAAATATTCAGAATGCTATGCATCTTAAAAAGGGGCAAAGCCCAAACGAAGTAGATACTTTGCAAATGGGCAGAGCCCAAAATAAACTGATACTCTATATCCTTTGTGGGTGGAGCCCAAATAAAAAAATGCAATGCAAATGAAGTGTTGAAATGGACTTAGCCCAATCGTGGCCATAAGTCCTTAAATTAAATTGACTGAGCAAAATGGCTCTCCTAAATCAATTCACGTCCGGTTTGAGGGTACATCTCCGAACTCCTTTGACATCCATCGTTGTAATTCCTCAACGACGTCAAAGAGGTGACGGGTCCCAACAACCACAAACTAATGTTGGACCGAGACGTCCTTAAACTAATATCGGACCGAGACGTCCTTAAACTAATATTGGACCGAGACGTCTTTAAACTAATGATGGACCACCACGTCCCTAAACTGGCGACGGACCGAAACGTCCCTAAACTAATAATGGACCACTACGTCCTTAAACTGGTATCGGACCGAGACGTCCCTAAACTAATAATGGACCACTACGTCCCTAAACTGGAACAATAGAGCCAATTGCTCTTTTGCCGGATCTAAACGATCCCGTTTAAGTTGATCTTAGCCCCAAACATGGCTAACGTATCCTTAAACACTTAAATGGACTATAAAACCCTCAATCAGCTTTGGTTCAAGGGTACATCTCTGAGCTCCTCTGACACCTATCGTTGTAATCCTTCAACGATGTTAGAGAGGTGATGAGTCCCGATGGCCATAAATTGAATGAATCACCACGTCAGGTTGATCTTAGTCCAAAACAGGACTAACGTATCCTTGACGAATGTTTAAGTTGATCTTAGCCGCAACGCGACTAATGCATCCTTAAACTGAAAACACCAAACCCAAATCTAAGCAAACACGGATTTGGACTAATCCACGTTCTACGGGCGACGGCATTACTCAGTCTCCGTATACAATCCACGGGCAACCACAAATGAAACAAACACACACGACACGAAGTGAAATTCTGGAGAAGGAGAAAGTTGTTACCGCGATGTGGTAGCGTAATCAACTGCAGGGGCTTGCGCCTGCATGGAAGAGCGTCCCCACAATCAAAAACCCCTCACCCTGAGGGGGAATCTGACGAAGTCTGCTATATCGGCCGCATCTGTCTAAACCTCCGATACACGGTGCCATAAATCAACTTGGCATCTTCGGAGAGGTAGACGGATAAAACCAAATAGCATCTGCCCCGAATCTCAGCGCCAGGACATCGCAGTCCTGTGCGCCGTCTTTCGGAGGGGAACAGAGACGTAATCAACCGCCAGCAGTATGTACAAATTCCCAAAGGAGTTGGGAAAGGGACCCATAAAATCAATGCCCCAAACATCGAATATTTCAACAACCAGAATGGGTTGCTGAGGCATTTCATTTCTCCAGGATATTCTACCCGTGTACTGACACTGTGTACAGGTTTTGCAATACTCAAATGCGTCCTTGAATAAGGTCAGCCAATAAAATCCACATTGCAAAACTTTCTCCGCCGTCTTTTTAGGACCGAAGTGACCCCCACAGGCCTGATCATGACAAAAAGAAAGAACACTCTTGAACTCTTTTTTCGGGACACACCGGCGAATGATCTGATCAGGACAATATTTAAACAGATATGGATCATCCCAGTAAAAGTGTTTTACTTGGAATAGAAAACGGTATTTGTCCTGTTTTGACCAATCGCTGGGTATAAGTCCCGTGACAAGATAGTTCACAATATCCCTGAACCATGGTTCAGCGGATACGTTCAAGAGTTGTTCATCAGGGAACGAATCATTGATCGGCAGGGTCACAGGGGAAGAAATGATGCGTGAAAGATGGTCAGCTACTACGTTTTCACATCCTTTCTTATCTTTGATAACAAGATCAAATTCTTGTAACAGTAGGATCCAACGTATTAGTCGACCTTTTGCATCTTTCTTCGCCAGAAGATGTTTTAAAGCGGAATGGTCAGTGTACACAACTATAGATGAGCCAATTAGGTAAGGCCTGAATTTTTCTAATGCAAATACAACCGCTAAAAGTTCTTTCTCGGTGGTTGTATAGTTGATTTATGCATCGTTCAGGGTCTTACTTGCATAGTAGATCACGTGTGGCATCTTTTCGATGTGCTGTCCTAAGACTGCACCTACTGCAAAGTCGGATGCGTCACACATCAGCTCAAAGGGGTAGTCCCAGTTTGGCGATGATAGCACGGGGGCTGTAGTGAGTGAGTGTTTAAGTGAGTCGAAAGCTGTCTCGCAGTCCGAGTCAAAATGGAAGGTCGTATCCTTGGCCAGGAGAAGAGTTAAAGGTCTAGCAATTTTGCTAAAATCCTTGATGAATCTCCTATAAAAGCCCGCATGGCCAAGGAAAGATCGAATATCTTTGACGCTTTTAAGATGAGGGAGCTTTTGAATGACATCTATCTTAGCTCTGTCAACCTCAATGCCTTTCTGTGATATAACATCTCTAAGTACAATTCCTTCTTGGACCATAAAATGGCATTTTTCCCAGTTCAAAGTCAAGTTCTTCTCTTTGCAACGAGTAAGAACAGCGTCAAGATTCGATAGGCAATCAGAAAAAGAGTCTCCAAAAATCGAAAAATCGTCCATAAAGATCTCCAGAAAATTCTCTACCATATCAGAGAATATCCCTATCATACACCGCTGAAAGGTAGCGGGAGCATTGCATAACCCAAAGGGCATGCAACTGTAAGCAAAGGTACCAAAAGGACAAGTAAAAGTGGTTTTATCTTGATCCTTTTTGGCGATGGGGACCTGATTATAGCCTGAGTATCCGTCCATAAAGCAATAATACTCTCGTCCCGCTGAGCGTTCCAGCATTTGATCAATGAATGGTAGAGGAAAGTGGTCTTTCTTCGTGGCAGCATTGAGTTTTCTATAATCAATACATACACGCCACCCAGTTTGGGCGCGTGTCTGAATCAACTCATTTGCCTCATTGGTTATAACAGTGATGCCGGATTTCTTAGGAACGACATGTATATGACTCACCCATTGGCTATCGGAGATGGGGTATATAATACCATTATCTAAGCATTTGACGATCTCTTTCATCACCGCTTCCTTCATGACGGGATTCAACCGTCTCTGTGGTTCTCGGGTTGGTCTGGCATCATCTATCACATGTATATGATGTTCAACTATCAAGGGACTAATCCCTTTGATGTCCGCCATACTCCAACCAAACGCCTCTTTGTTAGATCTCAATACCGATAAAAGTGCATTCTCTTGCTCTGATGCAAGAGAAGCGGATATGATAACCGGTAAAAACTCATTCTCACCTAAATATGCATATTTAAGGTGATAAGGTAAAATTTTGAGATCTAATGTGGGCGGAGAAATAATAGAAGGAGGGATCATCGAATGATTCTTGGAGTTACAAAGAAGCTCAGAGCCTGTGAAAGATACAGACTCGGGTGGAGTAAAGTCAGGAGTGCAGGACTCAAGTGTAGAAAAAGTGTCCTCACTAAAATCATGTGTAAGATCAAGCAGAGATGTGGTAATGTCGTCGAGATCTAAAAAGCAAAGATCCTCAGCTCCACAACTATCGGGAGCGATCTCGTGGACATAGCACACATCTAGAATATGAGCAGAGGGTTCTGATGGCTGACTTCCAACTTTGTAGATATTAAGTTCAATGGTCATATTTCCAAATGATAAGTTCATTGAACCATTTCTACAGTTTATAACAGCATTGGAAGTGGCAAGGAAAGGACGACCCAGAATCACCGGAATTTGGCCCCGGGGGTTTGCTACAGGCTGTGTATCGAGTACAATGAAGTCTACAGGGAAAACAAATTCCCCGACCTTTATCAACACATTCTCTAGTTCACCCCTTGGTTTGGTGATTGAACGGTCTGCCATTTGGAGAGTGCAGTGAGCAGGTTTCAGCTCTCCAATCCCTAATTGCTCATATACCGAATATGGAAGTAGGTTAACACTTGCACCAAGGTCTAAAAGAGCACGATTTATGTTTTTACCCCCAATAGAAATTGATATTGTAGGACATCCTGGGTCCTTACGTTTCTTTGGTAGCTGTGGGATAAAAGCAGTGCTAATATTATTAGACATGAAGACCTTCTTCGGCACTTGAGTCTTCCTCTTCCTAGTGCACAAATCCTTAAGAATTTTCGCATAAGCGGGGACTTGCTGAATAGCATCTAGGAGAGGGATATTGATGTTAACCTGTTTGAACATTTCTATAATTTTCTCCATATGAGGACTCGTTCTGTTAGCCCTTAACCGATTCGGGTAAGGTGCTTTCGCAATGAGCGTCGGGTCCATCATAGGAGAAGGAAGAGGGGGTAGACGAGATCCCAAAAGAGATGTGGGGACCGTCTGTGGAGAACTAGAAGGGTTGTACTGAGGTGTCGAGCCTAGTGGGAAATGGAGAATAGGCTCGCGAGAAGGTGGTGTGGTAGAAGAAGGATCAGAAGGAGAAGTGTGTGTGTGAGGAAACGTCTCAGCCGGGGTGTTGATATGATTTTCAATATCATCAATTCCTTCCCCGACATGATTGTTCAGCACTCTTCCCGATCTCAACGTTGTGACGGCATTTACATTGTAATGCCCAGGATTCTGTAGGGGTTGAGAGGGAAGTTTCCCTTTTTCTCTCGCACTCATTTCGGCTTTAAGTCGTGCGATTTCAGCTTCCATCGTTCTGATACTCTCAGCTTGGGATGCTGAGTTTTTCTTTATCTCACTGACGGAAGATCTAACCTCAGTCGAAACCTCTATGAAATTTGACAAAAGTGATTTCATGGTTTGAGTGAATTGAGAGAATTCGTCAGAACAGGACAACTGCATAGGATTAGACTGTGCAGGAGCGTTGACCTGATTTTGGAAGTTTTATGACTGGTAGGGGTGCTGAGTGAGTTGAAGGGGTTGCTGTTGTGGTGGAGGAAGAGCCCTTTGAAATTGATTCGTGTTTGGTACCGTGTTTTGAGATTGGTTTTGGTTCCAAGCGAAATTCGGGTGATTCCTCCAACCCTGATTGTACGTGGAAGAATATGGATCGTTTCGAGGTCTTTGAAATGCGGCATTAGAATGCTCGTGACCTTGAAACGCAGAGTTTAATGGACATTCTTCCGTTAAATGAGACGGATCAGAACAGCACCCACAAACAGTTTTGGGGAGCGACACCGGGTTTAGGGAGGCTGCTGCAAATTTGTGTTCCATAGCGTCGAGCTTCTTTTGCATTCTTGCCATCTCAGCTCGAACACCTATGGACACATCTATTTGGTGTACGCCACCCCTATTCAATGGTTGGGTTCCACTCTCCCACTGTAGTGATTTTTCAGCGAACTCTTCTAAATACTTCCAAGCTTCCCCATCATCTTTGGTCATAAAAGTACCTTGACACATGTTTTCAAGGCTCTATTTAGTGTTTGGATTAATGCCCTCATAAATGATTCGGCAAAGCTCCCATCTCGGGATGCCGTGATGAGGACACTGAACCAATAGATCCTTGAAACGTTCAAACATTTTGAAAATGGTTCAGTAGGGAGCTGGGCAAATTGATTCAGTTCGCTACGGATTCGAGCTGTCTTTTGTATTGGGTAAAATTTCTTAAGGAATGCCGCGACGAATTCTTCCCAATTCGTTATAGAGTGTGCGGTAGTGTTATATAGCCACTTCTCGGCTATATCGCACAAAGTAAATGGAAGAAGTCGTAGACGCATCGCATCCACTGAAAGTTGTGACGTACCCATCATTGCGCATACGTTTTCAAATTTGGTAATGAAAACGTAAGCGTCCTCAGTCTCGAGTCCGTGGAATTTGGGTAAAAGATTGATGTATTGGGGTTTAATTTCAAAGTTATCCCTATTGGCTGGTGGTGTGGATAAGCAGGTCGAAAGAGGACCTCGAATAGGGTAACACCTCTCTTGGAGAGAGATGCGGGGTGGATTCTGCGCACCAACGGACGGCGGCAGATTAGGGTTAAAGAAGTTTGATGGATTCGGATCCATCGGAGTGGGTGTGGTAGTGGGTAAAGAAAAGGTAAATGGAGAAATATCGACTTCGGATTCGATAAAGGGTACGCGGACTAAACGGGCACTAGAATCCCGTGTCCAGCCTATCTTGCACTAAAAAGGGTTAGTACAAGTGGCAGCGTTGACTTATAATTAGGGGTAAATGAATGCGTTGACTAAAGAGGGATTTTTCCAAGATGGTTTACAAGTGAGCCTAGGGTCTTATTTATAGATCTCCCAAACCCTAGGTCTAGGTTTGAAAATTACAATTCCCTCCAAAAGTTTGTTGAGGCTTCTAGAAGGAGTTTGTTAGGAGCTAGCTTAGGGTTTAAGCTAGGGTTTAGGGAGAAGTTTCTAGAATGATAGGCTGGTTTAGTGTTGATTCCAAAGCTTGCTGATCTGGCAGAAGTCTCTGGAGTCTTCTGGAACTTGAAGTATATGAGCCGAATGAGGGCCCTGAGTGAAGAATTTTGATGCAAAGATCAGGTGCTGACGTGGCAAGACGGCCGCGGAACCGCGGTGCAAGCAGGCTCCGGCCGCGGTTCCGCGGCCATGTTGGAAGCTTGGTCTATGGTCTTTTTGCAGTGGTCTTGGGCTAACATTCTGGACTTCATCTGATGTATTGATTTGTATTTGTCCCTTTGGATTGATACCAGAACTGAAATCATTGAGTTGGCGTAATGTTTGATCGGTACCATATAAATTTTGGCCTTTCTTCTGGATTTTCCTGCACAGATCTCAAAACAAGTGTTGCGCAATATAGGGATGATGCGATACCATGAAATGCAGTCAATTTCCCTAGAAATGCCGGTTTAAGAGTCTAATACATGCAATCTGATATTTTGCGACAGTTTTGCTAATATGTAAAATATGAATACCGTACACTTCTAAATAAGTGCAAATGATAGGGAAATTGCCGTGCTAAAAATACAATATTTTCGACTGATCATCGCCCGTAAGGCGTGGATTAGTCCAAATCCGTATTTTCTTAGATTTGGGTTTGGGATTGGGTTTAAGGATACGTTAGTCTCATTTGAGACTAAGATCAACTTAAACGTTTATTAAGAATACGTTAGTCTAATTTTAGACTGAGATCAACTTAACAGGATCATTTAGATCCAACAAAAGAGCATTTGAATTCTATTGTTTAGTTTAAGGACATTGCGGTCGATTACCAGTTTAAGGACATGGTGGTCCAAGGTTAAGGACATCATAGTCCATGAGTTTAAGGACCCCACAGTCCAAGCTTAAGGACATCATAGTCCATGGGCTTAAAGACCCCACAGTCCAGTTTAAAGACTTCATAGTCTATAAAATGTATGGTTATCGGGACCCGTCACCTCTCTAAAGACGTTGAAGGATTACAACGACAAATATCCGAGGAGTAAAGAGATATACCCTCGAACCAGTGTGAGTTGGTTGAAAGATCTGTAGTCCAATTTGGGACTGAGATCTGTTAAATATTCATGAGAAGGTGGGCTCAGTTAACATAAGTTGAGGACTTATGACCAATATTGGGCTAAGTCCAATAAATGTTTAACATTTCCTTATTCTGGCTATTGAGCCTATATTTGAGCTTGGCCCTTCTGACAATATTTTTGTCTTGTATTGGATGCAGAGCATACATCAGAACAATTTATTTTCTGACAGCGCAACACGTGGCGCTCTAGGCGCTTTGCGCCAGTTAGAGAGCGCAGTGCGCTTCTGCGAAGTAGCGCACACAAGAAGGACACGTGTCGCGCTTGGCGCTAAGCGCCAGATGATGGGCGCATTGCGCCAGTTTATGAGCGATGAGCGCTAGTCCATGAGCGCGTTGTGTTTTCAATTTAGTGGCGCACACGTGAGTGACACGTGGTGAGCTTGGCGCTGAGCGCCAGCCCATGATTTAGGGATATTTCCCACCGTTGGATCTTTGATCCTAGGGCTTCTCTTTTACAGAAGGCAATCTTCTTGTTTTTAACAAGATCGAAAAATCTTTCCATAACAGAATTTTAATTCTGATTAATTAATGATTTATCATTATTATTAGATCTTTTGATCTAACGGTGGGGAATTTTATAATTCCAGCGCTAGCGCATCCGTGCTTTGCACGTGGTGCGCTGCTCAGAGCGCAGCGCACTTTGCACTAGCGCACTATTTCCCCCAATTAGAGCAAAGATCTTTTTGATGGTGAGAGCGATCCCTCTCTGCTCTTGTGGGTTGCAATGGGGCCTACCATTTACGACATTGAAAGAAAAAAAGGCTACGGTCGAACCAAGCGAGCTTACATTCGGTTTTTGCCGATGTCTCATTCATGTTCGGTTAAAGAAACCCTAACGGCCGAAGAACATGATACATATCAACCTGAAGCGACATAATCCAGCTGGAGATGAACGCGAGCCGCATAACATGTGACAGATCATAGTGAAGCGACCCAGCTCGTTTAAAATACATTTAGAGAGAGTGTGTGTGTGTGTGAGTGTGAGAGTGTGTGTGTGTGAAGTGAATGCTGATTTCTAATCGTGAGAGTGATCTTTCTCAGCTCTCGTGCTGTCGCGGTGAGGCCCTATCATTATAATATTGGAAAAAAGCTATGATCGAACCGAGTCAGCTCAGATTCGGTTTTTGCCGTTATCTCGTTCATGTTCGGTTGAAGAAACCCAAACATCGATCGAGACGAAGAGCGTGAGATATATCAGACGTGAAGCAACCTAACCTAGCTGGAGGTGAATTCGAGCCACATAACACGAGGCATATTAGACGTGAAGCAGCCTAACCTTGTCAGAGGTAAAACCAAGCTGCAGAATATGAGAAAGATCAGACGTAAAGCGACCTAACCCAGCTGGAGATAAACTCGAGCAGAATTAAGGCCGGAGCTATTTTAGCGACCAATAGCATGCATCTTTGATGTGAGCTTAATTGGGTTTTGTTAGGGGAATGGCGTGGACCCAAGGGAGTAGTGGAAACAAATATTGGGTTGGGTATATAGTCTTTCCCAAAATCATCCAAGATGGAAGCACCACGTCGAGGGAGCCCGTTGTAATGACGGAAATCGATCAGAAGAAAGAAGCAGTGGCCGTCTTCTACGGTTCTCCGAAATTTGAACGCATGCTTCTCTTCCAAGTACATTATCAACGCATGTTGCAGACTGAAATGCAATCGATACACATCGGATTCTCCGCTCAGATACCCGTATATCATAATGTGATCCTTCATCGCCGAAAACTTCAAGTTTACGACCTTTTTCACATTGCTTCCTTCAGGAATTGAGTACTGAATTGAAACCTCAGGGGTTGTTGCCAAGCTCCAATCTTTCGGCAAGCAAGGTCTGATAATGCGCAAAAGTGGTATTTCCTAAGATCACAACATGTGGCGACTGACGTGTCCCATGGCTCACGGGAAGGAGCGACAATGGTACATTAGAATCATGCCCCGGGCCTTAGACCCGAGAATGTTTTCGACCTTCAGTGGCCGTCCAGACCACTCCTATGCCCGCCTTACATACAACCGTTGGCTCGCCTCCGAGCCTCCTGCACGATGGGCCTCTTCGGCCCTCCTGGCTCGCCTCCGAGCTATCAAGAACCAAGCCTTCCCGGCCTCCCGCTCGTTCCCGAGCCTCCCGCCGAACCTTGCTTCCTCGGTCTCATCGACCGACCCCCAACACTGATCACCGGCGTCTCCATCATGGCTCCGCGAATCTCGCTAGACGCGAGATATCTACCTGTTCCCCTCCGAATACAGAGACACAACCGCGCAGGTTTGTCTTGTCTGAATTTCGGGGCAGATACTAATTGGTGCTATTCGTCCACCTCTCCGAAGATGCCAATTTGATTTATGGCACCATGTATCGAAGGTTTAAACGGATACGGCCGATGTAGCAGATTTCGTCAGATTCCTCCTCATTTGAGGGGTTTTTGATTGTGGGGACGCTCTTCCCTGCAGGCGCAAGCCCCTGCAGTTAATTACGTTACCGCGTCGCGGTAACCACTTTCTCCTTCTCCAGATGGTCACTTAGTGTCGTGTGTGCTTGTTTTGTTTTTGGTTGCCCGTGGATTGTATACGGAGACTAATTTATGTTGTCGCCCGTAAGGCGTGGATTAGTCCAAATCCGTATTTTCTTAGATTTGGGGTTGGGGTTGGGTTTAAGGATACGTTAGTCTCATTTGAGACTAAAATCAACTTAAACGTTTGTTAAGGATACGTTAGTCTAATTTTAGACTAAGATCAACTTAACAGGATCATTTAGATCCAACAAAAGAGCATTTAAACTCTATTGTTTAGTTTAGGGATATTGCGGTCGATTACCAGTTTAAGGACATGGTGGTCCAAGGTTAAGGACATCATAGTCCGTGAGTTTAAGGACCCCACAGTCCAAGCTTAAGGACATCATAGTCCATGGGCTTAAAGACCCCACAGTCCAGTTTAAAAACTTCATAGTCTATAAAATTTATGGTTGTCGGGACCCGTCACCTCTCTGAAGATGTTGAAGGATTACAACGATAAATATCCGAGGAGTAAAGAGATATACCCTCGAACCGGTGTGAGTTGGTTGAAAGATCTGTAGTCCAATTTGGAACTGAGATCTGTTAAATATTCATGAGCACGTGGGCTCAGTTAACATAAGTTGAGGATTTATTTATTTATTATTAATTAATTGTAGTGCAGCTGACACTAGCAGCATCTGAGCTGAGTACAGTGCTTGCTACCAATTAAAAAAAGAATAACAAAGATATAAACGGGGATTTGCATCCCTTGCATGATATCTTCTTTTTAATAATCTCACATGTAGTAGAGGCTGTCTTAATCATTTGAGACCTTCCACTGTGTTGTTGTATTTTGTGTGTTGGGCACCGGCCCATTTTATGTATACTTATATTGAGAGAGAGAGAGAGAGAGAGGAGAGAAGGGGGAGAGACGGGTAGGAATGAATTAACGTTGCTTTTTGATGGTGAGAGCGATCCCTCTCTGCTCTTGTGGGTTGCAATGGGGCCTACCATTTACGACATTGAAAGAAAAAAAAGGCTATGGTCGAACCAAGCGAGCTTACATTCGGTTTTTGCCGATGTCTCATTCATGTTCGGTTAAAGAAACCCTAACGGCCGAAGAACATGATACATATCAACCTGAAGCGACATAATCCAGCTGGAGATGAACGCGAGCCGCATAACATGTGACAGATCATAGTGAAGCGACCCAGCTCGTTTAAAATACATTTAGAGAGAGAGTGTGTGTGTGTGAGTGTGAGAGTGTGTGTGTGTGAAGTGAATGCTGATTTCTAATCGTGAGAGTGATCTTTCTCAGCTCTCGTGCTGTCGCGGTGAGGCCCTATCATTATAATATTGGAAAAAAGCTATGATCGAACCGAGTCAGCTCAGATTCGGTTTTTGCCGTTATCTCGTTCATGTTCGGTTGAAGAAACCCAAACATCGATCGAGACGAAGAGCGTGAGATATATCAGACGTGAAGCAACCTAACCTAGCTGGAGATGAATTCGAGCCACATAACACAAGGCATATTAGACGTGAAGCAACCTAACCTGGTCAAAGGTAAAACCAAGCTGCAGAATATGAGAAAAATCAGACGTGAAGCGACCTAACCCAGCTGGAGATAAACTCGAGCAGAATTAAGGCCGGAGCTATTTTAGCGACCAATAGCATGCATCTTTGATGTGAGCTTAATTGGGTTTTGTTAGGGGAATGGTGTGGACCCAAGGGAGTAGTGGGAACAAACATTGGGTTGGGTATATATTCTTTCCCAAAATCATCCAAGAGGGAAGCACCACGTCGAGGGAGCCCGTTGTAATGACGGAAATCGATCAGAAGAAAGAAGCAGTGGCCGTCTTCTACGGTTCTCCAAAATTTGAACACATGCTTCTCTTCCAAGTACATTATTTACGCATGTTGCAGACTGAAATGCAATTGGTACACATCGGATTCTCCGCTCAGATACCCGTATATCATAATGTGATCCTTCATCGCCGAAAACTTCAAGTTTACGACCTTTTTCACATTGCTTCCTTCAGGAATTGAGTACTGAATTGAAACCTCAGGGGTTGTTGCCAAGCTCCAATCTTTCGGCAAGCGAGGTCTGATGATGCGCAAAAGTGGTATTTTCTAAGATCACGACATGTGGCGACTGACGTGTCCCATGGCTCACGGGAAGGAGCGACAATGGTACATTAGAATCATGCCCCGGGCCTTAGACCCGAGGATGTTTTCGACCTTCAGTGGTCGTCCAGACCATTCCTATGCCCGCCTTACAAACAACCGTTGGCTCGCCTCTGAGCCTCCTGCACGATGGGCCTCATCGGCCCTCCTGGTTCGCCTCCGAGCTATCAAGAACCAAGCCTGCGCGGCCTCCCTCTCGTTCCCGAGCCTCCCGCCGAGCCTTGCTTCCTCGGTCTCATCGACCGACCCCCAACACTGATCACCGGCGTCTCCGCCATGGCTCCACGAATCTCGCTAGACGCGAGATATCCGCCTGTTCCCCTTCGAATACAGAGACGCAACCGCGCAGGTTCGTCTTGCCTAAATTTCGGGGCAGATGCTAATTGGTGCTATTCGTCCACCTCTCCGAAGATGCCAATTTGATTTATGCCACCATGTATCGAAGGTTTAAACGGATGCGGCCGATGTAGCAGACTTCGTCAGATTCCCCCTCATTTGAGGGGTTTTTGATTGTGGGGACGCTCTTCCCTGCAGGCACAAGCCCCTGCAGTTAATTACGTTACCGCGTCTCGGTAACCACTTTCTCCTTCTCCAGATGGTCACTTCGTGTCGTGTGTATTTGTTTTGTTTTTGGTTGCCCGTGGATTGTATACGGAGACTAATTTATGTTGTCGTCTGATTGTTATAATTTTCTCGATTGGGATGTAAAAGCAAGTATCGAATCAATTGTTTCCCGATAACGGTTTCATTTGATTGATAACAGTATCTTGTATCGGTATTTAGAAAATTGTATAAAGAAATCACAACCAAAGAATTATATTTGACCGCAATCAATAACGGTGTCGTGTAGATTTCGTTAGCAAGTGCGGATCGTCCACAGGGATTGTGCGATTCGTTTCTATGTTTAATTTGTTTGAATTGAAAAGTTAATCGAAAAGAAAAGAAAACATGATTCAAGATTTTATCGATTGATTCAGGTGTCACTAATCTAATCAAGAATCAAGAAATGATAAACAATCAAGAATCGGGTTTCGATGATATTTCCAATCAAATGTCAAGAATCTAAATGAGGCTCGTAGGAATCGATCGGATCTATAGACGTAATGTAATCTCAAGATTTCGTGTTCTTGTCCTTCGAAGGATTGATACTAGATCGATGATGATCGATGAGAGTTAGGGCTTTCTCGTGAAACTAGGGTTTCATCGTTTAACCCTTGTTCTTTCATCGATATCATTCACATTCTAGCCTCTAACAAATTCAAGAAACGATCGTAACTCCCCAATCTCGAGCGATATCAATCAAGAAAGTATCGCAACGAATTGGGTCGTCGATTCTTAAACTTGCTAGGGTTTACAAAACTCGTAGGATTCAAGAATCGATTTAAGATATATTAAATCATCATTCTATTGATCGTCTCGACTCCTCGACGAGCGGAGTATTACTCAAACATCACAACCAGAATTACAACTAGAAATTTAGATCGAATCATGATGCAAGAATTTAAAGAAAACAAGATAAAAGAATATCACCTTTTATTTATATCAACAATTTGATTACAGTCGCTCAAGAACTACAAGAGGAAGAACTAAATTGTCGATTTGGCGTCGCTCGGCTCCGTGAGTCGCGGATCGGCTTGGACCACTTGCTCTGTTGAAGATCGGCTCGGCTCATAAAAGGTTGCAAGGCTTCTTGCTTGATGGGGTACTCGGGATCTTGGCTTTTGATTGGAATTAGGTTTAGTGTTTCACACAAGTCTTCTCACTAGACTTGTGGATGAAGATGAAGAAAGAGAGTGAATGGATCTATTGGCTACTAGAATGAACTAATGGAGGGATTTTTCCAAGATGGTTTACAAGTGAGCCTAGGGTCTTATTTATAGATCTCCCAAACCCTAGGTCTAGGTTTGAAAATTACAATTCCCTCCAAAAGTTTGTTGAGGCTTCTAGAAGGAGTTTGTTAGGAGCTAGCTTAGGGTTTAAGATAGGGTTTAGGGAGAAGTTTCTAGAATGATAGGCTAGTTTAGTGTTGATTCCAAAGCTTGCTGATCTGGCAGAATTCTCTGGAGTCTTCTGGAACTTGAAGTATATGAGCTGAATGAGGGCCCTGAGTGAAGAATTTTGATGCAAAGATCAGGTGCTGACGTGGCAAGACGGCCGCGGAACCGCGGCGCAAGCAGGCTCCGGCCGCGGTTCCGCGGCCATGTTGGAAGCTTGGTCTATGGTCTTTTTGCAGTGGTCTTGGGCTAACATCTTGGGCTTCATCTGATGTGTTGATTTGTATTTGTCCCTTTGGATTGATACCAGAACTGAAATCATTGAGTTGGCGTAATGTTTGATCGGTACCATATAAATTTTGGCCTTTCTTCTGGATTTTCCTGCACAGATCTCAAAACAAGTGTTGCGCAATATAGGGATGATGCGATGCCATGAAATGCAGTCAATTTCCCTAGAAATGCCGGTTTAAGAGTCTAATACATGCAATCTGATATTTTGCGACAGTTTTGCTAATATGTAAAATATGAATATCGTACACTTCTAAATAAGTGCAAATGATAGGGAAATTGCCGTGTTAAAAATACAATATTTTCTACTAATCAAATTTCCCCAAACTTAATTTCGATCGTCTCGAGCGAACTGTTTTATTAAAAAGAGAAGGAGAAAATAAAGAAAGAGAAAAACTAACTAGCACACTTTCGTAGGCAACACGATTGCACTGAGCACGTGCAACACGCCTTTAAACCTCTAGGTGTCCCTAGTAGGAGGAGTGTTGTCTCCTGAGGGTTTTCAGCGGATTACACCCACAAAATCCAATAATAAAAGAAAGATCATGAATATTACATTTAAAGACAAGAATTTTAAAAGAAAAGCCTTAAAAATCAGGGTTTCCAACTAAGCTAGCTTTTCGGTTGTCATGAGCCCTATCTTAATGGTCATGAAAAGATGTTAGAAATCACGTCCTCCCTCAATAAAATATCGTCTTATTCTTCATTCCTATCTTTCTTCCAAAACATCGATCATATCACCCTGCGTGTGTGTAAAGACATCCCTACACCCGGAGAATTCAATTCAAGCTATCATACTCTTGCCCATCAGCCTCAGTACTTTTTAATTAATGAATATTTAGATGAGATTGCTCACACACTTTCATGCGACCGTTAATACTTCTTGAGGTACTAACCAACCGATTACTCCTGTGCTTGCTTACTTGGTGTATTTTCCTCGTCTTGCACCGCCTCAGGCATAGCAGTGACTCCCAGACCAGTTGGCCTTAGGGCACTAGGTGAAGAAGCACCCTCGCTATACATTTTTATTGCCCTTGGTGATAACAAAACCAGTGTCCATTTTTCTCACCACTTTATATTTTTTTATTCACTTTTTCTTTTTATTTCCTTCATACATCGGCTTTAAGACAAGAGCATTTCAAGGTATCCTCTACTATCCCAGGCTTCAAGACGTGTGTAAGTGCGAATAGCAGGGTATCAACGTTCAAAATGTTTGGCTTCCAGAATAGAAACTATTTTTCATATTTAGTTTTATCCTCAGATTAGTGACGTCCTTCATCTTACTAACCCTTGGGACAACGGCTCATAACTACTTATTACTAGTTCGTATAAGAAAACTTCTAATTTTCTTGGTTTTCTTAAATTTTTCTAATCTCATGGATGTAATTTTTCACTATCTAAACTTTCATTATTTTATTTATGTACAAAAAAGTGTAAATATTAAAATTATTTTTATACTTGAAAATTTTTAAATTTTTATCGGTTTTGAATTTTTTTTCAATTTTTATAGATTTTTAAAGAAATGTTTTGTGCTTATGCAAATGATATGCAAATGATGCAAAAATAAGCACAAACCTCCCCCAAACTTGTTTTCAACAGTGTCTCACTGTTGCCAATCGCTATACCTACAAAAACTGTAAGCCTGGGGGGAATTATTAGTGGGGGCAAAATATATAAGTGAAGAACTTCCCCCAAACTTACTCTTTTCACTCACCTTCATTCAAAAGATGATTGTCACGCCCCGCTTCCCAAAATACGGAATACGAGGGGTAGACAAGGCCAGCCATGCTCCTACGGTCAAGGAAATGTCCTGCCGTAGTCACACTTCGGCTTCTAGTTTTTCATGGTAAACAGTAAATGATGCACAGGTAATGAGAAGTGCAGTAACTGAAAGATACAATAATATAAACTGACCTGAAGTGGAACAAACGAGAGTAACTCGGAATAGCAAGTCAAGAAGTCTGTGATGCACGTCTAGTTCTGATCCAGGCTAAATCTTCTCCTCACACTGAGCATGCATACTCAGGTCGTCAGAGCGACACAATAGCAATAAAATATATATAAAATCAAGTGACAGTTCTAACTGTTGGAGATAGTGCCCTCAGAGTCAATTATTAGGTCACAGGTACGTGATTGTAATGATTGAGGGAGGACCTATCCCGGTAGGACAGTCTTACTCGAGATGATAGTATGCTATCTGGTTTACCTTTATCATCGTGTACTGTTTTAGGTGACCTAACACGTCGCTATTACACGTTGATAGAGCCCCTAGGATTCTTGCTTGACCACCAGCAGTATGAGGGCGATCATATAAGTGGGAGCTGGGGGTCTACAAGCATATCCTTAAAAGGTCCCTAGTCGTGGGAGTTTCGAGATCGGGCATCGATACTCCATTAGTAGACTAGTGTATACAGTCGAGACCCCGACGAGGGGCGGTGGCCGGTCTCACAAGCCACTGGTGTCAGTTGGATCACCTAAGATGTATACAGGTGCTCATTGGGTTATGAGTACACCGGACAGGACTCGCCGGGAACATGCTAGTTGGTCATATACCAGACGTCAGATGGCAGTTCCCTGGTGACATGTGTGCAGGTTAGTTCATCGACCTGGGGATCGTCATTTGTCTCGTGTGAGTTCCCACTGTACTTTGATTACTACCCTACCACGGCTCAAAGGAGTCGTGCAAACAGGTTTTAGTTGGGTACAGTCCCGAGCCACATGGAGGCAGTGAGCGTATCTTCAGGGGTTCGTCTCTCCCGGTATTGGGGGTGAGGTCGTGCTGTGTCTAGGAGAGCCATTACACAAAGTCCTTGGCCAAGGCAAGGAGATTTACTGGTAGGTATTCCAGTAGTATCTCAGGGTGTTCTGGGCTACACTCCGACACGACTTGTACCGCTTTTGGGGGTCTGACTTTTACCAACCCCCTAGGCCCGCCATGCGATGCTCATAGACGAACGGACCGGACTGCACGGATATTGTCACTGACAGGCTCAGTTGGGTGTCGGGGTGAGCTTCCTCATCGACGTCCCATTTGGTCAGTACCTGGTAGCCCGTCACGTATTGGCTTATACCTCTGACGTGCTAGTGGTTAAATCCACAACCAAGGTGTTGACGAGTCTTTAGAGTCCACCACACTTTCAGTTACTCAAGTTTCGGGCGAAACGCTGTAGAGGCCGTATGGAGATATGGCAGGGTCCGATCAGATACGTGCGGTATTGCACGGATCAGGATCGGACGGTTTGTACTAGTAGCCGTATTGGTTTATGGCAGGGTTCGATCAGATACGTGCGGTATTGCACGGATCAGGATCGAACGGATATTACTAGCCGGCTTTGGTTTAAGCCGATCCTAGT
Organism: Agapanthus africanus; assembly: GCA_030015575.1. NCBI lineage: Eukaryota > Viridiplantae > Streptophyta > Magnoliopsida > Asparagales > Amaryllidaceae > Agapanthus > Agapanthus africanus. The sequence goes on from CM057350.1 coordinate 516,756,219, forward strand.
TTAGTACAGTGTAGATTTTGTCTCTTTGCATTTGTATCCGGTCGGAATACAGATGCGGGTGTGTATGCACAGTATCGGGGTTTTCCTGTAATTTATTACGGGACCAGTTTTCTGGAGTTGCCAGTTTGCATTCCGTTCCGGCCGGTTTTCCTTTGTTCTTTCCCGGCCGGACTTTTCCGATGGAGGGGGTTATTTGCAATTGTGCAAATAACATTTGTGGAGGGGGTTTCTTGTAAAAGATTGATTATGATATCTTTGTTCTCTTTCATCCATTACTTGCTTTAATGTGATTTGAAATGAGTTTGGTGTGATTTGAAATGAAGTATGGTGTATGTTTCCTTGACCTTGGATGTGGTCACCATTTTTTGATCCTACACTCACCTCCCTTTGTTTTTCCTTCCTACCAATTTCCTACTTGATTGGGCCGGCCACATTTTGGTGAGTGAGAGAGAGAATGGTTCATATTTGTATGAGGAAATTTCATGATCTCATTTTTACCTTGCACACATAACCTTCTCACCTCTCCAAAGTTCAATATTCATTCCTCCATCCAAAGGCAACAAACCCCAAAGAGACAAGTAGCCTCTACACTACACTTCCTACAGCATATCTTGGGCACGTCGAGTAGCCGGATTCGTGCCCGAGTTGCCTCGGCATTGAGGTGGGAGCCCGTAAACGAAGAAGGCGATGTGGTGCACTTCCGGCGACGAGGAGGAGACGGGACTTTTCCGCAGGAGATCGGGACCATGACGAGAAGACCGGAGGACTTGGATCGTCGGTATATCTCTAACCCATCTTCTAGTTAGCTTAGACTAGTTTAATGGTTACGATCCGGTTAAAGTGCGCGGTGGTGCCGGTTTGCAAAGTCCGCAAAATTTAAGTTATTCACCGCTTCCGCATTCCGGCGTCGGATTGACGGCCGGGGCGCCGCCGTGCACTTACAGTGGTATCAGAGCCTCGCCATTAACTTAGTCTAGCTTTGTGTAATGTGTTTTTCAGTTCCGATCGATCGAAATGTCCAAAAACCCGTACTTGCCCACGACAGTTTCTGTTGAAAATTTTTGGTCTCGAAAATTTTTTCAGGTTGTAAAATATTGATGTACTGGAAAATCTAAGAGTTCTGTAAAAATTTGACGAAGTAACTCCACAGTTGGAGCGCGGAACCGCCGCGAAAACCCCCTTTGTGCGGCCCTTCCGCCGCGCACTATTCACATCACTTCACCATTTTTTTACAGAGGCCTTCTGGGGTTAAAATATGGGCTTTGGAATATTAAAGTTGGGCCAATTGTTTCTGTGAGTGCTACAGTTTTCTTTGGGGCCCACTTGTTAATTGTTTGATCAATCGGAAATTTTTTAAACACATTTTTCACAGTATTTACATTATATCTGCGACCGTGAATGTCACTCGATCGGTAAATCCGGTCTAACTGCTATAGCCCGGTTAGACGGATTTGCGAACGTGATTTTCACGTTGATGTTCTATGTATTTGCTGTGATGTTGCGGATCGGTCGTGGGGGATAGCCTGGATGCAATGCTAGTACAGTTTTGTTGTATTATGTACATTTGATATTGCGGGGCGAGCGTCCGACATGTGGACTGCCGTCACTGCCTGACTGTATTATTATTTTGGGGCACGACCTGGTTGCGGTCGATGTACCCGGTGTATGTATATTTTACTTTCTGTACTAGGATTGCCCCGCGGAGGGGTGCACGGATAGCCAGGTTCTGGAGGGCAACAAGCCCGCATCTCATGGCATTGAGACGGAGGGGGCTTCACTCTAGGATTGGCGGGCTATTCGCCGCACTCGTAGGGGGTACAGGTTGACCCAGGAGGGGTGCCCAAGTTGCCGGATTCCGTGAAGTGCTGGGTGGTCCATTCACGGCGCTGAAGGGGGCTGCCTCGCTTCAGGTTTTGGCGGGTGACTTGCCGCGCCCGTAGGGGTCTAGGATTTCATTGCACAGGCTATCCACACGACCAGGGGAACGTCGGGTTTCAGCAGTGGCTCTGTGAAACCCGGGGATCCCAGATATCTGTATTGTTTCTGTGATGCTGTTCATTATCTGTGATGTTGCATTTCATTCACGCCTTGAGCGAATATAATATATTGGTATATATATTAGTAGATGTTGTATATGTTTTGCATCCGCGCTAGTCCAGTCCCCGCTCTGTCGTTAGTTAGCTAACCTAACGGGTAATGACGGGACCCAGTGGCGAATGCGGATGGCATATACGTACATCAGTATATTTTCGTTCTTTTTGGTGTGATCAATTGATGGGACTGCATTGATTCGGATCAATGCAAAGTTAAAAACAAACCTAATCTGATGTTGTTGGAACACTTTTCAAAAAGCTGTTATTGCAAGGACGTTCACTTTTGTTTTGCATCGCGGTATTCATTTGGAATATCCTGCTCCTCAGTCGACGAGGCAAGGGCCGAGATCCCTTCACCGGGAGTGACCCCTTGGACAAAAAGTTTGCGTCAGGGCATTAACTTCACTATAGCCGATTACTTTTGCTTTGCACCGTGGTATTCATTTGGAATATCCTGCACCCCATTCTACGGGGAAAGAGCCGAGATCCCTTCACCGGGAGTGACCTCTTTAGCGGAAGTTGTCGTCACTATATTTTCAAAAAGCTATCCGTTCCTTCGACGATATCAAGTTCATTACGTTAAAGGTTTTCGCCAGAAACCATTCGTAGCCCTCCGTCATTTCAGTTAAATATTCGGTAGTATTCAAGCTATGTATTTTGACCTCACGCCAAGGCATAGTGATTGGTAGCTGCCGGGTATTTATCTGTTGCATAGATAGATGCGTTGGTTTGGGACAGTCGTACTACTATTTTGGCCTACGTCAAGGGTATGTACGGGTGGGTTCAGATTAACCTGGATAATGACGGGCAGAACTTGACATGTGACTTATGATATTTTGACCTCACGTCAAGGTCATAAGAGCATGGGGCAGAAATTACATCGGGAGTTTCAAAAGAACTGAAACTTGCCAGATATGCGCATACCTTCTGGAGTGTGATAGCGTGAGCGGATTCCGTCACGTTATCATGCGATGATAGTTGGATCCCGATTCCCACTGATGAGTTGGTTTACTCCTCGGGTGACCCCGACTAATTCTTCTTTAAGGTTTGGAGGAGAATTTGAGGTACAGTGGGAGGTTTCCAGATTAGATAAATTGGTGACCATTCTGATCTAGGTTAGAGTGCACGCTGAGTGTTTCTTTTCTCTCTCTCTTTGGCAGCGACCATTGACCCAACCCCAAGACTTTGACTCAGTGACCAAGTTGACCGAACCTTCTTAACACTGGCTTTTGGATTGTCAGAGTTGCAAACCTCATTGCCACTCCTACTTTTACCCTTTTCTCCAGGACACCCCGTTTTACTACGAACGTCCACTTCCATTGGACAAAACCATCGTATGGTTAGATACGAACTCGAAGGAATTCGAGGATGGTTTCTGGTCCTGGAGAAAACGGATAGGATTATTCAGTTGTCTTTTCTTTTCACCCTCTCTCAGGTTGCGAGTACTCCTTAGTTTAGGAGTAGTACACCTATTATGCAAATTGGATAGTCTTCTTCCAAACCATAGGCTGGTGCCGACCGGTAGGGAATGAAGAAAACCAGTTAGCCTAAACGGTATACAGAAGGTATTAAGTTCAGACAAAGAAAGAGATTAGTAAGAGGGCAAAGTAAGTTGCGACTGCTATTCACGACCAAACCAAGTATTTCTTCGCCAATCCTAAATCACCTTTGTATTTCTCCAGGACACTCCGTATCACTACGAAGATCCCATTTTATTGGATAATCCATCGTATGGTTATATACGAACTCGAAAGGAACTTGTTCCAGTTCGAGGATGGATACTGGTCCAAGAGAAATAGGAATAAGGTTTATTCGGTTGTCTTTTATCTTCACCTTCTCTCGCATTGCGAGTGCTCCTAGGACTAGGACAGTACACCCATTATGCTTATTGGATAGTCTTCTTCCAAACCATAGGCTGGTGCCGAACGGTAGGGAAGGAAGAAAACCATTTGGCCTAAGGGGTGTGCAGAAGGTAATGACTAAAGACATATAAAGGGATTTGGAGAGGTGGCAAAGAATTATACGGTTATAGTTGTGAATCTGGATAATGGTAGAGGCATTACTAGGAATACCAGGGTACCCCAACGAGACATTTCGATGTTTCAGTTTCACTGTGTACTGTTAAAAGAAAACTGATTTCCCGATTAGACACTCACTCCAGGGTATGTATTTACCAGGTATGATTCTCACATCTGTATGGTTTTACAGATGCTGAGTGGGAGTAAGTTATTGGGAATTGGGTGATCATCCTCATTATATCGGGATTCGATGTAATCAGTGATATTTGAGGAAGTCACCTGGGTTGTTTGCCGGACGGCAATCATTTGGTTTTGAATATCCGCGGTTATGCACCAATTTCAAATTGATATATCTGTACGTCTATTTTCATAGAGTGAGATATACCTTTTGATATTATGTCGATGACATTTACCTATATCAGTGGATGGTTAGGTAAGGAGCATTAAATAGCGGTGTAATTCTTCTTAACCATAAGTACAGTTTTCAACCTACGACGCACAGTGAATGAGTTGTCAGACTCAAGGGACTTATACAGAGTATTGTATGTTGTCCAGTGTCCATTAGGACAGAGGGGTTGGTCCTCATACTATATTCTGTTTACTTATGACTTCTCTAGTTTTTAGACCGGTGTTTCGTGGAAACACAGGGTCCGAATTTTGAGAAGTTACAGGTATTTGAATAGAGTAGAGAACCAGGTGTAGCAAGTATCGGGATTCTTCAAAGAGATCGAAGATGTAGATACTTGTGGTATTCAGTTGAAAGTGATGATTAAGAGAACTTGCTTCTCTTTCAGGTTACTCATAATTGGAAGTGTTCCTAAGTTGAGTAACGCTGATCCGTCTCCTTCCATTTAGTTGACATGCGCTGGGGACAGCTGCATGATTTGAATCTGGTTCAATTAAATCAGTGCCTCTGTTTCTATATTGGATATAGAACAGTTCATATCTTAACGATGTTAAGGTACGGGGAGTTGTCCGGTTTATGATTAAAACCAGACACTGGACAACTCAAGGCACGTTTCTGTAATGGCTGTTTGTGGGTTGACCCAGGCTATGACGAGGGTTGACTTTCTACCATCTGGATGAACAATAGCGATATTGTTCTAGACTCGCCACAGTTTTATTAAAAATGGACTTTTTCAGAAAACAGTAGTGGGAGTATGGTAGAACTGGAAGTGATTCCAGAACCACAAACGATTACTGAAGATTTGATAAGGAACCTAAAGATTCAATCTGGATTGACATTCCATTGGCCACTCCGCAGATATGGTGGGTAACTTCAGGCACCCGAGAGGTACTACAGTAGCCTCAAGGACGGTTACAGGGAAGTTCTTGTTTACCCAAAATTACCATTGCTGTTGTTCCAGGCTGCGAGACCCGGCAGGAGGATGAGTATAGCGTCGTTCTAAACTTGCTTTAGAAGTGTACGTCTATATGACTCTGCCAGAGGGTTGTCGTAGTCAGTGGGAGCAGCGGAAGCATTGGTGGACAGGTAGCTTATATCTATTTATAGACTAGAGCAGATGTAGCGGAGATAGATCATCTATTTCTGATGTGACAGTCATGGGTTTGACTTCATCAGAAAAGGGGATGGATCTGTTGAGAAGGTAGTAGGGTGTGATGTCCTGGTATCTGGATGACATACACAGAATAGGAAAAGAAACTCCTACACTACAATCGGTTGTACTTTGGTCGTCACACAGTTGTTTCTCCACATAGGAATTGGGTATTATATCAGACATACTGGTTACTAGATCTATGGTTTTAGATCTAGATTTGGGTGGTTTCCCAATCAGGGTACTTGACAGCATTCTAAGAGTATTTAGGATGGACGACTCCTGGCACGGTAGTGTACCTGTAGGTAATGGAGTCACCCTCTCCAAAGGTGTCTTACAGACTAAAGGGGAGAGGGACGTGCATGATTGGCAGATCACTTGCTTAGGCAATTGAGTCAATCATGAGATGTCAAGTACCACACCAGATGTTGTTCTTGCACTAGATGCAATAAGTTGATATTGATCCAATCCTGGAGAAACAGTCGGAAGCAGTTTTAGAACATAAGTGGATGTTCTAGGGATATGATAACGACAGCCTCATTCGGGAGACAGTTATCATTCCAGGCTTCCAAGGTGACATGGACGACAAGGAGGTTGTCAGAGTTATAGTTTTCCTTCTGATGAGGGGCAGTATTTTGGACAGGTGGTCCAAGGCAATACTGAGGGTGGCATGGCGCAGGATACTGATTAAGTTCAGTTGACGATACAGTCTAAGAAGTTTGGATTTGGAGTTCATTTATGAGCTAAGTCCCATCAGACATCCAGACACATTCTAAGACAGGTATTGCTCATTTCGGGAGATGGGTTTCTCCGCGAACATGAGATATAGAGAGACATGGAAGGAAACAACAAAGCGGATCCACTCACTGAGGCTATTCCTCGAACGCAATAGTTCCGCAAACGAGCTTTGTGAGACTGACTAGTAGAGGAGTTGGATGTTCGGTATCACACGGGCTGTGAGTATGCGACATCGCAATAATTAGCCTTGAGTGCAAGTGGGAGATTGTTGGAGATAGTGCCCTCAGAGTCAATTATTAGGTCACAGGTACGTGATTGTAATGATTGAGGGAGGACCTATCCCGGTAGGACAGTCTTACTCGAGATGATAGTATGCTATCTGGTTTACCTTTATCATCGTGTACTGTTTTAGGTGACCTGACACGTCGCTATTACACGTTGATAGAGCCCCTAGGATTCTTGCTTGACCACCAGCAGTATGAGGGCGATCATATAAGTGGGAGCTGGGGGTCTACAAGCATATCCTTAAAAGGTCCCTAGTCGTGGGAGTTTCGAGACCGGGCATCGATACTCCATTAGTAGACTAGTGTATACAGTCGAGACCCCGACGAGGGGCGGTGGCCGGTCTCACAAGCCACTGGTGTCAGTTGGATCACCTAAGATGTATACAGGTGCTCATTGGGTTATGAGTACACCGGACAGGACTCGCCGGGAACATGCTAGTTGGTCATATACCAGACGTCAGATGGCAGTTCCCTGGTGACATGTGTGCAGGTTAGTTCATCGACCTGGGGATCGTCATTTGTCTCGTGTGAGTTCCCACTGTACTTTGATTACTACCCTACCACGGCTCAAAGGAGTCGTGCAAACAGGTTTTAGTTGGGTACAGTCCCGAGCCACATGGAGGCAGTGAGCGTATCTTCAGGGGTTCGTCTCTCCCGGTATTGGGGGTGAGGTCGTGCTGTGTCTAGGAGAGCCATTACACAAAGTCCTTGGCCAAGGCAAGGAGATTTACTGGTAGGTATTCCAGTAGTATCTCAGGGTGTTCTGGGCTACACTCCGACACGACTTGTACCGCTTTTGGGGGTCTGACTTTTACCAACCCCCTAGGCCCGCCATGCGATGCTCATAGACGAACGGACCGGACTGCACGGATATTGTCACTGACAGGCTCAGTTGGGTGTCGGGGTGAGCTTCCTCATCGACGTCCCATTTGGTCAGTACCTGGTAGCCCGTCACGTATTGGCTTATACCTCTGACGTGCTAGTGGTTAAATCCACAACCAAGGTGTTGACGAGTCTTTAGAGTCCACCACACTTTCAGTTACTCAAGTTTCGGGCGAAACGCTGTAGAGGCCGTATGGAGATATGGCAGGGTCCGATCAGATACGTGCGGTATTGCACGGATCAGGATCGGACGGTTTGTACTAGTAGCCGTATTGGTTTATGGCAGGGTTCGATCAGATACGTGCGGTATTGCACGGATCAGGATCGAACGGATATTACTAGCCGGCTTTGGTTTAAGCCGATCCTAGTTTAGTACAGTGTAGATTTTGTCTCTTTGCATTTGTATCCGGTCGGAATACAGATGCGGGTGTGTATGCACAGTATCGGGGTTTTCCTGTAATTTATTACGGGACCAGTTTTCTGGAGTTGCCAGTTTGCATTCCGTTCCGGCCGGTTTTCCTTTGTTCTTTCCCGGCCGGACTTTTCCGATGGAGGGGGTTATTTGCAATTGTGCAAATAACATTTGTGGAGGGGGTTTCTTGTAAAAGATTGATTATGATATCTTTGTTCTCTTTCATCCATTACTTGCTTTAATGTGATTTGAAATGAGTTTGGTGTGATTTGAAATGAAGTATGGTGTATGTTTCCTTGACCTTGGATGTGGTCACCATTTTTTGATCCTACACTCACCTCCCTTTGTTTTTCCTTCCTACCAATTTCCTACTTGATTGGGCCGGCCACATTTTGGTGAGTGAGAGAGAGAATGGTTCATATTTGTATGAGGAAATTTCATGATCTCATTTTTACCTTGCACACATAACCTTCTCACCTCTCCAAAGTTCAATATTCATTCCTCCATCCAAAGGCAACAAACCCCAAAGAGACAAGTAGCCTCTACATTACACTTCCTACAGCATATCTTGGGCACGTCGAGTAGCCGGCTTCGTGCCCGAGTTGCCTCGGCATTGAGGTGGGAGCCCGTAAACGAAGAATGCGATGTGGTGCACTTCCGGCGACGAGGAGGAGACGGGACTTTTCCGCAGGAGATCGGGACCATGACGAGAAGACCGGAGGACTTGGATCGTCGGTATATCTCTAACCAATCTTCTAGTTAGCTTAGACTAGTTTAATGGTTACGATCCGGTTAAAGTGCGCGGTGGTGCCGGTTTGCAAAGTCCGCAAAATTTAAGTTATTCACCGCTTCCGCATTCCGGCGTCGGATTGACGGCCGGGGCGCCGCCGTGCACTTACACTAACAGTGGTAATGGATATGAATAACAGTAAATCAACGACAGCATGAATATGAATGTGCAGTAATCAATGCAGCGGAACAGTAAATCAGTATAACGATATGTCACGTATGCCACACAGTATATAAGGAATAAAATGCCAGTATCCCTATCAGTCTCTAAGTCTCACTATACAGGTCACTAAGCCTATCGTCAGTCCAAGTGTGAGAGTCAACCACTCGCGAGTGTCCTCCACCCAAGGGTAGAACCCAAGGGCAAGGGACCACGGGCCCAACATGTAACAAGAATATCACGGTGTATATATCACGTACCCTGTAAATCTCCATATAACTCCCTAAATATAAGCCGGCATGGGACTCCCGAGATTCTGTTGAACTCACACTTAAACTACCCCACACTCCGTGGTCTACATCAAACGCTAACCATAACCCTAAATACTAAGAACTGGAGACAGGGCATCCATCAAGCACGTCCCGACTAATACCTAAGATAAATGGCAGTGTCGGATGTCTTATCTGTGACACCCGTGCAAGCGCTTCCATAAGTGTCCCATACCACTTATAGTCACACGTACACGCATCCCACAGACGTCGACAATGCAATAGAATAATAGGGTCACTGATTGTGTACAAGTACGTATCACTTTCACTTATTCACGGATACACGAACACAGACGTACTTGCCACAATCACCACTAAAATCTAACACTGGGTAAATGCACGACATAACTAGGTAATCACTGCAATGATAGGAGTATGATATGATACGTAAACAGTATATGAAGCACGATCAAGATGTCATAAAAACAGTATTCTATCACTTGCACAATTTATCATAAAAAGTACGTGTATAATTTAGCGAAACGATAAACAGGTGGTATTTAGTATGTTCAGTTAGCCATCCATCTAATGTGGTTTCAAGCCAATCGGGTTCCAGGATCAATAGTTATAACCATTTCATTTTAAGCGCTCGTGGCTGGAAATCCGGTTTCAGAATCAGATGTCCGTTTCGCAAAGCATTTTAATCCCAGTTGGGATAATAATTTAGCGACGCTACAGTTGAATGAATTCTAGGTTTTTCAGTAAGGTTTTCAACGTAACAGACGGATCTTCAATCGCATTTGCACGTCGGGAAATATACAATGTTTAACCCTAATATGTCAATTCTGATTCCGTCAGGACTGTTATGCGTCCCGATCTATTAAATTACAGATTAAATATCAAATGATGATGAAACATGATGAAACCAATTGTGTTGTCTAGCTAACAGATTTATCTATAGTGAACAGTGGAGTTCCGCAACCTACGAGTTAAGGAAATCCTGTGGTATCCAATACGGAACAGAAAGCAACGACTGGAGTCGCTCTGGACTGCAGTCCAGAGTCGCACTCCGATCCGAATGTCATCACAGTTTAAAATACAGAAATGTCTGGAAACTGGTATAGGGTTATAGTTCGTCGAGTTGGCTTCGATTTGAGCCCTCGAAGGCACCAATCCAGTGTGTATATAATTTATGGTGAATTTAACGGTTTTCAGGTGCAATAGAATTACAGTTTTATGATTAAACTTGGGGGTAGTTGTTTTAGTCGTTAACGATCAAATTATCCAACGAAATTCATACACTAAGTTCAAAACCATACGGGCCAAACAAAACTATTTAGTTCCGCCAAATTGGGAAAGGTTTCCCATTGGGAACACACGTCGAGCACGTTATGGCACATAATCAGTTTAAATTTGCAACTTTATAATCTATGTATTTAGTGATTGTACCATAAGTAAATAGCATGTAAGCAAGTAAAAACTTGTCTGGAGACCTGTCGACAAAGGTACGACAGCGGCAGCGGCACGATCGCGACACACGCGCGGCTCGGCACTTGACTTGGCTCGAACACGAGTCTCAGCAACGGCGGCTCGCAGTTTGGTGGTCGGGACTCGGCTGTGAAACTTGGCCCTTGTGCGTCAAGGGTTCGACGATGGGTGATGATGACGATGGTGAGAGTGTTAGAGAGAGAGAGAGAGAGAGAAAGTTAGAGAGTGTGAGAAAGAAACAGAGAGGGTAGTGATGGGGAGAGAGAGAGAGATGCAGGGTGAGAGAGGGATGCAGGGAGAGAGGGCAGTGGGATAGGAAGAGAGAGAGAGAGAGACAGAGGAAGTTGGAGAGAGAGAGAGAGTGAGTGAACTGAGAGAGAGAGGGAATGAGGACAGAGAGAAAGTGAGAGAGAGTTAGAGGGAAGGGAGAAGCAGTGAGAGAGAGAGAGTGAAAGAGAGATTGCCGGGAGAGGGGAAGAGATCTGAGATCGAGAGAGAGAGAGGGAGTCGAGGATGGTGGCGTCGGTGACGATGATGATGACGATGGGGTCGACGTCGAGAGGTGGCAGGGGTGGAGCTCGGGAGTAGGGGTTCTGTGAGGTGCCGGCGGCGATGGGTGCTGGGTGATGGTGGCCGAGAAGAGAGAGTGGTGAGGAGACGAGGTTGGGCGAGGGGATTTAGCTCGGTGGGGGTGTCGTCGTCGTCGTCGTCATCGAGGAAAATGGGTGCAGGGACTCGACTGGGGGTGCTCGGGTCGGGAGTGTAGCGAGAAGGGGAGGAAAACGAGAACGAGGGAGGGAGCGAGCGAGGAAGAGGGAGTAGTGGGTATAGGAGAGAGGGTCGTGGGGGAAAACGCGCGCGTCGTGGGTAACGCTCGCGCGAGTGAGGGCGGCGGCGGAGGGAGCGAATCGCGCGCGGAGGGGAGAGAGCCGTTAGAGATTTAAAGAAGAGGAACAGTGGCGGGTCGGGTCGAAGCGGGTGCGGGCGAGGAGTGACACAGGCCGGGCCTGGGGATTAATATAAGGAAAAAAACAATTGGGAAATTTAGGGGAGTGGGCCGGGGCCAAGGAAAATGATGCTGGGCTCGTAAATTAATTCCCTTTTGTTAAATGAAGTGGGCTGAGGGTTAGCGTGGGCCGGGATTTTTATGAAGGAATTTATTAAAAGAGATGTGGACTGAGGAATGCTAACGGGCTGGGGATTTTATTAAGGAAAATTAAATTTGAATTGAAAAGAAACAAAGAGGAAATGGGCCGGCTGGAGGGAAAAGAAAAGTAAATGAATTAAAGGGAATTGGGAACGGGCCAGGTTGGAATGTATTTTGAGGAAAAATAGGAAATTAAGAGAGTGGGCCGGGAGCTTGGGCTGTAAAAGAAAATAAGGTTGGGTTTAAGATTTTAAATAAGAGAAGTGGGCTGTGCTGGGGTTCCAAAATGAAAATAATAAGAGAATGGAGAAACTAAAGAAGCCGGGCTGCGGGGCTAGGGGAAAGGCTGAGTTTGGGTTAAAAGAAATTCTTTTTAGGTTTCGGATAAATAAAGTTATAAATAGAATAAATAAGATTATAAAATAGTAGAATACAGATCTTGGTATAAAGAGGGCTGGGTATTACAATGATGCAGTGATATACTGGATATGAAGGTGAGACGGAGGAATTTTAATCCAAATAAAATGGCTCTTGTAAGAACAAGAGCTCCTCCGTGGGGTCAGTGAAAAAATACGGCTTTAGTCTATGTCCATTCACTTTGAAAAAGGTGCCGTTTTTGACATTTTCTACTTCTACTGCCCCGTGCGGGTATACAGACCGCACAACAAAAGGTCCCTTCCACCAAGATCGAAGCTTACCCGCGTGAAGGTGTAATCGTGAATCATAAAGAAGGACTTGTTGACCAGGTGAAAATGTTTTCCTCAAAATGTTTTTATCGTGAAAAACCTTAGTCCTATTCTTTACAATTACAGCGTTATCATAAGCTTTATCGCGGAGTTCGCTTAGCTCATTTAGTTGCAGCTTCCGAAAGTTGCAGGCTTCTTTTAGATCAAAGTTTATTTCTTTAATAGCCCACAATGCTTTATGCTCAATCTCGACGGGTAAATGACATGCTTTCCCAAACACTATTCTATATGGAGACATCCCTAGGTCGGTCTTATATGCAGTCCTGAATGCCCAAAGAGCATCCGTCAGTTTGGTCGACCAGTCTTTTCTATTTTTAGCAACAGTTTTCTCCAGGATAAGTTTGATTTGTCTGTTTGAGATTTCAGCTTGCCCGCTTGTTTGGGGATGATAGGGTGTAGAAAGTCGGTGGTTGATTGAGTATTTTCGCATCAGAGTCTCGAAAGACCTGTTCCAGAAATGTGTCCCATTATCGCTAATAATAGCGCGTGGGTGTCCAAATCGCGAGAAGATATTCTCTTTTAAGAACTTAATGACAACTTTCTTGTCATTAGTGCGACATGGAATGGCTTCTACCCACTTTGAGACGTAATCAACCGCCAGCAGTATGTACAAATTCCCAAAGGAGTTGGGAAAGGGACCCATAAAATCAATGCCCCAAACATCGAATATTTCAACAACCAGAATGGGTTGCTGAGGCATTTCATTTCTCCGGGATATTCTACCCGTGTACTGACACTGTGTACAGGTTTTGCAATACTCAAATGCGTCCTTGAATAAGGTCAGCCAATAAAATCCACATTGCAAAACTTTCTCCGCCGTCTTTTTAGGACCGAAGTGACCCCCACAGGCCTGATCATGACAAAAAGAAAGAACACTCTTGAACTCTTTTTTCGGGACACACCGGCGAATGATCTGATCAGGACAATATTTAAACAGATATGGATCATCCCAGTAAAAGTGTTTTACTTGGGATAGAAAACGGTATTTGTCCTGTTTTGACCAATCGCTGGGTATAAGTCCCGTGACAAGATAGTTCACAATATCCCTGAACCATGGTTCAGCGGATACGTTCAAGAGTTGTTCATCAGGGAACGAATCATTGATCGGCAGGGTCACAGGGGAAGAAATGATGCGTGAAAGATGGTCAGCTACTACGTTTTCACATCCTTTCTTATCTTTGATAACAAGATCAAATTCTTGTAACAGTAGGATCCAACGTATTAGTCGACCTTTTGCATCTTTCTTCGCCAGAAGATGTTTTAAAGCGGAATGGTCAGTGTACACAACTATAGATGAGCCAATTAGGTAAGGCCTGAATTTTTCTAATGCAAATACAACCGCTAAAAGTTCTTTCTCGGTGGTTGTATAGTTGATTTATGCATCGTTCAGGGTCTTACTTGCATAGTAGATCACGTGTGGCATCTTTTCGATGTGCTGTCCTAAGACTGCACCTACTGCAAAGTCGGATGCGTCACACATCAGCTCAAAGGGGTAGTCCCAGTTTGGCGATGATAGCACGGGGGCTGTAGTGAGTGAGTGTTTAAGTGAGTCGAAAGCTGTCTCGCAGTCCGAGTCAAAATGGAAGGTCGTATCCTTGGCCAGGAGAAGAGTTAAAGGTCTAGCAATTTTGCTAAAATCCTTGATGAATCTCCTATAAAAGCCCGCATGGCCAAGGAAAGATCGAATATCTTTGACGCTTTTAGGATGAGGGAGCTTTTGAATGACATCTATCTTAGCTCTGTCAACCTCAATGCCTTTCTGTGATATAACATCTCCAAGTACAATTCCTTCTTGGACCATAAAATGGCATTTTTCCCAGTTCAAAGTCAAGTTCTTCTCTTTGCAATGAGTAAGAACAGCGTCAAGATTCGATAGGCAATCAGAAAAAGAGTCTCCAAAAATCGAGAAATCGTCCATAAAGATCTCCAGAAAATTCTCTACCATATCAGAGAATATCCCTATCATACACCGCTGAAAAGTAGCGGGAGCATTGCATAACCCAAAGGGCATGCGACTGTAAGCAAAGGTACCAAAAGGACAAGTAAAAGTGGTTTTATCTTGATCCTTTTTGGCGATGGGGACCTGATTATAGCCTGAGTATCCGTCCATAAAGCAATAATACTCTCGTCCCGCTGAGCGTTCCAGCATTTGATCAATGAATGGTAGAGGAAAGTGGTCTTTCTTCGTGGCAGCATTGAGTTTTCTATAATCAATACATACACGCCACCCAGTTTGGGCGCGTGTCTGAATCAACTCATTTGCCTCATTGGTTATAACAGTGATGCCGGATTTCTTAGGAACGACATGTATATGACTCACCCATTGGCTATCGGAGATGGGGTATATAATACCATTATCTAAGCATTTGACGATCTCTTTCATCACCGCTTCCTTCATGACGGGATTCAACCGTCTCTGTGGTTCTCGGGTTGGTCTGGCATCATCTATCACATGTATATGATGTTCAACTATCAAGGGACTAATCCCTTTGATGTCCGCCATACTCCAACCAAACGCCTCTTTGTTAGATCTCAATACCGATAAAAGTGCATTCTCTTGCTCTGATGCAAGAGAAGCGGATATGATAACCGGTAAAAACTCATTCTCACCTAAATATGCATATTTAAGGTGATAAGGTAAAATTTTGAGATCTAATGTGGGCGGAGAAATAATAGAAGGAGGGATCATCGAATGATTCTTGGAGTTACAAAGAAGCTCAGAGCCTGTGAAAGATACAGACTCGGGTGGAGTAAAGTCAGGAGTGCAGGACTCAAGTGTAGAAAAAGTGTCCTCACTAAGATCATGTGTAAGATCAAGCAGAGATGTGGTAATGTCGTCGAGATCTAAAAAGCAAAGATCCTCAGCTCCACAACTATCAGGAGCGATCTCGTGGACATAGCACACATCTAGAATATGAGCAGAGGGTTCTGATGGCTGACTTCCAACTTTGTAGATATTAAGTTCAATGGTCATATTTCCAAATGATAAGTTCATTGAACCATTTCTACAGTTTATAACAGCATTGGAAGTGGCAAGGAAAGGACGACCCAGAATCACCGGAATTTGGCCCCGGGGGTTTGCTACAGGCTGTGTATCGAGTACAATGAAGTCTACAGGGAAAACAAATTCCCCGACCTTTATCAACACATTCTCTAGTTCACCCCTTGGTTTGGTGATTGAACGGTCTGCCATTTGGAGAGTGCAGTGAGCAGGTTTCAGCTCTCCAATCCCTAATTGCTCATATACCGAATATGGAAGTAGGTTAACACTTGCGCCAAGGTCTAAAAGAGCACGATTTATGTTTTTACCCCCAATAGAAATCGATATTATAGGACATCCTGGGTCCTTACGTTTCTTTGGTAGCTGTGGGATAAAAGCAGTGCTAATATTATTAGACATGAAGACCTTCTTCGGCACTTGAGTCTTCCTCTTCCTAGTGCAAAAATCCTTAAGAATTTTCGCATAAGCGGGGACTTGCTGAATAGCATCTAGGAGAGGGATATTGATGTTAACCTGTTTGAACATTTCTATAATTTTCTCCATATGAGAACTCGTTCTGTTAGCCCTTAACCGATTCGGGTAAGGTGCTTTCGCAATGAGCGTCGGGTCCATCATAGGAGAAGGAAGAGGGGGTAGACGAGATCCCAAAAGAGATGTGGGGACCGTCTGTGGAGAACTAGAAGGGTTGTACTGAGGTGTCGAGCCTAGTGGGAAATGGAGAATAGGCTCGCGAGAAGGTGGTGTGGTAGAAGAAGGATCAGAAGGAGAAGTGTGTGTGTGAGGAAAGGTCTCAGCCGGGGTGTTGATATGATTTTCAATATCATCAATTCCTTCCCCGACATGATTGTTCAGCACACTTCCCGATCTCAACGTTGTGACGGCATTTACATTGTAATGCCCAGGATTCTGTAGGGGTTGAGAGGGAAGTTTCCCTTTTTCTCTCGCACTCATTTCGGCTTTAAGTCGTGCGATTTCAGCTTCCATCGTTCTGATACTCTCAGCTTGGGATGCTGAGTTTTTCTTTATCTCACTGACGGAAGATCTAACCTCAGTCGAAACCTCTATGAAATTTGACAAAAGTGATTTCATGGTTTGAGTGAATTGAGAGAATTCGTCAGAACAGGACAACTGCATAGGATTAGACTGTGCAGGAGCGTTGACCTGATTTTGAAAGTTTTATGACTGGTAGGGGTGCTGAGTGAGTTGAAGGGGTTGCTGTTGTGGTGGAGGAAGAGCCCTTTGAAATTGATTCGTGTTTGGTACCGTGTTTTGAGATTGGTTTTGGTTCCAAGCGAAATTCGGGTGATTCCTCCAACCCTGATTGTACGTGGAAGAATATGGATCGTTTCGAGGTCTTTGAAATGCGGCATTAGAATGCTCGTGACCTTGAAACGCAGAGTTTAATGGACATTCTTCCGTTAAATGAGACGGATCAGAACAGCACCCACAAACAGTTTTGGGGAGCGACACCGGGTTTAGGGAGGCTGCTGCAAATTTGTGTTCCATAGCGTCGAGCTTCTTTTGCATTCTTGCCATCTCAGCTCGAACACCTATGGACACATCTATTTGGTGTACGCCACCCCTATTCAATGATTGGGTTCCACTCTCCCACTGTAGTGATTTTTCAGCGAACTCTTCTAAATACTTCCAACCTTCCCCATCATCTTTGGTCATAAAAGTACCTTGACACATGTTTTCAAGGCTCTATTTAGTGTTTGGATTAATGCCCTCATAAATGATTCGGCAAAACTCCCATCTCGGGATGCCGTGATGAGGACACTGAACCAATAGATCCTTGAAACGTTCAAAGCATTTTGAAAATGGTTCAGTAGGGAGCTGGGCAAATTGATTCAGTTCGCTACGGATTCGAGCTGTCTTTTGTATTGGGTAAAATTTCTTAAGGAATGCCGCGACGAATTCTTCCCAATTCGTTATAGAGTGTGCGGTAGTGTTATATAGCCACTTCTCGGCTATATCGCACAAAGTAAATGGAAGAAGTCGTAGACGCATCGCATCCACTGAAAGTTGTGACGTACCCATCATTGCGCATACGTTTTCAAATTTGGTAATGAAAACGTAAGCGTCCTCAGTCTCGAGTCCGTGGAATTTGGGTAAAAGATTGATGTATTGGGGTTTAATTTCAAAGTTATCCCTATTGGCTGGTGGTGTGGATAAGCAGGTCGAAAGAGGACCTCGAATAGGGTAACACCTCTCTTGGAGAGAGATGCGGGGTGGATTCTGCGCACCAACGGACGGCGGCAGATTAGGGTTAAAGAAGTTTGATGGATTCGGATCCATCGGAGTGGGTGTGGTAGTGGGTAAAGAAAAGGTAAATGGAGAAATATCGACTTCGGAGTCGATAAAGGGTACGCGGACTAAACGGGCACTAGAATCCCGTGTCCAGCCTATCTTGCACTAAAAAGGGTTAGTACAAGTGGCAGCGTTGACTTATAATTAGGGGTAAATGAATGCGTTGACTAAAGAGGGATTTTTCCAAGATGGTTTACAAGTGAGCCTAGGGTCTTATTTATAGATCTCCCAAACCCTAGGTCTAGGTTTGAAAATTACAATTCCCTCCAAAAGTTTGTTGAGGCTTCTAGAAGGAGTTTGTTAGGAGCTGGCTTAGGGTTTAAGCTAGGGTTTAGGGAGAAGTTTCTAGAATGATAGGCTAGTTTAGTGTTGATTCCAAAGCTTGCTGATCTGGCAGAAGTCTCTGGAGTCTTCTGGAACTTGAAGTATATGAGCTGAATGAGGGCCCTGAGTGAAGAATTTTGATGCAAAGATCAGGTGCTGACGTGGTAAGACGGCCGCGGAACCGCGGTGCAAGCAGGCTCCGGCCGCGGTTCCGCGGCCATGTTGGAAGCTTGGTCTATGGTCTTTTTGCAGTGGTCTTGGGCTAACATTCTGGGCTTCATCTGATGTATTGATTTGTATTTGTCCCTTTGGATTGATACCAGAACTGAAATCATTGAGTTGGCGTAATGTTTGATCGGTACCATATAAATTTTGGCCTTTCTTCTGGATTTTCCTGCACAGATCTCAAAACAAGTGTTGGGCAATATAGGGATGATGCGATACCATGAAATGCAGTCAATTTCCCTAGAAATGCCGGTTTAAGAGTCTAATACATGCAATCTGATATTTTGCGACAGTTTTGCTAATATGTAAAATATGAATACCGTACACTTCTAAATAAGTGCAAATGATAGGGAAATTGCCGTGCTAAAAATACAATATTTTCGACTGATCATCGCCCGTAAGGCGTGGATTAGTCCAAATCCGTATTTTCTTAGATTTGGGTTTGGGGTTGGGTTTAAGGATACGTTAGTCTCATTTGAGACTAAGATCAACTTAAACGTTTATTAAGAATACGTTAGTCTAATTTTAGACTAAGATCAACTTAACAGGATCATTTAGATCCAACAAAAGAGCATTTGAATTCTATTGTTTAGTTTAAGGACATTGCGGTCGATTACCAG
Source organism: Agapanthus africanus (assembly GCA_030015575.1). Taxonomy (NCBI): domain Eukaryota; kingdom Viridiplantae; phylum Streptophyta; class Magnoliopsida; order Asparagales; family Amaryllidaceae; genus Agapanthus; species Agapanthus africanus. Next base: position 516,775,281 of record CM057350.1, read on the forward strand.
TTTAAGGACATGGTGGTCCAAGGTTAAGGACATCATAGTCCATGAGTTTAAGGAACCCACAGTCCAAGCTTAAGGACATCATAGTCCATGGGCTTAAAGACCCCACAGTCCAGTTTAAAGACTTCATAGTCTATAAAATGTATGGTTGTCGGGACCCGTCACCTCTCTAAAGACGTTGAAGGATTACAACGACAAATATCCGAGGAGTAAAGAGATATACCCTCGAACCAGTGTGAGTTGGTTGAAAGATCTGTAGTCCAATTTGGGACTGAGATCTGTTAAATATTCATGAGAAGGTGGGCTCAGTTAACATAAGTTGAGGACTTATGACCAATATTGGGCTAAGTCCAATAAATGTTTAACATTTCCTTATTCTGGCTATTGAGCCTATATTTGAGCTTGGCCCTTCTGACAATATTTTTGTCTTGTATTGGATGCAGAGCTTTCATCAGAACAATTTATTTTCTGACAGCGCAACACGTGGCGCTCTAGGCGCTTTGCGCCAGTTAGAGAGCGCAGTGCGCTTCTGCGAAGTAGCGCACACAAGAAGGACACGTGTCGCGCTTGGCGCTAAGCGCCAGATGATGGGCGCATTGCGCCAGTTTATGAGCGATGAGCGCTAGTCCATGAGCGCGTTGTGTTTTCAATTTAGTGGCGCACACGTGAGTGACACGTGGTGAGCTTGGCGCTAAGCGCCAGCCCATGATTTAGGGATATTTCCCACCGTTGGATCTTTGATCCTAGGGCTTCTCTTTTACAGAAGGCAATCTTCTTGTTTTTAACAAGATCGAAAAATCTTTCCATAACAGAATTTTAATTCTGATTAATTAATGATTTATCATTATTATTAGATCTTTTGATCTAACGGTGGGGAATTTTATAATTCCAGCGCTAGCGCATCCGTGCTTTGCACGTGGTGCGCTGCTCAGAGCGCAGCGCACTTTGCACTAGCGCACTATTTCCCCCAATTAGAGCAAAGCTCTGTTGAAATTCAAAATTCAAAATTTTGAAGCAACGCTTCAAATCCCGGGCGCAACGCGCCACGTGTCTGGCGTGGACGCATCAGCGCAGCGCCCAAGGCAGCGCACCCAATCAGAGCAAAGCTCTGTTTTAAACAAAATTAAATGAAGCAACGCTTCAGTTGCGCAAGTACTGCGCTGCGCGACACGTGTCAGCGCAGATGCGCTGCGCTGTGCGCTGCGCGACACGTGTCAGCGCTGCGCGACACGTGTCAGCGCAGAGGCGCTAGCGCAGTTGCGCTGCTCTGTGCGCTGCGCGACACGTGTCTGCGCTGCGCGACACGTGTCAGCGCAGAGGCGCTAGCGCAGTTGCGCTGCTCTGTGCGCTGCCCGACATGTGTCAGCGCTGCACGACACGTGTCACGCGCTGGGGCATTTGCGCCAGACAGAATAAAGATTTTAAAGAAATCTTTTTGTTCTTGTTAAAACAAGAAGATTTTCTTCTTTAAAACAGAAGCTCTTGGATCAAAGATCCAACGGTGGAGAAAATTCCCCAAATCACTCAAAGAAAGATCTCTTTAACAAAATTAACTAATTTATGGGCACAATAAAAAGGACCCTAAGCCTCAATTCAAAGGCATCAACATTTTTCAGAAAAAAAAAGAGAACTCTGAAGAACTCCTCAAGAACAATAAAGGTAGAAAGTCTTTAGAGAAAAGAGAAAGTTCTCTTATAAACAGATCATAGATCTAAAAAACAAGATCAATGATCTTTAATAAAAACAAAAAAATAAAATAGTGCTTTGCACTTTTTTATGAACCTTTGGTTCTCTGAGATAAGAAAGACAAGAAAAATTTATTTTTTCTTTGATCTAAATTAGATCAAAAAATCAAATAGTGCTTTGCACTTCTGTTCTTGAATCTAAAAGATTCTTAGTGCTTTGCACTTCCAAATTGCGCTGTTGCGCTCTTGAGAAAGCGACACGTGTCAACATCTGAACTACTTGCGCTATGCGCTTTAAGATAGAGTTTTGCTCTCTGTAATTGGCGCAATTCACCAGAGTGCGCCCCGTGTCAGCAGCGCAGCGCACTAGCGCAGCGCACTGCGCCTGCGCGACACGTGTCAACACTACAAGCGCTTGCGCTCTCTAATTGGCGCAAAGCGCCTGACAAATGCAATGCATTTCTTAAAGGGCCAGGCCCAAATCAAAAAGACCTAATAGACCTAAATAAATTGCAAAGCAATAAAAGGGCAGAGCCCAAATAAAATTGGTGCCCTGCATCATTCATAAATGAGCAAATCCCAAGATAAATTGATGCTTTGCATCCTTTATGGGTAGAGCCCAAATAAAAATAAAAAGAGATGCAAATCAAAAGCAAATAAAATGTTGAACATTTCCAACTGGAGTTAGCCAAGTCGTGGCCATAAGTCCTCAAATTAAATTGACTGAGCACAGCTGCTCCCTAAATCAATTTACATCCGGTTCGAGGGTACATCTCCGAACTCCTCTGACAGTTCTCGTTGTAATCCTTCAACGACGTCAGAGAGGTGACGGGTCCCAACGACCACACATGAATACGGACTGCGGGGTCCTTAAACTTGTGGACTGAAACGTCCTTAAACTAATATCGGACCGAAACGTCCTTAAACTAATATCGGACCGAAACGTCCCTAAACTAATATTGGACCGAAACATCCCTAAACTAATGATGGACCGAAACGTCCTTAAACTAATGACGGACCACCACGTCCCTAAACTGGAACACGGACCACTACGTCCCTAAACTAGAACAATAGAGCCTCCAAATGCTCTTTTGTCGGATCTAAACGATCCCGTTTAAGTTGATCTTAGCCCCAAACACGGCTAACGTATCCTTAAACATTCAAACGGACTATAAAACTCCAAATCGACTTTGGTTCAAGGGTACATCTCTGAACTCCTCTGACACCTATCGTTGTAATCCTTCAACGACGTCAGAGAGGTGATGAGTCCCGACAGCCATATATTAAATGGATCACCACGTTAAGTTGATCTTAGTCTCAAATCAGACTAACGTATCCTTAACGAACGTTTAAGTTGATCTTAGCCTCAATACGGCTAACGTATCCTTAAACTAAAAACACCAAACCCAAATATAAGTAAATGCGGATTTGGACTAATCCACGTCCTACGGACGACGGCATTATTCAGTCTCCGTATACAATCCACGGGCAACCACAAACAAAACAAACACACACGACACGAAGTGAAATTCTGGAGAAGGAGAAAGTGGCTACCGCGATGCGGTAGCGTAATTAACTGCAGGGGCTTGCGCCTGCAGGGAAGAGCGTCCCCACAATCAAAAACCCCTCTAGCGAGGGGGAATCTGACGAAGTCTGCTATATCGGCCGCATCCGTCTAAACCTCCGATACACGGTGCCATAAATCAACTTGGCATCTTCGGAGAGGTAGACGGATAAAACCATATAGCATCTGCCCCGAATCTCAGGCAAGACGTCCTCACGTCTCGGCCGCCGTTCGGAGGGGAACAGATTCTGGCACGCCCGGTGGGACCTCTTCCTCTTTCCACTCCACACTTCGTGTGTCATCTTCGCCAACCAATCGCGGTTTGTTAACGGTTGCCTTTGGATTTCAAGTTTACTAAGATTTGGTCTCTTGCTCAGTGCAGAAGAGAAGTCAAGCATCGATGGCCTCAACTTGTTCGAAGTGCTCCAACTGCAGCTGCAGCTCGCGTCCGGCCTCAACTGGGGCATAACCTACGGGCCCCAAGCGGCCTCTTTGTTCACCATGCCCGTGGAGCAGATTACTCAAGCCACCACGGGGCTGTTTTTTGGAACCATGCTTCCGCCAACAAGCTTCAGCACCCCCGTGCCCGTACAAGAAGCTTCTAAGAAGTCGGTCTTCGATCGACTTTCAGTTACTGCGGCCCCTCTCAACGGGTCGCCCAACACCGGTGCCTCGGTCTTCTCTAGACTGGGCCAAAACTCTTGTGAGCCCACAATGAAGCTTGCAGTCCCGGAAAGGGTTATTCCAAAAAGAGTAGCCAAACCTGCTCCTGAAGTCGTCAAGGCGGCTTCTCCTGCTAAGAGATCGGTCTTTGCAAGGTTGACCGTCCCCATTCCTACTCCTGCTCTTGCGGCTCAAAAGACATCAGTCTTCAATAGGCTGACACCGGCAACCGCCCCACACCCGAACAGGGGGCAAGAAGAAGCTGTTTCTGTCTCTGAGCCAATACCGACGACTCGTCGCGCCCGACGACGCCACTGGCGCCGGGTAAGGAAGACTGGGGCAACTCCCCTTCTGGGATAACTCCACCAGCTCCAACGGCGGAAGTCAATGCTGCTGTTCCAACCGGGAACAGTTTTGAGCTGCTGAATAGGGTACACAGGAACTCACCAACTGCGGTGCTCAGAAGATCTCCTCCACCGGTAGAGACTGTCGTGGAAATAGAAAAGCCGGAGCAGCCTCCTCAATCGCTGTCCTCCAGGATCTATAAGACATGGCGACGAGTCCGAGAATCTGTCATTGATCCTAACTTCTCCCGCCAACAGAAGAAGTCGGAAGGTCGGCAAGAAGAAAATCCCCCGGTCAAGCAACGAAAGGTGACTACCGCTTGGGTGCCCAAAGCAACGGCCCCTTCAACTTCTACGGTCCATAAGAGAAGGAGGCCAGAGAAAGTCCCTACACCTGCAGTAAATACCAAAGGAGGTGAACCCAAACGCCCTAAGTCAGGGGGCATTGTAGTTCATACCGTCTATGTGGTGTCTGGTAAAGAGGACAGCCGCATATCAACAGGTCATAGACCGCACACGAGGTCAGTGACCAAGGCTCAGGAGCAGCAGCAGAAGCTCCAAGAGATGATGAACGCTATGGCCGCACTTACAGGGCCAAAAGAAACCCCTGAAACGTCCTCGGACGAGCGTCAAGAACAAGAAACTGACGCTGAATTCCTTCGTCGCGTACTGGAGAAGAAGGATAAAGAAGCTGCGGAACAGGCAGCCAACATAAAGAAAATGGCCCTCCTGTTCCAGGATATGATGGGAATGATGATTCAACAAGATCCACCTGCTGAAGATCCCCCGATCATCCTTGAAGACGATAGGGGAGAGACGTCGAATCCTCCGCCAGCTCTGTTAGCAGCTAAAGAAGAGACAATCTCCAAAGCCGATCTGGACGAATACATAGCTCAGCAGATCTGGGTCCATCAAGCGACGGAAGCAGCGGGTCAGGTCGTAAAAACGGGGCGGCCATATCCAAGTTGGTACGACCAAATCAAGTACCCACCCGGTTACACAATTCCTAAGTTCCATGTCTACAAGGGGACTGGCAATTCCCACCAGCATATTGCCCAGTTCAGGGCACTCTGCGGCAACACCGGCGGTGACGACAAGCTGTTGCTTCGCCAGTTTGTTGGAAGTTTATCAGATACGGCGTTCGAGTGGTACTCTGAGCTCCCGAACGACTCGATCAAGACCTTCGCGGAGATGGAGCTGTTGTTTACTCAACGTTTTGCAAGCGCCAGTGAACGTACCCTGATGACGGCACTGGTTAACGCCAGGGTAAACCAGGTAAGACATGGGTCCAATATGCTATACGGTGGTGTAATTTATGGTCAAAGTGCGAGCAGCGCATTGAAGAAGCTCCCGCGGTGGGTATGTTTGTGGGCACCCTTAATCCGCAAGCAACCATTTCGCAATTTATGATGTTTTTCAAGCCGACTACCTTCCAGGCCTTGATTGACAAGCTAGCGCAAATGGATCAGATGGGCCATAAACCCCCTCTTCCAAAGCCGGACTCCCGAAATGACAAAGGGAAGGGCAAAGCGATCCTTGTCGCTAATGCTCAACAACAACCGAGCGACTCGAAGTCGGTTGTTCGTCAAAATAATACGCGTCCATACGTGGCCCTTGAGGAGAGGCTAGGACGCTCTTACTCCTTTCCCCGAGATAAGATGAGAAGGTTATTCGAGCTGGCATTGCGCAACCGACTCATAAATCTGCCGGATCCAAAACGTCTGTTGCAACCAAGTGATGTCAGCGAGCCCAACTACTGTCCTTATCATCGAGTACTGGGTCATCCGATCGAGGATTGCTACGTTTTCAAAAATTGGCTTGAAAACCAGTACCGACATGGCAAATTCGCGTTATCTGACAAGCGGAAGGTGAATCCCCTGCAGCCCCACACCTCTAAAGGGACGAATACGCCGGGGGCAATATGCTCCGTCGTTGAAGAAACTCCTTGGGAGGTTGTATTATCAACCAAGACAAAGAAGATGCTAAACGATCTTCAGACATGCCCAGCGATCAAGTGGAAGAACCCGTTGGAACCACAGGTCATTGAAGGGATGTTGAAACCACGTCCAACTCCAAAGACCGATGGTGGTGGCTCAAGCACTCGCAACCAGTCGTCAAAATCTTCGAAAAAGAAGAAGAAGAAGTCAAAGAAGCCCTTGAAGCCTAGCGATAAGCGATCAGACTTGCAAAAACAAATTGACGCGCTAGAAGAATACAACCAGAAGGCACGGACTCCCATTACACTCCAAGAATTCCTCAATCACGTCTTTCAAAAGGAAGATGAGGGAGAAAGTTCGTCTGATGATTCTGAGGAATGCGTGACGAGCTGTCATGTGATTTCTCATTCGCTCATGAACGATGAGGGGACTTCTTGTACTGAAACGCTGGGGGCAGATACTGAATCAAAAATTCCGGTGCCATCAGATGAAGTAATTGACGCATTCCTTAATGAAGCTCGGTTGAAAAGTAAAGCTGATCGGGAGCGTGAGGAGGTTATATTCGAAAAGGCCAAACGCCAGCGCCTTGACGAAAGAATTGAGATACTCCCACTGGAGCGAAGTACACCCACTGCGGACAAAAGCAAATTCAAGATGAGGGAAAAGGTTTGCTAAGGCCATATCAATGGGCATGAAGCTACCATCCTCCGAAGAAAAAATTACTGGTGAAGCGGAAATGCACCCCTCCTATTGCTTGTATCATCGGAAGATTTCGCACCCCAATGAAGAGTGCAAAGCTTTCGATAGATGGTGGTAAGGATATGTTGCTCACCGGCAGCATTTTAAGCGGGAAAAACGCAAGACTCGTCGAGAACGGAAGGATATGACCGAAGGGTTTAACAGAATTACCGGTGATTGTCGCATGGTTAACGCCGGGGGATCACAGGTGCCTACATTCGGGAGCGATTCTGATGAGGAGCCGGAACTTGCCCCTCTCTTTAAAGAGTCCACTTCGGGAAAAGATGAAGAGCCGAAGGTCTGCGAAAATATCCGGCTACGTAATCGCACGCTGCCCGAAAAGAATCTCGGACCCTCAAACAGAAAAGATAAAGGGAAAGAAAAGGTCTCTGAAGATATCGTCTTAGATGACCAAGTGGTGGAAGAGCTAAGCGCCAAGGACCCGCTGAAGAAGAATAAGGTGGATTACAACGTCTTAGCGCATCTGAGAAAGCTACCCTCATAGCTCAGCATTCTTGACGCTCTTTTGCTATCAAAGGAGGCGAGAGATTCGTTAATTAAGGCACTCCAAGATCCGGAACAATTCCAAGCATGCCTGGCCGAGGAAAAGATGAAGGATGAATTGGAGGGAGTGCACACGGCCGATATCACTTTCGGCGACGAGGACCTTCTCCTTGGGACGTGCGAGCACAATCGACCCCTCTATGTCTCAGGATACTGTCACGATATAAAGATAGGCAAAATCCTGATCGACAATGGATCCTCCGTTAATCTCCTTAATGTACGGGTCTTAAAAGAAATCTGTATGAGCGTCCAGCACCTTGCTCGTGACAAGATCACCATCTCCGGGTTCGACTCCCAGTCATCAAGAACTCTTGGGTCTGTGATACTGACGCTACGCTTCGGGCTACTCGTCACGGACATTAAGTTCCACGTCATAGACGCCAAGACATGCTACAACGCTTTGCTCGGCCGACCATGGTTATACGAGTACAACATCATCCTTTCTACACAACATCAGTATATGAAGTATTTTAAGGATGGTTTCGAGTATACCGTGACGGGAGAACTGAACCCGTTCTCTGTGAACGAGGTCCGCAAATACGAAGATGCCAAATACTTCTTACCGGATTTCGAAGATACGGAGAAGTGTCACAAGCCGGAGAATAAAGCTAATGCCACCATCCCTGTCTTCGGCAGTGATACCGAGGAGGAAGAGGAGATAGTGTATTCGGGTCCGCCCCAACACAATAAGCCAGGACCGTCCGCTCCTACGTTGATCTTTGGTAGCGACTCGGAAGATGAGATCCATGCTGTATTCTCTGCTCGACCTTCCATACGAAAGTTCGCTGACGAAGAACAAAGTCTACAAGTCGCCATGGTGCCGCTTAAACACTATAAAGAACTGGATGCGCTTAATATTTACAATGTAGAAGAGCTGCAAACGTTCTATATCCCTCCCAGGCGAGAAAGCGAGAAAGCAATTCTGTTCTACCGCTCCGAAGAAACCAAGGTGGAAAAAGAAATCTGGCATGGTGCAGATCCTACGCCGGACAGACTTCAACCCATCCGTCTACCCAGATATTATACAGAAGGCTTGAAGAAGCTGTTGAAGCGCCAAGGGATACCCTTCAAACAGACCGTTAGAAAGGCCAAATTCTATGACAGGGTCTAGAACGTTCCTGGGACTCAACGCAAGCTGCCTAATGGGAGGATGGAAACGATCGGGCTCGGATACATTCACCCCAAGAAACGAGAACTGCTCCGCGGCTGTTACGTCGTGCACGACTTCAATGAAGAAGCAGATACGCAACGGGAGGACACTAATCCTGAACCAGTAAAAGTTCCTGATGCAAAAGTGCCCGGTCCGTCGTTTGAAGAACAAATGGACAGGCTTATAAGGGAAGCTGGTCAAAAGGTCCGAGATGATCACAATCGCGAAATGGCCATCTACGAAAGAGCCAGAACGCAACGCCTCCTTCAACAGGCTGTCAAAAATGAAAGTGTCACTCCGTGTCAACCTGTTATGAAGAAGGCTCGACGCAGAAGCAGAAACAAGTCAAAAGGCCAAAAAGGGGCTCAACAACAACAAAGCGGGGCTAAGAAGCCACGCGAGCGGGAGTCGAGCGTTATTGATCTATCCCTCATGAAGAAAATGAGTCGAGCGTACTCATTTCCTCAGGACAAGACGAAGAAGATACTTGAGCTTGCTCTAAAACATCAGATGCTTACACTGCCGGAGTCCAAGCACCCCGAACAAGCAGGCGAAGCCTCTGACCCAAATTATTGCTCTTACCATCGAGTAATAGGGCATCCTCTCGAAGACTGCTTCACCTTCAAGAATTGGGTCGAAGATCAGTATCAGCTTGGCAAGTTCGCTCTGTCTGACAACTGGAGGGTAGCGCCGCCACAGAAGTATGAACCCAAAGCCACAAGAACAGAACCAACTCCACATTGGGATTGAAAGCGAATTCGCACCTGTCACATGATTACAATATTAAAAGAAGAGCCCGAGGACATAGATGAGTTCCCTTGGTGCTTCGAAAACAATGAAAATGAGGTAATCTCAGAATTTCCACCGGCTCCGAAAGAACTGGAAGATGGCATACATACTACTGCAGATAACCTCAAGAAGATTGAGTTGGGATCGGCAAACGATCCGTGACCGACATTCATCAGCGAGCTGCTATCTGAAGGAAGGGTGGCTGCGTTAAAAGACGTCCTTGTACAGCATAAAGATTGCTTCGTATGGAACTATTCCGAAATGCCGGGACTAGATCCAGAAGTTGCTGTGCACAAATTGGCGATATCCCCAGATGTCAAGCCGGTCAAACAGGCGCCAAGAAGAATGCGGCTCGAGCTTGAGATGAGCATCAATGCCGAGGTCAAAAAGCTGATCGACTCTGGCTTCATCCAGGAAGTTCAATACCCCGAATGGATCGCCAACATCGTCCCGGTGATGAAGAAAAATGGGACAGTGCGCATATGCGTAGACTTCCGGGATCTCAATAAATCCTGCCCGAAAGACGATTTCCCAGTGCCAGTCACCGAACTGATGATAGACAATACGTCTACTCACGAGGTTTTCTTCTTCATGGATGGTTCATAAGGGTATAATCAGATAAAGATGCATCCCGAAGACCAGAAGCACACCGCCTTCCGGACTCCTTTGGGTATATTCTGCTACAAGGTGATGCCCTTCGGTCTAAAGAACGCCGGTGCCACCTATCAGAGGGCCATGACAAAGATCTTCGATGACCTCATACATGAAATCGTTGAATGCTACATCGACGATCTCGTAGTTAAAAGCAAATCATACGAGGAACATCTCGAGCACCTAAAAACTGTATTTCAACGCCTTCGGCAATACAACTTGAAGATGAACCCTCTCAAATGTGCATTCGGAGTTTCCTCGGGCAAATTCCTGGGATTCATCGTCCGACACCGGGGTATCGAAATAGATCCGTCCAAGATCAAGGCGATCATGGAAATGCCTCCGCCAAGGACTCTCAAACAGCTGCGGTCTCTCCAAGGGAAGCTCGCGTATATACGGCGATTTATAGCCAACCTTTCAGGAAAGTGCCGTCCTTACAGCCACCTGATGAAGAAGGGAACCCCGTTCATCTGGGACCAAAAATGCCAAAGCGCACTAGACGAGATCAAGCAATACCTACAGAACCCGCCGGTGTTAGCTGCTCCGGTCAAGGAAAACCCCCTCATTCTTTATACAACAGCCCTCGAAGGTTCCTTAGGCGCATTATGGGCACAAGAGAACGATGAAGGGAAAGAAAGAGCACTCTATTACTTAAGTCGAGTTCTGCTGGGGGCAGAAAGCAACTACTTTCCCATTGAAAAACATTGCCTGGCGTTGATTTTTGCGATAACAAAGCTTAGACACTATGCGTTGGCGCATGAAGTCCGTCTTATTTCAAAGGTGGACCCCCTTAAATACTTGATGTCGAAGGCCATGTTGACGGGACGACTCGCTAAATGGGCCCTGCTCTTGATGGAGTTCTCGATGACATATCAACCTCTCAAGGCAGTGAAAGGCCAGGCCATCGCCGACTTCCTCGCTGAGCACCCGATACCTGCCGACTCTCCTTTAAACTGCGATCTTCCAGACGAACATGCGTTTGATGCGATCGACGGTGATAATACCCGATGGGAGCTTTATTTCGACGGAGCATCTTCCGTGAAGAAGCGCAAACAAAGTACCCCTATAATCAAATCGGGAGTAGGCCTCATCTTCGTAGCTCCATAAGGAGGGATTATGCGCTTCGCCTTCTCCTTAACAGAGCCGAGGACGAATAACGAAGCCGAATATGAAGCCTTGATAGCAGGCCTCGAGATCGCCATCGACATGGGAATTGAAAACATCCTCATATATGGAGACTCCCAGCTGGTCATCAGTTAAGTAAATGGCGACTACCAAACGTGCAAACCAGAGTTGGTGAAGTACGGCGAAAAGGTGCAGCAACTGTTGACCCAAATCCCTTCCTACACTTTGGAAAACATACCGCGCGCAGAAAACAGCAAAGCGGACGCATTGGCCAAGCTCGCTAAAGAACTGGCTGATGAGAACCTCGATGACATAACAATCGTGGTACAAAGCCGTCGGGTGCTTGCCCCAGCGGAAATACCTCCGGAATCATCCGAAGAAAAGAGAGCGACTGAGCAAATGGCTCTGCAAATAAAAGACCGGGAAAAGGCCGAGGATTGGAGGGAAGTCTTCATAGACTACTTTAAGTCCCACCGAACGCCTGAAGAAGCGTCCACAAGACATCAGCTCATAAAACGAGCTCTGTCTTTCGCCTTCGTCAATGATACTCTGTACAAGAGGTCGTTTGATTCTCTGTGGCTGAGATGCTTAGGACCTGATGAAGCAAAAAGAGTCGTCCAGGAAGTTCACGACGGACTCTGCGGTTCTCACCAAGCGGGCCCAAAGATGAAGTTGAAAATCAAACGGATGGGCTGCTATTGGCCCACGATGATCCAGGACTGCCTCGAACATGCGAAGCAATGCCACTCATGCCAAATTCATGGGGACTTCATCCATCACCATCCGAATCCACTACATCCAACGGTGGCTAGCTGGCCATTCAAAATGTGGGGGACTGATATAGTCGGCCCCATCGAACCAGCATCGTCTAGAGGACATCGTTTCATTCTAGCGACGACTGACTACTTCTCTAAGTGGGCAGAAGCGGTACCGCTGAGGGAAGTAAAGACGGAGAATATCCTCCATTTCTTCAAGACGCATGTCATATATCGGTTTGGAATGCCAAGACGAATCATCTCCGATAACGGGCCAGCCTACAGAAGCCACAAAATCAGTCGCTTCGCGTAACAGCATAATATAAACTGGAGATATTCCTCAGTTTATAATCCGCGAGCTAACGGTCTAGCTGAGGCCTTCAACAAGAGCTTGACGAAGATCATGAAGAAAACGGTGTCACGAAATAAGAAAGACTGGCACGAAAGACTGCAAGAAGCTCTCTGGGCATATCGAACTACGTTTAAAACGGCCACGAACGCAACGCCATATGCGTTGGTATTCGGTACAGAAGCAGCACTCCCTCTCGAGATAGAATTACCCTCTCTACGAGTGGCAGTCCACTACAAGCTAACGGACGAAGAAAATGCTCACCTTCAGCTTGAGGAGCTTGACACCCTCGATGAAACCCGGCTCATAGCACAACAAAATCTGGAAGCTTATAAAACAAAGATGACGCGCTCATATGAAAGATTAATCCGACCAAGGACGTTCCACCAAGGAGAACTCATGCTAATGGTCAAAAGGCCTATGATTCCCAATCGCGCCAAGCGAGAAAAATTCGAGCCAAACTATGAAGGCCCATACATCATAGATAAGGTCTACCAGGGTGGGGCCTATCTACTCATGGACATGCACGGTGAAAGGCCTTTCAGGCCAATAAACGGTCGCTTCCTAAAGAAGTACTATGCTTAATGAGCCACAGCCTAGGTCAATAGTAGACGACGACGACTATGTCCGCTCGCTATCTTCCTAAGCTCAAACTCTATCAGCAGTAGCCAGCCTTCTCAAAGTCGGACCGAAATGTCCTTACACTAATAGCAGACCGAAACGTCTTTAAACTACTACCGCAGCATCTTTTAGGCTGACGAGATATATAAAAAAAACATATAAAAATAAAATAAAATAAAAAACGGTATGTCCATAAGCAAAAAGGGCACGGATGAAAACCCGAAAGGGCTCCGTGAGTAAAAACAGCAGGGCTACCGGCGAGTGTTCGTGAAAACCCGAAAGGGCGCGACCTCGTAAAAAATATATAAAAATAAAAAGAATAAAAAAAGCGGTACGTCCATAAGCAAAATAGGCACGGATGAAAACCCGAAAGGGCTCCGTGAGTTAAAAACAGCAGGGCTACCGGCGAGTGTTTGTGAAAACCTGAAAGGGCGCAACCTCGTTAAAGGACACTTATAGGGTCCTCTCGATCTTGTAAGGAGAAACCACCCGCGTGAGATCCTTACGACTCACAAGGGAGCAACACACTTAGGGATCCCCATGATTCCTAAGGAGAAAATACACTTGCGAGATCCTCACGACTCGTAAGGAGAACTCTCTTATGGGACCCTCACGGCCCATAAGATTTGAAAGTCTTAAGCTACAGAGACCTAAACCTGTGCTTAAGCAACTCCCACAACTCCCGATATTGCCCTACAAGTGGTTCAATACTGACCCTTGTATACAATCCACGGGCGCGAATAAACATTTCCCTAATCAAGTCCCATCCGAGACTGGGGATATGTTCGCATGACGAACAACCCTTATAAGTCCTCTCGACTTACAAGGAGAAAATCCTCCTGTAGGATCTTTACGACTTACAGAGGAAACGAACACTTAGGAATCCTCACGATTCCTAAGGAGAAAATACACCTACAAGATCCTCACGACTTGTAGGAAGAAATACCTTTGTGGGACCCTTACGGCTCATGAAGTCAAAAGCCTTAGTCGGCGGGACCTTAACCCTGTTGGCTAAGCCACCTTTGTTCGACACCGACGGAGGCAAATGATGATTCGCTCCTGGCAATATCCTAGTTGTAGCGGTGCTGATGCCAAAATCGACGTCTAATTGCAGGTTTACGGCGAAAAGCCAATAGGCCGCACATGCATACGAAATAGCCGAAATGATAGGGCAACTTGCAATAAAAAGTAGCAAGTAAAAATGTATGCACACAAAATAGCCGAAATGATTGGGCAACTCGCAATAAAAAGCAGCGAGTAAAAATAAAATAAATAGCCGAAATGATTGGGCACCGCGAAAAATAGCCGAAATGATTGGGCAATCGCGACCTTCGCGATATAAAAGCTGAAATGATAGAGCATCGCGGAGATGAAACAAAAAAAAATGATGATAAAACTTTGGCCCTACAGTTAAGATCACATCGATCCCTGTATACAATCCAAGGGCGTAAACAAAGAGGGAACCATACTTTCCCAACAGGCTCCGCCAGAAGACGAAGCCAAATCTTGACGGTTCAGTCCAACTCCGAAGAAACCAGTGTCTTCAGCAAATTCCTCGACTCACGGATACAAACACTCCTTGACGAGAGCCTCCTGATCCGCGTCGACTCGCAGAGCAACCAGTGCCTCCGTGGGAAATTCTCGACTCGTTTCAAACCCCAAGGAAATAAATAATCCTTGGCGCTAGGGAAACAAATAATCCCTAGCAAATTCCTCGACTCACGGATACAAACACTCCTTGACGAGAGCCTCCTGATTCGCGTCGACTCGTAGAGCAACCAGTGCCTCCGTGGGAAATTCTTGACTCGTTTAAAACCCCAAGGAAACAAATAATCCTTGGCGCTAGGGAAACAAATAATCCTTAGCAAATTCCTCGACTCACGGATACAAACACTCCTTGACGAGAGCCTCCTGATCCGCGTCGACTCGCAGAGCAACCAGTGCCTCCGTGGGAAATTTTCGACTCGTTTCAAACCCTAAGGAAACAAATAATCCTTGGCGCTAGGGAAACAAATAATCCTTAGCGAATTCCTCGACTCATGGATACAAACACTCCTTGACGAGAGCCTCCTGATCCGTGTCGACTCGCAGAGCAACCAGTGCCTCCATGGGAAATTCTCGACTCGTTTCAAACCCCAGGGAAACAAATAATCCTTGGCGCTAGGGAAACAAATAATCCCTAGCAAACACCTCAACTCACGGATACAAACACTCCTTGACGAGAGCCTCCTGATCCGCGTCGACTCGCAGAGCAACCAGTGCCTCCGTGGGAAATTCTCGACTCGTTTCAAACCCCAAGGAAACAAATAATCCTTGGCGCTAGGAAAACAAATAATCCCTAGCAAATTTCTCGACTCACGGATACAAACACTCCTTGACGAGAGCCTCCTGATTCGCGTCGGCTCGCAGAGAAACCAGTGTCTCCGCGGGAAAATTCCCGATTCGTCTCAACTTGCAAGATGAAGCCTCAGGCAGCAGGGACTAAAAAACTTGCTTCCTGAACAATGGGACCCTACAAGTCGATCCAAAAAGATCTCTTGCATACTATTCACGGGTCTCACTCTCCAAAGTCAAATCTCGACAAGGAGGGAAACAACCGCTTACGGGCCCTCTCGACTCGTAAGAGGGAAAAATTCTCTTATAGGATCCTTACGACTTATAAGAGAAAACCACACTTAGGAATCCTCACGATTCCTAAGAAGAAAAACCCACCTACGAGATCCTCTCGATCCGTAGGGAGAAAAATCTCTACGAGACTCTCATGGCTCATGGAGTTGAAAAGTCTTAGGCAGCAGATCTGAACCTGTGGCCTAAGCCATCGCTATTTCTTAAGAAAGTCAAGATGCGTGCTCTATTATCTGTTGACCATGTTTTACTAAGGTGGCATGCTGATAATAAAAGGAAAGAAAAGGCGGAGGAATGGCACAAGACGTTACAGAAAATGTGTATCTTTTATTCATAAACTTGATTGAGTACAGGATACATTGTGCTAAAGAATAAAATATATATACATTTACAAGTACAAACGATACAAGGAGAGTTACTGAAGAGGAAGCATCCTGCATAGCTCTAGCAATTGTTCGCGCACTTCCTTCCCCGCTTTCTCCTGATTGGCCACCACTGCCAACTCCGCCTCCACTTGGGCCCGTTGCTGCGAGACAGATGCAAGCTGATCCCTGACGGCCTGATGAGCAGCTTCACGGCCTGGAATGTCATGCTCGGCGACATCAAGTGTCCGCTTCAGTTTCAGCCCATTTGAGATGCTCTCTAGAAGGCCCTCGAAGGCGGCCTTTACCTCAGCGGCGTTCGCCTCAACTTCAGCGCGCAGGCGAGCGGTTTCGCTTGAAGACTCCTGACATTCCTTCAGCCTCAAAGCTGCTTCTTGTTCCAAATGACGGAAATGAGAAGTGCTTTGCTCGAGCCATGCTCCCCGTTGAGTGCTCACGGCCAAAGTCTCGGGGGATAGACGCATCAACTCCAGCTGATGAAGGCGAGCCTCAATCTCCCGACAATGGTTAACCCAAGAGGCGACAATGCCATCGTCATGGAAGGTGGCAAATATCACCAACATCGGGTTAACCGTCGTAGCGAAGTCCTCAGCAGATGTAGGAGTCTCGACGTCGAGTTTCTCGATGTAGTCGCTCAACATGCGCAGACTATTCGCCGCACCTTTTGAGGACGGACGTCTCTGGGAAGGGCCGCCCGGTATTGTAATATGAGACTCAAAAGGCACCGAGACTAGAAAGACAGCTGAAAAAGACAAAATGCGATTAGATGATGATTCAATAGATATGGAGAAAGTCATTGATAAGATAGTTTACTATACCGGTTGAAGCAGGTGGCAAGGCCGGAAGGGCCGGTGGCGCAACCGATCTTTCTTCTCCCCCTTCGATTTGTAACACTGCAGTCAGGACAAGAGAGAGTTAGAAATAATTCTACCACTGAAAAACAAAGATATCAATCGGGAACGGTACTCACCAGCGCCACCAGAGGGAGAGGCGAATTCAGATGGGAAGGAGAAGTGTGGGAGCAACACTTGATAGAGATGGTCAAAAAGCACTCCTGAAAGACACAACAGTGTGACTTTAGTACACAAATTATGCGTCTGGAAGATAAGATTAATAAATTGCAAACCCATACCTTCCAACATCTTAGATGGTATGAGAGAGGGTTGAGAGGTGACCACCGCCAAGGCAGTCGTTGAAGGCGCTCCCTCAAGCAGTGGGGCATCGGCGCTGGCTGCACCTGCGTTACAAGAAAGGTGAACTTGTCAGAAAGGATTGTAAAGTAAAGAAAAAAACAGCAACTTGGGGTTTACCTGAGGAGCTCCCGGCTGAAACGGAGGCGACTCCCTCCTCTATCAACATAAGGCCACCGCCCGTAGCCTCATCACCCGACTCGATAGGGACCGTTGTCGTGCTTGCAAGACCTGGAGACGGCGGAAGATCGTACACAGGGAGGGCAATGATTGGAGTGTTGCCGGACTCTAGGGAGGGAGCGGCTAACTCTTTCCCAGGAGTCGTACCCATCTCACCCACCACTTCTTTGGGCTCCGCTATCTCCATTGGCTCATCCGCTGTCACCACGAGATCGCCGGCCTCAAGCGCCTCGTCCACCACTAGCCTGAGCTCAGTTACGATGATCATTTCATCTGCCGCCACTTCAGGCTGGGCATCAATGACCTTCTCGGCTGCAGACCCCTCAACCTCCATCTCGGGCCCTGAAGCCTCAGCGACGTCACCCACCGTCGGCTCAGGTTCGGTAGGAGCCGCCTCCTCTGTTTCCTTGGGTTCAACGGTCTCCGTCTCCCCCTCGGTCAGACTTGGCCCTACAGGATAAGATATATAAGGACCGATGGCATTAAAACTCCTACAACAAGAACACTGAGAGAAATATTACCTGAAGTGGATTTACCGTTTGCGCTCCGAACTGCACGTGCCACTTCTCTGTGAGCAGTGGATAGGGCAACAGGGGCCTCTTCGGACGGAGTATCAGCACGAGGGGCGGTGCTGGGGCCCGCTCCCATAGCCAAGGCAGCCCTGCACGCCTTCGCTTCACGCCTTAGCCGCTTCCTTTCCTCCCGAGCTGTCACGATGGACCTCTGTGACGCCTCCTTCACCAAGGCGTTGTCGTCCGTATACAAGGACACCTCTAAAGCCTTTAAGGCATCTCTCATCGGCTCCTCAAGACGGACCTCTTGCGGTAACCCTGAGGAAGCAGGAACGTCAGCAGCTGGTAGGACATTTGCGTCGCTTGGCGGGAGCGGCATTGAGGTCCCTGCGATAAAAGGGAAAGGTTAGATTGTCCATAACACAAGGAAAACGAAAACATGATGAATCGAAACTTACCGAGGCCTAAAGACACTCTGAGGCGTTCCTCCTCTTGGAAGGTCTTGAGGGAAGCGGCAATGGCTTCTTCAGTGGTGATGCCTGTTGGGAGAAAAGAAGGGAAAATATTAGTCAGAGGCAATAATAAAGATATGGTGTAATAGAAAATGCGACTAATGATTACCTGACGCCGCAAGCTTAGCCAGCCATGCATTATGCCTCGCCAATCGCTCCGAAGTTCTGAGGGCGGCCTCCAGGTCCGTGTCATCCGGCGGCATGACTAATCCCTCATTAGTCCCATACTCGCTCAGGCCCTCACTGTACGGAGCGTGGGGTTCCTGACCGAACGCGATGTTCGCGGCGAAGAGCGACTTCTTTTTCTTCTGCCCGCCAACCCTAGGTGCACGCGGGATCGACTTATGCTTAGCAGCCACCTTGGGACGGCGGGTCCCGATGTCCACACCTACGCCAGACTCTGGCGAAACTACAACCACTGTCTCCACTGGAGCACAGGGCGCTGGGGGTGCATCCGCAATATCAGGGAGTGGCAATCCGCGTGGAGGACTTTGCGCATGCGGGGGTCCGGTTCTAACCTCTTTCAGAGGAGCAACTACTGGAGTCCTAGGAACCAAAGGAGCGTTGCGGTCAGTACCTGGAGTCACACCCTTACGATCGACCAGCAATCGCCTTTCCTCCTTTATAACTGCTCCTGTTGCATGATTGTACCAGTCTTTGTACACATTGAGGAGTCGCGGAGCGTAAGCCGGCGCACTGATAAAAAAATGAGAACCTGTATTCAGGCGCATGAAATGATGCAGCGCGTTCTCCATCCCTTCTTCAGTGGCAGCAGGTTCCAGCAAGAAAGCTTCCAAGGGGACCCCTTAATCGTAGCCCAGTTGTTGAGCAAAACGATGCGGGTTGTACCTCATAAAGATTGCCATACCATTCTGCCTAAAAACTAAGAAGCCCGGTCTAATGGAATATAAGTGAAGGGTCTCCCGGGCCGTCAAAACCGAGGCTCCATCCTTAAAGACATCTTACAATGGCCGCATCGCAGTGGTAGACGCCTTTCCAATGGTCAATACCTTATCGATAAAGGACATCCCGGCTCCAACGGTATGAGGGCGAAGGAGTAAACCCCTGGCGTTCCGCGGTGATGGGGTTACAATCGATGCACCGATCAGCTGTATAATCCGAGGAAAACCGCACTTGTCGAAGAACGAGGGTCTTTTATGCATGCCGAAGACACCCGCCGTGTGTAGTTCGAGCCACGACGCAAAGTAGTGCATCGGGAAGACCACATGCAGTACCCCAGGCTCATTATCATCCGCCGCCCGACTGAGGCCATGATATAAGTGCGCCAAGCCGGCGATCCCCACAGCCACCTTTACCCCGATGACCATTCGGTGGGCTGGGTAAAAGACGGAAGGCCGCATGCGATGAGAGTGCATTGGGATCGCAAACCAACTCAGCCACAGTCCGAGAAATCCTAAGAAAAAGGCCTCCTCGTCCATCCCGGGGGCCGCAATTTCTGCAAAAGATATAGTAGGGAAGTCCGGAAGAAAGAAACCCTTTTGGTCTATCTCCTTCGCCGGCAGGTTATCCAAACCTAGGCCGAAAGGATCATCCAGGGTAGCAGACTTGGCAGCTTCTGATGAGATGATGCTTGGGAGATGTTCCCCTCCGAACGGCGGCCGAGACGCGGGACGTCTCACCTGAGGTTCGGGGCAGATGCTAATTGGTGCTATCCGTCCATCTCTCCGAAGATGCCAAGTTGATTTATGGCACCGTGTATCGAAGGTCTGAATAGATGCGTCCGATGTAGCAGACTTCGTCAGATTCCCCCTCGCTTGAGGGGTTTTTGATTGTGGGGACGCTCTTCCCTGCAGGCGCAAGCCCCTGCAGTTAATTACGCTACCGCGTCGCGGTAACAACTTTCTCCTTCTCCAGATGGTCACTTCGTGTCGTGTGTGTTTATTTTATATTTTGTTGCCCGTGGATTGTTTACGGAGACCGAGTTATGTCGTCGCCCGTAGGGCGTGGACTAGTCCAAATCCGTATTATCTTAGATTTGGGTTTGGGGGTTTGGTTTGAGGATACGTTAGCCATATTTAAGGCCAAGATCAACTCAAACGTTTGTTAAGGATACGTTAGTCTAACCTGAGACTAAGATCAACTTAACGGGACCGTTTAAATCCGACAAAAGAGCATTTGGGCTCCATTGTTCCAGTTTAGGGACATAGTGGTCCATTTAATGTATGGCCGTCGGGACCCGTCACCTCTCTGACGACGTTGAAGGATTACAACGACAGATGTCAAAGGAGTTCAGAGATGTACCCTTGAACCAGAGTTAATTGGGGGGATCTATAGTCCAGTTTGGGACTAAAGTCTGTTTGAAAGGTTTAAGGATACGTTAACCATATTTAAGGCTAAGATCAACTTAAACGGGATCGTTTAAATCCAACAAAAGAGCGTTTGGGATCTATCGTTCCAGTTTAGGGACATAGTGGTCCATCGCTAGTTTAAGAACATTGCGGTCCATGGGTAGTTTAAGGACATTGCGGTCCATTGTTAGTTTTAAGACATCTCGGTCAAGGTTAAGGACGTCGTAGTCCATGGGTTTAAGGACCCCACAGTCCATTGTTAGTTTTAAGACATCTCGGTCAAGGTTAAGGACGTCGTAGTCCATGGGTTTAAGGACCCTACAGTCCATATCAATGTGTGGTCATCGGGACCCGTCACCTCTTTGAAGACGTTGAGGGATTACAACGCCAAGTATCAAAGGAATGAAGAGATGTACCCTGGAACCGGAGTGGATTAAATAGTCTTTGGCCCAATTTGGGATCAAGACCAATTAATTATGTTATGAGCCTATTAGCCCAGTTAATTACGAATTGAGGACTTATGGCCAGCTTGGGCTAAGTCCAATCATGTCTGGGACATCGGCCCTCCTGTTGGTCCCTTGAAGGAGAGGCTTTGCCTCTAGCCATTTAGCCAATTGGGCCAATGCCTAGTGTTAAACACTAAAGACCAATCAGTGTTGAACACTGAGAATGAGATTGATAAGTCAGTGATTAACACTAGAAGATAGTTGGTGTCAACACCAGCAACAAGGCCTTCAAATTAGTGTTAAACACTAAAACAGACCAGTGTTAAACACTGGCAACAGAAATCCCAAATTAGTGTTGAACACTAAGGTAATCAGTGTTGAGCACTGCAAATAAAGTTCTTTGCTTAGTGTTGAACACTAAGGCCAAACAACGTTTTAACACTGAATTTAGGGGTTCCAATTTAGCGTTAGACGCTGAGGCAAGAGGGGTCACGTGGTAGCACGTGAGGGCGCCCTCCCTTCGTTTGTTCTGCTGAGAAGATCGCATCTTTTGGAGCATCACGTGTCATCACGTGACGGGTGTTTGAATGGAGTATGTTAAAGCCTCTGCCAAGGGTCACGTGGGTCACGTGAGGCACTGCCTCAAAGGGCTTTCTGTAGATCCTTTGGAGGGGTCACGTGGTGATACGTGACCCTGCTTTTCTGTAGTTGTTTAGAAGATCTGTTAATCCCTTTCAGGAATTAAATTCCTCGTAGGGTTGAACCCTGACAATAATTTCAGAGGAATTAAATTCCTAGTTCCTTTTGAAGAGTTGAACTCTGAATTTTCTGTAGGAATTAAATTCCTCATATATGTGAAGAACTGAATAGGGTTAAACCCTAATAAAAGCTTTAAGGAATTAAACCCCCACTCTCTGTTAGAGAATTATTCTGGGGAATAAGATTAAGGGAATTAAATTCTTGTTGTTTTAACAGAACTAAGTTCTTAACTAGGGTTAAACCCTGATTCTTTTCATTCTGAAGGAATTAAATTCCCATAACACAGGGTCAAACCCTAATTTTATTTTGAAGGAATTAAATTCCTATAGTTCTG
This sequence comes from Agapanthus africanus, assembly GCA_030015575.1. NCBI lineage: Eukaryota > Viridiplantae > Streptophyta > Magnoliopsida > Asparagales > Amaryllidaceae > Agapanthus > Agapanthus africanus. The sequence goes on from CM057350.1 coordinate 516,797,463, forward strand.
TGAAAATTAAATTCTCGTGCTTCCATTCCCTCTCTATGCTTTGGATCTGCATGGCAGGATCTCAACCCATTGAGAATTAAATTCTCAACTCAAGGGGAGATGTGCACTTTACAGATCCTCCATCAAAGAGAGAAGAAATATGTCCTTCTGTTTTATATCAGAATTAAACTCTGTTGAGAATTAAATTCTCTTTTCTTTCAATGAAACCTTCCCTTTCTTACCTAGGGTTTTCTTTTGCAGAAGATCCAAATTCCTCTAAAGTATCAAGGCTCTCTCTTTTTTCTTCCCTCTGCATATATCCTCCTTTTGTGTGTCTCTTGGCTCCTATTTATAGGAGAAGCAGCCGAGTCAATTAGTTTTTGATGAATGTTTCATTGAGAGATTTGATTTGTATCCATAATTCGTTTTGGACCTTTGGATTATTAGGTGAATTTTATTCACCATTGGATTTTAAATCCAGAGATTCTCCTTTGTTATTTCGGTTAGATTTTACGGGGAAATCTTCCCAAATTCGAGATTTTCCCATAGATAGATGATATTTAATCACCTTTAAATCTTTAATGCAACCGATTGCTTTTGGAAAGATTTGAGAGGTCTTTTCTCAGAATTTAATTCTGTTAACAAATGGGCTTTGAAGTCGGTCACGTGTGGCCACGTGACCCCCCTTTGGAACGAGCCCTCTTCTTTCTTTTTGCGCTCTGCTTTCTAGTCGCTGCTTAACCGTCACGTGCCACCACGTGACCCCTGGTCACGTGTGAGCACGTGACCCTCGTCTGGAGCCTTTTTCTTGATTCAATCAGGGAATTGAGTCTGCCGCTTTTGAGTGTCACGTGCCAACACGTGACCCTGGTCACGTGGGAGCACGTGACCCTTTCTGAAGCCCTTTTCTTCGATGTAGTTGGGAAACTGAATTTGCCTCGCCGATGCTTTTAGATGTCATGTGCCAACACGTGACTGCTGGTCACGTGTAAGCACGTGACCCTTTTCTGAAGCCTTTTCCGTAAGCTTTCCTGATTTTAAATCAGGAAACAAATGCCCCCACAGCGTTGTTCTCACGTGTCTGCACGTGAGTGCAACGCTGTCACTTTTGTGACCGCTGGACCTGCTTTGGGGGAGTAGGGTAGACGAACCGTCCTTTCAGAAGCGCCTTCACTTTTTCATGTCCTTCCTTTCAAACCTTTCTTTTAAGAATTTGATTCTCGTTCTCAGAGCTTAGTTCTCTGTTGTGTCTGTGCAGTGCCGCCTCATTTTCCATCAAAGGCTAGTGCTCACGTGTTGCGTATGCATGGATCTGCTTGATGGGGACGTTTCATTTCCCTAACCTAATTCCAATGCGTCGTTGGATTTCATTTCCAACGCTCTCCCCTTCTTTTCGGGCTTTGAGAATAGTCCCACCATGCACAACATTTTTTGTGCATAGCATTAAATGCTTCCCTTTATAACCTGAACCTTATGCCTTATTTCTTTTCTTCACAGAGAAACCCATTCATACCTTAAGGTGGTCATCTTTGAGAACCCGATCAATCTCCATGGCTTGCGATCGTCCCCATGCTCGTTGGCAACCATAGGAGGTGCCCCTTGAGGAGATAATTCCTCGCTTTGCTGCGCGGCTGGCGGATCCCCTTCTCACCGACGCTCAATGTGACACGGTGATGTACGAGCTACTGGCCCGTCGGGGCTCTCCTCTTCCCATGGGCTCCATTTGGCTCCGGATGATCCTCCAGTCTGTGCTTGCCGATATACCCCCTCATCCGGCGGAGATGACTTCGGCGATCCTTGACGCGGCGGAGGACAAGCTTGAGTGCTTTCATGAGGCTTGTCTAATCACTCAAGCTCTGAAGGATCACTCAGTTCATTTACTGAGTCAGATAAGAGCTCGTCGGGCCGTTATGTCTGCTTTCGCTGATGAGCACGGCTCCAACCGGTGGGGAGCGACTCCTCGCGAAAACCGCCGTTTTGACGTGCTGGAGAAGGCGGAGAGGGAGTTGGAGAATTTTGTGTTTTGCTTTGTTAACCCTTGTATTTCTGATCCGTTGTTTGGTAATCTTTTCCCACCGATGTAATATGTTTGAATCAATGTACTCCTTTAATCATTGGTGGTTTGCATGCTTTCTGTTGAATTTTCATGCTTGTCAGATAGTCGTACGTGTGTCTTGCTTGCGTAAATGAGCTGTCTGTTTTTCTTTAATTACGAGCACCATCGTTACGTTGCATGCACATCAGTGCCTCGGGCAACATTTCCTTTTAAACATTCGTACAGTTGCAAATGCGTGCTTGATAGGATACAGATCAGAAACTTGCCACGTTATCTCCCGTATCGGGTGGTTTGTGCTGGCTTTAGATCGAGTATTGTTGTCGAAGGGAGGTTTATAAATAAAGAAATATTCTTCTCTTCAATTGTGTGTCCCCTTTCTATTGAATGTATTCTGCGGATATTCTATCTTGATCTCCTTGCAGGACAGCGATGGCTCAGGATTCAGGGTTAAGATCTGCCTCCTAAGACTTTTGTATTTTATGAGCCACGAGGGTCTCATAAAGAGTTTTTCTTCCTACAGGTCGAGAGGATCCCATAGGTGTAACTCCTTCTTAAGAATCGTGAAGATTCCTAAGCGGGTTTTCCCTTGAGAGTCGCAGGGATCTCACAAGAGAGTTTTCTTCCTTACAGGCCGTGAGGGCCTGCAGGTGCTGGATGCGGTCGCCCTTGTCCGTGTTTCACGGGGCCAGGGGGCTGCTCCAGATATCGTAGTTTAAAGACGTCGCGGTCAAGGTTAAGGACCTCATAGTCCGTGGATTTAAGGACTCCACAGTCCGATGTTAGTTTTAAGACATCACGGTCAAGGTTAAGGACCTCATAGTCCGTGGATTTAGGGACTCCACAGTCCGATGTTTGGTTGCAGGGACCCGTCACCTCTTTGAAGACGTTGAGGAATTACAACGCCAGGTATCAAAGGAGTGAAGAGATGTACCCTTAAACCAAGGCAGAATCCGTAGGGAATCGGGGTGGTTGATCGTTAGTTTTAAGACATCACGGTCGAGGTTAAGGACATCATAGTCCGTGGATTTTAAGGACTCCACAGTCCGGTATTTGCTCTGGATGCTTCACACGGGTTCACTGCCGTGTTTGGCGAGGACCAGGCTCCGCTCTGGGCGTTTTCCGCGGGGTCAAAGAGTGACGTTATCCGCGTTCTACGTAACCAGGAATTTTGCACTAGATGCTTCACACGGGTTCACTGCCGTGCTCGGCGAGGACTAGGCTCCGCTCTGGATACTTCACACGGGTTCACTGCCGTGCTCTGCGAGGACCAGGATCCGCTCTGGACATTTTCCACGGGGTCAAAGAGTGACGTTATCCGCGTTCCACATAACCAGGAATTTTGCATTAGATGCTTCACACGGGTTCACTGCCGTGCTCGGCGAGTACTAGGCTCCGCTCTGGATGCTTCACACGGGTTCACTGCCGTGCTCTGCGAGGACCAGGATCCGCTCTGGACGTTTTCCGCGGGGTCAAAGAGTGACGTTATCCGCGTTCCACGTAACCAGGAATTTTGCACTAGATGCTTCACACGGGTTCACTGCCGTGCTCGGTGAGGACTAGGCTCCGCTCTGGATGCTTCACACGGGCTCACTGCCGTGCTCTGCGAGGACCAGGATCCGCTCTGGACGTTTTCCACGGGGTCAAAGAGTGACGTTATCCGCGTTCCACGTAACCAGGAATTTTGCACTAGATGTTTCATACGGGTTCACTGCCGTGCTCGGCGAGGACTGGGCTCCGCTCTGGATGCTTCACACGGGTTCACTGCCGTGCTCTGCGAGGACCAGGATTCGCTCTGGACGTTTTCCACGGGGTCAAAGAGTGACGTTATCCGCGTTCCACGTAACCAGGAATTTTGCACTAGATGCTTCACACGGGTTCACTGCCGTGCTCGGCGAGGACTAGGCTCCGCTCTGGATGCTTCACACGGGCTCACTGCCGTGCTCTGCGAGGACCAGGATCCGCTCTGGACGTTTTCCACGGGGTCAAAGAGTGACGTTATCCGCGTTCCACGTAACCAGGAATTTTGCACTAGATGCTTCACACGGGTTCACTGCCGTGCTCGGCGAGGACTAGGCTCCGCTCTGGATGCTTCACACGGGTTCACTGCCGTGCTCTGCGAGGACCAGGATCCGCTCTGGACGTTTTCCACGGGGTCAAAGAGTGACGTTATCCGCGTTCTACGTAACCAGGAATTTTGCACTAGAAGCTTCACACGGGTTCACTGCCGTGCTCGGCGAGGACTAGGCTCCGCTCTGGATGCTTCACACGGGTTCACTGCCGTGCTCTGCGAGGACCAGGATCCACTCTGGACGTTTTCCGCGGGGTCAAAGAGTGACGTTATCCGCGTTCCACGTAACCAGGAATTTTGCACTAGATGCTTCACACGGGTTCATTGCCGTGCTCGGCGAGGACTAGGCTCCGCTCTGGATGCTTCACACGGGTTCACTGCCGTGCTCTGCGAGGACCAGGATCCGCTCTGGACGTTTTCCACGGGGTCAAAGAGTGACGTTATCCGCGTTCCACGTAACCAGGAATTTTGCACTAGATGCTTCACACGGGTTCACTGCCGTGCTCGGCGAGGACTAGGCTCCGCTCTGGATGCTTCACACGGGTTCACTGTCGTGCTCTGCGAGGACCAGGATCCGCTCTGGACGTTTTCCACGGGGTCAAAGAGTGACGTTATCCGCGTTCCATGTAACCAGGAATTTTGCACTAGATGCTTCACACGGGTTCACTGCCGTGCTCGGCGAGGACTAGGCTCCGCTCTGGATGCTTCACACGGGTTCACTGCCGTGCTCTGCGAGGACCAGGATCCGCTCTGGACGTTTTCCGCGGGGTCAAAGAGTGACGTTATCCGCGTTCCACGTAACCAGGAATTTTGCACTAGATGCTTCACACGGGTTCACTGTCGTGCTCGGCGAGGACTAGGCTCCGCTCTGGATGCTTCACACGGGCTCACTACCGTGCTCTGCGAGGACCAGGATCCGCTCTGGACGTTTTCCACGGGGTCAAAGAGTGACATTATCCGCGTTCCACGTAACCAGGAATTTTGCACTAGATGCTTCACACGGGTTCACTGCCGTGCTCGGCGAGGACTAGGCTCCGCTCTGGATGCTTTCCACGGGGTCAAAGAGTGACGTTATCCGCGTTCCACGTAACCAGGAATTTTGCACTAGATGCTTCACACGGGTTCACTGCCGTGCTCGGCGAGGACTAGGCTCCGCTCTGGATGCTTCACACGGGTTCACTGCCGTGCTCTGCGAGGACCAGAATCCGCTCTGGAAGTTTTCCACGGGGTCAAAGAGTGACGTTATCCGCGTTCCACGTAACCAGGAATTTTGCACTAGATGCTTCACACGGGTTCACTGCCGTGCTCGGCGAGGACTAGGCTCCGCTCTGGATGCTTCACACGGGTTCACTGCCGTGCTCTGCGAGGACCAGGATCCACTCTGGACGTTTTCCACGAGGTCAAAGAGTGACGTTATCCGCGTTCCACGTAACCAGGAATTTCGCTGATTGTATCCGCATTTCACGGGATGGAGGTTTGACTGCTGGCGATATGTATACCACTGAGCCATGGAACTGGGAGTTGCCGCTGTTCCGCTTAGCTTGAAGTTGTGTCTGTCGTTACGAGACGAGTGTTGGGATGATCTCTAGGTCGCTTGTGACCCGTCGAGATTTAGCTTCTTTCTTTGGTGAAACCTGGGGGGAGGTATGTTCCCTTTTTTGTTTACGCCCTTGGATTGTGTACAGGGTGTGATGGAACATCACCTGTAGGGCATAAATTTTATTTTTATTTTATTTCTTTTTCCGCGATGCTCTATCGTTTCAGCTTTTATATCGCGAAGGTCGCGATTGCCCCATCATTTCGGCTATTTTTCGCGGTGCCCAATCATTTCGGCTATTTATTTATTTTCTACTCGCTGCTTTTTATTGCGAGTTGCCCCATCATTTCGGCTATTTTTCATGCATACATTTTTACTTGCCGCTTTTGTTTGCAAGTTGCCCCATCATTTCGGCTATTTCGAAGGCATGTGTGGCTTGCTAGCTTTTTCGCCGCAAGCTTGGATTTTAGACACCGATTTCGGCATCAGAACCGCTACAACTGGAATATTGCCAGGAGCGAATCATCATTTGCCTCTGTCGATGTTGAACAAAGGTGGCTTAGCAAACAGGGTTAAGGGTCCTGTCGGCCAAGGCTTTTGACTTCATGAGCCGTAAGGGTCTCACCAAGGTATTTCTCCCTACAAGTCATGAGGATCTCGTAGGTGTATTTTCTCCCTAGGAATCGTGAGGATCCCTAAGTGTATGTTCCTCTGTAAGTCGTAAGGATCCTACAAGAGGGTTTTCTCCTTATGGGTCGAGAGGACCTACAAGGGTTGCTCATTATATGGACATATCCCTAGTCATAGGTGTGACTTTGCTAGGGAAATGTTTATTCGCGCCCGTGGATTGTATACAAGGGTCAGTATTGAGCCGCTTGTAGGGCAGTATCGAAGGTTGTGGGAGACTTGCTTAAGAACAGGTTTAGATTTCTGTAACTTAAGACTTTCAAATCTCATGAGCCGTGAGGGTCCCATAATAGAATTCTCCTTACGAGTCGTGAGGATCTCGCAAGTGTATTTTCTCCTTAGAAATCGTGGGGATCCCTAAGTGTGTTGCTCCTTTGTAAGTCGTAAGGATCTCACGCGGGTGGTTTCTCCTTACAAGGTCAAGAGGACCCTGTAAGTGTCTTTTAACGAGGTTGCGCCCTTTCGGGTTTTCACAAACACTCGCCGGTAGCCCTACTGTTTTTACTCACGGAGCCCTTTCGGGTTTTCGTCCGTGCCCATTTTGCTTATGGACATACCGTTTTTTTTTTATTCTTTTTCTCTTTCTTTTTTTTTTAAAAAACATGGTCGCGCCCTTTCGGGTTTTCACAAACACTCGCCGGTAGCCCTGCTGTTTTTACTCACGGAGCCCTTTCGGGTTTTCATCCGTGCCCATTTTGCTTATGGACATACCGTTTTTTTTCATTTTTTTTTCTTTTTCTCCTTTTTTTTTTGTCAGCCTAAGGATGCTGCGGTAGTAGTTTAGGGACGTTTCGGTCCGTCGTTAGTTTAAGGACATTTCGGTCCGTCGTTAGTTTAAGGACGTCTCGGTCCGTCGTTTGTTTAAGGACGTCTCGGTCCGTTATTAGTTTAAGGACATTTCGGTCCGTCGTTAGTTTAAGGACATTTCGGTCCGTTATTAGTTTAAGGACATTTCGGTCCGTTATTAGTTTAAGGACATTTCGGTCCGACGTGGAGAAGGCCGGCTACCGCTTATAAAGCTCGAGCTTAGGAAGATAGCGAGCGAATATAGTCGTCGTCATCTATCATTGACCTAGGCCGTGTCTCATTAAGCGTAGTATCTCTTTAGGAAGCGACCGTTTATTGGCCTGAAAGTCCTTTCACCGTGCATGTCCATGAGTAGATAGGCCCCACCCTGGTAGACCTTATCTATGATGTACGGGCCTTCATAGTTTGGCTCGAATTTTCCCCGCTTGGCTCGATTGGGGATCATAGGCCTTTTGACCACTAACACGAGTTCGCCTTGGCGGAATGTCCTCGGTCGGGTCAATCTTTCATATGAGCGCGTCATCTTTGCTTTATAAGCTTCCAGATTTTGTTGCGCTATGAGCCGGGTTTCGTCGAGGGCATCGAGCTCCTCAAGCCGAAGGTGAGCATTTTCTTCGTCCGTCAGCTCGTAGTGGACTGCCACTCGTAGAGAGGGTAACTCTATCTCGAGGGGGAGCACTGCTTCCGTCCTAAATACCAACGCGTACGGCGTTGTGTTCGTGGCCGTCTTGAATGTAGTTCGATAGGCCCAAAGGGCCTCTTGCAGCCTCTCGTGCCAGTCTTTCTTATTTCGGGACACCGTCTTTTTTATGATCTTCGTCAAGGTCTTATTGAAGGCCTCGGCCAGACTGTTAGCTCGTGGATTGTAAACTGAAGAATATCTCCAGTCTATATTGTGCTGCTGCGCGAAGCGGCTAATCTTATGGCTTCTGTAGGCTGACCCATTATCGGAGATAATCCGCCGTGGGGTTCCAAACCGATAGATGACGTGCGTCTTGAAGAAGTGGAGGATATTCTCCGTCTTCACTTCCCTCAGCGGTACTGCTTCTGCCCATTTGGAGAAGTAATCAGTTGTCGCCAGAATGAAACGATGTCCCCGGGACGATGCTGGCTCGATGGGGCCGACTATGTCAGTCCCCCACATTTCGAATGGCCAGCTAGCCACCGTTGGGTGTAGTGGATTCGGATGTTGGTGGATAAAGTCTCCATGAATCTGGCACGAGTGGCATTGCTTCGCATACTCAAGGCAGTCTTGGACCATCGTGGGCCAATAATAACCCATCCGTTTGATCTTCAGTTTCATTTTCGGGCCTGCCTGGTGAGAACCGCAGAGTCCGTCGTGAACTTCCTGAACGACTCTTTCTGCTTTGTCAGGTCCTAAGCATCTCAGCCACAGAGAATCAAACGATCTTTTGTATAGAGTGTCGTTGACAAAAGCGAAAAATAGAGCTCGTTTCATGAGCTGATGTCTTGAGGATGCTTCTTCGGGCATTCGGTGGGACTTAAAGTAGTGTATGAAGACTTCCCTCCAGTCCTCGGCCTTCTCATGGTCTTTTATTTATAGAGTCGTCTGCTCAGTCGCCCCCTTTTCTTCGTATAATTCCGGAGATATTTCTGCTGGGGCGAGCACTCGACGGCTTTGTACCACGATTCTGACGTCATCGAGGTTCTCGTCAGCCAGTTCTTTAGCGAGCTTAGCTAACGCGTCTACTTTGCTATTTTCCGCACGTGGTATACTTTCCAAAGTGTAGGAGGGAATTTGGGTCAATAGTTGTTGCACCTTTTCGCCGTATTTCACCAACTCCGGTTTGCACGTTTGGTAGTCACCATTTACTTGACTAACAACCAATTGAGAATCCCCGTATATAGAGAGGTCTTCAATTCCCATGTTAATGGCGATCTCGAGACCCGCTATCAAAGCTTCGTATTCGGCTTCATTGTTCGTCCTCGATTCCGTTAAGGAGAAAGCAAAGCGCATTATCCCTCCTTGTGGGGTTACGAAGATGAGGCCTACTCCCGATTTGATTATGGGGGTACATTGTTCGCGCTTCTTCATGGAAGATGCCCCGTCAAAATAGAGTTCCCATCGGGTATCACCGCCGCCGATCGCGTCGAATGCATGTTCGTCCGGCAAATCGCAGTTCAGAGGAGAACCGGCAGGTACTGGATGCTCAGCGAGGAAGTCGGCAATGGCCTGGCCTTTCACTGCCTTAAGAGGTCGATACGTTATTGAGAACTTCATCAGGAGTAGAGCCCATTTAGCGAGTCGACCCGTCAGTATAGCTTTCGACATCAAATATTTAAGAGGGTCCACCTTCGAGATGAGACGGACTTCGTGCGCCAACGCATAGTGTCTGAGTTTTGTTATCGCGAAGATTAACGCCAAGCAGTGTTTTTCAATGGGCGAGTAGTTGTTTTCTGCCCCCAGCAGAACTCGACTTAAGTAGTAGAGTGCTCTCTCTTTCCCTTGATCGTTCTCTTGTGCCCATAATGCGCCTAAGGAACCTTCGAGGGCGGTTGTATAAAGAATGAGGGGTTTTCCCTTGACCGGCGCAGCCAACACCGGAGGGTTCTGCAGGTACTGCTTGATCTCGTCTAGTACACCTTGGCATTTGTGATCCCAAACGAATGGAGTTCCCTTCTTCATCAGGTGGCTGTAAAGACGACATTTGCCTGAAAGATTGGCGATAAATCGCCGGATGTATGCGAGCTTCCCTTGGAGAGACCGCAACTGTTTGAGGGTTCTTGGCGGAGTCATTTCCATGATCGCCTTGATCTTAGATGGATCTATTTCTATACCTCGATGTCGGATGATGAATCCCAGGAATTTACCCGAGGAGACTCCAAACGCTCATTTGAAGGGATTCATCTTCAAATTATATTGCCGAAGGCGTTGAAATACAGTCTCCAGATGCTTTAAATGCTCTTCGTATGACATGCTCTTTACTACAAGGTCATCGATATAGCACTCGACGATGTCATGTATGAGGTCGTCGAAGATTTTTGTCATGGCCCTTTGATAGGTAGCGCCGGCGTTCTTTAGACCAAAGGGCATAACCCTGTAGCAGAATATACCCAAAGGGGTCCGAAAAGCGGTATGCTTCTGGTCTTCGGGATGCATCTTTATCTGATTGTATCCTGACGAACCGTCCATAAAGGAGAAAACCTCGTGAGTGGACGTGTTATCTATCATTAGCTCGGTTACTGGTACTGGGAAATCGTCCTTTAGACAGGCTTATCCCTGAAATCCATGCATATGCGTACCGTCCCATTCTTCTTCATTATCGGGACGATATTAGCGATCCAGTCGGGATACTGGACTTCTTAGATAAATCCAGAATCGATCAGCTTCTTGACTTCGGCGTTGATGCTCATTTCAAGCTCGAGTCGCATCCTTCTTGGCGCCTGCTTGACTGGCTTGATATCTGGGGATATTGCTAATTTATGCACAGCAATCTCCGGATCTAATCCTGGCATCTCGGAGTAGTTCCACGCGAAGCAGTCTTTATGCCGTAGAAGCACGTTCTTTAACGCAGTCACCCTTTCTTCAGATAGCAGCTCGCTGACAAATGTCGGTCGCGGGTCATCTGCCGATCCTAACTCAATCTTCTTGAGGTTATCTGCAGTAGTATGTATGCCGTCTTCCAGTTCTTTTGAAGCTGGTGGAAATTCTGAGACCACCTCATCATCGCTGTTCTCAAAGCACCAGGGAAGGTCATCCATGTTCTCGGGCTCTTCTTTTAATATCGTAATCATATAACAGGTGCGAATCCGCTTCCAGGACTGAGGTGGATCTGGTTCTGCTTTTGCGGCTTTGGGTTCGTGCTTTTGTGGCGGCGTTACCCTCCAGCCGTCGGATAAAGCGAATCTGCCCTGTTGGTACTGGTCCTCGACCCAGTTCTTGAAGGTGAAGCAGTCTTCGGTAGGATGTCCTATGGCTTGGTGATTAGAGCAATAGCTCAGATGAGAAGCCCTGTTAGCTTGCTCAGGGTGCTTAGACTCTGGAAGCGCGATCGTTTGATGTTTTATAGCGAGCTCGAGTAACTTCTCCGTCTTGTCTCGGGGGAAGGAGTACGCTCGACTCATCTTCTTCCTGAGGGACAAATCCGAGCCGCGCAATACCCGATCACGTAACTCTCTAATCCTGCGTTGTTGTTGTCGGCTCCTCTCTCCGCTTCTTGATTTATTTCCGTCTCTGCGTCGGGCCTTTCGTACAACGGGTTGACAAGGATGAGCATCTTTGTCTTTTGCAGCCCGTTGAAATAGAAGTTGCGTCCTGGCCTTCTCGTAGATGGCCATCTCGCGGTTGTGGTCTTCCCGAGCTTTTTGACCCACTTTCCTGATAGGCTTGTCCATTCGTTCTTCAAACGACGGACTCGGCATTTCAATCGCGGGATCTAGTTTTGATGAGGGGTTGGCATTTCCTGACGGGGCGTCCTCTTCTTCATCAAAAGTATATATGGCGTAGCTACTGTAGGCCCGTTCCCATTTTCCGGTTCTCGCGTATCCAAGCCCAAGTGTTTCCATTTTCCCGTTGGGCAATTTGCGTTGGGTCCCAGGGACATCCCAAATCCTGTTGTAGAACCGAGCTTGTCGAACAGTCTGTTTTAAAGGTACTCCTTGGCGCTTCAATAGCCTCTTTAGTCCATTTGTGTAGTATCTGGGTAAATGGATAGGTTGGAGCCTGTCGAGTGTAACATCCGTGCCATGCCAGATCTCTTTCTCTATTTTCGACTCTGAGGATCGATAGAATAGGATTAACTTCTCACCCCTTTGCCTGGGAGGGACGTAAAATGTTTGCAGGTCCTGCACATTGTGAGCTTGAAGTGTGTCGAGATCCTTGTAGTGTTCCCGCGGCACCATGGTGATTTACAAACTCTGATCATCGCTAGGGGGTGCTTGTATTGACAGCCGATTGGAGAACACGGCATTAACCTCATCTTCCGAGTCACTTCCGAAGACCAACATGGGGGCGGACGTCCCCGGGTTGTTGCGTTGAGATGGCCCGGCATAAACTATCTCTTCTTCTTCTTCGGTATCGCTCCCGAAAACAGGGATGGTGGCGGCGGCTTTGTTCTCCGGGTTGTGACACCTTTCTGTATCCTCGAAATCTGGCAAAAAGTACTTCGCATCTTCGTATTTGCGGACTTCGTTCACGGAAAATGGGTTCAACTCACCGTTACGGTATACTCGAAACCATCCTTAAAGTACTTCATACACTGATGTTGTGTAGAAGGGATGATGTTGTACTCGTGTAGCCAAGGACGACCGAGCAAGGCGTTGTAGCAGGTCTTGGCGTCAATGACATGGAATTTGATGTCTGTGACGAGGAGTCCAAAGCGTAATGTTAGCATCACGGATCCGAGAGTCCGTGACGATTGTGAATCGAAACCGGAGATAGTAATTTTGTCACGAGCGAAGTGTTGCACACTCATGCAGATTTCCTTCAACACCCGAACATTAAGGAGATTGACGGAGGATCCATTATCCACCAGGATCTTGCCTATCTTGATATCATGGCAGTATCCGGAGACATATAGGGGACGGTTGTGGTCGCACGTCCCGAGAAGGAGGTCTTCGTCACCGAAAGCGATGTTGGCCGTATGCACTTCCTCCAATTCATCCTTCATCCTTTCAGTGGCGAGGAAGGCTTGGAATTGCTCAGGTTCTTGTAACGCCTTAATTAGTGAGTCTCGCGCTTCTTTTGATAATAGGAGGGTATCGAGAATACTAAGCTGAGAAGGTAGCTTCCTTAGGTGCGCTAGGATGTTATAGTCCACCTTACCCTTCCTAGGAGGGTCTTTGGCAGCCAGCTCTTTCATGACTTGGTCATCTAAAGTGATATCTTCAGTGACCTTTTCCTTTCCCTTATCTTTTCTACTCGCGGGCCCGAGATTCTTTTCTGGGAGTGTGCGATTGCGCAGCTGAATGTTCTCGCAGGCCTCCGATTTCTCCTCTTTCCCTAAAACGGATTCTTTAAAGAGAGGGCCCAGAGCCATTTCTTCATCGGAGTCGCTCCCAAAGGTGAGAACTTGTGACCCTTCGGCGTTAACCATGTAACAGTTGCCAGTGGTCCTGTTGTGCTCGTCAGCAGTACTTCTTTGTTCTCGACGAGCCTTGCGTTTCATGCGCTTAAAATGTTGCCGATGAGCAACATATCCTTGCCACCATATCTTAAAGGCGTCGCACTCCTCCGTGGGGTGTGAAATTTTCCGATGATATGCGCAATAATCAGGGTGCCTCTCCACCCCATTGAGCGTGTTTCCTTCTGAGGGTGGTAACTTCATTCCCATTGACATGGCTTTGGCAAACCTTTTTCTCGTCTTGAATATCTTCTTGTCTGCCTCGGATGCTTTTCGATCTGGCGGGAGTACTTCAATTCTTTCATTTAGTCGCGTGCGTTCGGCTCCTTCCGATGCGGCCATCTCACGCTCCTGATCTGCTTTACTCTTTAGACGAATCTCGTCCAGAAAGGCGTCGATCATTTCATCTGTTGGCCACACAAGTCCTGGCTCAGGGTGTGCCCCCAGTTTCTCGGTGCCAGGAGTTTTCTCATCTTCCGAGTGGGAAATCACATGACAACTCGCCACATATCCCTTGGATTCATCCGATGAGCTCTCTTCCTCATCTTCCTTCTGAAAGACGTGGTTGAGGAACTCTTGCAGTGTGACGGAGTCCGTGCCTTTTGATTGTAATCCTCCAGCGCGTCAATCTGTTTCTGCAAATCCGTGCGCTTGTTTCCAGGCTTCACGGGCCTTTTGGATTTCCTCTTATTTTTCTTCGAAGATTTTGACGGTTGGGTGTGAGTACTTGGGCCATCACCACGAATCTTTGTAGTTGGACGCGGCTTCAACATCCCTTCGATGATTTGAGGTTCAAGCGGGTTCTTCCATTCAACCGCTGGGCACGCATGAAGGTCACTCAGCATCCTTTTGGTTTTAGCTGATAGCACGATTTCCCATGGAGCTTCTTCAATAAAGGAACAAGTCACCCCCGGTGCGTCCGTCTTCTTAGGAGTATGCGGCTGTGGCGGGTTCACCTTCCACTTTTCGTACAGCGCAAACTTTCCCTGGAGGTATTGATCTTCAATCCATCCTTTGAAGACGAAGCAATCCTCAATCGGATGGCTTACCGTTTAATGGTAAGGGCAATAGTTGGGGTTGTTCACTTCAGTGGGTTGTGGCGGTCGCCTTGGATTTGGCAGGTTTATAAGTATGTTGCGTACTGCCAGCTCGAATAGCCGTTTCGTCTTGTCCCGTGGGAACGAGTAGGGACGCTTCATCTTCTCATTATAATACCGGCGTCTTTCTTCCAGTTGATCCGTCAGCTTTGGGGCATTGGGTTGCTGCTGGGCATTCGCGACGAAGGTGGCCTTTCCTTTACCCTTGTCATTCTGAGGTTCTGGCTTCGGGGGAGACGATCTATGACCCATTTGGTCCATCTGAGCCAACTTGTCGATTAAAGCCTGGAATTTGGTTGGCTTAAAGAACATTATAAACTGGGAGATAGTTGCGTGAGGGTCTAGGGTTCCCACGAACATGCCCACCGCGGGCGCTTCCTCAATGCGTTGCTCGCATTTCGACCATAAATTCCGCCATCGTATAGCATACTGGACCCAAGTTTCGCCTGGTTTTACCCTGGCGTTAATTAGTGGCGTTATTGGAGTGCGTTCGCTGGCGCTTGCGAATCGCTGTGTGAATAGCAACTCCATTTCAGCGAACGTCTTGATAGAATCGTTCGGGAGTTCCGAATACCATTCGAACGCTGTTTCTGATAAGCTGCCCACGAACTGGCGAAGCAACAGTTTATCATCTCCACCGGTGTTACCGCAAAGGGCCCTGAACTGGGCGACATGTTGGTGGGGACTGTCGGTCCCCTTGTAAACATGGAACTTGGGAATTGTGTAACCCGGCGGGTACTTGATTTGGTCGTACCAGCTTGGATATGGCCGCCCCGTTTTTACGACTTGACCAGCTGCCTCAGTCGCATGATGAACCCGGATTTGCTGGGCTATATAGTCGACCAAGTCAGCCTTAGAGATTGTCTCCTCCTTGGCCGTTGAGTGGGCCGGTGGTGGATTTGACGTTTCTCCCCTGTCGTCTTTAAGGACGATCGGGGGATCCTCAGCGGGTGGATCCTGTTGGATCATCATTCCTATCATATCTTGGAAGAGGAGGCCCATACGCTGTATGTTGGCTGCTTATTCAGCAGCCTCTTTGTCCTTCTTCTCCAATATTCGGCGAAGGAATTCGGCGTCGGTTTCTTCCTCCTGGCGTTCGTCCGAAGACGTTTCTGGGTTTTCTTTTAGCCCGGTAAGTGCGGCCATAGCATTCATCATTTCCTGGAGCTTTTGCTGTTGCTCCTGAGCTTTGGTCACCGACCGTGTGAGCGGTCTATGACCTGTAGACGCACGGCTGTCTTCTTTTCCTGACGCCATGTATACGGTGTGGACCATCATGCCCCCAGACTTAGGGCGTCTGGGCTTAGTGCCTTTGGCTGTCGTTGCAGGCTGGGGGATCTTCTCTGGTTTCCTCCTTTTATGAGCAGTGGAGGTTGAGGGGGCCGTTGAGGTGGGCGTCCAGACAGCCTTTCGTGGTTTAGCCTGGTGACCGTCTTCCGATTGGATTTTCAGCTTCTTGTGCTGGCGGGAGAAGTTTGGATCGATCATCGAATCTCGGGCCTGCCGCCAAACCTTATAGATTTTGGAAGACAGCCGTTGAGGGGATCGGGGCTGCTCTGACTTTATCTCCACAACCTTTTTTAGTGGGGGAGGAGACCTCTTTAGCACCGCAGTAGGAGAATTCCTTCGCACCTTATTTAGCATCTCGAAGCTGTTCCCCGTTGGAACAGCAGCATTAACTTCCGCCATCGGGGCTGATGGAGTTAGCCCAGAGGGGGAGTTGCCCCCAGCCTTCCTTACTCGGCGCCAATGGCGACGTCGAGCGTGTCGAGCGGACGGCGTTGGTTCAGCAGTGAGAATGGCTTCGTCTTGCCCCCTGTGTAGGTGAGGGGTCGCTGCTGGTGTTAGCCTGTCAAAGACCGATGTCCTTTGGGTAGCAGGAGCGGGAGCTGGGGCCGTCAATCTTGTAAGGACCGACTTTTTGGCCGGGGAAGCCGCCCTGGCGATTTCGGGAGCAGGACCGGTCACTTTCTTAGAAGCAGCCTTCTCTGGGATTGTAGGCCCCATGATGGGTCCACAGGATTTCTGGCCCAATCTAGAGAAGACCGAGGCGCTGATGTTGGGCGACCCGTTGAGAGGAGCCGCAGCAGGGGTAAGACGATCAAAGACCGACTTCTTGGGAGCTTCCTTTGTCAGCACCGGCGCCGTAAAGCTTGTCGGTGGGAGCATAGTCCCAAAGAACAATCCGGTAGTGGCCTGAGTCACCTGGTCCACCGGTATTGTGAATAACGAAGCGGCTTGGGGTCCGTAGGCTATACCTCCTGGCGAGGCAGAGCGTTGGTCGCAATTACAGTCCGAGCAGTTGGAGCATTTCGCAGAAGTAGAAGCCATCGATCCTTTGCTTTCTGCAATGAGCAAGACGCCAAGTCTTAGTATCTCGAAACCCAAGGGCAACCATTAGCGAACCGCGATTGGTTCGCGAATCACGACACACGAAGTGTGGAGTGGAAAGAGGAAAAGGTCCCACCGGGCGTGCCAGAATCTGTTCCCCTCCGAACGGCGGCCGAGACGCGGGACGTCTCACCTGAGGTTCGGGGCAGATGCTAATTGGTGCTATCCGTCCATCTCTCCGAAGATGCCAAGTTGATTTATTGCACCGTGTATCGAAGGTCTGAACGGATGCGTCCGATGTAGCAGACTTCGTCAGATTCCCCCTCGCTTGAGGGGTTTTTGATTGTGGAGACGCTCTTCCCTGCAGGCGCAAGCCCCTGCAGTTAATTACGCTACCGCGTCGCGATAACAACTTTCTCCTTCTCCAGATGGTCACTTCGTGTCGTGTGTGTTTATTTTATGTTTTGTTGCCCGTGGATTGTTTACGGAGACCGAGTTATGTCGTCGCCCGTAGAGCGTGGACTAGTCCAAATCCGTATTATCTTAGATTTGGGTTTGGGGGTTTGGTTTGAGGATACGTTAGCCATATTTAAGGCCAAGATCAACTCAAATGTTTGTTAAGGATACGTTAGTCTAACCTGAGACTAAGATCAACTTAACGGGACCGTTTAAATCCAACAAAAGAGCATTTGGGCTCCATTATTCCAGTTTAGGGACATAGTGGTCCATTTAATGTATGGCCGTCGGGACCCGTCACCTCTCTGACGACGTTGAAGGATTACAACGACAGATGTCAGAGGAGTTCAGAGATGTACCCTTGAACCAGAGTTAATTGGGGGGATCTATAGTCCAGTTTGGGACTAAAGTCTGTTTGAAAGGTTTAAGGATACGTTAGCCATATTTAAGGCTAAGATCAAATTAAACGGGATCGTTTAAATCCAACAAAAGAGCGTTTGGGCTCTATCGTTCCAGTTTAGGGACATAGTGGTCCATCGCTAGTTTAAGGACATTGCGGTCCATGGGTAGTTTAAGGACATTGCGGTCCATTGTTAGTTTTAAGACATCTCGGTCAAGGTTAAGGACGTCGTAATCCATGGGTTTAAGGACCCCACAGTCCATTGTTAGTTTTAAGACATCTCGTTCAAGGTTAAGGACGTCGTAGTCCATGGGTTTAAGGACCCCACAGTCCATATCAATGTGTGGTCATCGGGACCCGTCACCTCTTTGAAGACGTTGAGGGATTACAACGCCAAGTATCAAAGGAATGAAGAGATGTACCCTGGAACCGGAGTGGATTAAATAGTCTTTGGCCCAATTTGGGATCAAGACCAATTAATTATGTTATGAGCCCATTAGCCCAGTTAATTACGAATTGAGGACTTATGGCCAGTTTGGGCTAAGTCCAATCATGTCTGGGACATCGGCCCTCCTGTTGGTCCCTTGAAGGAGAGGCTTTGCCTCTGGCCATTTAGCCAATTGGGCCAATGCCTAGTGTTAAACACTAAAGACCAATCAGTGTTGAACACTGAGAATGAGATTGATAAGTCAGTGTTTAACACTAAAAGATAGTTGGTGTCAACACCAGCAACAAGGCCTTCAAATTAGTGTTAAACACTAAAACAGACCAGTGTTAAACACTGGCAACAGAAATCCCAAATTAGTGTTGAACACTAAGGTAATCAGTGTTGAGCATTGCAAATAAAGTTCTTTGCTTAGTGTTGAACACTAAGGCCAAACAACGTTTTAACACTGAATTCAGGGGTTTCAATTTAGCGTTAGACGCTGAGGCAAGAGGGGTCACGTGGTAGCACGTGAGGGCGCCCTCCCTTCGTTTGTTCTGCTGAGAAGATCGCATCTTTTGGAGCATCACGTGTTATCACGTGACGGGTGTTTGAATGGAGTATGTTAAAGCCTCTGCCAAGGGTCACGTGGGTCACGTGAGGCACTGCCTCAAAGGGCTTTCTGTAGATCCTTTGGGGGGGTCACGTGGTGACACGTGACCCTGCTTTTCTGTAGTTGTTTAGAAGATCTGTTAATCCCTTTCAGGAATTAAATTCCTCGTAGGGTTGAACCCTGACAATAATTTCAGAGGAATTAAATTCCTAGTTCCTTTTGAAGAGTTGAACTCTGAATTTTCTGTAGGAATTAAATTCCTCATATATGTGAAGAACTGAATAGGGTTAAACCCTAATAAAAGCTTTAAGGAATTAAACCCCCACTCTCTGTTAGAGAATTATTCTGGGGAATAAGATTAAGGGAATTAAATTCTTGTTGTTTTAACAGAACTAAGTTCTTAACTAGGGTTAAACCCTGATTCTTTTCATTCTGAAGGAATTAAATTCCCATAACACAGGGTCAAACCCTAATTTTATTTTGAAGGAATTAAATTCCTATAGTTCTGTGAGAATTGAATTCTCGTGCTTCCATTCCCTCTCTATGCTTTGGATCTGCATGGCAGGATCTCAACCCATTGAGAATTAAATTCTCAACTCAAGGGGAGCTGTGCACTTTACAGATCCTCCATCAAAGAGAAGAAATATGTCCTTCTGTTTTATATCAGAGTTAAACTCTGTTCAGAATTAAATTCTCTTTTCTTTCAATGAAACATTCCCTTTCTTACCTAGGGTTTTCTTTTGCAGAAGATCCAAATTCCTCTAAAGTATCAAGGCTCTCTCTTTTTTCTTCCCTCTGCATATATCCTCCTTTTGTGTGTCTCTTGGCTCCTATTTATAGGAGAAGCAGCCGAGTCAATTAGTTTT
This sequence comes from Agapanthus africanus, assembly GCA_030015575.1. Lineage (NCBI taxonomy): Eukaryota > Viridiplantae > Streptophyta > Magnoliopsida > Asparagales > Amaryllidaceae > Agapanthus > Agapanthus africanus. The sequence goes on from CM057350.1 coordinate 516,816,867, forward strand.
TGATGAATCTTTCATTGAGAGATTTGATTTGTATCCATAATTCGTTTTGGACCTTTGGATTATTAGGTGAATTTTATTCACCATTGGATTTTAAATCCAGAGATTCTCCTTTGTTATTTCGGTTAGATTTTACGGGGAAATCTTCCCAAATTCGAAATTTTCCCATAGATAGATGATATTTAATCACCTTTAAATCTTTAATGCAACCGGTTGCTTTTGGAAAGATTTGAGAGGTCTTTTCTCAGAATTTAATTCTGTTAACAAATGGGCTTTGAAGTCGGTCACGTGTGGGCACGTGACCCCCCTTTGGAACGAGCCCTCTTCTTTCTTTTTGCGCTCTGCTTTCTGGTCGCTGCTTAACCGTCACGTGCCACCACGTGACCCCTGGTCACGTGTGAGCACGTGACCCTCGTCTGGAGCCTTTTTCTTGATTCAATCAGGGAATTGAGTCTGCCGCTTTTGAGTGTCACGTGCCAACACGTGACCCTGGTCACGTGGGAGCACGTGACCCTTTCTGAAGCCCTTTTCTTCGATGTAGTTGGGAAACTGAATTTGCCTTGCCGATGCTTTTAGATGTCACGTGCCAACACGTGACTGCTGGTCACTTGTAAGCACGTGACCCTTTTCTGAAGCCTTTTCCGTAAGCTTTCCTGATTTTAAATCAGGAAACAAATGCCCTCACAGCGTTGTTCTCACGTGTCCGCACGTGAGTGCAACGCTGTCACTTTTGTGACCGCTGGACCTGCTTTGGGGGAGTAGGGTAGACGAAACGTCCTTTCAGAAGCGCCTTCACTTTTTCATGTCCTTCCTTTCAAACCCTTCTTTTAAGAATTTGATTCTCGTTCTCAGAGCTTAGTTCTCTGTTGTGTCTGTGCAGTGCCGCCTCATTTTCCATCAAAGGCTAGTGCTCACGTGTTGCGTATGCAGGGATCTGCTTGATGGGGACGTTTCATTTCCCTAACCTAATTCCAATGCGTCGTTGGATTTCATTTCCAACGCTCTCCCCTTCTTTTCGGGCTTTGAGAATAGTCCCACCATGCACAACATTTTTTGTGCATAGTATTAAATGCTCCCCTTTATAACCTGAACCTTATGCCTTACTTCTTTTATTCACAGAGAAACCCATTCATACCTTATGGTGGTCATCTTTGAGAACCCGATCAATCTCCATGGCTTGCGATCGTCCCCATGCTCGTCGGCAACCATGGGAGGTGCCCCTTGAGGAGATAATTCCTTGCTTCGCTGCGCGGCTGGCGGATCTCCTTCTCACCGACGCTCCATGTGACACGGTGATGTATGAGCTACTGACCCGTCGGGGCTCACCTCTTCCCATGGGCTCCATTCTTCCCCATGATCTATGACCCATTCGTTTCTATGTTTAATTTGTTTGAATTGAAAAGTTAATCGAAAAGAAAAGAAAACATGATTCAAGATTTTATCGATTGATTCAGGTGTCACTAATCTAATCAAGAATCAAGAAATGATAAACAATCAAGAATCGGGTTTCGATGATATTTCCAATCAAATGTCAAGAATCTAAATGAGGCTCGTAGGAATCGATCGGATCTATAGACGTGATATAATCTCAAGATTTCATGTTCTTGTCCTTCGAAGGATTGATACTAGATCGATGATGATCGATGAGAGTTAGGGCTTTCTCGTGAAACTAGGGTTTCATCGTTTAACCCTTGTTCTTTCATTGATATCATTCACATTCTAGCCTCTAACAAATTCAAGAAACGATCGTAACTCCCCAATCTCGAGCGATATCAATCAAGAAAGCATCGCAACGAATTGGGTCGTCGATTCTTAAACTTGCTAGGGTTTACAAAACTCGTAGGATTCAAGAATCGATTTAAGATATATTAAATCATCATTCTATTGATCGTCTCGACTCCTCGACAAGAGGAGTATTACTCAAACATCACAACCAGAATTACAACTAGAAATTTAGATCGAATCATGATGCAAGAATTTAAAGAAAACAAGATAAAAGAATATCACCTTTTATTTATATCAACAATTTGATTACAGTCGCTCAAGAACTACAAGAGGAAGAACTAAATTGTCGATTTGGCGTCGCTCGGCTCTGTGAGTCGCGGATCGGCTTGGACCACTTGCTCTGTTGAAGATCGGCTCGGCTCATAAAAGGTTGCAAGGCTTCTTGCTTGATGGGGTACTCGGGATCTTGGTTTTTGATTGGAATTAGGGTTAGGGTTTCACACAAGTCTTCTAACTAGACTTGTGGAAGAAGATGAAAAAAGAGAGTGAATGGATCTATTGGCTACTAGAATGAACTAATGGAGGGATTTTTCCAAGATGGTTTACAAGTGAGCCTAGGGTCTTATTTATAGATCTCCCAAACCCTAGGTCTAGGTTTGAAAATTACAATTCCCTCCAAAAGTTTGTTGAGGCTTCTAGAAGGAGTTTGTTAGGAGCTAGCTTAGGGTTTAAGCTAGGGTTTAGGGAGAAGTTTCTAGAATGATAGGCTAGTTTAGTGTTGATTCCAAAGCTTGCTGATCTGGCAGAAGTCTCTGGAGTCTTCTGGAACTTGAAGTATATGAGCTGAATGAGGGCCCTGAGTGAAGAATTTTGATGCAAAGATCAGGTGCTGACGTGGCAAGACGGCCGCGGAACCGCGGCGCAAGCAGGCTCCGGCCGCGGTTCCGCGGCCATGTTGGAAGCTTGGTCTATGGTCTTTTTGCAGTGGTCTTGGGCTAACATTCTGGGCTTCATCTGATGTGTTGATTTGTATTTGTCCCTTTGGATTGATACCAGAACTGAAATCATTGAGTTGGCATAATGTTTGATCGGTACCATATAAATTTTGGCCTTTCTTCTGGATTTTCCTGCACAGATCTCAAAACAAGTGTTGAGCAATATAGGGATGATGCGATACCATGAAATGCAGTCAATTTCCCTAGAAATGCCGGTTTAAGAGTCTAATACATGCAATCTGATATTTTGCGACAGTTTTGCTAATATGTAAAATATGAATACCGTACACTTCTAAATAAGTGCAAATGATAGGGAAATTGCCGTGCTAAAAATACAATATTTTCGACTAATCATCGCCCGTAAGGCGTGGATTAGTCCAAATCCGTATTTTCTTAGATTTGGGTTTGGGGTTGTGTTTAAGGATACGTTAGTCTCATTTGAGACTAAGATCAACTTAAACGTTTATTAAGAATACGTTAGTCTAATTTTAGACTGAGATCAACTTAACAGGATCATTTAGATCCAACAAAAGAGCATTTGAATTCTATTGTTTAGTTTAAGGACATTGCGGTCGATTACCAGTTTAAGGACATGGTGGTCCAAGGTTAAGGACATCATAGTCCATGAGTTTAAGGACCCCACAGTCCAAGCTTAAGGACATCATACTCCATGGGCTTAAAGACCCCACAGTCCAGTTTAAAGACTTCATAGTCTATAAAATGTATGGTTGTCGGGACCCGTCACCTCTCTAAAGACGTTGAAGGATTACAACGACAAATATCCGAGGAGTAAAGAGATATACCCTCGAACCAGTATGAGTTGGTTGAAAAATCTGTAGTCCAATTTGGGACTGAGATCTGTTAAATATTCATGAGCAGGTGGGCTCAGTTAACATAAGTTGAGGACTTATGGCCAATATTGGGCTAAGTCCAATAAATGTTTAACATTTCCTTATTCTGGCTATTGAGCCTATATTTGAGCTTGGCCCTTCTGACAATATTTTTGTCTTGTATTGGATGCAGAGCATTCATCAGAACAATTTATTTTCTGACAGCGCAACACGTGGCGCGTTAGGCGCTTTGCGCCAGTTAGAGAGCGCAGTGCGCTTCTGCAAAGTAGCGCACACAAGAAGGACACGTGTCGCGCTTGGCGCTAAGCGCCAGATGATGGGCGCATTGCGCCAGTTTATGAGCGATGAGCGCTAGTCCATGAGCGCGTTGTGTTTTCAATTTAGTGGCGCACACGTGAGTGACACGTGGTGCGCTTGGCGCTGAGCGCCAGCCCATGATTTAGGGATATTTCCCACCGTTGGATCTTTGATCCTAGGGCTTCTCTTTTACAGAAGGCAATCTTCTTGTTTTTAACAAGATCGAAAAATCTTTCCATAACAGAATTTTAATTCTGATTAATTAATGATTTATCATTATTATTAGATCTTTTGATCTAACGGTGGGGAATTTTATAATTCCAAAGCACGGGTGCGCTGCTCAGAGCGCAGCGCACTTTGCACTAGCGCACTGTTTCCCCCAATCAGAGCAAACCTCTGTTGAAATTCAAAATTCAAAATTTTGAAGCAACGCTTCAAATCCCGGACGCAACGCGCCACGTGTCTGGCCCGGACGCATCAGCGCAGCGCCCAAGACAGCGCACCCAATCAGAGCAAAGCTCTGTTTTAAACAAAATTAAATGAAGCAACGCTTCAGTTGCGCAAGCACTGCGCTGCGTGATACGTGTCAGCGTAGAGGCGCTAGCGCAGTTGCGCTGCGCTGTGCGCTGCGCGACACGTGTCAGCGCAGAGGCGCTAGCGCAGTTGCGCTGCTCTGTGCGCTGCATGACACGTGTCACGCGCTGGGGCATTTGCGCCAGACAGAATAAAGATTTTAAAGAAATCTTTCTGTTCTTGTTAAAACAAGAAGATTTTCTTCTGTAAAACAGAAGCCCTTGGATCAAAGATCCAACGGTGGAGAAAATTCCCCAAATCACTCAGAGAAATATCTCTTTAACAAAATTAACTAATTTATGGGCACTATAAAAAGGACCCTAAGCCTCAATTCAAAGGCATCAACATTTTTCAGGAAAAAAAAAGAGAACTCTGAAGAACTCCTCAAAAACAATAAAGGTAGAAAGTCTTTAGAGAAAAGAGAAAGTTCTCTTATAAACAGATCATAGATCTAAAAAACAAGATCAATGATCTTTAATAAAAACAAAAAAATAAAATAGTGCTTTGCACTTTTTTATGAACCTTTGGTTCTCTGAGATAAGAAAGACAAGAAAAACTTATTTTTTCTTTGATCTAAATTAGATCAAAAAATCAAATAGTGCTTTGCACTTCTGTTCTTGAATCTAAAAGATTCTTAGTGCTTTGCACTTCCAAATTGCGCTGTTGCGCTATTGAGAAAGCGACACGTGTCAACATCTGAACTACTTGCGCTATGCGCTTTAAGATAGAGTTTTGCTCTCTGTAATTGGTGCAACTCACCAGAGTGCGCCACGTGTCAGCAGCGCAGCGCACTAGCGCAACGCACTAGCGCAGCGCACTGCGCCTGCGCGACACGTGTCAACACTACAAGCGCTTGCGCTCTCTAATTGGCACAAAGCGCCTGACAAATGCAATGCATTTCTTAAAGGGCCAGGCCCAAATCAAAAAGACCTAATAGGCCTAAATAAATTGCAAAGCAATAAAAGGGCAGAGTCCAATTTAAATTGATGCCCTGCATCATTCATAAAAGGGCAGAGCCCAAATAAAATTGGTGCCCTGCATCATTCATAAATGAGCAAAGCCCAAGATAAATTGATGCTTTGCATCCTTTATGGGTAGAGCCCAAATAAAAATAAAAAGAGATGCAAATCAAAAGCAAATAAAATGTTGAACATTTCCAACTGGACTTAGCCAAGTCGTGGCCATAAGTCCTCAAATTAAATTGACTGAGCACGGCTGCTCCCTAAATCAATTTACATCCGGTTCGAGGGTACATCTCCGAACTCCTCTGACAGTTCTCGTTGTAATCCTTCAACGACGTCAGAGAGGTGACGGGTCCCAACGACCACACATGAATACGGACTGCGGCGTCCTTAAACTCGTGGACCGAAACGTCCTTAAACTAATATCGGACCGAAACGTCCCTAAACTAATATCGGACCGAAACGTCCCTAAACTAATATTGGACCGAAACATCCCTAAACTAATGATGGACCGAAACGTCCTTAAACTAATGACGGACCACCACGTCCCTAAATTGGAACACGGACCACTACGTCCCTAAACTGGAATAATAGAGCCTCCAAATGCTCTTTTGTGGGATCTAAACGATCCCGTTTAAGTTGATCTTAGCCCCAAACACGGCTAACGTATCCTTAAACATTCAAACGGACTATAAAACTCCAAATCGACTTTGGTTCAAGGGTACATCTCTGAACTCCTCTGACACCTATCGTTGTAATCCTTCAACGACGTCAGAGAGGTGATGAGTCCCGACAGCCATATATTAAATGGATCACCACGTTAAGTTGATCTTAGTCTCAAATCCGACTAACGTATCCTTAACGAACGTTTAAGTTGATCTTAGCCTCAATACGGCTAACGTATCCTTAAACTAAAAACACCAAACCCAAATATAAGTAAATGCGGATTTGGACTAATCCACGTCCTACGGGCGACGGCATTATTCAGTCTCCGTATACAATCCACGGGCAACCACAAACAAAACAAACACACACGACATGAAGTGAAATTCTGGAGAAGGAGAAAGTGGCTACCGCGATGCGGTAGCGTAATTAACTGCAGGGGCTTGCGTCTGCAGGGAAGAGCGTCCCCACAATCAAAAACCCCTCTAGCGAGGGGGAATCTGACGAAGTCTGCTATATCGGTCGTATCCGTCTAAACCTACGATACACGGTGCCATAAATCAACTTGGCATCTTCGGAGAGGTAGACGGATAAAACCATATAGCATCTGTCCCGAATCTCAGGCAAGACGTCCTCACGTTTCGGCCGCCGTTCGGAGGGGAACACGCACCTGTGTTTGACACGTGGTGCGCTGCCCAGAGCGCAGCGCGCCCTGTACTAGCGCACCCATGTTTAACACGTGGCGCGCAGCGCACCTAGAGCTAGCGCACACATGGTGCACTGCCTAAGGCGTAGCGCACCTGGTGCTAGCGCATCCGTGTTTAACACGTGGCTCGCAGCGCGCCTAGCGCTGGATCAGAAGCGTTGCTTCATTTTTTTGAAATTCAAATTTCAAACAGAGCTTTGCTCTGATTTGGGGAAACACCGCCGCCTATGATCCTGTGTTCCACGCCACCGTGTTCCCCTATTAACGAGCATATCTCGTCATTAATGGGGTATCCCACCTTTCACGCGGGCGTAACGCCAGGGGTGTAACGGCCGGCGTAAATCTCGCGCCCGCCAGCCCATGGCTGCCACTATATAAACCCCTCTCTCAGACGACTCAGGTAAGCCATTTTTACCCCAATAGGCCGTTACTCTGCCAAAATACCCCGTCTAACTTGATCGTCGGAGGGTCCTCGGTGACACAACCACCCCGGGACTTCCTTGCAGGTAGCTCGGCCTAAACCACATAAAACCCATTGAGATCCACACGCTTCCGGAGTCAACCCTCCAAATCCAATCTCAGCCATCCATCAGCGCTCGCTGCAGATTAACGGAAGGTAACATCTGAAGGAGATCTAGAGATCCATCAGTCGGCGCCGTCTGTAGGAAATCTTAGTTTCATTCAACGAAATTTCATCTTCCGATCTCGACTTTGTTTCCCCCAATCAGAGCAATGCTCTATTCAAATTTTTGAAATTTGAAATGAAGCAGCGCTTCATGCGCCAGCGCTAAGAGTCAAAGACTCTGCTGCAGCGCTCACGTGCAAGGCACGAGAGCGCTCGCGCTAGCAGCGCCAGCGCTGAGAGTTAAAGACTCTGTTACAGCTAGCAGCGCCAGCGCTGGGAGTCAAAGCACGAGAGCGCTAGCAGCGCTAGCAGCGCCAGCGCTGAGAGTCAAAGACTCTGTTGCAGCGCTCACGTGCAAAACACGAGAGCGCTAGCATTGGAACTAAATGTTCCCCGCCGTTGGATCAAAAATACAATGGTGATTAAAAAAAATACCAAGACATAGAATAAGCTCTGTATAGGAAAACATTTTCCCAATCTTGTTTAAAACTGTAGGGTTCCTAGGCACACTAATGAGGTCTCACAAGGCATCAACCATGCCAATTTCAGAAATCTAGGTGCCGAGAAACCCTAATGAAGATCGTTAACTAGAAAATTAGGCGAAACATGCAACTAGTTAACAACTTAACAAAGAGTGAACGGAAAATACAACCTTTGTAGATCCGGTCCTCCACCTCCATAGCTCCGTGATGATGTCCCCTCGCTGCGATCATCGGATCCCGGACTCTAGTAATGGTTTCGTCGAAGAAATGATCGGGCTAGGTCGTCGACTTTGATGCCGAAGATGATCTACGTCGAGGCAACACAAGATCAAGCTCCAACTTCACCAAACCATGAAACTTGTGAAGAAAACACCCTATACTACTTGGCAAGTGGTAGAGGATGAAGAAATAGGAAGTGGGTTCACTTTGGATTTGGATTTCTCACTTGATTTCATCACTTGACATTTTTCTAGAAAAGGTTTTCTTTTCTTCACTTGAAGAAGAAGATGAAGAAGAAGAAAAGAATGAATGAATTAAATAGAAAATTCAAGTGACCCTTATCATATTGCAACCATGGTTTAGTGTAGAGAATAAACTAGGGTTAGGTGAATGGTTAGGTTTAGGAAAGAGACAAAGTGGTCAAAGCTTCATGAAGTTTCAAGGTTAAAACAAAAGATGCCACCATTTTGTTTCTTGCCCAAAAATAAATAAACAAAATAAATAGTTAAGAAAAGATAACAAAACCCTAACCATTCACTTAAACATAGTTTAAAGTAAACATACACCCAAACTTGCATGTATCATCAAACATGATACAATCAAGTGCACAAAAATATATCACATATACAATGTGCACATCAAGTGAGAAAATCCATTCATAAGTGAACCAATACTAGTTAATGCAAAGTAATATATCAAATATATAATTATACATTAAATCATTAAATTAACACTTGATTTAACGATCCGGTCATATCGCATATGACCGACTAATATCCAATGTATCGACTTATCGAATCAATCCTCGATTCGATAACTAGGTTATATCACATACAACCAATCGATACATTCATCGTGAGAATAGAATACGGTATCACATACACGTATTATTCTCGGTCCCGCACATATCTCATATGCGCTCCTATTTCGTTTCGCTTGAGCCAGGAAACCTCTGTGTAGGACTCTAAAGACTCGTCAATACGCCGGCAGCAGGTGATGATCATATCAAACACCCATAAGCCGCAAACGGTCTGCTAAACGTAACGGCCACCCGGGTATTGAGCGATCAGAAGATCGACGAGCAAGCCCGCTCATACTCCTATGAATCCAACCAGTAACACTTACCGTACAGTCCGGTCTGTTCGTCTGATATGCCGCATATCTCGCCTAGGGGTGGTAAACGCCAGACCCCAATAGCTCGATAAGTCGTGTCGATATGAGGTCTATAACATTTTGAGAAACTACTGGTAACACTTACCAGTAAATCTCAGCAACCCTGGCCAGGGATTTCCGGTTATAGCCAATCGAACACAGTGCAACATCAACTCCCTATACCGGGAGAGACGAATCCCCTCCTATCACTCATTGCCTCCATGTGATTCGGGACTGTACCCAAAAGCCACCGTTTTGCATGCCCTCTTGGACGTGGTAAGGTGGAAATCAAAGCACAGTGGGAATCACACAAGACTCTATGACGATCTCGGGTCAACAGACTACTCTGTACCAGTGTCACCAGAGAACTGCCATCTGACGTAAGGTATAATACCATCTGGGAGTTCTCGGCGAGTCCGTCCAGTGTACCCAGTCTCCACTGAGCACCCGTATATCATCTCTGATGTCAAACACCAATGGATATGGGATCATCCATCGCCCATCTGTATGGGTCGAGAAGGTATACACTAGTCTACTCTGGTATATCGATGCCCCATCTCGATACACCCACGACTAGGTACCTTGAAGGATGTACTTATGGACTACCATGTCCCCACTAGTATGATCCGCATCATAGTCCAGGTAGTCAAGTACACATCCTAAGAGCTTTACCAACATGTAACAGAGAGACAATCATTGTACACGTTAAGGTAAAGAGCAACCAGATAGCATACTATCATGTCGAGCAAGAAAGTCCTCCCTATATATGTCCAAGCATCCACTACAATATACATCCTATGTATAGCAATGGCCTCTAGGGCATACATATAACTAACAAAAACAAGAAGATTGCCTTCTGTAAAACAGAAGCCCTAGGATCAAAGATCCAATGGTGGGGAAACATCCCCAAATCAATTAGAGAAAAATCTCTTTAACTGATTCAACAAATCATCCTACCTTATATAAAGGCCCCAAGACTTCAATTCTTGCAGAGGAGGAACCCCCCATAAACTTTGAGAAATTTCAAAGAGAAGATCAAGCTCTCGGAAGAAAAAGAATTTCTTCAAGGTAAATAAAAAAGAGAGATCAATGCATCTCATAAAAAAGACGAAGAACCTAATTCTTATTCAAGATCATAGATCTATAAGACAGATATCTTTCTCAAAAGAGAACATATCATCTTATCATAAAAAGGGGGAAGAAGAATTCAATTCTCTTCAGATCACAGATCCATAAAGGTAAAGCCTTTCACAAAAAATAAGAGATTGTAACATCACCTATAAAAATAAAAACTTTGTTCTTAGATCCACGAGACAAAGTCTCTTATAAACGAGAATTTAATTCTCAAAGTGTACAACCGATAAAAGTTACTTAAAAGGAGCCTTAGCGCTCTAATTAAAAAGAAGCACCTTAGCGTTCAAAGACTGGCGTGCAGCGCTGCAGCGCTTATAGCGCTCTAATTAAAAAGAAGAGCCTCAGCGCTCCAAGACTGGCGCGCAGCGCTCCTAGCGCTCTAATTTAAAGAAGCGCCTCAGCGTTCCAAAACTGACGCTCAACGCCAAGCGCACCACGTGCTCCTCATGTATGCGCTCTTTCACAAGGAACGTTCTGCACTCATTTACTGGCGCTCAGTGCCAAGCACACCACGTGCTCCTCACGTGTGCGCTCTTTCACCAGGAGCGCTCTGCACTCATTTACTGGCGCTCAGCGCCAAGCGCACCACGTGCTCCTCACGTGTGCACTCTATCACAGGAAGCGCCTTAGCGCTCTAAATCTGGCGCTCAGCGCCAAGCGCACCACGTGCTCCTCACGTGTGCGCTGAGGGAACATAAACTGTTCTTTAAATAAAGCCCCCAGAGCTATAATGAGTGTTCATCACTCAATAAAAGACAAAAAGATTGTCAGAATTCAAATCAATGCTCAGCATTGTTAAATGTCCAACATTTTAACTGAATGGGCCGAGCCCAAGTTGGCCACAGATCCCTAATTGAGCTCATATGCTCATAAATCTTTGATCTTGGTACAGATCTCCCAACCAATATTGGTTTAAGGGTACATCTCTTCGTACCTCTGATATATGTCGTTGTAATTCTTCAACGTCTTAAGAGAGACGGAGGGCCCAATAACCAATAACTTTTGGTATATCCCCAAATGGTTGAACTAAAACCACACAGACTATGACGTCTTTAAACTGGACTATGATGTCCTTAAACTTTACGGACTGTGAGGTCCTTAAACTCATGGACTATGATGTCCTTAAACTTTACGGGCCATGGGGTCCTTAAACACATAGACTATGATGTCCTTAAACTTTGCAGACTATCACGTCTTTAAACTGTCACAGACTATGATGTCCTTAAACTTATGGACTGCAACGTCCCTGAACTAAAACAATAGATCCCAAATGCTCTTTTGTTGGATCTAAATGATCCTGTTGAGTAGATCTTAGTTTAAAATTAGACTAACGTATCCTCAACAAACGTTTGAGTTGATCTTAGTCTCAAATGAGATTAACGATCCTTAAACCCAACTCAAACCTAAATCTAAGAAAATACGGATTTGGACTAATTGTCGCCCTATGGGGGACAACATAAATTAGTCTCCGTATACAATCCACGGGCAACCAAAAATAAAACAAACATACACGACACGAAGTGACCATATGGTGAAGGAGAAAGTGGTTACCGCGATGCGTAGCGTAATTAACTGCAGGGGCTTGCGCCTGCAGGGAAGAGCGTTCCCACAATCAAAAACCCCTCAAACGAGGGGGAATCTGATGAAGTGTGCTACATCGGCCACATCCGTCTAAACCTTCGATACATGGTGCCATAAATTAACTTGGTATTTTCGAAGAGGTGGATGGATAAACCAAATAGCATCTACTCCTAAATTCAGGCAAGACGAACCTACGTTTGTCTTCCCGGTTTTCGGTGGAGAACAAGCATCTTCCCCCAAATTCAAGCAAGACGACCTACACGGTTTCGTCTCTGTTTTCGGCGGTAAACAGATTCTGGCATGCCCGGTGGGACCTTTTTCCTCTTTCCACTCCACACATCGTCTGTCGTGTTTCGCGAACGAATCGCGGTTTGCTATGGTTGCCCCTGTATTCGAGGTATTAAGATTTGGTGTCTTGCTCCGTGCAGAAAACAGAAAATCAATGGCCTCCAACTGCACTAACTGCAATAACTCCCACTCCGTCCTTGCTGGAGGAGTGACCTATGGGCCTCAAGTGGCCTCCCTTTTTACGATGCCAGTGGAACAGGTGACTCAGGCCACCACTGGACTGTTCGTCGATACCATGCTCCTATCAATGAGCTTTAACGCCTCAGTGCCATCGCAAGAAGCTCCAAAGAAGTCGGTCTTCGATCAGCTTGCAACTAACGCGGTCCCTCTCAACGGGTCGTCCAAGTCTAATACCTCAGTCTTCGACAGGCTGAGCTCAAAGGGGCCTACGAAGAAGCTCGCAATACCAGAGAAGGCTATCCCAGCTCCTGCTGCAATTGAAGCTGTCCAAACTGCCTTCCCTACTCGGAAGTCGGCCTTCGACAGGTTGACTATTCCTTCCCAGCGGATGTCAGTCTTTGACAGGCTGGCGCCAATAACAGCATCTCCTCAGAACAGGGGGCAGGACGAAACTACTCCGACGATAAAGGTGATCCCGGCTACACGACATGCTCGACGTTGCCACTGGCGCCGTGTGAGGAAAGCTGGGGGCAGTTCCCTTTCAGGATTGACTCCGCCAGTTCCAACGGTGGAAGTTGATACTGTTGTTCCAACTGGGGACCGTTTTGAACCACTCAGGAGGGTCCGCAAGAACTCTCCGACTGCCGTGCTGAAAAGATCTTCTCCACCTGTGGAGAATGCTGCAAAGACAAGGCCAGAACAGCCCCCTCAGCGGCTGTCCTCTAAAATTCACAAGGTCTGGCGACAGGTCCAAGACTCGGTGATCAACTAAGACTACTCCTGCCGACCGAAGAAGATGAAAGTTCAGCAAGAGAAGGACCACCCTATCTCACCACAGAAGGTGTCGTCTACTTGGGTGCTCGCTGCAAAGGCCTCATCAACTTCGACCGCTCACAAAAGAAGAAGGTCGGAGAAAATCCCCGTGTCTGCGACAAAGCTCAAAGGCACTGAATCCAAATGCCCCAAGTCTGGGGGCATGGTGGTGTACACTGTTTATATGGCATTCGGGAAAGAGGATAGCCATATCTCCACGGGTCATCGACCACTCACCCGATCGGTAACAAAAGCTCAGGAGCAACAACAGAAACTCCAGGAGATGCTAACACAGATGGCCGCACTCACTGGGCTAAAAGAAAGTCTGGATACGTCGTCGGAACATCGTCAAGTACAAGAAACCGATGCTGAGTTCCTCCATAGAATCCTCAAGAAGAAAGACAGAGAGGCCGCGGAACAAGCGGCCAACATAAAACGAATGGCGCTTGTTTTCAAAATATGGTCGGGATGATGATACAGCCGGATCCTCCAGCTGAAGACCCTCCGATTGTCCTTGAAGACGACATAAAGGAGACATCGAACCCTCTTCCGGCTCTATCAACGGCCAAAGAGGAGACGATCTCCAAAGCCGCCCTGGATGACTATATAGCTCAACAGATACGAGCTCATCCGGCGAATGAAGCGGCTGGCCAAATCGTTAAGACTGGACGACCCTATCCGGATTGGTACGAACAAATAAAGTACCCGCCAGGATATACGATCCCTAAATTCCACGTATATAAGGGGACGGGAAATCCACACCAGATTCAGAGCCTTGTGCGGTAATACTGGGGGTGATGAAAAACTGCTGCTTCGCCAGTTTGTTGGCAGCTTGTCGGAGACAGCGTTTGAATGGTATTCCGAGCTCCCGATCGACTCCATTAAGACATTTGCAGAAATGGAGTTACTATTCACCCAGCGTTTCACGAGCGCTAGCGAGCGCACCCCAATCACGGCGTTGATCAATGCCAGGGTGAAGCCGGGAGAGATATGGGTGCAGTATGCAATCCGGTGGCGGAACTTATGGTTAAAATGCGAACAACGCATTGAAGAAGCTCCTGCAGTAGACATGTTTATGGGTACCCTCGATCCGCAGGCGACTATATCCCAGTTCATGATGTTCTTCAAGCCGACCACCTTCTAGGCCCTGATAGACAAGCTGGCCCAAATGGACCAGATGGGCCATATGCCCTCCTCTTCAAAGACGGAGTCTCGGAATGAAAAGGAGAAAGGGAAAGCGACCTTTGTCGCCAATGTTCAGCAACAACCGAATGGTCCAAAACCAGCTGATCGCCAAAACGACAGACAACGATTTATCAACGAAAAGTTAAAGCGTCCTTACTCATTCCCTCGGGATAAAACAATGAGACTGTTCGGACTGGCGGTGCGCAACAGGCTCATCACTCTACCAGATCCGAGACGCCCACTGCAGCCAGGTGACGTCAACAATCCTAATTACTGCTCCTACTACCGAGTAGTAGGCCATCCAATCGAAAATTGCTTCGTCTTTAAAGGATGGATTGAGGACCAATACCAACAGGGAAAATTCGCATTGTCCAAGAATTGGAAAGTAAGCCCGCCCCAGCCGCACGCTCCTAAAAAGGTAGATACGCCGAGGGCATCATGCTCATTTATAGAAGAAGCTCCATGGGAGGTCGCTCTTTCAGCCAAGACGAAAAGAATGCTGAAAGATCTTCACACATGCCTGGCAATCAGGTGGAAAAGTCCGCTAGAACCCGAGGTCATTGAAGGAATGCTGAAGCCGCGCCCAACGCCAAGAATTGGTAGCGATAATCAAAACGCTCAGGCCCAGCCTCCAAAGTATTTAAAGAAAAAGAAGAAGGCCAAGAAGCCCGTCCAACCCGAAGACAGTCGTACAGGTCTGCAGAAATACATCGATGCACTGGAAGAATATAACCAGAAGGCACGGACCCCAATCACGTTGGACGAAGTCTTTAAGCATGAAAATGATGACGCTGACGAAGGAGACGATTCTTCAGAAGGGACTGAGGACTATGTGGCGAGCTGCCACATGATCTCTCACTCGATAAATGGCAAAGAAGCTCCTGATGCAGAGAAACTAGGGGCAGATGCCGAACCAGAACTCCTAGAACCGTCAGACAAATGATTGACATATTCCTGAATGAGGCGCTTCAGAAAAGCAAAGCTGACCGAGAGCGTGAAATCGCCATATACGAAAAAGCCAAACGTCGGTGACTGAACGAAAGGATTGAAATACCCCAACCGGATAGAAGTACTTCTGCCACCGGCAAAAGCAGGTTCAAGACATGAAAGCAGTTCGCTAAAGCCCTGTCGATGGGAATGAAGTTGCCACCTTTCAAAGAAGACACTTCAGAAAATACGTTTATACGTGGATGTTGGAACATCTATTTTGATATGGTAGATGAACCTAGCATCGCGGAGTTGGAACATCTATTTTGATATGGTAGTCAAAGCGTTTAACTTCATCAAAATGGTAGATGAACCTAGTATATACGAAAAGGTAGTAAAGAGTAAGGTGGTCTTCCTCGTATTATACATGGATTACATACTCTTGATAGAGAAGGTGTTTCGTATTCTACGCTCGGTCAATCTCCTCTTATCAAATTGATTCTCCATATAGGATAAAGGTGATACCTCCTAAATCCTGGGTTTTGATCTATATGATAGATCTAAGTGGATGTTAGGATTCTCACTAGGTGTAGTGAGATGGAATCAAATGATCCTAGGGAAAATCACCGGATAGCAGTGGAGAACCTTCTTAAGTGCTTATGAAGCACTAAAGAAATGTTCTTGGAGTCTGGTAACGATGAACTCCAGTGGGAGTCCTTTGCCGACTCGAGCTTCCAGGGTGGTAAGGTTGACTGAAAGTCAGTCACAGGTATTGTCTTCACCCATAGTGGAGGGGCGGTATGTTGGAAGAGTTCCAAGGTAGATACCGGAGCAAACTAGAAGGTAAAGGCTAGATACATCGTTATCAAAGATGCTACCAAAGGGGTATTCTGGGTATATATTTGTTCATGAGATGAACAAGGTTCCTACCATTGTGTGACAATGGAGCTGTGTTCATATCAGAATTTTGCATTATTATATTCCCCATTCTTAATCATATTACGAATAAATATGTGCTTTTGATCCATGTCTGCTAATTAGTTGCAGGTTACAGGTTCTTAGAACAATACAGTGAAATTCAGGAAAAGACGCTACAAATGTGAGACTACGACCAACAAATAGATGAATCTGTATGATGCCGCCTACAGTTTAAGGAACAAATGAAGATCAGCAAACAGTTCAATGCACAAAGCACAAGGGCAGCACACAATTCAAGACTTCAACGCGAAGCTTACGGTAAAAGTCTACAACATTCTGTACTGTGGAAATCTGGAAGAAAATAGAAGATATTCTGAAGAACCAAGTGAAGAAAATAGAAGGAAATAGCAATATGAAGCAACCCTGAGAAGTTGAGCCAGAGATCCCCCAAGATGGCCGCGGATCCGCGGCCAAACATGGCATTCCGCCGCGGTTCCGCGGCCGTGCAGTGCACGTGTCGGTGCACGTGTCGGTGGGTGTCGGTGTTTTGACCCGGCTTTCTTAGGGTAGTCTTGTAATTTCAAATGTGGATCAGATGTAAACTCTAGGATTTCTCCTATCAATAAATAGGAAAGCCTACAGCCCCTTTCAGTGTGCCTCTTTTGGGTGTCTCTTTTGAGATGCCTCTTTTTATTTTCTAGTTTAAAATTTTCATTCCATTGTAATCGTCAAAGAGTGCATCAATAAAAGTAAGTTTTTATTTTGAATTTTCCTTATTTGCAATTTATATTTCTGCAATTTTTCATATCTGTCTTTTATTATCTGCACGTTAATTAGATAAGTAAAACATAAAAAAAATAAAAAATGAATTCCATTGTTAATTCCCTAATGAGTGAGTAGTTCTTCACTTGTTAGGGTTAGGTTTGGAGAAGGTTTGAGAGATGAAAATCTCTCACTCCTTTCTTGCCCGTATAATTTTATAAATTAGGGCTCTATGTTAGTCAAACACACACCGCTCACTACGACACCCTATCCCACGAGATAGCGGTGATTCTCTAGTTAAACTGGTTGTGGTTGATTAACATAGAGGTTAGGGCTTAGAATTAAGAAAGGACGGACAAGGACCAAAGGGAAGAAACTATGTTTCGTCCTAATCGTGCTAATCCCCTTTGTTAATTATTACCCTAACACCTATGTTCTTAATATGGGTAAAGAAAGCGGTGAGTAGAATTAACTTTCCAAACTAATCTAATCCTAACCCTAGCAAGGTTTTAATCCAAATCAAATTCAATTTCAGTTCTTATAGAAATCAAAACCTACCACAAATAGGAATCGACTCGTTAGAACAATAAGAAAAGACACGTTTTCCCTATGGACCGACCCGTACTCAACCGGCTAGCTACCAAGCGACACCGTCTTGATTGCGGTTAATTCTTTGATTTCAAAACGCATACGCACAAAGCAAATTACAATCAAATGGCGTCGTTGCCGGGAATAACGGTAGTTATTTTCTTTTTGTAATTTCGGGTTAATTAAAAATTAAAAAAAATCATAAAAACTGAAAAATATAAAAAAACAAAAAAAAATTATCATCTTGTTATTTTTTGAAGGGTTTTCGTGCGAATTGTGCAGGAACGGAAAGACGAACAGATTCAGATCTGGAAAAATCCCGTGAACAAAACAGCAAACAGCAGATCTGAATATACAGAGGAGAACCACAACAGATAACAGAAAGATTTTGGAGGCCAGATCCAACTGAACAACCGCGGAACCGCGGCTAAAGGGAGCATTTCTGCCACGGAACAGCGGCACTTTGCTGAGGTCAGCAACTGGAAACTTCTCTGTAAGCATTCTTCTCCTCTGTTCTGCCCTCTGTAGTCCACTAAAAAATTTTCCTGCAAGGTTCTTTGCGCAAAACTTCTTCCCCCTTTCCAATAATTCAATCTTGTGCAGGATTCTTTGCGCCGCAAATAAAAGAAATTTTTTTTGCAAGTGTTTTGGATTTTTGTGTGTTTACTGCTTTGCATTTTTTTTTGAAACGGACTTTTAAGGGGCTATAACACCAATCCAGATTATGTGGGGATTTCATTACCCTTCCTAGGACCCCAAAAATCACAAAAAGCATTTGCATCAACCCTTGAGTTAATTAAAAAATATTAGACTCGGCCAATAAGGACTGTCGTGCTCATTAGGACAAAGGAAGGTTGTAGGCATCGGTCGTTTATCTAAACCTGACTTTGTGGTGCCTAGGCTAGACAAGTGGGAAAGGTAATTTTAAAAGGCCCGTCTCATGGTGATTCGTGAGCGGATCCCTCCTTTCTTTACTTGTGCTTACCTGGCCACAATTGACCGTGAAAAGGCGATTCGAGAATATCTCACAACTTGCCTTTTGGAACAGTTAGGAGCAGTCTAGTTGACTTAGGAGACCCTAACTCTAGGCTTGATTATGCATATTGTGATTGCTTGAAAGTGCGTTTAGTTCCTTATAAAAAATCTTTTGCAAAACTCCTTATAAAAAAACCACAAAACAAAATTTTTACAAAAAAAAAGGGAAAAAAACTTGCCATTTTGTCGCTAGAAATCCATTGCACCCCAGTTACACCCACATTCTCTCATTGACGTTTTCTTACCCCCACCTTCTATTTTTACTTTTTGACTACACTACACCTCGTTAGTGTATGTCCAGTTGGACTAGGGACACTAACGCCCATTTAGTCCGTGTCTCGTTAGTGCCTACTGACGACGCGTTCGACTCCGAAGTCGAAACTCCTTCCACCTCTTTACCTTCATCTTCAAATTCATCATCTTCTAAGGAGATGTCTAGATTCAATCCTAACAACCCCTTACTTACGGGACTGATTCCACCTCAACTGGATGCGAATAACTCACCACACCCTCCTGTCGAAGCGCCCCAACGAATCGCGCTCCAGGATCTTTTCTATCCCACCCGCACCGCACTTCCCACTTGTCTTTCACTTCCACCGGCGAATGGGGATAACTTCGAAATTAAACCCCACTTCATCAATATGTTGCCCAAATTTCATAGGCTGGAATCCGAAGATGCCTACATCTTCATTAACAAATTCCAGAATATTTGCGCAATGATGAAGACCACCCAACTTTCTGATGATGCTATAAGGCTACGTGTCATTCCATTCACTTTATGTGACCTAGCTGAAAAATGGTTATATAGCACAGCATCGCACTCCATAAAAAATTGGGAAGAGTTTGTTAAGGCTTTTCTAAAAAAGTTTTACCCACACCACAAGACCGCGAGAATTCGCAACGAAATTAATCAATTTTCACAGCTTCCTTCCGAACCTTTTTGGAAGTGTTTCGAAAGATTTAAGGACATTCTTGTTCAGTGCCCTCACCATGGTATCGAGAAATGGCAACTTTGCCAAACTTTATACGAAGGACTGAACCCAGCAACTAAGCAGTTGTTGGAAATCATTTGTCAAGGTCACTTTCTTACAAAATCTAGTAAGGAAGCTTGGCAATTTCTCGACGATCTTGCTGAACAGACACTTCAGTGGGAAAGCACTAAGACCACTTCATCTACTTCATGAGGTCAGTCTAGGGCAGGCATACATCAACTTGATATGTCGATTACAATGAAGGCCGAAATGGTTGCACTCACGAAAAAAATAGAAGCAATTGAGAGCAAATTCTCATCGCCTTCTCCTGCCCCAGCTTTACCCCCATGCACTATTTGTACTTGTTGTTCGGATCCGTCCCATCTAACCGAAGAGTGTACTTACAACCCGTCTGTTCAAGGACAAGATCAAATCAATGCTGCCTTTCAGCAAAGACAAAGAAATGATCCATACTCTTCAACTTATAATTCTGGTTGGAGGAGCCACCCAAATTTTGCTTGGAATCAAAATCAACAACAATTCCAAGGCAATAACAATTTTCAGAGGCCTCCTCCACAACAACAAGCCCCTCAACAAACTCAATATCAGCAACCTTTCCAACCCCAACCTTATCAAAACCAGATGAACAATTTTGTACCAAACAATTCTTATCCTCAAAACAATTTTGTTCAGCCAAATAACGATAAGGTTTCCTCGCTAGAACGAAGTCTGGATGCGTTTTTAAAACAATCTACGCAATCCTCAGCCAGCATCCAATCGTCCATTCAGTCTTTGGTGCAACACAGTACTTCACATGATCAGAGCATCAAAACAATTGAAGCCCAAATTGCACAACTGAATGCTGCGTTAAGCAATCGAGAGAAGGGGAAACTTCCATCTCAACCACTGCCAAATCCCGGTCACACACAAAATACATATGTTTCTCATGAACAACAAAATCATAATGTGAGTGCCGTGACTACATTGAGATCTGAAAAGGTATTGCACAACAACGTTGGTAATAATGATGACACCCCGGCCGCTTCTTCTTCTTCTTCTTCTTCCTCATCTTCTTCTTCAGAGCCTGTTCTTCATTCTTCATAAGGCTCTACTTCTTCTTCTAATTCGAACGGACCCACATCTCACTCCACGAAAACACCAACACTGGGATCCGTTCCAACTCCGCAATCTACTCCACAAATATTGGACTCAACAATATTTCAAAATATTCCATTTCCAAACAGGTTGAGATCCAATAAACCTACTCCACAAATGGAGAAGATTGTGGAGTTATTCAAACAGGTTAGCATTAACATACCTCTCTTGGATGCAATCCAACAAGTCTCTTCTTACGCTAAATTCTTAAAGGACTTATGCACCAAGAAGAGGAAATCGCAGGTACCTAAGAAAATTTTCGTGGCTAGTGTAGTAAGTGATGCTCTTACCCAACCTTTACCCCAAAAATGTAAGGACCCTGGCTGTCCTACAATTTCAATAATAATTGGGAATAAGAACATCAATCGCATACTTTTAGATCTTGGTGCCGGTGTTAATTTGCTTCCCTATTCAGTATATAAACAATTAGGCATTGGAGAGCTGAAACCCACACATTGTACTCTCCAAATGGCCGATCGATCCATCATCCATTCTAGGGGTGAGTTAGAGGATGTGTTGATTAAAGTAGGGGACTTCATTTTCCCCGTTGATTTCATTGTTATGGACACACAGCCTATAGCTAACCCCAGAAGTCAAATTCCGGTGATACTCGGTCGACCCTTCCTTACGACTTCTAATGCGGTGATCAATTGTCGTAATGGTTCGATGAACCTATCTTTTGGAAACATGACAATTGAACTCAACATTTTTAAGTTGGGAAATCAGCCCTCCGAGCCTAATGCTAATATACTTGATATTTGCTCGATCCAAGAGATCACTCAGGAGGACTGTGAGCTCGAAAAATTTCTGTTCGATCACAGCAGTTTTGACACCACTAGTGCGTTCCTCCTTGAATCTGACACAGTTTTCACACCCGATAACGATTACGGGTGTTTCACTTTTTCGAACGATTTTGAAGAATCACCACCCGGGTTTGAGTCCTTTGAATTTTCGGATGAGTTAACTGAACCATCTGACTCGGTTGCTTACACTCGCTTTGAACCATTGTTGGAATCCTTCGAGTTCGAGATAGTTTCACCAATTTTACCTTCAATTGTTTCACCTCCAAAACTCGAACTCAAGCTATTGCCGTCTCACCTTAAATACGCCTACTTAGGTGAGAATGAGACCCTTCCTGTTATTATATCGGCCTCTTTAGCTCTCGAGAAAGAGAAAGCCCTTTTAGTGGTCTTACAAAATAATCGGCAAGCTTTTGGCTGGACTATGGCGAACATTAAGGGGATTAGTCCCCTCATAGTTGAACATCATATACATATGATGGATGATGCCAAGCCAGTACGGGATCCACAGAGATGCCTCAACCCTGTAATGAAGGAGGCAGTTAAAAAGGAGATTGTAAAATGTCTTGATAGTGACATCATTTACCCTATCTCTGATAGCCAGTGGGTTAGCCCCATTCACGTTGTCCCAAAAAAATCGGGCATAACTGTAGGGTGTTTTTCGTCACCCCATTGAGATGGGAATACGCGCGCGCTTGTCAGGCGTACTACAGATTCCCCCTGCCTAGGGTAGGCCGGAGTTTATTGATTGTGGGGATCCGAATCTCCGGCAGCCGCGGACTAAGCTGCCGTTAATTACCCCTCGCATTTGGAGCGAAGGAACCTCCGATTGACGGGTTAAACTGGTCGTGCGAACTCAATATGCGGTGCGTTGGTGTGTGTATATTTTTTTTTGTTTTGTTCCACTTGTAAAAAGAGATATATACATATATATATATTTTCTATATATAAAAACGAAAATAAATAAGTAAATAAATATTTGAAGAATTATTATTTTTTTAAATAAATTTTTAAATATTTTTTAATTTTAAAAATATTATTTTTATTTATTTAATATTTTTTTTTTAAATAGAAAAAGGGGTTAAATAAAGAAAAGGAGAAAAGAAAATAATTATGTTTTTTTTTAAATTTTTAAATATTATTTATAATTTATTTAATATTTATTTATTTTTATTTTAAATAAAAAAAGGAGGAAGAAAGAAGGAAAGAGAATTTTTTATTTTTTTAATTTTATTTTATTTATTTATTTATTTATTATTTTTTTAAAAAAAATGGAGGTCACATGCTAACATGTGACCCTTCAAGTGAGGGGGTCACATGCTCTGCATGTGACCCCTCATGTGAGGGGGTCACATGTTTAACATGTGACCCCTCATGTGAGGGGGTCACATGCTGAACATGTGACCCGGTCACATGTTCAGCATGTGACCCGGTCACATGTTCACCATGTGACCCCTCATGTGAGGGGGTCACATGTTAAACATGTGATCCGGTCACATGCTATGCATGTGACTGCAATTTTTTTTTTTTTTTTTTTTTTTTTTAGGGGAACGAGGAGTTCAACTCCAAAAGAATTTTATATGACTAAAAAAATGTAATGTGGAGTTAGACTCCTCCAAAAAAGGTATTTTTTGGTGGAGTTAAACTCCAAAAGAATTTTTGTAGTGGAGTTGAACTCCAAAGGAATTTTTGTAGTGGAGTTGAACTCCAAAGATTTTTACTGTGGAGTTAAACTCCAAAAGAATTTTTGCAGTGGAGTTGAACTCCAAAATAATTTTCCTGGTGGTGGAGTTGAACTCCAAAAGAATTTTATTTGTGGAGTTGAACTCCAAAAGATTTTTACTGTGGAGTTAAACTCCAAAAGAATTTTATATGGCTAAAAAAATATAATGTGGAGTTAAACTCCCCCAAAAAAGTATTTTTTTTTTGGTGGAGTTAAACTCCAAAAGAATTTCATGCAGTGGAGTTGAACTCCAAAATAATTTTATTTGCGGTGGAGTTGAACTCCAAAAGAATTTTATTTATGGAGTTGAACTCCAAAAGATTTTCTCCTTTCTCCTTTGAGAAGAAACTCAAAATGGGTTCTCTTGAAACTCCTAGATCTAGATCTTGGATGATAAAAAAAGAGACCCTTTTCTTCTCTTGATGGAGTTTTTGGAGATGGGTTTATGGTAAAACTTTATTTAGTTTTAAAAAAAAAGAGAGCTAAGCTCTTGATTTATTTTGAAAATAAAAAGGAAGAGGAAGAACTTGAAGAAGAAAGAGTGGAGGAACAAACCCTAGTTTTTGAGGGAATGAAAAAAGTCTTCTTCTATTCATCATCATGTTGCCTTATATAGGCTTACATATTTACATATAGCCCCTTGGGCTTTACAAAAATGGCATTTTAGCCATCCCATGGCTCATGTGCCATTTCATTTTTGCACATAAGCCATGGGCTTACAAAATATTGGCTTTGTGCCCATTTTGTTTACATTCATGCACAAAAATTACATAAAAATTATTTGTTACATGATTTCATTTTTGGCATGGAGAGGGTCGGCCGCTTCATGTTTCGGACTCGGCCTGGGCATGGGCCCACTTGACCTGGGCTTGGGCCCACCTGGCTTGGGGTTGACCTTGACCTTGACTCGGTCAACCGGGGTGTAAATTTTTACCCCAACAAAGTGCCCCCCATCAATAAATGCACACCGCACATTTGAGTTGTGTGCATGAAATTGATGGATCTTGAAGCTGAATTTCGAGGTGGAACATCATTCCAAAGGCGAAGCATCATCCCGGGGAGCATGATTCCTGGGGATCGGAGCATCATTTCGATGAGCGGAGCATGATTCCAGGGTTCGGAGCATCATTCCGAAAGGCAGAGCATAATTCCAGATATCGGAGCATCTTTCCGAAGAGCTGAGCATAATTCCAGAGATCGGAGCATCTTTCCGAAGAGCGGAGCATAATTCCAGGATTCGGAGTATCATCCTGAAGGGCGGAGCATGATTCCAGAGTTCGGAGCATCTTTCCGAAGAGCAGAGCATAATTCCAGAGATCGGAGCATCTTTCCGAAGAGCGGAGCATAATTCCAGGATTCGGAGCATCATTCCGAAGAGCGGAGCATGATTCCAAGGATCGGAGCATCATTCCAATTTGCGGAGCATGATTCCAGGGTTCGGAGCATCTTTCCGAAGGGCGGAGCATGATTCCAGAGTTCGGAGCATCTTTCCGAAGAGCGGAGCGTAATTCCAGGGATCGGAGCATCGTTCCGATGGGCGGAGCATGATTCCAGGGTTCGGAGCATCTTTCCGAAGAGCGGAGCGTAATTCCAGGGATCGGAGCATCGTTCCGATGGGCGGAGCATGATTCCAGGGTTCGGAGCATCATTCCGAAAGGCAGAGCATAATTCCAGAGATCGGAGCATCTTTCCGAAGAGCGGAGCATAATTCCATGGGATCGGAGCATCATTCCGAAGGGCGGAGCATAATTCCAGGGGATCGGAGCATCATTCCGATGAGCGGCAGACATTCTGACCGAAGCATGATTTCGATGCAGAGGTAGATTCCTAGGCGAAGTATAATTCCGACAAGGGAAGGCAAATACTCCGAGGCGAAGCATGATTTCGACATTGGGTACATTCTGAGACGGAGCATGATTCCGGCGCAGGGCTTGTTGGCTGACTTGATTCCGAGACGAAGCATAAATTCGACAGGGAAGGCAGGTACACCGAGGCGAAGCATCATTTCAACACGGGGTGAACATTCTGAGACGAAGCATGATTCCGACGTAGAGCTCGTTGGTTGATTTGATTCCGAGGTGGAGCATAATTCCGGCAGGGAGGTCGTTACACCGAGGCGAAGCATCATTTCGACACGAGGTGCATTCTGAGACGAAGCATAATTCCGACGCAGAGCTTGCTGGTTGACTTGATTCCGAGGTGGAGCATAATTCCGGCAGGGAAGGTAGATATCCCGAGGCGAAGCATGATTTCGACACGGGGTAAATTCTGGGACGAAGCATGATTCCGACGTAGAGCTCGTTGGTTGATTTGATTTGGGTTGACATCAGCATCGCTACACTGGAATATAGTACCAGGAGCGAATCATCATTTGTCCTGAGAGGATTTTGGGGATTGGTTTTTTTTTTTTTTGGCATCTGCATTGCTGCACTGGAATAATGCCAGGAGCAACTCATCATTTGCCCCGAGAGGATTTGGGAATTGTTGGCTTAGGAGACAGGTTTAGATCCCTGTCACCTAAGGCTTTTCCATTTTGTGAGCCGTAAGGGTCTCACAAAGCATTTTCTCCCTACGGGTCGTAAGGATCCCGTAGGTGTATTTTCTCCTAAGGAGTCGTGAGGACCCCCAAGTGTGTTGCTCCTTTGTGAGTCGTAAGGATCTCACGCGGGAATTTTCTCCTCACAAAGTCGAGAGGACTTTGCGAGTGCATTTCATTTCTTTTTTTTTTCTTTTTTTTTTCTTTTCTTTTTTTTTTTTACGAGTCTGCGTCCTTTCGGGTTTTCACAAACTCGCCGGCAGTCCTGCTGTTTTTACTCACGGAGCCCTTTCGGGTTTTCATCCGTGCCCGTTTTGCTTGTGGACATACCGTTCTTTTTTTTTTCTTTTCCTTTTTTTTTTTGGAGAGATCGGGATTGTTTTACGCCCGTGGATTGTATACGGTTTTGCAGGATGTATGATCCAGACCGTAGGGCCAGAAACATTTCAGGACTTTGTTGGCGTCTGCATCGCTGCACTGGAATATGGTACCAGGAGCGACTCATCATTCGCCGTTGGGGATTGGGATTTGGAATTTGGTTGGCGTCTGCATCGCTGCACTGGAATATGGTACCAGGAGCGACTCATCATTCGCCACTTGGGGATTGGGGAGCAATGGCTTAGGAGACAGGTTTGGATCCCTATCACCTAAGACTTTTCAATTTTATGGGCCGTGAGGGTCCCATAAAGGTATTTTCTCCCTGCGAGTCGTAAGGATCCCGCAGGTGTATTTTCTCCTTAAGAGTCGTGAGGACTCCTAAGTGTGTTTTTCCTTGGTGAGTCGTAAGGATCTCACGAAGGTTTGTTCTCCTCATGCATCGTGAGGACACATGAGTGGGTCTTTTCATTGAAGCATAATTCCAAAGGCGGAGACCAGCCGCGTAACTGGCGGTTGCGGTGGGGCATGGGTATGTTGAGAATTATTTGAGCCCGTGGATTGTATACGGTAGTCAATTTGGGGACTGGCCATAGGGCTGAAAGAATTTTGGGAAATTGGATTTTTGTTTGGCGTCTGCATTGCTGCACTGGAATAATGCCAGGAGCAACTCATCATCCGCCCTTGTTTTTTTTTTTTGTTTTTTTTTTGTTTTGTTTTTTATTTTATTTTATTTTTTTTTACCGCGATTGCTCTATCATTTCAGCTTTTTTATCGCGAAGGTCGCGATTGCCCTATCATTTCGGCTATTTATTCGCTGTTGCCCCATCATTTCGGCTTTATTTTCATTTTCATTTTTACTCGCTGATTTTTATTGCGAGTTGCCCCATCATTTCGGCTTTTCTTTATTTTTCTTTTATTTACATATTTTTTTATTTACACTTTTTTTTTTACATTCCCAGTTTAACGACTTAGAGGTCGATTGTTCCCAGTTTAATGACGTGGTGGTCGACTGTTTTCAGAGAAAGGCAGATGCCTGAGAGAATCGGTTTCACGAAGAACTTCGGTCTCCGTTTGTATGAAATTGGCGGTCGCATCTTGACTGTTTACTAACACGCCTTTGGACAGTTCTATCTCTCCTGCCTTGTATTGCTTTTCGACCCAATCTTTGAAGACGAAGCAGTCCTCAATGGCATGACCTATCACTCTGTGATAGGGGCAGTATTTGGGGTCGTCGGTCCTATTCGCTTCCTGCGGTCTTTTTGACTCTGGCAGTTGTAGACCGTTCTTCAGGGCGTCTTTGAATATTTTACGGATTTTGTCCCTTCTGAAGGAATAGACCTTATCCAGCTTCTCTTTCAGTGGAGATTCTCCCCCCTCTCCGAACATTGGCTTCCGAGGCTGGTTGGCGCTAGGCCCGCTCATCCCTTGCTTATTTCGGTTAGCCGAAGCATTGAAAGATTCAGAATCGTCGGGATCTCCGCCTTTGCGATTATCGTCTTTTCGGTTTCTCCAGGACCTATTGTTATTTTGGGAATCCGAGGAGGACTCCTGCTTTGAGCGCTCCAGCATCTGAACTTTCCTGGTCAGCTCTTGGAATGTTTTGAGACCCGCGGTGCATAGAAACGGGGCCATCCAATTGTTGAGATTTCCGACGAGGAGACTGACAGATTGGTCTTGCTCTATCGGTGGTTCGCATTTGACGGAGAGATTGCACCATCGGGTTATAAAATCCGTGCTGCTTTCATTGTTCTTGGGCTTGGTCCTTACGAGCTCCGTAATGGTGATCTTATCGCTGACGCTCATGAACCTTTGTCGAAACAAAGATTCCATTTGGACGAAAGTAGTAACAGAGCCATCCGGTATGCTCGCGTACCAGTCGAAAGCAACATCGGTCAAGCTATTAACAAACTGGCGGAGGAGAAGCGTATCGTTGCCCCCAGTATTCCCGCATGAGGCTTTGAAGTGGGCGATGTGCTGATTCGCATTTCCCGTCCCATCGAATCTCCCGAATTTGGGGATGACATAGCCGCTAGGAAATTCTACTAGATCATACTGAGCAGGATATGGTCTCCCACTACTGCTAACATCTTTTTGCGCTTCGGCTTCGGCCACCAATGTTTTGACTTTGCTGGCAACCAAATCCATGATTTGATCTTGAGTTAGCGGGCTACTATCATCGGTAGCCAAGACATTTCCCGAGATAGGATGCAACTGATTTTCATGCGGTCCGCCCACTTTTGGATTTGGGGGAACGGGCGTCGGCTGTTTCGAGACACCGTTTCCTGGTTCATGAGAGTCCTGCGCTTGATTGGGCGGCTGAGAGGCAAGTCGGGCCGTGAGCTGCATCACGACATTCGTCAAGTCATCGATTTTGGAGTAGAGCTTGGCCATCTCCTTGTCTTTGCTTCTGAGCTGCTTTCGGAGCTCTTGAAGCAGCTCTTGCTCCGCGGTCCTAGGGCGGAAAGTCGGCTCTTCTTCTCTTTCTGAGCCCGACTCCTCATGGACCGAAAGGTCTTTCTGCCTATCATCCTCATCGAGAGGGTTTTCATCACCCAGCAGAGGCGGCTGTTCTTGGGAAGCGGCCACCACATTCAAGCCAGATTGGGTTTGAGATGTGGTAGCCCCGTCCTTGCTCTTGCTGCGCGTGCTTACCATGTAGACAGTGTGGACCACATACCCAGCCATTTTCTCATCTTCGGCGGGGTAATCATGTTCTTCGAACCTCATGAGGTTCGGCATGGCAGGAGCCCTAGCCCTTTTGTTGGCTCTATACCTGAGCCTTTTCTCCCTCAGCTTCTCGATTTTGAAGGCTTGGCGGGCATCCGCTACCCGGGAAGCCATTGTGAGTTGATCAGAGGGGAGCTTAGAGAAGACATCCAATCGAGCAGTGGTCAAGGGCACCGCTGGAGCTTGCTCGGGACGCATTGTAGCTTTGTTGGTGTTGGTGGCCTTGCCCCCAGCTGGGGTCATGGAGAGTCGTTCGGAAACGGACTTGCGGTTGGGCTGAGGTGCCCTCGCGACCACCACATTTGGTCTCCTGCCTTTTGAGACTGGTTTGTCTGCCACCGGGGCTTGAGGAGCCGGGATGGTGCCAACAGGCATGAACATAATAGAGCCGAATGGTAGCAGCGGCTCCTCCCATTGTCGCCCGAGACTGGCCGGAAGGACCGTCCTGGAGTCTATCTTCATCGTGTAGGAGACAGGAGCTGAGTTCATCGTCGAAGACATCGTCGGAAGTTGATTGCTTGAAAATCTGCATGAAAGAGCATTATTTCAGTATAAATATAGACATGTATATAGGTTGAGTTCGCATGAACGCTTAACCCGAAATATGGGAGGAGAGATTCGTCCCACCGGGCGTGCCAGAATCTGTAGGGTGTTTTTCCTCACCCCATTGAGATGGGAATACGCGCGCGCTTGTCAGGCGTACTTCAGATTCCCCCTGCCTAGGGTAGGCCGGAGTTTATTGATTGTGGGGATCCGAATCTCCGGCAGTCGCGGACTAAGCTGCCGTTAATTACCCCTCGCATTTGGAGCGAAGGAACCTCCGATTGACGGGTTAAACTGGTCGTGCGAACTCAATATGCGGTGCGTTGGTGTGTGTATATTTTTTTTTGTTTTATTCCACTTGTAAAGAGAGATATATACATATATATATATTTTCTATATATAAAAACGAAAATAAATAAGTAAATAAATATTTGAAGAATTATTATTTTTTTAAATAAATTTTTAAATATTTTTTAATTTTAAAAATATTATTTTTATTTATTTAATATTTTTTTTTTAAATAGAAAAAGGGGTTAAATAAAGAAAAGGAGAAAAGAAAATAATTATGTTTTTTTTTAATTTTTAAATATTATTTATAATTTATTTAATATTTATTTATTTTTATTTTAAATAAAAAAAGGAGGAAGAAAGAAGGAAAGAGAATTTTTTATTTTTTTTATTTTATTTTATTTATTTATTTATTTATTAATTTTTTTTAAAAAAATGGAGGTCACATGCTAACATGTGACCCCTCAAGTGAGGGGGTCACATGCTAAACATGTGACCCGGTCACATGATCTGCATGTGACCCCTCATGTGAGGGGGTCACATGTTTAACATGTGACCCCTCATGTGAGGGGGTCACATGCTGAACATGTGACCCGGTCACATGTTCACCATGTGACCCCTCATATGAGGGGGTCACATGTTTAACATGTGACCCCTCATGTGAGGGGGTCACATGTTAAACATGTGATCCGGTCACATGCTATGCATGTGACTGCAATTTTATTTTTTTTTTTTTTTTTTTTTTGGGAACGAGGAGTTCAACTCCAAAAGAATTTTATATGACTAAAAAAATGTAATGTGGAGTTAGACTCCTCCAAAAAAGGTATTTTTTGGTGGAGTTAAACTCCAAAAGAATTTTTGTAGTGGAGTTGAACTCCAAAGATTTTTACTGTGGAGTTAAACTCCAAAAGAATTTTTGCAGTGGAGTTGAACTCCAAAATAATTTTCCTGGTGGTGGAGTTGAACTCCAAAAGAATTTTATTTGTGGAGTTGAACTCCAAAAGATTTTTACTGTGGAGTTAAACTCCAAAAGAATTTTATATGGCTAAAAAAATATAATGTGGAGTTAAACTCCCCCAAAAAAGTATTTTTTTTTGGTGGAGTTAAACTCCAAAAGAATTTCATGCAGTGGAGTTGAACTCCAAAATAATTTTATTTGCGGTGGAGTTGAACTCCAAAAGAATTTTATTTATGGAGTTGAACTCCAAAAGATTTTCTCCTTTCTCCTTTGAGAAGAAACTCAAAATGGGTTCTCTTGAAACTCCTAGATCTAGATCTTGGATGATAAAAAAAGAGACCCTTTTCTTCTCTTGATGGAGTTTTTGGAGATGGGTTTATGGTAAAACTTTATTTAGTTTTAAAAAAAAAGAGAGCTAAGCTCTTGATTTATTTTGAAAATAAAAAGGAAGAGGAAGAACTTGAAGAAGAAAGAGTGGAGGAACAAACCCTAGTTTTTGAGGGAATGAAAAAAGTCTTCTTCTATTCATCATCATGTTGCCTTATATAGGCTTACATATTTACATATAGCCCCTTGGGCTTTACAAAAATGGCATTTTAGCCATCCCATGGCTCATGTGCCATTTCATTTTTGCACATAAGCCATGGGCTTACAAAATATTGGCTTTGTGCCCATTTTGTTTACATTCATGCACAAAAATTACATAAAAATTATTTGTTACATGATTTCATTTTTGGCATGGAGAGGGTCGGCCGCTTCATGTTTCGGACTCGACTTGGGCATGGGCCCACTTGACCTGGGCTTGGGCCCACCTGGCTTGGGGTTGACCTTGACTTTGACTCGGTCAACCGGGGTGTAAATTTTTACCCCAACAATAACGATCATAACTAATGAGGCGAATGAGTTAATACCTACTCGCACCCAAACTGGGTGGCGAGTTTGCATTGATTATAGAAAATTCAACGCCGCGACACGGAAAGACCACTTTCCATTACCTTTCATTGACCAAATACTAGAACGATTGGCTGGGCATGAATTTTACTGCTTTTTGGATGGCTACTCCGGCTATAATCAAGTTCTCATCGCCGTAAAGGACCAAGACAAAACCACATTTACTTGTCCTTTCAGTACATTTGCTTACCGTCGCATGCCCTTTGGGTTATGCAATGAACCCGCTACTTTCCAGCGGTATATGATGGGCATTTTTTCAGACATAGTGGAAAATTTTTTGGAGATTTTTATGGATGACTTCTCCATTTTCGGCGACTCCTTTGATGAGTGTTTGCTACATTTAGACGCAGTTCTTACCCGGTGTAGGGATAAAAACCTCACTTTAAATTAGGAGAAATGCCACTTTATGGTACGAGAAGGTATTGCCCTAGGTCATATCATCTCGCAAAATGGCATTGAGGTTGATAAATGTAAGATTGAAGTCATTTCCAATCTTCCTCCTCCCAAGGGAGTCAAAAACATCCGAGCCTTCCTTAGCCATGCCGGTTTCTATAGACGATTCATCAAGGATTTTAGCAAGATAGCTAGACCCTTGACTCTTTTGTTGGCCAAGGACACCACTTTTGATTTCGACTCAAGCTGTATGAAGGCGTTCGAGTCGTTGAAAAACTCACTCATTTCCGCTCCCATTCTTTTATCTCCCGACTGGACGCATCCATTTGAAATTATGTGCGATGCATCTGATTTCGCCATCAGTGCTGTCCTTGGACATCACATAAATAAGATGCCGCATGTAATTTATTACGCTAGCCGAACCTTAAATGAGACCCAATTGAATTACACAACAACCGAAAAAGAGTTTGTTCCCCTCCGAACACAGAGACGCAACCGCGCAGGTCCGTCTTGCCT
This sequence comes from Agapanthus africanus, assembly GCA_030015575.1. NCBI lineage: Eukaryota > Viridiplantae > Streptophyta > Magnoliopsida > Asparagales > Amaryllidaceae > Agapanthus > Agapanthus africanus. Next base: position 516,849,464 of record CM057350.1, read on the forward strand.
GAAATTCGGGGCAGATGCTAATTGGCGCTATCCGTCCACCTCTCCGAAGATGCCAAGTTGATTTATGGCACCATGTATCGAAAGTTCAGGCGGATGCGGCCGATGTAGCAGACTTCGTCAGATTTCCCCTCGTTTGAGGGGTTTTTGATTGTGGGGATGCTCTTCCCTTCAAGCGCAAGCCCCTGCAGTTAATTACGCTACCGAATCGCGGTAACAACTTTCTCCTTCTCCATATGGTCACTTCGTGTCATGGGTGTTTGTTATGTATTTGGTTGCTCGTGGATTGTATACGGAGACTAATTTATGTTGTCGCTCATAGGGCGTGGACTAGTCCAAATCCGTATCTTTCTTAGATATGGGTTTAGGGGTTTGGGTTTAAGGATACGTTAGCCTCATTTGAGACTAAGATCGACTTAAACGTTTGTTAAGGATACGTTAGTCTAATTTTAGACTAAGATCAACTTAACGGGATCGTTTAGATCCGACAAAAGAGCATTTGGACTCTATTGTTTAGTTTAGGGATATTGCGGTCGATTAGTTTAAGGACATTACGGTCCATTGTTAGTTTAAGGACATCTCGGTCCATTGTTAGTTTAAAGACATCGCGGTCGAGATTAAGAACATCATAGTCCATGGGTTTAAGGACCCCACAGTCCAATGTTAGTTTAAAGACATCGCGGTCAAGGTTAAGGACATCATAGTCCGTGAGTTTAAAGACCTCACAGTCAAGGTTACGGACGTCATAGTCTATGGGTTTAAGGACCCCATAGTCCAATATTAGTTTAAAAACATCACGGTCGAGGTTAAGGACATCATAGTCCGTGAGTTTAAAGACCTCACAGTCAAGGTTAAAGACATCATAGTCCGTGAGTTTAAAGACCTCACAGTCAAGGTTAAGGACATCATAGTCCATGGGTTTAAGGACCCCACAGTCCAATATTAGTTTAAAGACATCACGGTCGAGGTTAAGGACATCATAGTCCGTGAGTTTAAAGACATCACAGTCAAGGTTAAGGACATCATAGTCCATGGGTTTAAGGACCCCACAGTCCAATATTAGTTTAAAGACATCACGGTCGAGATTAAGGACATCATAGTCCATGAGTTTAAGGACCCCACAGTCCGTGAAATGTGTGGTTGTCGGGACCCGTCACCTCTCTGAAGACGTTGAAGGATTATAACGACAAATATCAAAGGAGTGAAGAGATGTACCCTCGAATCAAAGTGGATTAAGTGATATGTAGCCCAATTTGGAACTAAGATCAATTAATTATATTATGAGCACATTGGCTCAGCTGAGTCTGAATTGAGGACCTATGGCCAATTTGGGCTAAATCCAATTAAGTTTGAAATATTGGCCCTTTGTTGGACCATTAGACATTTGTCTGGTTTCAGCCCACATTATTTAGCAATGCTAAACAAGAGTTTGAGGGTTTTGGTAACATTTTTTATCTTTGATTGAGCAGTGAACATTATAGCTCTGAATTTTACTCAATTTTGAGATTCAGTTGAAGGGGAGACTTTTGCCTCTGGAGAATTAGCCAATTTGGCTAAAAGTAGTGTTAACACTAGAGAACAACAGTGTTAAACACTGAAGATAGAACTCTCAAATTAGTGTTAAACACTAAAAGACAATCAGTGTTAAACACTGGAAATATAATCCCCAAATTAGTGTTAAACACTAGAAAACAACAGTGTTAGACACTGAAAATAAGGTTTTCAAATTAGTGTTAAACACTAAAAGTAAAGTTCTCAAATTAGTGCTAAACACTAGAAGACAATCAGTGTCAAACACTGGGAATAAAGCTCTCGAATTAATATTAAACACTAAAGAAAAAGGGGTCACGTGTGGACACGTGAGGGCACCCAAAGGTGGGACCAGATCTCTCTACTTCGTTCTGCAATTAAGTGTTAAACACTTTTTTTTTTAGCATCACGTGTTGGCACGTGATGGACATCCGTGCGCTGATCACTAAGGCATTTGCTAAGGGGTCACGTGGTAACACGTGAGAGCGCCCAAATCTTAGATTTCCTTTGCTTTTTCTTTCTGTCTTTTGGAGGTCACGTGGGAGCACGTGAGGCATTGCCTCTGGGCTGATTCCTTCTTATTTTTGTGGACCTTTTCAGGGGTCACGTGGGGACACGTGACCTTAGTCTTTTGCATGCATGGAGATATTTCAAGTCCCTTTATTTCTTTAAGAATTAAATTCTTTATAGGGTTAAACCCTAATTATGATTTTGGAGGAATTAAATTCCTATTGTGAAATAATTAAATTCTTATGTAGGGTTATACCCTAATTTCTTTTTAGAGGAATTAAATTCCCATATATGTAAAAGAATTAAATTCTTATATAGGGTGAAATCCTAATTTCATTTAGGAGGAATTAAATTCTTGAAAATTTGAGAGAATTAAATTCTCAGTTAGGGTTAACCCCTAGTTTTGTCCATCTTGAAGGAATTAAATTCCTATAATTTTAGGAGAATTAAATTCTCATATAGGGTTAAACCCTAGTTTTATCATGAAGGAATTGAATTCCTGTGAGTTTTGAGAGAATTAAATTCTCATATAGGGTTAAACCCTAATTTCATCTTGGAGGAATTAAATTCCTATAAATTTAGGAGAATTAAATTCTCTGAACTCAATTCTTCCTCTAAATCTTGGATCTGCATGGCAAAATGTCAATCCGATGAGAATTAAATTCTCAACCTATGGGAAGATTTGCTTCTGCTGATCTTCAACTAGAGCAAGAACTAAGTGCTTTTTGCAGAAGAGTTAAACTCTTAGATTTGAGAATTAAATTCTCTTTTTTTGAAGTTTTTATCCCCTTTCTTTTCTCACCTAGGGTTTTCTTTTGTTGAGAATTAAATTCTCCTTTCTTTTCTCTCTGCTATTTGACTTTTGGAAATTTCAAGATCCCAAAATTCTATATCTCCAAAAATTCTCTTCCTCTCTTCTTTTTTTCCTCCTCTTAGCTCCTATTTATAGGAGAAAGAAAAGAATCAATTTGTTTAGTAAATCTTTCATTGAAAGATTTTGTTTGTCTTTCGTAACTAATGTAATCTTTTAGATCACACAGTGAATTTTATTCACCATTGGATTTTAAATCCAAAACATATTCTGTTTGTTATTTTTGGTGAGATTTAGGGAAATCTTTCTTTGTCTCAAATCTTTTCATGAATTGATGATTTTTAATCACCCTTTTTAATCCAACGGTCCCCCATAATCCTTTTTTTGTTTGGAAAGATTTGGAGAAATACATTCCCAGTTAGGGTCTTTGATTAATTAGAATTTAATTCTATTAATTTATAAGGCTTTCAAACCCTATCACGTGTTGGCACGTGACCCCTTCTCATTCAGAATTTAATTCTATATTTTAATTGGGCTGAAGGATCATCACGTGTGAGCACGTGACCCCCCTTTAGGGTCTTTCCTCAGCCGCTTGTTTTACTTCTGATTGCTTAGGATTTTAAATTCTGTAAATGGATCACGTGTCAACACGTGACCTTTGGTCACGTGTCAACACGTGATACCTTATTGAGGTAATTCATGATTTTTAATCAGGGAACAGAGTTCTTAGCTGTTGTGTTTGCACTAGAAAAGTTCAGGCCCTATTTAATCGGCTCTCTAATTATCGTTTACACGGACCACTCATCTCTTCGCCATCTTTTTGTGAAGAAGGATGCTAAATCTCGGCTAATACGTTGGATCCTCTTGCTACAAGAGTTTGACCTTGTCATAAGAGACAAGAGAGGATGCGAAAACGTAGTCGCCGACCACTTTTCACGACTTCCTTCTTCGCCTACACTTCAAATTCCTGTTAAAGACGTTTTTCCAGATGAGCAGCTCTTAACTGTGTTATGCGAACCTTGGTTCGCAGATATCGTAAATTATTTAGCCACCGGACTGATACCAAACTATTGGTCGAATCAGGACAGACTCCGATTCCTGTCCCAAGTAAAATATTTTTACTGGGATGAACCGTATCTCTTCAAATACTGTTCCGACTAAATCATTCGTCGGTGTGTCCCCGACAACGAGTTTAACAGCGTGCTGTCATTCTGCCACGATCAAGCATGTGACGGGCATTTTGGCCCTAAAAAGACAGCAGAAAAAATCTTGCAGTGTGGCTTCTACTGGCCACGACTTTTTAAAGACGCATACGAATACTGCAAGACATGTTCCCGGTGCCAACACTTGGGCCAGATATCTCGGAGAAATGAAATGCCGCTCCAACCAATTTTGGTTGTTGAAATTTTTTATGTTTGGGGGATAGACTTTATGGGACAATTTCCCAACTCTTTTGGGAACATGTATATTCTACTTGCCGTTGACTATGTTTCCAAATGGGTCGAGGCTGTGCCCAGCCGAACTAATGACAACAAGGTTGTCGTTAGATTTCTCAAAGAAAACATTTTTTCTCGGTTTGGGTATCCTCGCGCGATTATCAGTGATAATGAATCTCACTTTTGTAATAGGACTTTCGAGTTCTTAATGCGGAAATACTCCATTACTCACAAGCTGTCAACGCCCTATCATTCCCAAACTTGTGGGCAAGCAGAGATTTCGAATCGGCAGATTAAACAGATATTGGAGAAAACGGTTTTCAAAAACCGTAAAGATTGGTCATCAAAACTGATTGATGCACTTTGGGCATTCCGTACTGTCTATAAAACCGATCTTGGCATGTCTCCATATAGGCTTGTTTATGGAAAGGCTTACCACCTTCCAGTTGAAATAGAGCATAAGGCATTTTGGGCAATTAAAGAGTTGAATCTATCTTTGGGAGATGCGGGCAGCAATAGAAAGCTGCAGTTGAATGAATTAGACGAGCTGCGGGATGAAACCTATGAGAACGCAGTAGTTGTTAAAAACCGAACGAAGGTATTCCACGATAAACACCTTATGCGCAAGACTTTCAAACCTGGTCAACAGGTTTTATTTTACGACACCCGGTTACATTTCCATCCCGGCAAGCTCAGATCTCGATGGAAAGGGTCATTTTTGGTACGCACCGTATATCCGCACGGTACGGTCGATCTAGAAAACCCGGAGGACGGTTCACTGTTTAAAGTGAACGGACATCGACTTAAACCGTTCCTCACTGTGGACGCTTCGGAGGAGTTCATGTTTTTGCAGGAGCCGATCTACATTGACTAATCTTCCTCCATTTACCCCTAAATTTCGATTATCTAGCCAAAACACTGTTTCAAACAAGTTTGGGGGTATGTATCATTTGTAATTATATAAAAATGAAAAAATTTGAAAAGTTGAAAATAAAAAAAAAATTGGGGATTTTTTTGTAAATTTCCAGTTTTAATAAAATAAAAATAAAAAAATAAACATGGGAGTGCCAATAATTTTGACCCTCTTGGTGTAGCCTGACAGTGAGGACACTGTCAAGTTTAAGTTTAAGGGTGTACTCGGTAAGCTTTCTTCCTTCGCATTCATATGTATAATTTTGCATTTGCATACTTATTTTAAAACCCATAAAAATTGAAAATTTTTAAAAATTATAAAAATTGAAAAGTTCAACTTTGGGCATATTTGACTTAAGTTCAACATGACGGTGGAATAAAAATAAGCTTTCTTAAAATTTAACGGTAGAAAACATATGTCCTTGTAATTTACTTAGAAATAGGCAAATTTTGAGTTCACTTCTTGGGTTAAGTCAAAATAAGGGAAGAGTATTGAAATTTTTATTGAAGTGTAAGTCTGAAAAATAATTCCGAACCTTAAGTCTAAATTCCGAAAATACATACCCTACAATTTGCATAAACACGTACCTTGAAACTTGGAATAGTAGAGGATACCTTGAAATACTCTTGTCTAAAATCCTTAGCATGAAAGAAAATAAAATTATAAGTGTGAATAAAGAGATATAAAAAATGAACACTGGTTTGTAATTACTTAAGGCTGCGTAAAATAAAAAAAAATATAGCGAAGGTACTTTATCATCTAGTGCCTTAGACCAACTGGTTTGGGAGTCACTGCTAAAGCCTTAGGTATTACAAGACGAGGAATTACACCTAAATGCGCAAACACATTTTGTAATCGGTCGTTAGTACCTCAAGAAGTATTAACGGTCGCATGAAGGATGTGTGAGCAATTTCATCTAAAATTCACCAACTAAAAGTACTTTGGACGATGGACAAGAGTATGATAGCTTGAATTGAATTTCTAAGTGTAGGGGTGATACATACACACATGTAGGGACATATGATTGGGGTTTGGATGAGAGATAGGAATGAAAGATAGGACTTATACCTTCAGTAGAGATGATAAAAATTCCTAAGTTGAGATGGAACCTTTGAAGGAAAATTCAAAAGATGCTAAAAGCTAAATAAATTTACAGAATATATACGATCTTAAGTTAAATGATAAGTGAGTGTGAAAAATACGGGTTGATGATTTCTGATTTGAAGATAATAGAATTTCTTGCTAGAACACCGAATTGAAGAATGAAAGTCAATAGACCAAATTGATCGAATTTTGTGGGTAGTATCCACTGAAAACCCTCAGGAGACAACACTCCTCCTACTAGGGACACCTAGAGGTTTAACGGCTTGTTTCACGAGCTCAGTGCAATCGCGATTCCCTGCGAAAGTGAGGTTACGATCTTTTCGAGAATAAAATTGGATTTGCTCGGGACGAGCAAAAGATAAGTTTGGGGGTATTGTTCATATCAGAATTTTGCATTATTATATTCCCCATTCTTAATCATATTATGAATAAATAGGTGCTTTTGATCTATGTCTGCTAATTAGTTGCAGGTTACAGGTTCTCAGAACAATACAGTGAAATTCAGGAAAAGACGCTACAAATGTGAGACTACGACCAACAAATAGATGAATCTGTATGATACCGCCTACAGTTTAAGGAACAAACGAAGATCGGCAAACAGTTCAATGCACAAAGCACAAGGGCAGCACACGATTCAAGACTTCAACGCGAAGCTTACGGTAAAAGTCCACAACATTCTGCACTGTGGAAATATGGAAGAAAATAGAAGATATTCTGAAAAACCAAGTGAAGAAAACAGAAGGAAATAGCAACATGAAGCAACCCTGAGAAGTTGAGCCAGAGATCCCCCAAGATGGCCGCGGATCCGCGGCCAAACATAGCATTCCGCCGCGGTTCCGCGGTCGTGCAGTGCACGTGTCGGTGCACGTGTCGGTGGGTGTCGTGCTTTGACCCGGCTTTCTTAGGGTAGTCTTGTAATTTCAAATGTGGATCAGATATAAACCCTAGGGTTTCTCCTATCTATAAATAGGAAAGCCTACAGCCTCTTTCAGTGTGCCTCTTTTGGGTACCTCTTTTGAGATGCCTCTTTTTATTTTCTAGTTTAAAATTTTCATTCCATTGTAATCGTCAAAGAGTGCATCAATACAAGTAAGTTTTTATTTTGAATTTTCCTTATTTGCAATTTATATTTCTGCAATTTTTCATATCTGTCTTTTATTATCTGCACGCTAATTAGATAATTAAAAAATAAAAAAATAAAAAATGAATTCCATTGTTAATTCTCTAATGAGTGAGTAGTTCCTCACTTGTTAGGATTAAGTTTGGGGAAAGTTTGAGAGATGAAAATCTCTCACTCCTTTCTTGCCCGTATAATTCTATAAATTAGGGCTCTATGTTAGTCAAACACACACCGCTCACTACGGCACTCTATCCCATGAGATAGCGGTGATTCCCTAGTTAGACCGGTTGTGGTTGATTAACATAGAGGTTAGGGCTAAGAATTAAGAAAGGACGGACAAGGACCAAAGGGAAGAAACTATGTTTCTTCCTAGTCGTGCTAATCCCCTTTGTTAATTATTACCCTAACACCTATGTTCTTAATCAGGGTAAAGAAAGCAGTGAGTAGAATTAACTTTCCAAACTAACCTAATTCTAACCCTAGCAAGGTTTTAATCCAAATCAAATTCAATTTCAATTTTTATAGAAATCAAAACCTACCACAAATAGGAATTGACTCGTTAGAACAATAAGAAAAGACACGTTTTCCCTGTGGACCGACCCGTACTCAACCGGCTAGCTACCAAGCGACACCGTCTTGATTGCGGTTAATTCTTTGATTTCAAAACGCATACGCACAAAGCAAACTACAATCAAGCTGTGGTTTTGGCCTAGGAACCCCCGTCCCGTCAGTGACCTAGACATATTCTAAGGCAGTATCACCTGATCATGGAGATGGTTGATCTCCAGGGAGATCGAGGTTAAGAGAGTAGACTCAGAGGACAATACGGCAGATCCACTCACAAAGGCATTTTCCCAAGAGAGACTATTATGGGATGGTTGAGTATGGGATACTACAACCACTGCTGATTGTTGGGTATTAGATACTACAACATATGGCCCTAGTGCAAGTGGGATATTGTTAGTTATATGTATGCCCTAAAGGCCATTATTGTATATATGATGTATATTATAGTGGATGCTTTGACATATATAGGAAGGACTTTCTTGCTCGACATGATAGTACGCTATCTGGTTGCTCTTTATCTTAATATGTATACTTGATGATGTCTCCATGTTACATGTTGATAAAACCCTTAGGATGTGTACTTTGACTACCAGGATTATGATGCAGATCATACTAGTGGGGTCTGGCTAGTCTATGAGTACATCCTTTATTTGTTCCTAGTCGAGAGAATATCGAGACAGGGCATCGATACTCCAGAGTAGACTAGCGTATAGCTTCTCGACCTATGTGATGGGCGATGGATGATCCCATATCCATTGGTGTTTGACATCAGGTATACAGGTGCTTAGTGGAGACTGGGTGCTCTGAACGGACTCACCGAGAACTCCTAGATGGTATTATACCTCACGTCAGGTAGCAGTTCTCTGGTGACACCGGTACAGGTTAGTCTGTAGACCCGAGATCGTCATAGAGTCTTGTGTTTCTCCCACTGTGCTTTTATTTCCACCCTACCACGGCTCTACTGAGTCGTGTAAATAGGTGGTTTTTGGGTACGGTCCCGAGTCACATGGAGGCAATGAGCGATAGGAGGGGATTCGTCTCTCCCGGTATTGGGGGTTGATGTTGTGCTATACTCGATTGGCCATAACAGGAAATCCCTGGACAGGGTTGCTGAGATCTACTGGTAAGTGTTATCAGTAGTTTCTCGAACCGTTATAGACCTTACATCGGCATGACTTATCAAATTACTGGGGTCTGACGTTTACCACCCCTAGATTAGATATGCGACATATCAGACGAATAGACCGGACTATACGGTAGTGTTACTGATTGGATTCGCAGGAGTGTGAGCAGGTTTGCTTGTTGATCTTCTGATCGCTCAATACCCGGGTGGCCGTTACGTTTGGCAGACCGCTTGCGGCTTGTGAGTGACTGATATGATCACCACCTACTGCCGGCGTATTGACGAGTCTTTAGAGTTCTACACAGAGGTTTCCTGGCTCAAGCGAAACGGAGTAGGAGCACATATGTGATATGTGCGGGACCGAGATTAATACGATATGTGATACCGTATTCTATTCTCGCGATATGTGACATCGGTCGGTTATATGTGATATAGCCGGGTTATCGAATCAAGTGTTGATTCGATATGTTGTTGCATTTAATATTAGTCGGTTATATGTAATATAGCCGGATTATTAAATCAAGTGTTGATTTAATAATTTAATGATTCAATGTATAATTATATATTTGATATATGAATTTACATTGACTAATTTTAGCTCACATGACCATTTCTTTTTCTCACTTTTTGTATACATTATATATATATGATATATATTATGTATCATGGTAGGTTATATATCAAACATGGGTGTGTAAGACTTACACCATGCTTTATATAATTAGGGTTAACATTTATTTAAAGTAATTCATTATTTGGTGGAAATTGGTCATGGTGAGAAGCTTGGAGAAGCTTGTATGAATCATTGACTAAGTCCACCAAATTTGTTTTACTTAAAATATTTTGTTAACCCAACCATTATTCTAAGCCATGGTTAAGTCTCTACAATGATTAGTGCATGACTAAAACTCACCCATGGTTGATTTTCTAACCTCATCTCATTCATTTGTTCATTCTTTTGTTCATCTTCTTCTTCATCTCTTCAAGCTCTTTAGGGTTTTAGAAGATGAAGAATCAAAGTGAGAAAATCAATTCCAAAGTGAGCAAAATCCCTACTTCATCATCCTCTACTATTAGCCATTAAGTTTAAGGCGTTCTCTTCACTAATCTACCATTAGTGAAGAGGTAGCTTGTGCTTGAGTTTTCTTGACGTAAATCATCTTCGGCCTCGAAGTCTTCTAGCATGCTTGCTCGCTACGCTTTGTGGAGTCCGTCTTGAGTTCGGGAGATCGATACTCGCAGCGAAGGGACTACTATAAGGAGCTAATTGAAGTGAAGGACCGGTCTACAAAGGTTGTATTCCTTGTTCACTTGTTGTAATGTTAGATTACATGTTATATTGTCTAATTACTCTAGCTTGATCCTAGTCTAGGATTCCTTAACACTCTTAGAATTTTTAAAATTGGCATGCTTGATATCTTGAAAACCCAGTAGGGTGTTGAGGAATCCCAACATCACCATCTTTTGCAACGGAATCAATAGCACCTTCAACGATACAGTAAGGATAGGCGTGAAGAACAGCCTTATAAGCATCCGCGAGAGAGGGGACATCTGATCCTTCTAGAATTTGTTGACGTATACTATCAAATTCGGGACTAAGACCGGCAAGAAACGTCATCACCGTCATAAGATTATAATATGTCTTCCATCCCTTCTCTTCACTACTATTAGGATAAATCGAAAGAAGTTCTGCTTCAAGCTTCTTGAGTTCACCATAATAAAAGGAGATAGATTTATTCTCTCGCTAGATTTATTCTCTCGCTCAAGTTTATTTAGAGTTCTCTAAGTATCAAAAGCCATGTTAGCATTAAATTTCCCTTCAAATATCTCTGTCAGATAACTCCAAAGAGAGTAAACGGTTGAGTATTTAAATACTTGCAACACAATCTCTTTCTCCATGGCCTCAGTTATCAAGCAATGCAACTGCAACACCCGAGCCCAATGCTACTAATTTCTGTTACCGTTTGAACGTAGTATGGCACTTATTTCATTTATCTTGCTTGATTGTTACTTATTATAATTTTACCCCGTTAATTCAATTCTGCATATAACAATTTATGGCATCTAAAATAAAATTGAAAATATTCATCTTGGCCTGCTTGACACCCCTAGCCCTGTTGTAGCGTCCGTACATCGTGTTCTCGTCCCGTTCAGTGAAACGGGCGAGTTTGGACGGCTACGCGCACGTACGTGTGTCCGTTTTGGGGGTATGCTTTTTGATTGTAAAATACTTCATTTTCACTTTTGGATCCCGCCTAAAATTCTATTATTCCAATTTCAAATTTTTGGACCCGACCCGGACGCAATTTGGAAATGTTTTACTTTACGCCAAAATCCCAAATTTCTAATATTTTATAAACCATCTTATATAATTGTTTAACCATATAAATTTGACTGTTCCTTAAAATCCTTTAAATCTAAATCATCCTCAACCAATCACAATCCCCATTTTATCCCGTGGGCCCCACCTCATTACCCTCTCTCTCCCCCGTCTCTCTATCTCTCTCCTCTCTCTATATCTCTTCTCTCTCTCTCTCTCTCTCCCCCTCTCCCCCCCCCCATATCTCTCTCTCTCCCCCCCATATCTCTCTCTCTCTCTCTCCCACTCATATATTCTTTCTTCATCACGTAAATCCAACCCCCAGCGAACCCTAGCCGCGCACCCCGTCGCCGCCGCAGCCCCAACGCCGACACCACCATCACCAGCGTCCTCGCCTCCTCGCCCTCGACCGATCCACCGCACCTCCCTCTTCCTTCTCCCTTCTTCCTGTGCACCCTGCACCAGCGCCGCGGCCACCAGCAACCCCCTGCACGCGTCTGTGCCGCCGGAGTCGCCGCCGGCGATCTCAATCCACCCCCGACCTCGTGCAACCCCTTCGGTAATTATCTTCTTCTTCTCCTCTCCTTCTTTCTCCTTCCTTCCTCCCTCGTTTCGCCAATTCTCTTTCCCCGTTCCGTGTTTAGCCGTTGTTCACTGCAGGTGGTCCGCCGGAGCCCCGTCGACGCCGTCGACCATCACGACGCCCTTCAATCCGCAGTGAGTATCCTTCCCTTCTCCACCCTCCTTCCTTTCTTCTTTAGTTTTCTTTCTTTTCTTGTTGCAAACTTGATCATTCACTGTTCTGTTCTTGGCCGGAATCCGGCCGTGCCGGCGACGCGTCCCGACGTTCCAGCGAGATACCCCGACCCGTGTGGTTCCACTGTTCGTCGTTTGAGTTCATTCCGTGAACCGTGCGCCCGTCGTGAGTTTTCCCCGCCGACGTTTATCGTTCCGTATTCCCGGCTCGCGACCCGTCGAGGCAAGTAACCCTTGCTACATGCTAAACAATATTTACTTATACTTAATGACACCCTGAAACCTGCAATTTAACTTTGGTATTATAATTTCCCATTTTTCGTGTTCAAGATTGTTATATATCATTTATCTTTCAAACTTGGAACCTACCTGTTGTAATTACTAATTTGGAACCTAATTATCACATTTACATGTTTTAGTTACACTTTCACTGATGATGTAGCCTATGGCATCTTTTCTACCGTTTTACTTCATTCGGACACTCGTATACATTTAACCTGCTTAAACTGTGATTTCATTCGTGGAACCTATATACAATATAACATTGCATCTATGAAGTCTTAAACTTGTTAACATGATTAAATGGCGATAATTGTCTTACTGCATTCTTATAATGTTGAAATCATCTCTGTGACACAACTGATAACTGTACTGCAAATTGAATGAATCTGCCTATTGCTTAATTCATTGCTTAGATCATGCTGTTGATAACCAGGCTTGATTATGTGACTGAGTATGAGCACGCCTACGATATTGTTTACATCTTGACCTGACTTGCTACATACATATTGATTGATCCGACATGGTACCGTATACTGCTTGACCTGACCTGATGTACCATGACCTGACCCGACCCGTTACCTGATCTTGTGTCTAATGCCAACAAACCTGACATGTAGTCCTCACGGACGTTTCTGTTATCTATCCAGACAAACCTGTTTACCTGATCCTGTGTTGGCATTAGTTTCTTGATTACGGGATACCTGACTTGACTTACACATATAACTTGGGGGTATGGGGAAATCAGTATTGTAACCGAACGTAACTCCAGGGGCCATCCTATTGTTTGCCGTTTTTTCGGGCGTTACGGAATACCTATTGTTTGCCGTTTTTCCGGGCGTTACGGAATACCCATTGTTTGCCGTTTTTCCGGGCGTTACGGAATACCTATTGTTTGTCGTCTTTCCGGGCGTTACGGAATAACTACCGACGAGTTACGATGAGGATTACATTATTTGGTTTCAAAGACTTTAGAATAGAAAACCTGATAGAACAGTCCAGTTTACCCACTGCACACTACCCTGCACTGCTCTTATTTACATTATTGTTACCCTTGTTTTATTCATGTTTATATTCGCATTGCCTGTTACCCTGTTTATTATGTTTTACTTGATGACTTGACGCGCTGACGTCTGGGTTTTGCATGGCCCAGATTCTTCTACCTTGCTGCAGACTGATTAGGAGTTTTGCCGCTGTTAGACGAGCGGTGAGGTTCCTGTCGGTACGTAGTTTCACTCCAGGTGTTTCATTTATTGTATCTTTTGGCTTCCGCATATTGTTATTTCGTGACTTTTTTACTCTGGCTTATGAACATGTACTAGATAATTAGTTTACTTTCCTGTTCTTGATATCTCTACAGCCGTAATGTGACTGTGGAAAGATTTTTCCTATCCGCAGGTAGCATGGTTGGCTATGTCACGTGCCCATCTTAGCGTACTCTGGGAAACGGGGCGTGACAGCAACATGGCATCATGTGATACCCAGTGTTCGGAAGGATCTGAAGGAGGTGGCTCAATGAGATACCTCATTAACCTACGCTCCTTAGCAAATATTTCCACGGCCTGTTTTTATCGAGAACAGTTGTCGGTGTTTAATTAGGTTCTTATAATAAAATTAGGATACAAAATATTAGAGTATCTTTTAGAGACTTTTTCTTTATCATTCATGATCAAAGAGTGCTGATAACTTCACAATAATCAACAAGACGAAAATTTCCTAACCCGAAACACTAAGCAATCACCGACACAAATCCTCAAAATCAACAAGTTAGTAAACTATTCATCATAACATCAAAAAAACCATTAAATAAATAGATCTGGATGATTACTTATTTGATGGGCAGCAAGGAGCAACATCAAAAATCTGTTTAAAAAAGGTGGCAGGTCAACAGAGGAGCGGCGAGGTGGCAGGTCGAGGCAATGGTATTGATGGTGGCAAATCGAGGCAACAGCGAGGGTAACGAAGTTGGTTGGTGGCGGTAGTAGCGATGGCGGCGGCGAGGACAGCGAGGGTTAGGCTCCGTGATGGTTGTGGTGGTTGCGAGGGAGAGGACACGGCGGTGATGGGGTTAGGCTCTGTGAGCTGCGGCGGTTGCGAGGGTGATGGCGCAGTGGTGATGGTTGCGAGGATGGTTGTGGTGGTTGCGGGGGTGAGGACGCGGCGGTGATGGGGTTAGGCTCTGTGAGTGGCGGCGGTTGCGAGGGCGAGGGCGAAGCGGTGATGGTTGCGAGGGTGAGGACGTGATGAGTTGGTTGCAGCGGCAGTGGTGAATAGATGAGGGGTGATGACCAGTAAGGTTAAGGATATGAGGTTCTGATACCATGCAAAAGAGAATTATATTTAGGAAAAATTACAAGGTAGCTAGAGAATCTCCTCTATTATTTGTATTTTCTAATAATAGAAAATACAAATAATCTAATTAGATTTAATCAAATCTATATCAAACAAATCTAATTAAATCTAAATATATATCTTATTCTTAACACCATCTTAATAAAATAGCATTGTCAAACACGAGCACTAATTGTCAGCATTTAGTATCGTCTAATGTTTCGAATCTGGATAGTGTCCGTCACGGCTTAAACCTATGGACCTCCCGGCTTTTCCACTATCAGATGAACCTTACGATTTTCCGGCCATGTCTCCTTCCATGAAGCAGCTTAAGAAATGAAGTCCTGAATGACTCACAAACTGTCCTGGAAGCTTTTCAGTAGAAGCATCATTGATTCCGATAATTTTTCATTTAAATCCATTGGGTTATATATATATATATATATATATATATATATATATATCAAAGCTAGAATGTAGCATATACCAGTCAGGATTTTGGACTCTGGCCAACTTTTTCCATGTCAGATTGATATGAGAACTCACAGAGAGGTCTCCATGCAGATCATACATGTGATCTTATGTTTGCTGTTCAACTACAAGGTTGTGACATTTTGAGCCTATATTCCTAAGGAATCATAGCTCTGATATTAGTTAAATGGGCATAAAGTTGATGTTAAATACGGTATAAATATGCATGGCATACATACACTCGCGGACACATACAAATGATTGGAAAAACACTCTGAGCTAAGTTTTCCTTTCCTATAAATGTATCAAAAAGAGTGTTTGTATCGTACCACATCTCATAACAAATGTCGTCCGCAGTCCCCTTTTTGTTCCTCGTACTGAATCGGCCTATAATCCCGATAACATTGCTCTAGACTCGAGTTCAACTAAAAAAGAAAACAAAAAAGGGAAAAGAACAATATTCCATGAAATATGATTAGAAATAGAAATTAAACCTGAACAACATAATTGAAAAACCTAGCAGTACAAGGAGAAAACAAAAACAACTACCAAGTTACATGGCTATTACCACCTACCACCTAATAAAAACCAACCAATATCAGCAACAGAGACATAAAAAGGACTTAAACATCACCAAAAGCAGCAAACAGTGGGATCTGAAACATAGAGATTGAGGGGATCCAAGACCCTATAGGGCTTGTACCAACACTATTGAACCTTGGTTCATTTGGGCTCCCTTCTCTTGAGCTGTTCAGGCTTGTAACAAGTGATGATGAGCTTGAGATGCGTGTACCAGCATGATTCACTGTTTGATTGTGATCGAGTGCTTGACTTGGAGAAGATCCATAGAGGACCATTTTCCAGTCTCCATCTAGATCGGTCTCTTTGTTAGTGTTCTGAGCTTCTATGGCTTTGGTCCTCTGAGCGTTCTCGCCGGAGAGCAGAGTAGGACTTGCTATGATCTTTTGAGCGTCGTATCTCGTTATGTCGAAGTTTGTGACGGCGCTTTCGCCTCGGAATTTAATGGCGGCGACGTCGTAAGCTTCCGCTGCCTCCTCTTGAGTACCTGAGCATATGCATACTAGTTATCAAACACATGCATTTTTTTTCAGGCATATATTTTTTTCTCTAAATAACAAACTATAAGGGTTCGGAAAATTACTGAAGGTTCCGAGGTAAAGATCTTTGTTTCCAGCAACCCTCCCGATTCGGGCTTGCCATCTCCCATGCTGATGATGCCTGAGGGGAAAAAACCGCAAGTACAATTTAGTTGACAAATATATTTATAAGCATTGTTCGCTAGCTACGAAACAACAAAAGAACCTTGTTACTCCTCGATACATCGAAGCCCCTCGAGAAAATCCGCTGCTTTTCCTGCAAGCACAATCGAGGTCGTTAGTCCATACTTACAAAAACGCCGGACGAACCGATTCAATCGCGCAAATTAAAATTACGCGCCTTCGCAGATGAGCAACATATTCCTGCCTGCCCATGCTCTTCATTTCTTCGAGCTCTCCATGATAATTCTCCAACTGTGAAGGCATGCATAATTCAGATCAAGGCTAGCTAATAAAAAGGAAAAATAAATAATAGATGAAGTTACAGTGAGATCATACCGGAAAATTAATATGAGTCGAAGGCCCCCAATACTTAAGTGCAGCCAAATCATAAGCTCTTGCTGCTTTATCTTCCATATCATAACCCCCTAAATCCATATACATTATTTTTTAAGTCGACCAAAAGAATTATATATTGATAAGAGAAATGCATAGGAGGAAACGAGTGGCTTACCAAGATAAACTGCAGCATTGGCCCCCCCATGGTAAGCATGATAACAAAGAAGCCATCAAATAATATAAATGTTTTTGAAATGAGATTATATGATACTAACCTTGCCTTCCTTTTCTTGTTTGCCCTTCCTTCTTGCAGCTATTATCCCACAGATGAGCTTCATATCTACCAGTCCACCTATGCCTAAAACACAAATCAATCTCATATCGTAAAATGTACGCAATGATTAACAAACAAGAAGAAAGAAAAAGGGTAGAAAATCTCATTTTGCTAACCTTGTAACACCTCTATACTGAGATGTTCTCTGCCCAAAGGTATCAATAGACTTCCTATGAGCTGTCTTCTTCCCCACTTTCTTTCTTGTTACATCCAAAGCCAAGCAGTCAGCAGCAGCTGCTCCACCATTGGATACATAATGTGGAGCTTTGACACAGCTTGATTGAGACCCGGAGCTCATAGACAAGCTCAAAGAATGCAGGTCTCCATAGCCCAAGTCATTGTACTGCCTTGAGAACCAATTCTCATTAGCCATTGGCTCCTCGTACATCCCATGAAAGGGTTGTTGGAGGAGTTCCAAGGGGTGGTGGTTTCTATTAGCTTCCATCTCTTGATTTTGTTGGTGATTATATTGATGATGGGTCCCAATGTTTGGACCACAACCACCTAAGAAATCTTCTAGTTTTGGAGATGGAGATTGCATCATCCCTTCAACACATTTGAACAAAAAGTCATAAAAAAAAGCAAATAAAAAAATAAAAAAATGAAGTGATGGACAAAAACCTTGGGTTTGAGCTCTGTTGAGAGCTTCCATGATGCAGAGAGAGCCATTCTCTACTTCATAGCAATACCCATGAGTGCTTAGGTGAGTTGTTGGAGAAAGGAAATTGTGGTGATCCAACTCTTTGGGCACCTCCATGTTGATTTGAGGTGAGAGAGAGAACCCCAACCAGTTGTTATTATTGTTCATGGATTTCATCTTAATAACTTCTCTTCTTCTTCTTCTCTCTCTCTCTCTCACTTGGACAAGAACAAAGCAACTCTCTTTAAACTATAAGCACCCTCTTCATTCCATAAGGATCTGTGTTGTGAGAAACACCATGGCTTTTTAGCTTTCTCTCACACTTTTCTTATCAACTCCTTTCTCTTAAGGGTCCTTAAATTCCTAACTTATCTATAAGAAAGATCAAAAGCTTTATCTTAGGAGCATTAGGGAGAGAGAGCAAAGACCAAAGAAGGCTCTTTTGCGATGCTAGCTATAACAAAGCTGCCTCTTTTATTTTTCAGTCTTATGACCATGAGAGATAGATTGATAGGGATCTAGGACACAACCTTTTCAGTAGTCACCTCATAATACTGGTGCTAGCTCTGTGCTATCTCTGCAATGCATATCTAAAGGATTTAATACAAACTACTAGTTTGATCCAACATTGCAGTTAGTTATATTTATAAGCAATCAGTATGGTATTCGACAAATTTTAAAGTAATAATATGAAAAGTAATCCAGACCCATCTTCTCAGTTGATATTGATATAACTCTCACGGCCCTATTAGCTGTGAATCTAAGTGTAAAACAGGAGGAAGATGGGTCTCCTGGTTTAAGTTGCGACGGGACACACCTCTTAAGGCCGTGGGTGTATTCACAACCAATGCTGACTATGACATTCACCGCCTCATTTTTGCCTATTGATATATCATCTCAAAGTCATGGAAAAAGATAAATAGTCCTAGTGAGGGAAAATGAAAAAGAGAAAATAGAGAAAAACCAGTTTTGCTAAAAATTTGCATGCTCATATGCAAACCTCATGCTCTTTTGAGGCGCTAGATGTAGTCAAAGAGCTGCTGCCAGACAAAAATGAGGGATGTGGGGAATTACAAGGGCCCAAGACCATGAAAATTAAATAAACAGGGTATCAATGTATTATCATCTCCATCTTCATGTGATGTAAAGAATATCAATATGGTATCTCATAAAGGAATGCATCTAAAGATTGATCGAGAACCATTAATCAAGAAATGGATTTTAAATACATGTGATCCTTATTGTTGAAAGTTAAAAAAAACAAATAATGGGACTTTAAAGATAGTTCCACATTGAAAACAATAAAAGAAACGCATGGGTATAAAATATAAAATGGGTCACATCTTAATAAAGCTTGAGTCTTATTATTGTAACTCACCTATCATAAAAAGCTCATGTGTAAAACACCATATTCAAATATATTTATATTCATGTATATATATAAAATAATACATTGACTGGTCTAAAGAAAAAAGTTTAGATGGGATTTTTAGATATGGGGTCCTTGGCATGAGATTTCCGGGACCCCATATTCAAATATATATATAAAATAATATTATGAGGGGTCTAATGTGCTTGAATGCTATGATACAGGTTAAATTTTAGGAACTAACAAAATTATTCAGCAAGGCTTTAGGCATCTTAACAAAGATTTTTTTTCCTGTGATTGGTAGGGATGTAAGGGCCCATTAAGCTCCTAATCGACTTTCTAACTAGGGTGTGATGCAATGTGTTATAATTAATTATAGAGTCTAAAGCATGTTTAAAATCTAAATAAGGATTTTGCTACGTCTTTTGTGCTGCATGCAAGATGTGCATGGTCCTCACTAGACAAATTTTCTAACATGAATGATTTGATATCAGAAAAGTAGGGGAATGAGTGAGTTTTGTGAGGCAATGAGAGGGTACTACATTTACAACTATTAGATCCTCCTATGTTTCCCCTTTTTTTGATTATTTTGATGATGATGGGGGGAGGTCCCCTGCTGCGGTCCGTGGTATCTCCATTAATCATTGTTTAAACGAAAATTCAACAGAGATGATACTCGATACAACAGTTAGTTCAAGAGACGGTATATGGTAGATACTTTCATACTAATATTTCCGTCTTGCCTCAATCATCACCAAAATCTTTGCTTTCACTGACCTCATTTTAGTCTCAATCATTTCACTGTATAGAAATCTTTACACACAGAAACAATACTCAATTATTTTAAAGATATTTCTTAAAGAGTACCAAATTACCTGAGCAAGGTGGTAAATATGAAAGCTGAAAGAAATTTCTATGCAGAACAGGTTTAAAAGTAAAAATTAGATGCAGAAATTTCCAGCAATCAGCATGAAGACAAAACCACAACAAAGATAATTTTAGGCTACATAAGGACAGTGAGAGCTATAAGTCACTAACTAGTGTGAATAGACATACATGATGCCCTTTCTTGTATGCTTCTCATAAGTACCAAACTAGTTTAAAATATGAATGCAAAGCAATATAGTCAAGAAAAACATGCCAGAGAACTATCTTTCAGTCAAATCAAAGCAAACACTTTTCCTTAAGCAAAATTCATAACTAAATAAGCTTTATACATTCACATGCATGCATCATAAATTGTATACACACTTAAAGACTCAGAATGGAGGGAGATTTTGAAAGAAAAAACATATAGAAGGGAATATGCAGGCAAGTACAACATTTAAAAAGAAATATACATCAATGGTAATTAGCAATGATAATAATGATAATGAATCCAAACGTGTTTGAAATTTATCCTTCACCATTTTGGCATTTCATTTCTACCATTTGTGACTGAAAAGATCATGTAAGACGCGTACCTAGCAAATATATCATCATTTTCTTTTCTTTTAGATTTCTCCATAGTTTATATATAAGAACTTGGATACTGCCAACTGGTCATTTAGGACTATGATAAGCCCATAGTTTTTCGAACTAGGAAGTTGGAACTTATTTAAAGAGAGTTGACGTCAGGTCGACAACCGGTCGTAAGACTTTGTTAATCTTTATTGGAGCTTTTCTTTAGAGAGTTGATCCCATTTGGATGAGAAAAAGCTTAGATGGTCACAAAGATGAGGATGGTTTTCAGCCACAAGGCAAAATACGGAAAAAAATTCCAGCAATTTGGCCAAGAATCATACAAGGAAAAAAAATTATGGAATAGGGCATGAACTGGCTCCATGCCTTATTTTTGCCCTTCCTCTTTGGTCCCTTGTAGGCCAACAGTTGAGAAGAAAGCAAGAGGCTCGGTTTTTTTTTTGAAATATTATTAATTTAAATTTAAATTATTAAAATCGGGGGGGAAAAATTAAAATTATGGGAATAGGGTGGTTTCGAACCACCCTATGGCCCACCCCACCCCCCTCAGTATAGGGGGCGGGTTCTGAGAACCCGCCCTCTATACTATTGTATAGAGGGCGGGTTCTGAGAACCCGCCCCCCTATACTTTTTGTATAGAGGGCGGGTTCTGAGAACCCGCCCCCTATACTATTGTATAGAGGGCGGGTTCTGAGAACCCGCCCCCTATACAATAGTATAGAGGGCGGGTTCTCAGAACCCGCCCCCTTATTTTTTTTAAAAAATATTAATTTAATTAATAATCTAATTATAATTATAATTATTATCATAATATCATAATATTATAATTATAATTATAATTATATTATAATTATAATTATAATTCATAAAAATAGAATAAAAGTAAATAGACGAAAAAAAAACATTTAAATTAAATAATAAAATTTCACTATATCAATGTTTTTTACAGAATGAATCCGTCAAAATGTACAATTCCAAAAAATCCTATCTATTTGTAAAATCTAAATGCTATATCGACGGTCAAATTTATAATACAGAAAAATCTGAGTGCACTTGTCACGATCCTGAAGGTCCCGCCCCTGATGCATATCCTGGACATCTGGTCCTATAATGGCCTGGTTGTTTGCATAGGCTACATCTGGATTGCCTTTGCTGAGGATCAGTATCCATTGTCATTCGATCTCGACGTACCTTCGGTCTTCCGGGCTTTATATTTTTTTCCGGCGGTAATACAGTCGGTGTTTGTCTGTTGGCAGTATAATAGTGCCAATAGCGATTGTCCGGTATAGGATGAAATTTTGGATCGTATGCACCTTGGTAATTAGAAACTGTATAGTAATTGGAAGCGAAATTGTAATGTGAGGTATGCATACTGCTCGCAGCAGCAATAGCGTGGGCACAAGGTAAATGTTGTTGCTGGAAAAGACCGCATGTACACGAAGAGAGCCCTTCATCTCTAAAGTTCACGGTATATTGATTCCCATTACCGCCCGTCACCTGAAACTCCGCCGTGTCAAACCTTTCGGATCTGTAGTATTGTGCTCTGCGCTCTCTTTTCCGAAAGATATCTTCGTAATACGCGGTGAGCGGAGTGTCCATCCCCAAGGACTTTTCTCTTCTGTGCACAAAATAAGTATTCATCCGGAAAAATGTTCGAACAATCAACCCCTGTATCGGTAAGCCTCTAACCCCTTTAAGGACCCCGTTGAAGCTTTCAGACATATTAGTCGTCATTAGGAGATATCTGCACCCATCATCATGTGCTTGTGACCACATGCGGACTGGATACTCATCTAACCACGCTTTCGCGGCTTGACTCATCTCCCCAATTTTCGTCATGTATATGTCGTGAACATTAGGGTCAGGCGTTTCACCGGCTCTGTACATAAGTTTATGTAGATCCGAATTTTTAAATTTTCGATCAAAATTTTGCCTGAAGTGTCGTAGGCAAAACCTATGTGGGGTCGTCGGAAATACAGATCTCATTCCAGCCAGTATTCCCAGATGTCTATCAGATATGATGCATAAATCCGTTCTATGAAGAACAGATGGGATATTTTTTAGGTTACGGAAAAACCATGACCAGGATGATGTATTTTCACCCTCGACAATAGCAAATCCCAACGGAAATATACCGTTATTAGCATCAACACCTGTAGCAATTAACATGCAGCCTCTGTACTTACCGTATAGATACGTACCATCAACGCACAATACCGGCCGACAGTGTGTGAAACCAGCCGCACATGGACCAAAGCACCAGAAAATTCTCTGAAACCTGACAGAGCCCTCGACGTCGGTTTCTGTGGTTTTTAACCGGTATACGGTCCCCGGATTTGATGCTTTCATGGCTTCCATAAAAGGGACTAGGGAGTTGTACGAGCTTTCCCAGTCCCCGAATATCTTGCACAAAGCCTTTCTTCGAGCATCCCATGCCTTCACATACGAAATCTGAATTTTATGCTCTCCGCTAACCAAGAGCCGTATCTCTCGGGGAGTCATCGCCACATCTGTACGGATCATGGGCATGATTAGCGAGCAAATGTAAGCTGAAGTGCAATTCCGGTGATCCTGTGACATAATAGAATTGATGCAAGTGTGTTCTTGGTTGTATTTCGTGACCTTCCAAGCCTTGGCTCTTTTGGAACAACACGCATGCAATCTCCACTGACATTCAGGAGATTTCGTACATACCACAGTATAGTACGTCTTATTTGACTCTTCTGTTTTAAATGTAACGTTTTGCTGAATGGACCACGACTTCAGCTTACAAATAAGATCTTCTTTTTCCTGAAACAAATCCCCGACGCTGATGCAGTCTTCGCTTGCTGCTGTCGCGTCCAAATAGGGTGCCGTATTTACTTCTGCAACGGCTAAGTCTACCCAACCATCATCTTCTAGCGGATCGAGGCCGGGATCTTCTAGTTGGACAAAATCGTTATTCGCAACCATACCATCAAAGAATGCTACCTCATTCAATCCAGCAGCATATTCCACGCTATCCTCCCCCTGATCACCTTCACCGATTTCATCATCATCACTCCCACACACATCAATATCACCCGTAGCTACATAAGGTTCGGGTGCAATATATGATGGTTGTGGTCGGTGTATTGTGGATGGTTCAGGGTGAGAAGACCGGAAAGATGTGGACGGACATGCTTGGAATGCGCTGCTTGGATCGTGTTGGAATGATGCGGAGGTGTGGGGAAATCTGCGTTTAGTATATAAATTGTTATTATAATATTATTCCCTAATTTTTTCGTAACTAAATCATCACTTGTTTCAAATTTATTTACCTGTGGAAGGCTGTGTATGGTAGTTCTTGCTGTTCTTCTGGGGTGCATGTAACTGCAGCAGTCGGCTGGAAGAACCTGGATTTATGCATTTTATTAAATGTTTGAATATTAGTATACAGGTATTACTAAAATGCTTAAATATGGGTTTATAAAATGTTTACCCATGTGCTTGAAGATTTGAATAATGTTGTGTATAGTCATATCCACCGGCACTGATGGCATCATCGTTGACCATGTGACCGTACCTCCAGGAACTATCTCCAGCATTACCATCAAAATTATCCGTTGGAGGGGCATCTGATACTTCCAATTGCTCCTTCTGAACCAAAAGTTCAAAAGAATGCTGGGTGCTTGAGAGACCGAAATCTATCATCGAAGATATTGATGCATCGTCTGTAATTTCAACCAATGCATTTCCACTGAACATAGGCCAGATACAACTTAACTTGACCCTACTTTCACGGGGATCGTATTTCGTAATTTTGTACACTTTTGCCTCTAGTTCATCATATGTCGTTGATGCTTCCAATCGCATGATTCGTGCAGACCCGCCCATATACTCGAGACCTTGTGCACGTGTGATAACCTGGCCATCGTATTTACATACAACAAATATACTTGGGGAGGCCATAATCCTGCACAAATATAATTTCTTATGTTGTGTTGAAATCGCCAAAAAAATTCAAACTCGAAGATTGCAGTGAAACCATGAGACTCTCACCTAATCACAACAAAATGTGATGCACAATCGATTGTTAAAAAAGAAGCATGGTTTTTGCAATGAAACGAGAAGGAAAATGAATTTAAAGATACAAGTTTAGTTTAGTTCTGTGTCTTATTTAAAGAAGTTTAGTTTTTGCAGGGAAACGAGAAGGAAAATGAATCTAAAGATGCAAGTTTAGTTTAGTTCTTAGACTTATTTAAAGAAGTTTAGTTTTTGCAGTGAAACGAGAAGGAACTGTTCTACTGCTCGAAGAGGGCAAAAAAAATGGATAGTGGAGAAAGTTTGAAATTGCAAAAAAAAATTCATACTCGAAGATTGCTTACTTCCAATACTTTATGAACTGTTCTACTGCTCGAAGATTGCTTACTCGCAGACTATGGTACTGAACTTCACCTTCTTCTAAAACTCCACACTTACACAAAATTGATAGCGGAGAAGAACTGATCGAAGTAAATGGATAGTGAGCGGTGTAGGATGCAAATTTGACAGAGATGAAATGAAATGGGTAGTGCGGAGACATATTTATAGCGATCTGATATTGAAGAGAGCGGGTTCTAACAACCCGCCCTATTATTCACCAGAGTCTAATTATTTCTGCATCGTAGACCGCGTTTACTGAAGCCACCGAGTATTCACGCACAAACATTGATGTGACAACAAAGGACAAATAGTACTTGAATAGTACTGATTTGACAACTCATAAATTAATGAAGAGGGCGGGTTCCTGGATCCCGCCCTCTTCTATGCGAATAAGACCGCGTGATTTTTGAAGAGGGCGGTCCCTCTTCATTAATTTGACTAATTATTGAAGAGGGCGGGTTCCAGGAACCCGCCCTCTTCATTTCTGAAAGTGATTTGACAACACACCAGATGAAGTAAAAAAGAGTGTAATAAAAAGCATTTCTGAAGCCACCGATTATTCACGCACAAACATTGATGTGACGACAAAGGACAAATAGTACTTGAATAGTACTGATTTGACAACTCATAAATTAATGAAGAGGGCGGGTTCCTGGATCCCGCCCTCTTCTATGCGAATAAGACCGCGTGATTTTTGAAGAGGGCGGTCCCTCTTCATTAATTTGACTAATTATTGAAGAGGGCGGGTTCCAGGAACCCGCCCTCTTCATTTCTGAAAGTGATTTAACAACACACCAGATGAAGTAAAAAGGAGTGTAATAAAAAGCATTTCTGAAGCCACCGATTATTCACGCACAAACATTGATGTGACGACAAAGGACAAATAGTACTTGAATAGTACTGATTTGACAACTCATAAATTATTCTCGTCACCTCTCTGGTCGAACGTTGGAGAAAAGAGACCCACACCTTTCATCTAAGATGGGGTGAGGCCACAATCACACTCCAGGATATTGGCCACTTACTCGGTTTACGGGTTAATGGGCTTGGGTTGGTCGGAGGAAAAATTGTTGGTCCAGATACCGACCACCCATACTGGGATACATATGCCGAGTCTGCTCTCGGACAGGTAAACAATATCATTCTGCTTTCCCTATTTAGTGTACCTATTTTATATTTTACATTATTTCTAGCTTTAACATTTAAAAAAATACTAATATCAGGCACCAGGAGGCCACAGTAAGGGGTATAAAATCAATCTGAACTGGTTAAGAGATACATTCAGTAATATCCCTGATGAAGCCACCGATGAAGTTTTGGATAGACATGCACGTGCCTACATTCTGTACATGATCGGTTCTTGGTTGATGCCGGACCAATCAGCAACGCATGTCCATCCGTTATACCTTGGCTTCCTAGCGGATTTTGATGTCTGTGGCCAATATGCTTGGGGAGCAGGGGTCCTGGCCTTTCTCTATAAGGAACTCGACAAAGCATGTGCTCCTACGAAGAATAAAATTTGTGGATGCAGCACATTACTTCAGGTAAATTCTTTATTTTTCACAGCTAGAATTTTGCAATATTGGTTTTCTCTCTTATAATCTAAAACTTTTTTTCTAGATCTGGTCGTGGGAGCATATGTATATAGGAAGACCAGATACTATTAAAATAACTGACTTGGATAACCCCGGAAAGCCGCTCGGCTGCTGGTGGAATGGGAAGAAAGCGTATAAGGCTCCTCGTCGAGTGCTTAGGTACTATAGAGATGAGTTAGATCGCATGGAGGCGGCTCAGGTAATCATAATTTGGGTAATTTAATTTGTTTTACAATTTTGAAAATACCTAAATCACAATTTTTTTTCTATGTCATTTGCGCAGTTTCTGTGGACGCCTTATACAGCAGACCGTCTACAAAACTTACCCGGCATCTGTCTCGAAGGAGAGCCGGTTTGGCGGGCTCGATGCCCACTCCTCTGCATCAATGTTGTTGTTATGCACCTCCCAGATAGGGTATTGCGGCAGTTTGCTAGATTGCAACATATTCCTGTCCCGCCGCCTTCGCCTATAACAGTAGAGGGAGACATGCGAGGAGGAAATACGGAGCGTGATTGGAGGGAGCATCATCATCAGTATTTGCTGAGATGGGAGGATATGCAGCATAGTATTGCCTTACAGCAAATAGGTGACCACACAGCTACCGACGCTACCAAAGTATATCTGCAGTGGTATAAGCGTGTCACCGTAGGATATCTTTCTGCTCCTCCACAAGACTTCCCAAACATCTCGCGGTACGAGCCTAGAGGACACATGGAACGAGATTTGGTAAGCCGCCCTCTTTATATCATATTACTTTTTAACATCCGGCGGTATGAGTCAATACTTATTTCTTATTTCTAATGTAACGACAGGCTCGTGGGTTGCATGTCGTACAAACAATGGTGCAGGAACCATACCCGGCTGATGCTGGTCCGGCATCTCAGGCTCAATTTTCAAATCTCGACCAATTTATTGGTGGTGTACTTGGTTCACATGGTATTTCTCAGCATTTATCGCCGGCACCGGAGCCCCAATATCAGCCGGCACCGGAGCCGCAGTATGAACCGGCACCGCAGCCGCAGTATGACCCGGCACCGCAACCGCAGTATTACCCGGCACCAGAGCCGCAGCATCAACGAGATCCAGCGCAGCTGGATCAGTGGTTTGGATCACCATACAGTCAACAGCAACCCTGGCATACCGGACAGGCGCAACAACAACAGACTTGGGGATCAAGTTTTGCAGAACAGCCGTCTTGGGGGTTTGGTTCAGCGCATCAACAGCACTCTTGGGGGTCAGGATTTGAGCATCCATGGGGCCAAGGTTTTGTGCAAAATCAGCCGCATGAAACCGGGACAAGTTCTTCGCTACAACTGCCCAGTTGGGCTTCAGATTTAGCGTCCTACGGAAATTTGTTGGGAAGCAACACATATCCGACACCTGTCCCACATTCAGGTTCAGGATTTGTGGATCAACAGCCTGTCCAAGACGTTGCTGAAGACGAAGCTGAAACAGAACCCGAACCCGAAGCAGCAGAGCAGACGCCGACGCCGCCACCGCCATCTATCCAAGAAACAGGTGGTTCCTTCAGTCATCCGAGGAGGCATAGGCTTATGTCAAGCCTTCTCGGATTTCATAAAGGAAAAGGGAAAGGAAAAA
Organism: Agapanthus africanus; assembly: GCA_030015575.1. Lineage (NCBI taxonomy): Eukaryota > Viridiplantae > Streptophyta > Magnoliopsida > Asparagales > Amaryllidaceae > Agapanthus > Agapanthus africanus. The sequence continues at coordinate 516,877,730 of CM057350.1, forward strand.
AATAGCATTTACATTTTACAAATAGATAGGATTTTTTGGCATTGTAACTTTTGACGGATTCATTCTGTAAAAAACAATTTGATATAGTGAAATTTTATTATTTCATTTCAATATTTTTTTTTGTCTATTTTATTTTATTTTATTTTTAAGAATTATAATTATAATTATAATTATAATAATAATTATATTATAATTATAAACGATAATAATTAAAATTAACAAATTAATTTAATTAAATAAAAATAGGGGCGGGTTCTGGGAACCCGCCCCCTATACAAACGTATAGGGGGCGGGTTCCCAGAACCCGCCCTCTATAGAAAACTATAGAGGGCGGGTTCTGGGAACCCGCCCCCTATACGTTTGTATAGGGGGCGGGTTCCCAGAACCCGCCCCCTATAGTGGGAGGGTGTGGGGGGGGCCACGGGTGGTTCAAACCACCCTATTCTGCTAAATAAATTCCCCCCCCCCCCCTATTTTAATAATTTAAATTTAAATTAATAATATTTCAAAAAAAAACCCCAAGAGGCTCATTTCATGCAAAGCACAGTTAATTAATTAATGTAGGGACAAGGGAGCTCTGCTTGTCATTCACGTGGGAAGTACAGAATCCAAACCAAATCTAAGCCAAGATGCCCAACAAAGAGCTCAGAGGCTAAAAGCAAAAGCAAGGAGTGGCGCTATTTGGATAGCAACCGAATGAGAGCGACAAGAGCTCAGCATTACTAGGAGAAGAGAACAACCATAACTAAAGTCAATAGAGGAAAGATAATTTTGAAGTGAGAGAGAGAAGAAAAGCTCACACAATTCATTCTAAGTTTCTAACCCATTAAAGCTCTACCCCTAGCCCCATTAAGCATGAGAGCCATATCAAAGGGCAATTAGATTGACAGAACAAAACACTTTTTTTTTTATAATCTTTTTAACCTCTTATTTTATTAAAATTTTACCACAAGAGCCATGCTCTTTTGGTCTAGAACCCTCGTTTCTACAGGGGGTTCTCTTAAGGCATCTCTTTTCCGAATTTGGAATTTGAGCTTCTTAATTTAGTAATTTGTGGTCTTTGCTCATTGTTTAGGGATATTCTATTGGTTAATAAAGTGCTTCAAGACATATATGATGCCAATGTTTTACTAGCTAACTAGACAAACTTGTAAACTGCTCTCTTTGTATTAAACAAGGGCACCTATCGTCGGAAAATTGAGGTCCCTCAGGAAAGCATCCACAGTGATGCAAACATTAACAAGCTTCCTGTTAAGAAGAGAGAAAAAAACATTATATTAGATTCTTCTCTTACACACATAGATCATGATAGCTTTCTTAAACGAGACATAATGAGAATGAGACATTAATAACATGCTCCTGCCATATTATGCAAAAAATTACGGGCAACTACACCAACTACACGTAATAAGATTAACCAATAGCCTTAGATTTGAAATGTGGGATGCAAAGTAGAAAGTTGATGTATGATGCAAGCAAAAGAGTAAAACATAATTAAAGCATGAGGCCAAAGAACAAAATTAACACAAACAGTTGACACAGGGAAAAAAGAAACAATCATCTCATCTCTTCATAATTCAGATGACTTGAGCAGTCCTCATGCACAGAAAAGAAAGATAAAAGATAAGAGTGATTTGACTCTGATTCAGTATTTTTCTCATATGAGTCCGAAGTGGTGGTGGGGTTGCTTGCTTCAAAGTTTGAATGAAATGTAAGCATGCTTCACTTTGCTTTGCTTCACATATTCCCCTCTATTTTGTTCTGTGATTAAAGATGAAGACAAGCCTCTTCATTGCAAAAGTAAGCTTTAGGGTCCTGCAGCAAGGCTGAAAAAGAAGTTGTCTTTGCTTTCCCCATTTGCTTTTGGATTATATTTGTGTTTTCATCTCCTTTCTGAAAACAATATATGGTGAAGTAGACAACGCATTTGCATAAAAAAATACGATCCGAACAGTAAAAATTGGAAAAACTTCCAGCAATATATCTTAAGCTTACAAAAGGCAACAAATACTGCATTTTCCATTGCCTCAAATTAACTACACCTCTTTAGTCAAAATACAAAAACTGTAATTTCATGCACTGCAAGTAGTTGGTAGCTGCATGCAGCAAAACTATAAATGAGGGGAACAGAATTAGAACAACATAAGTATCCAGTAAACTGAATGAAATCGTCTTCAGCTACAATTTTTCACATATTTTGACCGGAGAAAATTTCGACAAACACTGCATTCTGCCTGTTGACAAATATTTGACACATTAGAGAAAAGCCATTCAGGAGCAGCAGTAAAACTGAAACATCCATGTAAAACCCTTTTCTTTTTTGTTCTTGTAAACAAGAAAGAAAGAGGGAAACTTGAAAGATTTGGGAAACTTGAAAGAGGGAAAAAAAGTGCTGCCGTCAACATCATGGTCAGATTTGGGAAACTTGAAAGAGGGAAAGAAAGAAAGAAAGAAAAACATAGATGCTGCATTGACATTATTTTTCACTTAACTAATAGAACACATAGGGGAAAAAAATTCAACCTAATAATCTTGCACCGCAACCATCATCGAATTTAAATTCCATTTTGTCTCCTTTCTCTGATGTTGCATAAAATGAGATTGGAGTGCCTCTTAAAAAACCTTGGTTATCTTGGCTGCAGCTGTTCCAACCGAAAGCTAAATTGAATAATTGCTCGAGACACTAGTAAAAAGTCATCGCCTCTGAGGCTAGGTAACTACGGCTTCCAAACTCCAAAAGGAGAAGCCAAACACACTTCAGCCGGGTAACTTTGTAATAACTACAGAAAACTGCAATCAATGAAACTTTAGCCAGATCCCATACAAGACCTCAGTTGTAGTTCAAATTATTTGCTCAGAGCAATAATTTTTCTACCCAATCTATGTGTTTATTCAAGCTGCAAGCAAGCGAATACTAGATTACCTTGAGGGTGTGCTTGGTAAGAGGTAATACAGGCGGTAATTCTTGATTACTATGAAATATTACTACGTTTGTTTAGATATAAAAGATATTCCCGGGAATATAGGATTACCATGGTAATCAAATGACCTCATTTCATGGTAATTTTATTCCTCCCAAAATATGTGTCTATCCTAAATTACCACGAAATATTCCCGTCTAACATGAAATGAGCCATGACCATTCCCTGCCGGCTTCCCTCGCCACCCGCCGGCCGTTCCTGATGCCGGTCCGCCGCCGGCCGGCCACCGGTCGTCGCCGGTCGTTCCACCGGCCGGCTCGTCGCCGATCAGACGTCCACCGCCCATTGCCGGCCGCCGATCGGCCGTTCGTCACCGGTCTCGCCGCCATCCACCGGCCCTTCTCCGATCTCGCCACCGGTCGACAGTTGCACACACATATTACCATGAATGATTAAAGTATACCAAGCACGTTAATGCAAAATTTCTTAGAATTCAATGCCCGGTCATCTCATCCCCTGGAATGCGAGGATTCCCGGTAATCTTCCATTCCATGTGTACCAAATGCAACCTGATATTAAGCCATACAACGAGACCTGATACCCTATACGCTTGCTTTTCCGGCAGAAAAGAATGTTCAGCACCTTTGATGATGCTCAATATTAGCGATACGAGATCAGGACACGTGGCGGATGACATGTCCCAAGACCCAGAAGAAAGAGCCCACAGTGGCCGACCAGGCCACCCTTGTACCCGACCTGCAAGCACAAGCTGGCCCTCATCGGGCCCCCTGCAAATTTGCCTCTTCGGCCCCTCAGCTCGCCCCGGGTTGCCACGGGACCAAGACTCCTCGACCCTCTTGCTCGGTTCCGAGCTCCCCAGCCGAGGCCGTCCTCCTCGGCCCCTTCGACCGACCAACTCCACTACTCGCAGGCGTAACCGCCGCTCCGCAAACCTCGCCACGCGCAGATTCTCCGCCAGCAATGTCCCACGTTCCACGCCATCATGATTCCCATTACTGGGCGATCCGCTCTTCACGCGGGCGTGACGTCGGGAGCGTAACGGCCGGCGAGACTCTCGCGCCTACCGCTGCGTGCCGCCGTCGCTATATAAACCCCCATCACAGAGGGGTTAAGTAGGCCATTTTTTACTCCACTTAGCTGTTACTCTGCTCGGATCTAGTACTAACTTGATCGTCGGAGAGTCCTTGGTTGTACCAAACCACCCCAGGACTTCATTGCAGATACTCGGCACTAAACTCCTCAAATCACCAATCGCACCAAAACCCATTGAGATCCACACGCAACAGAAGATCGCCACCAAAATCCACCGGGAGATCAACGGAAGACAACATCTGACGGAGACCCGAAAATGACCTCCATCAGTTGGCGCCGTCTGTGGGAACCCAAACTCCACAAAAACAAAGTTGGCCTTCCGATCTCCGTCCGCATGGCGAGCAACCATCCTGAAAATCCCGGTACCAGCCGCCACCTTCCACTCACCGAAGGCGTGGATGAGCCTCCTCCAGCGACCATCATCAACACCCACGCCAGCCGGATAGATCGGCTACAGTCTCTCGTGGAGGCGCTCGTCCGCGTCCAAGCGGCCAGGCCTGGGCCCCAGATCGCCGCTCCACCGCCTCCAGAAAGCTCTGCCCCCGTCGGGACGGCTGACCACCAGCAGGCTACGACTCCTGGCCACAGATCACTCGCGCCGGTACTCCTTGAGGCCCGCTGGGCGCCCCACGGCTCCACACCAAGGTCCGCCGCCAGAACGTCTCGTCTCGAGCCTCCTCACGACCCTTATCCCCCTGAGGAGATGTTAGTCACCTTGCCTGTCCACAGGCATGGTCGACACCACCCCCGTCGGCGGGGCCGCACAGAAAGGGTTTACATCGGTGGCTCGAGAGCCACCTCGCCCAGGGATGGTCGTAAAGGTACACGTTTTCGAAATGGATGATGTCGGGGATGGTAAACGGGAAGTCTTGCATTTTCGACGACCTGTTTATGAAGGGTGGAAGGACCAGTACTCCTTCAGCCTTATATAGCCCACTGCGCCCCAACGGAGCTCAACAGTCGCCCGCTTTCACCCAAAAAGTCGTTGCCACGCGGCGGACATCAAGCCTTCTCTGGTGGAATCGAAACGACGCACCCCTAGCGTTTCGCCTCCCCCCACATTCAATGCACATGCTACGCGCACAGTCGCCGCGACCGTTCCTGTTCCCCATGCCAACAGCTGGATGGTCGGGTTACACCTCACCAAGAAGCAACCCAGCAGCTACCCTGCTCGGTCATCCCTGGCGGGTAGCTTCCCTACCGCAACGCCAGGGATCAGAAGCAGTCAAGCCCAACCGTCGCTCGGCTATCCCTGGCGGGTAGCTTCCCTACCGCAACGCCGAGGATCAGAAAGTTCTCCCAGAGGCAGTCGAGCCCAACCGTCGCTCGGCTATCCCTGGCGGGTAGCTTCCCTACCGCAACGCCAGAGATCAGAAAGCCCTCTCAGAGACAGTCGAGCCCGAGGATCCCTCGCTCGGCTATCCTTCAGGACAAAAACCCTCGCCAAGAGGCACCGGGCAGTAACCCTGCCCGGCCAAGGGTCCTTGGTAGGCTTCTACAGCCTCTCCCGCGCCAAGGACCAAAGTCCTCCCAGAGGCAGTCGAGTCCTTGCTCGGCTATCCCCGGCTGGTAGCTTTCTACCACAACCGACAGGGATCAAAGTCCTCGCCAAGAGACACTGGGCAGTAACCCCGCTTGGTCCCCGTCCTGAAGGATCAAAGCCCTCGCAAGAGGCAACCGAGCAGCTGCCCTGCTCGGTCAACTCCGGCTGGTAGCTCCCTACCCACGACGCCAGGGATCAAAGCCCTCACAAGAGGCACCCGAGCGGCTGCCACGCTCGCTCATCATAGGCTGGTAGTTGCCTACCCACGACGCCAGAGGTCAAAGCCCTCGCCAAGAGGCAACCGCGCAGCTTCACTGCCCGGTCATCCTTAGTGGGCTTCTTACAGCTCCTCCAACGCTAAAGATCAAAGCCCTCGCAAGAGGCAACCGAGCAGCTACCCTACTCGGTCGTTCCTGACGGGTAGCTTCCCTACCGCAACGCCAGGGATCAGAAAGCCCTCCCAGAGGCAATCGAGCCTGAGGATCCCTCGCTCGGCTATCCATCAGGACCAAAGCCCTCGCCAAGAGGCACCGGGTAGAAAACTACCCGGCCAAGGGTCCTTGGCAGGCTTCCTACAGCCCCTCCCACGCTAAGGACCGAAGTCCTCACCAAGAGGCGCCGGGCGGTAACCCCGCTCGACCCCCCCTGAAGGATCAAAGCCCTCGCAAGAGGCAACCGAGCAGCTACCCTGCTCGGTCATCCCCTGCTGATGGTCGATGCTCGCGTTGCCAGAAGTCAAAAGATGTCACCCCCCATAGGACCACCGGGCAGTCTCCCACTCACGCTCGGCACCAATACGGCAAACAGCGCTCTGCCCGTCACCCGCAGAGGATTCGAGACCCCAGTGAGGGGCATCAAGTCTATCCAGGTCTAAACGATCTCCCCTCGACTTCGGGGCCCATGGGGATACTTCCTCGGCAGCGCTTGGCATGCTCGTCGGCAAGTGATCGAAATCAACTCGACGGACGATCGCTAAACAGATGGCCAACCTGACATGAAAATACAACGGTGCAAGCAGAGATATCTTACGAGCATTCTACACAAACAGATGGTAGAGCGCGATTCGATGAAACCGAAGAAAATTTTTATTACTACCAAAGACAGGCTTTACAAAGGGTATTTTTTAGGGCTCCCCAGCCTTACAAAATTCCAAAAACAAAGAAATAAAAGGAGAAAGACGGGGGCTCTAGACCTCGGGGCCAGGTGCGACCTCGAGGTCCTCGACATCCACCACATGACGCGCGGGGTCCTCGGCAGTTTCCTCGCCAAGAACCTCTTCCCCCTGCTCATCGGCGTCCGCGAGGGGGAACTCGGCCCGGAGATCTCTGTCAGTAAACTCCGGCATCCGGGCCTTAACGGCATCGAAGGCGTCGTGCCAGATGCGGGTCGTAGCCATGGCCAGGTCATCATAGAAGTCCTTCGACTTCTTATAGCTCTCCACCGCCTTCAGTTTGGCCGTCTCGGCCGCCGCCCCAAGCTCCTTCCGGAGGGACTTCACCGTCCTCTTCAGGTTGCCGGCAAGCACCTGGGCATCCCCGAGCTTGGCCTCGGCAATCATGGCAGCCTCGCGGTGACGGGTTACCTCCCGTTTTCCGGCCTCCACCTCGCCTTCCAAGGTGGCAACCCTCGCCGTCACCGCCTCCAGCTCCCGCCTGGAGCTCTCTTCCAGCGAGACGAGTCGGCCCGCAGCCTCCAGCGTCGGGGCTACCACCTCGGCTTCCATACGCAAGGCGAGGGCAACGTGCTGGAGAACCTGAGAGATACGAAAGAGATCAGGAAGACGAAGGAGGCACCGAATCTCACAATGAACCAAACACTTACTTGCACGGACTCCTGGGCGATGGACGCCAGCTGAGCCCTGAAGGTCCTCCCGGGAACTCTACCCCGGCCGAAGCCTCTATCTCATGCAGAAGGCTATCCGCAACGGATAGCCTCGATGGCACCGCGAATCGGAGGCGCCCTTCCTCCACCACGATCGGCGAGGACCGGCCCCGGGAAGGTCTCTGGGAGCTCCTCTTGAGCGGCTCCGAGGGAGAGCCAATCCCCTCCTCCGAGTCCGAGTCCTCCAGAACCAGGGCCCGCTTCCGGCCCAACACTCTGCTGGGACCCGGGGAGGGATCCGCCCCCGAACGCTCACGGGACGCCACCACCGGAGCAGTAGGAGCCGGGGCAGGCTTCGCGCGAGAAGAGTTGGCGCCCCCAGCCTTCGTAACCTTCCTCGGCTGGCGCATGGAGGCTTTAAGCGAGTCGAAGTTCATGGATCTTGCACAAAGCAAATACCCAACAAGTCAGCAACACGAGCAAAACACAAGCCAAAAAGTTAGCCTAACTTACCGACGAACTCAACGGGGTTGAGCCCGGCCCAGCTCAGGACCCTCTCAGACAGCAGCACGTCAGGCTGGGGAATGGGCTCCCACGACGTCACTCTCACCGCGACGGGGTCATTGGACTGGTTCCCCGGCAAACACTTCTCTCTCGACCACTTGGTAGGCACGGGCCAGTCCTCGCCCTCGGGAGGGAAAACGAAGAAAAATTTCTTCTTCCAATCATGAATAGAAGAAGGCAAGGCCACGACCCCGGTCCCGGCAGCGCCCCCCGACTGCTTTCTGAAAAAGAGATAGACCCATCTCGGGTTGCCCGCTCGACCACCAGGGTGACTTTTGAAGACGAGAGAAGAATCGAGAAGGGAGAGGCTGAAGGGAACAACCTGTAACTTCAGACGGATCAAGAACCTGAGAAGGATCCTCCACGAGTTCGGCACTAACTGGCCGGGGGCCAGACCGAAAAAATTCAGCGCGGCGACGACCTCGAGAGAGAAGGGCAGGCGCATTCCGCCCCAAAAAGCTTCCAAATACAGGGCGATTTCCATGCCCCGTACTTGATCCGCCCTCTCTCCCTCCTCGGCCAGTCGGAGCGTGTAACACGAGGGGATGTGTAAGCGAGCCCGAGCATTGGCGAGCTCGTCCTCATGCCCCGCCCAACACGAGGGGACCGGGGCCGCATCTGCCGCCTCCTCCCTGGGGGCTGCCCCCGCCGCACGATCCCGGGGAGAGGATCCGACCCCCGCTCCCCGGGGGGACTCGGACACAACTAAAGGGTCCCTAAAACCTATTTCTACAATATCTACTGACTCTACAAAGAAAGACATCTAATCTTGAAAAAGGGAATCTTCGGGAGCCGAAAGCGGGAGAAAGAAGACGAGCGCCGAGCAACTAGGACTTAGAAAAGGGAAATATGAAGGAGTAGGGGCCCAAGGACGGGCCCCACCCCTTTTTATTGCTGCAAGCGGCCTCATCCAACGACGCCCGTCATCTCCCGCCGAAGCGACTCCTCACGTCCAGCGGGCTCCGATCGCTCCACGTGTCGATCCTGCGCTGGACCGCATCCCATCAGACGTCGCAGGCCTGCATACGTCGTGTCGGCCAATCGACGCTTGACGCGTGGACCGTCGCTTCAGTGGCAGAGTGCACAAACCGGCGCACCTTCTTTAAATGCTGAGATCTCGTCCTGATTCGCTAGCAGAAAAGACAACTGACAGCCCGAGGACTCGTCCCGACAAAGCCTTAGGAAGGAGCTCACCTCGGGAGTGTAGGGTGTTTTTCATCACCCCATTGAGATGGGAATACGCGTGCGCTTGCCAGGCGTACTACAGATTTCCCCTGCCTAGGGTAGGCCGGGGTTTAATGATTGTGGGGATCCGAATCTCCGGCAGCCGCGAACTAAGCTGCCGTTAATTACCCCTCGCCTTTGGAGCGAGGGAACCTCCGATTGACGGGTTAAACTGGTCATGCGAACTCAATGTGCAGTATACGTGTGTTGTGTTTTGAAAGGGGGTTTTGGATATATCGGGAGCCATGCAGAGTTTTTACGGGGGTCCCGCTACCCGGATAGCGGGCTGAGGGTTAAGGGGGCTAGCAGCCCCCTTGCGGGGTGCGGGGCAGCGCCCCGTTAGAAATTTTTTTCTAACAGGGACAGTGTCGTGGAGTATGTGTGCGTGTAAATATGTATACATATGTATATGTATGTGTATGTACATAAAAAGAGGGGGGAAAGGCATCCAAAGGATGCGTGGGGGCAGCACATTGGGCGTTGTGTGCCTAGGTGCTGTGCGCTCAGGCGCTAGAGTGCCACGTGTCGGCACGTGGGCGCTCTGCGCTTGAGCGCAAGTGCGCCACGTGTCGGCACGGGGGTGACTTGCGCTCGAGCGCCTGCGCTTGGGCGCGAGCGCGCCACGTGTCGGTACGGGGGAGACTTGCGCTCGAGCGCTTGCGCGCCACGTGTCGGCACCGGGGCGACTTGTGCTCGAGCGCGAGCGCAAGCGCGCTACGTGTCGGCACGTAGGACGCTTGCGCTCGAGCGCAAGCGCGCCACGTGTCGGCACGCGGACGCTCTGCGCTTGAGCGCCGTCGAGAAAAAGAGGCTTTTAGCCTAAGAACAGAAGCTATGCTTCAGAAAGGAAATATTTATTATGTATATATGTATGGAGTTAAACTCCTAGGATGTTTTGAAGCTGATGAAGGGGGTTCTTCCTCTTCCTCCTCTGTTGGCTGGATCTTGATGATCAAGAGATGTGAGATCTAAAAATCCCTCCTTTCTGAGATCTAATGGTAGATCCAAGTTCCCCTTTGTGGGTTTTGTGGTGGAAGACTTCTTCGTTTTTGAAAAGAAAGAGAAACTCTTTATTTAATTCAAAAGAAATGAGAAGGTTTAGAACCTTAGAGAAGGAGCAGGAGGCACAAAAGATCTCAGATCTAAAATTTTTATGGAGAGAATGAAAAAGTATATCTTATTCATCATCATGTTGCCTTTTATAGGCTTACATATTTACATATAGCCCCTTAGGCTTTACAAAATGGCGTTTTGCCCATCCAATGGCTCATGTGCCATTTCATTTTTGCACATAAGCCATGGGCTTACAAAATATTGGCTTTGTGCCCATTTTGCATACATTCATGTATAAAAAATTACATAAAAAATATTTATTACATGATTTTTGTTGTTGGCATGGCGGAAGGCCGGACGCTTCGTGTTTGGGCTCAACCTGGGCATTGGCCCACTTGCTTGGGCTTGGGCCCACCTGGCTTGGGGTTGATCTTGACTTTGACTTGGTCAACCAGGGTGCAAATTTTGACTTCAACAAAGTGCCCCCATCAATAAATGCACACCACATATGTGAGTCGTGGGCATGAAATTGATGGATTATCTTTCACGTGGAGGCGACTTGCCTTCTTTCCCACTCTTTGGGATGCGCTGCCCTTTTTACGACGTGGACGGTCGACGCTTGACGCGTCTCCGAGACGGAGTATCCGTGGTAGACGTTTCCCTGGCCCGGAGCGATTTGGGTTCCCAATTTGCGGGAGCCTGCACTGCCCTTTTTACGACCTGGACGGTCGACGCTCTGATCCGGAGCGATTTGGGTTCCCAATTTGCGGGAGCCTACACTGCCCTTTTTGCGACATAGACGGTCGACGCTCTGATCCGGAGCCATTTGGGTTCCCAATTTGCGGGAGCCTGCACTGCCCTTTTTGCGACATAGACGGTCGACGCTCTGATCCGGAGCCATTTGGGTTCCCAATTTGCGGGAGCCTGCACTGCCCTTTTTGCGACATAGATGGTCGACGCTCTGTTAACAACCTAATTTGCGGGAGCCTGCACTGCCCTTTTTGCGATATAGACGGTCGACGCTCTGTTACGAAGCGATTTGGTAGACGTGCCCCCGGCACGGAGTGTCGCTGGTCGACGTTTCCCCGAGGCGGAGTGTCGATGTTTGACGCAGAGGTCGATGTTGGAATTGGTTGGTTTGATTTGTTTGACTTGAGTTGACATCAGCATCGCTATACTGGAATATGGTACCATGAGCGAATCATCATCTGTCATGAGAGGATTTGGGGATGGGGTTTTTTTTGTTTGGCATCTGCATTGCTGCACTGGAATAATGCCAGAAGCAACTCATCATTTGCCCTAGGAGGATTTAGGAATCGGTGGCTTAGGAGACAGGTTTAGATCTCTTTCACCTAAGACTTTTCAATTTTATGGGTCGTAAGGGTCCCATAAAAGCATTTTCTCCCTACGAGTCGAAAGGATCTCGTAGGTGTATTTTCGTCGAGAAGACTTTGCGAGCGCATTTCATCTCTCTTTTTTTTTACGAGTTTGCGCCCTTTCGGGTTTTCACAAACTCACCAGCAGTCCTGCTGTTTTTACTCACGGAGCCCTTTCGGGTTTTCATCCGTGCCCATTTTGCTTGTGGACATACCATTTTATTTATTTTAAGTTATTTTTCTTTTTTTTCATTTTTCATTTTCTTTTTTTCTTTGGACTTTGAATGTGGTCTCACCAGTAGGACTTGGGAGAGGTTTGGATCGTTTTACGCCCGTGGATTGTATACGGTTTTGCAGGATGTATGATCCAGACCGTAGGGCCGGAAAAATTTCAGGACCTTGTTGGCGTCTGCATCGCTACACTGGAATATGGCACCAGGAGCGACTCATCATTCGCCATTGGGGTATGGGATTTGGAATTTGGTTGGCGTCTGCATCGCTGCACTGGAATATGGTACCAGGAGCGACTCATCATTCGCCACTTGGGGGTTGGGGAGCGATGGCTTAGGAGACAGGTTTAGATCCCTGCCACCTAAGACTTTTCAATTTTATGGGCCGTGAGGATCCCATAAAAGCATTTTCTCCCTACGAGTCATAAGGATCCCGCAGGTGTATGTTCTCCTTAGGAGTCATGAGGACTCCTAAGTGTGCTTTTCCTTTGTGAGTCGTAAGGATCCCACAAAGGTTTGTTCTCCTCATGTATTGTGAGGACACATGAGTGGGTCTTCTCAATAGAGCATAATTCCAAAGGCGGAGACCAGCCGCGTAACTAGTGATTACGGTGGGGCATGAGGGTGATGAGAATTATTTGAGCCCGTGGATTGTATACGGTAATCAATTTGGGGACTAACCGTAGGACCGGGAGAATTTTGAGAAATTGGATTTTGGTTGGCGTCTGCATCGCTGCACTGGAATTTGGTACCAGGAGCGACTCATCATTCGCCGTTGTTTTTTGTTTGTTTGTTTTTTATTTGTTTGTTTTTTTACCGCGATTGCTCTATCATTTCAGCTTTTATCATCGCGAAAATCGCGATTGCCCTATCATTTCGGCTATTTATTCGCGGTTGCCCAATCATTTCGGCTTTATTTTCATCTTTATTTTTACTCGCTGATTTTTATTGCGAGTTCCCCAATCATTTCGGCTTTTCATTTTTTCTTTTATTTACACATTTTTTATTTACACATGTATATATATTTTTTTTTTACATTCCCAGTTTAACGACTTAGAGGTCGACTGTTCCCAGTTTAATGACGTGGTGGTCAATTGTTTCCCAGTTTAACGACGTGGTGGTCCTCTTTGCTTATCCCAGCTCCTTGAACATTGATCTTGGCGGAGCTGTGTTGATGACCTAGCTCTGTGGCTTGCCGATACATCCGAGGATTGTGAGGTTTTTCCAAGCTTATATTGGTCCTCTGCCCAATCTTTGAAAACACAGCAGTCTTCAATGGTATGGCTCAGCACTCTATGGTATGGGCAGTATATGGGACTGCCAGTCATATTCATTTCATGTGGCCTCTTCGGGATAGACAGTTGCAGGCCATTGTTCAGGGCTTCCTCGAATATATCGCGGACCTCATCCCTCCTAAAGGAGTACACCTTCCTTCTCTCCATCAGAGTAGGTGCCCTCACTGACGCCGGTCCCTGAGGCCGATCAATCTTTGGTTCGCCTTGCACATGTCTGGGAGGGTTAGGTTCCCGAAAGGCTTCGGTCTCCATTTGCATGAAATCAGCGGTCGTAGCTTGACTGTTTGCTAACACGCCTTTAGACAGCTCTATCTCTCCCGTCTTGTATTGCCTTTCGACCCAATCTTTGAAGACAAAGTAATCCTCAATGGAATGACCGATCACCCTGTGATAGGGGCAATATTTTGGGTCGTCGGTCATTTCTCTTCTTGCGGTCTCTTTGATTCTGGCAGTTGTAGACCGTTTCTTAGGGCGTCCCTGAATATCTTGTGGACATTTTCCCTCTTGAAGGAATAGACCTTTTCCAGCTTCTCTTTCAGAGGCGATTCCCCCCCGGCGTATGTATCGGAGGGACTGGAGGCTGATTGCGGCCGTTTTTCGTGAAGGCGCTCCGCTTTTAGGTTGAAAGGGATATCGGTTGGCTGCTCCCGGGTACCAATCCCTGGCTCATAAGCTAAAATTTGATTCTGCTGTAATTGCAATCGGGCGACTTGGGTCGCGAGATCTGCCACGATATTTGCCAGCTCGTTGACTTTGGAATAGACCTCGGCCATCTTCTCATCCCTGTCCTGAAATTGCCTTTGAAGCCATTGGAATAATGCTTGTTCTGTAGTTCCGGCTATGACAACCAGGTAATCTTTATTGCCTGAGCTCCATTCCGTAGGAACCACGGGCTCCTCTGGCTTATCGGCCTGAGCGGGCTCTTCATCATTTAGATCGAGCCGATGCTGGATGGCGTCAATCGTATCATCACCATGGCTGTGAAGAAGAGGAGGGTTCGTTTCTTCATGTCCTGCCATGTAGACAGTGTGGATAACACATTCAGCCATTCTTTCATCACTGTCAGCTGGTTTCGCGGAGCGGTCTGGGCTTTGGAAATTCATAAATTTTAACATGGTCAGAGCCCTAGTCCTTTTGTTGGCTCTATATCTGAGCCGCTTCTGCCTCAGCTTCTCTGCCTTAAGCGCTTGGCAGGCTTCTGCTCTTCGAGAAGCCGCCATAGGCCGAGTGATGGGGATGCTTGAGAAGACATCTGCCCGTGTGTCCGTCGAAGGTATCGCCTGGGCTTGCCCACGACGTCTGGCAACTTCTTTTGTTCCGATGGCTTTGCCCCCAGTTGGGGCCATGGAAAGCCGTCCAGACACCGATTTGCGTTTGGGTTGGGGCGCCCTTGAGATTACCACATTTGGTCTCCTGCCTTTTGAGACCGGTTTGTCTACCACCGGGGCTTGAGGAGCTGAGATGGCGCCAACTGGTATGAACACAATAGAGCCGAATGGTAGTGGCTCCTCCTCCCATTGTCGCCCGAGACTGGCCGGAAGGACCGTCCTGGAGTCTATCTTCATCGTGTAGGAGACGGGAGTCGTGCTGAGAGCTGAGATCGTCCTTGGAGACATTGTTGGAGAGTGATTGCTTGAAAACCTGTATGAAAGAGCATTATTTTAGTATAAATATAGGTATGTATATTGATTGAGTTCGCATGAACGTTTAACCCGAAATATGGGAGGAGAGATTGGTCCCACCGGGCGTGCCAGAATCTGTAGGGTGTTTTTCATCACCCCATTGAGATGGGAATACGCGCGCGCTTGTCAGGCGTACTACAGATTCCCCCTGCCTAGGGTAGGCCGGGGTTTAATGATTGTGGGGATCCGAATCTCCGGCAGCCGCGAACTAAGCTGCCGTTAATTACCCCTCGCCTTTGAAGCGAGAGAACCTCCGATTGACGGGTTAAACTGGTCATGCGGCGAACTCAATGTGCAGCATACGTGTGTTGTGTTTTGAAAGGGGGGTTTTGGATATATCGGGAGCCATGCAGAGTTTTTACGGGGGTCCCGCTATCCGGATAGCGGGCTGAGGGTCAAGGGGGCTAGCAGCCCCCTTGCGGGGTGCGGGGCAGCGCCCCGTTAGAATTTTTTTTCTAACAGGGACAGTGTCATGGAGTATGTGTGCGTGTAAATATATATACATATATATATGTATGTGTATGTACATAAAAAGAGGGGGGAAAAGCATCCAAAGGATGCGTGGGGGCAGCACCTTGGGCGTTGTGCGCCTAGGTGCTGTGCGCTCAGGCGCTAGAGTGCCACGTGTCGGCACGTGGGCGCTCTGCGCTTGAGCGCAAGTGCGCCACGTGTCGACACGGGGGTGACTTGCGCTCGAGCGCCTGCGCTTGGGCGCGAGCGCGCCACGTGTCGGCACGGGGGCGAGTTGCGCTCGGGCGCTTGCGCCCGAGCGCAAGCGCGCCACGTGTCGGCACGTAGGCGACTTGCGCTCGGACGCTTGCGCTTGAGCGCAAGCGCGCCACGTGTCGGCACGCGGGCGTTCTGCGCTTGAGCGCCGGCGAGAAAAAGAGGCTTTTAGCCTAAGAACAGAAGCTATGCTTCAGAAAGGAAATATTTATTATGTATATATGTATGGAGTTAAACTCCTAGGATGTTTTGAAGCTGATAAAGGGGGTTCTTCCTCTTCCTCCTCTGTTGGCTGGATCTTGATGATCAAGAGATGTGAGATCTAAAAATCCCTCCTTTCTGAGATCTAATGGTAGATCCAAGTTCCCCTTTGTGGGTTTTGTGGTGGAAGACTTCTTCGTTTTTGAAAAGAAAGAATAAAACTCTTTATTTAATTCAAAAGAAATGAGAAGGTTTAGAACCTTAGAGAAGGAGCAGGAGGCACAAAAGATCTCAGATCTAAAATTTTTATGGAGAGAATGAAAAAGTATATCTTATTCATCATCATGTTGCCTTTTATAGGCTTACATATTTACATATAGCCCCTTGGGCTTTACAAAATGGCGTTTTGCCCATCCAATGGCTCATGTGCCATTTCATTTTTGCACATAAGCCACGGGCTTACAAAATATTGGCTTTGTGCCCATTTTGCATACATTCATGTATAAAAAATTACATAAAAAATATTTATTACATGATTTTTGTTGTTGGCATGGCGGAAGGCCGGACGCTTCGTGTTTGGGCTCAACCTGGGCATTGGCCCACTTGCTTGGGCTTGGGCCCACCTGGCTTGGGGTTGACCTTGAATTTGACTTGGTCAACCAGGGTGCAAATTTTGACTTCAACAGGGAGGCCTGGCAGTCCACTCCTGATCCGACCCGCTAGCTGGTCGAGACAAGAGTGAGAGGCTAATGATGATGCTCAATATTGGCGATACGAGATCAGGACACGTGGCGGATGACATGTCCCAAGACCCGGAAGAAAGGGCCCACAGAGGCAGACCAGGCCACCCTTGTACCCGACCTGCAAGCACAAGCTGGCCCTCCAAGGGGCCCCTGCAAATTTGCCTCCTCGGCCCCTCAGCTCGCCCCGGGCTGCCACGGGACCAAAACTCCTTGACCCTCTTGCTCGGTTCCGAGCTCCCCAGCCGAGGCCGTCCTCCTCGGCCCCTCCGACCGACCAACTCCACCACTCGCAGGTGTAACCGCCGCTCCGCAAATCTCGCCACGCGCAGATTCTCCGCCAGCAACGTCCCACGTTTCACACCATCACGATTCCCATTAATGGGCGATCCGCTCTTCACGCGGGCGTGACATCGGGAGCGTAACGGCCGGCGAGACTCTCACGCCTACCGCTGTGTGCTGCCGCCGCTATATAAACCCCCATCACAGAGGGGTCAAGCAAGCCATTTTTTACTCCACTTAACCGTTACTCTGCTCGGATCTAGTACTAACTTAATCGTCGGAGGGTCCTCGGTGGTACCAAACCACCCCGGGACTTCTTTGCAGGTACTCGGCGCTAAACTCCTCAAATCACCAATCGCACCAAAACCCATTGAGATCCACACGCAACAGAAGATCACCACCAAAATCCACCGGGAGATCAACGGAAGACAACATCTGACGGAGACCCGAAAAGGACCTCCATCAACCTTAAATTCAAAGGATCAATACGGAAACTACAAACATAACAAAACGACTGCAAATAGTAAACCCACTATATTCCCATACTACCCACTGGTATCTCGCATGTTCTAACACTTTCCCTTGGATAGATAGACGATAAAATCGACAACTCAGTTGCCACAAGAGGAACTTTCTTCCGATTGCGACTAAAAATTTTACTTTTCATATATTTGATGGATGATCAACACCATTCATGTTAATCTACATGATCAAAATATCTAAATGCATAACACAATTCATTTACATCACTTGTTACGGATAGTGAAAAAATCAACCCTTTTTCTATAATATGGCATTTTACGTCTCTAGATCTATGAGCATTGAGCTTGAAATTACAAGAATTTTTGAATACCTAAGCTTTCGACTATGAAAATTGATATTTGGTGTTGATCATCGAAATAAGAAGTGCAAATTTGATCTTTTTGTACCGAGGAAATTCTCATGCGGCAGGAGATTCAACCCAAAATAAAAACTATTTTCATTTATGATGGATTGGATCGTGAGGGCCCACAAAACATTGCCAGTGGTTTGACATCTTGTCATTGCCTCAATTGGATGGAATATTATGTGATCAATAACTGAGAGGGCACCAACGCCGAACCTCTTTAGACGATGCAAGCAGTTCATTCTATGTTGGAATGAGACGAGACAAATTTGAGGCAGAGAATGACAAGGGAAAGTCAATCCCTGATAACATTGAGACTTGAGTAAGATATGCCACATAAGAAGAATATATACAACACTGTTTAAGTTTCATGCGAGTGGATGGAATAAGAACAAGAAAGATGAAAGCTTTGATTTGATGGAAAAAATTTGAGGTGGATCCCAAAGAAACAAACTTTATTTGGCCAGATATCAAGGATAGTATATGATTTGTCTTGTGAATTTTCCATCAAGTTCACTATCAATAGTAACAAAAGTTGAAGCTAACAGAAATGCATGGCACTGTATGAAATTTAACAGGCAAGAAAAAAATGTGCAAGAAATGCAATTCTACACTTCTCTTTCCCAAAGAGATGAGGTGCAAACTGTTTCTTCTATAATGCAGGTTTTATTCGCAGCCTGGAGTTGAACTGAATCCTCTATGACAAAATTTCGTTTGTCGTCTCTAGTTTTGAAGAACGCGAGCCATAATTTTATCGGTTGTAGCTTTCCACTAACTAAAGGAGGTTGTAAATTAAACTATGTCAAACCTTTCAGGCTATCCCGAAGCATTAGTATCTAGCAGACACAATTCCGATAGAAAATGTTTGGTCATCAATTAACTAAACCTGGCCTTAATCGTGCAAAACAAATAATAATATTCATAGCTAAGCTTAACAGTGGCATTATGACCCACACAAAGGTCATTATCTTAGAGGAAGTACTTTTCCTATTCCCTCACCTTTGCTCATCCAAGTAATGAAGAAATGGAGAATCCGAAGCAGGGAAAGAGGCTGAGCAAAGACACCGACCTACTCTCTAGATAGACGAAACATCTCAAGATTTCCTTTAATTGAAGGCTTCAAAATATCTCAGCTTGAATCAAACAGGATCCATAGCATTTGTCCTCATCCTAAAAGAAGGTTGTGGAATATAGCTCTAATATTTACATAAGCGAATGCTGTGAATATAGCCGCAAACTATACTAAAACCTATAATTCTTAATTGCATCCAAAAAGAAGAAGAAAACTATACTAAAACCTACATGCAGCAAAAAAAATTAAGTACACATCATATCGAATGTCTATATTTCTTAAATTGCTTTTTTAATCATTCTCAGACGCAAGTATAATTCCACATCAAGAAGACAACTGCAAATGACAAATATGCAATACATGTAGCATGAAGGTATTTAAGCTCGGTTTCATGCGACAAATGTTGAATGAAGAAGATATTGTAAATTTTAGATGCAGCAAACCAAACATACCTTGTCAAATTGCAGACTGCAAGCAACTGTAATTGCTGAGTGTTGTTCTTTCTCATGATTAACATGCAAGCTAAAAGTTTGGGTGTTTTTTCCCTCAAAACATGGTGTCACAACCCAAGACAAAGTTTGATGGACACTCCAAGAGGTGAAGAGTGCAAAAAAAAAGATACACTGAAATTATTTGCTTTTTACCGAAGTTAAATGATCAATAAGTTCTTTAGAACCTATTGTTTCCATAAAATTTACACGATCAGTATAACAATATTAAAAAGGTTCCACAATATTTCAACTACTCTGATTTTCATACATTTTGGAATATGTTCCATTTCGCTTTCAGCTACATTTGTGCCTTAGAGCAGCACATGATTCCATAGAGGAAATATATCATATTTCCTTCTTGTAGACATCTCCCTAGTGTATGAGAATTTGGAGGAAGCCAGATGGTCAAACTGGACTATAACAATCCCCTCTCTTATCGTAGTTTTTGAACCATGAATTTGACACTTATTTGATGAGGGTTGACGTCAGGTCGATAGCCGGTCGTAAAACTTTGTTAGATCTAGCCGATCACATTTAGACGGGAAAAAGACTTAGACGATGATTTGATTTTGACATATTTATAGCTATATTTTAAATTAATTTGCTTTCAATACATTTTTTTGATATATATGATATATCCTGATTGACGTAAAATTTAGAGCTAAATTTGGAAACCTTTAGCTAAGATTGATCTAACATACTCAATACAAAAGCAATATGGCATGTGAAGCATGCCAAGCAGCTTGACATAGGAGCGAGAATCTGAGGTTTTGGCCGAAACCATGGATACATGGTCGTTTCATATCGGTTTCGGTGGAGACCAATACCAACCATACAATATAGTTTCGGCCGAAACCTGAAATAACTATTTCTTACCATTTTTGTTGTCAACATGATCACTATAGGCCTTCATCATTATATCTGAGGTGTTTTTACGGTGAGTAGTCGCTACTTGGCCACCAAAAACGATGGATCTTGACCATTGAGAATGAGACAAGAAGTAAAAAAACATATCGGGCTGATAAAGATGGAAGAAGAGATGTGTGTTTGTGAGGGGATTAAAAAACAGCTGCTCATGCCTATTTTAATCAGCTGGAAACAACTTTCAATACAACTTTTTTTGGACCTAATGCAGACCGAAGATTGAGACCATAGCTTTCATTTGTGGTGTAGCTGGTTAGGTTATTTTCATCCCGAGAAGGTGACAAAAGATATTCCAAACCCTATATTAATACTTTATCTAAGTACATTTTTCAATATATTTTGCATGAGGTCTTGTCTTGTCTTGGCTGGATTTTTAAACGTTAGGATCATTGTCTTGTGACATAGAACCTTAAATTTAATATATCTACATATATGCATGCATGCATGTATTACCGTCAAAAGCGAAACTTGAACCGGGATTAGCGAAACTAACCGAAATTAAAACCGAAACCGAGTTCTCGAACTTTGGCAAGAAAGGAAACGATATTTCCATTTTTTGAGCTTCCCACAGGTATCAGCTCTAAGGTATAGATTCAGAAAGAGAAGCTTAACAGTGAGAGAAGTAGTTTAGGTTCATGAGCGCAATAGCAGCAAGTCAGCCCATTTTGAATTGATGCCAATTTCCTACTGAAAACAACTAGATATATCATAGAGGCATTTTGAATTGATGCCAATTTCCTACTGAAAACAACTAGAAATATCATGGAGGGCTGTCGAGATAACTAGAAGGCTAGATACAGACAAGCGAAACCTGTTTCTCATAATTAGCCATCGGGTGCCCTAAAACATGTTAATGGTAGATGGATAACTGGAGATATTGAACCTCGGCATTTCTTTGAAGCAATATAAGAATGCAAATGCAGGGGAAGCATAAAAAAGGCCACCATAGAATATATATATTTTACATAATGTATGTATTATGTATTTCTATAATCTTTCTAATATTTGATATGCTTGTATTACAATTTACCTGTTCACTCATAGTTTAATTCCATTTCCTCTATGTATATCCACTTCAAAAATGATCAAATAGAAATATAGTGTACATTTTGGCAAAAACATAATATACATAGCAAGTAACCCAATATTACATATTGTCTGTAGAATTCCAAAAACAATGACTTGCCCATAAAGGATGGTCATTAGCAAAAAACCAAGGAAAATACATACAAGACAAGGATGTTGATGGATGGATCCAAAATCACCACCTCCGTACCAAGGATGTAAGCAGCTACAAAGAAGAAATAAACTCTCACAAGCGGTCCATAAACTTGCACTTGCAATAATTATAGATATGCTTATTCAATTAATGCGAACATATGGACAAGCCTTTTCTAGTTTCCTAGTATTCCTGAACTACATGGAATGATATGCTCAAATAACCAATTCATCCTTATTGTGGTCTCTTAATAATAATAATAATTTGTTTTTATTTTTTTTGGTTGTTAAAGTTCGTGTGTGTGTGTGTGTGTGTGAGAGAGAGAGAGAGAGAGAGAGATTATCACAAAGGGAACCTCAGGAAGCGGCGAAGAATGTGTGTGATCAGTAAAATTAACATGATAAACACCAGAATGGAGAATTCCTCAAAGCCTTCAGATGAAGGTCTAAGTTAAACAAAGATTAAGCAGAAAGTACAAATAGCAATCAAACAAGTAGAAATTTTGATTCTATTGTTTTTCTCTTTAAAAATTTTTGGTATAGATTTTCAACTCCATTTCTAATTCTCTTGTGATTTATACTCCCTATTCACTGAAACTTTTGAACTTCTGTTGCAGATGTCCAAACTGGCTTACATTGTTTTCCTTAATCAATCTCCATTTGGAATAACTCCCCAGTACGCTCCTCTAAACTACAATTTCCTCCTATTCCTCGTGAATTCACCACACAGAAACCTAAATTTCCTCAATCTGCAATACTGTATATACATATTATCAGCTTCCACAACATTGTAGCCTGCCTCCTAATGCTTTTTAAAACTCCCTTTCATTTCTACGTTCAAACTCTTTCATCCAGGTCAAGACCAATGTAGGCTTTCCTACCACATTAGATATAAAGGCAAGTGTAGAGCAGCGATAAACAAGACAACACACACAACAACAGGAATTAAGCAAAATACAGATGCTTTCTGGATTTAGATTTTTAAAATTTCTGCCTTAGTAAAATATTTTATAATAAGATATGTTAAGGTACCTCAAATAGTTCAAATGCACCCCCACGCTTGTATATGTCATTTTTCTTACTTTGTTTACTTGGAAGGAAATTGGATGCAAGGGCTCTCCATCCCATCAACAAGATCCCTGTGCTTCCCATGGTTACAAGCATAAATGTTGTAGCTGGAATATGACCCGATGTCACACCCCTTATTAGAATGCCCAACTGCAAAAGGGGAAAAAATCTGAATGGCATTTCATGGACAATGACTCTGCAGTGGCACCCAACAAGCATTGTAAAATTAAATATGGCAACTAAGAGAACAAATAGTCAAACGATTTAGCGATTAATCTGGTATAACATCAACATGAATTTAAACAGAGGAAATAGTCTCAATATCAAATATTTCATCAGTCATATAAAGTCTAGAAAAAATTATTCATCATCATGAAGCTCCTATAGAAATGTCAGTATATGTTTTGAGTGACCACTGCCATTATTACTTTATTGCACAAGTTCGTACTTGCTAAGCTGCCTATGCAATCAGAGCTTGCAGGGTTTGGTAGCATAGTGCTTTATACCTTATTTCACAGGTTCCTCTAGTTTCAAATTTTAAATAACTTCACTAATAATAATATGAAGAAGAGCTAAGAGATCATCTTTGTCCACGTGCAGTCAAGAACATCAACAACAAGAATTTCGTTAAAAAAAACCACCCATTTACAGTTCAATTATCTCATTGTAATGCTCCAAGTTAAGAGATCATCTTCATCTATATATACAGGACATTTCAACTACTTCAGTTAAAATAACTGTAATACTTTTTTGCTTTTTCGCTCATGTTACCTTTACAAATTACAATCTAATGCGATAGACCTTCCTTTGACCAAGAATTTTCAATTTTTCCGATTTTTCAATATTTTGTATACTATAATAGTCCATGATGAAGGACTTGGAGTAGCCCATTGGTGGGCTTGGAGTAGCCCATTAATAAGAAGGGGGTGGCTAATTTATTCAACTTATCACCCAGGGATCGGACCCGAGATCTTTTTTTTTATAATAGCCCATGATAATCACGTAATTTTATATTTACTTGAGTTTTCCAACATATCGCATGAAGCCACTGAAAACAGTTTCTCGAGTTTCCCAATACTTCTCGTGCTATAACTCATGAAAATCTTCTAAGTTTTTTTTCCTCGAAATTATCAACATTCTGAATTTAGTGTACAAAAATATCAAATAATCAGTTTTCTCACGTTTTTAAATATTTCACATGCTATAGTTCAATATTATCATTTAACTTTCCGTTTTCTCAAATTTTTTTATATTTCGCGTGCTATGGCCATGAAAATTATGAATATTAGTTTTCTCGAGTTTTTCGCTATTTTGCATACTATAGCACTCGAAAATCACGAATTGTCGGTTTTCTCGAGTTTTTCACATGCGGCGTACGAAAATAGCATGATTTTATGTTTTCTCAAGTTTACAATATTTTGTATACTATATAGTTTATGAAGATTATGAATTTTTAGTTTTCTAAGTGTTTCAATATTTCGCATATTATAGTTAAGAGAATTGTTGATTTTCAGTTTTCTCGAACTTTCAAAATTTAGCATGCTATAGTCCACGAAAATCGTTAATTTTTATTCTTGAGTTCTATAATATTTCGCATTCTAAATAGCCTGCGAAAATTACAAATTTTCTCGAGCTCTTAAATATTTCCTATATTAACTCATGAAAATTGCATAATTTACAATTTTCTAGATTTTATCGATATATCGCATCATAGCAATAAAAACTGCAAATTTTCGGTTTTCTTGTTTTTTTTTAAATATTTCGCATTCTAAACCCCATGAAAATCAAGAATTTTCTGTTTTTGGGTCTTACGATATTTCTATATAACCCACGAA
Organism: Agapanthus africanus; assembly: GCA_030015575.1. Lineage (NCBI taxonomy): Eukaryota > Viridiplantae > Streptophyta > Magnoliopsida > Asparagales > Amaryllidaceae > Agapanthus > Agapanthus africanus. Next base: position 516,901,995 of record CM057350.1, read on the forward strand.
AATCATAAATTTTCAAATTTCTCAGGTTTTTATATTTCGCATGTTATATAACATACGAAAATTGTGAATTTTCAGTTTTTATGAGTTTTTCCATATTTTGCATGTTATATCTCATGATAATCGCTTGGTTTTCTTTTCTTGAACTTTTCAATATTGTGCATCCTATAAACCAACGAAAATTATCGATTTTCAGTTTTCACTAGTTTTTAATATTTCACTTGCCATAGCCCATCAAAATCGCGAATTATCAGTTTACTTGAATTTCTCAATATTTTGACTGTTACACTGCCCATGAAAATCTTGAATTTGCAAATTTCTCGAGTTCTTATTTTGATACCATAACACACGAAAATCATAATTTTCTAATTTTATTGAGTTTTTCACTTTTTCGCATAACCCACGAAAATCGCAAATTTTGAGTATTTTTCATGCTATAACCTACGAAAATCCGGATTTATATTTTCTCAAGATTTTCAATATTTCATATGCTATTACACATGAGAATTGCGATTTTATAATTCTCAAGCTCTTAAATATATTGCTAGCTAAAGTACGCGAAAATCTAAATTTTCTATTTTCTCAATTTTCATATAGCTCACGAAAATCGCGTAATTTTCTGCTTTCTTAAGTTTAAACTACAAAAATTTACGACTTTTCAGTTTTTCGACATTTCACAGGCAAGCCTATGAAGATCATAGATGTTCATTTTCCGTAAGTTTTTCAATATGTCGTGTTATATGAAAATTTGAATTTTCACTTTTCTCAAGTTTTTCAATATATGCTATAGCCCACAAAAATCTCATAATTTTTTGTTTTTTTGAGCTTTTCAATAATTCACAGACTAGTGCCCATCAAAATCTCATAATTTTCCATTTTCTCAAGTTTTTAAATATTCAATTGTTGTAAACCACGAAAACCGTAGATTTCAGTTTTTCGAGTTTCTCAATATTTCGCATGTTATATCCGACGAAAATCGCTAATTTTTTATTTTCTTAAGCTTTTCAATATTTTGTATACAACAGTCTACGAAAATCATGAATTTTCAGTTTTTTTAAGTTTTTAATCTTTCTTATGCTAAAGACTATGATAATTGCATGATTTTCTTTTTTTCAAGTTTAGTTTTCGAAAGAAAATAGCATAATTTTCTGTTTTTTTTTTCAAATTTATACTATGAAAATTGCAAATTTTCTGTTTCTCTAATTTTTTTCGATATTCCGAAGACTAGCCTACATAAATAATGACTTTTCAGTTCCGAATTTTTAAATATTTCGTATGTTATATATAGTTTATGAAAATTATGAATTTTCAATTTTCTTATATTTTTCCATATATGTTATAGACCACGAAAATCCCATAATGTTCTGTTTTCTCATGTTTTTCAATAATTCAACGCTATAGCCCATGAAAATCTTGTTATTTTCTATTTTCTCGAGTTTTCAATATTTCGCTAGCTATATAGCTATGAAAATTACGCATATTCGGTTTTCTAAAATTTTTAAATATTTTATAATGTATAAACCTACGAAAATCATGGAAATTCAGTTTTATCAAGGTTTCCATAATTCATATGCTACATAACTACAAAAAATTGTTAATTTTTAGTTTCTTTGAGTTTTGCAATATTTCCCATGCTGAATAACCTATTAAAATTGTGAATTTTAAAGTTTTTTTTAATATTCTTGTGCTTTAGCTTATGAAATTGTCTGATTTTCCGTTTTCTTGAATTTATACTGCGTATATAGCCTACGAAAATTGCAAATTTTCAATTTTCCTATTTTTTCAATATTTTCATGTTAAAACACATTAAAATAGTGATTTTTCAGTTTTCTCAAAGTTACAATTTTTGCAAGCTACATCCTAACAAAATTGTGAATTTTCATTTTATTTTATGTTTCGGTATTTTACATTTTACATTTCATGATCATTATAATTGCTTAACTTCCTGTTTTTTTGAATCAATATTTTGTATATTATATAGCCCATAAAAATTGTGAAATTTCAGTTTTGGTGATTTTTTCAATTTTTTACATAATGAACCTCACGAAAATTGTGAAGAAGTTCAGTTTTAACGAGTTATTCAAAATTTCTCATGCTATATCCATGAAAATCACGAATTTTTAGTTTTCTTGAGTTTTTCAATATTTTACATGCTATAACCCATAAAATATTCCTTGAAGCTCATAAATTAAGCGAAAAAACTTAAATGTTCAATCTGTTTCTTTTGGTTAGGTAGAAAAACAAAAAATCAAATCAAAATTTGACAATTTAACACAAAAAAAACCCCGAAAAACTTCATTACCCGCTCTAGGCTTAAGCAAATGTGAAAAACATAAACTTTACAAGGAAACCAGCATTTACGTTAATAAAGCTGAAATTTTGCTACAACAAAATTAGATTATATCAACCAAAATAATCAAAGAAGAAATTTTTAAAAGAAAATATCAAGTTTAAAAGTAAAAAAATAGCTCAGACACGCACAAATTCAAGTCATCAGGGGTCATTCCAAATGCATCAAGTATCAAGAAATATGAGACTTGTTGTCATCATTGCCATCATCTTAACAAAATTAAAATAAAAGTTATTTTATTTCACAAAGAAAAAAAGAAAGCAGGAAAAATTAAAGAAGAAAGTATGGGGTTTGAAATAGGAAAGCAAGAATGATTTCATAAAACAAAGCCTAACCCAGTTTTATCCCTTCTTTAATGGGCTGGGCAATTTAATGGGCTTTTGTCATAACTGTAAGTACATCCTCGAGCTTAACTAATTGATTTATATTTGGGTTTGTGATTAAGGCCTGGTTTGGCAACGGGTTTATGGTTTTTCGAAATTATGGCTTTATGGGGTTTTAAGGCTAAACTCTAAAAATTATAACTAAGGTATGTTAACAATCAAATAGAGTTTCCCAAACTACGGTTTTGGAAAAATTTCGAAGGCTCGAAATTCTAATTCTTTTAAACTCCAAAAAGACTTGTATGTATTGCTTTAGAAAGCTTTGGAAAGTTTCCCAAACTACGGTTTTGGAAAGCTTTGGAAAGTTTCAAGCCGTTCGAAATTTTCCAAACTCTATTTTCAAACGAACCCTTGGTTTCAACATTATGATATCCGCCATGTATGTATTGCAAATATTAGAATTATCTCTATCTTGAGAGTCTAAGAGATTGGGTGTGAGGGGATTATCTACTTTCTAGTGTGTTAAATGGTTATACTTGTAGAATAGTTAAGATTAATGATAGGTAGTAACGCATGATTCTCTCTAGGGAAAATATTGCTTTATGCTTTTCTTTGTTAGTTGATTTACGATAAGATGAAAGGAATTAATCGTTAATTTAATCGAGAAGATGGTTTTTAACCAAGCTCGACATAAATAAACAATTTATGCTATGAAACTCATCTTTCTGAAAATAGATTTCATCACGAGGATGGAGGAAACAATTGAGACTTCTTCGCAAAGCCCAAAAAGAACAAAACAAGATTTTTGGTTTATGGGTTATTTACACTGTAATTAAATGCATTTTATGCAGCACACGTGTCCCCAAATGCAATATGTGCATTCATATGGCATATAATTAAACCGCGCGGCCCATTGTGATAGCATAATCTCATTTTAAAGCTAAAATGGCCCATGTTTCCGGTGGAAAATCGGGGTTTTCGTGCTCATTTCCATTAAACGGTTACGAGCAATTCTCTTTTTACAAAAATGTAAATGTATGCAAAAAGAAAAAAAAGAATAAAAAAATATAGAGATATGGGGATTCGATGTGGCAGTAGGATCCTTCGTAAACACAAGGTTCTCTTTGACCGTACGGCACGAAAAAAGCGTCGGACAGAACCTCGGTGAAATGCGCTACAAGGTTTCGACTGATCGACCGAATCTTGACTTCAAGTCTTCGATATCTTGAACCTTCGAATTTTCAAGTTTCGGTCTTCAAAGTCTTGATCTTGAAGAGCTTCGAGAAGAGTCTTCAATGGAGGAGTCTAAGCGAGAGAGCAATGGTTTCCATTTTCGTGAAGTCTCAAAACTCCAAAAAGAGACGATTACCAAGAGGGAGAAAAAGACGGCAGAGACGGAGCTTTCGTGCCAAAAATTCCTACCCTTTCTGAAAATGAGCCGATGGGAGCTCTATTTAAAGGGAAATTAGGCTTAGACGGCGGCGGCGTGGACGACGGGCATGCCAGACGCCGGACGACGGGGGCCACTGATGACTGGCATGCCGGACGACGGACGACGCAGCCGGGGATGACGGGGCCTGCTGGTCGTGGAATGTTGGGCCGCGGTCTGGGCACGGGTGCGGGGTCCGGGGCACGGACGCGTTCTTGACTTAGTTTTCTTAATATTGGAGCCACACTTCTGCTCCTAAGTCTTTTACGGATTCGATTTTTATTTTACCCGCTTACAAGACCCTTCAAAGTTGTCGAAATCTGTGGTTGGATTTTCGAGAACTTTGAACAGAGATGGGCTGACAAAAGGAAAGGTTGTATCAGGTGAACCGTTCCACAATATCCAAAGATTTGGAAAGTGGGAACGTTGGTCTTTGATCCCCACCATCTTTCCGAAGACGTTGAGAAATTACAGCGACGTATATCGAAGGTGTAGAGGGATGTACCCTTAAACCATGTCTCATTCTGCGGTGACCTTCCAACAGGTGCGCTAAGATAGGTACAGCGATAACTTTCTAATAAGCGCACCGACCAAAGCAGAAAGTCTAACGCAGCGGTAATTTTTCAATAGACACGTTGATTCAAGTACAGTAGTAACCTTTCAATAGGCGCACTGACAAGAGAGATGTCAAATACGGCAATAACATTTCAATATGCGTGCTGGTTCAAGTGCAGTAGTAACTTTTCAATCAGCGTACTGACCAAAAAGAGTGTTGAACACAGTGGTAACCTTTCAATAGACGCGACGGTTTAGGTATAGCGGTCACCTCAATAGGCATGCTGACCCAAAAAAAGGGTATCGAACATGGCGGTAACATTTTAATATGCTCACCGGTTCAGGTGCAGTGGTAATCATTCAGTAGGCGCACTGACCAAAAAAGAGGTTTTGAATATGGCGGTAATATTTCAATATGTGTGCCAAAAAGAGGGAACAAACACGGCGGTAACAAGTCAATATGCGCGCCGGTTCAGGTGCAGCGGTAGCCTTTTAATGGGTGCACTGTCAAAGAGGGGGAACGCCGTTTGGTGGCTTAAAGCGCTGTGGCGTTTACTGAGGATATATAAGTGTAACCTATATCACTTCGTTGGGGTTTTTCATGTATCGTTGTAGTTAACTTTGGTAGAAACTCTGGTTGTGGAAGAAGGGTGTCACTTGGCGACGGGTGTACAAACTGTTATTCCCTGATTTTAAATCAACAGGTTTAGGTTTACGATTAACTGGGTCAAACTCCACAATTAAGGAGTTCGGCTCGCAAAATTAATCTTCTTGCGATGTCCAAAAGTATGAAGGAGCGTTGATCATTGGGACCCACCACCTCTTCGAAAACGCTGAGAGATTACGGCAACGTAAATTGAACGTGTGGAGAGATATACCCTTGAACCATGTTCAATTCACAAGGAGAGTAAGCTCTCAACTTTCAAAGAGACCTGTTTTTTGGCTTACGTGCGCTGCATGTATCGCGTTAGGCACTGGCGCACGTGCATAGCGTGTGCAACATTTGGTACCGATGCACGTGTGATGCACGCAGGAAATTTAGTATCAGTACGCGTGCGATGTACGTAATACATTTGGTGCTGCTAAACGTGCGGTGCACGTAGTAGATTTGGTGGAGGATTAAATCCAAATCATGACGAGAATTAATTGTCTAACATAGGAGATTAGTTGGTTAAACTAATTCCCTAAAATTTAGTTTATTATTTAAAACTAATTCCCTCAACTAAATTAGACAACTAAATGGTTTGAATTTGATCTCTTACGATATGAAATCAATTCAAATCCAATGATTATTTAAATTTGGTTTCTTGATATATGAAATCAATTTAAATCCAAGTCCTATTTTAAAAAGAAAAAAATAGGATTCTTTCTCCTTATAATTCATACATCTTCATAAATTTTTATTCTTCAAAACCGTGGTGGGAGACAGAGATGCTGCGATCCATCTTGAAGACGAAGAATTTTCCGATCATGAAGACAATACGAATTTTTATGTCGATTCACCGAAGGGTAAGAAAATAAATTCATTTTTCTTTCTAACGGATTTTCTTTCTGTAGGGAAGAAAACGGAGAGGGGGTCGCCACCGCCGACGGGATACCGCCGGAGTCGCGCCGCCGCCTCTGGGCAGCTGGTCTCCGTCACCGACGGGCATCCCGCCAATCGCGACAGCGGCCTGTGGGCCGCGTCATCAGCGCGACTGCAACTGTAGACCACGCGGCCGGCATGACGCCGGTCGTGTCGCTAGCGCGGGTCGGTTCTCCTTTTTGCGGGCCGGACTGAGTTTGACCATATAAAATTTTTCTTCTTTCGATTGTAACTGATCCATGTTACTCTTTTTGCAGACGATTTTCCTTTTGAAAAGTTGAATGGTCTGGTTAACTTCTGATCATTATGCGTACAAAGGTGCACTTTCAGCAAAGAGAGGCCTAAATCGCCGTGCCATGTTCCACCATGGGTCAGCGACTCAGCTCCGTCAGGCCAACACTTGTCTTCCTTTTATTTCCGACGAGAGAAAGGTTGTCCATCAGAAGCCGAGCTTTCTTTTTGGCAATACGTGCCCTTCACAAGCGGATTGTACTTCTCCGTTGGCCAGCCCTTTGTTGTTCAGTCATGAGCAGCATCACCACATTGGCATGCTACCACGTCAGCCCCCACTTCGGTATTTCCGCCGCACGACCTACCCCCGGCTCGAGAATTGGTCTTTAAGCATATCTTCGACCAAGATTAGAGAAGGATACCTACATAACAATAACAATAGCAAAGGATGTACTTCATTTCTGGAATTGGGCCCCGGTTCATGTCAGGAGGCTATTCCCGGTGCCGAGCATTCTGCCCCTGCTGCCACCTTTAGGAACATCTTTGTGGAGAAGAGGGGCAATTATCCTTGTGGGGATAATTTTCGGACTATCGGCTGGATGTATCTTTCGTCGTGGAGTCTTTATAGGGTCCGGGCTACATGACTTTCATGAAGACCTCGAGCGGGCGGGTTTATATGCCACAGTGAGAGCCAACAGATATGGCATTACACACCATCCGCACATCTTTTGGGTGATATTGGAGTTGTTTGACCCGGCTAGCGGCACCTTTTACACTCCGGTCGGGAAGATAGGTCTTGCTCTTAATGAGATGTGGGAGCTTTCTCGTCTTCCCTTTGGCGGTCACCCTTACAAAGAGATTATGCCCATTGATCAAGACTTAGATGTAGACCATCATGAGTTCCACCATTTTTTGGACGAGCTTATTGACCACTATTCTATTTGTGCCTCGAGCGGGAGCAAGGGTTGTCTCAGCATACAGGCGTGGGGCGAATATATCTTTCGCTCTTCAAGGAATTTTGCATCTCTAACGCCTTGGCATCCGTCAGCGGAAGATATAGCAGCAGAAGAGCAGGGGTTTCCGGATTATGTCCTGGAATTCGATAAAGGAAGCTATTTTCTTGGCATTACCTTCAAAGGTATCTACAGTTCGATCAGACGCCCATTGTCTAGGCTTGCAGCGTTTGCCGCCTTTTTGTCTGTATGGATCAAGAAGTGGATGATACTTTCTGAATTCTTTGTCTGTATGGATCAAGAAGTGGATGATACTTTCTGAATTCATGAGCGTCGAGGCATTGTTCCCAGCCGTTGCTATCGCATGCGGCCGGAACATTGCCCTGCTTCCTGTGATAGTCTGCGACATCCAGAGAGGATTGAGCGGGTTGTATCTATCCTGTCTACCGGTAAGGCTCCCGGTTCGAGGTCACGGATGGTGGATCCTGGAGATGGCACGAATGTTAGAGTCAGCTTACCGTTTACATATTTGGTATCCTAGTTTGCCCTCCATTGCCGGGAATTGAATCCCGCGCGGCCATATACGAATGCTGAAGGGGATCCAGCTTTGCTCGAGCTCTATAGCGAGACACGCTGGAGTTTGGATGACATGAAGGCCACCAGGGCCCATCTTAACCGTCCTCAGAACTACCTGATACATCGGTGCATGCCTCGCTCGCCCGTTGAGACCCTAAGCGGATCTTATGCTGATAGTGGGAGCGAATTCTCGGTACTCCCGTCGGATCTTCTGTACTGGCTCATATGGATCCGTCCGTCACACCTTATATGGCGGTCAGAGGGATCGTTGTTTTATTGAGATATATCTACCTATGTGATTCGCAAGGCAGTTCGGATACGACCAGCTTTATATCGGGAGTCCGAACATACAGTTCTCCTATGAGGGGAGCCTTATCGATGGAGCTCGCGCTTGGCGATATTTCATCAGTGGGTGTTCCTCTGCTCGGTTTGATCTTTTGTTCTATGAGCCGCGCTTGGTGACTAGCGCATCTGTCTGCCAGTGGTACGGTTAGGTCAATATATCGGATTGCTACTTTGATTTTGGGCAGACTTTCCTCCGCCTCTGGACTACCGATCTGAAAAGGAAGAAGCAGCAGTCGCCACCTGGCCACAAGCGAAAAATACGCGCGACAGGACGGAGAAGGAGCAAGTCCAAAAGTCCAGCTTCTGTCATCCTGGATTCAGATCAAGGTACTACCGCCGATCATTCAGAGAGGTCTTCCTCTTCACATGAGATGCCTACAGAGAGTGCTCCATTTTCCCATCGGGTGGGGCGGAAGCAGACAGTAGGAGGCCCCTCTAGACGGCTTCAGACAGCAGAATCCGAGAGGTCGACTCTTTCGCCTATGGAGATATCTCGGTCGCCTCGTGTCGCATCTTTTATATCTGAGGGAGACGGGCACTTAGTACAGCAGCTACTCAGAGATTTGTTTGAGCTCAGAGATTTCAACTTTGGCGATCCAACTTACAATTCAGAAAGTAAATCTCCTTTTGTTTGATTTACCGTTTTATTTCCTTTCTTGCACTTTATGGTTTTAACTGAACGAATCTCTTTGGCAGATCCTTATCTCACCATCCCGTCGAACGACAGCGTACGTATCGGTCAGGACGGTGCTTCTCTCCAAGCATTGTGGGACTTCGCCGATATGTTCCCCATGGATCAACTCGAATCGCATCTAGGAGAGGGGATCAGTGTCGCACCCCCTGCATCTTGCAATGCTCAGGTCGTTTATGGAGGTACCATGACGCACCCATCGGATGGATTGGGTAAGTATACTTATCTGTTCAGTTTGGTCTTTTCGTTTTATAGCGGACTAATACGCTTCTTTGTCTCAATTCGGGAGAGGCTTCTCATGAGTTTCGTGCGACCCTTGAAGACACAGTTGACGTCGCGGCGCCACTAAGACTGGATCCATGGGTCTGTCTCAGATGGCACTAGCGGACGTATTGATAAGTTCTCCGTAGATGAAGGTTGGAGATCCTGCTGCTCCTCTGATGCATTCCCCTACCCCCGTTGCGAGATGCCACGAGTTAATCACGCTGTCGTGGAGGTCATGGGTGATGGCGTGGTTTCACCACCCCAAGCCCATCATCACAGCACGGTGCTTTGGGTCCTACTCAACTTTCGGAGCCTAGCATGCTCACTATAGGTATGTACTTGTATTGCTTTACATTTTTAATACTTTGCCCTTAGTATTTTTATAACACTTCCGTTTTGCAGGGATTCCAAGTCCGTCGGTCGCGGAGCCAGCCGTACCAGAGTTTGTGCCTATCGAGACGTCTTTTATCGATGACCTGGTCTTGAGGGTGCCAGAGCATAGCAGAGCTGCGACAACTTTTGCATGTCGTTCCTTGTATCAAAGCATAGGATCCTACCTCCGTGAGACCCTCAGCGATACATGTGCCACTACCCAGCAGATGGAGATGTTTCTTTTTGGCTTCGTCAATATCATAGGCCGATATGGGGGCCAGAAATCGTGACTATACTTCACAGTTACCTGGCCCAGCTGATGTCCACGTTGCATTTAGTGACAAACCTACGCTCCAGTGAACCATTTATCTTGATTGGAGTTGTACGCGATGAGCTACGAGTTGCACAGCAGGAGACGGATCGGAGATATCACAATTTAGTTGTTGTGCGGACAGATGCAGAGGTCAGGACGATAGCTATCTCCGCTGATCAGGACGAGATGACGCGCAGCCACGCTGAGACTATGAGCACCATTATGAGGATTCGACAAGAGTTAGTTGCTGTGAAAGGTGAGTTGGGTAGGCTCAGCCAGCGCTTGCGGACGGTTAATGTCGAAGAGGCTGAACTTACCAGGACCATGATGAGCACTGATGCGGAGATCGTGAGGTCGCTTCACATCGCTTTGGTGAAGAGTCAGATCGGCGGGCGACCATCGAGGGTGAGCGTCGCTACGCTGAGCATATCCAGCGAGCCACTGCCATGTTGGAGTCGGTTATGCATTGCCTTACTTCTGTCCTCTAAGGCTTATGTATTTATTTTTGGCCATGTGTGGCATTTTTGTCGAGACTTTTAGTTAGCGTAATTTTACATATTCTTTTTACTACACTTACTATCTCTTATCGAGTACATTTTATTCTATGCATGAGTCTGTCTGCACTTTATTTTCCCGCTCCTAATTATGCGACTTAATACCCCTGCGTTAAGGATAATACTGCTTCAGGAATCGATTGATATGGTACAACTGTAAGTTCCCTTTCTCGTCAATGCGCCGATACGCCCCACTTGACAGGACCGTGTCAATTACGAACGGTCCTCGCCACTTTGGTTCCTATTTACCCTTTGACTTATGGGTTGGGATCATGGGCATCTGCATTGCTAATACCAAGTCTCCTTTCTGGAAGGCTTTCATCCGCACCTTTTTATTGAAGGCCCTGAGGTCTTAGCTTGGTATAGCTCTTTGCATAGTCACGTGGCTAGACGCTTCTCATCGAGCGCTCCTAACTCTTGAAGGCGGAGCCGGACGTTATCATCAGTCGTCATATAGGCTGCCATTGCCGTGCGATACGATGGAATCTGCATCTCCAACGGGATCACCGCCTCGCATCCATAAGTTCGCGCGAATAGCGTGTTCCCTGTAGGAGTCCGTACTGTCGTGCGATATGCCCAAAGACACTCACCAAGTTTGTCGTCCCAGTCTTGCTTATTACAGGAGACGAACTTCTTCGCTATCTTGATGGTGGTTTGTTGAAGGCCTTCACCAGCCCATTAGCAGCCGGATTATAAAGAGTTGAGGCCACACTTTGGATTCCGAACTTTATACAGCACCACTCGAATACTTGGCTGATAAACTGGGGACTGTTATCATGCATAATGCGCCTCGGGACCCCAAATCTGTACAAGACGTGGTGTCTCAGGAAGCTGGTCACCTGACTGGTCTTGACTTCCTTAAGCGGTATCGCTTCCGCCCATTTGGAAAAATAATCGGTCACCGCTAAGATAAAACGGTGTCCCCTAGTTAACGGAGGGCTGATGGGGTCGACGATATCTATACCCTACATCTCGAACGTCCATGAAGACGTCGTCGAATGTAAGAACTCCGGGGCCTGGTGAATGAAATCGGCATGGTACTGGCACGCCGGACGCCTTTGGGATATTCCATTACATCGGCTACCATGGTTGGCTAATAGTAGCCGAGACGCCTCAACCGACCTTACAACTTAGGGCCAGGCTGATGAGCTTCACAAGTTCCATCGTGGGCTTCTTTCAGGATGGCTTTAGCTTCGGATCCGACTAGACATCGAAGTAATATACCGTCGAAATAGTGACGGTATAGATTCTTTGTTGTTGGATCATACTAGAAACGCGTCGATCTTTATTTTATCGACGCGGCCTCCTTTGGGTCCTCAGGGATGCTACCATGGAGGGTGAAGTCTATGATAGCGAAGCGTCAATTTTTCCCTACGGAAGGTGACGTAGAGAAGACTGCCGGCACCTTCAATTCTCGGGGCTCTAGTTTTGGGCAGTACATATGATGGCTAGCGACATGTACGATTTGCCTCTTTCTATTGGGCAAGGAAAGGACAGCCGCAAGGTCTACCAATGCATCTGCTCACGGGTTTTCATTCCGCATAATATGTTCGAGGCTGAAGATCTTGAATCCATCGATGATTTTTTTCGCAGCTTGATAGTATGGTAGAAGACTTTCGTGACGGACCTCGTACTCTTCGTTAATTTGCTTCACAATCAACTGAGAGTCGCCTTTTGCCTCCAAGCTTTCCACCCCCAGCTCTTTAGCTAGGGCCAAACCGATGAGTGGGTCATTATACTCGACCACGTTATTAGAACAAGGTTCGGTCAAGGAAAACGATCGGAGTATGACCTCGTTTTCGGGCGTAAGACTATACCCACGCCAGCTACCATTGTGTTCTCTGGGCCAGCTCGAGATGCGCCATCGAACCATAGCTTCCACGGCCTTGGTTTCGTGGTGAGGTTGGCCTCATAAACTTCTTCATGTATCTCGTCATGTAGCTTTGAGTACTTGGGACTAGAAGGTCAGCTAGGAACTCAGCGGTAACGTGACCTTTAATAGCCTTTCACGGGACGAACTCCATGTCGTACTGCAACAACAAGATAGCTCACTTCACTAATCTCGAGTTCAAAGCGCCTGGCTTGGCCATAAGGATTCTTAATGGGTTCATATTGGAAATCACTTTATTGTTTCCACTAGGTAATGTCGCATCTTTTGGACTGCGAATACTCGTGCCAGGCATTCTTTCTCTCTGGGATGTATCGGGACTCTGCTCCGACTATTGTGCGGATGAGGAAGTAGAAGGCTTGCTTATGTCCCTATTCATTGTGTTATGCTGGCATCGCGCCCAAAGAGTGACTCGCTGCGTGCACATAGAGCAGGAAGGGTTTCTCGGAGGTTGGTGGCACCAAGACCGGCGGTTTCGTAAGACAGGCCTTAATATCTTCGAACGCCTTCTGACACGCTTCATCCCAGACGAATGAAACAGTTTTGCGCATCAATCTGGAGAATGGCTGGCATTTGCTCGACTGATTATTGATGAATCTTCGGATGTATGCCAAACGCCCTTGGAAGCCCCGGAGCTCTTTTAAATTTCTTAGGGACGGCATCTCTACGATGGACCCGACCTTGTCGGGGTCGACATGGATTCCAGTAGCTATTACTACGAACCCAAAGAACTTCCCACTCGACACTCCGAAGGACTTAGCAGGGTTCATCTTTAGATCGTGCTCTCGCATGCCATCGAAAGTGGTCTTCAAGTCCTGGAGATGAGTCTCTTTTTGCTTGCTCTCGACGGCAATGTCATCGATGTAACACTTGATCGTCTTGCCGGGATGTTTAGAGAAGATTCGATTCATAGCCCTCTGATAGGTAAGCTCCAGCATTATTCAATCCGAAAGACATCACAATATACGCGTAGATTCCCCGTGTTGGGGTTCTGAACGCAGTGTGTTGCTAGTCGTCTTTATGCATCTTGATCTGATTGTAACCTGAGTAGCCATCCATGAAAGACATCCGCTCGAAGTCACAAGTGTTGTCGATCATGATATCGGTGATCGATAATGGAAACTCGTCTTTCAGACAAGCCTTGTTCAAATCACGGAAGTCGATGTATATATTCACATTGTTCCATTTTTCTTTGGCACCGGAACAATGTTAGATACCCAGAGTAGGTGCTGGACCTCTTTGACGAACCCAGACGTTATGAGCAGCTCCACCTCTTTACCGATGGCGTCCATTAACTCCGGCTTAAGCAGTCGCTACGTCTAGACCACAGGTTTGACTTCGGGTCGGATGCTTAAGCGATGAACTGCTACATCTTCTTTCAATCCTGGCATATCTTTATAGGTCCATGCAAATATATCAATGTATTCGCGAAGCAGTGCAATGAGCTCTTATCGCTCCTCAGGATGAAGACCCGCACCGATGGAAATGGGTCTCGGAGTGCTACCATTTCCAAGATTTACCTATTCCACTTTATCATCTATGGGTGGCTCTCGTAATTCAAAGCGGACCCCCACAGTTCGTCTTGAAATTGTGCCCATGAGTCTTCAGGTTCTTCTGATAACGCACTCTTCCTCGTCGTAAGTGACGGAGGCCATGTTATTTGAGAATTCTTGAAAAAGACCATTGATCTCTACATTAGAGTCAGAATCCCATTCTAAAGTGTCCGAAGAGTGTGTGAAGGACCCATCGGAACTATCTTCCCGCTCACATGCTTCAGGAAGGGTGATATAACCCAACCCCCGGACTGTTTGGTCGTAATAATTTGCATCACGTCCTTTAAGCATGAAGAGTTTGAGCCTTCCGGCTCGCCCTTGATCATGGTTAAGACCAAGGCGAGCTTCTAAGTCATCCTTGATTCTTCATTATCTGGCGCGCACCTTCACTATAGTAGTGAAACTCTGGCACTTCATTTTCAGATTCTGATACTTCAGAGGTCCAATCATTGTCCGCTTCGAAACGACTAAAGTGTATTAGTGTTTCGTTCCCGAACTTAGCCGGGACAACGAAGTAGGTCCTATTCGAACGCTGGGACTCTCCGAGTTCGTGTGATATCCTAATTATGAGCACATTTAGTGTAGGATCAGAATTCAGACACAACACCCGCTACGGGACATTGTGTCCGAGTCTAGATGAGGTCTTTGCACACAACTCAAAATTAAACTTCACTTTATTAATGATGAATTTAGGTTCGGACGCACCGGCCTTACAAACATTTCCTAGATCTATTGCAAAGGGTTTTATAACACATCGAGGAATGTTCTCAGACTCGATGTCCGCCTCATTTCCATCCTCACGGTTCACCAAAGGATACGCCTCTAGATAGGACTCATCTGGGGCTACGCTTTGATAGAGAGGAGTGTCCGTGAAGTAGGTCTCGAGTCTTTTAAACGGGGCCAGATCCACCGTTATTAAATGTTGGACTCCTTCTGCATCGATGTATTTCATTACCTTATGCAAGGTCGAAGGCACGATCTCATTTTTATGGATCTAGGGCCTTCCAAGTAGCATGTTGTAGGACGGGTCAGCATCAATCACGAAAACCGTGACGTCCGACCTCAAATCCCCGACGCACAGTGTCAATCTTATTTTCCCCGGAGCTAAGCTACTCTAGGCATCAAAGCCGGAGATCTTCGTGTTGGTGTGCACTAGCTTCCGCTCCGGTATGCTGAGAAAGTGCAGCATTCTTCGGGGTATGATACTCACCGCTGCGCCGGGATCCACCAAAACACGCGATACCTTTTGGCTGCCGATATACGCTGTGAAGTATAGCAACCTCGTGTGCTTGATTGACGGGATCTTCATGTCCTGCTGAGAGAAGGTGATGACTTGCTCCTCCCGTGCAATCTGGTTGACGTCCTTTTCAGCGTGGAGTTTTTGAACGTCCACGACAAATGCCTCTGGATCCTGTAGCGCCTCCTAAAAGGCCGCTCGGGTCCCAGAAAATAACTTTGGCCGGGAGACTAACGAGCTGACTCATGATGTCAAACGGGCATGGTGAAACAGGGGCCGTGCCATTATTCTGACCTTTATCTGCTGGCACGACTGGAGCTGCAGGGGGCTAAGTTTCAACCTGAACGCCCCGGCGTTGGACTTTCCAAAGCGCGAACCGCCTTGCGGCGATTGCGCTATGGTAGCGACAAATACCTCCCCGTTCTCCGAATCGGAGAGGGCATGAGGAATATCTTCGTTCTCACCTTAGATGACGGACACCACATGGCAAGTTTTTGACTTTCCCTTCTTTGATGCAGACGTCCACTGCTCGTCGTCCACTAGTTCAGGATGGACCAAATGTGCTCTCCCGTTGGCAACACCAGAGGGACCAATCCTTTGCTTTGCCGATCGTGGGGGTTAGAACTGACCACTTCCCACTCGACTATTGAAATCGGGACTACTTCGTCTTTGACAGCCTCTGGGGGAAGTCGTCGAATTCGACCGACGTAAAGTTAATCGAGACTTGGTGTTGCTGCTATCTAATTGTACCACCCCAGCATCTACCAGTGCCTGGATTTTGTTTTGGAGAACGTAGCAATCCCGTGTAGGATGCTGCACATACCCGTGGAAAATGCAATAGTTGGGATCACCCTTGCGGTTAACTTCTTCATGACGCAAGGGCGTGGGTAGCTGAATAAACCCTCATTTGATCAGTGCGTCTGCCAAGGGCTGGAACAGCTTCAACCTTGAAGGACAACAAAATGTCCCTTCCAGCTTTGTGCACGGAGCCGCTTGTCCTTGTCCAGGTTGAGGAGGCACTTAGTTATAGACCGGCTTGCTGTCCTTCCTGGGGCCTTGCCATTTTCTGTTCGGATCTTGGGGAAGGACATTGATCGCCATTGCTTTTTGGGTCTTCCCCTTGGTTCATTTGCTTGCGGTGCCACCTGGCTTACTGTCAATGTGCGACTTGGAGTTTGGGAGGTCTCCCAATTGGGAGGTCATATTCTCCGCAGCTTCAGCCATCTGAATGAGCTCAGCCTATGAACTCGCCCCGCTTGCGTCCAAGCATCTCCGAATGTGGTTCAGGAAGTTGTCCCGGCACATCCACGGAGACATTGAACGAGATCTCACCCTTTAACTGTTGGGAGACACCGTGAAATCTATCAATAAAAGTTTGAATCATCTCGCCGGAGCGATAAGTTTCTTCCTTCAAACTCGAATAGGTTTAATGGGTCTCGATCTCGTAGAACCTCTCTAGGATCAATTGTCGTGTTGTAATCCACGAAGATAGTGTCCTTGGGATGAGAACCTTCACCCAATCGAAGCTGCATCTTTGAGGGTCCTGATGAACAATTTGACTAGCATCGGGTCATTCCCCATCCAGTGTCCAGCATGCACCTCAAACAGGTAGACATGTTGCTGAACCGAGCAGGTTCCTTTATAGGATTGGAAGCTGATTGGTTTGTATTTCGACGGATAGGGGATATCATCACATTCCGCCGGGTACGGTTTGGCAAACCCACCAGTCATCACCTTCTTCCCTGTCTGGATCGCTGCCATCATCGCCCACATTTCGACGAGCTCGGCTTTGACGGAGAACTCGTTATGGTCAGACTGGTTCCCTGAGTCGCGGCGCGGCGTATTTGCTCGCCTGGATACTCAGGGTTAGATTCTAGCCGGGTCCCCAATCGGCCTTCCTCAGCGTGAACTGGGCTTGGCTGAACGTGACCGACACTAGGCGCCTCTATGTGGAATTGGGGCACCTGCGGATCTTTTAGTGGTGGAACAGTTGTGGGGCCAGCTCCACAGTTGATTTCACTCTGGACAGGGGTAGGCTGTCTCTGTGATTACTGGTTCCCCATCTCAGTAACTTGTACCGGAGGTGGAATGGCAGCGCTCGAGAACGGCGCTGAGTGAATTGGGACACTACCCCTGCGTTTGATCCTGCCAGCATCTGTAGACTGGCCACGATTGGTGGTGGTGGAGGGACTCCGGGTAAAGGAACCGCTGGCACCCCCAACTGCTGTATAGTGAGCTGCATCTGCTGATGAGATTGCATCATCAGTATCATCATCACTTTCATGGCCTCGATGGAAGGATTCTGTTCTCGGACCTCTTGTCGGGATCTCTGAACTTAGAGCCGCAAATTTGCGACATCAGGAGTGACTTAATTGCTATTTCCGACGTCATCCCTTTAATCATCGGGGTCTATCCCCGCCATCTGAACTTCCACTTCCTAGGGCTGGTGGGAGCTCATTATACTGTATGTCGCATACGTGGACAGTTCATCGTCAAGTTGTCGACAGGACATGAAATCTTTGGCCCTTTGAGCCAACTGGTCCCGGGTTCTCGTGGCAGGAAGCCCGGATCCATAGAAGGTGAGGAATTCCATACGAGAAATTCCTCCCAGTCTCAACTTGCGGAGGTTCTTGGCGGTCAACCATATGCACGGATGCTTAGGTCGACACGCCGGACCTCTTTGTTCATCTTCTTTTTCGTTTCCCTGTTGGCCAAGGACGAGGTCGAGCCCACGGACAATCGGTCGAAAACGGAGATTCGATCTGATTGCACTGGCTCGGCCATCGGAACAAAGCACGAAGGAACAGACAAAGAGCAATGGGGACAACATTGCATGTGGCCCACAGTCATAATTGGGCCATGGCGGTGTGCATTGCCGGCGAAGGGCTTAGCCCGGTCATCAACGATAGCTTTTGCACGTACTTCAGTACTTCCACGCTTGATGGTTGGAGGCGGTATTAGTTTTGCCTCAACTTTTCTCTTCATTCCCGATGTGACAAGCAGCAACGGGAGAAACTCTTTCTTTTTTAGCTTAACGGGCCGCAAGTTCAGATTCACGTCTCTTCCGCTTTATCGTGCGGCGAGAAATAACAGGAGTCCATTCCTCCTTCGCGGAGGTCTTCTTAACAAGTGGGACATGGTCAGGGCCGGCGGCGGTTGTCAGTCGACGAGCGACGGCACGCACGGCATGGGCCCGACGCAAAGCGGCACGGGACTTCGGCACAGAAGCGGTGTCAGCCATACTATCAGCCATGGTAACGGCGGTGCGCTCAGCCAAGAAACAGCCTAAAATTTGTTCAGCCTCAATTCTATCGACTTTTAAGCCGACAGGCATCCAGACTTGGACGAGGGCGCTCTCTTCGAACTTCTGCGAGGATGTCGATCCTCTATCTCCTCTTCGGAGGAGAGGCAACGGGCCTTTGACAGAAAAGCCGTTGCATTATCGACGTAGGGGGCGACTGAGGCAACATGGAGGTTGGCCTTAGACGAGCGATTGGGGCTACTAACCAATCCCTTTTCCCTCATGTTCTGCTCTAAGGCTTTTCGGTCGATTTTCATCATGTGCATCGTAACGCCGCCTTCTTGATGGGTGTCATACTGCGACACTAGCTCTTCCTTGGAAAAGTTTTTCCCCAGTGGAGTCGCCATCTTGTTTCCGGTGGAAATCAGGATTTTCGTGTTCATTTCCATTAAACGGTTGCAAGCAATTTTCTCTTTTCACATGTAAATATATGCATAAAAAAGAAAAAGAATAAAAAAATATAGAGATATGGGGATTCGATGTGACGGCGGGGTTTTTCATAAACACGAGATTCCCTTTGACTGTACGGCACGAAAAAAGCGTCGAATATAATCTCAACGAAATGCGCTACAAGGTTTCGACTGATTGACCGAATCTTGGTTTCAAGTCTTCGAAGTCTTGAACCTTCGAATATTCAAGTCTTGGTCTTGAAGAGGTTCGAAAAGAGTCTTCAGTGGAGGAGTCTAAACAAGGGAGCATGGCTTCCACCTTTGCGAAGTCTCAAAACTCTAAAAAGAGAATGGCCGAGAGGGATAGAAAGATGGCAGATGCAGAGCTTCCATGCCAAAATTCCCACCCTTTCTAAAAATGAGCCAATGAAGGCTCTATTTATATGGAAATTGGGCTAGACAGCGGCTAGCCCACGGACGACGGCGGCGTGGACGGCGGGCATATCGGACGACGGATGACGAGGCCAGGGACAACGGGCCGCAGACGACGGGGCTTGTGAGCCATAGAATGCGGGGCCGCAGTCTGGGCGCGGGTGCGGGGTACAGACGGGCACATTCTTGACTTTGTTTTCTTAATGTGGAGCTCACGCTTCTGTTCCCGAGTCTTTACGGGTTCGATTTTTATTTTACCCGCCTACAGCCTATGCGAGCATTATTTAATGCAACAAGGTTGACATTTATCCATGTCAAACAAATACTACATTTAAGCTACCATACAAACAATCAAACTAAATAATTCCTTATTTTTTTAATAACTTCTCTCATATTTTTTTTCTTTCTACTCTCCTCTTCTAAGGTTTAATATGATTTTTCCATATATGTCAATTTTTCATTTGTACATACAATTAAATTTTGAGGCTTCTATAGTAATTGTTTGATTTCTTATCAATGCTTTCATTATTTCCAATATTTTTCTTCTTTCCTCTATTTTCTTATTTAAACAGCGATATGTATGCAAACGCATATGCAATATATATTGTATGCGCCACTCAACCGCATACTAGCCCTGGCGTATACCGCATCATATACCCTTGCTTATTTATATATCTGTCTTGTATTTTTTAATTTTTCAACTCTATGAATATTTTGTAAAAGGACTAGGATGCTACAGAGCTTGGTAAACACATACAACCACTTTCATGTCATTTTTCAACGTTAGAAAATATTTTTGGAGTTTTGGTTTATTTTCTAAATATATATAACTCAATAATTTATACTATGAGCTTAAAAAATTGTTTTTTTGTTTCATGAAAAAATAGTGTCAATAAATTTTTGATATCATTATGTACTATTTCTTCATGTTTTTTGGAAACTAATTTTCATTTTCAACCTATAGATAAATTGAATTTATACATATCTCAAGTACATATACGATTATTTTATTTATAATTTCTGGTATATGCTTAATTACATTGCAAATTAGCAAGTATTAATTTAAAACCATGTTTACCCCCCACTCTAAGAATGTAGTTTGGTATTTCATAAATATCATAAAATAAATAGCGCTCAAATAAGACCAAGACATTAAGACCGCCAGGAAAAAAGTTTTAACTAGAATTAGATCCACAAAATGACAAAGCATTCAGTCTAGATGTATTCCTGGAAACAAACCATTGCATGCTACAAGCTTTACTACAAAATTTATTTGTACTGGCATTCACATTGTCCATACCAGTTACTAACCCATTTCATATTCAGTAAAAAAGAAAAACATTTTGTAACGAATCGTTTATAGGTGAAAATAAAAACATCATCGCCTTACCGGTATTCCCACCGCCCAAGACTTGGCTGCTGCAACGATAGCTTTAGATGTACCATTTAACCCTTTCCCATCATCACCATAAGCTCCAAGGAAATAAGCACTCAAGAACCATCCTGTTCAAAAATACCACACCAATGCACATCAAAATAAATGACTACAAAAATACGAACAAGCTTGTCTGACAACACCCACAATCAAAGCAAGAGGTATTTGGTTCAAAGCAAGAGCTATTTGGTTCAAATCTCCCCAATTGTAGTGGCATAGGGATTCTCAACCAAAATTGAATGCTTCATTGTCGTAGACACATTATGCTGGCTGATATTTGTGGTGCATTCTAGTTTCCAAATTTAATCAATTTCATTCTGTTCTTAAATATCCCCAGTTGCAATGGGTCAAAATACAATGCTTCCAATAGAATTTCTTCAATCTATTTTCGTGGTTTGCGAAGTTGCTATTTATGTTTGGATATGTGTTGTTAGGATTCAACAATTTAAAAGGCCGATTACTAGCCGCTTAAATGCTTTCGGCTAACAAAGCACCGAAAAGAACTAAAATGCACAGCCTACCAGATATCCAGCATTCCATTGCCAAACCTAAAACAAAGGCTCAGTTCTTTCATTTTTCTCCTCATCAACATATTTTCTGATTTTTTAGGGGTTCCTATATTGTTTGTGTATTTGTAATTCCGCAAATCCGATTATGCAGCGTATACCACGTTCATGAGTCAAGTGTCGGTAGACGAGCAAATTTGTGTTTTACAGCGTTGGGATGCAAATATTTCATCCCATATTGGATGTTTTCCCACGGTAGGGGAGCTGTAATTATTTTCAGTATGATTGGTGCCCTAAGACTGATTATCGTCTTGAATGCTAAGCTTCAAACCAACGCAAACAAACAATCATACATACAAACAAAAATGATCCCACAAAACAAAAAACTTTCATGGGAAAATCCTTAGATGTAGAACAAACCAGCAATAAAAGGGTCAGCGATCCGAAGCGTCTCGAAGTCAACAACAGAGAATCCATGGCTAAACCTCCCAATCGCCGAAAACAGAACAAGGCACAACACATCTCCTCCTGCTAAGAGCCCCACCTGCCTATAAAAAACAAACCAAAACCCTACGTTTAAGACAATTTGGGGCCCCAAAAAAAGCTATCAAAATTGGGGTTTTGAGAGGGAATTACGCCCAAGAGACCAGCTTGGATGGAGCCGCATCAGGCTTCTCGAATTGGATGACTCCTTCGATCGGGACCCCGTCGTCTCCGAAAAACACCGTGCCGCCCTCCGCCTCTTTGAACGTCGGAGGGGAGAGGGGGCGGGCGGCGGAGGGACCGGCCTCGCCGCCGTCGGCCACGGCGAGGGTCGTGAGGGGTTTGCTAGGGTTAGGATTGGGGAATTTGGAGCGGGATTTGGAGAAGAGAGGGGAATTAGGGTTTGGATTGGAGAAGGGGAGGATTGATTTGGAGGAGAGAGCTCCCCCATTGGGCGCTTGCGTTAACAGCAGCATTGCTTCAGCTTTGAATTATTTTTTTGTGGACAATGGCTCCTTATCTACTATTTTTTATTTGTTTTCAATTAAATATTTTGTGCTTGATTATAATAGGGGCTCTTCGTGTTTTTCCACGTTCTTTTTTCGATTTTTTCGATGATTGATCCTGCCCAAATCAGAAATGAAAATCATTATCCGTATTTAGTAAGAGTCGGATAAAATAAAAATACGGATATGTTAATATTAGATAAATTATACATGATAAAATCAAACATTGTTATTTTTTATATCGGATGCAGAGACAGAATGAATATAAATGTTACCATATTAGTAACTGATGGATGTTAGCGAATGTGCATTCCAATGTCATTGTGTTTTTCCTTTGGTTTAATTCCCACTATCTAAGATTGGATTACATTTAAGTGGATATAAATAGCGTTGTGTTTTTTCTTTTTTCTAAAAAAGTTTCTTCTGTATTTTTGTAACTAAATTAATTTAAACCCTTGTTTTAAATTAATTTTGAGGATTTTTATGAAATATTTAGTATAATTTTTGAAGCAAACGTTTGCTCCCTTTGGTCCCCATTATTCCCAAATTTTTCCTAACCATCACAGCGCCGGAAAGTGGTACAATGGGGAAAGGGATTGGTCCCTGGTATAAGTAGTGGGGGAGGGAGGGATCCAAAACCAGGGCCGGGGCATGCAATAGGATTGCAGTCTGTCAAGACCCGAAATAGCGCGTGACTGGCACTTGAATCATATGAAATCTATAGGACCCCATCTAATTCAAGTAAGCCAAAAATCCCAGAAATCTAAACCATTTTAAAGAAGAAGTGAAAAAAAACTTATCTTTAAAGCAAGTGGTTTTAATAACATAAACCGAAGTAGTGCGTTTTAAAATCTCAAGTTTTTTCTGAAAATTTTGGCAGAGTTTCCTTTGTAAATACTGGCCCACAAAGGATACAACATGCATAATATGAATAAAAGCATCTCCAAGCGGGAGCTGGCTCTTCGTCAATTGACGGTCACAACCACGCAAGCAATATAATATGCAACGCCAAGGACGAGAATCAAAACTCAAAAGGAAACTCAAATCACCAAGAAAAACCCATAATAATACAATGCGCGACACTAAGATCGAAATAATAACCACTGGTTTTCTAAGTCTGAAATAATATACAAGTCTGGTTGATGGAGTTTACTAGATACAATTGAATAAAAATAAAGTACAACGGTGGTCACGATACCAGTGAACCCACCTACCCAGGCAATCACCCGGAATGAAAGCGGTGTGCCAGCAAAGCCGCAACGAAATCTGTACGGCAAAACCTGCAAGAAACTGTGGCACGGCGGGAGTGAGTTGCCAACTCGTGAGTAGAAAACTTCACAGAGCAGAAATCGTATATATGACTCAATCCTAGGTCAATACGATTAATAGTATATAACCTCAAAATGATAAAGTCTAAAACATGAAAAGGTGGTAAGGGTAAACATCTATATATAAGTGTAATCCCATTTGCTCGTGTCAGTGCCTTAGGTAGCAATATATCATAAATATGAGGTATGAATGCAATATAATGAAAACTGAATACATTTTGAATGAAAAAACCGTTTTCTTAATTTAGTGAGATTTCTGTATATTTAAATCGAAGTATCATCAATGAAGTCAACATAAAATCAGTGCCAAGTATCGACACAAAATATAAATCTCAATATCTCAATATCTCAGGCTCCGGTTATCCGGACTGACCTATATCATCAAATATCAATATCTAGAGCTCCGGCTATCCGGACTGGCCCATATCATCAAATCTCAAAATCTCAGGCTCCGGCTATCCAGACTGGCCTGTACTCCGATCGGTATCCTCTGGATATCCGTCGAGTCACAAATAAAATCACCGATCAGTAGTGCTCCCCTGTCACAGGCTCAACGCCATCATCTGCGACCTTCTCGTCCCGGGGTACCGCACCGGGTCCACCATGTACCCACAGACGGTTTCTCCTCCTCCTCGAATCGGGTGTATGATATCGCTCAAGAGCCGAGAAAACTCATGGTGGACATATCTCATATCATATCATGAGAAAACCGCATTTTCTATCTTTTAAAAAGATGATAAGTTTATAAATCTTTGCGGTTTCTCTAAATCCAGAAATCTCATGGAAATCCGAAATTATAAATCACGATGTAAATAAATAATGAATACTGAGCTCCGGTAATCCGGACTGGCTCTTATAATAATGCATGACAATTGAATATATAAATATGCATGAAATAACGAGCAATGAATGCAATAATGAACTAGCATATGAAACAATAACATATTGAACTATCAGTTAGCAAACGATAACAATAGAGTAATATTCTCTAAAGTGTATGTGACATAGCAATTACCGATAAAGATGTGTGTGAGCCGGCAAGCAAGTGTACGTGGAGCATACGCATCATCGGTAATGGTGCTGGTGTCCTAACAACAGATTTCATCATTACTCACGAAAATACATGTAGCCATGCAATGCAATGCGAACAGCAGAATAAATAGCAAATGAATAGTAAAAGCAGCAATAATATGCGGAATATGAATAATAACGCAACAATAATGAATCTACATTACTATATATGTGTCATACCGTTTTGCCATTCGAAATAATACGAATCGTGGTGTTTTGAAAATAGGGCTACGGTGTTTTTAAGAAAAGGTACGTCTTTTGAAATATCCGTAGAATCCCTTGCCCAGTCTTTAAAATATTCACGATTCGTTAGTTTTGAAATAAGTATGACTCAAGTCTAGTCTAACACCTACAAGTAAACTACAGGACTAAACTAACAGGCTAATCGAAAAGGTAAGAAAATCCACCTAAATCTGAGTCGATCTATATATATATATAATAGTCGGTGATCTCGCCTCAATAGTATCGCGTACGATATAATATATATATATATATATATATATATATATATCACATGACATTCTCGAGTTAAGAGTGCAGATCTATCATCAATATAGCTCGTACGGTAAATCCATCGTACGGCATCCCAAATCTGGGTAGGGGTCAATATCACATTTATCTCATTATCCAACTGGTATCCTTATTCTTATATATCATGAGCTGGGGTACTAATCTACATCTAGTACATACTGATACCATCAATAATATATCTGCGTGTGTCTGAAAACACATCGTCTAAAGATCCGCTATACTAATCATGTCGCATCTCATAATACGAACCAAAACATATCACCGATCTCATGGCATCAAGCCCAATCTCATCGACTCGTCTCCGAATACCATATACCATCCTCATAAACCATGTATATGTATACGTATATATATACATAGTCCCATACTCATGTATACACACACACACACATCCCCATATACACTCAAATAATAAAATGCATGCGAGTGTGTGTGTGTGAGTGTATGTAAACCTTATTCTAGGGTTCGCGACTAATAAAATAACTAAGTTATTTCTAATACACTAAAACTAACGCGTGAACATCTAAATATCATACTTACTAATCATCCAAGATTCACGACACATAATCATATAATATAGCATATATATCGTATATTACACTACGAACTGCGGGGGTGCTATACGCCATCCATCCGACTTCCCCCGTAGATATATATCTACTCAACTTGATCCTCGCTTGCTGGAGTCGATGACGCTACGCTCTTCTCGTCGTCTCGAAATCCACGTGGGGGTACCTACATATCATACATAGTATCGTAAACTGAAATCGCGAACGAAAACCAAAATGATACACGAAACGTACATAGGTTAAAACCTATGGTCTAAGCATGCATGAATAACCAAACAACTCTCGACGATCGACGTATAGACGTGAATCGACCGAGATAAAACACAAATACCAAATTCCAATTCATTAAAAACCGCAAAACAATTTCATAAACTATGTAAAACACTTCCAGATTTTCCTCAGGTGACAATTAGACAATTCTGCATATGTAAAGGGTCTATTTTACAGATACTGGAGCCCTGGACCCAACATGAACCATTTTTCCCCTACCCTGGCCGCAAATTGGGTCCAAAATGAATTAATCTGCAGCCTGGACAATGAGTTGGGGTCTCGGGTCTTGGGGTTTGCATCTAGGTTGCCTGCTTGTATCTCTGTGTTTGCTAAATAATTTTCAGAGGCTCCGGGTGTGTGCAGATATCAAAACAATCTCACAATTCTCACAAATTCTCGATATCGGGGTTTCAAAGTTTGGGTTTGGGGTTCTATTCTCTGGTTTTAATCCAAAATACAACAACTACAGGGGTTGTGTGGTCTCTACTAATCTCAATTATACTTTTGGATTCAAAGCAAACCCTAATACTCAACTTGAATTTTCTAAGTTCACTAAACCGAACTAAAACATTTCTAAACATGCATGGTTACTAAAGTGAATGAAAAACTATTCTAATGGTGATGAATTTATCTCATTTGGTAACTCAAGAAAATTCTTGAGTTGTCCCAAATGTCCAAAATCCATGCTTTCTTGGTCCAAAGTGTTTGTAGGGAGCTTGCGCACATTTTTAATGAAGTAGGGACGATGTTTTGTTGGGTTTTTGATGATGTCGTGAGAGGTTAGAGGATGAGGGAGAATGAGGGCAGCTATGGAAGAAAGAAGAGGGAAATGATCAAGGAAAGATGAAGAGGGAACAATGAACCATGGTCTAAGTTGACCCCTCACCCTCTCTCTCTCATGCCCATACCCAATAGTTTATTCCATTTTCTTTTCTTTTCTTTTCTTTATCTTTTCTTTTCTTCTCTCATCTAAAATCTACCATGCTTGAAAAACAAAAATGAAGAAGCCAAAGTAGAAAAATGCAACAAGTGCTAAAAATGTGACACGGTGAATGTCATGTGCACAAATTGAGCTTAATGCGCGAATAGTGATATTTAATCGCGAGTAGCATAAAAATGGAATATAATTAGTTATAAAATTCCATAATTTATCTAAATCACATAAAACACCCTCTTTTCAGTAATTCCTATAATTTTCCAAATATTTCTCAATTTATCTGTATTTAATTATACCGTATCATTAAAATATTTGTAATATTTATTATTTAATTATAAAAATTCCCAAAAGTAATATTTTATTTTTCTGAAATGTTACACAGTCGACCCGACCCTATTTTTCTATATTATCCATAGTTTTCAGATAATACGTTTTGTTTCCATCAAAAAATGTTTTTATGGATGAGCTATACATGTTTTTTTTTTGGGTGTTGGATTAAGCATGATTAGGATCCTTATATCAACTACCAAAAATAGTTCTCTTATGTGGTTCATCAACAGTAGAAAAATGTAGCTAAGCAATCCTCTACACAACACACCCAGCAGCCGTGGGCCCTACACCTTCGCTGCTATAGTGAATTGCGTGGCTGCACTTTCCCTTTTCAATAATCACTGATTAGATTCAGGTTGTGTATCACTACTGTGTGGTGTAAAGTGGATCGCACAACACTTGGAGGCCAAGATTATTTTGCATATGAATGTACACGGGCTTTTGATATAAATGAGTTTAATTAATAAGACTTAAGACTTGTTGAGATTTGACCCATCTTATATCTTATACCCATGTGTCTCTCATAGTTTTTCCAATATAGGACTATATCATCCACATATCTATCACAATGGAAAAGAGACAAGCGGTGGTCGTCGTTCTCTAGGGCTCTGTCTCATTCAGAAAGACAAGAAAGAAGAAATCTGATTGATAATCTTGTTTGCGAGTAGAACGCCATGCTTCGTGATCAGGAAACTTTTGTATTAGAAATATATAATTTATTTGTTTTCTTGTGAATCGTTTAAAGACATCGTTTAGACTTGTGGTAAGCACAACTGCCGATATTGTTTGGCTTAATCAAATTTTGTGTTGCTAGATTCTGTTCCAAATGTTTGGCAACCTACGATCATCACCTATCTCGAAATTGAGTACTGCCGCCTTCTTAAAGCCTTACTTAGCATGTTGTAATGCCCAAGAGATCTTGAAGATTTGCTTATCCAAGATTGCGGAGAGCCTCGATCTTTGCCAATGGGGTATGACAGGGCTCAAAAGCCTAAGATATCTTGAAATTTCAGAATGCCCCAAGATTTTTCCATTCATTCCAAGAGACGAACAGATCGACATCCACAACTAATGCCCCTTGTACAAATGATTGCTCCAGAATGTTTTATTTTTCTCAGGTTTTTTAATATCTCATACGCTATAGTCCATGACAATCCAAATTTTTTGTTTTCTCAAGTTTTTAAAATATTGCGCATATTATGTATAACTAAATAAAATCGCATATGTTTCTGTTTTCTCAAGTTTAGATAGTATTCTTGAGTTTTTCGATATTGCCGGAAGCTAGCTTATGAAAATCATGGATTTTCAGTTTTCCTGTTTTTTTATAAATATTTCATATGCTATAGCTCAAGAAAATTGCGAATTTTTCCACAATATATGCTATAGCCTATGAAAATCTCGTAATAATTCACATGCTATATAAACCCACGAAAATCTCGTAATCTTCTGTTTCCTTGAATTTTTCAATATTTCGCTTCCTAGACTATGAAAATTGCGATTTTTCAGTTTTTTTATTTTAAGTTTTTCAATCTACGGAAATCGTGGATTTTCAGTTTGTACGAGTTTTTCAATATTTCGCATACTAAGTCACAAAAAGCGCTTAATTTTATAGTTTCTCAAGTTTTTCAATATTTCGCATACTACTCTACTATAATTGTGGATTTTCAGTTTTATCGATTTTTTAATATTTTGTATGCTATAGACAATGAAAATCGAGTATGTTTATATTATTTTCAAGTTCAAACTTTAAAATATGAAAATTGTGAATTTTCAGTTTTGAATTTTTCAATATATTGCAGACTGGCTTACGAAAATCGTGGATTTTCAGTTTTCCCAAGTTTTTCAATATTTTATATGCAAATTGCGAATTTTCACTTTTCTCAAGGTTTTAAATATATGAAATTTCAGAATGCCCCAATATTTTTCCATTCATTCCGTGATGAAGTTCCTGATACACTTCGGATCAGCATCAACAAGTGTAAGTTTGCTATGCTCTCTATAATAGAGTTTATAATATGGCGAAAGCCATAATTTTAAAAATCTAGAGAGCAACTACAAGCAAATATAGGATCATGAACAACAACTACAACATGCAACAAAATCAGTGAGCTAATTCTACAATTTTAAAGAGACTTCAACCTTTGTAGTATTTTCAAGTGCTCTACATTTGTGTTGGACTCCTTGTTGTTGGGGTCAAAAATTACATCCAATTGCCAAAATCAGAAATCAAATTCAAATTCAAAATCAAAATCAAAATCAAAATCAAAAGGCCAAGTGGGCCCAAGCCCAAGCCGAGCCAAGCGAGCCCGAGCCCAAGCCTAAGCCCAAGCATAAAGAGGGACTGACTAAAAGAGAAGAAGAAAAGGAAAAAATTAAAAATGTAATTTTTATTTTTTTGAATTAAATAAGCAAAAACCAATTCTGTACAAACCATGGGGCTAAATGTAAAAGACGTAAGCCTATAAAAGGCCCCCATGATGATTTGAGAACTAATATGAATCTCAATTTTGATTCCCCAAAAAACAAAATCTTGAGTCTTAAGCCACTCTTTATTGCGTAAGTCTTTTTCTCTTTCCTCTTTTTTTTTTTTAAAGTGCGCACTTCAGGAAGTCTCAGAAAAGAGAAAAAGACCCCCTTTTGATATTCAAAAGTCCAAATTTTGGTGTTTTTAGATTGCTGCTTCATTGGGTTTCGACCCTACCTGCACCGTGCTAGGTGCCCATTTGGATAAGTGTGCACCGGCCTGGGTGCACATCGAGCCAAGCGCGTACTGGCCTGGGTGCACATTGCTGGGTGTGCACTTCCCTAAGTGCGCACCTTACTGGACCTTTTGGTCCATTCGGGAACTTTTGGCCCCCTTTACTCCCTCACGCCTTACCAAGTGCACACCTTGCTAGGCGTGCGTCTCGGTAGGTGCGTACTTGTCATGTGCGCCCCTTTGCAAGGTGCGCACCTTATAGGTATGCGTTTTGGCAGGTGCGCACTTGTCATGTGAGCACCTTACTACATATGCACTTGACATGTATACACTCATCACTTTTCACGTTAGAAAAAAATTCTAACAGGGCGCTGTCCCGCACCCCGCAAGGGGCTGTTAGCCCTCTTGACCCTCAGCCCACTATCCGGATAGCGGGACCCCCGTAAAAACTCTGCGAAGCCCCCGATATAACCGAAGCACCCTCAAACTTGTTCCCAAACACAACACGCACATATTGCATATTGAGTTCGCATGATCCGTTTGACTTTTTAATCGGAGGTTCTCTCACTCCAAAAACGAGGAGTAATTAACGGCAGCTTAGTCCGCAGCTGCCGAAGATTCGGATCCCCACAATCATTAAACCCCAGCCTACCCCAGGCATGGGAAATATGTAATATGCCTGATAAGCGACGTGCATTCCTATCTTAATAGGGTGACGAAAAATACTCTACAGATTCTGGCACGCCTGGTGGAACCTTTCTTTCCTCCCATATCTCGAGTCAAGCGTTCATGCGAACTCATTTAACATATATACCGATATTTGCACTGAAATAATGCTTTTTCATGTAGCAATCAATTTTCAACAACTAACAACGATGTCTTCCAAGATGAATTCATCTTCCGATGCAACCCCGATCCCGTACATGGTCAAGATCAATGCTCGCGTGGTTCTCCCCGCAAGCCTCAATCGGAAGTGGGAGGAACCGCCCCGCAAATTTGGTTCCGTCGCCATCTACCCTATCGGAAATGCTCATCTGGCAGAAATCCTAGCAAACCAGGTGGACAAGCCGGTCTTAAGGGGAAAGAGGCCGAACGTTGCGATCTTTAAGGCACCACAATCCAAACGTAAGACGATGTCCGAATGATTCTTTAGTGCTCCAGCTTGGGGCAAGACTGCAGGAACAAAGGATATCATCAAACGTCGCGGACAAGCTCATGCGACGCCTCCGACAAATACACAATCAGGCGTATCTCTAAAGCTCTCCATCACCCTACCTACGGCGGCTTCCTGAAGAGCTGAAACCTGCAAAGTGCTCAAAACAGAAAAGTTAAGACAGAAATGGCTCAGATATAGAGCCAACAAGAGGGCCAAGGCTCCACCCAAGTTGAATTTTGTGAGGTTCCGAGAACATGATTGCCCTACGACCATAGTCATGTCAGCCGTGAAAACCCGCAATTCGTTCGAGCCCTTAAAGTGGGTCCAGAAGAATGTGGTGTCTACTAAAATTAAGAAGGCCGCATTTCAAATTATGCTATGAAAGGAGGTGTCAAAGCCCCAGAACAAAAGGCGTGACACTCTCCCTTCAGAAATCTACCAAGCACCTCGCGCCGTGCGAAAGCAAAGGGGCAAAACCAGAAAAGAAACATCAGCATCGCCCAATGACCCGGTTGGGCCAGGTGTCTTCAATCGATTGTCCGTTTTCAAGACAGAAGGGCCACAACAACGGTCTGCGAAATCAGCTGCCAATGATGAGAAGACGGCCGGATATGTTATTAACAAGGTCTATATGGCGGGCACGCGTCCCAGCGACAACTTGCGCAGCAAAAGTAAAGATGGGGCTGCCACATCCCAAGCCCAGTCTGGCTTGAATGTGGTTGCCACTTCCTAAGATCAGCCGCCTTCGCATGACGATGAAAGCCCTCTTGATGAGACCAATAGGTAGAAAGGCCTCTCGGTCCATATGGAGTCAAGCTCGGACAGTGAGAAAGAGCCAACTTTCCGCCCCAGGACTGCAGAGCAAGAGCTGCTTTAAGAGCTCTGAAAATAGCTCAGAAGCTAAGATAAAGAGATGGCCAAGCTTTACTTCAAAATCGATGACTCGATGAATGTCGTGATGCAGATCACGGTTCAAATTGCCCGGATGTCCTCCAATCAAGCGCAAGTTTCCACTCATGAGCCGGGTGATAATGACCCGAAGCAACCAATGCTTGTCCCTTTAGGTCCGAGTATAGGTGAGCCACGCGAAAGCCGGCCACATTCTACTTCGGGGGATGCCTTGGCCTCAGATGACACCATTTGGTTAACACAAGATCGAATAATGGACTTGGTCACCAGCAAAGTTAAAACATTGGTGGCCAAAGCCAATGCGCAAAAGGATATTGGCAGTAGTGGACGGACATATCCCACACAGTACGACCTGATCGAGTTCCCTAGTGGTTATGTCATCCATAAGTTTGGAAGATTCGACGGGACGAGAAATGCGAATCAACATATTGCTCATTTTAAAGCGCTGTGCGGAAATACAGGGAGCAATGATGCGCTCCTCCTCCGTTTGTCAACAATCTGATCGGTGTCGCTTTCGACTGGTACGCGTGTATACCAGACGAGTTCGTCACTAATTTTGCCTAAATGGAGTCTCTGTTTCGGCAAAGATTCATGAGTGTCAGTGATAAAATCTCCATTGCTGATCTTGTGAAGACCAAGCCGGGGAAGAATGAAAGCAACACGGATTTTATCGCCCGATGATGCAATCTCACGGACAAGTGCGAACTGCCGCTGGAACAGGACTGTTGGGGTAAAAATTACACCCCGATTGACCAAGTCAAAGTCAAAGTCAACCCCAAATCAAGTGGGACCAAGCCCCGGTCTAGTGGGCCCGTGCCCAAGTTGGACCCGAACATGCAGAGGCCGGCCTCCCCCATGCCAAGAAGAAAATTATGTAATAAATAAATTTGATGTAATTTTCATGCATGAATGTAAAATAAATGGGCAAAAACCCAAATTTTTGTGAAGACCTTGGCTCATGTGTAAAAAGAAGTAAGCACATGAGACATGGGATGGGCAAAATACCATTTTGTAAAACCCAAAGGGCTATGTGTAAACTTGTAAGCCTATATAAGGAAATATGATGATGAAATAAAGGACAATAATTTATTTCCCTCAAAAGCTAGGGTTTCTGTGTCTCCTTCTCCTTCCTCAAGGTTCTAAACCTTTTTCCCTTTTTTTTGAATTAAATCAAGAGTTTAACTCTCCTTTTTCCAAAAACAAACAGTTTTTCATCATAAAACCCTTGAAGGCGAGCTCAGATCTTCCATCAAATCCCCAAAAGGGGAGATTTGTAAGTCTCACCCCCTTTTCTCTAAGATCCAGCCAACAGAGAGGAGGAAGAAGGAGACCCATATCCAAAAACCCCACTTCGGGAAGATCCAAGGCTCAAAAGAAGATTCAGGGCTAAAGGGGAGAAGAAAGGGGTCCCTTTTATCATCTCCAAAGATTTCTAGGAGTTTAACTCCATTCAAAATCTGTGGAGTTTAACTCCACAAATAAAATCCTTTTAGGAGTTTAACTCCATTCAAAATCTTTTGGAGTTTAACTCCATAAATAAAAATCTTTTTTAAGAGTTTAACTCCACTCAAAATCTTTCAGAGTTTAACTCCATAGATAAAAAAATCATTTTTGGGAGCTGAACTCCTAAATTCCGGGGGTAAGCCCCTTCTTTTTGCAGGCGTCCAGCGCCCACGTGCCGGGCACATGAGGCGTCGGCGCCCACACGTCCTTCGGACGTTACTCACCACCTTTTTTTTTCTTTCTTCTTCTTTCTTTTCTTCTTTCTTTTTTTCATATACTCCACATTCAAAACACGTTCCCCGCTAGAACGACATGCTGAGATGGGTTGGTATTAATGCTTCTTTTAGACACTCCTTTTCAGAAGGGGTGAATGAGCTTGCCGTGGCAGAACTTCCCTCTTCATTCATAAAAAGTGTCAGGGGTGCAGGGGCATCGGTAGTTAGGAAGCTCAATGAAAAAAGACTAGCTAGCGTGAGTGGGAGGAGTCTACGACAACCAAAACTTATTCAATGAAATTGCCAATTGCACCCAAGTTACGGTAGCTCCGGATGAAGGGAGCCGACAGCTGGGCTGGATGATGGGCGAGAGAGGGAAAAAAACCTTCGGGATGGATCGGGAAAAGTGACCTCCGGCTCAGCCCCTACGACTTCTTTCCTTTAAATTCTAACGGGGCGCTGCCCCGCACCCCGTAAGGGGGCTATTGCCCCCTTGACCCCCAGCCCGCTATCCGGGCGGCAGAACCCCCGTAAACTCTGTGAGGCCCCCAATATACCCAAAAGCCCTCAAGACACACATTGCACATCGAGTTTGCATAACTAGTTTGACCCGTCGATCGGAGGTTCCTTCGCTTCAAGGCGAGGGGTAATTAACGACAGCTTAGTCCGCGGCGACCGGAGATTCAGATCCTCACAATCAATAAACCCCAGCCTACTCTATGCAGGAGGAATCTGTATACACCTGACAAACAACGCGTATTTCCCATTTCAATGGGGTGACGAAAAACACCCTACAGATTCTGGCACACCCGGTGGGACCTATCTTTCCTCCCATATTTCGGGTTAAACATTCATGCGAACTCAATTAACATATACATTGATTGCCTATACTGAAATTATGTTTCTTTGTGCAGGTTAACAGTTTTCAGTTGCAATCTTCGGACGCAGCAAAAAATGTCTCCAAGGACAAGCTCGGCTTTCAATACGGCTCCCATCTCCTACACGATGAAGATGGACGCCAGGACGGTCCTCCCAGACAGTCTTGGGCGATAGTGGGAGGAGTCACTACTACCATTTGGCTCCATTCTGTTCGTGCCAGCTAATGCCATCCCAGCTCCTCAAGCTCCGGTAATAGACATGCCGGCCTTGAAAGGCAGGAGGCCAAATGTGGGGATTTCGAGGGCACTACCACCCAAACGCAAGTCGCTGTTTGAATGACTTTCATTTGACCCAGCTGGGGGCAAGGCCATCTGAAAGTATTTCTTAGCACCACCACTAGGTTTATACAAGCATCAAGATTGCAATTTTAAAAAAGTTAAAGTGCTAAGCTACACTAACCTAGAATCTAACTAGCGTATTAGGGTTTTCTAAGCATGAAAGCAAGTTCTATACTAAGTGAAGAGGGTTATAACCTTTGTAGACCAAGTCCTTCACTTCTAAAGCTGCAACTAGTAGTCCCTAGAACTCCTCTTGGCTTCACTGGAAGAAAGGATCGAGCTTCCTTTGTGATCTTTGAGTCCGAAGATTATCCACCTTAAAGTCTCTCTAGGTCAAGCCATCTCTTCACTAATCAAGTATTAATGAAGGAAACAACCTAATCTAAAGGGCTAGTTTAAAGTAGGTTGATGAAATAGAAGTTTTGGCTCACTTAGAAATCTCTTTCTCTTTTTATTTCCAACTCAAGAAAAACCCTAGTGAGCTCTTGAGAGGAAGAAGAAGAACTTGGGTGAATGAAAAATATCTAATTGATCAAGTGAGAGAGTGAGGCATGAGATAAAATATAAGGTTGTGATGAAATAAAATATCTAAGTACAAGACAAAAATAAGGATGAGTCATGGTTTCTACATGCTTCTACAAGCATCCAAGCCATGCTCATTTTCCACTCATTTTTATTTTCCTTAAAATATTAAATCATCACAAATATCTTTAAGTCATGTGTGAGTCTCATACACCCATATTCAATGTATCATCAACCATGATACAATTCATTATATATATATATATTATATACATATATAATTATATATAAAGAGAAGAGAAGAAAATAATTAGTGAGCATTAATATTAGTTAATATATAAATATATCAAATATAAATATATATCATTAAAATCAACACTTGATTCAATAATCCGGTTATATCATATATAACCGACTAATTTCATTTATATGTATATCATTTTATCAAATCAATATTTGATTCAATAACCCGGTTATATCACATATAACCGACAATATTCAATATTCAATATTAAATCAGCACTTGATTCAATAATCTGGTCATATCATTTATAACCGGTCAATATCAAATATATATACATATAACAAATCATTAAATCAACACTTATTTCAATAATCCGGTTATATCACATATAACCTAACCGATATCAAATATCACGAGATTAGAATACGGTATCACATACTCGTATTTAATTAAGCTCCCGCACATATCGCCATATGTGCCCTACTTCGTTTCGCTTGAGCTAGAAAACCTCTGTGTGGGACTCTAAAGACTCGTCAATACACCAGCAGTAGGTAATGATCATATTAGTTACCCACAAGCCGTCAGCGGTACTAGCCGGACATAACGACCACCCAGATGTTGAACGAATAGAAAATCAACAAGCAAGCTTGTCCAAACTCACGTAAAGCCTATAAGCAACACTTACCATACAATCCGGTCTCTTCGTCTGATATGTCGCATATCGAGTCTAAGGGTGGAATCGTTAGACCCCAGTAAGTTGATAAGTCATGCCGATGTATGGCCTATAACCGATCGAGAAACTACTGATAACATTTACCAGTAAATCTCATCAGTCCTGGTCAGGGACTTAGTGTTATGGCCAATCGAGCATAGCGCAATATCAACTCCCTATACCGGGAGAGACGAAACCCTGTTCACCGCCGAAAGACACGACCGGGACGTTAGGACGTCTGGCCTGAATTTTGGGGGCAGATGCTATTTGGATTTATCCGTCCAACTCTCCGAAGATGCCAAGTTGATTTATGGAACCGTATATTGGAGGTTTGGACGGATACTGTAAGGCTACTTTAGCGCCCCGGACATCAATCCGTGGCCAAATGCGGAACAAAAACTTTTAAAACTTGGCGCTAACGGAACCCTAAACGACGGATCGTACCATTAACCCTATACTAGTTAAATGTAAAGAGGTTTAAGAGATTATACATATCGATCCGTGTCCTTCAGTATTCAATCTCTATCCTTAGCTTGTTGCGGCTGCCTCGACCAAGTTCGCTCTGCGGTCTTCCTTGTCGAAGAGGATCCACGTCGAGAATTCTTTATACGGGCTCCCGCTTCAAAACCGAAGCAACTCGGGCATCTAGTTTGCTAGCCTAGATACACAAGATGAAGTAGAGAGAGTGTGTGATCATTTTGTCTCAATACATCCATGGATTCTCAACTCATGAGAGGGTATGGATGGAGGTGAAGAAGAAGCCAAGTGAAGAAGAAGTGTGAGCTCAAGACCTTTTGCAAAAGAAAAACAAGTGAAAAAACTATCCGTTGTTTTTCTTGTGTGTTGAGTGTCGTGTGATTTTGGTGAGCAACTAAAGAAAATATCTAGCACAAAAAGATCTACCACTTGCATCACACAAGACCCAACACCATGAGTCACCAAGTGCGCACATGCCACATTCAATGCCTCATGCCAAGACTTGCACTCACACTTCACCTCAACACAATATTAAACATTTAAACAAAAAACCCTAAATGTTTAATACTTGAAAAAGAAATGACATCTTCAAAGTAAACTCGTAACGAATTACAAGAATACCCCTCGTCCGTATATACATACCTGCATTCGCATTCCGACTGAATACGAATACAATGAGGCGAAAATAATCCAATATTATAATACTAGGACCCGGCTTAAACCAAAGCCCACCATTATTATCCGTCCGATCATGATCTGTGAAAAAGTGTACGAATATGATCGAACCATGCCATAAAACCATACGGCCTCTACAACGTTTCGCCCGAACCAGGGAAACCCTCTGTGTGGGACTCTAAAGACTCATCAATACGCTGGCAGTGGGTTTAACCATAAGCACGTCAGTGGCACTAGCTGTACGTAACGGTTATCCAGGTATTGAGCGAAAGGGAGACCGATGAGCGAACTCATCCTGAAACCCTACTGAGCCGGACAGTGATAATATCCGTACAGTCCGGTCCTTTCATCTATGAGTATCGCATATCGGGTCTACGGTGGATAAAGTCAGACCCCTAATAACGCGATATTTGGTGTCGGTATGAAGCCCATCACCACCTGAGAAACTACTGATCCGAATCAGTAATTTTCGACTACCTTGGCCAAGGATTTCTGGTGATGGCCACCCATGCACACCGTGATATCAACCTCCAATACCGGGAGAGACGAATCCCCTGACGATCCGCTCACTGCCTCTATGTGGCTCGGGACTGTACCCAACTAAAACCTGTTTGCATGACTCCTTTGAGCCGTGGTAGGGTAGTAATCAAAGCACAGTGGGGACTCACACGAGACAAATGACGATCTCAGGTCGATAGACTAACCTGTACACATGTCACCAGGGAACTGCTATCTGACAATAGGTATAATACCAACTAGCATGTTCCCGGCGAGTCCGTCCGGTGTACTCATAACCCAATGAGCACCTGTATACATCTTTGGTGAACCAACTGACACCAATGACTTGTGAGACCGGCCATCGCCCCTCGTCGGGGTCTCGATCCGTATACACTAGTCTATTCATGGAGTATCGATGCCCAGTCTCGAAACTCCCACGACTAGGGACACTTTAAGGATGCGCTTATAGACCACCCAACTCTCATGTATATGATCGCCATCATACTGCTGGTAGTCAAGCAAGAATCCTATGAGCTCTATCAACATGTAATAGTGATCTATAATGTCACCTGAAATATGTACACGATGATAAAGATAAGCCAGATAGCATACTATCATCTCGAGTAAGACTGTTCTACCGGTATAGGTCCTCCCTCAATCATTGCAATCACGTGTCTGTGATCCAATAATTGACTTGAGGGCACTATAGCCAACAATCTCCCACTTGCACTTAAGGATAATTATTGCGATGTCGCATACTCGCAGCCCGTGTGATACCGAACACCCAGCTCCTATACTAATCAGTTTCACAAAGTTCGTTTGTGAAACTATTGCTTTCGAGAAATAGCCTCAGTTCCACTCTGATGTTTCTTTCTATGTCTATATTTTTCTCAAGTTCGCGGAGAAATCCATCTCCCGAAATGAGCAATGCCTGTCATAGAATATGCCTGGATATCTGATGGGACCCAGTTCATAAATGAACTCCAAATCCAGTAAATTTCTTAGACTGTATCGTCAACTGAATTTAATCAGTATCCTGCGCCATGCCTCCCTCAGTATCCGTTCGGATCACCTGTCCAAACTACCGCCCCTCGTTAATAGGGAAAACTATAACTCTGACAGTCACTCTGTCATCTAAGTCATCTTGGAAGCCTGGAATGATAACCATCTTCCGAAGGAGGCTGCCGTTACCAAATCCCTAGAACATCCACTTATGTTCATAAACTGCTTCCGAATGTTTCTCCAGGATTGGATTAATATATCAACTTATTGCATCTAGCGCAAAAACAACATCTGGTGTGGTACTTGACATCTCATGATTGACTCAATTGCCTAAGCAAGTGATATACCAATCATGCACATCCCTCACCCTTTTAGTCTGTAAGACACCTTTAGGAAGGGTGACTCCATCACCTGCAGGTACACTACCATACCAGGAGTCGTCTATTCTAATTAGAATACTGTCTAAATACCCAGATTGGGAAACTACCCAAATCTAGATCTAAAACCATAGATCTAGTAACCAGAATGCCTAATATAATATCTATATCCTGTATGGAGAACCATTGTGTGACAACCACAGTATAACCGATCGTAGAATAGGAATTTCACTTCCTACAAAGTGCATGTCATCCAAATACCAGGACAGGCCACCCTACTACCTTCTTAACAGATCCATCTCCTATTCTGATGAAGTCAAAGCCTATGACTTTCACATCAAAAATAGATGATCTATCTCCGCTATATCTGCTTTAGTCTATAAATAGACACAAGCTACTTGTCCACTATGCTTCCGCTGCTCCCACTGACTACAACAACCTTCTGGCAGAGTCATATACACGAGCACTTCTAAAACTAGTTTAGAACGACGCTATACTCATCCTTCTGCCGGGTCTCATAGTCTAGAACAGCAGTAATGGCATGTCTGGGTAAACAAGAAGCTCCCTGTCATCGTCTTTGAGGATACCGAAGTACCTCTCGGGCGTCTGAGGTTACCCACCATATCTGCGGAGTGGCTAATGGAATGTCAAATCCGATTGAATCTTTAGGTTTTATTAAATTTTCAATAATCGTTTGCGGTTCTGGAATCACTTCCATTTCTACCATACTCCCACTACTGTTTTCTGAAAAAATCCATTTTACTAAAACTGTGGCGAGTCAAGAAAAATATCACTATTGATCTTCCAGATGATAGAAAGTTACCCCTCGTCATAGCCCGGGATAACCTACAAACTGCCATTACTGAAACGTGCCTTGAGTTATCCAGAATCTGGTTTTAAGTATAAGCCGGACAACTCCATATACCTTAACATCGTTAAGATATGAACCATTCTATATACAATATAGAAACAGAGGTATTGATTTAATTAGAACCAGATTCAAATCATGCAGCTGTCTCCAGTGCATGTCAACTGAATGGAGAGAGGCCGATCAGCATTACTCAATTTAGGAGTGCATCCAGATATGAGTAACCTGAAAGAGAAGCAAGTTCTCAAAACCATTACTATCAACTAAATACCAAACACAAGTATCTACATATTCGATCACCTCGAAGAATCCTGATACTTTCGACACCTGGTTCTCTACTGTATTCTTGTACCTATAACTTCTCAAAACTTAGACCTTGCATTTCTACTAAATACTTGTCTAAAACTTGAGAAGTCACAAATAAACAGAATATAGTACGGGTACCTACCCCTATGTCCTAATGGACACCGGACAACATACAATACTTTGTATAAGTCCCCTGAGTTGAATAACTCAAACCTTGTGCGTCGTAGGTTGAAAACTGTACTATGGTTATGAAGAATTACACCGCTGTTTAATACTTCTTACCTAACCATCAACTGATATAGGTAAATGTCATGGACATAATTTCAAAAAGTTATATCTTACTTTATAAAATAAACGTACAGATACATCAGTTTGAAATTGGTGCATAACAATGGATATTCAAAACCAAAAAATTTGCCGTCAGGCAAAACCCCAGGTGATTTCCTCAAATATCACCAATTACTACGAATTTCGATATAATGAGGATATAATCACCTAATTCCCAATAACTCACTCCCACTCATTATCAGTAAAACTATACAGATGTGAGAATCAAACCTGGTAAATGCATACCCTGGAGCAAGGATCTCATCGGGAAATCAGTTTTCAATTAACAACACATAGTGAAACTGAAATATGAAAATGTTTCGAAGGGGTAACCGGGTATTCCTAGTAATGCTTCATCCATTATCCAGATTCATGACTGTAACTGTATATTTCCCTGCCATCTCTCCAAACCCCTTTATTTGTCTTTACTCATTACCTTCTGTACATCCCCTTTAGGCTAAATGGTTTTCTTCCTTCCCTACCGTTCGGGACCAGCCTATGGTTTGGAAGAAGACTATCCAATAAGCGTAATAGGTGTACTCTCCTAATCCTAGGAGCCCTCACAACCTGAGAGAAGGTAAAAATAAAAGACAACAGAATAATCCTTATTCAATTTCTCCTGAACCAGAATCCATCCTCGAACTGGAACAAATTCCTTCGAGTACGATGGATTATCCAATAACCGTGGATTTTCGTAGTGATATGGGTTATTCTGGAGAAATCCAAAGGTGAAGTAGGAGTGGCGATGAAATACGTGGTTTGGCCGTGAATGATAGCAGTTGCAATTTACTTTGCCCTCTTTCTAATCCCTTTATTTGTCTTTACTTATTATCTTCTGTATACTACATTAAGGCTAATTGCTTTTCTTCCTTCCCCACCTTTCGGCACCTGCCTAAGGTTTGGAAAAAGATTATCCAATAAGCGCAATAGGTGTACCCTCTCCTAATCCTACGAGCCTTCACAACCTAAGAGAAGGTAAAAGGAAAAGACAACTGAATAGTCCTATTCAATTTCCCCAGAACCGGAAACCATCCTCAAATCTGAAACAAGTTTCTTCGAGTTCATATGTAACTATACGATGGTCATATCCAATAAATATGTGGATCTTCGTAGTGATATGGAATGTTCCGGAGAAAATCAAAGGGTAAAAGTAGGAGTGGTAATGAAGTATGCAACTCTGACAATTCAAAAGTCAATGTTTTAAGATAGTTTGGTTAACTTGGTCACTGAGTTATAGTCTAGGGTCGGGTCATGGTCGCTGCCAAAAAGAGAGAGAGAGAGAAAAGAAACACTCAGCGTGTACTCTAACCTAGATCAGAATGGTCAATCACTTTATTTAATCAGGATGTCTCCTATTGTTTCCTCAAATTCTCCTCCAAACCTGAAAGAAGAATTAGTCGGGATCATCTAAAATCACCCGAGGAGTAAGCCAACTCATCAGTGGGTATCGAGATCCAACTATCATCGCATGATAACCTGATGGAATCCACTCACGTTATCACACTCCAGAAGGAATGCGCATGCCTGGCAAGTTTCCTGTATGTTTGAAACTCCCGATATGATTTTCACCCTATGCTCTTATGACCTTGACGAAGGCCCACATATCATAAGTCACATGTCAAGTTCTACCCGTCATTGTCCAGGTTAATTTGAACCCACCCGTACATACCCTTGACGAAGGCCAAAATAGTATTACAACTGTCCTAAACCAACGCATCTATCTATACAACAGAAAGGTAACAAGCAGCTACCATACACTATGCCTTGACGAAGGCCAACAAACATAATATGAATACTAAGTGCTACCCGTTTGAAATGACGGAGGGCTATGAATGGTTTTTGGCAAAAAACCTTTAACGTAATGAACTTGATATCGTTGAAGGAACCGGATAACTTTTTATAAATATATAGTGGCGAAAACCTTTGCTAAAGAGGTCACTCCCGGTGAAGGGATCTCGGCTCTTTCCTCGTAGAATGAGGTGCAGGATATTGCCACTGAATACCGCGATGCAAAGCAAAAAGTAATCGACTAAAGTGAAGTTATTACCCTGACGCAAACTTCTGCCCAAGGGGTCACTCCCGATGAAGGGATCTCGGCCCTTTCCTCGTCGAATGAGGTGCTGGATATTCATAACCGAATACCACTGTGCAAAACAAAAGAAAACGTCCTTGTAATAACAGCTTTTGAAAATTTGTTCCAACAACATCGAATAGGTCTATTTTCCTATCATTGATCTGAATCAATGCAGTCCCATCAATTAATCACACCACAAAAGAATGAAAATATGATGTACGTATATGCCATCCGCATTCACCACTCGGTCCCGTCATCACCCGTTAGGTTACTTAACTAACGATAGAGCGGGGACTGGACTAGCGCGGGTGAAATACATATACAACTTCTACTAGTATATATATATATAGCAATATATAATAATCGCTCCAGGTATGATAAATGCAACATCACAAACAAGCGATAAGCATCTCAGAACAATACAGATAATCCGGGAGCCCCGGGTTTCCTTTGAGCCGCAACTGAAACCCGACGTTCCCGGGGTCGTATGGATATCCTGTGCAATGAAAACCTAGACCCGTACGACTACGGCAAGTTACCCGCCAAAACCAGAAGCGAGGCAGCCCCCTTCATTAAGTGAATGGGCCACCCGACACTTCATGGAATCCGATAACTTGAGCACCCCACCTTGGGTCAACCGGTACCCCTACAAGTGCGGTGAATAGCTCGCCAATTCTAGAATGAAGTGTAGGGTTCCTAGGCACGCTAGTGAGGTCTCACAAGCCATCAACCATGGCAATTTCAAAAATTATGGTGCCTACAAACCCTAAACTACGGATCGATAACTAGATGTCTAGGAGAAAAGTAAACTAGTTAACACTTAACTATTGGGAATACGGAAATACAACCTTTGTAGATCCGGTCCTCCACCTCCACGGCTCCGCAACGAGGTCGTCTCCGCTGTCCAAATCAAATCCGGGCTTTAGGATCGGCTTCGTCGGAGAATGGGCAAGCTAGGTCGTCGATGTCCATGCCGAAGATGATCTACGTCGAAGCATCGCAAGATCAAGCTCTCACTTCACCAAGTCATGAAACTTGTGAAGAAAACACACTCTACTACCTGGCAAGAGGTAGAGGATGAAGAAATAGGAGGTGGGTTCACTTTAGATTTGGATTTTGCTCACTAGAACACAAGTTGCCATGAATGGCATCAAGGTTGCTCACTTGAAGAAGAAGAAGAAGATGAGCATAGAATTATGATAAGTATTCATTTAATCAAAAAGAAAATCCAATACTTATCATAACTAACTAGGGTTAGGTGTAGAGAATTAACCATGGTGATTAGAGTGGGTTAGGGTTAAGCAAAATGACAAGAATGGTGGCATAAAGTCAAATGTTCATGAAGCATCCACTAAGAAACAAAAATGGCCTCCATTCTTATCATAACTCATAACCATTTTCATTTAAATAAATAAATGAATAAATAAAATGATAAAGCAAACCCTAATCATCTCTT
Organism: Agapanthus africanus; assembly: GCA_030015575.1. Classification (NCBI taxonomy): domain Eukaryota; kingdom Viridiplantae; phylum Streptophyta; class Magnoliopsida; order Asparagales; family Amaryllidaceae; genus Agapanthus; species Agapanthus africanus. The sequence goes on from CM057350.1 coordinate 516,946,535, forward strand.
AACCATGGTTTAATTCTTCACACTTAACCTCAAGAGCAAGCATCATCAAACATGATACATAGATGTGTACTAAAGTATATCACATATACTTTGTGCACAAACCAAGTGAGAAAATCCGTTTAAAGTGAACCAATACTAGTTAGTGCAAAGTAATATATCAAATATATAATTATGCATTAAATCATTAAATCAACACTTGATTCAATGATCCGGTCATGCGCACATAACCGACTGGTATCTAATATATCGGCTTATCGAATCAACGCTTGAATCGATAACTAGTTTATATCGCATACAACCGTTCGATATATTTATCGCGAGAATAGAATACGGTATCACATACACGCATTATTCTCGGTCCCGCACATATCTCATATGCGCTCCTATTTCGTTTTGCTTGAGCCAGGAAACCTCTGTGTAGGACTCTAAAGACTCGTCAATACGCCGGCAGCGGATGATGATCATATCAAACACCCACAAGCCGCAAGCGGTCTGCTAAACGTAACGGCCACCCGGGTATTGAGCGATCTGAAGATCGACGAGCAAGCCCGCTCACACTCCAGTGAATCCGACCAGTAACACTACCGTACAGTCCGGTCTGATCGTCTGATATGTCGCATATCTCGCCTAGGGGTGGTATACGTCAGACCCCAATAGCTCAATAAGTCGTGTCGATATGAGGTCTATAACTCTTTGAGAAACTACTGGTAACACTTACCAGTAAATCTCAGCAACCCTGGCCAGGGATTTCCTGTTATAGCCAATCGAACACAGCGCAACATCAACTCCCTATACCGGGAGAGACGAATCCCCTCCTATCGCTCATTGCCTCCATGTGACTCGGGACTGTACCCAAAAACCACCGTTTTGCACGCCCTCTTGGACGTGGTAAGATGGAAATCAAAGCACAGTGGGAACCACACAAGACTCTATGACGATCTCGGGTCAACAGACTACTCTGTACCAGTGTCACCAGAGAACTGCCATCTGACGTGAGGTATAATACCATCTGGGAGTTCTCGGCGAGTCCGTCCAGTGTACCCAGTCTCTACTGAGCACCCGTATATCATCTCTGATGTCAAACACCGATGGATATGGGATCATCCATCGCCCATCTGTATGGGTCGAGAAGGTATACGCTAGTCTACTCTGGTATATCGATGCCCCGTCTCGATACACCCACGACTAGGGACTTTGAAGGATGTACATATGGACTACCATGTCCCCACTAGTATGATCCGCATCATAGTCCAGGTAGTCAAGTACAGATCCTAAGGGCTTTACCAACATGTAACAGAGAGACAATCAGCATACACGTTAAGGTAAAGGGTAACCAGATAGCATACTATCATGTCGAGCAAGAAAGTCCTCCCTATATATGTCCCAGCATCCACTACAATATACATCCTATGTACAGTAATGGCCTCTAGGGCATACATATAACTAACAATCTCCCACTTGCACTAGGGCCATCTGTAGCAGTGGTTGCAGTATCTCATACTCAACCATCCCATAAGAGTCTCTCTCTGGGAACAGGCCTTTGTGAGTGGATCCGCTGTGTTGTCCTCTGAGTCTACTCTCCTAACCTCGATCTCCCTGGAGATCAACCATCTCCATGATCAAGTGATACTGCCATAGAATATGTCTGGATCACTGATGGGACCGGCGTTCCTTGGCATAAGCCACAACTCCATTGTCTCACAATGGTAGGAACATAGTTCATCTCATGAACCTATATACACCCAAACAGCCTCTTTGGTAGCATCTTAAGTAGCGATGTATCCTGCCTTTATCATCTAGTATGTCACGGTATCTATCTTGGAACTCTTCCAACATACCGTCCCTTTACTGAGGGTAAAGACAATGCCTGTGACTGACACTCAGTCGTCATTATCAGCCTGGAACACTTCCAGTGATTCTTCCCAGGATCGGTTGATACCGTCTCACTACATCTAGTGAGAATTCTAACATCCATTTAGATCTATCTCATAGATCCAAAATCCAGGATTTAGTAGGCATCACTTTGATCCTAAGTGGAGAATCATTGTGATAAGCGGAGATTGATCGAGCATAGCACAGGAAACTCCTTCCCTATCAAGAGTATGTCATCCACGTACTCTACGAGGATCGTCACCATACTCCCTACTACCTTTTTGTTTATACAAGGTTCATCTACCATTTTGATGATGTCAAACTCTTTGACTAATTCATCAAAACAGATGTTCCAACTCCGCGATGCCTGCTTTATCCTATAAAGCATCTTGCACACGTTTCCGCTGCTCCCACTGTCTACGAAGCCCTCTGGCTGTGTACTTATAGACGCACTCTTCTAAAACTTCATTTAGAAAAGCAGTCATGACACCCAACCACCAGATATCGTAGTCATGGTATGTAGCCGTGGTAAGTAGGATCTGGATGGACTTAAGCTTAGATCCTTAGAAAAAGTTTCATCATGATCCACACCTGGTCAATGATGCAAACCTTTAACAAGTCTAGCTTTGAAAGTCTCAACTTTTCCATGTACACCAAGTAATCTTCTCAAGAAATACTTGCTCCTGATGGGGATTTAACCCTTCAGATCTAGCAGCTAAAGTCCATACTTTGCTGGTGTATAAGGATTCCATCTCAGATCACTAAGCATCCAGCCATTCTTACAGAGTCTTACTCTCGATGGCCAGCTCGAAACTAGTTGGGTCATCATCTCATGATGCAATCCTTGCTCCCACTGTCATAGAGAAACCGAAGTATCTCTCAGGTGGGTGAGGAACCCTACTAGATCGGCGGAGAGGCTGAGGTTCGTTGGTATCTACTGAATCCCTTGGTTCTATCAAATCATCTGCTGTAGTTCGTATAGCTGGAACTCTTCCAGTTCTACATAACAGACGTTGCCTCGAGCTCGTCCGGATTTTGCTTTTAAACATAGGCCGGACAACCCCAAATCTTAACTAACTTAAGACATGGGCTCTTCCCGTTCCATATCACATATGACACGGTAGGCAATTGATTTGATTGGAACCCTATTCAATAGGTATGCATCTTCTCAAGTGCATAACTCCCAAAAAGAAATAGGTAACTCAGTAGTACTCATCATAGAGCACACCTAATCATATAGGGTGTATCCGCTCCGCCCCGATATACCATCGTGCTATGGTGTATACGGAGGAGTAATGCTGAGAGAGAATCTCATTCTCCTTTAAAATAGTCCAGGATTTCCGTGCTCAAGTATTCTTCTCCTTGATCACATCAAAGGACATAATACTTATACCCTTATTTTGGTTCTCTACTTCTAACTTATATTCTGTGAATATCTCAAAAGGTTCGGACTTGTGTTTCAACAGGAACATAGGTCTGAAACTCGAAAGATCATCAGAGAACGTAATGAAGTATAAAGAACCATTCCTGGCATTTGTAGACAGGGGACCTTACATACATCAACATGTATCATCCCAAGAGTTCACTAACTCTTTCTCTGTTTCCAATAAACGGAGCTATGGTCATCTTATCTTTGTGACATGACTGGCGAGTTTCACAAGATGTAAATTCAAACTGATTTAAATATGCATCTATATGTAACTCTAGCCAGTCGGGTCGCATTGATATGACCTAGTCTACAATACCTCAAGAAGGATTCGTTCATTTCTGAACTCTTCCTCTTGTGTGTGTTCCGTATACTAAGAACTGTAGCTTGATTTAGAACATTAATGCTTTTAGATAACGTGCCTGAACCGATCAACTTTTGATATAGGAAATGTTCAAAACATTATCCAACTATACAAAATTCTATCATTTCTTTACCAATAAAGAGACTGATATGATTTTGTATATTAGGTTCGGTATCTAACAACATTCGTTCAGAATCAATGTATTGTAATACAGGGTGACAGTGACCGACAGACTTGGCTGCAACTCTTGCCCCGTTTTCTGCCTCATGAAACTTATCACCCGTTCTCAGTTCTCTACCTATCTGTAGCCCTATGTAACAGATTACATATCTGGGATCCTGATCTGGTATCACATACCCAGGACGTAAAGGATACTGAGAAACAGTTCTGTATAATGAACACACCCGAAGATGATGCATCAGCATGCACTCTCTTCGTTTGGGCGGCACGGGAAATCTGGTATTCCCCAATTTCCTGCTCTGTCTTATAACAATTATAAGTTGGAGCGGGACCAACGTTCCCCAGCTCAGTATAACAAGCGGGTTCGGTCAATATTCCGTATTATTATCTTGATTAAGGCGTGATATGGTCGCTACCTGGAGAGAGAGAGAAGAAAACACTCAGCGTGCGCTCTGTCAAGAATAGATTGGTTATTATTTTATCTAATCAGGATGGCTCCCACTGCTTTTTATCAAATCTTCCTTCAAACCCTAAAAGGAAAGACTAGCCGGGATTAATTACACACTACAAGTTCGCCAATCTTTCAGCCAGGCCAGTGTCGGTACTTTGAGGGAGGTCCCCCGTGCTTTCGCACGAACCTAATTAATGTAAACCTCGTTTTCGCAGAGGCGTAACCTCGTTGACACCTTTCTAGACACCTACTTGATCGGCTAGTTGTAATGTATAAAACTCTCCCAGGAGTAACTCTTACTCGCAGCGGGTATCGGGATCCAACTATCTCATAGAAGGTATGCAATCTCATTGCAAATTTCAACACTTGAAATTCCCGATAATATTTTGCCCCTAGCTCGCTATGACCTTGACGAATGCCAAACAACCCATAGTCCACTAGTCAAGTTCAACCCGTACATTACTTGATCGAATTAAACCCACCCGCACGACCCTTGACGAATGCCAAACAACGCCGTACGAATACCCTAATCCAATCTGCATCATATGCATAAGCAGATAAATACTAGTTAGCTACCGCACACTACGCCTTGACGAATGCCAAACTACCGCAGCACGAATACTAACTAGTACTTATCTGTAATGACGGAGGGCTACGACAGGTTTTTCTTAAAACCTATTGCGTAATGAACTTGATATCGTTGTAGGATCGAATGAATTTGAAATGGAGTGCTTTTGAGGCTTTTCTAGTTTTGCTAAAGGAGTCACTCCCGGTGAAGGGATCGTCGGTCCTTTCCTCGTCGAATGAGGTGCGGGATATATCATATATATCACTGTGCAAAGCAAAAACTCTTAAAAGCAATCAAAAGACAAACCGAGGGTTGTAGCATCTGCCAGTTATTGCTAAAGGAGTCACTCCCGGTGAAGGGATCTCGGTCCTTTCCTCATCGAATAAGGTGCAGGATATATCGTATATACCGCTATGCAAAGCAAGAACTGTAGCTACCTGTTTTATTTTGAAATTCGATTCTACAACATCTTAGGTTTCTTTTATTTCATTAATCACATTAATGAAGTCCCATCATTTAAGTACCTAAACATCACAGATAGATATGACGTACACTTATGCCATCCGCATTCGCCTCGATGTCCCCTCGTGCACCGTTAGGTTAGGTAACTAACGACAGAGCAGGGCAGGGCTAGCGCGGGTGTAAAACATAAGTAACGTCTATATAATATATCATATATACTATATACTATATCCATCACAGAAACATCACATGATCTCATCACAGATATCGCAGCAGAAGAAACATATGAAATATTGGATATACTAGGACATCCGTGTTTTCAATACGAGCCAGTATAAAACACGGATTCCACGGTCGTGATGAATAGCCAAACCCACACCCCTAGACCCCTACGAGAGCGGCAAGCAACCCTACCAATTCTAGAGTTAGGAGACCCGGACTCGACTCCTCGAGTTGGTCTCCCACTGGACTCCAGAACCCGGTTACTTGTGCCCTCCTCCTTGGGTCTATCCTAGTGCGGAAAAGTAAATAATATACAAACGGTGACAACTCCCGCAACCTGGAAGCGCCCCAATAAAAGAATATTACATACAAGTTTTTACATGAATGAAAATGAAAAACACTTATCTCACATAAAAACCCCCCGGCTATTCAAACACGACGATCCAATATAACATATCCAGCAACACATAACATCACATGTCATCAACGTAAGTAAATATGCGCATCCCAATTGTCGTTGACATATAGCAACGAAACCGGCGATATCACATATTACACTTACGGTCACAGAAAAGAAAGTGTAAAACTACAACAGTTGGAATCCGCAACCACCTCAGACATCGCATGCCTGACCAAATGAATTACTTAGACATCGCATGCCTAACAATTATAAACCCCGCATTTTAGTCTCATTATCGAAAACTCTTTTCAATATCAAGTCGGGCAATTCAACAAGATTCCCGACATCCTGATCGAATGCTCGTCGCAAACTTTAGTAGACGGCCGCACCCCCGTTACCATCGACGAAGTGCACCAAGGCGGAACACCGCTACCGCGAGCACCCGAACGGATGCTTTCGGCGACGGGGTTCTCCTACAGTCACTTGGTCGGGGCTATGGAGTGAGGCTGTCTATTAAGTTTACCCGGCGAGTATCCGCGTACGCTACATGATTGCGACGGACTTTTGATCACATCAAAATTCCGTGGCAACCGATCAAGTGAGACTAAATTGCTACGTTTATAACATTCATTCAGTTATCACATAACTATTGTGAATTCCAATTATTGTATCCCATTCCAGATAAACAGAAAATGTCAAACTTTTCGATCGAACAATCGAACACCCAAGTTTTCCCGAAACTGATCAACACATGAAACAAGTATAACAACATTCCGTTCGTGCCTCAGTACCAACGGTCCAGCCGTAGAAGGGTCAAGCCAACGCCTCACATGTGGCACGCCGTACTGCCCCAAACCCGAAGGTTCAAAGGGCAGTTCAAGACGGTCACATAATCGAGTTAAGGTTTGTGTCTTCTAGAGGGACCATCGCGTTACTTGCACTACTTAGAACGTCGTTAAACTACGGAAAAATCCAACACTTGGAAATTTCCCGACAGGGGAAAAGTTGGGTATTGTATCCGGTCGAACTTTTTAACATATTCTAAAATTTATCCAGAAAGCCACACAGACAAAATTTGATACCTCGATCGAAACACCGAATTCCCAAATCAACTCAGAAATTTCAACTCTTGAAAAATTATTAAAAATACCCAGGAAAACCACCCCTGGAAATTAAGAATTACTGTACAAATTTTGATCCCAGAAAAGACAAAACGGCCGCCCTTCCGCCGCACAATCCTAGCTCGTGCCGCGGAAGCGCGGCGCATTAAAGGAATTGGGTGCACGAATTTTACAGTATTTCTTAGAATTGCCTGCTGATTTTTCTGAATATTTTTAATGTGGAAAAATCCCAGATTTTAAAAATTGTACAGAGAGCATGTTTTGGGTTTCGGTTTTGTGTCGTTCGGACTTCAAATTCCGTCTGGACTTCGCCTAAGGCTCTAGCTAGGCTCTGATACCACTGTAGGGTTCCTAGGCACGCTAGTGAGGTCTTACAAGCCATCAACCATGGCAATTTCAAAAATTATGGTGCCTACAAACCCTAAACTACGGATCGATAACTAGATGTCTAGGCGAAAAGTAAACTAGTTAACACTTAACTATTGGGAATACGGAAATACAACCTTTGTAGATCCGGTCCTCCACCTCCACGGCTCCGCAACGAGGTCGTCTCCGCTGTCCAAATCAAATCCGGGCTCTAGGATCGGCTTCGTCGGAGAATGGGCAAGCTAGGTCGTCGATGTCCATGCCGAAGATGATCTACGTCGAAGCATCGCAAGATCAAGCTCTCACTTCACCAAGTCATGAAACTTGTGAAGAAAACACACTCTACTACTTGGCAAGAGGTAGAGGATGAAGAAATAGGAGGTGGGTTCACTTTAGATTTGGATTTTGCTCACTAGAACACAAGTTGCCATGAATGGCATCAAGGTTGCTCACTTGAAGAAGAAGAAGAAGATGAGCATAGAATTATGATAAGTATTCATTTAATCAAAAAGAAAATCCAATACTTATCATAACTAACTAGGGTTAGGTGTAGAGAATTAACCATGGTGATTAGAGTGGGTTAGGGTTAAGCAAAATGACAAGAATGGTGGCATAAAGTCAAATGTTCATGAAGCATCCACTAAGAAACAAAAATGGCCTCCATTCTTATCATAACTCATAACCATTTTCATTTAAATAAATAAATGAATAAATAAAATGATAAAGCAAACCCTAATCATCTCTTAACCATGGTTTAATTCTTCACACTTAACCTCAAGAGCAAGCATCATCAAACATGATACATAGATGTGTACTAAAGTATATCACATATACTTTGTGCACAAACCAAGTGAGAAAATCCGTTTAAAGTGAACCAATACTAGTTAGTGCAAAGTAATATATCAAATATATAATTATGCATTAAATCATTAAATCAACACTTGATTCAATGATCCGGTCATGCGCACATAACCGACTGGTATCTAATATATCGGCTTATCGAATCAACGCTTGAATCGATAACTAGTTTATATCGCATACAACCATTCGATATATTTATCGCGAGAATAGAATACGGTATCACATACACGCATTATTCTCGGTCCCGCACATATCTCATATGCGCTCCTATTTCGTTTTGCTTGAGCCAGGAAACCTCTGTGTAGGACTCTAAAGACTCGTCAATACGCCGGCAGCGGATGATGATCATATCAAACACCCACAAGCTGCAAGCGGTCTGCTAAACGTAACGGCCACCCGGGTATTGAGCGATCTGAAGATCGACGAGCAAGCCCGCTCACACTCCAGTGAATCCGACCAGTAACACTACCGTACAGTCCGGTCTGATCGTCTGATATGTCGCATATCTCGCCTAGGGGTGGTATACGTCAGACCCCAATAGCTCAATAAGTCGTGTCGATATGAGGTCTATAACTCTTTGAGAAACTACTGGTAACACTTACCAGTAAATCTCAGCAACCCTGGCCAGGGATTTCCTGTTATAGCCAATCGAACACAGCGCAACATCAACTCCCTATACCGGGAGAGACGAATCCCCTCCTATCGCTCATTGCCTCCATGTGACTCGGGACTGTACCCAAAAACCACCGTTTTGCACGCCCTCTTGGACGTGGTAAGATGGAAATCAAAGCACAGTGGGAACCACACAAGACTCTATGACGATCTCGGGTCAACAGACTACTCTGTACCAGTGTCACCAGAGAACTGCCATCTGACGTGAGGTATAATACCATCTGGGAGTTCTCGGCGAGTCCGTCCAGTGTACCCAGTCTCTACTGAGCACCCGTATATCATCTCTGATGTCAAACACCGATGGATATGGGATCATCCATCGCCCATCTGTATGGGTCGAGAAGGTATACGCTAGTCTACTCTGGTATATCGATGCCCCATCTCGATACACCCACGACTAGGGACTTTGAAGGATGTACATATGGACTACCATGTCCCCACTAGTATGATCCGCATCATAGTCCAGGTAGTCAAGTACAGATCCTAAGGGCTTTACCAACATGTAACAGAGAGACAATCAGCATACACGTTAAGGTAAAGGGTAACCAGATAGCATACTATCATGTCGAGCAAGAAAGTCCTCCCTATATATGTCCCAGCATCCACTACAATATACATCCTATGTACAGTAATGGCCTCTAGGGCATACATATAACTAACATGAAGCCCCCTCTATCTCAACGCTATGAGATGCGGACCCGTTGCCCTCCAGAATCCGGCTATCTGTGCACTCCGTCGTGGGGTAATCCTAGTACAGAAAAGAAAATATGTACAACGGTGACATCGACCTCAACCCGGTCGTGCGCCAAAATAATAATATACAAGAAGGCAGTGACGACAGTCCACATGTCGGACGCTCGCCCGCGATATAAAATGTACAAATAAAACTAAACTGTACTAACATTGCACGCAAGCTATCCACCACGACGAATCCACAACAAACACATCACAACACAGAACATCAACGTGAATGTCACGTTCGTAAACCCGTCTAAAAGAACTATAGCAATTAGACAAGTTGTACCACTCTAATGAAATTCACAGTCGTAGATAGTAATGTAAGTACTGTAAACTTTAAACAATGTTAGAAATATCGACTTCGAAATAACCCCGAATAGCCCCCAAACACCTAGATAAAACCATATCAAAACTGGGCTAAACTAGAAATACCACTGAACCAACATTCCAGAGACCAGACCAGAACCCAAATACGAAGTCCAAACTCAATGCAATGGCTGGCCTGGCCGAATTTTAGAGCAATGTGATCGGCCCAATAGTGTTGGATTGGTTTCATATTTGGGGTGCAGTCTAGTGGTCACCTGAGTAGTCTTCCGCAATTGCTAAAAAATTTTTAGAAGACCATATAAAATTCGACAGAAACCGGAATGTGCAGGATATTGAATTGGAGTTGTTTCGGTTTCAATAATTTAATATTGTCTAAACCAACTAGTATGCGGTTAATGGTTTAGCTCTAATACCATGTAAGGCTACGCCAGCGCCCCGGCCATCAATCCGTGGCCAAATGCGGAACAATAACTTTTAAAACTTGGCGCTAACGGAACCCTAAATGATGGATCGTACCATTAACCCTATACTAGTTAACTGTAAAGAGGTTTAAGAGATTATACCGATCGATCCGTGTCCTTCGGTCTTCAATCTCTATCCTTAGCTTATTGCGGCTGCCTCGATCAAATTCGCTCTCCGGTCTCCCTTGTCGAAGAGGATCCACGTCGAGAATTCTTTATACGGGCTCTCGCTTCAAAACCGAAGCAACTTGGGTATCTAGTTTGCTAGCCTAGATACACAAGATGAAGTAGAGAGAGTGTGCGATCATTTTGTCTCAATACATCCATGGATTCTCAACTCATGAGAGGGTATGGATGAAGGTGAAGAAGAAGCCAAGTGAAGAAGAAGTGTGAGCTCAAGACTTTTTGCAAAAGAAAAACAAGTGAAAAAACTATCCGTTGTTTTCTTGTGTGTTGAGTGTTGTGTGATTTTGGTGAGCAACTAAAGAAAATATCTAGCACAAAAAGATCTACCACTTGCATCACACAAGACCCAACACCATGAGTCACCAAGTGTGCACATGCCACATTCAATGCCTCATGCCAAGACTTGCACTCACACTTCACCTTAACACAATATTAAACATTTAAACAAAAAACCCTAAATGTTTAATACTAGAAAAAGAAATGGCATCTTCAAAGTAAATTCGTAACGAATTACAAGAATACCCCTCGTCCGTATATACATACCTGCATCCGCATTCCGACTGAATACGAATACAACGAGATGAAAATAATCCAACAATATAATACTAGGATCCGGTTTAAACAAAAGCCCACTAGTATTATCCGTCCGATCATGATCCGTGCACAAGTGCACGAATATGATCGAACCCTGCCATAAAACCATACGGCCTCTATAACGTTTCGCCCGAATCATAGAAACCCTCTGTGTGGGACTCTAAAGACTCGTCAATACGCTGGCAGTGGGTTTAACCACAAGCACGTCAGTGGCACTAGATGTACGTAACGGCTACCCAGGTATTGAGCGAAAGGGAGGTCGATGAGCGAACTCATCCTGAAACCCTACTGAGCCTGACAGTGATAATATCCGTACAGTCCGGTTCGTTCGTCTATGAGTATCGCATATCGGGTCTAGGGGGTGGATAAAGTCAGACACCTAATAACGCGATATTTGGTGTCGGTATGAAGCCTATCACCACCTGAGAAACTACTGATCCGAATCAGCAATTCTCGACTACCTTGGCCAAGGATTTTTGGTGATGGCCACCTGTGCACACCGCGACATCAACCCCAATACCAGGAGAGACGAAGCCCTTGACGATCCGCTCACTGCCTCCATGTGGCTCGGGACTGTACCCAACTAAAATCTGTTTGCACGACTCTTTTGAGCCGTGGTAGGGTAGTAATCAAAGTACAGTGGGAACTCACATGAGACAAATGATGATCTCAGGTCGATAGACTAACCTGTACACATGTTATCAGGAAACTGCTATCTAACAATAGGTATAATACCAACTAGCATGTTCCCGGCGAGTCCGTCCGGTGTACTCATAACCCAATGAGCACCTGTATACATCTTAGGTAAACCAACTGACACCAATGGCTTATGAGACCGGCCACCGCCCCTCGTCGGGGTCTTGATCCATATACACCAGTCTACTCATGGAGTATCGATGCCCAGTCTCGAAACTCCCACGACTAGGGACACTTTAAGGATGTGCTTATAGACCACCCAACTCTCATATATATGATCGCCATCGTACTACCGGTAGTCAAGCAAGAATTCTATGGGCTCTATCCACATGTAATAGTGATCTGTAATGTCACCTGAAGCATGTACACGATGATAAAGACAAGCCAGATAGCATACTATCATCTCGAGTAAGACTGTTCTACCGGTATTGGTCCTCCCTCAATCATTGTAATCACGTGTCTGCGATCCAATAATTGACTTGAGGGCACTATAGCCAATAGATACGGCCGTTGTAGCAGACTTTGTCAGATTCCCCCTCGTTTGCGAGGGATTTTTTGATTGTAGGGACGCTCTTCCCTGCAGGCGCAAGCCCCTGCAGTTAATTATGTCACCGCATCACGATGACCACTTTCTCCTGCTCCGGAAGTTCACTTCGTATCATGCGTGTTTTTGTTTGTTTGGGTTGCCCGTGGATTATATACGTAGACTAATTTATGTAGTCGCCCATAGGGCGCGGATTAGTCCAAATCAGTATATTTTAGATTTGGGCTTGGGTTGATTTAAGAATCGTTAATCGGGTTTGAGATTAAGATCAATTTAAACATATGAGCATTTGGAGCTCGACTGGTTTTTTTTTAAGGATACGTTAGCCCAATTTGAGACTAAGATCTACTTAACAAGGTCTTAGGATCATTTTTTTGCTTCAGATCCAATAAGAGAACATTTGGGCTCTATTATTTTAGTTTAAGGACGTTTTGGTCCGTTATCGTCATTTTGGAGGCGAAGTTTTAGTTTGAGGACGTCTCGGTCTGTTGAGGTGAGGTTTTAGTTTAAGGACGTCTAGGTCCGTTGATCACCATTTTGGAGGCAAGGTTTTAGTTTAAAGACGTCTTGGTCTATTGATCACCATTTTGGAGGTGAGGTTTTTGTTTAAGGACGTCTCGGTCCGTTGATCACCATTTTAAAGGTGAGGTTTTAGTTTAAGGACGTCTCGGTCCGTTGATCACCATTTTGGAGGTGAGGTTTTAGTTTAAGGATGTCTCGGTCTATTGTCCATCTTGCGCGCACGTGTATTTATTACGTGACGGGATGAACAACGATGATTTGGGATGTACCCAGTTTGGGGTGCTGTCTGATTTGAGGTGTGCACATCAGTTTGGAAGTGTACCAAAATGTCGTTGGTTGTTGGGACCCGCCACCTCTCTAAAGACGTTGCGAAATTATAACGACGTGGATCAGAGGTGTGGAGAGATGTACCCTTGAACCAATTCCCGTATTTGAGGGAAAAAGGAGTTAGTGGTAAACCCGAAAATCATGTCATATTTTGAGACTAAGATTTCCTCGGGGGGATGTGGGATGAGTATCGTTTTGGATATCATCAGTTGGAAGATCAATCGTCGTATTTGGGACTAAAATCGGTTTGGGAAATCATGAACACATCGGCTCAGTTGATCTAAATCAGGGAGGTTTTATCCTCAGGGGATCTAGCCAATTTGGGCTTGGTCCATTCAGTTTTTTTATTGAAAAGTGCCAAACACATGTTTGGGCTCTGTTTGACCAGTCCCTATTTTGTAAAAGGGTTGGGCACTTATATAAGTTCTGACGCTCACGTATAACCATGTGGGCTCTCAGTCATGGGGATTGCCTAATAAGTGTTAAACACTTTACCCCTTTTTGTCTTTGTATGGAGTGCTAGGCACTCTTTATGGCGCCCACGTGCGAAGCACGTGAGGCGCTAGGCGCTAGGCGCTCCCTAGTGAGTGCTAAGCACTCTTCCATTCTGTGGCGCCCATGTGAGGGACATGTGAGGCGCTGGGTGCAGCTCATTGAGTACTAAGCACTCTCCTCTGTGGAGTCCACGTGAGGAACATGTGAGGTACCGGGTGCTAAGCGCCACTCAATGAGTGCTAGGCACTTTCCTCTGTGGCGCCCACATGAGGAAAACGTGAGGCGCTGGGCTCCGGGTTCTTTCTTTTATGAGGACCAGATTTCTCTTAAGAACAAGTTTCTCCCGATGAGAATTAAATTCTCAACTTGTGGGAGACTTGTCTTATGGATCTCAAATCCAGAGAAAGAACCAAGTTCTTTTTTTATTTATTTATAAAAGGGTTAAACCCTTAGATATGTAAACGATCTTTGTTCTTCTTATTTACCTAGAGTTTTTTGAGGAGGGAGATCTTCTTTTCTGTTTCATTTTGAAGCTCTCTTCTTTTTTTAAAAAAGCTTAGGGGGGGCTTCCTCTCTTCAGACTTGAAGTCTTAGGTCATTTATATAGTAGAGGCGAGTTTGTTAATTAGTTTTTTAAGAAATCTCTCATTAGGAGATCTTAATTGATTTGGGGATTTTTACCTACCATTGGATCTTTGATCTAAGGGTTTCTGTTTTACAGAACAAGATTGGGGAAATATTTTCCCTTGCACATAATTTATTCTGCAAAACTGTGATTTTTTAATCACCGTTGGATTTTTAATCTAACGGTCCTTTGTTTTACAGAAGGCATAGAATTTTATTCTATGATCCAACCGAATGTATCTTTCTTGTTTTAAAAGATTTGAGGAATATTTCCTCTCAACAGAATTTTAATTCTTAGTCTTGATGATTTATCATCTCCGTTGGATTTTTGATCCAACGGCTCTGTTTAACAGAGAGTAGAATTTAATTCTACCTAGGCGCCGGCGCTCACGTGTTGTGCACGCGGGCGCTAATTAGGCTTTTAATTCCTTTATGTACTTTGCATGTTGGCGCCCGCGTGAGGAGCACATGCGGTGCCATATAAAAGTTTTTAACTCTGGCGCTGGCGCCCTCGTGGAAGGCACGTGAGGCGTTGCCTCTTTAAAAATTTTGGAACAGAGCTTTGCTCTTTTATTGGGGGAAACAAATGCCCCCCACCGTTGCGCTCACGTGGCTCACACGTGATTGCAGCGGTGACACCTTTTCCACCGTTCGATCTCCTATGGAGTTGGACCGTCTCTTGAAGTTTTATAAATAGGATCTTTGGCCCTTGAGATGGCTGCTGTTCATCTTCTTTTTAGCCTTCTTCTTTTCTTGAGAATTTAATTCTCCTTTCAGAGCTCAGATCTATGTTCTTAAAGAAACTCTTAGAGTTTTACTCCGTTCCAGAATCTTGGTAAGGATTCTGGCCATTTTCCTTAAAAGAGACTCTTTTGTCTCTGATTTCTTTTAACCCATTAACAGAGTTTTGCTCTTTCCTTGAAATGATTTTGATAGACCATTATTCTTAAAAGATCCTAGGCTTTTACCCTATTACTCGGATCTTTTATTCCGGTGTATTTCTCATGGAGATTTTTTTTGGAGTTAATCCCATTATTTAACTCTGGGTTGTTCTACAGAACTTAGCTCTGAGAAGATTTCTTTTAAAGAAATTCATTTTGGAATTTTATTCCCCCTTTTCTTCTCTCTGCAGATTTGAATCTGCTGTAGAGCCCGTTTCTCGTGTGGGTTTAACTCCATAATTTAATGAGATTTTTCATTAAAATGAAAATTCACTTAGATTCTTGCAATGAGTGCTTTCCTCATTTTTGCTGGAGGTGTTAGAACTACTGTTTTTATTTTAGATTCCAAGAATCTTGATATTTTGATTGCTAATCTTTTACTGAATTTTCTTTCCAGATACTATGGCTTCTTATCTGTATGATCTTGATGAGATTATCTCTTATGAAGACGTTCGCATCTAAGGCCGCTGTCAAGACCAGGAGTTTATGGACGCCCAATGCGCTAAGGTGATGTGTCGCTTCGATGATTACAATGGTCGACTACTCCCCCGCTGTTCCGTTCTTTTGAAAATTATCGTGGGGGCAATTTGGGAAGCACTTCTTGGACTTGACGAGACTATGCCGCTTGAGGCACTTGATGATGCTAAAGACAGGGTGCATTCAGTATATCTGATGGGCTGGCGCTGAAGCAGAAGCAGAAGCTTGTCTTTACTGAGCGGGTCACGCAAGATTGCGAAGCTGCTAAGCAGAAAATCGCTGAGAAGCTTTCATCCTGCTTGCAACAACGGGCTCAAATTGAAGCGGGGGTAGCCACAGTAGCTGAATGCGAGGAGGAGTTGCGGAGAGCACGTGAGCGGGTCGCTAATTTGTTGAAAGCCCCTCCTTCCTAATTGTAACTGTATTCCCCTTTTTGTATTAATTATATCTCTTAAACATTTTGATTCATGAATAAGAATATACATTTTTTTCTTTTGCATCTGCTTATCTGTGTCTTGATGTGGCGCTAATTAGTTTATTTACTCGTTTTGGAGTTTGTAGTTTATTCACTCGTTTCGGAGTTTCTAGTTTACATACTTATTTCGGAGTTTGTAGTTTATTCACCCATTCCGGAGTCTCTAGTTTATGGACTCATTTCGGAGTTTGTAGTTTATTCACTCATTCCGGAGTCTCTACTTTATGGACTCATTTCAGAGTTTGTTTAGTTTACCTCCCTTAGGCTTATAGGCAAACTCGTCCTAACGTTATAGATAACCCCTGCTCTTTGCGTCAGAGGTCCGTTAGGTTTTGTGGTACTAGGGTTTTAGTCCGTGGTACCGTCGCGTTGGCTGATGAATTTCCCGATATGCAGTCTTTACGCTGATGTTCAAGTAGCCCCGCGACTGTCGTGTCTCTGATCCCTTCGGGGGCTGGACAAGACGTTTTCAAGTAATCTTCTTAGGTAGTTTGACTGTCAGAAGAGCAAGCGTTAGGAATTTTTCCATGCCGCTTTTTACTTGAGGTTAGGCTCAGTTTGGAAGCCCCGATGAGTCATAACCACTCTGTACTGGTGTGGGATGATCTCCGATAGTCTTTCGGGTTTTATTTGAGTTACCGTCAAGACCCTGAAGCTAGGAATTTTTCCTTCGCTTCCTTTTGATTTGGCTATTTTGGAGCATTTGTTGACATTGCATCTGCTGTAACGAGAAGAATGTCGGGATAGTCTTTAGGTTGTTTTGTGAATTGTTAAGA
Source organism: Agapanthus africanus (assembly GCA_030015575.1). Classification (NCBI taxonomy): domain Eukaryota; kingdom Viridiplantae; phylum Streptophyta; class Magnoliopsida; order Asparagales; family Amaryllidaceae; genus Agapanthus; species Agapanthus africanus. The sequence goes on from CM057350.1 coordinate 516,963,683, forward strand.
CTTGGAGCTAGGAATTTTGCTATGGCCCCGTTTTGTTTCGACCCTGAGGTCTTTTGTTGACGTCGGGTCTGCATCCTGCTGGAGTGAGAGGGAACACCGTTGTTGACATTGCGTCTGCTGTAACGAGACGAATGTTGAGGTAGTCTTTAAGTTGTTTTTGTTAGTTGTATGTATGCCCCGGAGGCCATTATTGTACATGAGATGTATATTATAGTGGATGCTGGGACATATATAGGGAGGACTTTCTTGCTCGACATGATAGTATGCTATCTGGCTGCTCTTTATCTTAACATGTTTACTTACAGTCTCTCTGTTACATGTTGATAAAGCCCTTAGGATGTGTACTTGACTCCCAGGATTATGATGCAGATCATACTAGTAGGGCCTGGACAGTCTATGAGTTCATCCTTCAATTGTTCCTAGTCGAGAGAATATCGAGACAGGGCATCGATATTCCAGAGTAGACTAGCGTATATCTTCTCGACCCATGTGATGGGCGATGGATGATCCCATATCTATTGGTGTTTGACATCAGAGATCGTATACGGGTGCTAAGTGGAGACTGGGTACACTGAACGGACTCGCCGAGAACTCCTAGATGGTATTATACCTCACGTTAGATAGCAGTTCTCTGGTGACACTGGTACAGGTTAGTCTGTCGACTCGAGATCGTCATAGAGTCTTGTGTGTCTCCCGCTGTGCTTTGATTTCCACCCTACCACGGCTCTACTGAGTCATGCAAACAGGTGGTTTTTGGGTACAGTCCCGAGTCATATGGAGGCAATGAGCGATAGGAGGGGATTTCGTCTCTCCCGTATTGGGGGTTGATGTTGCGCTATGCTCGATTGGCCATAACTGCAAATCCCTGGCCAGGGTAGATGATATTTACTGGTAAGTGTTATCAGTAGTTTCTCGACCCGTTACCTTGTATCGGCATGACTTATCAAGCTATTGGGGTCGGACGTTTACCACCCCTAGACGAGATATGCGACATATCAGACGAAAAGACCGAACTGTACGGTAGTGTTACTGATTGGATTCGCAGGAGTATGAGCAAGCTTGCTTGTTGATTTTCTGATCACTCAATACCCGGGTGGCTGTTACGTTTAGCAGACCGCTTGCGGCTTGTGGGTGTTTGATATGATCATCACCTACTGCCAGCGTATTGACGAGTCTTTAGATTCCTACACAGAGGTTTCCTGGTTCATGCGAAACGAAGTAGGAACACATATGTGATATGTGCGGGACCGAGATTAATGTGCGTATGTGATACCGCATTCTATTCTCGCGATATGTGATATCGGTCGGTTATATGTGATATAGCCGGGTTATCGGATCAAGTGTTGATTCGATGGGATGTTACATTTGATATTAGTCGGCTGTATGTGATATACCCAGATTATTAAATCAAGTCTTGATTTAATAATTTAATGTATAATTATATATGTGATATATTGATTTACATTAACTAATATTAGCTCACTTAAACATTTCTTTTTCTCACTAGTATACACTTAATATATATGTGTGATATATATTAGTGTACATTATTTATGTGTCATGTGTGATGCCACATGCTACATGGGTGTATGAGAATCACACCATGCAAATAATAATGAAGGGTTTTTATTTATCTAAAGTTAATCAAAATTGGTTGGAAATTGTCATATGGTTGAAGCTTGTGGAACCATTGACCAAGTCCACTCCTTTTGTTTTACTTGAAGATATTTATTAACCCAACCATTATTGTTTAGCCATGGTTTATTCTCTACATGAGTTAGTGTACGATACTAACTCACCCATGGTTGCTATTCTCACCTCATGGTTTTCATTTGTTCTTCACTTCATCTTCTTCTTCATTTTGAGAAAAGCTTGCTAGCTTTTTCTAAGTGAGAAAATAAAGTGAGCCCACATCCTACTTCATCATCCTCTACTATTAGCCATTTAGTTTAGCGTGTTTGCTTCACTAATTCACATATTAGTGAAGAGGTAGCATGAGCTTGAGTCTCCTCAATGTAGATTATCTTTGGCCTCGAAGATTTTGAGCAAGCTTGTTCATTTCTTCAAGTGAACCCATACTAGAGTTCGGGAGATCACTACTTGGAGCTAAGGGACTACTACACGGAGCTTCAGAAGTGAAGGACCGGTCTACAAAGGTTGTATTCCTCATTCACTTAGTTGTAATGTTTGATTACATGTTTATATTGTCTAGTTACTCTAGTTATATCCTAGCTAGGGTTCTTTAGCACCTCTTGAAAATTTTGAAATTGGCATGCTTGATGTCTTGAAAACCCAGTAGGGTGCTGAGGAATCCCAACAGTGGTATCAGAGCCGGGCTAGAGTATTAGACGATATTTGTTAGATTACAAAACCGAAACTACTCCGAAACTTGAAACATACAAACCCAGTTTCTGTTGATTTTTATATGACCTCTAAATTTTTTTTAAACAATTGCAGAATGATGTATGAGATATATCATGAACACTACCAAAATTTCAACCCTTCTGCTCGGATTTTGGCCGAGCAAAAGAAGAAAAAACCCGAGGAGGCCGGCCCTTATGTTGAATTTTGGCTTCAAATTTTGGTGCTGTTCCAGGATCTTGGTTTTGGTGTTTCAGGTGTTGTTTGTTTTTTCTAAGATTACATGTGATGTAGTCTTACTGTATAGGCAATTCGGAGTGTTTCGTATTCGTAGTTTAACATAGTTTTGGGTTTTCACATGTTATCTAGGCGAAGTTAAAAAGTTCGAACGAATGTCAAAAACCCATTTTTCCAAATTTAAGGTATTCGGAAAATCATGCAAGCGATTCTGTGGACCCTCTAGAAGAATGAAACCCTAACTCGATGTAATGACCATGGAGCCGCTTTCGAACCTTAGGGTTTACGGCAGTTCCGCGGTGCCATCAATGAGGCTTGGGTTTGCCCTTCTACGGTTGGTCCCTAGGTGCTGTGGCATATTCTGGGAATTGTTAAACTGCGCTCAAGTGTTGGGCTCTCGGGGATTGTGGCACTTTGATTAATCGATCGAAAAGTTTAACGTCGTCTGGATATTTGTGATGGGATACAATACTTGGAATCCACAATATTTGAATTTTATAAATCTAGCAATTTAGTCTTATTTGATCGGTTGCCATGTGATTTTTATGTGATCAAAATTCCGTCGCAATCACGTAGCGTACGCGGATACTCGCCGGGTAACCTTACTAGATAGCCACGCCCCATAGCCCCGACCAAGTGACTGTAGGATAATTCCGTTACCAAAAGCATCCGTCCGGGTGCTCACGGCCGCGGTGTTCCGCCTAAGTGCACTTCGTCGACGGCATCGGGGGTACGGCCGTCTACTAAAGTTTCCGACGAGCATTCGATCAGTATGTCGGGAATCTTGTTGAATTGCCCGACTTGTTATTGGAAAGTGTTTTCAATATCGAGACTAAAATGCGAGGTTTATAATTATTAGGCATGCGATGTCTAAGGAATTCATATAGTTAGGCATAAAAATCCAGAATATGAGATATTTCGGGTTTATGATGTTTAATGTGGTTGCGGATTCCAATTGTTGTAGTTTTCACTTTCTTTTCTGCGACCGTAAGTGTAATACGTGGTGTATCGCCGGTTTCATTGCTATACGTCAACGACAATTGGGATGCGCATATTTACTTACGTTGATGACATGTGACGTTATGTGTTGCTGTGATATATTATATTGGATCGTCGTGTTTGAATAGTCGGTTTTTTTTATGTGAGATGAGAATTTTTTCAATTTCATTCATGTAAAAAATTGTATGTAATATTCTTTTAGTGGGGCACTTCCGGGTTGAGGAAGATGTCACGTTGATGTATATTATTTATTTTTCCGCATTAGGATAGAGCCAAGGAGGGGAGCACAAGTAACCGGGTTCTAGAGTCCAGTGGGAGGCCATCTCGAGGAGTCGAGTCCGGGTCTCCTAACTCTAGAATTGGTAGGGTTGCTTGCCACTCTCGTAGGGCTCTTGGGATGTGGGATTGGCTATTCATCACGACTGTAGAATCTGTGTTTTATACAGGCTTAAATTGAAATCCGGAAATCCTAGTATATCCAATATTTCATATGTTGTCTTCTGCTGCTGATATTCTGTGATGTGACCACTTTATATTCTGAGATGGATACATTATATTATATATGAGATATATAAAAGACGTTGCTATGTTTTTCACCCGCGCTAGCCCTGCCCCGCTCTGCCGTTAGTTACCTAACCTAACGGTGCACGACGGGACCTCGTGGCGAATGCGGATGACATAAGCGTACGTTGTATTTATCTATGATGCTTAGGTAACTTAAATGATGGGACATTCATTAATGAGATTAGTGAAAGAAAATAAACCTAAAGATGTTGTAGAATCGAATTTGAAACCCACTCGGCTTTTTACGAAAAAGCAAAGTTTCAAAATGCGGAGTTTAAGCCACTCCTTTTAAAACCATTTGATTCTACAATGATATCAAGTTCAAAGCGTTAAAGGTTTTTATAAAAACCATCCGCAACCCTCCGTCATTTTAGGAAGTAGAGTACTTAGTATTCGTGCTGTATTTGCTGAAGACACAGTGTACGGTAGCTAAGTGATGTCTTCCTAAACAGCATATGATGCGATTAGTTAGGACATTCATGCGACTTTGTTGACCATAGTTAAGGGTCATGTGGGAGGGTCTAATTAATCATGAAATAACGGGTAGAGCTTAACTAGTGCTTGTGATTTGTTGACCATAATTAAGGTCATGAGCCACTAGGGGTAAAAACCATTATCAGAGTTTCAAGTGTTGAAATTTGCAATGAGATTGCATATCTTCTATGTGATAGTTGGATCCTGATACCCACTGCGAGTAATTGTTGTAGGATTACTAGGCACTCTCATAAGGTTCTACAAGGCATCAACCATGCCCAATTCAAAATTTAGACGTGCCGAACAACCCTAACCAAGATCGTATACCGGAGATTATGCGAAAACAATAAGCAAGTAAACAACTTTACTTCTAAGAGTTTGGGATTACAACCTTTGTAGTCCGGTCCTTCACTTCAAATACCTCCGTGTAGTAGTCCCCTTTGCTGCGATCGCAAACCCCGGACTCTAGAGAGGCTCTATGAAGAAACGAACGTGCTTGCATCGATGACTTCGAGGCCGAAGATGATCTACGTCGAGGAGACACTGAATCAAGCTATTCCTTCACTAGGTCATGAACTTTGTGAAGAGAACACACTCTACTACATGGAAAGTGGTAGAGGATGAAGAATTAGGAGGTAGGCTCACTTTAGAATTGATTTTCTCACACTTTATCTCAAAACTCCATTAGAGCTAGCAAGCTTTTTCATGGAGCTTGAAGAAGAAGAAGAAAACTTGTGAATAATTCATCCAAATGAATTATTGCACCCATGGTTGAGTTAAGCCCTCATGGCTAACTCATGTAGAGAATTAACTCATGGCTATAGTTAAAGGTTGGGTTTGATAAATATCTTAAACTAGACAAAAGGGTTGACTTTGTCAAAGCTTATCCATAAGCTTTTGTGCAAGCTTTAGCATAAAAAACTCAATCTCTTTTGAATTAGCTTAACATAAATAGAAACCCTAACTTAATCCTAGCATTGTGTTAATCTCATACACCCATCTTGTATGTATCATCAAACATGACACAATCCATGTACACAAATGTACATATCGCGTATATATATACAATGTGCACATCATGTGAGAAAAAGAAATCAATAGTGAGCTAGATATTAGTTAATGTATTATAATATATCAAATACATTAAATTATCAAATCAACTCTTGATTTAATAATCCGGCTATATCACATATAACCGACTAATATCAAATGCAACATCTTATCGAATCAACGCTCGATCCGGTAACTCGGCTATATCACATATAACCTTTCATGTCACACATCGCGAGAATATAATGTGGTATCACATACTCGCATTAATCTCGTTCCCGCACATATCACATATGCGCTCCTACTCCGTTTCACTTGAGCCAGGAAACCTCTGTGTAGGACTCTAAAGACTCGTCAATACGCCGGCAGTAGGTGATGATCATATCAAACACCCACAAGCCGCAAGCGGTCTGCCAAACATAACGGCCACCCAGGTATTGAGCGATCAGAAGATCAACAAGCAAGCATGTACATTCTCCCGCGAATCCAATCAGTAACACTCCAGTACAGTCTGGTCTCTCCGTCTGATATGTTGCATATCTAGTCTAGGGGTGGTATACATCAGACCCCAATAACCGATAAGTCATGTCGATGTGAGGCTCATAACAGGTCGAGAAAATACTGGTAACACTTACCAGTAAATCTCTATATCATCCCTGGACAGGGACTTCCAGTTATAGCCAATCGAACACAGCACAACATCAACTCCCTATACCGGGAGAGACAAATTCCCTCCTATCGCTCATTGCCTCCATGTGATTCGGGACTGTACCCAAAAGCCACCATTTTGCACACCCCATTGGACCTGGTATGATGGAAATCAAAGCACAGTGGGAATCACACTAGACTCTATGACGATCTTGGGTCTACAGACTAACCTGTACCAGTGTCACCAGAGAACCGCCATCTGACGTGAGGTATAATACCATCTAGGAGTTCTCGGCGAGTCCGTCCAGTGTACCCAGTCTCTACTGAGCACCCGTTTACCTTCTCTGATGTCAAACACCAATAGATATGGGATCATCCATCACCCATCATATAGGTCAAGAAGCGCATACGCTAGTATACTCTGTATTATCGATGTCCTGTCTCGGTACTCCCACGACTAGGAACATTTGTAGGATGTACTTGGCGACTACACTGTCCCCACTAGTATGATCTGCATCATAGTCCTGGTAGTCAAGTACTTATCCTAAGGGCTTTATCAACATGTAACATAGAGACAATCTGAGTACATGTTAAGATAAAGAGCAACCAGATAGCATACTATCATGTCGAGCAAGAAAGTCCTACCTATATATGTCCAAGCATCCACTATAATATACATCGTATGTACAATAATGGACTCTAGGGCATACATATAACTAACAATCTCCCACTTGCACTAGGGCCATCTGTTGTGGTATCGCATACCCAACAATCAGCAGTGGTTGAAGTATCTCATACTCAACCATCCCATAAAAGTCTCTACTGGGAAATAGGCCTTTGTGAGTGGATCCGTGCTGTTTTCCTCTGTATCTACTCTCCTAACCTTGATCTCCCTGGAGATCAACCATCTCTATGATCAGGTGATACTGCCTAAGAATTATATCTGGATTTCTGATGGGACGGGGGTTCGTAGGCCTGTTTCCCCTAATCAGAGCAAGGCTCTGTTTGAATTTTAAAAATTCAAAAATTGAAGCAACGCTTCAAATCCCGTGCGCTGCGCGCAACGCGCCACGTGTCAGAAGTTGATACGTCAGCACAGCGCCCAAGGCAGCGCCCAATCAGAGCAAGGCTCTATTTAAAACAAAAATTAAAGGAAGCAACGCTTCAGTTGTGCAAGCGCTGCGCTGCGCGACACGTGTCAGCGCAGTTGCGCAAGTGCAGTTGCGCAAGCGCTGCGCTGTGCGACACGTGTCAGCGCAGTTGCGCAAGCGCTGCGCCGCGTGACACGTGTTAGCGCAAACGCAGTGGCGCTGCGCTGTGCGACACGTGTCAGCGCAGTTGCGCTGCTCTGTGCGCTGAGCGACACGTATCAGCGTAGTTACGCAAGCGCAGATGCGCTGCGCTGTGCGCTGCGTGACACGTGTCACGCGCTGAGGCGTTTGCGCCAAACAGAATTAAATTTCTAGTAAGATCTTTCTGTTCTTGTTAAAACAAGAAGATTGTCTTCTGTAAAACAGAAGCCCTTGGATCAAAGATCCAACGGTGGGGAAAATTCCCCAAATCACTCAGAGAATGATCTCTTTAACAAACTTAACAAACCTATGGGCACTATATAAAGACCCCTAGACCCCAATTCAAAGGAGGATCAATATCAAGAAACATCAAGAACTTCAACTCTGAAGAAACTTGAAGAGAAATTCAAGAAAAAGGTAAAAAAAACCCTTTAAAATAGAAGAATTTCTTCTAATAGATCATTGATCTAAGAATAAGATCAATGATCTTCAGTAAAATATAAATAACAGTGCCTTGCACTTTTTATGAACCACTGGTTCTCTGAAAACAAGAAAAATAAGAAAAAACTTGTTTTCTTTGATTTAAATTAGATCAAGAAATCAAACAGTACCCTGCACTTGTAAAATTTGCACTGTTGCGCTCTTGGGTTGGCGCAAGCCACCAGAGAGTGCCATGTGTCAACACCTGAACCACTTGCGCTATGCGCTTTTAAGATAGAGCCTTGCTCTCTGAAGTTGGCGCAACTCACTAGAGCGCGCCACGTGTCAGCAGCGCAAGCGCAGCGCACTGCGCTTGCGTGACACGTGTCATCATCACAAGCACTTGCGCTCATTTATTGGCGCAAAGCGCCTGATAGGCTACATGGCCACTGTCAGATAATTGATGCACTGCATCATTAAAAAGAAGGGCTGAGCCCAATTAAAAAGGCCTAACAGGCCTAGTAAATGCTATGCATTATTTTCAAAAAGGGCAGAGCCCAAATAAAATCAGATGCAATGCATCATTCTTTTTTAAAAGGGACAGAGCCCAAACAAAATAAAATGCAATAAAAGAGCAGAGCCCAAGCAAAATTGATGCTCTGCATCATTTATAAAAGGGCAGAGCCCAAATAAAATAAGAAATGCAGTGCATTATTTAAAAAGGGGCAAAGCCCTAGCACAGGCCTAATAGGCCAAAGACAAAAAAAAGCGTTGAACATTCTTCAACTGGACTTAGCCTAATCATAGCCGTAAGTCCTCAAATTAAATTGACTGAGCACGGCTGCTCTCCTAAATCAATTTACACTTGGTCCAAGGGTACATCTCTGAACTCCTCTAACACCTATCGTTGTAATCCTTCAACGACGTCAGAGAGGTGACGGGTCCCGACGGCCATACATGCCATGGACCACAATGTCCTTAAACTACCAATGGACCACTACGTCCTTAAACTGGAACAATAGAGCTCTCAAATGCTCTTTTGTCGGATCTAAACGATCCCGTTTAAGTTGATCTTAGTCTCAAATATGGCTAACGTATCCTTAAACATTCAAACAGACTTTAGTCCCAAATTGGACTACAGGTCTCCCAACCAACTTTGGTTCAAGGGTACATCTCAGAACTCCTCTGATAACTGTCGTTGTAATCCTTCAACGTCGTCAGAGAGGTGACGGGTCTCGACGGCCATACATTCAATGGACCACTATGTCCCTAAACTGGAACAATAGAGCCTAAACGCTCTTTTGTCGGATCTAAATGATCCCGATAAGTTGATCTTAGTCTCAAACTGGACTAACGTATCCTTAACAAACGTTTAAGTTGATCTTAGCCTCAAATACGGCTAACGTATCCTTAAACCAAAACCCCAAACCCAAATCTAAGAAAATACGGATTTGGACTAATCCACGTCCTACGGGTGACGACATAAATTAGTCTCCGTATATAATCCACGGGCAACCATAAACAAAACAAACACACACGACATGATGTGAACTTCTGGAGCAGGAGAAAGTGGCTACCGCGATGCGGTAGCGTAATTAACTGCAGGGGCTTGCGCCTGCAGGGAAGAGCGTCCCCACAATCAAAAACCCCTCAAGCGAGGAGGAATCTGACGAAGTCTGCTACATCGGCTGCATCCGTCTAAACCTCCGATACACGGTGCCATAAATCAACTTGGCATTTTCGGAGAGGTGGACGGATAAAACCAAATAGCATCTGCCCCGAATCACAGGCAAGACGTCCATGTCTTGGTCGCCGTTCGGAGGGGAAAAAGGCCAAAGCCATAACTCCATTGTCACACAATGGTTGGAACGAAGTTCATCTCATGAACTTATATATATCCAGACTGCCTCTTTGGTAGCATCCTTGGTAACGATGTATCTTGCCTTTAATCGTCTAGTAAGTCACGGTATCTAGCTTGGAACTCTTCCAACATACCGTCCCTCGACTGAGGGTAAAGACAATGCCTGCGACTGACGTTCAGTCGTCCTTATCACCCTGGAACCTTTCCAGTGATTCTCCCCAGGATCGATTGATACCATCTCACTACAACTAGTGAGATTCCTAACATCCAATTAGATCTATCCCATAGATCCATAACCCAGGATTTAGGAGGTATCACCTTGATCCTATATGGAGAATCATTGTGATAAGAGGAGATTGACTGAGCGTAGCATAGGAAACTCCTTCCCCATCAAGAGTATGTCATCCACGTATTCTACGAGGATTACCACCATACTCTCTACTACCTTTTTTATATATACAAGGTTCATCTACCATTTTGATGAAGTCAAACTCTTTGACTACTACATCAAAACAGATGTTCTAACTCCGCGATGCCTGCTTTATCGCACAAAACATCTTGCACACGTTTCCGCTGCTCCCACTATCTACGAAGCCCTCTGGCCGTGTACTTATAGACGCTCTCTTCCAAAACATCATTTAGAAAAGCAGTCATGACACCCAACCACCAGATATCGTAGTCATGGTATGTAGCAGTGGTAAGTAGGATCTGGATGGACTTAAGCATAGCTTTGAAAGTCTCAACTTTTCCATGTACACCAAGTAATCTTCTTAAGATATACTTGCTCCTGATGGGAATTTAACCCTTCAGATAAAGCAACCAAAGTCCATACTTTGTTGGTGTATAAGGATTCCATCTCAGATCGCTAAGCATCCAGCCATTCTTACAGAGTCCCACTCCTGATGGCCAGCTCGAAATAAGTTGGGTCATCATCTCATGATGCAATCCTCGCTCTCACTGTGTAACGTTTTGAAAATCGTTTCGGTGAAATTTCAAAAAAACGGTAAAATAAGGGGGTTTTCTGTAAAAAGTCAAAATACAAATATCTTTATTATAAAATTAAATATACATATTCTAGCTATGTAATTGCTAGTATTTGGTGTTTATTGAGCCACTGATGAAATTTCAAATTTTCTGAAAATTTTTCCGAAATTAATTATTTTAATAGTATTTTAAGCCGTCACTAATATATTTAATTAGGGAAAATTACAAATTGGAATGAGTTGAAACAAATTTTGTGCATCATAACACATTAAACAAAATTTTATCATGTGGTTTTTGAAATGAAATGGTTTGCCAAAACGGTTTAGAAAATATCGAAGAAAAATGCTTAAATAGTGAATTTAGTGTTAATGGATGTTTGGGGGTATAGTATTTATCATTTTCCATCACCCCACACCCATACCCACACTCACACACCCCCATTTTCCCTCCCCCTTGGCTGAATTCAGCAGCCCCCCCTCTCTTGTCCCCACTTGTTTTGCAAAAGAAAAGAAAAGAAAAGAAAAAGGAAATGTAGAAATAAGAGTGGACTTTGACTAGGTTGACTAGATGTTATCTTTCCCCACCTCACTCTCTCTCCTCTTCCCTCAATTTCAGCCGAGCCCTCCCTTTTCCTGCACCACCAACAACCCCTCTCTCTCCCTCTCTCATTTTGCATCAAAAATTCATCAAAATACCTCAAAAATCAAGCTAAAATCCAAATCCGACTCCTACCCATTTTCTCTCATCTCCTTTAGCATGGATCGTGGTGCAAGGATTTCAAATTGGAGGTCTAGATCTCAAGTTTCATCCATGGTTCATGAGGTATAAATCTTGGCCTTTTGTTTAAATTGTTGCTAAATACTTTAGTCTAGCCTAATTATACGTTTAATTATGGGTTAATTTAAAGATGTGGGTTTTCAAGAGGAGGTTTAGATTAGGGTTTTGTTGTGAAATTGTGTTGTGATATATTGTGCATGGTTTAGTGATGTGGATTAACATCTTAAGTTTAGTAGAAAGCTAATCTAGTTGTTAATTATAAACCATTACTTATAAAATGTCCTAATTAAGTTATTTTGCTAACTAGGGTTTTTGGAAAATTGCTAAATGCTTTAGATTAAAATATAATTATGGTTTCATGTCATTATTAATATTATAATGAGTGGTTTAATGACTTTGGATCATGCAAAACCAAGCTTAATTGTAAATTGTGAATTTTGCTTTAAAAAGAGTTAAAATCGGTATTTTTGCAAACTAGTTTTTTTGAACATATATGGTTTGGTGAAATTAAATTATGGAAATGATTTATATGACTTATTTAAGATATTTAATAAGTATATTGGCCACTACATTCATTTAAACGTCGAGTTTTGTACTAAAACGGGTAATTTTTGCTTGCTAGATTTTCGGAAAAATGGCTTCTAAAGTGAATTTGGGGTTTTTGTGAATTTTAACCTATTCTATATTTAAATTAGTATTCGTGAATGTGCAAATGAGTGTACTTGGGTTTTTCTCGATGGTCGAGCGTTTGCACACCGACGTCGTGGGTTTTTGGGTTGGTTTGTGAGAGCAACCATAGGTTTTGACCTATGTGGGATTCGTGAGTCGTTTTGGTCATGAGTCGATTTTAATGCGATACGATGCGTTATGATATGTAGGTACTCTATGTGGACTTCGAAACGACAAGCAAGCGCGTGGCGACGTCGGCACCGGCGAGCGAGGACCAGGTGAGTAGATTTATATCTATAGGGAGAAGTCGGGTGGATGGCGTATAGCACCCCCGCAGTCCGTGGTGGTGTATACGGATGCGTATACACACCAGCAATTATATGTTATTTGGGATTAATAACGATGTTTAGGATGGATATTGGTGTGTTGGATTATTTTAGTGTTGCGAACCCTAGGGTAGTGTTGCACTACACATACACGCATACATACTTGCATACATTCCTATTTATATGTGCTCATGGGTTTCTTTATAGTTATGTGATCATATGGGTATGGGACTATGTGTTCACATACGGATTTGAGGATGATACTTGGGATTGAGCTGAGTCGATGAGATTTGTTTTGTGGTTGTGATAGCGGTGATATGGCAGGATTCGTACTTGAGCTACGTCCTGGTGTTATAGCGGATCTTGGGACGACGATACGGGTGAATAGTGTTATAAATAAATTGGTCGTCATGTGATCGTGATATGAGGCATGATATGCTAGGATATTGATATTAGGCCGTATGGGGCGGTGTATACCCCTTGATGATGATATGTGCTGACGATATCGGTTTGTACGAGATTGTCGATCAGTAGTCAGATCATGAGTATATTGAGGATATTAGTATTGTACTAGACATAGGTCAGTACCCTAGACTATGATCTTGAATAAAGAGGATACCAGAGGAATGGTGTGAGGAATATGATATTGACCCGTACCCAGATTTGGGGATGCCGTACGACGGATTTACGTACGAGCTATATCTTGATGATTGATCCACACTCTTGACTTGGGATGTCTGATTGTAGATATGGTATCGGATATGATATTATTGAGGCGGGATCACCGACTAATATATATACAGTTATGTATATGGATCGACTCAGATGTTAGGCGGTTTCCTTACCTGTAGTCCAGCTTGTTAGTTTAGCCCTTTAGTTTAGTTTAGTTGTTAGATTAGATTCGATTCTTACCTATTTCAAAAACTAACGAATCGTGGGTATTTTAAAAGACAGCCCAAGGGATCCTACGGATATTTCAAAAGACGTATCTTTTCATAAAAACACCGTAGCCCCTATTTTCAAAACCCCATGATTCGTGTTATTTCAAAAGGCACCATTTGTAGGACTTATATTAGATTAATGCAGGTTAGTTACAGTTGCGTCTAGTATTCAGCTCCCGAGTATTATTGTGGTTCGCTTCGCATCGCATACTTATGTTATAATTTCTTATTGCAATGTTGATATCATATTGTTAGGACACCAGCACCATTACCGATGATGCGTATGTACCACGTACACTTACTTGCCGGCTCACACACATCTTCATCGGTAATTGCCATGTCACGTACACCTTAGAAAATATTATTGTTTGACATAGCGTACTTGCCTTATATGTTAGTTTAGACATTGTAGTTATTACCTGCTACTTCATGCATACTGTTATTCATTGTTATGCCGCATTCATGGATTCTCATGCATATATTCACTATTTTACGTGTTATTGAGGTTTTGGATTCGGATTTCCATGAGATTTTCTGGATTTGGAGGAAAACCGCAAAAACATAAATAAACCTTTTCTCTCTTTTAAAATAAAAAGTGCGGTTTTTCCCATGATGTATGAGTCGTCCACCATGAGTTTGCTGATGGATTTCGAGACCCGAATTGAGGAGACGGATGAACCGTTTCGGGTACATGGTGGACCTGGTAAGGTACCCCGGGGTAAGAAGCGCGTGATGATGACGACGTGAGCCTGGCAGGGGAGCACTACCTACCGGTGATTTTACCCGACGCGTCGGATATCCAGAGGATACCGTCGTGGTCTTGAGATGAATGGTAGGGGCCGGTCTGGACTAACGGCGCCCTAGATATTGTGATTGAGACATTGAGATTTTGAGATAATTGAGGTACAGAGACTGTGATACAGAGATATCGAGATATTGGGATTACGTTTTGTGCCGATGCCAGGCACTGTTTTATGCTGATTTCATTATGATACCTCATTTTAAAAATACAAAGGAAATCTCACTAAATTATGAAAACAGTTCTTCATTTACATGTATTCTGTTTTCATGCATTCATACCTCATTCATATGATATATTGCTACCTGAGGCACTGACACGGGCATATGAGATTACACTCGGGTTAGATATTTACCCTAGCCTTGTTATAGGTTGCATGTTATATATATTGAGGATATATTATGCTCATTGACTTAGGTTGCGTTATTTATGCGATTTCTATTCGTAGATGTTTTTCTATTCACGAGTTGGCAACTCACCCCCGTTGTGCCCTAGTTTCTTGCAGGTTTGCCGTACAGGTTTCTTTACGGCTTGCGGGCATAGTTTCCTTCTGGTGATTTGCTAGTAGGTGGGTTTACTTGTATCGTACCCCCATTATATATCTTGTATATTATTATTCTGTTGTATCTAGAAGTTCCATCAACCAAACATGTATTTATTTTGAGATAGAGACCAGTGATGTTATTCCTTCGACCTTAGAGTCGCGCGTTATATTTCTGCGGTTTTCTTGTGGTTTTGAGTTTCCTTTTGAATTTTGATCCTCGCCGTTGGCGTTGTATATTATATTGCTTGTGTGGTTGTGACCGTCGATTGACGAAGAGCTAGCTCCCGCTTGGGGATGCCTTTTTATTGATTTCGTATACTATTCATGTTGTATCCCGTTTGGGGGCCAGTATTTACAAAGGAGACTCTACCGAAATTTTCAGTAA
Organism: Agapanthus africanus; assembly: GCA_030015575.1. Taxonomy (NCBI): domain Eukaryota; kingdom Viridiplantae; phylum Streptophyta; class Magnoliopsida; order Asparagales; family Amaryllidaceae; genus Agapanthus; species Agapanthus africanus. The sequence goes on from CM057350.1 coordinate 516,979,014, forward strand.
ATTTTGACGTTCTTAAAAACCGCATAATTCGGCTTATGCTATTAAAACTACTTGTTTTAAATTGGTTTTCCTTCACTCTACTACTTTTCTTGGTTTGGATTTCTGGGTTTTCGGTTTACTTAGATTACGTACGCCTCGAGACGTTTCGTAGTTTAAGTGCCGGTCATGTTCCGTACTTTCGGGACGTGACACACTGTCATAGAGAAACCGAAGTATCTCTCAGGTGGGTGAGGAACCCTACTAGATCGGCGGAGAGGCTGAGGTTCGTTGGAAACTATTGAATCCTTTGGTTCTACCAAATCATCAGCTGCAGTTTGTATAGCTGGCACTCCTTCCAGTTCTACCTCATGATCACTAATTTCTTCATAAGAAATTCCCTTTCACAAAGGTGGCATGTGGAGAAACAAAACATCTTTTGTTTCTCGGTTAGGTAGAAGATATTCCCTTGCGAATGCTTGGGATATCCAACAAACTTCTACAGAACTGACTTTGCCTCGAGCTTGTCTGGATTATGCTTTTACACATAGGCTGGACAACCCCAAATCTTAACATACTTAAGATATGGGCTCTTCCCATTCCATATCACATATGAAGTGGTAGGCAACTGATTTGATTGGAACCATATTCAATAGGTATGCTACTTCTCAAGTGCATAACTCCCAAAAGGAAATAGGCTACTCAGTAGAACTCATTATAGAGCACACCATATCACATAGGATGTAATTGCTCTGCCCCGATACACCGACGTGCTGTGGTGTATTCGGAGGAGTAATGCTGAGAGAGAATCTCATTCTCCTTTAGAATAGTCCAAGATCTCCGTGCTCAAGTATTCTCCTCCCTGATCTCATCAAAGGATATAATACTTATACCCGTTTTTGGTTCTCTACTTTTAACTCATATTCATTGAATTTCTTAAAAGGTTCAGACTTGTGTTTCAATAGGAACACATGTGCGAATCTTGAGAGACCATCAGTGAATATAATAAAGTACAAAGAACCGGTCTTGGCATGTGTAGACAGGGAACCTTACATACATCATCATGTATCAATCCCAAGAGTTCACTAACTCTTTCTCTGTTTCCAATAAACAGAGCTGTGGTCATCTTATCTTTGTGACATGACCGACAAGTTTCACAAGCTGTAAATTCAAACTAATTTAAATATGTATCTAAATGTAACTTCAGCTAGTCGGGTCATATTGATATGACCTAGTCTACAATACCTCAAGAAGGATTCGTTCATTTCTGAACTCTTCCTCTTGTGTGTTTTGTACGCGAAGAACTGTGGTTTGATTTAGAACGTCTATGCTTTTAGATAACGTGCTTGAACCGATCAACTCTTGATATAGGAAATGTTCAAAACATTATCCAACAAAACAAAATTATATCCTTCTTTACTAATAAAGAGACTGATATGATGTTGTATATCAGGTTCGGTATCTAATAACATTCGTTCAGAATCAATGTATTCTGATAATACAGGGTGATAACTACCAACAGACTTGGCTGCAATACTTGTACCGTTTCTATCTCATGAAACTTATCACCCGTTCTCAGTTCTCTACCTATCTGTAGCCCATGTAACAAATTACATTTGCGGGATCCTGATCCGGTATCTCATATCCAGGACGTAAAGGATACCGAGAAACAGTTTTCGGTAATGAACACACCCGAAGAAGATGCATCAGCATGCACTTTCTTCGTTTGGGCGGCACGGGAATTCTGGTAATCCCCTATTTCCTGCTCTGTCTTATAACAATTATAAGTTGGAGCGGGACCAACGTTCCTTAGAGCAGTATAACAAGCGGGTTCGGTCAATTCATCCGTATTATTATCTTGATTAAAGCGTGACATAGTCGTAACCAGGAGAAAGAGAGAAGAAAACACTCAGCGTGCGTTTTTACAAGATTAGATTGGTTATCAATTTATCTAATCAGGATGTCTCCCACTGTTTTAGTCAAATCTTCCTTCAAACCCTAAAAGGAATGACTAGCCGGAATTAATTACACCGTACAAGTTCGCCAATCTTTCAGCCAGGCCAGTGCCGGTACTTCGAGGGAGGTTCCCCGTGCTTTCGCACGGACCTAATTAAAGTAAATCTCGTTTTCCCTGGGGCATAACCCCGTTAACACCTTTCTAGACACCTACTTGATCGGCTAATTGTAATGTGTAAAACTCTCTCAGGAGTAACTCTTACTCGCAGCGGGTATCGGGATCCAACTATCTCATAGAAGGTATGCAATCTTATTGCAAATTTCAACACTTGAAATTCCCAATAATATTTTACCCCTAGCACTTATGACCTTAACTAAGGTCAACATATCATAAGCACTAGTCAAGTTCTACCCGTCATTTCATGATTAATCAGACCCACCCTACATGACCCTCAACTATGGTCGACATAATCACATGAATGTCCTAACTAATCGCATCATATGCTGTGTAGGAAGACATCACTTAGCTACCGTACACTACGTCTCAACTAAAGTCGACATACGCAGCACGAATACTAAGTACTCTACTTCCTAAAATGACGGAGGGCTACGACAGGTTTTTATGAAAACCTTTTGTGTAATGAACTTGATATCGTTGTAGAATCGAGTGATTTTAAATGGAGTGTTTTTGAGGCCTTTTCTAGTTTCGCTAAAGAGGTCACTCCCGGTGAAGGGATCGTCGGTTCTTTCCTCATCGAATAAGGTGCAGGATATTTCACAAATATCACTATGCAAAGCAAAAACTATAAAAACAATCAAAAGACAAACCGAGTTTGTAGTATCTGCCAGTTTCGCTAAAGAGGTCACTCCCGGTGAAGGGATCTCGGCTCTTTCCTTATCGAATAAGGTGCTGGATATTCTACAAGGAATACCGCTATGCAAAGCAAGAACTAGAGCTACTAGTTTTTAAACAAGTTTCTACAACATCTATAGGTTTCTTTTAGTTTCATTAATCTCATTAATGAAGTCCCATTTTATTATGCTTCACAAGCATCACATTTGAAACGAAATCTGCAATATAACATATATCTTATATATATAATATAAACATTCGTCTCAGGCAGTAATATGATCTCATCACAGAACATTGTAGCAGAAGAACATATATGAAATATTGGATATACTAGGATTTCCGTGTTTTATGCGAGCCTGTATAAAACGCGGATTCCACGGTCGCGATGAATAGCCAAACCCATATCCCTAGACCCCTACGAGAGCAGCAAGCAACACTGCCAATTCTAGGGTTAGGAGACCCGGTCTCGACTCCTCGAGATGGTCTCCCACTGGACCCTAGAATCCGGTTACTTGTGCTCCCCGCCTTGGGTCTACCTAATGCGGAAAAGTAAATAATATACAATGGTGACATCATCCTCAGCCAGTAAGTGCCCCAATAAAAGAATATTACATACAAATGAATTTTACATAAATGAAAAAGAAAAACTCTCATCTCACATAAAACCCCCGGCTATTCAAAACACGACGATCCAATATAACATATCACAGCAACACATAATATCTCATATCATCAATGTAAGCAAGTATGCATATCCCGATTGTCGTTGATGTATAGCAACGAAGCCGGCGATACACCACATACTACGCTTACGGTCACAGAAAAAAAGTGTAAAACTACAACAGTTGGAATCCGCAACCTGCTTAGACATCGCATGCCTAACCAAATGAATTCCTTAGACATGGCATGCCTAACAATTATAAACCCCGCATTTTAGTCTCTATTATCGAAAACTCTTTTCAATATCAAGTCGGGCAATTCAACAAGATTCCCGACAACCTGATTGAATGTTTGTCGCAAACTTTAGTAGACGAACGCACCCCCGGATGCCGTCGACGAAGTGCACTAAGGCGGAACACCGCTGCCGCGAGCACCCAAACGGATGCTTTTGGCGACGGGGTTCTCCTACAGTCACTTAGTCGGGGCTATGGGGCATGGCTGTCTATTAAGTTTACCCGGCGAGTATCCGCGCACGCTAAGTGATTGCGACGGACTTTTGATCACATCAAAATCCCGTGGCAACCGATTAAATGAGACTAAACTGCTAGATTTATAACATTCAAATTAGTTATCTCATAACTACTTGTGGATTCCAAATATTGTATCACATTCCAGATAAATAGACAATGTTAAACTTTCTGATCGAATAATCAAATACCCAAGTTTTCCCAAATAGTTCTCAACACTTGAAATTAATTTAAAAACATCCATCACATGCCACAGTACCAATGGTCCAGCCGTAGAAGGGTCAAGCCAACGCCTCACATGTGGCAACGCCGTACTGCCACAAACCCTAGGGTTTAGAGGCGGTTCAGACGGTCACATAATCGAGTTAAGGTTTGTTGTCTTCTAGAGGGTCCACCGCGTTACTTGCACGACTTAGAACGTTCTTAAACTACGGAAAAATCCAATACTTGGAAATTTTCCGGCAGGGGAAAAAGTGAGTTATTGATATCCGTTCAAACTTTTTAACATGTTCTAAAAAATTACCCGGACAAAATAAACGAAGTTATACTTTCCGATCGAATCAACGAGCTCCCAATACAACCCAGAAAACTCAACATTTGAGTAAAATTAAAAATACCCAGAAGCATTAGGAAGTACCTACGGATCAACCCTGCCAATACGACGCCATAACTCCCAAGTACGGCCGCGGAACCGCCGCGGGAAGCATGCTCCTGGCGCGGTTCCGCGGCGCCTTCAGGGAGTTAGGGTGTCGTATTTTAGGGTAATCCTTAGAATTTCCTGCTGATTTTTTGAGTATTTTTAAAATGAAAAAAATCAACATTTTAAGAAAATTTCCAGAGAAGGGTAAAATATGGGGTTTCGGGGTTCGATCGGACTTTAAACTTCGTCTAGACTTCGCCTAAAGCTCTAGCTTGGCTCTGATACCACTGCAGGGTTACTAGGCACTCTTACAAGGTTCTATAAGGCATCAACCATGCCCGATTCAAAATTTAGACGTGTCGAACAACCTTAACCAAGATCGTATACTGGAGATTATGCGAAAACAATAAGCAAGTAAACAACTTTACTTCTAAGAGTTTAGGATTACAACCTTTGTAGTCCGGTCCTTCACTTCAAATAGCTCCGTGTAGTAGTTCCCTTCGCTGCGATCGCAAACCCCGGACTCTAGAGAGGCTCTATGAAGAAATGAACGTGCTTGCATCGATGACTTCGAGGCCGAAAATGTTCTACGTCGAGGAGACACTGAATCAAGCTATTCCTTCACTAGGTCATGAACGTTGTGAAGAGAACACACTCTACTACATGGCAAGTGGTAGAGGATGAAGAAGTAGGAGGTGGGCTCACTTTAGAATTGATTTTCTCACACTTTATCTCAAAACTCCATTAGAGCTAGCAAGCTTTTTCATGGAGCTTGAAGAAGAAGAAGAAGACTTGTGAATAATTCATCCAAATGAATTATTGCACCCATGGTTGAGTTAAGCCCTCATGGCTAACTCATGTAGAGAATTAACTCATGGCTATGGTTAAAGGTTGGGTTTGATAAATATCTTAAACTAGACAAAAGGGTTGACTTTGTCAAAGCTTATCCATAAGCTTTTGAGCAAGCTTTAGCATAACAAACTCAATCTCTTTTGAATTAGCTTAACATAAATAGAAACCTTAACTTAATCCTAGCATTGTGTTAATCTCATACACCCATCTTGTATGTAGCATCAAACATGACATAATCCATGTACACAAATGTACATATCGCGTATATATATACAATGTGCACATCATGTGAGAAAAAGAAATCAATAGTGAGCTAGATATTAGTTAATGTATTATAATATATCAAATACATTAAATTATCAAATCAACTCTTGATTTAATAATCCGGCTATATCACATATAACCGACTAATATCAAATGCAACATCTTATCGAATCAACGCTCGATCCGATAACTCGGCTATATCACATATAACCTTTCATGTCACACATCGCGAGAATATAATGTGGTATCACATACTCGCATTAATCTCGTTCCTGCACATATCACATATGCGCTCCTACTCCGTTTCGCTTGAGCCAGGAAACCTCTGTGTAGGACTCTAAAGACTCGTCAATACGCCGGCAGTAGGTGATGATCATATCAAACACCCACAAGCCGCAAGCGGTCTGCCAAACGTAACGGCCACCCGGGTATTGAGCGATCAGAAGATCAACAAGCAAGCCTGTACATTCTCCTGCGAATCCAATCAGTAACACTCCCGTACAGTCCGGTCTCTCCGTCTGATATGTTGCATATCTAGTCTAGGGGTGGTATACGTCAGACCCCAGTAACTGATAAGTCGTGTCGATGTGAGGATCATAACATGTCGAGAAAATATTGGTAACACTTACCAGTAAATCTCTATATCAGCCCTGGCCAGGGACTTCCAGTTATAGCCAATCGAACACAGCACAACATCAACTCCCTATACCGGGAGAGACGAATCCCTTCCTATCGCTCATTGCCTCCATGTGATTGAGGACTGTACCCAAAAGCCACCGTTTTGCATGCCCCATTGGACGTGGTATGATGGAAATCAAAGCACAGTGGGAATCACACAAGACTCTATGACGATCTCGGGTTTACAGACTAACCTGTACCAGTGTCACCAGAGAACTGCCATCTGACGTGAGGTATAATACCATCTGGGAGTTCTCGACGAGTCCGTCCAGTATACCCAGTCTCTACTGAGCACCCGTATACTTTCTCTGATGTCAAACACCAATGGATATGGGATCATCCATCGCCCATGATATAGGTCAAGAAGCGCATACGCTAGTCTACTCTGGAGTATCGATGCCCTGTCTCGGTACTCCCACGACTAGGAACATTTGAAGGATGTACTTGGCGACTACACTGTCCCTACTAGTATGATCTGCATCATAGTCCTGGTAGTCAAGTACTTATCTTAAGGGCTTTATCAATATGTAACATAGAGACAATCTGAGTACATGTTAAGATAAAGAGCAACCAGATAGCATACTATCATGTCGAGCAAGAAAGTCCTACCTATATATGTCCAAGCATCCACTACAATATACATCGTATGTACAGTAATGGCCTCTAGGGCATACATATAACTAACAATTGTTACTCCTGGGATAGTTTTGCACTTTACAATTATCCGATCAAGTAGGTGTCTAGAAAGGTGTCAACGGGGTTACGCCCCTGGGAAAACGAGGTTTATTTTAATTAGGTCCGTACGAAAGCATGAGGAACCTCCCTCAAAGTACCGGCACTGGCCTGGTTGAAAGATTGGCGAACTTGTAGGGTGTAATTAATCCCGGCTAGTCTTTCCATTTAAGATTTGAAGGAAGATTTGATAAAAATAGTAGGAGCCATCCTGATTAGATAAAATATATATCTAATCTAATCTTGCAAGAGCACACGCGGAGTGTTTTCTTCTCTCTCTCTCCAGGTAGCGACCATGTCACACCTTAATCAAGATAATAATATGGATGTATTGACAGAACCCGCTTGTTATACTGAGCTGGGGAGCATTGGTTTCGTTCTATCTTATAATTGTTACAAGACCGAGCAGGTAATAGCGGAATACCAGAATTCCCAAGCCGCCCAAACGAAGAAAGTGCATGATTGATGCATCTTCTTCGGGTGTGTTCGTTACAGAGAACTGTTTCTCAGTATCCTCTACATCCTGGGTATTTGATACCGGATAAGGATCCCGCATATGTAATCTATTACATGGGCTACAGAAAGGTGGAGAACTGGGAATAGGTGATATGTCTCTAAGTACAGAGAACGGTGCAATTGTTGCAGCCAAGATGTTGGCAGTTATCACCTTGTATTACCAAATGGTAATACATTGATTCTGAACGAATGTTATTAGATACCGAACCTGATATGTAATATTATATCAGTCTCTTTATTTACTAAAGAAGAATATAATTTTGTATTATTGGATAATATTTTGAACATTTCCTATATCAAGAGTTGGTCAGTTCAGGCACGTTATCTAATAGCATATACGTTCTAAATCAAACCACAGTTCTTAATGTACAAAACATACACAAGAGGAAGAGTTCAGAAATAAATGAATTCTACTTATGGCATTGTGGACTAGGTCATATCAATACGACCCGACTAGCTAAGTTACACTAAGATGCATATTAAAATCAGTTTAAATTTATATCTAGTGAAACTTGCCAGCCATGTCACAAAGATAAGATGACCATAGCTCCATTTACTTGAAACAGAGGAAGGGTTAGTAAACTCTTGGGACTGATACATGATGATGTATGTGGTCCCCTGTTTACACATGTCAGGACTGGTTCTTTGTACTTCATTATATTCGCTGATGATCTCTCAGGATTCAGAAATGTGTTCCTGTTGAAACACAAGCCTGAAGCTTTTGAGAAATTCAATGAATATAAATCCGAAGTAGAGAACCAAAACGGGTATAAGTATTATGTCCTTTGATGTGATCAGGGAGGAGAATACTTGTGCATGGAATTCTTGGACTATTCTAAAGGAGAATGAGATTCTCTCTCAGCACTACTCCTCCGTATACACCATAGCACAATGATGTATCGGGGCGGAGCAATCGCACCCTATTAGATATGGTGCGCTCTATGATGAGTACTACTGAATTGCCTGTTTCCTTTTGGGGTTCTGCGCTTGAAGAAGCAGCATACCTATTGAATTGGGTTCCAATCAAATCAGTGCCTACCACTCCATATGAGATATGGTATGGGAAGAGCCCATCCCTTAAGCATGTTAAGATTTGGGTTGTCCGGCCTATGTCTAAAAGCGAAATACGGACAAGCTCGAGGCAAGGTCAGTTCTGTGGAAGTTTGTTGGATATTCCAAGCATTCGCAAGGGGATATCTTCTACCACACCGAGAAACTAAAGGTGTTTTATTTCTCGGCATGCCACCTTTTTAGGAAAAAGGATTTTTTTAAGGAAGAAATTTGTGGTCATGAGGTAGAACTAGAATTATTTCTAGCTATACAAACTACAGCTGATGATTTGGTAGAACCGGAGGATTCAATAGTTTCCAACGAACCTCAGCCTCTCTGCCGATCTGGTAGGGTTCCTCGTCCGCCTGAGAGATACTTAGGTTTCTCGATGACAGTGGGAGCAAGGATTGCATCATAAGAGATGATGACCCGACTAGTATCGAGCAGGCCATCAAGAGTAGGGGACTCTGTAAGAATGGCTGGATGCTAAGCGATCTGAGATGGAATCCATGTACACCAACAAAATATGGACTTTTATTGCTATATCTGAAGGGTTAAATCCCCATCAGAAGCAAGTATATCATGAGAAGATTACTTGGTATAGATGGAAAAGTTGAGACTTTCAAAGCTAAACTTTTTGCAAAAGGTTTTCGTCATTAACCAGGCGTGGATAATGATGAATCATTTTCTCCAGTGCCTATACTTAAGTCCATCTGGATCCTACTTGCTATTTCTATATACCATGACTACGATATCTGGTGGTTGGGTGTCATGACTGCTTTTCTAAATACTGATTTAGAAGAGAGCGTCTATAAGTATACAGCCAGAGGGTTTCATAGACAGTGGGAGTAGCGGAAACGTGTGCAAGTTGCTTTATGCGTTAAAGCAGGCATCGCGGAGTTGGAATATCTGTTTTGATGTGATAGTCAAAGCATTTGACTTTATCAAAATGGAAGATGAACCTTGTATACACAAAAAGGTAGTAGAGAGTAAGGTGGTCATCCTCGTATTATACGTAGGTGACATACTCTTGATAGGGAAGGTGTTTCCTATGCTACGCTCGGTCAATCTCCTCCTATCATATTGATTCTCCATGAAGGATCTAAGTGATACCTCCTAAATCCTGGGTTTTGGATCTACAGGATAGATCTAAGTGGATATTAGCATTCTCACTAGGTGTAGTGAGATGGTATCAAATGATCCTGGGGAAAATCACTGGATAGCTTTGGAGAACCTTCTTAAGTACTTGAGAAGCACTAAAGAAATGTTCTTGGAGTTTGGTAACAGTGAACTCCAGTGGGAGTCCTTTACCGACTCGAGCTTCCAAAGTTATAAGGTCGACTGTCAGACAGTCGCAGTCTTTGTCTTTACCCTAGAAGTGAGGAGGTATGTTGGAAGAGTTCCAAGCTAGATACCGGGGTAAACTAGACGATAAAGGCTTGATACATCACTATCAACGAAGCTACCAAAGAGGCAGTCTGGGTGTATATATGTTCATGAGATGAACTTGGACAATGGAGTTGTGGCTTAGACCTAGGAACCCCCGTCCCATCAGTGACGCAGACATATTCTAAGACAGTATCACCTGATCATGGAGATGGTTGATCTCCAAGAGATTGAGATTAGGAGAGTTGACGCGAAAGATAACACTGCGGATCCACTCACAAAGGCCTTTCCTGCGAGAGACTTTTATAGGACGTTGGGTATGACATACTACAACAAATGGCCTTAGCGCAAGTGGGAGATTGTTGGTTGTATGTATGCCCTAGAGGCCATTATTGTACATGATATGTATATTATAGTGGATGCTGGGACATATATAGGGAGGACTTTCTTGCTCGACATGATAGTACGCTATCTGGTTGCTCTTTATCTTAACATGTACACTTACAGTCACTTTGTTACATGTTGATAAAGCCCTTAGGATGTGTACTTGACTCCCAGGATTATGATAAAGATCATACTAGTGGGGCATGGGCAGTCCATGAGTTCATCCTTCAATTGTTCCTAGTCGAGGGAATATCGAGACATGGCATCGATATTCCAGAGTAGACTAGCGTATATCTTCTCGACCCATGTGATGGGCGATGGATGATCCCATATCCATTGGTGTTTGACATCAGAGATGGTATACGGGTGCTCAGTGGAGACCAGGTACACTGAACGGACTCGTCGAGAACTCCTAGATGGTATTATACCTCACGTCAGATAGCAGTTCTCTGGTGACACTGGTACAGGTTAGTCTGTCGACCCGAGATCGTCATAGAGTCTTGTGTGTCTCCCACTGTGCTTTGATTTCCACCCTACCACGACTCTACAGAGTCGTGCAAACAGGTGGTTTTTGGGTACAGTCCCGAGTCATATGGAGGCAATGAGCGATAGGAGGAGATTTCGTCTCTCCCGGTATTGGGGTTGATGTTGCCCTATGCTCGATGGGTCATAACTGGAAATCCCTGGCCAGGGTAGATGGGATTTACTGGTAAGTGTTATCAGTAGTTTCTCGACCCGTTATGGACCTTGCATCGGCATGACTTATCAAGCTATTGGGGTCTGACGTTTACCACCCCTAGGCGAGATATGCGACATATCAGACGAAGAGACCGGACTGTACGGGAGTGTTACTGAATGTACAGGCTTGCTTATTGATCTTCTGATCGCTCAATACCCGGGTGGCCGTTACGTTTGGCAGACCGCTTGCGGCTTGTGGGTGTTTGATATGATCATCACCTACTGCCGGCGTATTGACGAGTCTTTAGAGTCCTACACAGAGGTTTCCTGGCTCAAGCGAAACGGAGTAGGAGCGCATATGTGATATGTGCGGGAACGAGATTAATGCGAGTATGTGATACCACATTATATTCTCGCGATATGTGATATTGGTCGGTTATATGTGATATAGACGGGTTATCGGATCAAGTGTTGATTCGATATGATGTTACATTTGATATTAGTAGGTTGTATGTGATATACCCGGATTATTAAAGCAAGTGTTGATTTAATAATTTAATGTATAATTATATATGTGATATATTGATTTACATTAACTAATCTTAGCTCACTTAAATATTTCTTTTTCTCACTAGTGTACACTTAATATATATGTGAATATATTAATGTACATTATTTATGTGTCATGTATGATACCACATGCTACATGGGTGTATGCGACTCACACCATGCAAATAATAATGAAGGGTTCTTATTTATTTAAAGTTAATCAAAATTGGTTGGAAATTGTCACATGGTTGAAGCTTGTGGAACCATTGACCAAGTCCACACTTTTTGTTTTACATGAAGATATTTATTAACCCAACCATTATTGTTTAGCCATGGTTTATTCTCTACATGAGTTAGTGTATGACACTAACTCACCCATGGTTGCTATTCTCACCTCATGGTTTTTATTTGTTCTTCACTTCATCTTCTTCTTCATTTTGAGAAAAAGCTTGCTAGCTTTTTCTAAGTGAGAAAATATTGTGAGAAAATAAAATCTAAAGTTAGCTCACATCCTACTTCATCATCCTCTACTATTAGCCATTTAGTTTAGGGTGTTTGCTTCATTAATTCACATATTAGTGAAGAGGTAGCATGAGCTTGAGTCTCCTCGACGTAGATCATCTTCGGCCTCGAAGACTTTGAGCAAGCTTGTTCACTTCTTTAAGTGAACCCATACTAGAGTTCGGTAGATCACTACTTGGAGCGAAAGGACTACTACACGGAGCTTTAGAAGTGAAGGACCGATCTACAAAGGTTGTATTCCTCATTCACTTAGTTGTAATGTTTGATTACATATTTATATTGTCTAGTTACTCTAGTTAGATCCTAGCTAGGGTTCTTTAGCACCTCTTGAAAATTTTGAAATTGGCATGCTTGATGTCTTGAAAACCCAGTAAGGTGCTGAGTAATCCCAACAGTTTTGTGAACCGTCAAGACTTGGAGCTAGAAATTTTGCAATGGCTCCGTTTTGTTTCGATCCTGGGGTCTTTTGTTGATGTCGTGTCTGCATCCTGCTGGAGTGAGAGGGGACGTTGTTGTTGATATTGCGTCTGCTGTAATGAGACGAATGTTGAGGTAGTCTTTAGGTTGTTTTGTGAACCGTCAAGACTTGGAGCTAGGAATTTTGCCATGGCTCCATTTTGTTTTGACCCTGGGGTCTTTTGTTGACGTCATGTCTGCATCCTGCTGGAATGAGAAGGTATGCCGGGGTTGTCTCTAGGTTGTATATGAACCGTCAAGATCTGGCTCTCCTTTTGACGGAGCCTGGTGGGAAAACATGGTCCCCTTTTTCATTTGTGCCCATGAATTGTATACAAGGGTCGGTTTAGACTCACCTACACGGCAGAAAAGTTTCATTTTGATATGTTTTTTTTTGTTTCCGCGATGCTCTATCTTTTCAGGCTTTATATCGCAAAGTCGCGATTGCCCAATCATTTCGGTTACTTTTCGCGGTGCACAATCATTTCGGCTATGTATTGTTTTATTTTTTACTCGCTATTTTTTTATTGCGAGTTGCCCAATCATTTCGGCTATTTCATATGCATATATTTTTTTGCTCCTTGATTTTTTTAATGCGAGTTGCCCCATCATTTCGGCTATTCCATATGCATATACTTTTGTTGCGAGTCTGGAACTTGGATCCTGACACTAATTCCGGCATCGGCATTGCTGCGACTAGAATATTGCCAGGAGTAAATCAATATTTGCCTTGAAACGACTTGGAATTTGATACCGATTTAGGCATCAGCATCGCTACGACTGGAATATTGCCAGGAGCGAATCATCATTTGCCTCGAGAGGACTTAGAATTTGATACCGATTTAGACATCGGCATCGCTACAACTAGGATATTGCCAGGAGCGAATCATCATTTACCTCGAGAGGACTTGAAATTTGATACCGATTTAGGCATCAGTATTGCTACAACTGGGATATTGCCCGAAATGAATTATCATTTGCCTTTGTCGATTTGAACAAAGGTGGCTTAGTAAACAGGGTTAGGATCCTGTCGACTAAGGCTTTTTGACTTTATGTGCCATAAGGGTCTCATAAAATTATTTCTCCCTACGAGTCGAGAGGATCTCGTAGGTGCAGGTTCTCCCTAGAAGTCGTGAGGACTCCTAAGTGGTATTTTCTCTTGTAAGTCGTAAGGAACTTACAAGAGTATTTTTTCCTTATAAATTGAGAGGACTTACAAGTGTCGTTCACCATATGCGGACATTCCGCGCCATTAGTGGAACTAGGTGAGGGCTATATTTATTTGTGCCCGTGGATTGTATATAAGGGCCAATATTGGACCGCCTGTAGGGAAACTTGGGGAATATGATGGCTTAAGAATAGGTTTAGGTGCCTGTAGCTTAAGGCTTTTGAATCCTATGAGCCGTGTGTTAGTTGTATGTGTGTGCCCTAGAGGCCATTATTATACATGAGAAGTATATTTTAGTGGATGCTGGGGCATATATAGGGAGGACTTTCTTGCTCGACATGATAGTACGCTATCTGATTGCTCTTTATCTTAATATGTACACTTATTGTCTCTCTGTTACATGTTGATAAAGCCCTTAGGATGTGTACTTGACTACCAGGATAATGATGCAGATCATACTAGTGGGGCCTGGGCAACTATGAGTTCATCCTTCAATTGTTCCTAGTCGTGGGAGTATCGAGATGGGGCATCGATATTGCAGAGTAGACTAGCGTATATGCTTCTCGACCCATATGATGGGTGATGGATGATCCCATATCCATTGGTGTTTAACATCAGAGATCGTATACGGGTGCTCAGTAGAGACTGGGTACACTGAACGGACTCGCCGAGAACTCCTAGAGGGTATTATACCTCACGTCAGATAGCAGTTCTCTGGTGACACTGGTACAGGTTAGTCTGTCGACCCGAGATCGTCATAGAGTCTTGTGTGTCTCCCACTGTGCTTTAATTTCCACCCTACCATGGCTTTACCGAGTCATGCAAACAGGTGGTTTTTGGGTACAGTCCCGAGTCACATGGAGGCAATGAGCGATACGAGGGGATTCGTCTCTCCCGGTATTGGGGGTTGATGTTGCGCTATGATCGATTTGCCATAACTGAAAATCCCTGGCCAGGGTAGATGAGATTTACTGGTAAGTGTTATCGGTAGTTTCTCGACCCGTTATGGACCTTGCATCGGAATGACTTATCAAGTTATTGGGGTCTGACGTTTACCACCCCTAGGCGAGATATACGACATATCAGACGAAGAGACCGGACTGTACGGTAATGTTACTGATTGGATTCGCAGGAGTATGAGCAGGCTTGTTTGTTGATCTTTGATCGCTCAATACCCGGGTGGCCATTACATTTAGCAGACCGCTTGCGGCTTGTGGGTGACAGATAGGATCACCACCTACTGCCGGTGTATTGACGAGTCTTTAGAGTCCTACACAGAGGTTTCTTGGTTCATGCGAAACGAAGTAGGAGCACATATGTGATATGTGCGAGACCAAGATTAATGCGCGTATGTGATACCACATTCTATTCTCACGATATATGATATCGGTCGGTTATATGTGATATAGCCGGGTTATCGGATCAAGTGTTGATTCGATAGCATGTTATATTTGATATTAGTCGGTTGTATGTGATATAACCGGATTATTAAATCAAGTGTTGATTTAATAATTTAATATATAATTATATATGTGATATATTGATTTACATTAACAAATATTCGCTCACTTAAACATTTCTTTTTCTCACTAGTGTACACATAGTATATATGTGATATATATTAATGTACATTATTTTGTGTCATACTAGATGCCACATGATACATGGGTGTATGGGACTCACACCATGCAAATAATAATGAAGGGTTCTTATTTATTTAAAGTTAATCAAAATTGGTTGGAAATTGTCACATGGTTGAAGCTTGTGGAACCATTAACCAAGTCCACCCTTTGTGTTTTACTTGAAGATATTTATTAACCCAACCATTATTATTTAGCCATGGTTTATTCTCTACATGAGTTAGTGTATGACACTAACTCACCCATGGTTGCTATTCTCACCTCATGAGTTCATTTCTCTCTTCTTCATTCTTCATCTTCTTCTTCATTGAGAAAGCTTACTAGCTTTTCTCAAAGTGAGAAAATATTGTGAGAAAATAAAATCTAAAGTGAACCCATTTCCTACTTCATCATCCTCTACTATTAGCCATTTAGTTTAGAGTGTTTGCTTCGCTAATTCACATATTAGTGAAGAGGTAGCATGAGCTTGAGTCTCCTCGACGTAGATAATCTTCGGCCTCGAAGACTTCGAGCAACCTTGTTCATTTCTCCAAGGGAACCCATACTAGAGTTCGGGAGATCACTACTCGCAGCGAAGGGACTACTACACGGAGCTTTAGAAGTGAAAGACCGGTCTATAAAGGTCGTATTCCTTGTTCACTTGTAACGTTTGATTACATGTTTGTATTGTCTAATTACTCTAGTTAGATCCTAGGTTAGGGTTCTTTAGCACTCTTGAAATTTTTGAAATTGGAATGTTTGATGCCGTGAAAACCCAGTAGGGTGCTAAGGAATCCCAAAAGAGGTATCAGCGACGGGCTAGAGTATTAGACGATATTTGTTAGATTACGAAACCGAAACTACTCCGAAACTTGAAACATCGAAACCTAGTTTCTGTCATTTTTTAAATGACCCCTAAATTTTTTTTAAACAACTGCAGAATGTTGTATGAGATATGATATGAACACAGAAGAAATTTGAGACCATTTCGTCAGATTTTTGGCCGGCCAGACATGCCCCAAAACCGGTGAGCTCGGCCAAGTTAGGGATTTTTGGCCTCAAAATTTTTCTGTGTTCCAGGCTCTGGGTGTTTCCTGATTAATCAGGAAAGTTTACGGAGGAGGCATTACGTGCTAGCACGTGACCAGCAGTCACGTGTTGGCACGTGACATTTAAAAGCAGCGGCAAAGGCAGAGTCAGCTCCCCGATTAAATCAAAGAAAGGCTCCAGAAAGGGTCACGTGCTCACACGTGACCAGGGGTCACGTGTTGGCACGTGACGGTTGAACATCGGCCAGAAAACAGAGCGCAGAAAGGAGAAGAAAGCTCGTTCCAGGGGGTCACGTGCCTACAAGTGACCAAGGGTCACGTGGTCACACGTGACCGGCTTTCAAAGCCTCTCTATTTAACAGAATTAAATTCTGAAAGGGGCATTCAAATCTTTCCAAAGGAAAATGATTATTTGGAACCAATTGGATTAAAAATCTAAAGGTGATTAAATATCACCTATTCATGGAAAAATCTTGAACTTGGAAAGATTTCCCCTTAAAATAACCGAAATAACAAAGTAATATCTTTGGATTTAAAATCCAATGGTGAATAAAATTCACCTAATAATCCAAAGGTCCAAATGAATGATGAATGCAAATCAAATCTCTAATGAATACAAATCAAATCTCTCAATGAATGATTCACTAAAACTAATTGATTCTGCTCCTTCTCCTATAAAAAGAGGAGAGAGACATACAGAGAGAGAGAAATAGAGCCTTGAGATTTTGGGAAGAATTTGATCCTCTGCAAAAGAAAACCTTAGGTAAGAAGGGAGAGGCTTAAAAAGGAGAATTTAATTCTCAAAGAGTTTAACTCTTATACAAAAAGAAGAGCTTAGTTCATTCTCTAGTGGAGGATCTGCAAAGTGCACATCTCCCCATGAATTGAGAATTTAATTCTCATTGGGTTGAGATCCTGCCATGCAGATCCAAAGCAGAGAAAGGGAATGGAAGTTTGAGAATTTAATTCTCACAGAACTATAGAAATTTAATTCCTTTGAAATAAAGTTAGGGTTTAACCCTATAGGAATTTAATTCCTTCAAAATAAACAGAACCAGGATTTAACTCTAACTGAGAACTTAATTCTGTTAAAATAACATGAATTTAATTCCCAAAAGAAAGAAGAAATTAGGGTTTAACCCTATGATAGAATTCAGTTCTTCACATATATGAGGAATTTAATTTCTACAGAAAAGAAACTAGAGTTCAACTCTATCTAAGAATATAATTCTTCAGAAGAAAACAAGAATTTAATTCCTCTAAAGTTTATTGCTAGGGTTTTACCCTATGAAGAATTTAATTCTTAAAAAGATAAACAAATCTTCAAACAGACAAAGGAACAGGGTCACGTATTACCACGTGACCCCTGTAAAGACCCATAGAGAAGAACTTTGAGGCAACGCCTCACGTGCTCCACGTGACCCCCAAAGCGCGTAAAGAAAAAGCAAAAGAAAAGAAGCTCTGGGGCGCCCTCACGTGTCACCACGTGACCCCTAATGAACATTCTAACAGATCAAAGCGTGAGCCCCCATCACGTGCCCACACATGATGACCTTCAGAATTAAAAGTGTTAAACACTTATCTGTAGCACAAAATGAAGGGGATCTGGCCCCATCTTTTGGATGCCATCACGTGCCCCCATGTGATCTCTTCTCTTACAATATTTAGCATTAAATTGATGATCTGTTCCCAGTGTTTAACACTGATATCCATAGTGTTTAACACTAGTTTGAAAACTCCATTTCCAGTGTTTAACACTGATTTCCTTAGTGTTCAAACACTAATTTGGAAAATTCTGCTCCCAGTGATTAACACTGATTTCCTTAGTGTTTAACACTAACTTGAAATCTTTGTTCCCAGTGTTTAACACTGATTTGTCTAAGTGTTTAACACTAATTTGAAAACTCTGTTCCCAGTGTACAACACTGATTATCTTTTAGTGTTTAACACTAATTTGTTAATCTTATTCCCAGTGTTCAACACTATTGGTCTCTAGTGTTCAACACTAGCTTTAGCCCAATTGGCTAAGTTTCTAGAGGCAAAACCTCTCCTTCAATGGATCAACAGAAAACCAATATTCTAAACATGATTGGACTTAGCCCAAGCTGGCCATAAGTCCTCAATTCAAACTTAACCGGGCCAATGGGCTCATAACATAATTAATTGGTCTTGGTCCCAAATTGGGCCAAAGATTATATGATCTACCTCGGTTTAAGGGTACATCTCTTCACTCCTTTGATACTTGGCGTTGTAATTCCTCAACGTCTTCAAAGAGGTGACGGGTCCCGATGACCACACATTGATACGGACTGTGGAGTCCTTAAATCCACGGACTATGAGGTCCTTAACCTTGACCGGGATGTCTTAAAACTAACGATGGACTGTGGGGTCCTTAACCCTCGGACTATGACGTCCTTAACCTTGACCGTGATGTCTTAAAACTAACATTGGACTGTGGGGTCCTTAAACCCTCGGACTATGAGGTCCTTAACCTTGATCGGAATGTCTTAAAACTAACGATGGACTGTGGGGTCCTTAACCCTCGGACTATGACGTCCTTAATCTTGACCGTGATGTCTTAAAACTAACATTGGACTTTGGGGTCCTTAAACCCTCGGACTATGAGGTCCTTAACCTCGACCGTGATGTCTTAAAACTAACATCGGACTGTGGAGTCCTTAAATCCACGGACTATGAGGTCCTTAACCTTGACCGCAACGTCTTAAAACTAACATTGGACCGCAATGTCCTTAAACTACCTATGGACCGTAATGTCCTTAAACTACCTATGGACCGCAATGTCCTTAAACTACCTATTGACCGTAATGTCACTAAACTAAACAACAGGGCTCCCTTAATTGCTCTTTTGTTGGATCTAAACGGTCCCGTTAAGTCGATCTTAGTCTAAAAACTAGACTAACGTATCCTTAACAAACGTTTAAGTTGATCTTAGTCTCAGATGAGACTAACATATCCTTAAATACAAACCCCCCAAATCCAAATCTAAGAAAGATACGGATTTGGACTAGTCCACGCCCTACGGGCGACGACATAACTCAGTCTCCGTATACAATCCACGGGCAACCAAACACAAAATAAACACACACGATATGAAGTGACCATCTGGAGAAGGAGAAAGTGGTTACCGCGGTACGGTAGCGTAATTAACTGCAGGGGCTTGCGCCTGCAGGGAAGAGCGTCCCCACAATCAAAAACCCCTCAAGCGAGGGGGAATCTGACGAAGTCTGCTATATCGGACGCATCCGTTTAAACCTTCGATACACGGTGCCATAAATCAACTTGGCATTTTCAGAGAGGTAGACGGATAGCACCAATTAGCATCTGCCCCGAATCTCAGGCAAGACGTCCGCGTCGCGCCGCCATTCGGAGGGGAACAGATTCTGGCACGCCCGGTGGGACCTTTTCCTCTTTCCACTCCACACTTCGTGTGTTGTGTTCGCGAACCAAACACGGCTCGATAATGGTTGCCCTTGGGTTTCAAGGTACTAAGATTTGGCGTTTTGCTTATTGCAGAAAGCAAAGAGTCTATGGCTTCCACTTGTGCGAAATGCTCCAACTGCAACTGCAACCGGCGCTCCGTCTCGCCAGGAGGTATAGCCTACGGGCCCCAAGCTGCTTCGCTGTTCATAATGCCCGTGGAACAGGACACTCAA
Source organism: Agapanthus africanus (assembly GCA_030015575.1). Classification (NCBI taxonomy): domain Eukaryota; kingdom Viridiplantae; phylum Streptophyta; class Magnoliopsida; order Asparagales; family Amaryllidaceae; genus Agapanthus; species Agapanthus africanus. The sequence goes on from CM057350.1 coordinate 516,999,203, forward strand.
GCCACCACAGGGTTGTTTTTTGGGACCATGCTTCCGCCAACGAGCTTCACCGCTCCTGTGCTGACACCGGAAGCTCCCAAGAAGTCGGTCTTTGATCGGCTTACAGCTACCGCGACCTCTCTCAACGGGTCGCCCAACACCAGCGTCTCGGTCTTCTCCAGACTGGGCTAGAACTCCTCTGGACCCGCAATAGGGCCTACAATCCCAGAGAAGGCTGCTCCAAAGAGGATAACCATCCCTGCTCCTGAAGTCGTCAAGGCGGCTTCTCCCGCCAAAAAGTCAGTCTTTACAAGATTGACTGTTCCAGCTCCCGCTTCTGCTACCCAAAGGACATCGGTCTTTAACAGGCTGACACCAGCAGCGGCCCCCCGTCTACACAGGGGGCAAGACGAAGCTATCGCCCTCACCAAACCGATTCCATCAGCACGACACGCTCGACGTCGCTACTGGCGCCGAGTAAGGAAGGCCGAAGGCAACTCCCCTTCTGGACTAACTCCTCCAGCCCCGACGACAGAAGTTAATGCTGCTGTTCCAACTAAGAACAGCTTTGAGATGCTGAATAAGATGCGTAGGAATTCTCCTACCACGGCGTTAAAGAGGTCTCCCCCTCCGTTGAAAAGGGCCGCGGAAACAAAGCCAGAACAGCCCCAATCTCCTCAACGGCTGTCTTCCAAAATTTATAAAATCTGGCGGCAGACCCGAGACTCGGTGATTGATCCAAATTTCTCCCGCCAGCACAAGAAGCTGAAAATCCAACAGGAAGTCAGTCATCATGCTAAGCCATGAAAAGCTGTCTGGGTGCCCACCTCAACGGCCCCCTCAACTTCCACTGCTCATAAAAAGAGGAGGCCGGAGAAGATCCCCGGGCCTGCGATGAAAGCTAAAGGTGCTGAGCCCAGATGCTCTAAGTCTGGGGGCATGATGGGCCATACTGTATACATGGCATCGGGGAAGGAATATAGCCGTGCGTCTACAGGGCATAGACCGCTCACACGGTCAGCGACCAAAGCTCAGGAGCAACAGCAGAAGCTCTAAGAAATGATGACCGCGATGGTCACACTTACTGGGCCGAAAGAAAGCCCCAAAGCGTCATCCGATCAACGACAAGAGGAAGAAACTGACGCTGAGTTCCTTCATAGGATATTGGAGAAGAAGGATAAAGAGGCTGCCGAACAAGCAGCCAATATACAACGAATGGCCCTCCTGTTCCAGGACATGGTGGGAATGATGATCCAACAAGATTCTCCTGCTGAAAATCCTCCAATCATTCTTGAAGACGACAGGGGAGAAGCGTCAAATCCCCCACCCGCTCTGTCAACGGCTAAGGAGGAGACAATCTCTAAGGCTGACCTAGACGAATACATAGCCCAACAGATACGCGTTCACCAGGCGGCTGAGGCAGCTGGTCAAGTTGTCAAGACATGAAGACCATATCCGAGCTGGTATGACCAGATCAAATACCCGCCGGGTTACACAATACTAAAATTCCATGTCTATAAGGGGACATGCAATCCCCATCAGCATGTGACCCAGTTCAGGGCGCTTTGTGGTAACACTGGTGGCGACGATAAACTGTTGCTTCGCCAGTTCGTGGGCAGCTTATCAGAAACGGCGTTCGAATGGTATTCAGAACTCCCGAACGATTCCATCAAGACGTTCGCTGAAATGGAATTGCTATTCACTCAGCGATTCGCAAGCGCCAGCGAACGCACTCCGATAATAGCATTAATTAATGCCAGGGTGAAACCAGGTGAGATGTGGGTCCAGTACGCTATACGTTGGCGAAACTTGTGGTCAAAATGCGAACAACGCATTGAGGAAGCGCCTGCGGTGGGCATGTTCGTGGGTACACTAGATCCTCATGCAACCATCTCACAGTTCATGATGTTCTTTAAACCAACCACATTCCAGGCTCTGATCGACAAGTTGGCCCAGATGGACCAGATGGGTCACAGACCGCCTCCCCCGAAGCCAGAACCTCGGAATGACAAGGGTAAAGGGAAGGCAACCTTCGTTGCGAACGCCCAGCAGCAACCCAGTGCCCCAAAGCTGGCAGATCAGCTAGAAGAAAGACAGCGGTATTACAACGAGAAAATGAAGCGCCCCTACTCGTTCCCACGGGATAAGACAAAACGGTTATTCGAGCTGGCCGTACGCAACAGGCTTATCAACTTGCCAAACCCGAGGCGGCCGCCGCAACCTACTGAGGTGAATAACCCCAATTATTGCCCTTACCATCAAACGGTAAGCCACTCGATTGAGGATTGCTTCGTCTTCAAAGGATGGATTGAAGATCAGTACCTACAGGGCAAGTTTGCGCTGTCCGAGAAGTGGAAGGTGAACCCGCCACAGCCGCATACTCCCAAGAAAGCGGATACACCGGGGGTAACCTGTTCTTTCATTGAGGAAGCCCCATGGGAGGTCGTGCTATCAGCCAAAACAAGAAGGATGCTGAGTGATCTTCATGCGTGCCCAGCGGTCGAATGGAAGAACCCGCTTGAACCTCAAATCATCGAAGGGATGCTGAAGCCGCGTCCAACTACAAAGATCGGCGGTGATGGCCCAAGTACTCACACCCAACCGTCAAAATTTTTGAAGAAAAAGAAGAAGAGATCCAAAAAGCCAGTGAAGCCTGGAGACAAGCGCACGGACTTGCAGAAGCAAATTGACACGCTGGAAGAGTACAATCAAAAAGCGCGGACTCCCGTCACACTGCAAGAGTTCCTCAACCACGTCTTTCAGGAGGAAGATGATGGAGAAAGCTCGTTGGATGAATCCGAGGGATATGTGGCGAGTTGTCATGTGATCTCCCACTCATCTACGGACAATGAAACAACCCCTGGCACTGAGAAACTAGGGGCACAGCCTGAGCCGGAGCTTGTGCGGCCAACAGAAGAAATGATTGACGCCTTTCTAGACGAGATTCGTTTGAAAAGTAAAGCCGACCAAGAGCATGAGATGGCCGCGTCAGAAGGAGCCAAACGCAAGCGACTAAATGAAAGAGTCGAAGCATTCATGCCAGATCAAAAGACATCTCATGTGGGTAAAAACATATTCAAGATGAGGAAAAGGTTTGCCAAAGCCATGTCGATGGGAATGAAGCTACCACCCTCGGAAGAAAACACGCTCAATAGGACGGAGAGGCACCCTAATTATTGCTCATACCATCGGAAGACTTCGCACCCCACTGAGGAGTGCGACGCTTTTAAGATGTGGTGGCAGGGATATGTTGCTCACCGATAACATTTTAAGCGCATGAAACGCAAAACTCGCCGAGAACAAAGAAGTACTACCGACGGGCACAACAGAACTGCTGGCAACTGTTACATGGTTAACGCCGGAGGGTCACAAGTTCTCACTTCTGGGAGCGACTCTGATGAAGAAATGGCTATGGGCCCTCTCTTTAAAGAATCCGTTTTAGGGAAAGAGGAAGAACCAGAGGCCTGCGAAAAAATTCAGCTGCGCAATCATACGCTCCCGGAAAAGAATCTCGGACCCGCGAATAGAAAAGATAAGGGAAAGGAGAAGGTCACTGAGGATATCACCTTAGATGACCATGTCACGAAAGAGTTGGCTGCCAAAGATCCTCCCAGGAAGAGTAAGGTGGATTACAACATCCTAGCGCACCTAAGGAAGCTACCTTCTCAGCTCAGCATTCTCGACGCCCTCCTAGTATCACAGGAAGTGAGAGATTCATTAATTAAGGCGTTACAAGAACCCGAGCAATTCCAAGCCTTCCTCGCCACAGAAAGGATGAAGGATGAACTGGAAGAAGTGCGCACGGCCGACATCACTTTCGGTGACGAAGACCTTTTCCACGGGACGTGCGACCACAACCGTCACCTATACGTCTCCGGATACTGCCATGATATCAAGATAGGCAAAATCCTGGTTGATAATGGATCCTCCGTCAATCTCCTTAATGTTCGGGTGTTGAAGAAAATCTGCATGAGCATGCAGCACCTCGCTCGTGACAGAATTACCATCTCCGGTTTCGACTCCCAGTCATCACGGACTCTCGGATCCGTGATATTAACATTACGCTTCGGACTACTCGTCACGGACATCAAGTTTCACGTCATTGACGCCAAGACCTGCTACAACGCCTTGCTCGGTCGTCCTTGGTTACACGAGTACAACATCATCCCTTCTACACAGCATCACTGTATGAAGTACTTTAAGGATGGTTTCGAGTATACCGTAACGGGTGAGCTGAACCCATTCTCCGTGAACGAAGTCCGCAAGTACGAAGATGTAAAGTACTTTTTGCCAGACTTCGAGGATACAGAAAGGTGTCGCAAGCCGGAGAACAAAGCCGCCGCCACCATCCCTGTTTTCGGAAGCGATACCGAAGAAGAAGAAGAGATAGTTTATGCTAGTCCGTCTCGACGTAACAACCCGGGACCGTCCGCCCCCATGTTGATCTTCGGAAGTGACTCGAAAGACGAGGTTAATGCCGTGTTCTCCAGTCGGCCGTCAATACAAGCATCCCCTGGTGATGTTCAGAGTTTGCAAATCACCATGGTGCCGCGGGAACACTACAAAGACCTTGACAAACTTGAAGCTTACCATGTGTAGGACCTGCAGGCATTTTACATCCCTCCCAGGCGAAAGGGTGAAAAGGCGATCCTGTTCTATCGGTCCTCGGAAACAAGAGTGGAGAAAGAGATCTGGCATGGCGCGGATTCTACACTTGACAAGCTTCAACCCATCCGTTTGCCCAGATACTACACAGACAGGTTGAAAAGACTATTGAAGCGCCAAGGAGTACCCTTAAAACAGACTATCCGACAAGCTCGATTCTATAACAGGATTTGGGATGTCCCTGGGACCCAGCGCAAATTGCCCAACGGGAGAATGGAAACGCTCGGACTTGGATACACGAGAGCCGGGAAACGGGAACGGGTCCACGGTAGTTACGCCATATATAATTTCAATGAAGAAGAGGACGCCTTGTCAGAAAATGCCAACCCCTCATCGGAACTGCATCCCGCGATCGAAGTCCCGAATCCATCATTTAAAGAACGAGTGAACGAGCTTATCAGGAAAGCAGGTCAAAAGGCTCGGGACGACCATAACCGCGAAATGGCCATCTACGAGAAAGCCAGGACGCAACGTCTTCTTCAACAGACTGTAAAAGACGAAAATACTCTTCCCTGTCAACCCGTGGTGCAAAAAACCCGACGCAGAGGTAGAAACAAGTCGAAAAGCAGAAAAGGCGTTCGACAGAGACAAAGCGGGACCGATAAGTCACGCGATCGAAAATCGAGCGGTCCGGATTTGTCCCTTATGAAGAAGATGAGTCAAGCATACTATTTTCCTCAGGATAAGACACGAAAGATATTTGACCTCGCTTTGAAACATCGAATGATTACACTTCCGGCATCTAAACACCCTGAGCAAGCTAACGAGGTCTCTCATCCGGACTATTGCTCTTATCACCAAGCCATAGGACATCCTATCGAAGACTGCTTCACCTTCAAGAACTGGGTCGAAGACCAATACCAGCGAGGCAGATTTGCTCTATCCAACAGCTGAAGGGTAATGCCGCCGCGAAAGCACGAACCCAAAGCCACAAGAGCAGAACCAGATCCACAACGGTCTTGGAAGCGAGCTCGTACCTGTCATATGAAAACGATATCAAAAGAAGAGCCCGAGAATATGAATGACTTTCCCTGGTGCTTCGAAAACAATAATGACGAGGTGATCTCAGAGTTTCCACCAGCGCCAAAAGAGCTGGAAGACGGAATACACACTACTGCAGATAACCTCAAGAAGATTGAGTTGGGAACGACGAACGACTCACGACCGACGTTCGTCAGCGAGTTGCTATCTGAAGAAAGGGTGGCCGAGTTAAAAGACGTGCTTATGCAGCATAGAGATTGCTTCGCATAGAAATATTCTGAAATGCCAGGACTAGATCCAGAAGTTGCTGTGCATAAACTGGCGATATCCCCGGACGTTAAGCTAGTCAAACAGGCGCCGAGAAGAATGCGGCTCGAGCTTGAGATGAGCATCAACGCCGAAGTCAAGAAGCTGATCGACTTTGGGTTTATCCAAGAGGTTCAATATCCTGACTGGGTTGCCAACATCGTCCCGGTAATGAAGAAAAATGGGACGGTGTGCATATGCGTGGACTTCCGGGATCTCAATAAAGCCTGTCCGAAGGACGATTTCCCAGTGCCAGTCACCGAACTAATGATAGACAATACGTCCACTCATGAAGTTTTCTCTTTCATGGACGGTTCATCAGGATACAATCAGATAAAGATGCACCCCGAAGACCAGAAGCACACCGCTTTCCGGACTCCTTTGGGTATATTCGGCTACAAAGTCATGCCTTTTGGTTTAAAGAACGCCGGCGCCACCTATCAGAGGGCCATGACAAAGATCTTTGATGGTCTTATACACGAGATCGTCGAATGTTATATCGATGACCTCGTAGTGAAAAGCATGTCATACGAAGAGCACTTAGAGCATCTGAAGACCGTATTTCAATGCCTTCGGCAATACAATTTGAAGATGAATCCCCTCAAATGTGCATTCGGAGTTTCCTCGGGTAAATTCCTGGGATTCATCATCCGACACCGAGGTATCGAAATAGATCCATCTAAGATCAAGGCGATCATGGAAATGCCTCCGCCAAGAACTCTCAAACAGTTGCGGTCTCTCCAGGGGAAGCTCGCGTACATACGGCGATTTATAGCCAACCTTTCAGGAAAGTGCCGTCATTATAGCCACCTGATGAAAAAAGAAACCCCGTTCATCTAGGATCCCAAATGCCAAGGCGCGCTAGACGAGATCAAGCAATACCCGCAGAACCCGCCGATGTTAGCTGCTCCAGTAAAGGGAAAGCCTCTTATCTTATATACAACAGCCCTCGAAGGTTCCTTGGGCGCATTATGGGCACAAGAGAACGATCAAAGGAAGGAGAGAGCGCTCTACTATCTGAGTCGAGACCTACTGGGGGCAGAAAGCAACTACTCCCCTATTGAAAAACATTGCCTGGCGTTAATCTTTGCAATAACCAAGCTCAGGCACTATGCGTTGGCGTACGAAGTCCGTTTCATATCGAAAGTGGACCCCCTTAAATATCTGATGTCGAAGGCCATATTAACGGGTCGACTCGCTAAATGGGCCCTGCTCTTGATGGAGTTCTCGATAACTTATCAACCTCTCAAGGAAGTCAAAGGCCAGGCCATCGCCGACTTCCTCGCTGAGCATCCGGTACCAGCCGACTCTCCTTTGAATTGCGATCTTCCAGACGAACATACGTTTAATGCGATCGACGGTGGTGATACCCGATGGGAGCTTTATTTCGAAGGAGCATCTTCTATGAAGAAGCACAAACAAAGTACCCCTATAATCAAATCGGGAGTAGGACTCATTTTTGTAACTCCATAAGAAGGGATAATGCGCTTCGCTTTCTCCTTAACAGAGCCGAGGACAAATAACGAAGCCGAATACGAAGCTTTGGTAGCAGGCCTCGAGATCGCTATTGACATGGGAATTGAAAACCTCCTCATATATGGAGATTCTCAACTGGTCGTTAGTCAAGTAAATGGCGACTACCAAACGTGCAAACCGGAGTTGGTGAAGTACGGTGAAAAGGTGCAACAACTGTTGACCCAAATTCCCTCATATACTTTGGAAAGCATACCGCGTGCGGAAAACAGCAAAGCAGACGCGTTGGCCAAGCTCGCTAAAGAATTGGCTGGCGAGAACCTCGATGACGTCAGAATCGTAGTACAAAGCCATCGGGTGCTTGCCCCAGCAGAAATACCTCCGGAATCATCCGAAGAAAGGGGAGCAACTGAACGGACGACCCTGCAAATAACCGACCGAGAATGGGCTGAAGATTGGAGGGAAGTCTTTATAGACTACTTCAAATACCATCGAACGCCCGAAGACGCGTCCTCAAGACATCAGCTTATGAAACGAGCTCTGTCTTTCGCCCTCGTCAATGATACTCTGTATAAAAGGTCATTCGATTCTTTGTGGCTGAGATGCCTGGGACCTGTCGAAGCGAAAAGGGTCGTTCAGGAAGTTCATGACGGACTCTGCGGTTCTCACCAAGTAGGCCCAAAGATGAAGCTGAAGATCAAACGAATGGGTTATTATTGGCCCACAATGATTCAGGACTGCCTCGAGTATGCGAAGCAATGCCACTCATGCCAAATTCATGGGGACTTCATCCACCAGCATCTAAACCCACTTCATCCAACGGTGGCTAGCTGGCCATTCGAAATGTGGGGAACTGACATAATCGGCCCCATCGAACCAGCATCATCCAGGGGACATCATTTTATCCTGGCGACGACTGATTACTTCTCTAAATGGGCAGAAGCAGTACCGTTAAGGGAAGTGAAGACAGAAAACATTCTCCATTTCTTCAAGACGCACGTCATTTATCGGTTTGGAACTCCGCGATGGATTATTTCTGATAACGGGCCAGCCTACAGAAGTCACAAGATCAGCCGCTTTGCGCAACAACATAATATAGACTTGAGGTATTCCTCGGATTATAATCCGCGAGCTAACGGTCTCGCCGAGGCCTTCAACAAGACCTTGACGAAAATCATAAAGAAAACGGTGTCCCGAAATAAGAAGGACTGGCACGAGAAACCGCAGGAGGCTCTCTGGGCATACCGAATTACGTTTAAAACGGCCACGAACACAACGCCATACGCGTTGGTATTTGGTACAGAAGCAGTACTCCCCCTTGAGATAGAGTTACCCTCTCTACGAGTGGCGGTCCACTACGAGCTGACGGACGAAGAAAATGCTCACCTTCGGCTTGAGGAGCTTGATGCCCTTGATGAGACCCAGCTCATAGCGCAACAAAATCTGGAGGCTTATAAAGAAAAGATGACGCGCTCATACAAAAGATTGACCAGGCCGAGGACGTTCTGCCAAGGCGAACTTGTGCTAATTGTCAAAAGACCTATGATCCCCAATCGCGCCAAGCGGGGAAAATTCGAGCCAAACTATGAAGGCCCGTACATCATAGACAAGGTCTACCAGGGTGGAGCTTATCTACTCATGGATATGCATGGTGAAAGGCTTTTCAGGCCAGTGAACGGTCGCTTCTTGAAGAAATACTATGCTTAACGGGTCAAGGTCTAGGTCAATGATAAATGACGACGACTATGTCCACTCGCTATCTTCCTAAGCCCGAACTCTAGGTAGTAACCAGCATCCTTAATGGCGGACCGAAACGTCCTTAAACTAACATCGGACCGAAACGTCCTTAAAACTAACGGCGGACCGAAACGTCCTTAAACTAACATCGGACTGAAACGTCCTTAAACTAACATCGGACCGAAACGTCCTTAAAACTAACGGCGGACCGAAACATCCTTAAACTAACATCGGACTGAAACGTCCTTAAACTAACGGCGGACCGAAACGTCCTTAAACTAACAACGGACCGAAACGTCCTTAAACTAACATCGGACCGAAACGTCCTTAAACTAAAAATGGACCACTATGTCCTAAAAACTAGTCGTTGACCGAGACGTCGATAAACTGCGGTGGATTGCAATACCTCAAAGCCGATATATGAAAAAAAAATGGTATGTCTATAAGCAAAAAGGGCACGGATGAAAACCCGAAAGGGCTCCGTAAGTAAAAACAGCAGGGCTACCGGCGAGTCTTGTGAAAACCCGAAAGGGCGCAATCTCGTTAAAAAAAAAGAGAGAGAATAAAAAAAAATAAAAGACGGTATGTCCAGAAGCAAAATGGGCACGGATGAAAACCCGAAAGGGCTCCGTGAGTAAAAGACAGCAGGGCTACCGGCGAGTGTTTGTGAAAACCCGAAAGGGCGCAACCTCGTTAAAAGACACTTACAGGGTCCTCACGACCTTGTAAGGAGAAACCACCCACGTGAGATCCTTACGACTCACAAGGGAGCAACACACTTAAAGGTCCCCATGATTCCTAAGGAGAAAATACACTTGCGAGATCCTCACGACTCGTAAGGAGAACTCTCTTATGGGACCCTCAAGGCTCATAAGATTTGAAAGCCTTAAGTTACAGAAACCTGAACCTGTGCTTAAGCAACCCCCACAACCTTCGATATGACCCTACAAGTGACTCAATACTGACCCTTGTATACAATCCACGGGCGCAAATAAACATTTCCCCAGCAAAGTCACACCCGTGACTAGGGATATGTCCATATGGTGAACAACCCTTATAAGTCCTCTCGACTTATAAGGAGAAAACCCTCTTGTAGGATCCTTACGACTTACAGAGGAACATACACTTAGGAATCCTCACGATTCCTAAGGAGAAAACACACCTGCAAGATCCTCACGACTTGTAGGGAGAAGTACCTTCGCGAGACCCTTACGGCTCATGAAGTCAAAAGCCTTAGTCGGCAGGACCCTAACCCTGTTTATTAAGCCACCTTTGTTCAACATCGACAGAGGCAAATGATGATTCGCTCCTGGCAATATCCCAGTTGTAGCGGTGCTGATGCCGAAATCGGTGTCTAATCCCAAGCTTGCGGCGAAAAAGCCAGCAAGCTACACATGCATACGAAATAGCCGAAATGATAGGGCAACTTGCAATAAAAAGCAGCAAGTAAAAATATATGCATAAAAAAATAGCCGAAATGGTTGGGCAACTCGCAATAAAAAACAACGAGTAAAAATAAAACAAATAGCCGAAATGATAGGGCACCGCGAAAAATAGCCGAAATGATGGGGCAATCGCGACCTTCGCGATATAAAAGCTGAAATGATAGAGCATCGCGGAAAAAGAAATAAAATAAAAATGAAGTCCACGCCCTACAGGTGATGTTACATCTATCCTTGTATATAATCCAGGGGCGCAAACAAAGAAGGGATCATACTCCTCCCCCGGGTTTCATCATAAGAAGAAGCCAAATCTCGACGGTTCACAGATAGCCTAGAGATCATCTCGACGTCCGACTCCTTGCAGCAGACACGATATCAAGCAAAGCGGAACATCGGCAATTCCCAGTTCCTTGACTCGACGGCGCACAGATGACCGAGAGTCGAATCCCAACTCCGTGAAATGCGGATACAATCAACAAAATTCCTGGTCACGTGGAACGCGGATAATGTCACTCTTTGACCCCGTGGAAAACGTCCAGAGCAGATCCTGGTCCTCATAGAGCACGGCAGTGAACCTGTGTGAAGCATCCAGAGCGGAGCCTAGTCCTCGCCGAACACGGCAGTGAACCCGTGTAAAGCATCTAGCGCAAATTCCTGGTTACGTGGAACGCAGATAATGTCACTCTTTGACCCCGTGGAAAACGTCCAGAGCGGATCCTGGTCCTCGCAGAGCACGGCAGTGAACCCGTGTGAAGCATCCAGAGCGGAGCCTAGTCCTCGCCGAACACGGCAGTGAACCCGTGTGAAGCATCTATTTCAAATTCCTGGTCACGTGGAACGCGGATAATGTCACTCTTTGACCCCGTGGAAAACATCCAGAGCGGATCCTGGTCCTCACAGAGCACGGCAGTGAACCCGTGTGAAGCATCCAGAGCGGAGCCTAGTCCTCGCCGAGCACGGCAGCGAACCCGTGTGAAGCATCTAGTGCAAATTCCTGGTCACGTGGAACACGGATAATGTCACTCTTTGACCCCGTGGAAAACGTCCAGAGTGGATCCTGGTCCTCGCAGAGCACAGCAGTGAACCCGTGTGAAGCATCCAGAGCGGAACCTAGTCCTCGCCGAACACGGCAGTGAACCCGTGTGAAGCATCTAGTGCAAATTCCTGGTTACGTGGAACGCGGATAACGTCACTCTTTGACCCCGCGGAAAATGTCCAGAGCGGATCCTGGTCCTCGCAAAGCACGGCAGTGAACCCGTGTGAAGCATCCAGAGCAGAGCCTAGTCCTCGCCGAACACGGCAGTGAACCCGTGTGAAGCATCTAGTGCAAATTTCTGGTTACGTGGAACGCGGATAATGTCACTCTTTGACCCCGTGGAAAACGTCCAGAGCGGATCCTGGTCCTCGCAGAGCACGGCAGTGAACCTGTGTGAAGCATCCAGAGCGGAGCCTAGTCCTCGCCGAACACGGCAGTGAACCCGTGTGAAGCATCCAGTGCAAATTCCTGGTCACGTAGAACGCGGATAATGTCACCTTTTGACTCCGCAGAAAACGTCCAAAGCGGAGCCTGGTCCTCACCAAGCACGGAAGCGAACCCGTGTGAAGCATCCAGAGCAAACATCGGACTGTGGAGTCCTTAAAATCCACAGAATATGATGTCCTTAACCTCGACCGTAATGTCTTAAAACTAACGATCAACCAGCCTGATTCTGTACTGATTCTACCTTGGTTTAAGGGTACATCTCTTCGCTCCTTTGATACCTGGCATTGTACTTCCTCAACGTCTTTAAAGAGGTGACGGGTCCCTGCAACCAAACATCGGACTGTGGAGTCCTTAAATCCACGGACTATGAGGTCTTTAACCTTGACTGTGATGTCTTAAAACTAACGCCGGACTGTGGAGTCTTTAAATCCACAAACTATGAGGTCCTTAACCTTGACCGTGATGTCTTAAAACTAACATCGGACTGTGGAGTCCTTAAATCCACGGACTATGAGGTCCTTAACCTTGACCGTGATGTCTTAAAACTAACATCGGACCGTGGAGTCCTTAAATCCACGGACTATGAGGTCCTTAACCTTGACCGTGATGTCTTAAAACTAACATCGGACTGTGGAGTCCTTAAATACACGGACTATGAGGTCCTTAACCTTGACCGTGATGTCTTGAAACTAACATCGGACTGTGGAGTTCTTAAATCCACGGACTATGAGGTCCTTAACCTTGACCGTGATGTCTTAAAACTAACGCCGGACTGTGGAGACCTTAAATCCACGAACTATGAGGTCCTTAACCTTGACCGCGATGTCTTTAAACTACGACACCCTGGAAACCATCCCAAACCAACCCCTGACCCTGCGAAATACGGATAAGGGTGATCGCATCCAGCACTTGCGGGTCCTCACGACCTGTAAGGAAGAAAACTCTCTTGTGAGATCCTTACGACTCCCAAGGGAGAACCTGCTTAAAGAATCCGCATGACTCTTAAGAAGAACTTACACCTACGGGATCCTCTCGACCTGTTGGGAGAAAAAACTCTTTATGAGACCCTCATGGCTCATAAGGCTCAAAAGTCTTAGGAGGCGGATCTTAGCCCTGAATCCTAAGTCATCGCTGCCCTGCAAAGAGGTCAAGATAGACTATCCGCAGAATACATTCAATAAAAAGGGACACACCATTGAGAAGAAAAATGTATTTTTTATTCATAAACCAAAATGGATACAAAGTATAATTCATGAAAGAACAAAAGGAAAATACTCTCATCCATGAGTATGTACAAAAAGAAAGGAAAAGATACAAGTCTTCAAGCCGGCGGGCGATTTAGCAATTTTACTAGCTCATCCTTCTTCTGCTGAGTCACGGCTTCATGATTCAAGATATCCAGAAGACGAACCTCCGCCTGAGCCTGCTGGGCCTGATACGAAGCAAGCCGACCTTCAAGCTCTTTCTCAGCGGCCTTGTGAGCCTCGACCCTTTCACGAGTGAACACGACAGCTTTATCAAGAGCCACCACCTCTTTGATGGACTTTTGAAGCACCCGCCAGAGTTCGTATGCTTTGTTGGCCTTGGCGGTAAGACTAGCTGGAAGCTCGCTGAGCGCCTTAGAAGCCAGCTCCCTCTCCGAGAATTTACGGCCGAGCCCTTTTCTCGCACAACAATATGTTCGCCACGTGTCGCCCTATCAGGCCACGTAAGCTCACTTTCGCGACCGCAACCTTGGAAACGGGACATACACGCTCAAGACCGTATAAATGGCCTTCCAGTCGACAGCAATAATCGATCTAAAATGCGCTCACTCGGTATGAAAGCAACGAGAAAATTTTCGTCGTTTATCCTATCGAGCATGTGTTCGCAATTATATGAACATCCGAAAAAGAAATAATATTCGAAGCTTTAATGTGCATGCGACATGATGATAGTGTTGATAATTAAAGAAAGTTCTTATAAGAAGAACACAAAGTTTATTTATGCAAGCGAAAACATACATACGAGTACCGAGCCTACACGGAAGTTCAGCATAAAGCATACAAAAAAGGCTAATTTAAATATGCTACGCTAGCGGGAAAAGGTCACCAAACACGGGATCAGTAGCACAAGGGTTAACAAAGCAAAGAACAAAATTCTCCATCTCCCTCTCTGCTTTCTCCAGCACATCAAAGCGATGGTTCTCGCGAGGAGTCGCTCCCCATCGATTAGCGCCATGTTCATTCGCGAAAACAGACATAATAGCTCGTTGGGCCTTTATTTGGCTCAGCAGGTGAATTGAGCAATCCTTCAAAGCCTGAGTAATCAGGCACGCTTCGTGAAAGCCCTCGAGCTTTTCTTCAGCCGCGTCAAGCATTGCCAGGGTCATCTCCGCCGGGTGAGGAGGGATGTCGGCAAGCACGGCCATGAGAATCATCCGGAGCCAGAGGGACCCCATCGGGAGGGGAACCCCCTACGGATCGAAAGTTCATACATCGCCGAGTCGCATTCGTCATCGGTAAGGAGTGGATCCACCAATCGGGCGGCAAAGCGGGGGATCATCTCCTCGATAGGAACTTCCCATGGCTGTCGACGAGCATGAGAGCGATTGCAGGCCATGGCACTCGGTTGTTTCTCAAGATAAATCACACCAAAATGAAAATAAATCTCTCTGTGAAGAGAAAAGAAGGCTATGGACTTAGATATAAAGAGGTGCATTAAGTGTTAAGCACGGAAAATTTTGCATGATAAAGCTATTTCCAAGGCCTAAAAAAGGAAAGGCATCGGAAGTCAAGGAGATGGAACTATTTCCAAGGCTACTTTTCTGCATCTGATATTGTGCACTAAAAATATGGCATTGGAAAGTTTTTTTGAACAGTCTCATCAAAAGGACCTCACGTGGGGAGCACGTGGACCCGAAACTTGACGTGCACTAAAAAATGGAATAGCACCCTGCATATTAGAAGCACCACCACCAACAATAACAAAATGATAAAATCCCACAGAAAGGCATGCAAACATACAAAGACATAATAGAACTTATCATTCATACTTTAAGAAGTTCATACAAAATAAACAGAACACATTTACAATGGTAAGACTTCAGACGCAGGGCATGGATTGAGAAACTCAAACTTGACTTCGTCCAAGATCTTCCAGGCACTTCGAACCATCCTGGTATGCTTCCTCTCGCGGTCGCAAGCGTCGGGGTCCTCACGAATGTCCTCCACCCTTCGATAGGCAGCAAGTATGGCTGACTGCTGAAAGGCCTGGTGCAAGAGATCAATGAGGTGATCTTGCCTCCTCTTTGAGATCAAGCTCATCAGGTACACTGAATGTACCTTATCCTCAGCAGTGTCTAAGGCCCTGAGCGGTACGTCGGTGCAAAAGAGAGGGAGTGCCTCCCAGATCGCCAGCATGATCAGTCTCAGAAGAGAAGAGCGACGGGGGAGTAGCCGATGGTTGTACTCGTCGAAGTGGCTCATGATCTCGGCGCATTGAGCGTTGGTGAACTCCTGGTTCTGACTGCGACCCAATGCACGAATGTTCTCGTAGGAACTGATTTCGTCAAGACCATACAAATGGGCATCCATGATACCTGAAATAACAATCAAAAAAAAATTTCATCACGAACTTCTTCTTCTCGGTTGAGAAGGACAACCTCGGGCAAAGAGACCCTAAGGAGCCTCCATGTGAAGAAACCGAGTTCTTCATAGGAATTAAATTCCTTATTAAGAAAAGGAAATTAAATTCCCAGAAACCTTTTTGGGATGGAATTAAATTCCATAGATTCTAACCGCCACCATTATCTCCTTAAAGATCATATGAACCCTAAAAAGATCTACTGTTGAAGGTTAAATGGTTTCATACTTTGGTTGAAAAACTTGAAGAAAAAATGGATTCATATTCAAAAAGGGTAAAAACCCTGGTTTTGGATTTAAAATCCAGAGGAATGTGAGAGTTCATCGTTCATTCAAGAGCATTACCTGAAGAAAAGAGTCTTTTTGAACAGAGTTAAACTCTGAAAATGTTTCGAGACAGAGAACTAAGCTCTGGAAGAAGAGAATTAAATTCTCAGAAAAAGTTTGCAAGGAGGAAGATAAGCAAAGTGGAGGCGTCCCTGAAATGACCCCTATATTTATAGGATGTGATGGAAACGCTTCATCTACCCGAGGCCCTAGAAGGATCCAACGGTCATCAAGGTGACAGCGTTGCACTCACGTGCAGACACGTGAGAACAACGCTGTGGGGGCATTTGTTTCCTGATTTAAAATCCGGAAAGTTTATGGAGGAGGCATCACATGCTAGCACGTGACCAGCAGTCACGTGTTGGCACGTGACATTTAAAAGCAGCGGCAAAGGCAGAGTCAGCTCCCCGATTAAATCAAAGAAAAGGCTCCAGAAAGGGTCACGTGCTCACACGTGACCAGGGGTCACATGCTCACGCGTGACCAAGGGTCACGTGTTGGCACGCGACGGTTGAACAGCGGCCAGAAAACAGAGCGCAGAAAGGAGAAGAAAGCTCGTTCCAGGGGGTCACGTGCCTACACGTGACCAAGGGTCACGTGGTCACACGTGACCGGCTTTCAAAGCCTCTCTATTTAACAGAATTAAATTCTGAAAGGGGCATTCAAATCTTTCCAAAGGAAAATGATTATTTGGAACCGATTGGATTAAAAATCTAAAGGTGATTAAATATCACCTATTCATGGAAAAATCTTGAACTTGGAAAGATTTCCCCTTAAAATCTAACCGAAATAACAAAGGAATATCTTTGGATTTAAAATCCAATGGTGAATAAAATTCACCTAATAATCCAAAGGTCCAAATGAATGATGAATGCAAATCAAATCTCTAATGAATACAAATCAAATCTCTCAATGAATGATTCACTAAAACTAATTGATTCTACTCCTTCTCCTATAAAAAGAGGAGAGAAACATACAGAGAGAGAGAGAAATAGAGCCTTGAGATTTTGGGAAGAATTTGATCCTCTGCAAAAGAAAACCTTAGGTAAGAAGGGAGAGGCTTAAAAAGGAGAATTTAATTCTCAAAGAGTTTAACTCTTATACAAAAAGAAGAGCTTAGTTCCTTCTCTAGCGGAGGATCTGCAAAGTGCACATCACCCCATGAATTGAGAATTTAATTCTCATTGGGTTGAGATCCTGCCATGCAGATCCAAAGCATAGAAACGGAATGGAAGTTTGAGAATTTAATTCTCACAGAACTATAGGAATTTAATTTCTTTGAAATAAAGTTAGGGTTTAACCCTATAGGAATTTAATTCCTTCAAAATAAACAGAACCAGGGTTTAACCCTAACTGAGAACTTAATTCTGTTAAAATAACAGGAATTTAATTCCCAAAAGAAAGAAGAAATTAGGGTTTAACCCTATGATAGAATTCAGTTCTTCACATATATGAGGAATTTAATTTCTACAGAAAAGAAACTAGAGTTCAACTCTATCTAAGAATATAATTCTTCAGAAAAAAACAGGAATTTAATTCCTCTAAAGTTTATTGCTAGGGTTTTACCCTATGAAGAATTTAATTCTTAAAAAGATAAACAAATATTCAAACAGGCAAAAGAACAGGGCCACATGTTACCACGTGACCCCTGTAAAGACCCATAGAGAAGAACTTTGAGGCAACGCCTCACGTGCCCCACGTGACCCCCAAAGCGCGCAAAGAAAAAGCAAAAGAAAAGAAGCTCTGGGACGCCCTCACGTGTCACCACGTGACCCCTAATGAACATTCTAACAGATCAAAGCGTGAGCCCCCATCACGTGCCCACACGTGAAGACCTTCAGAATTAAAAGTGTTAAACACTTATCTGTAGCACAAAATGAAGGGGATCTGGCCCCATCTTTTGGATGCCATCACGTGCCCCCATGTGATCTCTTCTCTTACAATATTTAGCATTAAACTGATGATCTGTTCCCAGTGTTTAACACTGATTTCCATAGTGTTTAACACTAGTTTGAAAACTCCATTTCCAGTGTTTAACACTGATTTCCTTAGTGTTCAAACACTAATTTGGAAAATTCTGCTCTCAGTGATTAACACTGATTTCCTTAGTGTTTAACACTAGCTTGAAATCTTTGTTCCCAGTGTTTAACACTGATTTGTCTTAGTGTTTAACACTAATTTGAAAACTCTGTTCCCAGTGTTCAATACTGATTATCTTTTAGTGTTTAACACTAACTTGTTAATCTTATTCCCAGTGTTCAACACTGTTGGTCTCTAGTGTTCAACACTAGCTTTAGCCCAATTGGCTAAGTTTCTAGAGGCAAAACCTCTCCTTCAATGGATCAACAGAAAGCCAATATTCTAAACATGATTGGACTTAGCCCAAGCTGGCCATAAGTCCTCAATTCAAACTTAACCGGGCCAATGGGCTCATAACATAATTAATTGGTCTTGGTCCCAAATTGGGCCAAAGATTATATGATCTACCTCGGTTTAAGGGTACATCTCTTCACTCTTTTGATACTTGGCGTTGTAATTCCTCAACGTCTTCAAAGAGGTGACGGGTCCCGATGACCACACATTGATACGGACTGTGGAGTCCTTAAATCTACGGACTATGAGGTCCTTAACCTTGACCGGGATGTCTTAAAACTAACGATGGACTGTGGGGTCCTTAACCCTCGGACTATGACGTCTTTAACCTTGACCGTGATGTCTTAAAACTAACATTGGACTGTGGGGTCCTTAAACTCTCGGACAATGAGGTCCTTAACCTTGACCGGTATGTCTTAAAACTAACGATGGACTGTGGGGTCCTTAACCCTCGGACTATGACGTCCTTAACCTTGACCGTGATGTCTTAAAACTAACATTGGACTGTGGGGTCCTTAAACCCTCGGACTATGAGGTCCTTAACCTCGACCGTGATGTCTTAAAACTAACATCGGACTGTGGAGTTCTTAAATCCACGGACTATGAGGTCCTTAACCTTGACCGCAACGTCTTAAAACTAACATTGGACCGCAATGTCCTTAAACTACCTATGGACCGCAATGTCCTTAAACTACCTGTTGACCGCAATGTCACTAAACTAAACAACAGGGCTTCCTTAATTGCTCTTTTGTTGGATCTAAACGGTCCCGTTAAGTCGATCTTAGTCTAAAAACTAGACTAACGTATCCTTAACAAACGTTTAAGTTGATCTTAGTCTCAGATGAGACTAACGTATCCTTAAACACAAACCCCCCAAACCCAAATCTAAGAAAGATACGGATTTGGACTAGTCCACGCCCTACGGGCGACGACATAACTCAGTCTCCGTATACAATCCACGGGCAACCAAACACAAAATAAACACACACGACATGAAGTGACCATCTGGAGAAAGAGAAAGTGGTTACCGCGGTGCGGTAGCGTAATTAATTGCAGGGGCTTGCGCCTGCAGGGAAGAGCGTCCCCATAATCAAAAACCCCTCAAGCGAGGGGGAATCTGATGAAGTCTGCTATATCGGACGTATCCATTTAAACCTTCGATACACGGTGCCATAAATCAATTTGGCATTTTCGGAGAGGTAGAAGGATAGCACCAATTAGCATCTGCCCCGAATCTCAGGCAAGACGTCCGCGTCGTGCCGCCATTCGGAGGGGAACACTGGGGTTTGGTGTTTCTTGTTTTTTCTAAGATTGCATGTGATGCGGTCTTACTGTGTAGGCAATTCAGAGTGTTTCGTATTCGTAGTTTAACAATGTTTTCGGGTTTTCACATGTTATCTAGACGAAGTTAAAAAGTTCGAACGAATGTCAAAAACCCATTTTTTTCAAATTTAAGGTATTCGGAAAATCATGCAAGTAATTCTGTGGACTCTCTAGAAGAATGAAACCCTAACTCGACATAATGACCATGGATCCGCTTTTGAACCATAGTGTTTGCGGTAGTTCCGCGGTGCCATTAATGAGGTTTGGGTCTGCCTTTCTACGGTTGGTGCATAGGTGCTGTGGCATGTTCTGGGTATTAAACTGTGCTCAAGTGTTGAGCTCTCTGGAAATTGTGGGATTTTGATGAATCGATCGAAAAGTTTGACTTCGTCCGGATATTTATGATGGGATACAATACTTGGAATCCATAATATTTGAATTTTATAAATCTAGCAATTTAGTCTCATTTGATCGGTTGCCACGAAATTTTGATATGGATCAAAAGACCGTCGCAATCACGTAACGTACGCGGATACTCGCCGGGTAACCTTACTAGATAGCCACGCCCCATAGCCCCGACTAAGTGACTGTAGGAGAACTCCGTTGCCAAAAGCATCCGTCCGGGTGCTCGCGGCCGCGGTGTTCCGCCTAAGTGCACTTCATCGACGGTATCGGGGGTACGGCCGTCCACTAAAGTTTCCGATGAGCATTCGATCAGGATGTCGGGAATCTTGTTGAATTACCCGACTTGATATTGAAAAGTGTTTTCTATATCGAGACTAAAATGCGGGGTTTATAATTGTTAGGCATGCGATGTCTAAGGAATTCATATTGTTGGGCATGAAATCCGCAATATGAGATATTACGGGTTTATGATGTCTAAGGTCGTTGCGGATTCCAACCGTTGTAGTTTTCACTTTCTTTTCTGCGACCGCAAGTGTAATATGCGGTGTATCGCCGGTTTCGTTGCTATACATCAACGACAATTGGGATACGCATATTTACTTACGTTGATGACATGTGATGTTATGTGTTACTGTGATATGTTATATTGGATTGTTGTGGTTGAACAGCCGTTTTTTTTATGTGAGATGAGAGTTTTTCTTTTTCATTCATGTAAAACCTTGTATGTAATATTCTTTTATTGGGGCACTTCCAGATCGAGGAATATGTCATTGTTGATGTATATTATTTACTTTTCCGCATTAGGATAGACCCAAGGAGGGGAGCATAAGTAACCGGGTTCTAGAGTCCAGTGGGAGGCCATCTCGAGGAGTCGAGTCTGGGTCTCCTAACTCTAGAATTGGTAGGGTGCCTGCCGCTCTCGTAGGGGTCTTTGGTTGTGGGATTGTCTATTCATCACGACCGTGGAATCCGTGTTTTATACAGGATTAAATTAAAACCCAGAAATCCTAGTATATCCAATATTTCATATGTTGTCTTCTGCTGCTGATATTCTGTGATGTGATTACTTTATATTTTTAGGTAAATACTATATATAATATATATGATATATTATAGACATTGCTTATGTTTTTCACCCGCGGTAGCCCTGCCCCGCTCCGCCGTTAGTTACCTAACCTAACGGTGCATGACGGAACTTCGTGGTGAATGCGGATGGTATAAGCGTACGTTGTATTTATCTGTGATGTTTATGTAACTTAAATGATGGGACATTCATTAATAAGATTAATGAAGAAAAATAAACCTAAAGATGTTGTGGAATCGAATTTTCAAAAATAGGTAGCTCTAATTGTTGCTTTGCATAGCGGTATTCCTTGTAGAATATCCTGCACTTTATTCGATGAGGAAAAAGTCGAGATCCCTTCACTGGGAGTGACCTCTTGAGCAATAACTACCAGATGCTACAACTCTCGGTTTTGTCTTTTGATTGATTTTCTAGTTCTTACTTTGCATAGTGGTATTTTGAATATCCTGCACCTCATTCGACGAGGAAAGAGCCGAGATCCCTTTACCAGGAGTGACCTCTTTAGCAAAACTAGCAAAAGCCTAAAAAACACTCCATTTTAAATTATTAGATTCTACAACGATATCAAGTTCAAAGCGTTAAAAGTTTTTTTTAAAAATATTCCGCAACCCTCCGTCATTTTAGGAAGTAGAGTACTTAGTATTCGTGCTGCATTTGTTGACATTAGCCAAGGCGTAGTGTACGGTAGCTAAGTGATGTCTTCCTACACAGCATATGATGCGATTAATTAGGACATGCATGTGACTTTGTTGACCTTAGCCAAGGGTCATGTGAATGGGTCTAATTAATCACAAAATGACGGGTAGAACTTGACTAGTGCTTATGATTTGTTGACCATAGCCAAGGTCATAAGTGCTAGAGGTAAAAACCATTATCGAGAGTTTCAAGTGTTGAAATTTGCAATGAGATTGCATACCTTCTATGTGATAGTTGGATCCTGATACCCACTGCGATTAATTGTTACTCCTGGGAGAGTTTTGCACTTTACAATTAGCCGATCAAGTAGGTGTCTAGAGAGGTGTCAACAGGGTTACGCCCCTGGGAAAATGAGGTTTATTTTAATTAGGTCCGTGCGAAAGCACAGGGAACCTCCCTCAAAGTACCGACACTGGCATGGCTGAAAGATTGGTGAACTTGTAGGGTGTAATTAATCCTGGCTAGTCTTTCCTTTTTAGGTTTGAAGGAAGATTTGATAAAAACAGCGGGAGCCATCCTGATTAGATAAAATATATAACCAATCTAATCTTGCAAGAGCGCACGTAGAGTGTTTTCTACTCTCTCTCTCCAGGTAGAGACCATGCTACGCCTTAATCAAGATAATAATATGGATATATTGACCGAACCCGCTTGTTATACTGTGCTGGGAAACGTTGATCCCGCTCAAACTTATAATTGTTATAAGACCGAGCAAGTAATAGGGGAATATAAGGATTCCCATGCCGCCCAAATGAAGAAAGTGCATGATTGATGCATCTTCTTCGGGTGTGTTCGTTACAGAGAACTGTTTCTCAGTATCCTCTACGTCCTGGGTATTTAATACCAGATCAGGATCCCGTATATGTAATCTGTTACATGGGCTACAGAAAGGTGGAGAACTGGGAATAGGTGATATGTCTCTAAGTATAGAGAACGGTGCAATTGTTGCAGCCAAGGTGTTGGCGGTTATCACCTTGTATTACTAAATGGTAATACATTTATTCTGAATGAATGTTATTAGATACCGAACCTGATATGCAACATTATATCAGTCTCTTTATTTAGTAAAGAAGGATATAATTTTGTATTGTTGGGTAATGTTTTGAACATTTCCTATATCAAGAGTTGATCAGTTCAGGCACGTTATCTAATAGCATATACGTTCTAAATCAAACCACGGTTCTTAACGTACAGAACACACACTAGAGGAAGAGTTCATAAATGAATGAATCCTACTTATGGTATTTTAGACTAAGTCATATCAACGCGACCCGACTAGCTAAGTTACATTAAGATGCATATTTAAATCAGTTTGAATTTACATCTTGTGAAACTTGCCAGTCATATCACAAAAATAAGATGACCATAACTCCGTTTACTTGAAACAGAGAAAGGGTTAGTAAACTCTTGAGACTGATACATGATGATGTATGTGGTCCCCTGTCTATACATGCCATGACCGGTTCTTTGTACTTCATTATATTCACCGATGATCTCTCAGGATTCGGAAATGTGTTCCTGTTGAAACACAAGCCTGAAGCTTTTGAGAAATTCAATGAATATAAATCCGAAGTAGAGAACCAAAACGGGTATAAGTATTATGTCCTTTGATGGGATCAGGGAGGAGAATACTTGTGCATGGAATTCTTGGACTATTCTAAAGGAGAATGAGATTCTCTCTTAGCACCACTCCTCCGTATACACCATAGCACAACGATGTATTGGGGCGGAGCAATCTCACCATATTAAATAAGGTGCGCTCTATGATGAGTACTATTGAGTTGCCTATTTCCTTTTGGGGTTATGCGCTTGAAGAAGCAGCATATCTATTGAACTGAGTTCCAATCAAATCAGCGTCTACCACTCCATATGAGATATGGTATAGGAAGAGCCCATCTCTTAAGCATGTTAAGATTTAGGTTGTCCGGCCTATGTCTAAAAGCAAAATCCGGACAAGCTCGAGGCAAGATCAGTCCTGTGGAAGTTTGTTGGATATCCCAAGCATTCGCAAGGGAATATCTTCTACCACACCGAGAAATAAAAGGTGTTTTATTTCTCGGCATGCCACCTTTTTAGGAAAAGGAATTTTTTAAGGAAGAAATTTGTGGTTATGAGGTAGAACTAGAATTAGTTCCAGCTATACAAACTACAGCTGATGATTTGGTAGAACCAGAGGATTCAATAGTTCCCAACGAACCTCAGTCTCTCCGCTGATCTGGTAGGGTTCTTCATCCGCCTGAGAGATACTTAGGTTTCTCTATGACAGTGGGAGTGAGGATTGCATCATGAGAGATGATGACCCAACTAGTATCGAGTAGGCCATCAAGAGTGGGGACTCTTTAAGAATGGCTGGATGCTAAGCGATCTGAGATGGGATCCATGTACACCAACAAAGTATGGACTTTGTATGCTACGTCTGAAGGGTTAAATCTCCATCATGAGCAAGTATATCTTGAGAAGATTACTTGGTGTAGATGGAAAAGTTGAGACTTTCAAAGCTAGACTTTTTGTAAAAGGTTCTCGTCATCGACCAGGTATGGCTTATGATGAAACCTTTTCTCCAATAGCTATGCTTAAGTCCGTCCGGATCCTACTTGTCATTGCTACATACCATGACTACGATATCTGGCAGTTGGGTATCATGACTGCTTTTCTAAATATTGATTTAGAAGAGAGCGTTTATAAGTACACAGCCAGAGGGCTTCATAGACAGTGGGAGCAGCGGAAACGTGTGCAAGTTGCTTTACAGGATAAAGCAGGTATCGCGGAGTTGGAACATCTGTTTTGATGTGGTAGTCAAAGCGTTTGACTTCATCAAAATAGTAGATGAACCTTGTATATACAAAAAGGTAGTAGAGAGCAAAGTGGTCTTCCTCGTATTGTACGTGGACGATATACTCTTGATAGGAAAGGAGTTTCCTATACTACGCTTAGTCAATCTCCTCTTATCACATTGATTCTCTACGTAGGATATAGATGATTCGTCCTAAATCCTGGTTTTTGGATCTATGAGATAGATCTAAGTGGATGTTAGGATTCTCACTAGGTGTAGTGAGATGGTATCAAACGATCCTGGGGAAATCACTGGATGGCTTTGGAGAACCTTCTTAAGTACTTGTGAAGCACTAAAAGAATATTCTTGAAGTTTGGTAACGGTGAACTCCAGTAGGATTCCTTTACCGACTCGAGCTTCCAGAGTGATAAGGTCGATTATCAGACAGTCACAGGCTTTGTCTTTACCCCAGAAGTGGGGCGGTATGTTGGAAGAGTTCCAAGCTAGATACTGGGGCAAACTAGACGATAAAGGCTGGATACATCGCTATCAACGATGCTACCAAAAAGGCAGTCTGGGTGTATATATGTTCATGAGATGAACTTGGTACCTACCATTATATGATAATGGAGTTGTGGCTTAGGCCTAGGAACCCCCGTTCTATCAGTGACCCAGACAGATTCTAAGGCAGTATCACCTGATCATGGAGATGGTTGATCTCTAAGGGATTGAGGTTAGGAGAGTTGACGTGAAGGATAACACAGCGGATCCACTCACAAAGGCCTTTCCTGCGAGAGACTTTTATAGGACGTTGGGTATGACATACTACAACAATTGGCCTTAGTGCAAGTGGGAGATTGTTAGTTGTATGTGTATGTCCTAGAGGCCATTATTGTACATGAGATGTATATTATAGTGGATGCTGGGGCATATATTGGGAAGACTTTCTTGGTCGACATGATATTACGCTATCTGGTTGCTCTTTATCTTAACATGTACACTTATTGTCTCTCTGTTACATGTTGATGAAGCCCTTAGGATGTGTACTTGACTACCAGGATTATGATACAGATCATACTAGTGGCGCCTAGGCAATCTATGAGTTCATCCTTCAATTGTTCCTGGTCGTGGGAGTATCGAGACAGGGCATCGATATTCCAGAGTAGAGTAGCGTATACGCTTCTCGACCCATATGATGGGCGATGGATGATCCCATATCCATTGGTGGTTGACATCAGAGATCGTATACGGGTGCTCAGTGGAGACTGGGTACACTGAACGGACTCGCCGAGAACTCCTAGATGGTATTATACCTCACGTCAGATAGCAGTTCTCTGGTGACACTGGTACAGGTTAGTCTGTCGACCCGAGATCGTCATAGAGTCTTGTGTGTCTCGCACTGTGCTTTGATTTCCACCCTACCACGGCTCTACTGAGTCATGCAAAGATGCGGTTTTTGGGTACAGTCCCGAGTCACATGGAGGTAATGAGCGATAGGAGGGGATTTGTCTCTCCCGATATTGGGGGTTGATGTTACGCTATGCTCGATTGGCCATAACTGGAAATCCCTGGCCAGGGTAGATGAGATTTACTGGTAAGTTTATCAGTAGTTTCTCGACACGTTTTGGAACTTGCATCGGCATGACTTATCAAGCCATTGGGGTCTGACGTTTACCACCTTTAGGCGAGATATACGACATATCAGACGAAGAGACCGGACTGTACGGTAGTGTTACTGATTGGATTCGCAGGAGTATGAGCAGACTTGCTTGTTGATCTTCTGATCACTCAATACCCGGGTGGCTGTTATGTTTAGCAGACCGCTTGCGGCTTGTGGGTGACTGATATGATCACCACCTACTGCCGGTGTATTGACGAGTCTTTAGAGTCCTACACAGAGGTTTCCTAGTTCATGCGAAACGAAGTAGGAGCATATATGTGATATGTGCGGGACCGAGATTAATGCGTGTATGTGATACCGCATTATATTCTCGCGATATGTGATATCGGTCAGTTATATGTGATATAGCCGGGTTATCGGATCAAGTGTTGATTCGATAGGATGTTACATTTGATATTAGTCGGTTGTATGTGATATATCCGGATTATTAAATCAAGTGTTGATTTAATAATTTAATGTATAATTATATATGTGATATATTGATTTACATCAACTAATATTAGCCCACTTAAACATTTATTTTTCTCACTAGTGTACACTTAGTATATATGTGATATATATTAATGTACATTATTTTGTGTCATGCTAGAGCCACATGATACATGGGTGTATGAGACTCACACCATGCAACTAATAATGAAGGGTTCTTATTTATTTAAAGTAAATCAAAATTGGTTGGAAATTGTCACATGGTTGAAGCTTGTAGAAGCTTGTGGAACTATTGACCAAGTCCACTCTTTTTGTTTTACTTAAAGATATTTATTAACCCAACCATTATTTTTTAGCCATGGTTTATTCTCTACATGAGTTAGTGTATAACACTAACTCACCCATGGTTGCTATTCTTACCTTTTGAGTTCATTTCTCTGTTCTTCATTCTTCATCTTCTTCTTCATTGAGAAAGCTTGCTAGCTTTTCTCAAAATGAGAAAATATTGTGAGAAAATAAATTCTAAAGTGTGCCCATTTCCTACTTCATCATCCTCTACTAATATCCATTTAGTTTAGTGTGTTTGCTTCACTAATTCACATATTAGTGAAGAGGTAGCATGAGCTTGAGTCTTCTTGACGTAGATCATCTTCGACCTCAAAGACTTCGAGCAAGCTTGTTCATTTCTCCAAGGGAACCCATACTAGAGTTCGGGAGATCACTACTCGCAGCGAAGGGACTACTACACGGAGTTTTAGAAGTGAAGGACTGGTCTACAAAGGTTGTATTCCTTGTTCACTTGTTATAATGTTTGATTACATGTTTGTATTGTCTAATTACTCTAGTTAGGTCCTAGGTTAGGGTTCTTTAGAACTCTTGAAATTTTTGAAATTGGCATGTTTGATACTGTGAAAACCCAGTAGGGTGCTAAGGAATCCCAACACCATGAGGGTCTCATAGGGGGAATTCTCCTTACAAGTCGTGAGGATCTCACAAGTGTAATTTCTCCTTAGGAATCGTAGGGATTCCTAAGCGTGTTGTTCCCTTGTGAGTCGTAAGGATCTCACGCAGGTATTTTCTCCTCACAAGGTCGAGAGGACCTTGCAAGTGTACATGAGTTTTTTTACGAGTTTGAGCCCTTTCGGGTTTTCACGAACTCGCCGGTTGATGGATCTCTGGATCTCCTTCAGATGTTAACTTCCGTTGATCTGCAGCGAGCGCTGATGAGTGACTGAGATTGAGTTAGGAGTTGCCTCTTGAAGCGTGTGGATCTCAATGGGCTTGAGGTGGTTGAGGCCGAGCTACCTGCAAGGAAGTCCTGGGGTGGTTGTGCCACCGAGGACCCTCCGACGATCAAGTTAGACGGGGTATTCTGGTAGAGCAACGGCCTATTGGGGTAAAATTGGCTTACCTGAGTCGTCTGAGAGAGGGGTTTATATAGTGGCATCTATTGGCAGGTGGGCACGGGATTCACGCCGGCCGTTACGCCCCTGGCGTTACGCCCGCGTGACAGGTGAGATTCCCCATTAATGGCGAGATACGCTCGTTAATAGGGGAACGCGATGGCGTGGAACGCGGGATCATGGGTGGCGGATATCTCGCGTCTGGTGAGATTCGTGGAGCCGTGGCAGAGACGCCTGTGATCGGTGCTGTGGGTCGGTCATAAGACCGAGGAAGCTAGGCTCGGCAGGAGGCTCGGGAACGAGCGGGAGGCCGAGCGAGCTTGGTTCTGTGATAGCTCGGAGGCGAGCAGGGGGTGGTCTGGAAGGCCGCCGAAGGTCGGTAACATCCTTGGGTCGGAGTCCCGGGGTATGCTTCCAACGTACCGTTCTTGATCCTTTCTTGTAAGCTCTGGGATACGTCATCTGCCACGTGTCATGGTCTGGGGAATCACCCATATCGAGCCTCATCATTAGCTCCCCACTCTTGTCTCGACCCATTCATAGGTCAGGTCGAGAGTGGTTTGACCGGTCACCCGCGGTGAGCTCTTATTTGAAGATATCGTCGGTACGTATTCCTGGGAAATTAGTTGTATTTTCTTGATGACGTCAGCAGATCAGGGGAGAGATCTCACATTAAAGGGGGAGCGCCGATTCGTGTGCACGTTCGTCGAAGCGTCCATCCACGTGTCTGGCGCTCGTTGGCTGACGCGACGTGCCGCCGGTGTCCTTCGCGCCCGATGGGACGAGCCCAATGTGAGTGCGACAGGTGGAATGTTTTCGGCCGTTGGTTGTGAAGCGCTGTTTTGGCGGGAGGCGATCGGAGCCGTAGGATGTGTACGCCGGCAGCTATAAATAGAGGTGGGATCCCCTTCATGGCCCATACCTCACCATAATTTCCTCGTCCCTAGTCATGTTAGCTCGGCGCTCTTCTCCTCATGTCGGATTCCTTGCGTTTTCTCTTCCGAGAACTCATCCCTTTGATCAGGTTAGATGTCTTCTAACGAGGAGTCTGTAGAAATAGTCCGGATAGAGTCTAGGGTGACTTCTGCAGCTTCCTCTTCTACTTCTTCCTCTTCCTCGTCTGAGTCAGAGCCCCCTAGGAAGTTAGGGTTAGTAATGCTCCCCGGGGTCATGTGACGGGGGCGGTCCCCAGAGCGTAGGTCGAGGGCGTCCATGACGCGTCTTCCATTCTGAGTCATGCGGACGAGCTCGCCCCCAGGCTCGCTTCCATATCCCTCTCGGCTATTCGCTTCGTCTGGCCCGGGAGGGGGAGAGGGCAGACCAGGTACGGGGCAAGGAGATTGCCTTGTACCTGGAAGCCTTTTGGGCCGGAATGCGCCTGCCCTTCTCCTTCGAGGTGAGTGCAGCGTTGAATTGTTTTGAGTTAGCCCCGGGCCAGTTAGTGCCGAACTCTTGAAGGATTCTCCTTGGGTTCCTGTCCTGGTTAAAATTGCGGGCAATCCCTTTCAGTCTGAGCCTTCTCCTTTCCTCTCTCTGCTACAAGAACTACCCCGACACCCGTAGGGCCGAGCCGAGCTGGGTGTACATTTCTTTTAGAAAGCGTAGGGGAGGTGCTGCCGGGTCGGGGCTCGTCGTAGTACCTTCTTCCATCCATGAATGGAAGAAGAAGTTTCTGTTTGTCGGGCCACCCGAGGGTGAGGATTGGTCTGTGCCCATCCAGTGGCATAGGGCCAACTGCCCGCGGCTGAGGCCGGCGAATGATCCCGACGCGGTGGCGATATCGGAGTGGAAGCCCCTCCCCCGGACCGATGTGCTGCTGTCTGAGCAGGCCCTTTGTTGGGCTGGGCTCAGCACCGCTCACTTCGCGGGTAAGTCAGGAGTTTTTAGGTGACCTGTTTAGACTTGTGCATTCTTTCACTTTTTCTGGAATTGCTGACTCCTTTGTACTTTTGTCTTATGCAGAACCTATGGACCTAGGCAAATTTCGGGCAGCCCTGGTCGAACAGTAGAAGGGGAAGAAGGCCGGAGGTGCCGGTCCTTCTCGCCCGTCGTCGGCTCTGGCTCCACCGGCGGACACCCTATTAGGCGCTCGAGCGCACCCCAGTCCCTGAAGTCCAGCCATGCGCCGAGCCAAAAATGCGTTCGGGAGCAGGAGACCAGGGCTATGGATGTGGGAGGCGAGACTGGTTCTTCCGCGTCTCTCCTCAAGAGGTACCAGAGGACGATACCCCATTCCCCAGCTTCCACGATTGTCGTGGACGAAGGGGAGCATCACTTTGAGGTGCCCTCCGGGATTTCTGTCACCGATAGCCTGCTCTCAAAGATGGAGAGGCCGGCCGGGGGCAGAATACCTCGGGGAACCCTCCGGGCCCAGATGGCGGCCATAGCTCAGGAGGTCGTGCAGGTCAGTGTTCGCACCTCACTCGGGTATTTATTCGGTATTTTTGTTCGTAATGTGGGGTGCCCCCCTTTTCTTTTTAACCCCTCCTTTGTTTTCTTCAAGTCCTCCAGCACGTCGCCCTCGTCGTCAACATGGAGGACGAGGAAATTGCCCTGGCGATGAAGGCCGCGGGCGAGTTCTCCTCACGGGAGGAGAGCTCAAGGCTAGAGCTGCAAGCGGCGATGGAGAGGGTCGCCCTCCTCGAAGATCGGTTGGCGGCCAGGGATCGAGAGATCGCTAGCTGCCGAGAGGCCGCCTACGCCGCCGAGGCTAAGTTGGAAGATTCCAGGATGCTTGTCACCACCCTGAAGAAGACGGCAAACACCCTCCGGAGGGAGAGCGAGGTGGCAAAGGAAGGAGCGAGGTGTGCCGACCTCCGAGCGTCGAAGGCGGTGGAGAACTACCAGAAGTCGGACCGGTTCTATGCCGACCTGGCTCAAGCCGCTGCCCTCGTTTGGCACGAAGCCCTCGATGCCGTCAAGGCCCTGATGCCGGAGTTTCCTGACGGTGAGCTCCGGGATGAGTACCTCCTTGGGGATGAGGCGCATGGGGATGCCTCCAGAAGCGCTACAGGGGAAAGGCCCCTGGTGGGAGCGCTGGGGAGAAGTCGGTCGCTCCAGCTCCCAGCGCCGAGGTTCCTGCGATGGGCGCTGACCTTCAAAGCGCCACCCCGGTTGTGGTGGTGGATGCGGAGCTCATCAAGGTTCTCCCCAGCCCCGAGGCATGAATCTCCTAGCCTCCTTATTTTCTTTTGCGCCGAAATTTTGTAAGCCTCTGGGCGTTTTTGTAAGGCTGGGGAGCCCATAACACCTCTGTAAAGACTTCCAGCTTTGTGAATAAAATCTTTTTGCAGTATTCTTTGCGTGCACATTTTCCCTTTTGTTTGTGGTAAAAAAATTTATTTGCGTGGTACTACTTTCATGACGCGTTAGGTCAGAGATTGGTTCTTCATCTAGCGATCGCACGTCGAGTTGAATTCAACCATGGCCCCGAAGTGTGCAAAGACCGGTGCGAGGTCGGTATCTCCATGGCCCCGAAGTCGAGGTGGAGATCGTTTAGTAAAGACGTGTAGGAAGTCACCTGAGGATGGATTGAGCAGGTAAGTTACTCGATGGCTTCTTGATGAGGGCTTGGATCCTTAGTGCGGGAGGGCAAGGAGTTGCCTGCTAAGGATGGACCGGGCAGGGTAGCTGCTCGGTGGCCTCTTGATGAGGGCTTGGATTCTTAGCGCGGGAGGGCAAGGAGTTGCCTGCTAAGGATGGATCGATCAGGGAATTTGCTCGGTGGCCTCTTGGTGAGGGCTTTGATCCTTGGCGTCGGTGGGTAGTGAACTACCAGCCATGGATGGATCGAGCAGGGTTGTTGCTCAGTTGCCTCTTGGCGAGGGCTTGGATCCTTAGCGCCGGAGGGCATTGAGAGGCCTGCTAAGGATGGACCAAGCAGGTTTGCTGCTCAGTGGCCTCTTGGTGAGGGCTTTGATCCTTAGCGTCGGTAGGTAGTGAACTACCAGCCATGGATGGACCGAGCAGGGTTGCCGCTCGGTTGCCTCTTGACGAGGGCTTGGATCCTTGGCATCAGTGGGTAGTAAACTACCAGTCGTGGATGGACCGAGCAGGGTTGCCGCTCGGTTGCCTCTTGACGAGGGCTTTGATCCTTAGCGCGGGAGGGCATTGAGAGGCCTGCTAAGGATGGACCGAGCAAGGTTGCTACTCGGTGGCCTCTTGGCGAGGACTTTGATCCTTGGCGTCGGTGGGTAGTGAACTACCAGCCATGGATGGACCGAGCAGGATTGCCGCTCGGTTACCTATTGACGAGGGCTTGGATCCTTGGCGTCGGTGGGTAGTGAACTACCAGCCATGGATGGACCGAGTAGGGTTGCCGCTCGGTTGCTTCTTGATGAGGGATTGGATCCTTAGCAGGGGGGCATTGAGAGGCCTGCTAAGGATGGACCGGGCAGGGTTGCTCGGTGGCCTCTTGGTGAGGGCTCTGATCCTTGGCGTCGGTGGGTACTGAACTACCAGCCATGGATGGACCGAGCAGGGTTGCTGCTCGGTTGCCTCTTGGCGAAGGCTTGGATCCTTAGCGTGGGAGGGCATTGAGAGGCCTGCTAAGGATAGACCGAGCAGGGTTGCCGCTCGGTGGCCTCTTGGCAAAGGCTTTGATCCTTGGCGTCGGTGGGTAGTGAACTACCAGTCATGGATGGACCGAGCTGGGTTGCCGCTCAGTTGCCTCTTGACGAGTGCTTGGATCCTTGGCGTCGGTGGGTAGTGAACTACCACCCATGGATGGATTGAGTAGGGTTTCTGCTCAGTTTCCTCTTGATGAGGGCTTTGATCCTTAGCGCGGGAGGGCATTGAGAGGCCTGCTAAGGATGGACCGAGTAGGGTTGTTGCTCGGTGGCCTCTTGGCGAGGGCTTTGATCCTTGGCGTCGGTGGGTAGTGAACTACCTGTTAGTGTATATGCCCTAGAGGCCATTACTGTATCATACTAGTTTGTATATTACTTAATGGAAGCTTGGGATATTCACAGTTGTATATACAATCTTGCTCGAAATGGTAGTATGCTACTTGGTTTGTCTCTGCTTTAATATGTGCATGTGTTTCTTTTAACATATTGCTGGTATACATATTAGTAGAGCCCTTAGGATCTTTGCTTGATTACCAGCGTTGTGATGGCGCTCGCACTCGTGGGAGCTGGGTAATCTATAAGCACATCCTTATACAGGTCCCTGGTCGTTGAACTATCGAGACAGGGCATCGATACTCCGGAGTAGACTAGCGTATGCGCTTCTCATCCCAGTGTGGGAGACGGTCTGTCCCACAGCCGTTTGTACGTCGTACTTGGGATAGTATGCGGGTGCTCGTTAGGTTACGAGTACACTGGACAGGACTCGTCGGGAACTGTTGGTTGGTAATATACCTATCGTCAGTTATCAGTTCCCAGGTGACATGAGTACAGCTTAGTCCGCTGACTTGACACTGTCACTTCGCCTCGAGTGTGTTCCCACTGCACTTTGATTACTACCCTACCACGGCTCAAAGGAGCTGTGCAAACAGGTAGTTTTTGGGTGCAGTCCCGAAGCACTTAGAGGCAGTGACGGTTAGACAGGATTCGTCTCTCCCGGTATTGGGGGTTGACATCGCGCTGTGTCTAGGAGAGCCATTACACGAGTAGTCCCTGGCCAGGGCAAGCGAGATATACTGGTAGGCTTCCAGTGTTATCTCAGGGTGTTTTGGGCTACACTCCGACACGACTTGTACCGCTATTAGGGGACTGACGTTCACCGCCCCCCTAGGCCCGCCATGCGATGTATCAGACGAACAGACCGGACTGTACGGAGACTGTCACATACAGGCTCAGTAGGAGTGCAGATGGGGTTCACCTCGTCAGTCTTCTTATCGACATCTACCTGGGGACCGTTACGTACAGCTAGTGCCGCTTGCGGTCTGTGGTTAAACCCACTGCCAGCGTAGTGTCGAGTCTTTAGAGTCCCACACAGAGAGCTATTCGCCTTTAGGCAAAATGAGTAGAGGTCGCATGGTTTTGCGACAGGGTTCGTTCACATTCGCGCACTTGTGCACGTTTGCTGTCCGGACAGTTTATACTAGCGGGCTTTGGTTTAAGCCGGATCCTAGTATATGATTTGAGATTGGTTTTTCTCATTGTGTTCGTGTTCCTCGGATCACGAATGCGGGTGCGTATGCACAGTTGCTTGAGATTGAGGGAGAGGACCTTGATTAGGGTTAATGGCTATTGTCATTTTATTAACCCTAATATTTATGTGTGTGTTATTGTTAATTAGTAATTAGTTTAATAATTATCCATGGTTGTGGTTGTTGACCATTTGACTTCTTTGACTTGTTGACCTAGGTTGACACTTTGACCATCATAATTTCTTTTGGAAGATGCTTTTTGATCTTTGCAATTTGAAATGATAATGGTCATGTCATGATTTACCATGATAATTATCTAGCTAATTATTCAATTAAATTAATTCACACATATTAGTGAAAAGAGCTCTATTATTTTCTCATTCTCTCATATCATTTCTCTCTCTTGTTCATCCTCTCCCTCAAGCTCTCTCCCTCTCATGTGTTGAGAAACAAAAAGCTTGAGAAAAACCTTCACTTGATCCTCTCTACTCTCTTCTAGGGTTCAAGTCTTAGCATTTCTTGCACTCTAGTTACTCCTAGCTTGGAGTTGAAGCTAAAGGTGGTGGCTTTCAAGTGGATCTTTCTTTGACGGAAGAAGACAAGCAAGGTGAGACCTTTCTACCATTCCAACGAGCAAGGAGAGAAGGACTAAAGACCAAAGGTATAACCTTTCTACAACTTAGTTAGTTGTTAGTTTACTTTAGCTAGTTTTCGTTTAGCAAAGATCCTCACAAGCAAAGTCCATGTTGCCTAAGTCATTAAAAATCCGTTTTTTATTATGTTTTCCGCCTCCCGTAAGCACCGGGATGGGCAACACGGACTTACAGTGGTATCAGAGCCTAACTAAACTCAAACTAGCTAGGTAGTTAAGTGTAACGAAGTTTCGAAACCGGAAAATCGAAAAACCAAACTTGCAAAACCCTAATTTCTGTTAAAAAATTTTCTGCTCAAAATGAAAATATTTATACTTGTAAAATCGTCTCAGGGTTTTCTGAATACACCCAAGAAAAACGATACCCTAATTCCATCAAGCCGCCGCCCTTCCGCCGCACGAGGTAGGCATATGCGGCGGAAGCGCCGCGGTTTGTCGTTATCGGCGCATCGTTTTTCGTGCAGTGTGTGTTGTTGTTGGTTTTGGGATTTTTAGGATATATTATATGTGCCCAGATTTTCCAGAACTAAAATTTACTTTTGGGGGCCTATAAATCCGTATTTTTCAGAACTTCACTACACTTTAACTACATCGGTTATATCTGTAATGCTTGCATGTATTGAACGTCGGCTAATCGCTATAAGACGATTAGTCGGGGTTATACATGATCTGTGATTGTTATTGGTTTGTGGATATGAATGGATTGGATTGTCGCGGGTGAATGGCCGGGGTGGATGTGAGATGAGCGTTGTTTTTCTTTCATTCATTTGTAACATGTAAATTGATGTAATAATATTCTTTGTATGGCCGCACAACCGGGTCGGGGTTGTAGCCGTCATTGTATAATTCTTTTTACTGTTTTTTGCTCCTAGGATAGACCCATGGAGGGGGTGCACAAACTACCGGGTATCTCGAAGTGCCGAGTGGCCTACTCACGGTGGTGAGGGAGGTTGCTTCGCTTCGGGTGCTTGGCGGGTAGTTTGCCGCACCCGTAGGGGTCTTGGGTGGGGTATTGGCTATTCACCGCGACCGTGTAATCCGCTTTGCGTTGCAGGCTCGAACGCATTGCGGATTCCTAGTATATCCAATGTATTCATCTGTGATCTGTAATGTCTATCATTGCTATATATTTATATATAATAACTATTTAGGCGTTGTTTATGTTTTACAGCCGCGCTAGCCCAGCCCCCGCTCTGTCGTTAGTTAAGTAACCTAACGGGTGATGACGGGGCCCCGTGGCGAATGCGAATGGCATAAGCGTACGTCATATTTTGGTTGTTTTCTGCAATGGTAGGATTAAATGATGGGACGCATTAAAAGAACTAATGCAAGAAATAAACCAAGTAAAAGTCGATTGGAACACTTTGAAAACCACTCGGTTCTTTTCAAAACTAAACTTTTAAACGCGGAGCTTGAACCACTCCTTTTAAAAGCTATCTCGTTCCATCGATTATATCAAGTTCACTACGTTCACGGTTTCGCCAAAACCATCCGTAGCCCTCCATCATTTCGGTTAAATATTCGGTAGTATTCAAGCTATGTATTTTGACCTCACGCCAAGGCATAGTGATTGGTAGCTACCGGATATTTATCCGTTGCATAGATAGAATGCGTTGATTTGAGACAGTCGTACTGCCGTTTTGGCCTACGTCAAGGGTAGGTACGGGTGGGTTCAAATTAACCAGGATAATGATGGGAAGAACTTGACATGTGACTTATGACATTTTGACCTCACGCCAAGGTCATAAGAGCATGGGGCAAAAATCCACATCGGGAGTTTCATAAGTACTGAAACTTGCTAGCGTTGCATACCATTTGGAGTGTGATAATTCTGGTAGGATTCCTTCGGCTTTATCACGCGATGATATTTGGATCCCGATCCTACTGTGAGTATATGCTACTCCTCGGGAAAACTCTCACTTAACGATCAATGCTATAAACCTAGTAGGTGCCTAGAAAGGTGTTAGCGGGGCTACGCCCACAGGGAAAAGAGGTTACTTAATTAAGGAACTTCGCGAAAGCGTTGGAAAACCTCCCTCGAAGTACCGACACTGGCCTGGCTGAACGGTTAAGCAAGTATTGTACGGTGAGAATGATCCCGGCTAATCCTTTTCTTTACGGTTTGAGAAGGGATTCGAGAGACAGTGGGAGCCATCCAGTTTAGACAAACTAAAAACCACTCTAAACTTGCAAGAGCATCATGCTAAAGTGTTTCTTTTCTCTCTCCTAATTGCAGCGACCATTCAAGATGACCGGACTTAAGTTACTATTAGATAAAAACATATTGACAGGGCCAAACTACAAAGATTGGCTCAGGAATGTCAAGATGGCTATCACTTATGACAAGCTGGGGTATATACTTACCACCAAAGCTCTCCCTGTCCCAGGTCCCACCTCCAGCGTCGCGGATGTTGAAATCCGTAAGACATGGGAGATAGATTGCGCGAGGGCCAGATGCCTCGTACTAGCCTCGATGGACAACGACCATCAGAGGAGGCACGAGAATATGGATCTAGAGTCCATATTTCTCCATACAAAAGAACTGTATGGAGAGCAGTCTCGTATCGCAAGATACGAAGTGTCGAAGAAGCTCTTTTCGGCAAGGTTGGCCGTCGGATCATCGGTAGCGGACCACGTGCTTAAGATGATCGGCTACATAGAGGAGCTCGCAGACCTTGGGACCACGTTGGAGAATGAACTCTATACCGATTTGATTCTCCAGTCCCTTCCTTCCACTTACGCCCAGTTCATTCTTAACTTCAACATGCAAGGAAAGGAGGTTGAACTTGCCGAGCTTCTGAACATGTTGAGGACTGCTGAGGGCACCCTACAGAAGGGTAGGGAGACATCCACTTTGTTTGTAGGAGGATCTTCCTCTTCTAGGTCCAGGGCGAAAGCCAAGGGCAAGAAGAAGAAAGCCCCCGCCAAACCAAGAGGCGGTGTCGGTAAAGTGGATACGAAGGGAAAGGGTAAAGCAACAAAGGTAGCGGGGAAGCTGGTGGGGAAGGAAGAATGCTTCTATTGTCACAAAAGTGGTCACTGAAAACAAGATTGCAAGGCTTGGAAAGCCAGAACACAGGATTTGAAGCGAGTTGCAGCTTCAGCTTCAGGTGTGTATGTTATTGAAAATTGTCTATCAATAAACTCTACTTCCTGGGTATTGGATACCGGATCAGGATCTCATATCTGTAATTCTTTGCAGGCGTTGAGAAAGCGTAGAGTTTTGAAGGCAGGTGACATGACCCTCAGAGTTGCGAACGGTGCTAGCATGGATGCTGAGGCCGTGGAGGACTATCACCTGGGATTATCAGATGGACACTTTTTGGTTTTGCGTAGTTGTTATTATGTACCAAATGCAACCTGTAATATCATTTCTGTATCTTTATTATCTAAAGAAGGTTATGAATTTGCATTTGTAAGTAATGTAGTGAACATTCACCTTAATCAAGTGTTGATTGGGTCAGGTACATTGAACAACGGTATATACGTTTTAAACCAACCACAGATTTTCAATATCCAGAATACACACAAAAGAAAGTCTCCAGAAATTAATAAAACTTTCTTATGGCATTGTAGACTGGGTCACATCAACGAGAGAAGATTGACTAAGTTACATACTGAAGGATATTTAGATTCGTTCGAATATCAATCATATGCAACTTGTCAATCCTGTCTCAAAGGAAAGATGACAAAGGCTCCGTTTTCTGGACACGGAGAAAGAGCGAGCGAGCTCTTGGGACTCGTACACAGCGACGTGTGCGGTCCAATGTCTACAAATGCGCGAAGCGGTTTTTCTTACTTCATAACTTTTACGGATGATTTCTCAAGATTCGGACATGTCTTCTTAATGAAGCATAAATCCGAAGCTTTTGATAAGTTCCAGGAATATAAGAATGAAGTAGAAAAACAAACAGGCAAAAGTATCAAGATCCTAAGATCGGATCGAGGAGGAGAATACTTAAGTGCCGAATTCCTGAATTACTTAAAAGAGAATGGAATTCTCTCTCAGCTTACTCCTCCATACACTCCGCAACATAACGGTGTATCGGAGAGACGGAACCGAACCCTATTGGATATGGTACGGTCCATGATGAGTAACGCTGAGTTACCGCGATCATTCTGGGGATATGCGCTAGAAACAGCTGCATATCTTTTGAACCGTGTTCCCACTAAGACTGTGCCTACCACACCATATGAGTTATGGAGTGGGAAGAAACCCTATCTTCAATACTTGAAGATTTGGGGATGTCCAGCTTATGTCAAAAAGCAGCATGTGGACAAGCTCGAGGCACGCTCAGTACTGTGCAAGTTTGTGGGATACCCAAAGAACTCCAGGGGGTATCTTTTCTATTACGCAGAGGAACAAAAAGTCCTTGTTTCTCGCAATGCCCACTTTCTAGAACATCAGTTCATAGAAAAAGAAATAAGTGGGAGCGCAATAGAACTGGAAGAAATTCCAGAACCACAAACTACTACTGAAATTTTAATGGAACCAGAAGGTTCAAAAGAACAGGACATTCCTATGCCACTCCGCAGGAGTAGTAGGCAGTCTCATCCGCCCGAGAGGTACTACGGTTTTCTCATTGACGGGGATAGAGAAGACTGCATCCTGGATTGTGATGAGCCTACTAGCTTCCAGCAAGCCATTCAGAGCGTCGACTCGGTAAAATGGCTGGATGCAATGCGGACCGAAATGGAGTCCATGTACACCAACAAAGTATGGACGTTGGACATTGCTCCAGACGGGGTAAAACCCGTAGGATGCAAGTGGATCTTCAAAAGGAAGATTGGTGTAGATGGACAGGTTGAGACCTATAAAGCTAGACTGGTAGCAAAGGGTTTTCGTCAGCGACCTGGTTTGGACTATGACGAAACCTTTTCTCCAGTAGCTATGCTGAAATCCATTCGGATCCTTCTTGCCATCGCTGCTTTCCACGATTATGAGATTTGGCAGATGGACGTAAAGACAGCTTTTCTAAATGGTCATTTAGAGGAGTGTGTCTATATGGACCAGCCAGAGGGTTTCATTCAGGGTGGGAGCAGCGGAAAGGTGTGCAAGTTGCTCAAGTCCATTTATGGACTCAAGCAGGCATCGCGGAGTTGGAACATCTGTTTTGATGAGACGGTCAAAGAATTTGGCTTTATCAAAAATCCAGATGAACCATGCATCTATTGTAGATTTGTAGCGAGAACTGTAGTATTCCTCGTTTTATACGTGGATGACATTCTCTTAATAGGAAATGACATTCCTATGCTACAATCTGTCAAGGGGTTCTTGTCACACAGGTTCTCCATGAAAGACCTGGGTGATGCCTCCTACATTCTGGGTATCCGGATCTACCGTGACAGATCCAAGAGGATATTAGGACTCTCGCAGTCCAGGTACATCGACACCATACTGAAGAGATTCAGTATGGAAGATTCCAAGCGCGGTAATCTACCGGCTTGTCACGGGATCACCCTCTCCAAAGAGATGTCTCCCAAGACTGATTTGGAGAGGGATCGCATGTCTATTATACCCTACGCTTCTGCGGTAGGCTCTATAATGTATGCGATGTTGTGTACCAGACCGGATGTGGCTTATGCACTGAGTGTGGTAAGCAGGTATCAGTCAAACCCTGGGGAGAAACATTGGATAGCAGTAAAGAACATTCTCAAGTACCTGAGAAGGACTAAGGAGATGTTCTTGGTGTATGGCGGAAAAGACCTGCAGGTTGAGGCCTTTGCTGACTCCAGCTTCCAGAGTGACAAGGATGATTCCAAGTCCATGTCGGGTTTTGTCTTTACCCTCAATGGAGGGGCGGTGTGTTGGAAGAGCTCCAAACAGGAAACCGTTGCTGACTCGACTATGGAAGCGGAATACATCGCTGCATCTGATGCCGCAAAAGAAGCTGTCTGGATGAGGAAGTTCTTGAAAGAACTTCAGGTGGTTCCGTCCACTGTTGACCCAATACCTCTGTATTGCGACAACAACGGGGCTATAGCTTTAGCGAAGGAACCCAGGTCCCATCAGAAATCCAGACACATCTTAAGGCGGTATCACCTGATCAGGGAGATCGTAGATCGCCAGGAGATCGAGGTCCGGAGAGTTGCATCAGAGGATAACACAGCAGATCCATTCACGAAGGCCCTACCCCAGACTCAGTTCGAGCGGCTGATCGAGATGATAGGTCTTCGATACGCCAGTACATGGCCTTAGTGCAAGTGGGAGATTGTTAGTGTATATGCCCTAGAGGCCATTACTGTATCATACTAGTTTGTATATTACTTAATGGAAGCTTGGGATATTCACAGTTGTATATACAATCTTGCTCGAAATGGTAGTATGCTACTTGGTTTGTCTCTGCTTTAATATGTGCATGTGTTTCTTTTAACATATTGCTGGTATACATATTAGTAGAGCCCTTAGGATCTTTGCTTGATTACCAGCGTTGTGATGGCGCTCGCACTCGTGGGAGCTGGGTAATCTATAAGCACATCCTTATACAGGTCCCTGGTCGTTGGACTATCGAGACAGGGCATCGATACTCCGGAGTAGACTAGCGTATGCGCTTCTCATCCCAGTGTGGGAGACGGTCTGTCCCACAGCCGTTAATACGTCGTACTTGGGATAGTATGCGGGTGCTCGTTAGGTTACGAGTACACTGGACAGGACTCGTCGGGAACTGTTGGTTGGTAATATACCTATCGTCAGTTATCAGTTCCCAGGTGACATGAGTACAGCTTAGTCCGCTGACTTGACACTGTCACTTCGCCTCGAGTGTGTTCCCACTGCACTTTGATTACTACCCTACCACGGCTCAAAGGAGCTGTGCAAACAGGTAGTTTTTGGGTGCAGTCCCGAAGCACTTGGAGGCAGTGACGGTTAGACAGGATTCGTCTCTCCCGGTATTGGGGGTTGACATCGCGCTGTGTCTAGGAGAGCCATTACATGAGTAGTCCCTGGCCAGGGCAAGCGAGATATACTGGTAGGCTTCCAGTGTTATCTCAGGGTGTTTTGGGCTACACTCCGACACGACTTGTACCGCTATTAGGGGACTGACGTTCACCGCCCCCCTAGGCCCGCCATGCGATGTATCAGACGAACAGACCGGACTGTACGGAGACTGTCACATACAGGCTCAGTAGGAGTGCAGATGGGGTTCACCTCGTCAGTCTTCTTATCGACATCTACCTGGGGACCGTTACGTACAGCTAGTGCCGCTTGCGGTCTGTGGTTAAACCCACTGCCAGCGTAGTGTCGAGTCTTTAGAGTCCCACACAGAGAGCTATTCGCCTTTAGGCAAAATGAGTAGAGGTCGCATGGTTTTGCGACAGGGTTCGTTCACATTCGCGCACTTGTGCACGTTTGCTGTCCGGACAGTTTATACTAGCGGGCTTTAGTTTAAGCCGGATCCTAGTATATGATTTGAGATTGGTTTTTCTCATTGTGTTCGTGTTCCTCGGATCACGAATGCGGGTGCGTATGCACAGTTGCTTGAGATTGAGGGAGAGGACCTTGATTAGGGTTAATGGCTATTGTCATTTTATTAACCCTAATATTTATGTGTGTGTTATTGTTAATTAGTAATTAGTTTAATAATTATCCATGGTTGTGGTTGTTGACCATTTGACTTCTTTGACTTGTTGACCTAGGTTGACAATTTGACCATCATAATTTCTTTTGGAAGATGCTTTTTGATCTTTGCAATTTGAAATGATAATGGTCATGTCATGATTTACCATGATAATTATCTAGCTAATTATTCAATTAAATTAATTCACACATATTAGTGAAAAGAGCTCTATTATTTTCTCATTCTCTCATATCATTTCTCTCTCTTGTTCATCCTCTCCCTCAAGCTCTCTCCCTCTCATGTGTTGAGAAACAAAAAGCTTGAGAAAAACCTTCACTTGATCCTCTCTACTCTCTTCTAGGGTTCAAGTCTTAGCATTTCTTGCACTCTAGTTACTCCTAGCTTGGAGTTGAAGCTAAAGGTGGTGGCTTTCAAGTGGATCTTTCTTTGACGGAAGAAGACAAGCAAGGTGAGGCCTTTCTACCATTCCAACGAGCAAGGAGAGAAGGACTAAAGACCAAAGGTATAACCTTTCTACAACTTAGTTAGTTGTTAGTTTACTTTAGCTAGTTTTCGTTTAGCAAAGATCCTCACAAGCAAAGTCCATGTTGCCTAAGTCATTAAAAATCCGTTTTTTATTATGTTTTCCGCCTCCCGTAAGCACCGGGATGGGCAACACGGACTTACACTACCAGCCATGGATGGACTGAGCAGGGTTGCCGCTCGGTTGCCTCTTGACGAGGGCTTGGATCCTTGGCGTCGGTGGGTAGTGAACTACCAGCCATGGATGGATCGAGTAGGGTTGCCACTCGGTTGCTTCTTGATGAGGGCTTGGATCCTTAGCGTGG
Organism: Agapanthus africanus; assembly: GCA_030015575.1. Classification (NCBI taxonomy): domain Eukaryota; kingdom Viridiplantae; phylum Streptophyta; class Magnoliopsida; order Asparagales; family Amaryllidaceae; genus Agapanthus; species Agapanthus africanus. Next base: position 517,042,536 of record CM057350.1, read on the forward strand.
GAGGGCATTGAGAGGCCTGCTAAGGATGGGCCGGGCAGGGTTGCTGCTCGGTGGCCTCTTGGCGAGGGCTTTGATCCTTGGCGTCGGTGGGTAGTGAACTACCAGCCATGGATGGACCGAGCAGGGTTGCCGCTCGGTTGCCTCTTGATGAGGGCTTGGATCCTTGGCGTCGGTGGGTAAGAGATTACCAGCCAGGGATGGACCGAGCAGGGTAGCTGCTCGGTGGCCTCTTAACGAGGGCTTGGATCCTTGGCGCCGTGGGGTAAGAGATTACCAGCCAAGGATGGACTGAGCAGGGTAGCTGCTCAGCTTTGCGAGGTTCGGTCTAACCTTCCTTGGTGTTGCAAGCATCGGGAAGAGTGACCGTCGCGGATGACACGTGTCAGGAACGCATGGGGAAGGTGAAGCATTTCGAAGAGCCGCGTCAATTCCTCCATGTGGCCGTGCGGTATTAGAGTAATTTGGGTGAATCCCAAGATTCATGCCCCTGTGCGTGCGAATTTGGGCCCATAGGGATTCTGTTTGAGGTTATAAATAGAGAAGGAGACAGCAACTCTTCAGCGTCTCCTTTTGAGATGACTGGTGCCATGTATTCAATCGGAGAGATCATCACCTTCGACGATGTCTTCATGTATGACCAGACCCTGGCTGGGGATAGGCACCGGGATGTGGTTCAGCACCTCGAGGGTCACATTGGCCGGCTTCTCCCTTGGCGCTCATCCCTCCTATAGTTGCTGATGTACGCAATTTGGAGGAGGTCCCCGAGGTTGTATAACCCCCTCTCCGAGGAGTTGCTGGATGAGGCGCTCAACAAGGTGCGCTCGATCTATATGCTCGGCCTCATCTTGAAGGCCAGGCACGACCGATCCTTGGCCCTCATTTTGGAGTGCTTACAAAAGAGGTACATCGTGAGCCAGGGCATGCAGGGCAGAGTGCCGGGTGCTTCTGTGGCGTCCTGGGTTCGCGCGCAGCATCGGCGGGAACGGGCTGCAGGGGCTTGGGCCCGGTTGGCGGAAATCTACTCTGAGTATCACCAGGAGTACTTCCTCGATCCCGTTCCCCCTCTTTTGTAAATTTTTCTTTTTGATGTAAGGCTGAGAAGCCCACAATACCTTTTGAATGAATAAAATTTTCCTTTTTGCGATGCTCTATTGTTTCCTTCTCATTACTTAAATAAAAAGAACTTAGAAGAATTTACATCGCTTTTGTGAAAGAAAGAATATACATTCATAGACATCCTTTTCAGAGGTACAACTTGAGCTTCTCGGTGTTGTAAGGCCGTGGAAATTTGCGACCATTCGCATTTTGTAGGCGATAGGCTCCGCTGGGCAGGACCTCGGAGAAGAGGAATAGTCCGTCCCATTTCAGGGAAAACTTATGCAGCTTGCCTTGATCTATGAACTCGTTCCGCCTTAGGACTAAATCTCCGGTTTTGAAGAAGCGACGCTTGACTCGCGCGTTGTAGTAGCGGACGGTTTACTGTTGATAGGCGGCAGTTCTGATCTGAGCCCGGTCCCGTTTCTCTAACAAGATGTCCAGGTTAGTTCGGAGGGCCGAGGTGTTTTCTTCGTCGTTGAAGTGCTCGACCCTGTAACTGGGCAGCCCAATCTCTGCCGGGACCATTGCCTCGGTACTGCAGCAGAGGCTGAAAGGGGTCTCTCCGGTCGGGGTCTTCTTCGACGTGCGCAAGGACTATATGGACCGGGGTAGTTCTTCGACCCAACTGCATTTGCATCCTTCTAGGCGAGTTCGGAGAACTCGGATGACGTCCTGGTTAGCGACCTCGGCCTGTCCGTTACACTGGGGATGCGCGACCGCGGCAAACTTCATAAGGATACGATATTCGCTGTAGAATTCTCCAACTTTTTCATTTTTGAAATTTTTCCCATGGTCGGTGATGATACACCTCGGGATGCCGAACCGGAGTATCACGTTGTTCTGTAGGAACTTGATAGTCATGGTGGCGTCCGGTTTCTTGATGGGGACGGCCTCGATCCACTTCGTGAAGTAGTCCACTGCGACGAGGACGTACTTGTAACTGCCCGTACCGGTAGGGAACTGGCCTATCATGTCCATTCCCCACTGGGCAAATGGCCATGGGGAGGTTAGGGCTGTTAGCTCGATCGTCGGAAGGCGAGATATGCTTCCATGGAGTTAGTAGCTTTTATACCTCCTGACGAGCTTCTGGGCATCCTGATGAATCGTCGGCCAGTAGTACCTTTGGAGCAGTGCCTTCTGGATCAAGGTGCGGGCCCCTTGGTGCGCTCGGCCGACCCTTTCGTGAATCTCATAGAGGACGTAGTCGGACTCGCGGGGGTCAACGCATCGGAGCAGGGGCAGAATGAAGGATTTCTTGTAGAGGTTCCCATTGCTCCAGACGAAATGGCGAGCTTTGGTTCGGAGACGACGGGCTTCCCTTCGATCATCTGGGAGCATACCTTCCTTCAGGAATTCCACGAGGGGATTCCTCCAATCCCGGTCTTCTTCCCGGGCTGTATACACTTGAAGTGGCGTTGCCCCGTCTTCCATGCTTGGTCGTGGTAAGACCTCGAAGAGGATGTTCCTCTTGTTGTTGGCCGTGTAGGACGAAGCCAGCTTACTCAAGGCGTCGGCCTGGGCATTTAGCTGTCTGGGGATCTGCTCCACTTAGACCTCGTCGAAATCTTTTCACAATCTTCTCACCTCAGCCAGATACTTCACCATTAGAGGCTCCCGTACCTCGAATCGGCCGGTCACTTGGCCAACGATTAGGGCGGAGTCGCTGCGGATCCGGATCGTTTTTAGCCCCAGTTCGGAGGCTATGCGCAGTCCGGCAGCAAGGCCTTGTACTCTGCTGCGTTATTTGAGGCTTTGAACCCGAGCTTCAGAGAATACTCCATTTCTGCCTCGTTCGGGCCCCGAATGATGAGGCCGGCACCACAGCCTTCCTCGGTCGAGGACCCGTCAACGTAAAGAATCCAATTAGGGACGGAGTCGGGCTTTCCATCGACTGAGGGTTGAGCTCCGGGGGCCGGCATGGATTCCGGTTCTTTGCTGGGGATGGTGCACTCGACGATAAAATCGACCAGGGCTTGTGCTTTGATAGCCTGCCCCGGGTGGTATTTTATGTCGAACTGGGACAACTCTCACCTCCATTTCTCCATGTGACCTGCGGACTCGGGGGAGGCGAGGATAGCGCCCAAAGGCCGCTTGGTTAGAACGAGGATGGTGTGCTCCTGGAAATTGTGCCGTAGTTTCCTTGAGGCCATGATGAGTGCCAAGACGATCTTCTCAATGGCTGGGTACCTTGTTTCCGCATCCTTGAAGATGTGGCTCACATAGTATATCGGCTTCTGGACTCCCTCGACCTTTCGGACGAGCACCGAACCTGCAGCTTGGTCGGACACCGCTAGATATAGCGATAGCTCATCCCCTTCAACTGGCCGGGTGAGCAGCGGGGGAGTAGCAAGGTGCCTCTTTAATTGCTCAAAGGCGGTCTGGCACTCCTCTGACCATTCGAACCTTGGTATCTTCTTTAGAGCCTTAAAGAACGGGAGGAACTTCTCCCCAGACCTTGACATGAAACGACTCAGAGCGACTACCCGCCCTGTTAGCCGCATGATTTCGACGTTAGTTTTTGGTGCGTCCATGTTGAGGATGGCGCTGATTTTCTCAGGGTTGGCCTCGATTCCACGGTGGGTGACCATGAAGCCGAGGAACTTTCCATTGGTGACCCCAAATGCGCACTTGGTGGGGTTCAGTTTCATCTTGTATTTGCGAAGGACATCGAAGGCTTCGCCCAGATCCTTGGCGTGTTAATCTGACAAGATTGATTTGACGAGCATGTCGTCGATGTAAACCTCCATATTCCTGCCGATTTGTGGCTTGAACATGCAATTAACCAAGCGTTGGTACATAGCCCCGGCGTTTTTGAGGCCGAAAGGCATCACCTTATAGCAATATACCCCCCGGTCCATTGTGAATGCGGTGAGATACTCGTCCGCTGGATTCATACGGATCTGGGTGTAGCCGTAGAAAGCATCCATGAAGCTGAGTGGCTCATGGCCTGCCGAACTATCGACGAGCTGATCTATCCGAGGGAGGGGATAGTTGTCTTTCGGGCAGGCCTTGTTGAGGTCAGTGAAGTCGACGCACATGCTCCACTTCCCTCTTGACTTTTTAACCATGACGACGTTCGCCAACCATTCCAAGTAAGGCACGTTCCGAATGAAGTTAGTGGCGAGGAGCCTGTCTACTTCGTCCTCGATCGCTTTTTGTTTGATCGGGGCGTAGCTTCATTTTTTCTGCCTGACGGGTCGGACCATAGAGTCTACATCGAGCTTATGCGATATGACTTTAGGGTCGATCCCAGGCATGTTGGTAGGCACCCAGGCGAATACGTCAGAGTTACTTCTGAGGAGGTGGACCAGGTCGTCCCGCTGAATCCCCATTAAGAGTGACCCGATCTGAACGGTTTGTTCATCGTCCCCTTCTATGAGGGGGACCTCTGTTAATGGCTCCACCAGAGTCCCTCAGACTTCTTTTTGCTCGTCTCAAGTGTCCAGAGAACCCTTGATATCATCCCCGCCCTTAATGTCATCGTTTGGCCGCTCAGACGTAGATGTTGCGGTGAAGCAAACCTTTGTGGTCCGTTAGTCCCCGTAGGCCCGACCTATCCCGCCTTGGTCGAGTGGGAATTTCATCGCTAGGTGGTAGGTTGATATCTGGGCCCAGAGGGAGTTCAGTGTCGGGCGACCGAGGAGGTCGTTGTAGGCCGATGGGATTCTCACGACGATAAACTCCACAGGCACGGTGCGCGTGCGTCCTGCTTCCCCGATGTCAAATTGGAGGGTGATTACCCCTTCCGCCGGGATGGAGTGGTTAGTGAACCCTGACAGGACGTGAGCGGTCGGCCTTAGGTCCGACGGGGTGAGTCCCATACGCAGAAAGCAGTCGTAAAATAGTCTATCGAGTTTCCCAAGTCGACCAATATCCTCTGCACTTTGTAGCGGTGGACCCGGGCTGTGATCACCGGTAGGTCGTTGTGTAGCAGGGATATCCCGTGGAGGTCCTCGTCGATAAATATGATCGGCTCGGCAGCTTTAGCCTTCTTCCTTGGGTAGCTGCCAGTCCCCTCGATCGGTAAGGGGTGCCGCGCCTCGTCGGTTCCCGTCATACCACCTGCTGACACGACCATGATTTGGCCGATTGTCAACTCGCTGGGAGGGGGATGCTGCTCTTGCTCACGGTCGGCTTGCCGCTTGTCTCGCAAGTACGTTGCCAAGTGCCCCGAGCGGATTAACTCCTCGATGTAGTCTCGGAGCTGCTTGCAGTTCTCGGTGGAGTGGCCCTGCGACCTGTGGAAAGTGCAGTAGGGGCCCCGGGTACGCTTTGCCTCCATATTTGAGACTGGGGGGAGTTTGAAGAACCTCTCTCCCTTAGCCTCCTCCAACAGTACCGTCTGGGAGACGTTGAGCGGGGTGTACTCTTGAAACTTTGGGGAATAGAGCTTTGGCCGCTCAATCTTCCTTTTCTCCTCCCTGGCCCTTTTCTTCTGGTCAGCTTGTTCTGTCCGGGGCAGGTTGGCGTTCACCTCGGACTCAACCTGGATCTCACGTTCGGTCCAAGCCTTTACCTCGGCCATGGTCTTAGGTTGCGCTAATGCAAAGGAGTGTAGCCACTCCTTGTGCCTAAGACCCGACCTAAGGGCCATAATGACAGTCTCGTCCCGGTGTTCTGGGACCTCAAGGAGTGCGTTGTAGAAGCGGGTGATGTATCTTTTGAGGGATTCTTTGTCCCTGCTCTTTATGGTAAAGAGATGGTCAACGGTCCGCTTCTACCGTCTGTTCCCGACGAAGTGGCCGAGGAATTGGGTGGCCAGCTCATCAAAGGTAGAGATTGAACATGGAGTGAGTCCTCGGAACTAGTCTTGTCCAGAGCGGATGAGAGTGGCTGGGAAAGCGCTGCATTGTGCGGCGTCGGAACAGTCCTGGAAACTAATCCCGGCTGTGAACGCGTCCAAATGGTCCTTCAGGTCGAACTTCCCGTCGAAGAGGAAGACCTTCGGGGGCTTGTTCCGGGAGGAGATGTGGACAGTGAGTAGCTCTTTGGTGAAGGGCTTCGTGAGCGATTCGGCGGCATATTTAGCCCCGTCGCTCGAAGGATGATTTTCCCGATGCATGCTTTCGATATTCTTTTCGAGGGCGTCGAGTCGGCCGTGGTATCCCAATGAATCGGCGTACTCTGATCTTTGGCCTCTACTACCGGAGACCTGCGTCTGGCCACGGCTCCAGTTCCATTCGATGAGGTTCCTTAAGTCCCCTGGCGAGGTTGTCTTTGAGCTACCGTGGTGAGTCCCGTCCGTGCGACCCCGTCAAAGGAGGGGGCGCCGGTCATGCCTGGGTGCAGGCGATTTGACTGACACCTCCTCAGGAGGGACAGGAGCGCGATGGGCCTCAGGGCGGGATGCTCTGGCAAGAGACCTCGGTGTCGATCTATGTGGCGCCCAGCGGGTCATTGAATTGGTTGGCCCGGGGGATCTGCGGCTGCCGGAGACAGCGAGGCGGTGCTCGGTCGTGCCTAAATAGGCTGCGTCTTCTCTCCCTCTGTAGGGGTCCTGGTCCCGAGGTAGGGGAGCGGCGACCTGGGGAGTTTGCCTGACCATTTGGACACGGATGAGCGCATCCATGATGGAAGCGAGTCGATCTATCCGAGCAGATAGGGAGTGAATGGCGTTCGGGGGAGGAGGGGATCCATCCATGCCTCCATAGTGGGGAAGGAGGCGGCTACTGCTTGGATCGTCGTGATGATCGCTCGCCATGAAGTTGAGATCGGAAAGTGAACTTTCATTGAGTGGAAATAGCAATTCCCACAGACGGCGCCAACTGATGGATCTCTGGATCTCCTTTAAATGTTACCTTCCGTTGATCTGCAGCAAGCGCTGATGAGTGGCTGAGATTGAGTTGGGAGTTGCCTCCTGAAGCGTGTGGATCTCAATGGGCTTGAGGCGGTTGAAGCCGAGCTACCAGCAAGGAAGTCCCGAGGTGGTTGTGCCACCGAGGACCTTCCAACGATCAAGTTAGACAGGGTATTCTGGTAGAGTAATGGCCTATTGGGGTAAAATTGGCTTACCTGAGTCATCTGAGAGAGGGATTTATATAGTGGCAGCCATAGGCAGGCGGGCGCGAGATTCACGCCGGCCGTTACGCCCCTGGCGTTACGCCCGCATGACGGGCGGGATTTCCTATTAATGGCGAGATACGCTCGTTAATGGGGGAACACGATGGCATGGAACGCGGGATCATGGGCGGCGGATATCTCATGTCTGGAGAGATTCGCGGAGCCGTGGCGAAGATGCCTGTGATCGGTGCTGTGGGTCGGTCGATAAGACCGAGGAATCTAGGCTTGGTAGGAGGATTGGGAACGAGCTGGAGGCCGAGCGAGCTTGGTTCTATGATAGCTCGGAGGCGAGCTGGGGGTGGTCTGGAAGGCCGCCGAATGTCGGTAACATCCTCGGGTCGGAGACCCGGGGTATGCTTCCAACGTATCGTTCTTGATCCTTTCTTGTAAGCTCTGAGACACATCATCTGCCACGTGTCATGGTCTAGGGAATCACCTATATCAAGCCTCATCACCGGTAATCCTGCTATTTTTACTCACGGCGCCCTTTCGGGTTTTCATCCGTGCCCTTTTTGCTTGTGGACATACTGTTTTTTACGAGTTTGCGCCCTTTTGGGTTTTCACGAACTCGCCGGTAGTCCTGCTGTTTTTACTCATGGCGCCCTTTCGGGTTTTCATCCGTGCCCTTTTTGCTTGTGGACATACCGTTTCTTTTAAACGGCAGGACTCTCGACAGTAGTTTCGCCACCTGTGACCCATCTGTTTGCCGGTGGGGTTTAGGGGTGGCTTTGTCGCTGAAGTAGCTGCACAGTCGGTAGAACTTGAGTTGAGATATTTGCTATCAAGGCTTTGATTGCAATATGGATCTCAAGAGACTGTATCGTCATATCTAGGGCGACGCACTAGTTTAGGGAAATTTCGGTCCATTGTTAGTTTAGGGACATCTTGGTCCATTATTTATCATTTGGTCGGGGAGCTACATAACTCATTCCTTCCAACGTTTGCTTTCCGAGGCGCTGTTGCATGTCTTTTGTATGCATGGACACTTCACGCCTTAGGCTGTCTTCACCTTCTTGGACTGCTTCATATATCATCGTACCAATCGGGTTGTTTTGCGGGAGTACCGGGCATTTTACACATTACCCGCCCCCTGCCCATCAATGTCACTTTCCGATACCGATGGAGCATCTTTTTCATATACAAGGAATGAGATATCACGTCATTCCTTCTGCCGCCAGTGAGTAATATGCCCCTTGTGTATATTTCGGGAGGGCGAGTACCCACGCCGTCGCTATTTTGGCGATAGGTTGCTTCAGAGCCGCTCATTTTCTGTAGAGCGTTGGCGACAAATGCCACCTTGCCTCCACTTTTCATTCATCTTCATCGGATGATGAAGGGTCTTGACCCATCTGATCCAATCGAGTCATTTTATCCATGAGCTCTTGGAAGGTTGTTGGCTTGAAGAGGGCCATAAATGGGAACACCTTTGAATTTGGGTCAAGGGTGGCTACGAACATTCCCACGGCTGCAACTTCGTCGATGCGTTACTTGCATTTTGACTAGAGATTTCGCCATCGGGTAACATATTGAACCCATGTCTCATTCGGTCCAACCGTTTCGTTGACCAACGCCGCTACGGTAGTGTGTTTATCCACACTAGCGAACCTCTGACAGAAGAGCATATTTATCTTGTCGAAGGTCTTTACGGAATTATTTGGGAGTCCCGTGTACCATTCGAAGGCGATGCCTGTCTGGCTACTGACGAACTGTCGGAGGAGCAATATATATTTTTCCAGGGTTGCCGCACATGGATTTAAAACGCGCCATGTGCTGGTGAGGATTTCCAGTTCCTTTATACATGTGGAATGTTGGAAGTATGTAGTCTGGAGGATACTGTATTTGATCGTAGCATGCCGGATACGGTCGCCCAGTTTTGACAGTTTGGCCAGCCGCTTCATTAGCTTGATGGGCTCGTATTTGTTAAGCTATATAGTCATTGAGAGCGACCTTGGAGATTTTTTCCTCCTTAGCTGCTGATATATCCGGAAGAGGGTTTGATGTTTCCCTTCTGTCATCCTCGATGATTATTGGTGGATCGTCAGCTGGAGGTTCCGGCTGGATCATCATTCCAACCATATCTTGGAACAAAAGCGCCATCTGCTTTATATTAGCAGCTTGTTCTGTGGCCTCTTTGTCTTTTCTTTCTAGCACCATTCCCAGGAACTCTATATCGGTCTCCTGCTCTTGACGATGTTCAGATACCAATTCCGGGTTTTCTTTCTGCCCGGTAAGTGCTGACATTTTGATCAGCATTTCCTGGAGTTATTGTTGTTGCTCCTGAGCTTTTGTCAACGACCGAGTTTGCGGCCGATGACCTATGGAAGCACGACTTTCATCTTTACCGGAAGCCATATAGACCGTATGGATGATGATGCCCCCAGACTTAGGGCGTTTGAGTCCAGCGCCTTTGGAATTTGCCGCAGGCAATAAGATTTTCTTTGGCCTCCTCCTTTTGTGGGAGGTCAAGGTTGAAGGCGCCGTTGTATCAGGCGCCTGTGTTGAAGACGTCCCTCTCTGTATGACGGAGGGATGGTCATCCTCTTGCCGAGCCTTCACTTTTTTCAGTCGGCGAGAATAGTCTTTGTTGATCACAGAATCTTGGGCTTTCCACCAGACCCTGTGGATTTGGGAGGACAGCCCCTGAGGGGCCTGCTCCGGCTTTGCCTGCGTCGTGTTTTCAGTAGGTGGGGAAGATTTCTTCAACACCGCGGTTGGAGAGTTCTTACGCACCCTTCTAAGCAGATCAAAGTTGTTCCTGGTTGGAACAGCGGCGTCAACTTCCACCATTGGAGCTGGCGGAGTAAATCCAGAAGGGGAGTTGCCCCCAGCTCTTCTCACTCGTGCCAGTGGCGACGTTGAGCATGCCTTGCAGATGGGACCACCTCAGTTGTGGAAGTGGCTCCGTCGTGCCCCTTACTTTGGTGAGGGGCTGCTTTTGGTGCCAGCCTGTCGAAGACTGACGTCCTTTGAGAGAGAATGGCCAATCTTTCGAAGGCCGATTTTCTGGTAGGGAAAGCACCTTCGACGACTTCACCCATAGCAGGAGTTGGGAGGACTATCCGTTTCGGGATAGCCCCATTAGGTATCCCGAGCCTCTTTGCGGGCCCACTTGAGCTTCGGCTCAGCCTGTTGAAAACTGAGGTGGCGGACTTGGACGACCCATTGAGAGGGGCCGTAGTTGTAACAACCCTAAATTTCCTATACAAATTTTTTCAAAATATTTTTTTCAAAATCCATAAAGGGGTATTTTAGCCTGAGAACAAAATATAAGTAATTATTTTGCTTTTTAATTACAAGTTAAAAGAATGTAACAACTCCATTTTTAGTGTACAAAAAATTTGCTTTAAAATTAATGTATACTTGGGGTATTTACATTTACTGTTATTACTTTAAGTAATTAATTAGCTCCATAATTACTGTACCCCTCCGAACGGCGGCGCACAAGACTGCGATGTCCTGACGCTGGGGTTCGGGGCAGATGCTATATGGTGCTATCCGTCCACCTCTCCGAAGATGCCAAGCTGATTTATGGTACCGTGTATCGGAGGTTTAGACGGATGCGGCCGATGTTGCAAACTTCGTCAGATTCCCCTTCGCTTGAGAGGTTTTTGATTGTGGAGACGCTCTTCCCTGCAGGCGCAAGCCCCTGCAGTTAATTACGCTACCGCATCACGGTAACAACTTTCTCCTTCTCCAGAATTTCACTTCGTGTCGTGTGTGTTTGTTTTGTTTGGGGTTGCCCATGGATTGTATACGGAGACTGAGTAATGCCGTCGCCCGTAGGACGTGGATTAGTCCAAATCCGTATTTACTTAGATTTGGGTTTGGTGTTTTTAGTTTAAGAATGCGTTAGCCGTATTGAGGATAAGATCAACTTAAACGTTCGTTAAGGATACGTTAGTCCTGTTTGAGACTAAGATCAACTTAACGTGGTGATCCATTTAATATATGGCCGTCGAGCCTCGTCACCTCTCTGAAAACGTTGAAGGATTACAACGACAGGTGCCAGAGGAGTTCGGAGATGTACCCTTGAACCAAAGTTGATTTGGAGTTTTAGAGTCCATTTGAATGTTTAAGGATACGTTAGCCGTATTTGGGGCTAAGATCAACTTAAACGGGACCGTTTAGATCCGGCAAAAGAGCATTTAAAGGCTCTATTGTTCCAGTTTAGGGACGTGGTGGTCCATATTCCAGTTTCGGGACGTGGTGGTCCATGTTCCAGTTTAGGGACGTGGTGGTCCATCATTAGTTTAAGGGCGTTTCGGTCCAATATTAGTTTAAGGGCGTTTCGGTCCAATATTAGTTTAAGGGTGTTTCGGTCCAATATTAGTTTAAAGGCGTTTCGGTCCAATATTAGTTTAAGGACGTTTCGGTCCAATATTAGTTTAAGGACATTTCGGTCCACGAGTTTAAGGACCCCGCAGTCCATGTTGATGTGTGGTTATCGGGACCCGTCACCTCTCTGACGTCGTTGAAGGATTACTACGATAGGTGTCAGAGGAATTCGGAGATGTACCCTTGAACCGGATGTAAATTGATTTAGGGAGCAGCCGTGCTCAGTCAATTTAATTTAAGGACTTATGGCCATGACTGGGCTAAGTCCAGTTGAATGTTCAACATTTTTATTTGTCTTTGGCTTATTAGGCCTGTGCTAGGGCTTTGCCCCCTTTTTAAAATAATGCACTGCATTATATTTTGGCCTGCTAGGCCTTTCTGATTTGGGCTCTGTCCCTTTATAAATGATGCAGAGCATCTACTTTGTTTGGGCTCTGCCCCTTTTAAAATGCATAGCATTTTTATTATTTCGTTTGGGCTCTGTCCATTTATAAATGATGCAGAGCATCAATTTAATTAAGCCTGCTTGATCTTTTTGATTTGGGCCTGGCCCTTTAGGAAATGCCTTGCATTTATTAGGCGCTTTACGCCAATCAGAGAGCGCAAGCGCTTGTAGTGTTGACACGTGTCGCGCAAGCGCAGTGCGCTGCGCTAATGCGCTGCGCCTGCGCTGCTGACACGTGGCGCGCTCTGGTGGCTTGCGCCAATCCAGGAGTGCAACAGCGCAGTTTGCAAGTGTAAGGCACTATGATTTAAGAATCTTTTAGATTTAAGAACCAATGGTTCATAAAAGAAGTGCAAAGCACTATTCGTTTCCTTGATCTAATTTAGATCAAAGAAAAGACAAGTTTTTTCTTATTTCAGGAACCAAAGGTTCATAAAAAGTGCAAAGCACTGTTCTTTATTTTGTTTTTCTTGTTTTAAAGAACCGGTGGTTCATAAGAAGTGCAAAGCACTGTTTATTATGTTTAGATCCATGATCTATTAGAAGAAATTTCTTCTATTTTTATGAAGGTTTTTACCTTTTCTTGAAACTTTTTCAGAGTTCTCTCTGTTTGAAGCTCTTGATTTCTCAAAAATTGTTGATCCTTTTGAATTGAGGTCTAGGGTCCTTTTTATAGTGCCCATAAATTAGTTAAATTTGTTAAAGAAATCTTTCTCTGAGTGATTTTGGGAATTTTCCCCACCGTTGGATCTTTGATCCAAGGACTTCTGTTTTACAGAAGAAAATCTTCTTGTTTTAACAAGAACAGAAAAGATTTCTTTAGAATCTTGATTCTGTTTGGCGCAAATGCTCCGGAGCGTGACACGTGTCGTGCAACGCAAAGCGCAGCGCAACTGCACTAGCGCATCTGTGCTGACACGTGTCGCGCAGCGCAAAGCGTAGCGCAACTGCGCTGACACGTGTCGTGCAGCGCAGTGCTTGCGCAACTGAAGCGTTGCTTTCTTTAATTTTAGTTTAAATAGAGCTTTGCTCTGATTGGGCGCGCCTTCTTGGGCGCTGCGCTGATGCATCTGCGCCTGACACGTGGCGTGTTGCGCCCGAGATTTGAAGCGTTGCTTCAAAATTTGAATTTTGAATTTCCAAAAGAGCTTTGCTCTGTTTAGGGGAAACAAATGCCCCCCCACTGTTGCGCTCACGTGGCGCGCACGTGAGTGCAGCGGTGGCAAGCTCCTGACCGTTGGATCAAGGGGTGAGCTGAAGGGACGCAAGCGCTTTATAAATAGGACCTCTGGCCCTTAGAAAAATCTCACCATTTCAAAATTTTTGATTTTCTACAGAGCTTTGCTCTTGCTTAAAAACTTCAGAGCTTTGCTCATTTCCAAAGTTAGAAACTTTAGGTAAAAATTAATTTAAACGAAATTAATTTAAATCAATCTTAACCAAAAGAGCTTTGCTCTCATAGATCTTTTGATCTAAAGAAATTCCCTTTGGGGTTTCACCAACAGAGCTTTGTTCTCATGAACTTATAGATCTGCAGAGATCTTGTTCATGGGTTCTAACCCATGAACAGAGCTTTGCTCTTGAATCAACTGTAGATCTTTTAGATCTGAAAAATGAAGAATTTTTTTATAAGTTTTTCACGGATTTTTCAAGATTCCAAAATTTTTAATTCTTTTAAGTGTAAAAATTTTCCTGATGGACCTTTCCATTATTACCATAGAGCTATGCTCTTTTTAAGGAATTTTATTTCTTTGAGACTAGAATTTGACAAGTGTCATTCTGTGATAGAGTTTTGCTCTGAAAGAGGAGATTTTCTCCTTGTCTCTAGGGATTCCCCACTGATGAGAATATTCTCTTAGGGATCTTTTCTTTAACTGACAGTCTTACCCAATGATGAGGCTGTCTTATTAAATAAGGCATTTTCACCCAGATTTTGTGGGTCCCCATTTGGTCCCCTACCCACTGCACTGCAGTGTAGTGTGATTAATTTTAATTTGATTAATTTTTAGATTCAGTTAATTGAAAATTTTTTAAACGCCAAACGTTGGAATTGCAGCACTGACGGCTAATTTCTGTTCATTTGCAGCGATCATGTCTCTTGACACCTCGTTCCCGTTTGTTCGTTCAGAGGAGGGATTTCCCGAAGCGCCCTTGGACCGTGACGTCTTGGCTATGATTAAGGACCACGACCCAGAATATAAGAGTCTCCAGCTTTGGGGGTCGTGGTATAACCAGATTATCATGGATCGACGGAGTTTCACGTGCGCCGTACCGTTAGAACCCATCACGGCGATTCATTACGCCACCCCACCCTCGGTGCAGTATGCCGTGGAGATGGTGGATTGGACCGCGAAGGGCTTTCTACATCCCACCATAGATGCGATTCCGGTTCAGCGTCCCATGGTTTTGGATATCTTGGGATGCCGTATTTGTCAGGGTGAGGCGCGACCTTGGGGGAAATCGTATAACATTGGTCTGATCCCCCGTCACCCGATCGGTTATTTGCCGTGGGCCCGGTACATCCTGTCGACGAAGAAGTCGCAGTTGATAAAGTTAGGATTGTATACTGCGGTGTACGTCTCTCTGTTCCAATATCCCACGCTCCCCACCTGGTGGTTCAAGGCCTTCCTGGAGCAGTGGAACATTCCTACCCACACTTTCCTCGCCATAGATCGGGAAGTGTCAATCTCTCTGGAAGAGTTTACGGAGGGATCCGGTTTACCGGTTATAGGGGAACACTATGAGGAGTTGTTCCCGAAAGACGAGTACGTCTTCGGTGCTAAGCCGGTGGTAAGGGGGCTCACGCCGGAGAATGCTGTTCAACATCAATTTCCAAGCTTGATTAAAGTGTTGAACATCTATGAGTCCCTTTTTATCGAACATGGGAGTCGGGGAGTTAACTTTGAGGATTTCATTGCTCGGTTCCTTCGCCCAAGCGTCCTCTCATCAGAAGATGCCAAGTTCGCTACCCTGGATGACCCTTTCGGTCTAGGTGTGAACAACCTGCCGGAGAGGGAGATAGAACAAAAGGGTTTTTTTCCTTCCGGACTTCCCGACTATATCTTTTGCAGAAATCGCGGCCCCCGGGATGGACGAGGAGGCCTTTTTCTTAGGATTTCTCGGGTTGTGGCCGAATTAGTTTGCGATCCCAATGCACTCTCACCGTATGCGGCCTTCTGTCTTTTACCCAGCCCACCGGATGGCCATCGGGGTAAAGGTGGACGTTGGGATCGCTGGCTTGGCACACCTATATCATGGCCTCAGGCGAGCAGCGGATGCTAACGAGCCCGGGGTACTGCACGTGGTCTTCCCGATGCACTACTTTATATCGTGGCTCGAGCTACACACGGCGGGTGTCTTCGGCATGCACAAAAGGCCCTCGTTCTTCGACAAGTGTTGTTTCCCTCGCATTATACAGCTGATCGGCGCATCAATTGTGACCCCATCACTACGGAACGCCAGGGGTTTACTCCTTCGCTCTCACACCGTTGGAGCCGGGATGTCCTTTATTGACAAGGTGCTGACTATTGGAAAAGCGTCCACCACCGTGGCGCGACCATTACAAGACTCCTTTAAGGATGGAGCATCAGTTTTGACAGCCCGGGAGACCCTTCACTTATACTCTATTAGACCGGGCTTCCTAGTCTTCAGGCAGAATGGTGCGGCGATTTTCATGAGATATAACCCGCATCGTTTTGTCCAACAACTGGGCTACGATCAAGGGGTCCCCTTGGAAGCTTTCCAGCTGGAACCCGCTGCCACTGAAGAAGGGATGGAGAACGCGCTGCATCATTTCATGCGCCTGAATACGGGCTCTCATTTTTTTATCAGTGTGCCGGCTTGCGCTCCGCGACTCCTCAACGTATACAGAGACTGGTATAATCATGCAACAGGAGCCGTTATAAAGGAGGAAAGGCGACTACTGGTCGACCGTAAGGGTACCCTCCAGGCAGTGACCGCAACGCTCCTTTGGTTCCGAGGACTCCAGTAGTCGCCCCTCTAAAAGAGGTTAGAACCGGGCCATCGCGTGCGCATAGTCCTCCGCACGGATTGCCGCTTCCCGATGTTACAGATGCAGCCCCAGCGCCCTGTGCTCCAATGGAGACAGTGGTTGTAGTTTCGCCGGAGTCTGGCGTGGGTGCAGACATCGGGACCCGCCGTCCCAAGGTGGCTGCTAAACGGAAGTCGATCCCACGTGCACCTAGGGTCGGAGGGCAGAAGAAAAAGAAGTCGCAATTCGCTGCGGACGTCGCGTTCGGTCAGGAACCCCACGCTCCCTATGCCGAGGGCCTGAGTGAATACGGGACTAACGAGGGATTAGTCATGCCACCACCGGATGATACGGACCTGGAGGCCGCTCTCGAAACTTCAGCGTGGTTGGCAAGGCGTGACGCATGGCTGGCTAAGCTTGCGGATTCAGGTAATCACTAGTCGCATTTTCTATTGCATCATATCTTTATTATTACCTTTGACTAATATTTTTCCTTCTTTTCTTCCAACAGGCATCACCATTAAAGAAGCCATTGCCGCTTCACTCAAGACCTTCCAAGAGGAGGAACGCCTTAGAGCGTCTTTAGGCCTTAGTATGTTTCGATTCATCAATTTTTTTATTCTCTTTGTGTTATGGTCAATCTAACCTCTCCCTTTTTATGGAAGAAACCTTAATGCCGTTCCCGCCAAGCGACGCAAATGTTCTGCCAGTTGCCGATGTTCCCGCTTCCTCTGGGCCACCGCAGGAGGTTCGTCTTGAAGAGCCGATGAGAGATGCCTTTGTAAGGTTAGCTTAGCACCCTATGAAGAGATTACAAGCATCACATGACCTAAAGTTTTCATTTTTATGGTGCTAAACTAACAAGCAAAGGAATCGATCCTAGAAAGATTAGGGTTACAAAACTATAAGCTAACAAAGTTAGGGTTAGAAGGCTACAACCTTTGTAGCTCCCGTTTTTGTTTTGCTCCTTTGACTTTGGGGTGTTGGAAGAAGGTCCACTCGTCGTCCTCTTGCGTCCACGACGATCCACCCGGAGCTTCCCGTCCAAGCTAGCAAGTTTGGTAAAACAAGGAGAACACTCTAATCAAGTGAGCCAGACTTGATTAGAATGAAGTTGTGGCTATGGATCTCACTTCAAAATCCTATTTTTATGAGTGATTCACTCTCTTATATGAACTAGAGAGCAAAGACATGGAGGTTGATGAAGATGGTGGATTTTAGAAGAAGAGAAATGAATTGTCTTATGAAAGAGAAAAGGAAAATAGCTATATATATTTTTCTTTCTCTTAACCAACCATGGTTAAATAAATAGATAACATTTTATTTTAAATCAAAAGCATGATAAGAAAATAAACTATGGGTTAAATGTTAGGTGAGCATGGTTGAGTTAGAAGAGTGTAGAATTTCTTAAGTGATTTAACCCATTTTTCATTTTCTTTTGCTTTAATTTAAATCCAATAATTATCCAAATACAACCATGGTGTAATTCTTATACATCCACCATTTCCATTGTATAAACAACCATGATAATATATGATGTATGTATGCATGTGTGCTTGCACATCCATATGTGCATGAACAAGAATGAATGCACACATGCATGCATACATTCAACATAAACAAAATAGGATTTGTAGTGAGAAACTAATGATGAATCAACACTTGATTCACTAATCCGGTCATATCACATATGACCCGACCATTAGCAAGCCGCCCAATTAATATACGGTATCCCATACACGCATTTTAATCGGGTCCAAGCGCATATCGCATACGCGCACCACAACGTTTCGCCTGGACTAGGTAACTCCTATGTGGGACTCTAAGACTCGTCAATACGCCGGCAGTGGGTGATGATCATATCAAGCACCCCCAAGCCGCAAGCGGTCAGCCAAACGTAACGGCCACCCGGGTATTGAGCGATAAGAAGAAAACAAGCGAACCTGTTACAACTCCCGTCGAGCCATCCGGCAACACTACCGTACAGTCCGGTCTCTTCGTCAGATATGCTGCATATCGAGCCTAGGGATGGTCACGTCGACCCCAATAACTCAATAGGTCGTGTCGGTGAATGGTCTATAACAGATCGAGAAACTACTGATAACACTTATCAGCAAATCTCAGCAGCCCTGGCCAGGGACTTGCTGTTATAACCAGTCGAGCACAGCACAGCATCAACTCCCAATACCGGGAGAGACGAAACCCCTCCTATCGCTCATTGCCTTCGTGTGTCTCGGGACTGTACCCAACGGCCACCTGTTTGCACGACTCAGTAGAGCCGTGGTAGGGTGGCAATCAAAGTACAGTGGGAGAACACACAAGACTCCATGACGATCTCGGGTCTACAGACTAACCTGTACCAGTGTCACCTGAGAACTGCTATCCGACGATAGATATAATTCCATATAGGAGTTCTCGGCGAGTCCGTCCAGTGTACCCAGTCAGCACTGAGCACCCGTATATGATCTTGATGTCAAACATCGATGAATGTGGGAACATCCATCGCCCATCACCTAGGTCTAGTATCATATACGCTAGTCTACTCTGGTATATCGATGCCCCGTCTCGATACACCTCCGACTAGGGACATTTCAGGATATGCTTATAGACTACAGATGTCCCACTAGTATGATCTCCATCATAATCAGAGTAGTCAAGCAGATATCCTTGGGGCTTTATCAGCATGTATGAATGAATAAAAGCATGATCAAATCAACATGTCAGATAAAGAATAACCAGATAGCATACTATCATGTCGAGCAAGAATGCAAACTGAATATATATATACATGTATAGATACATCCACTATCACATAATGGCCTCTAGGGCATACATATATCCAACAATCTCCCACTTGCACTAAGGCCAGTTATTGGCGTATCTCATACCCAACATCTCAAAAAGTCGCTCATGCTGCGGCTGAGGGAGGGCCTTGGTGAATGGATCCGCGGCGTTGTTCTTTGTGTCAACTCTCTTAATCTCGATCTCGCGGCGATCTACAATCTCCCGGATTAAATGAAAGCGCCTCAGGATGTGTCTGGACCGCTAATGGGATCTGGGCTCCTTGGCTAACGCCATCGCCCCATTATTGTCACAATACAAAGGTATTGGATCAATTATGGTTGGAACTACTCCTAGCTCCGAGACGAACTTCTTCATCCAGACGGCTTCCTTGGCGGCATCATTTGCAGCAATGTACTCAGCTTCCATCGTAGAGTCTGCAACGGTATCCTGTTTGGAACTCTTCCAACTCACCGCCCCTCCATTGAGGGTAAACACAAACCCTGAGATAGATTTGCTGTCATCCTTATCGCTCTGGAAGCTCGAATCGGTAAAGGCCTCCATTTGGAGATCTTTATTACCATATACCAAGAACAATTCTTTAGTCCTTCGTAAGTACTTAAGAATGTTCTTCACAGCTGTCCAGTGATTTTCCCCTGGGTTGGATTGATACCTGCTTACAACACTAAGTGCATAAGCTACATCTGGGCGTGTACATAACATCGCATACATTATAGATCCTACTGCCGAAGCATAAGGTATAATGCTCATGCGAGCTCTCTCTTCATCGGTCTTTGGACAAGAATCCTTGGAGAGAGTGACTCCATGGCAAGCGGGTAAGGCACCCCGCTTGGAGTCTTCCATACCAAACCTCTTTAGGATGGTGTTGATGTACCTGGTTTGGGACAGTCCCAATAACTTTTTGGATCTATCTCTATAGATCCTTATGCCCAGGATGTATGTGGCATCACCCAGGTCCTTCATGGAGAACCTCAGTGATAAGAATGATTTGACCGACTGTAGCATAGGAATATCATTTCCTATCAGAAGAATGCCATCCACGTACAATACGAGGAATGTGACAGCTCTTCCTACAGCCTTCCTATAAACACAAGGTTCATCTGGATTTTTGATGAAATCAAACTCTTTGATAACATCATCGAAACAGATGTTCCAACTCCGAGATGCCTGCTTTAACCCATATATGGATTTAAGCAATCTACATGCTTTCTCGCTGCTCCCACTGTCAATGAAGCCCTCTGGCTGATCCATATAAACGCATTCTTCTAAATCTCCATTTAGAAATGCTGTTTTAACGTCCATCTGCCAGATTTCATAGTCGTAGTGAGCAGCAATAGCAAGTAGGATCCGAATGGATTTAAGCATGGCTACGGGCGAAAAAGTTTCGTCATAGTCCAGACCTGGTCTTTGACGAAAACCTTTCGCCACAAGTCTTGCCTTATAGGTCTCTACCTGCCCATCCACACCAATCTTTCTTTTAAAGATCCATTTGCACCCCACAGGTTTTACCCCAGGGGGTACTACGTCCAAAGTCCATACTTTGTTGGTGTACATAGACTGCATTTCGGATCTCATGGCATCCAGCCACTTCACAGAGTCACCACTCGTGATAGGTTGCTGAAAACTGGTAGGATCATCATCTTCCATGATACAGTCTTCTCTGTCACCATCAATGAGGAAACCGTAGTACCTCTCCGGTGGGCGAGAAGTCCTACCAGACCTACGGAGTGGCCGAGGTTCTTCAGTTTCTGTTGCAACAGCCGGTTCAACCAAATCGTCATTTGTAGTTTGTGTCTCCAGAACCTCTTCTAGATCTACCACCTTGCCATCATCTCTATCCGTGAAAAACTCTTTTTCCAAGAATGTGGCATACTGAGAAACAAACACTTTTTGTTCCTCTTTGTGGTAGAATAGATATCCATAGGAATTCTTTGGATATCCTACAAAGTTACACATGACTGACCGTGTCTCGAGTTTGTCCGGATTCTGCTTTTTGACATAGGCCGGGCAACCCCAAATCTTAATTCTTTTAAGAGATGGTCTCTTCCCATGCCATATCTCATATGGCGTGGTAGACACGGCTTTGGTTGGAACCCTGTTTAGCAGAAACGCTGCAGTCTCCAATGCATGCCCCCAAAACGAGACTGGTAACTCAGCATCACTCATCATGGACCGGACCATATCTAATAGGTTCCTATTCCGTCGTTCTGACACACCGTTGTGCTGTGGTGTGTAAGGAGGAGTGAGCTGAGAGAGAATCCCATTCTCTTTTAGGAAGTTTGCAAATTCTGTACTGAGATACTCTCCACCTCGATCTGATCGAAGCATCTTAATACTCAAGCCGGTTTGTTTTTCTACTTCTTGTTTATATTCAATGAATTTCTCGAAAGCGTCGGACTTGTGCTTTAATAAAAATACATGACCGAATCTTGAGAAATCGTCGGTGAATGTAATGAAGTATGAAAAACCGCCTCTTGCCTGTGTAGACATAGGCCCACATACATCACTATGTATGAGGCCCAGGAGCTGAGAAGCTCTTTCTCCGTGTCCGGTAAACGGAGTTTTGGTCATTTTACCCTTGATACAAGACTGGCAAGTCGCATAAGATTTATATTCAAAAGAATTTAAATATCCATCTTTGTGTAACTTGTTTAGTCTTGTTTCGTTAATATGACCAAGTCTACAGTGCCAAAGAAAAGCTTCATTTAATTCTGAAAGTTTTCTTTTATTAGTGTGTTGTACACTGAAAACTGTGTGTTGATTTAGGACATATATTCCGTTATTAAGTGTACCATACCCAACCAACATTTGATTTAGGTGAATGTTCATAACATTGTTCTGCAACACAAAATTATACCCTTCATTGTCCAACAAAGAAATGGATATTATATTACATAGCATAGTCGGTACAAAATAACATGGATTCAAAATCAAAATACATCCAGATGGCAACCCCAAGTGATACTCTCCCACTGCGACTGTATGTACATTGGAACCATTTCCAACGCGGAGAGTATGGTCACCTGTCCTCAAAACCTTGCTATTTCTCAGCCCCTGCATAGAATTGCAAATGTGAGAACCTGAACCGGTATCCAATACCCAGGAAGCAGAGTTTATAGAAAAACAGTTTTCAGTCACAAACGCACCTGAAGCAGAAGCATCACCATGCTTCTTCTTGAGACTTAGGTACTCCGTGCAGTTGCGCATCCAATGTCCTGTCTTGTGGCAATGAAAACACTCGCCTTTCCCTGGGTCTCCAGCCGTGGACTTTCCCTTTCCCTTCACCTTTTTGACTCCGCCCTTAGGATTAGTGGGTTTCTTCTTTTTCTTTCCCTTGGCTTTAGCTTTTGGGCGAGAAGAAGAAGACTGTCCAATGGTCATAACGGGAGTCTTTGCTGACTTCATAGTGCTCTCTGCACTCCTTAACATATTAAGGAGTTCAGGGAGGTCCTTCTCCATGCCATGCATGTTGAAGTTTACTATGAACTGAGCAAAGGTGGAGGGGAGGGACTGCAGAATAATATCTATATATTGTTCATTTTCCATTGTCCATCCAAGGTCCTCAAGCTCTTCTATAAGAGCTATCATCTTCAACACATGGTCTCCTACTGGTGTGCCAGAGGCCATTCGCATCTGAAACAGTTTCTTTGATGCTTCGTATCGTAATACGCGGGATTGCTCCCCATACAACTCCTTTGTATGGAGCAGTATCCCGTGAATATCCATGTCCTCGTGCTGCTTTTGATGTGTGTTATCCATCGATGCAAGCGCGAGGCATGTGGCCGTGGCACAGTCAGCGTCCCATGTCTTGCGGACTTCTATGTCCGCAACTGAGGATTTTGGGCCTGGGACGGGCGGGGCTGAAGCCGTGAGGACATATGATACTTTATCATAAGTCAAGGCGATCTTTAGATTCCTTAGCCAGTCTTTATAGTTGGTCCCATTCAGTTTGTTTTTATCTAGTAGAAGCTTAAATCCAGTCATTGGTATCTGCCATTAAGAGAGAGAAAAGAATACACTCAGCGAAAGCTCTTGCATAGATTAGATTGGTTTATTATCTTGTCTAATCGATGTTTTCCACTGCTTTTTATCAAGTTTTTCTTTCAAACCTTAAAAAGAAAAACTAGCCAGGATTAATTACAGTCTACAACTTCGCTAACCGTTCAGCCAGGCCAGTGTCGGTACTTTGAGGGAGGTTCCCCGTGCTTTCGCACGGACCTAATTAGAGTAAACCTCGTTTTCCCAGAGGCAGAGCCCCGTTAACACCTTTCTAGACACCTAATGAGTTAGCTAATTGTAAACTGTAAAACTCTCCTAGGAGCAACTATTGCCCACAGTGGGATCGGGATCCAACCATCACATGGAAGGTATGCAATCTCATTGCAAATTTCAACACTTGAAATTCCCGATGTAATTTTTACCCCTAGCACTTATGACCTTAACTAAGGTCAACAAATCATAAGTACCAGTCAAGTTCTACCCGTCATTTCTTGATTAATTAGACCCACCCATATGACCCTTAACTATGGTCAACAAAGTCGTATGAATGTCCTAATTAATCTGCATCATATGCAGTGTAGGAAGACATCACTTAGCTACCGTACACTACGCCTTAACTAAAGTCAACAAACGTAGCACGAATACTAAGTACTCTACTTCCTAAAATTACGGAGGGTTGCGAATGATTTTTAAGAAAATCTTTAACGCTTTGAACTTGATATCGTTGTAGAATCAAACAGTTTTTCAAAAGGAGTGGCTTAAGCTCCGCAGTTTTGAAATGTAGCTTTTTCATAAATAGCCGAGTAGTTTTCAAATCCGATTCTACAACATCTTTTTAGGTTTATTTTCTTTACATTAATCACATTAATGTAATCCCATCATTTAAGTCCTAAAGCCAATCACAGAAAAGAAACGAAAATAACACGTACGCTTATGCCATCCGCATTCGCCGCAATGTTCCGTTATGCACCGTTAGGTTACTTAACTAACGGCATACCGGGACGGGACTAGCGCGGGTGTAAAACATAAGCAACGTCTACTATATATCATATATATAATAAGTCATTCGTCTCAGATATCACAGAACACATGCAGCAGAAATATAGATATAACGTGGGATATACTAGGACGTCCGTATTTAGTATTTAGCCAGAATAGAAAATACGGATTCCACAGTCGCGATGAATAGCCAAGCCCACACCCTGGACCCCTACGAGAGCAGCAAGTGACCCTACCAATCCTGGAGTTTAGGAGACCCGGTCTCGACTCCTCGAGATGGCTTCCCACTGAACCCCAGAACCCGGTCACCTGTGCTCCCCTCCTTGGGTCCATCCTAATGCGGAAAAGTAAATAATATACAACACTGGTGACACAACCGCAACCTGGAAGTGCCCCAAATAAAAGAATATTACATTACATTTGAATTTACATGAATGAAAATATAAAACTCTCATCTCACAAAAAAAAAAAACCCCGGCTATTCGATCGCGACAATCCTACACATCATATCTCAGCAACACATAATATCACATATCATCAACGTAAGTAAGTATGCGTACCCCGATTGTCGTTGATGTATAGCAACGAAACCGGCGATATCTAACATACTACACTTACGGTCACAGAAAAGAAAGTGTAAAACTACAATATTTGGAATCCAGATTCTCTTTAGACATCATAAATGCGAAATATCACATATCTCGTATTTCATGCCTAAACCATATGAATTCCACATATTGTATCACATTCCAGACAAACAGACAGTATTAAAGTTTTCGAACGAGCTATCAAGCACCCAAGATTCACTAAAGCTCAACACTTGAGCAGGGTTCAAAAGATCCGGAGTGTGGCACAGTAGCGGCGGTCCAGCCGTAGAAGGGTCAAGCCAACGCCTCACATGTGGCACGCCGTACTGCCCCAAACCCTAGGGTTCAAAGGGCAGTTCGAGACGGTCACATAATCGAGTTAAGGTTTGTTGTCTTCTAGAGGGACCACCGCAAAAAGACTTGCACGTATCTCCAAACTATTTAAACCCCGTGAATATTGAGTAAATGATATTCGATCAAACACTTCAATACTTTCTAGTTTACCCGGAAAAGAAAGCGAAATGAAAATTCCGATCGAAACCACGAGTCTAAAATCATCTCCAGAATTTTTTCAACAGCAGATTCAGATTAAATATACTCAAAATATACTGTAGCAGGTAAAGAAAATTACTGTGCAAAAAATTGTCAAAGAGCCCCTTATATGGCCGCGGATGCGCGGCCTAAGCTTGCTTATGCCGCGCTTCCGCGGTCAAAGTTACTGTTCACTGGCTCGAATTTTCCAGATTGTCTAATTTTTACCTGCTCTATTTTTTGAGAATTTTTAATTCTGAAAAAAGTCAGTTTTTAAAAAATTTCCAGAGAGCATCCTTAAAAGTCGTATTTTTGTTTCGATCGGACTTTTTACTTCGCAAAAAGGTCGCCTAATGTTCTAGGTCGGCTCTGATACCAATGTAAGGTTAGCTTAGCACCCTATGAAGAGATTACAAGCATCACATGACCTAAAGTTTTCATTTTTATGGTGCTAAACTAACAAGCAAAGGAATCGATCCTAGAAAGATTAGGGTTACAAAACTATAAGCTAACAAAGTTAGGGTTAGAAGGCTACAACCTTTGTAGCTCCCGTTTTTGTTTTGCTCCTTTGACTTTGGGGTGTTGGAAGAAGGTCCACTCGTCGTCCTCTTGCGTCCACGACGATCCACCCGGAGCTTCCCGTCCAAGCTAGCAAGTTTGGTAAAACAAGGAGAACACTCTAATCAAGTGAGCCAGACTTGATTAGAATGAAGTTGTGGCTATGGATCTCACTTCAAAATCCTATTTTTATGAGTGATTCACTCTCTTGTATGAACTAGAGAGCAAAGACATGGAGGTTGATGAAGATGGTGGATTTTAGAAGAAGAGAAATGAATTGTCTTATGAAAGAGAAAAGGAAAATAGCTATATATATTTTTCTTTCTCTTAACCAACCATGGTTAAATAAATAGATAACATTTTATTTTAAATCAAAAGCATGATAAGAAAATAAACTATGGGTTAAATGTTAGGTGAGCATGGTTGAGTTAGAAGAGTGTAGAATTTCTTAAGTGATTTAACCCATTTTTCATTTTCTTTTGCTTTAATTTAAATCCAATAATTATCCAAATACAACCATGGTGTAATTCTTATACATCCACCATTTCCATTGTATAAACAACCATGATAATATATGATGTATGTATGCATGTGTGCTTGCACATCCATATGTGCATGAACAAGAATGAATGCACACATGCATGCATACATTCAACATAAACAAAATAGGATTTGTAGTGAGAAACTAATGATGAATCAACACTTGATTCACTAATCCGGTCATATCACATATGACCCGACCATTAGCAAGCCGCCCAATTAATATACGGTATCCCATACACGCATTTTAATCGGGTCCAAGCGCATATCGCATACGCGCACCACAACGTTTCGCCTGGACTAGGTAACTCCTATGTGGGACTCTAAGACTCGTCAATACGCCGGCAGTGGGTGATGATCATATCAAGCACCCCCAAGCCGCAAGCGGTCAGCCAAACGTAACGGCCACCCGGGTATTGAGCGATAAGAAGAAAACAAGCGAACCTGTTACAACTCCCGTCGAGCCATCCGGCAACACTACCGTACAGTCCGGTCTCTTCGTCAGATATGCTGCATATCGAGCCTAGGGATGGTCACGTCGACCCCAATAACTCAATAGGTCGTGTCGGTGAATGGTCTATAACAGATCGAGAAACTACTGATAACACTTATCAGCAAATCTCAGCAGCCCTGGCCAGGGACTTGCTGTTATAACCAGTCGAGCACAGCACAGCATCAACTCCCAATACCGGGAGAGACGAAACCCCTCCTATCGCTCATTGCCTTCGTGTGTCTCGGGACTGTACCCAACGGCCACCTGTTTGCACGACTCAGTAGAGCCGTGGTAGGGTGGCAATCAAAGTACAGTGGGAGAACACACAAGACTCCATGACGATCTCGGGTCTACAGACTAACCTGTACCAGTGTCACCTGAGAACTGCTATCCGACGATAGATATAATTCCATATAGGAGTTCTCGGCGAGTCCGTCCAGTGTACCCAGTCAGCACTGAGCACCCGTATATGATCTTGATGTCAAACATCGATGAATGTGGGAACATCCATCGCCCATCACATGGGTCTAGTATCATATACGCTAGTCTACTCTGGTATATCGATGCCCCGTCTCGATACACCTCCGACTAGGGACATTTCAGGATATGCTTATAGACTACAGATGTCCCACTAGTATGATCTCCATCATAATCAGAGTAGTCAAGCAGATATCCTTGGGGCTTTATCAGCATGTATGAATGAATAAAAGCATGATCAAATCAACATGTCAGATAAAGAATAACCAGATAGCATACTATCATGTCGAGCAAGAATGCAAACTGAATATATATATACATGTATAGATACATCCACTATCACATAATGGCCTCTAGGGCATACATATATCCAACAGCCTTAAAGGCTCTGGAGGCATCTTTAAATGAGGTCGGCGATGCTTCGATAAAGGAAGCGTCAAAGAGGTCCATCGTGACAGCCCGGGAGGAGAGGAAGCGGTCGAGGCGCGAAGCAAAGGCACGCAGGGCTGCTTTGGCCATTGGAGCGGGCCCCAGCACCGTTCCTTGAGCCGACACTTCGTCAGAAGAGTCCCCGGTCGCCCTGTCTACAGCTCATAGACAGGCGATCTGCGCCAATAGAGAGGATAACGATGAGTCTACCTCAGGTAATACTTCTTTCAGAATTTCGTTATAAAACTCATAAAGCTGTCGGTTCTTATATGTTCTACCCTGCAGGGCCAAGCCCAACCGAGGGGGAGGCGGAGACTGTCGAACCTGAGGGGCTGAGGGGAGAGACATTGGTCGAGCCCGAGTCGGTGGCAGATGACATAGCTGGGATTGCTGGGCCTGAGGTAGTGGCTGACGAACTGGTCATGTCCGCTATGCCTGAGCAAGCGGTTGTTGTTGAGCCCGAAGTAGCAACGGGCGGAGTGCCTGAGGCTGATGATCTTGTGGTGACGGTGGACGAGGTAACCGTGACTGCTGAACCCGAGGGAGTAACGGGTGAGGTGGCCATGATTCCTAAAGACGAGCCGACCGCTCCTTCTCAGGAATCTGGCAATGCTCCGGTCATAGCCCTCCCTGTCTATGGTCCTCCGCCGTCTCCAGGTCTCGCGAGCACGACAACGGTTCCCATTGAGTCGGGTGATGAAGCCACGGGCGGTGACCTCATGTCAATGGAGGAGGGATCCGCCTCCGTTTCGGCCGGTAGCTCACCAGGTAAATCCTAAGTTTCTGTCTTCTTTATCTTACAATCCTTTCTAACAAGTTCACATTTGTTCGTAACGCAGGTGTAGCCAGCGCCGAAGCTCAATTGCTCGAGGGAACGCCCTCAACTACTGCCTTGGCGGTGGTCACCTCTCAGCCCTCTCTAATACCGTCAAAGATGTTGGAAGGTATGAGTTTGCAACTTATTAATCTCACTTTTCAGACGTATAATTCATGTACTAAAGTCATACTGTTGTGTCTTTTCAGGAGTGCTCTTTGATCATCTATATCAGGTGTTGCTCCCACACTTCTCCTTCCCATCTGAACTCACTTCTCCCTCTGGTGGTGCTGGTGAGTATAGTCCCTGACTGATACCTTTCTTTTTCGGTGATAGAATTATTTCTAACTCTCTCTTGTCCTGAGTGCAGTGTTACAAATCGAAGGGGGAGAAGAAAGATCGGTCGCGCCACCGGCCCTTCCGGCCTTGCCACCTGCTTCAACCGGTATAGTAAACTATCTTATCAATGACTTTTTCCATATCTATTGAATCATCATCTAATCGCATTTTGTCTTTTCAGCTGTCGTTCCGGTCTTGGCGCCTTTTGAGTCTCATATTACAATGCCGGCCGACCCTTCCCAGAGACGTCCGTCCTCAAAAGGTGCGGCGAATAGTCTGCGCATGTTGAGCGACTACATCGAGGAACTCGACGTCGAGACTCCTACGTCTGCTGCAGACTTCGCTACGACGGTTAACCCGATGTTGGTGATATTTTCCAACTTCCATGACGAGGGCATCGTCGCCTCATGGGTTAATCACTGTCGGGAGATTGAGGCTCGCCTTCATCAGCTGGAGTCGATGCGTCTCTCCTCCGAGACTTTAGCCGCGAGCAATGAAAGAGCAGCATGGATCAAGGAAAGCGCTTCTTACATCCGCCACTTGGAACAAGAAGAAGCTTTAAAGCTACGGGAATGCCAAGAGACCTCGAGCGAGACGGCCCGTCTGCGTGCTGAGGTTGAGGCGAATGCTGCCCAAGTAAAGGCTATCTTTGAGGGTCTCCTAGAGCGCATCTCCCATGGGCTAAACTTGAAGCGAAAGCTTGATGTAGCCGAGCGTGATACCCCAGGCTGCGAAGCTGCTCATCAGGCCATCAGGGATCAGCTTGCATCTGTCTTGCAGCAACGGGCCCAAGTGGAGGCGGAGCTGGCAGTGGTGGCCGATCAGGAGAAAGTGGGGAAGGAAGTGCGCGAACAATTGTTAGAGCTATGCAAGACGCTTCCTTCTCAGTAACTCTCCTTGTATCTAGATACTTATAGAATTTTTTCTTTTTTCAATAATATGTAGCCATTCTTCAATACTTTGTACGCTTCATGTTGTACTTGATTACATTCAATAAAGATACACATTTTTCTTCGCAATGTCTTGCACTATCTCTTTGCTTTTTCCTTTCTTACTATCAGCATGCTGTCACAATTAGCATATAATAGAGTAAGCATCTTGATTTCTTCACGAGATAGCGATGGCTTAGGCTGCAGGTTCAGATCTGCCGCCTAAGACTTTTCAACTCTATGAGTCGTGAGGGTCTCATAGAGACTTTTCTCCCTACGGATATAGAGGATCTCGTAGGTGGGTTTTCTCCTTAGGAATCATGAGAATTCCTAAGTGTGTTTTCTCTTGTAAGTCGTAAGGATCCTATAAGAGAATTTCTCCCTCTTACGAGTCGAGAGGACCCGTAAGCGGTTGTTTCCCTCCTTGTCGAAACTCGACTTTGGAGAGTGAGACCTGTGAATAGTATGCAAGGGACCGTTTTAGATCGACTTGCAGGGTCCCATTGTTCAGGAAGCAAGTTTTTTAGTCCCTGCTGCCTGAAGCTTCATCTTGCAAGTTGAGACGAATCTGGAATTTTCCCGCGGAGACACTGATTTCTCTGCGAGCCGACGCGAATCAGGAGGCTCTCGTCAAGGATTGTTTGTTTCCCTGAGTTAAGGTATTTGCTAAGGATTATTTGTTTCCCTAGCGCCAAGGATTATTTATTTCCCTGGTGTTGAAACGAGTCGAGAATTTCCCACGGAGGCACTGGTTGCTCTGCGAGTCGACGCGAATCAGGAGGCTCTCGTCAAGGATTGTTTGTTTCCCTGAGTCGAGGTATTTGCTAAGGATTATTTATTTCCCTAGCGCCAAGGATTATTTGTTTCCCTGGTGTTGAAACGGGTCGAGAATTTCCCACGGAGGCGCTGGTTGCTCTGCGAGTCGACGCGGATCAGGAGGCTCTCGTCAAGGATTGTTTGTTTCCCTGAGTCAAGATATTTGCTAAGGATTATTTGTTTCCCTAGCGTTGAAACGAGTCGAGAATTTCCCACGGAGGCACTGGTTGTTCTGCGAGTCGACGCGAATCAGGAGGCTCTCGTCAAGAATTGTTTGTTTTCCTGAGTCGAGGTATTTTCTAAGGATTATTTGTTTCCCTAGCGCCAAGGATTATTTGTTTCCCTGGTGTTGAAACGAGTCGAGAATTTCCCACAGAAGCACTGGTTGCTCTGCGAGTCGACGCGGATCAGGAGGCTCTTGTCAAGAATTGTTTGTTTCCCTGAGTCGAGGTATTTGCTAAGGATTATTTGTTTCCCTAGCGCCAAGGATTATTTGTTTCCCTGGTGTTGAAACGAGTCGAGAATTTCCCACGGAAGCACTGGTTGCTCTGCGAGTCGACGCGAATCAGGAGGTTCTCGTCAAGGATTGTTTGTTTCCCTGAGTTAAGGTATTTGCCGAAGACACTGGTTTCTTCGGAGTTGGGATGAATCGTTGAGATCTGGCTTCGTTTTCTGGCGGGGCCCGTTGGGAAAGTATGGTTCCCTCTTTGTTTGCGCCCTTGGATTGTATACAGGGATTGATGTGATCTCAGCTGTAGGGCTAAAGTTTTATCATCATTTTTTTTGTTTTATTTCCGCGATGCTCTATCATTACAGCTTTTATATCGCGATGGTTGCGATTGCCCAATCATTTCGGCTATTTTCGCGGTGCCCAATCATTTCGGCTGTTTATTTTATTTTTACTCGCTGCTTTTTATTGCGAGTTGCCCAATCATTTCGGCTATTTCGCATGCATACATTTTTACTTGCTGCTTTTTATTGCAAGTTGCCCCATCATTTCGGCTATTTTGCATGCATGTGCGGCCTACTAGCTTTTCGCCGTAAACCTGAAATTAGACACCGATTTCGGCATCAACACCGCTACAACTGGGATATTGCCAGGAGCGAATCATCATCTGCCTATGTCGATGTCGAACAAAGGTGGCTTAGCGACCAGGGTTAGGGTCCTATCGACTAAGGCTTTTGACTTCATGAGCCGTAAGGGTCTCACAAAGCTATTTCTCCCTACAAGTCGTGAGGATCTTGTAGGTGTATTTTCTTCTTAGGAATCATGAGGATTCCTAAGTGTTCGTTTCCTCTGTAAGTCGTAAGGATCCTACAGGAGGGTTTTCTCCTCATAAATCGAGAGGATTTACAAAGATTGTTCACCATGCGAACATATCCCCAGTCACGGATGAGACTTGGTTAGGGAAATGTTTATTCGCGCCCGTGGATTGTATACAAGGGTCAGTATTGAACCACTTGTAGGGCAATATCGGAAGTTGTGGGGGGTTTGCTTAAGCACAGGTTTAGGTCTCTGTAACTTAAGACTTTCAAATCTTATGAGCCGTGAGGGTCCCATAAGAGAGTTCTCCTTACGAGTCGTGAGGATCTCGTAAGTGTATTTTCTCCTTAGGAATCGTGAGGATCCCTAAGTGTGTTGCTCCCTTGTGAGTCGTAAGGATCTCACACGGGTGGTTTCTCCTTACAAGGTCGAGAGGACCCTATAAGTGTCTTTGAACGAGATTGTGCCCTTTCGGGTTTTCACAAACACTCGCCCGTAGTCCTGCTGTTTTTACTCACGGAGCCCTTTCGGGTTTTCATCCGTACCCACTTTGCTTATGGACATACCGCTTTATTTTTATTTTTATTCTTTTTATTTTTATTTACCTTTTTTTTATGAGGTCGCGCCCTTTCGGGTTTTCACGAACACTCGCCGGTAGCCCTGCTGTTTTTACCCACGGAGCCCTTTCGGGTTTTCATCCGTGCCCATCTTGCTTATGGACATACCGTTTTTATCATCATTTATTTTTTTATTTTCTTTTTCTCTTTTTTTTTATCTCGTCAGCCTAAGGATGCTGCGGTAGTAGTTTAAGGACGTTTCGGTCTGCTATTAGTTTAAGGACGTTTCGGTCCGTTATGGAGAAGGCTGGCTACTGCTTATAAAGCTTAAGCTTAGGAAGATAGCGAGCGGACATAGTCGTCGTCATCTATCATTGACCTAGGCTGCGACTCATTAAGCGTAGTATTTCTTTAGGAAGCGACTGTTTATTGGCCTGAAAGGCCTTTCACCGTGCATGTCCATGAGTAAATAGGCCCCACCCTGGTAGACCTTATCTATGATGTACGGGCCTTCATAGTTTGGCTCAAACTTTCCTCGCTTGGCGCAATTAGGGATCATAGGCCTTTTGACCACTAGCACGAGTTCGACTTGGCTGAATGTCCTCGGTCGGGTCAATCTTTCATATGAGCGCGTCATCATTACTTTATAAGCTTCCAGATTTTATTGCGCTATGAGCCGGGTTTCATCAAGGGCGTCAAGCTCCTCAAGCCGAAGATGAGCATTTTCTTCGTCTATCAGCTCGTAGTGGACTGCCACTCGTAGAGAGGGTAACTCTATCTCGAGGGGGAGTACTGCTTCCGTCCCAAATACCAACGCGTACGGCGTTGTGTTCGTGGCCGTCTTGAACGTAGTTCGATACGCCCAAAGAGCCTCTTGCAGTCTCTCGTGCCAGTCTCTCTTATTTCGGGACACCGTCTTTTTCATGATTTTCGTTATGGTCTTGTTGAAGGCTTCAGCTAGACCATTAGCTCGCGGATTGTAAACTGAAGAATATCTCCAGTCTATATTATGCTATTGCGCGAAGCGACTGATCTTGTGGCTTCTGTAAGCTGGTCCGTTATCGGAGATGATCCGTTGCGGAGCTCCAAACCGATATAGGACGTGTGTCTTGAAGAAAATGAGGATATTCTCTTTCTTCACCTCTCTCAGCGGTACTGCCTCTGCCCATTTGGAGAAGTAGTCAGTCGTCGCCAGGATGAAACGATGTCCCCTGGACGATGCTGGTTCGATGGGGCCGACTATGTCAGTTCCCCACATTTCGAATGGCCAGCTAGCCACCGTTGGGTGTAGTGGATTTGGATGTTGGTGGATGAAGTCTCCATGGATCTGGCATGAGTGGCATTGCTTCACATATTCAAGGCAATCCTGAATCATCATGGGCCAGTAGTATCCCATCAGTTTGATCTTCAACTTCATCTTCGGGCCCGCTTGGTGAGAACCACAGATTCCGTCATGAACTTCCTGGACGACTCTTTTCGCTTTGTCAGGTCCTAAGCATCTCAGCCACAGAGAATCAAATGAACTCTTGTACAGAGTATCATTGACGAAGGCGAAAGACAGAGCTCGTTTCATGAGCTGATGTCTTGTGGACGCTTCTTCAGGCATTCGGTGGGACTTAAAGTAGTCTATGAAGACTTCCCTCCAGTCCTCAGCTTTTTCCCGGTCTTCTATTTGCAAGGTCGTCTGTTCAGTCGCTCCTTTCTCTTCGGATGATTCCGGAGATATTTCTGCTGGGGCAAGCACCCGACGGCTTTGTACCACGATTCTGGCGTCATCGAGGTTCTCGTCAGCCAGTTCTTTAGCAAGCTTGGCCAACGCGTCTGGTTTGCTGTTTTCTGTGCACGGTATACTTTCCAAAGTATAGGAGGGAATTTGGGTCAACAGTTGTTGCATCTTTTCACCGTACTTTACCAACTCCGGTTTGCACGTTTGGTAGTCGCCGTTTACTTGACTAACGACGAGTTGAGAATCTCCGTATATAAGGAGGTTTTCAATTCCCATGTCAATGGCGATCTCGAGGCCTACTATCAAAGCTTCGTATTCTGCTTCGTTATTTGTCCTCGGCTCTGTTAAGGAGAAAGCGAAGCGCATTATCCCTCCTTATGGAGTCACGAAGATGAGGCCTACTCCCGATTTGATTATAGGGGTACTTTGTTTGCGCTTTTTCATGGAAGATACTCTGTCAAAATAAAGCTCCTATCGGGTATCACCACCGTCAATCGCATCAAACGCATGTTTGTCTGGAAGATTGCAATTCAAAGGAGAATCGGCTAGTATCGGGTGCTCAGCGAGGAAGTCGACGATGGCCTGGCCTTTGACTGCCTTGAGAGGTTGATATGTTATCGAGAACTGCATAAAGAGCAGGGTCCATTTAGCGAGTCGTCCCGTCAATATGGTCTTCGACATCAAATATTTAAAGGGGTCCACCTTCGAAATGAGACGGACCTCATGCGCCAACGCATAGTGCCTGAGCTTTGTTATCGCGAAGATCAACGCCAGGCAGTGTTTTTCAATGGGAGAGTAGTTACTTTCTGCCCCCAGAAGAACTCGAATTAAGTAGTAAAGTGCTCTTTCTTTCCCTTGGTCATTCTCTTGCGCCCATAATGCGCCTAAGGAACCTTCGAGGGCGGTTGTATAAAGAATGAGGGGCTTTCCTTTGACCGGAGCAGCCAGCACTGGCGGGTTCTGCAGGTACTGTTTAATCTCGTCCAGCGCGCTTTGGCATTTTTGGTCCCAGACGAACGGGGTTCCCTTCTTCATCAGGTGGTTGTAAGGACGGCACTTGCCTGAAAGGTTGGCTATAAATCGTCGTATATACGCGAGCTTCCCTTGGAGAGACCGCAATTGTTTGAGAGTCCTTGGCGGTGGCATTTCCATGATCGCCTTGATCTTCGACGGATCTATCTCGATACCCCGGTGCCGGACAATGAACCCTAGGAACTTTCCTGAGGATACCCCGAACGCGCATTTGAGGGGGTTCATCTTCAAGTTGTATTGCCGAAGGCGTTGAAATACGGTCTTCAGATGCTCTAAATGTTCCTCGTACGATTTGCTTTTCACTACGAGATCGTCGATATAACATTCGACGATTTCATGTATGAGGTCATCGAAGATCTTCGTCATGGCCCTTTGGTAGGTGGCACCGGCATTCTTTAAATCGAAGGGCATCACCTTGTAGCAGAATATTCCCAGAGGAGTCCTGAAGGCAGTGTGCTTCTGGTCTTCGGGATGCATCTTTATCTGATTGTAGCCTGACGAGCCGTCCATGAAGGAGAAAACCTCATGAGTGGACGTATTGTCTATCATCAGTTCGGTGACTGGCACTGGGAAATCGTCCTTCGGGCAGGCTTTATTGAGATCCCGGAAGTCTACGCATATGCGCACTGCCCCATTTTTCTTCATCACCGGGACGATTTTGGCGATCCATTCCGGATATTGAACCTCCTGAATAAAGCCAGAGTCGATCAGCTTCTTGACCTCGGCGTTGATGCTCATCTCAAGCTCGAGCCGCATTCTTCTCGGCGCCTGTTTGACTAGCTTGACGTTCGGAGATATCGCTAATCTATGCACAGCAATTTCTGGATCTAGTCCCGGCATTTCGGAATAGTTCCATGCGAAGCAATCTTTATGCTGCATAAGCAGGTCTTTTAATGAAGCTACCTTTTCTTCAGACAGCAGCTCACTAATGAATGTCGGTCGCGGGTCATTCGTCGTCCCCAACTCAATTTTCTTGAGGTTATCTGCAGTGGTATGTATTCCATCCTCCAGCTCTTTAAGAGCTGGCGGAAATTCTGAGATCACCTCATCATTGCTGTTTTCGAAGCACCAGGGAAGGTTATCCATGTTCTCGGGCTCTTCTTTTAATATTGTTATCGTGTGACAAGTGCGAATCCGCTTCCAATCCCAATGTGGAGTTGATTCTATTCTTGTGGCTTTGGGTTCGTGCTTCCGTGGCGGCGCTACCCTCCAGTTGTCAGACAGAGCGAATTTGCCAAGCTGATACTGATCTTCAACCCAATTCTTGAAGGTGAAGAAATCTTCAAGAGGATGCCCTATTACTCGATGGTAAGAGCAATAGTTTGGGTCAGAGACTTCGCCTGCTTGTTCGGGGTGCTTGGACTCCGGCAGTGTAAGCATCTGATATTTTAGAGCAAGCTCAAGTATCTTCTTCGTCTTGTCCCGAGGAAACGAGTACGCTCGACCCATTTTCTTCATGAGAGACAGATCAATAACGCTCGACTCCCGCTTGCGTGGCTTCTTAGCCCCGCTTTGTTGCTGTTGAGCGCCTTTTTGGCTTTTCGACTTGTTTCTGCTTCTGCGTCAAGCCTTCTTCATAACAGGTTGACACGGAGTGGCATTTTCATCTTTCACGGCCTGTTGGAAGAGGCGTTGCGTTTTGGCTTTCTCGTAGATGGCCATCTCGCGGTTGTGATCATCTCGGACTTTTTGACCAGCTTCCCTTATAAGCCTGTCCATTTGTTCTTCAAACGACGGATTGGGCCCT
Organism: Agapanthus africanus; assembly: GCA_030015575.1. Taxonomy (NCBI): domain Eukaryota; kingdom Viridiplantae; phylum Streptophyta; class Magnoliopsida; order Asparagales; family Amaryllidaceae; genus Agapanthus; species Agapanthus africanus. The sequence continues at coordinate 517,079,104 of CM057350.1, forward strand.
CTCGCATCAGGAACTTTTACTGGTTCAGGATTAGTGCCCTCCCGTTGCGCATCTACTTCTTCATTGAAGTCGTGCACGACGTAACAGTCACGGAGCAGCTCTCGTTTCTTGGAGCGAATGTATCCGAGCCCGATCGTCTCCATCCTGCCACTAGGCAGCTTATGCTGAGTTCCGGGGACGTTCCAGACCCTGTCATAGAATTTGGCCTTTCTAACGGTCTGTTTGAAGGGTATCCCTTGGCGCTTCAACAGCTTCTTCAAGCCTTCTGTATAATATCTGGGTAGACGGATGGGTTGAAGTCTGTCCAGTGTAGGATCTGCCCCGTGCCAGATTTCTTTCTCCACTTTGTTTTCTTCAGAGCGGTAGAATAGAATTGCCTCCTCGCCTTCTCGCCTGGGCGGGACATAGAACGTCTGCAGCTCTTCTACATTGTAAATATCAAGTGCATCCAGTTCTTTACGGTGTTTAAGCGGCACCATGGCGACTTGTAGACTTTATTCCTCGTTAGCGGTCATTCGTATTGAAGGCCGAGCAGAGAATATAGCATGGACCTCATCTTCCGAGTCACTACCAAAGATCAACGTAGGAGCGAATGGTCCTGGCTTGTTATGTTGGGGTGGACCCGAATAAACTATCTCCTCCTCTTCTTCAGTATCACTGCCGAAGACAGGGATGGTGGCATTAGCATTGTTCTCCGGCTTGTGACACCTCTCCGTGTCTTCGAAATTCGGTAAGAAGTATTTGGCATCTTCATATTTGCGGACCTCATTCACAGAGAACGGGTTCAGTTCTCCCGCCATGGTATACTCGAGACCATCCTTAGAATACTTCATACACTGATGTTGTGTAGAAGGGATGACGTTGTACTCGTGTAACCATGGTCGGCCGAGCAAAGCGTTGTAGCATGTCTTGGCGTCTATGACGTGGAACTTAATGTCCATGACGAGTAGCCCGAAGCGTAGCGTCAGTATTACAGACCCAAGAGTTCTTGATGACTGGGAGTCGAACCCGGAGATGGTGATCTTGTCACGAGCAAGGTGCTGGACGCTCATGCAGATTTCTTTTAACACCCGAACATTGAGGAGGTTAACTGAGGATCCATTGTCGATCAGGATTTCGCCTATCTTTATATCGTGGCAGTATCCTGAGACATAAAGGGGGCGATTGTGTTCGCACGTCCCAAGGAGAAGGTCTTCATCACCAAAAGCGACATCGGCCGTGTGCACTTCCTCCAGTTCATCCTTCATCTTTTCCTCGGCCAGGAAAGCTTGGAATTGCTCCGGATCCTGTAGTGCCTTGATTAACGAATCCGTCGCCTCCTTCGATAGCAAAAGGGTGTCAAGAATGCTGAGCTGCGAGGGTAGTTTCCTCAGATGCGCTAGAACGTTGTAATCCACATTATTTTTCTTTGGCGGGTCCTTGGCGGCTAGCTCTTCCATCACTTGGTCATCTAAGACGATATCTTCAGAGACCTTTTCTTTCCCTTTATCTTTTTTGTTTGAGGGTCCGAGATTCTTTTCGGGCAGCGTGCGATTACGTAGACGGATATTTTCGCAGACCTTCGGCTCTTCTTATTTTCCTGAAGTGGACTCTTTAAAGAGAGGGGCAAGTTCCAGCTCCTCATCAGAATCGCTCCCGAATGTAGGCACTTGTTATCCTCCGGTGTTAACCATGCGACAATCACCGGTAATTCTGTTAAACCCTTCGGTCATATCCTTCCGCTCCAGACGAGTTTTACGTTTCTCCCGCTTAAAATGTTGTCGATGAGCAACATATCCTTGCCACCATCTATCGAAAGCTTTGCACTCTTGAGTAGGGTGCGAAACCTTCTGATGATATAAGCAATAGGAGGGGTGCATTTCTATTTCACCAGTAATTTTTCCTTCGGAGGATGGTAGCTTCATGCCCATTGATATGGCCTTAGCAAATCTTTTCCTCATCTTGAATTGGCTTTTGTCGATGGTGGGGGCATTTTGCTCCAGCGGGATCGTCTCAGCTCTTTCATCAAGTCGCTGGCGCTTGGCCCTTTCAAATATGACCGCCTCGCGTTCCCGATCAGCTTTACTTTTTAAGAGAGCTTCATTGAGGAATGCGTCAATTACTTCATCCGATGGCCCTAGAATTTTTGATTCAGGATCTGCCCCCGGCGTTTCAGTACAAGGGGTCTCCTCATCGTCCATGAACAAATGGGAAATCACATGACAGCTCGCCACGCATTCTTCAGAATCATCAGATGAACTTTCTCCCTCATCTTCCTCTTGAAAGACGTGATTGAGGAACTCTTGGAATGTAATGGGAGTCCATGCCTTCTGGTTGTATTGCTCCAGCACGTCGATTTGTTTTTGCAAGTCCGTGCGCTTGTCACCAGGCCTCACGGGCTTCTTAGATTTCATCTTCTTCTTTTTCGAAGATTTTGACGGCTGGTTCCGAGTGCTCGGGCCACCACCATCGGTCTTTGGAGTTGGACGTGGTTTCAACATCCCCTCAATGACCTGCGATTCCAACGGGTTCTTCCACCTAATCGCTGGACATGTCTGAAGATCGTTTAGCATCCTCTTTGTCTTGGCTAATAATACAACCTCCCAAGGAGCTTCTTCAACGACGGAGCATGTTGCCCCCGGCGCATTCGTCCCCTCAGCTGTGTGGGGCTGCGGGGGATTCACCTTCCATTTGTCAGATAACGTGAATTTGCCCTGTCGGTACTGGTTTTCAAGCCAATTTTTGAAAACGTAGCAATCTTCGATCGGATGGCCCAGTACTCGATGATAAGGACAGTAGTTGGGCTCATTGATATCACTTGGTTGCAACGGACGTTTTGGATCCGGCAGATTTATGAGTCGGTTGCGCAACGCCAGCTCGAATAACCTTCTCGTTTTATCGCGGAGAAAGGAGTAAGAACGTCCTAGCCTCTCCTCAAGGGCTACGTACGGACGCATATTATTTTGACGAACAACCGGTTTCGAGTCGCTCGGTTGTTGTTGAGCATTAGCGACGACGATCGCTTTTCCCTTTCCTTTGTCATTTCGGGAGTCCGGCTTTAGAAGAGGGGGTTTATGACCCATCTGATCCATTTGCGCTAGCTTGTCAATTAAGGCTTGGAAGGTAGTCGGCTTGAAAAACATCATAAATTGCGAGATGGTTGCTTGCGATCAAGGGTTCCCACAAACATACCCACTGCAGGAGCTTCTTCAATGCGTTGCTCGCACTTCGACCATAAGTTTCGCCACCGTATAGCATATTGGACCCATGTCTCGCCTGGTTTTACCCTGGCGTTAATCAGTGCCGTCATCGGGGTACGTTCACTGGCGTTTGCAAAACGTTGAGTGAACAACAGCTCCATCTCCGCGAAGGTCTTGATAGAGTCGTTCGGGAGCTCAGAGTACCACTCGAATGCCGTATCTGATAAACTTCCAACAAACTGGCGAAGCAACAGCTTGTCGTCACCACCGGTGTTACCGCAGAGTGCCCTGAACTGGGCAACATGCTGATGAGGATTGCCCGTCCCCTTGTAGACATGGAACTTAGGAATCGTGTAACCCAGCGGGTACTTGATTTGATCGTACCAACTCGGATATGGCCGTCCTGTTTTTACGACCTGGCCGGCTGCTTCGGTCGCATGATGAACCCGTATTTGTTGGGCTATATACTCGTCCAAATCAGCTTTGGAGATTGTATCCTCCTTAGCTGTTGATAGAGCTGGCGGAGGATTCGACGTTTCTCCCCTATCGTCTCCAAGGACGATCGGGGGTTCTTCGGCCGGAGGATCTTGTTGTATCATCATCCCTACCATGTCTTGGAAGAGGAGGCCCATACGCTGTATGTTGGCTGATTGTTCAGCAGCCTCTTTGTCCTTCTTCTTCAATATTCAACGAAGGAATTCGGCATCGGTTTCTTCCTCCTAGCGTTCATCCGAGGACGTTTCAAGGTTTTCTTTTGGCCCTCTAAGTGCGGCCATAGCGTTCATCATCTCTTGGAGCTTCTGCTGCTGCTCCTGCGCTTTGGTCACTGATCGCGTAAGCAGTCGATGACCCGTAGATATGCGACTGTCCTCTTTACCAGACGCCACATAGACGGTATGAACTACAATGCCCCCTGACTTAGGGCGTTTGGGTTCACCACCTTTGATATTTGTCGCCAACGCGGGGGTTTTCTCCGGCCTTCTTCTTTTATGGGCCATAGAAGTTGAGGGGGCCATTGCTTTGGGCACCCTGGTGACTGTCATCCTTTCCTGTTTGATCGGACGGTCTTTTTCTTTTTCTACTTTCGCCTTTTTTCTGTTGACAAGAGCGATCTGGGTCAATTACAGAGTCTTGAACTCTCCGCCAAACTTTATAAATTTTTTAGGAAAGCCGTTGAGGGGGCTGTTCTTGCTTCGTTTCCGGAACTCTCTCCGCGGGCGGAGGAGATCTTTTTAATGTAGCGGTTGGAGAGTTCTTACGTACCCTCCTCAACAGTTCAAAGCTGTTCCCAGTTGGAACAGCAGCGTTGACCTCCACCACTGGAGCAGGTGGAGTTAGCCCTGAGGGGGAGTTGCCCGCTGCCTTCCTTACTCGTCGCCAATGGCGACGTCGAGCATGACGAGCCGTTGGGACTGGCTCGGAGATGGAGACAGCTTCTTTTTGCCCCCTGTCTAAATGAGGCGCCGCTGGTGTTAACTTCTTAAAGACTGAGGTTGTCCTTTGAGGGGTGATATTCAATCTGTTGAAGACGGATCCTCGAGCAGGGGTAGGAACAGGAATCGTCAGTCTTGAAAAGACTGATTCTTTGACAAGGGAGGCCGCCCTGACGACTTCTGGAGCAGCAGTTATTGCCTTCCTTGGGATAGCCAATTTAGAGTTTTGATCCAGCCTCGCGAAGACAGATGCTGCTGGCTTGGTAATGGACGACCCGTTGACAGGGGCCGTCGTAGCAGTGAGCCGGTCGAAGACCGACTTCTTGTTCGTTTCTGGTGCAGATATTGGCATAGAGAAGCTTGTAGGTGGGATCATGGTCCCGAAAAACAGGCCGGAGGTGGTATGGGTCACCTGTTCTACCGGCAGAGCGAGGAAGGAGGCCGCTTGGGGCCCATATGCAGAGGAGGTGGAGCGTCCGTTGCAGTGGCACTTCGAGCAGTTGGTGCAGTTAGAGGCCATTGATGCTTGAGTTCTGCGCCAGACAAAAGACCAAATCTTAATAACTTGCAACCCAAAGGCAACCATTAACAAACCGCGATTCGTTCACGAAGACGACATACGAAGTGTGGAGTGGAAAGAGGAAAAGGTCGCACCGGGCGTGCCAGAATCTGTACCCCTCCGAACGGCGGTGCACAAGACTGCGATGTCCTGACGCTGGGGTTCGGGGCAGATGCTATATGGTGCTATCCGTCCACCTCTCCGAAGATGCCAAGCTGATTTATGGCACCGTGTATCGGAGGTTTAGACGGATGCGGCCGATGTAGCAGACTTCGTCAGATTCCCCCTCGCTTGAGGGGTTTTTGATTGTGGGGACGCTCTTCCCTGCAGGCGCAAGCCCCTGCAGTTAATTACGCTACCGCATCGCGGTAACAACTTTCTCCTTCTCCAGAATTTCACTTCGTGTCGTGTGTGTTTGTTTTGTTTGTGGTTGCCCGTGGATTGTATACGGAGACTGAGTAATGTCGTCGTCCGTAGGACGTGGATTAGTCCAAATCCGTATTTACTTAGATTTGGGTTTGGTGTTTTTAGTTTAAGGATACGTTAGCCGTATTGAGGCTAAGATCAACTTAAACGTTCGTTAAGGATACGTTAGTCCTGTTTGAGACTAAGATCAACTTAACGTGGTGATCCATTTAATATATGGCCGTCGGGACTCGTCACCTCTCTGACGACGTTGAAGGATTACAACGACAGGTGCCAGAGGAGTTCGGAGATGTACCCTTGAACCAAAGTTGATTTGGATTTTTAGAGTCCATTTGAATGTTTAAGGATACATTAGCCGTATTTGGGACTAAGATCAACTTAAACGGGACCGTTTAGATCCGGCAAAAGAGCATTTAAAGGCTCTATTGTTCCAGTTTAGGGACGTGGTGGTCCATGTTCCAGTTTAGGGACGTGGTAGTCCATCATTAGTTTAAGGACGTTTCGGTCCAATATTAGTTTAAGGGCGTTTCGGTCCAATATTAGTTTAAGGACGTTTCGGTCCAATATTAGTTTAAGGACGTTTCGGTCCACGAGTTTAAGGACCCCGCAGTCCATGTTGATGTGTGGTTGTCGGGACCCGTCACCTCTCTGACGTCGTTGAAGGATTACAACGATAAGTGTCAGAGGAATTCGGAGATGTACCCTTGAACCGGATGTAAATTGATTTAGGGAGCAGCCGTGCTCAGTCAATTTAATTTAAGGACTTATGGCCATGACTGGGCTAAGTCCAGTTGAATGTTCAACATTTTTATTTGTCTTTGGCTTATTAGGCCTGTGCTAGGGCTTTGCCCCTTTTTTTAAATAATGCACTGCATTATATTTTGGCCTGCAAGGCCTTTCTGATTTGGGCTCTGTCCCTTTATAAATGATGCAGAGCATTTACTTTGTTTGGGCTTTGCCCCTTTTAAAATGCATAGCATTTTTATTATTTCGTTTGGGCTCTGCCCATTTATAAATGATGCAGAGCATCAATTTAATTAGGCCTGCTTGGTCTTTTTGATTTGGACCTGGCCCTTTAGGAAATGCCTTGCATTTATTAGGTGCTTTGCGCCAATCAGAGAGCGCAAGCGCTTGTAGTGTTGATACGTGTCGCGCAAGCGCAGTGCGCTGCGCTAATGCGCTGCGCCTGCGCTGCTGACACGGGGCGCGCTCTGGTGGCTTGCGCCAATCCAGGAGCGCAACAGCGTAGTTTGCAAGTGCAAGGCACTATGATTTAAGAATCTTTTAGATTCAAGAACCAATGGTTCATAAAAGAAGTGCAAAGTACTATTCGTTTCCTTGATCTAATTTAGATCAAAGAAAAGACAAGTTTTTTCTTATTTCAGGAACCAAAGGTTCATAAAAAGTGCAAAGCACTGTTCTTTATTTTGTTTTTCTTGTTTTAAAGAACCGGTGGTTCATAAGAAGTGCAAAGCACTGTTTATTATGTTTAGATTCATGATCTATTAGAAGAAATTTCTTCTATTTTTATGAAGGTTTTTACCTTTTCTTGAAACTTTTTCAGAGTTCTCTCTGTTTGAAGCTCTTGATTTCTCAAAAAGTGTTGATCCTTTTGAATTGAGGTCTAGGGTCCTTTTTATAGTGCCCATAAATTAGTTAAATTTGTTAAAGAGATCTTTCTCTGAGTGATTTGGGGAATTTTCCCCACCGTTGAATCTTTGATCTAAGGACTTCTGTTTTACAGAAGAAAATCTTCTTGCTTTAATAAGAACAGAAAAGATTTCTTTAGAATCTTGATTCTGTTTGGCGCAAATGCTCCGGAGCGTGACACTTGTCGCGCAGCGCAAAGCGCAGCGCAACTGGGCTAGCGCGTCTACGCTGACACGTGTCGCGCAGCGCAAAGTGCAGCGCAACTGCGCTAGCTCATCTGCGCTGACACGTGTCGTGCAGCGCAGTGCTTGCGCAACTGAAGCGTTGCTTCCTTTAATTTTAGTTTAAATAGAGCTTTGCTCTGATTGGGCGCGTCTTCTTGGGCGCTGCGCTGATGCATCTGCGCCTGACACATGGCGCGTTGCGCCCGAGATTTGAAGCGTTGCTTCAAAATTTGAATTTTGAATTTCCAACAGAGGTTTGCTTTGATTGGGGGAAACAATTACAAGAAGAAGTTTGTAGCTCATTGGTAATACCTTGCACTGCTAAACCAAGCCAGCAGAGTTCAAATCTCATACCCCACATTAATTTTAATATTATTTTGTTTTAAATTTTTTAGAAGACCAACAGTCAACACGTGATAACTTCTAAAAACCCCACTACCCTAGGAAAACTAAATATATCAGGGGCTACACCAGACGACCCCTTACCTCCCTGACCTCCGACTCGGCCGAGTCGGCCGGACGGCCGAGTTCCCTTCTTCAATGTTGTGTCTCTTCCTCTTCTAAACCCCCCTGCACACTTCAATTCCTCATATCGTTTCTAGAGAGCTTTTAATACCTCTTTTACTCCATTTTTAATGAATTTTCGTATATTTTTACATTTTTTTAATTTAAAACTCTTCATCTACCCTAACCCTATAAATACCACCCCTACACTCTACCCCCTCACCCCAAAACTCTGAGCCAACTCTCAAGAATTCTCTAGGAAACCCTAGTGTGCAATCGAAGTGAGCAAGAGGCGAAACGCCGACGAAATTCCAACTACGACTCTAGGAGCTCCCGGCAACGAAACGACACACCGGCGACTCCTCCCGATCCATCTCCCTCTCCTTGTTGTCCTAAACCCGTAAGTCTCATTTCTATCTTTCTTTTCTTTCTAAAAAATACGGAATTACATAACCCGACGGAATCGGAACAAATCCGATTTCCGATTCGGTTTCTTTATAAAACCTCACTTTTCTTTAATACAATTATGCTTAAACCATTTCATGTTGACTATTAATCACTAATCAACTATATTGATCAAGTTTCTTATCATAAAGTAATTGCTATTTCATTTTACCGTATTTTTCATTTAAATACCACATAGTTTCAATTCTACATTTAACATCACAAAACTTGCTATACCTTTAAGTAGATCACGAGGTAATGACCTACCTACTCATACACTCATATACAACATAGCATAATACCCTTGGGAATATAGAATACGGGAAAACGACATCATTGCAAATAAATACCATTTACTTAATAAAACCGTTTCTAAAGGATTTAGTATTTATACAATCTTTGCAAAGCGCCGCTACAACCCATTTTGGGGAACCCGTTCGGGATGGTGCGGGTTATCGCACATCCTCAGGCTTAGTAGTGCGAGATTCAGACCTCCGCAAGGAGCATTCGGTTTCGAAAGATTTAAAATACGACATCTTAAGAAAACGAGATTTCTAGAATATTATAGATATATACAAAAATTATTTTCATATAAATATATGTATATGTAACATAAAAATATCTATTTTTGTCACGCCCCGCTTCCCAGTGTACGGCGAAGGGGACGCGACGAGGTCCGCTACGTATATACTTAGAAGTACATACGCTAAGCGTATCTAAGCAATATAAAAGTAAATCACAAGAGATAAGAGATATAAAAATAACAGCAACTTTATTAAAAACATTCTTTTGTACAATACATGAAAAGTAAATACAACTGAAATGAAAAGCGATGCCTAAACAATGGCATAACAGGAAATGAAAACGCTGAATAGAACAAGGTACAATATCTAGAGCTCGGGGTCTTCGTGAAACTGCTCCAAGTCTTCACCGGTGGGCTCGATCTCTGCTGGGTCCAAAACACCTGACGACATTCAAAGAAGAAAGAAATAGAATATCGTCAGCGAACAGGTCGCTCGGTAAGTCCCAAAAATAAGGGAGAAATAGACAGAAAGTAAGAGAGAGAGAGAGAGAGAGAGAGCTTTTAATGTTGTATTATAATATTGTAATATTGTATTAACGCTGTTGTTTGTAGCCTGGTACAGAAGATGCGAGTGTATACGAGGGGAGTCCCACTGACACCGGGGACCTTGGTAACCTGTAGTACAAGGCTCCGTCGATAATACCACGGAACAACGGCATGGATGTAATTACGTCTTAAGTGACCACCTCGTGCCACCTTTAACATATTCCGTACCAATCTACCCCTTAAACCCCGTAGTGTTATGATTGTATTATTGTAGTATTGTATTGTGTAAGTTGGATGACCGACCAAAACCATAATATCAGTAAACAGATTGTAACTGCATAATCAGGTAAATAGAATAACGGAATAATGGATGTATATTCATGGTTTGATTCAGTCAAGTTGTATAGAATGTTAACTGGATTCTGGGATTCATGTGTTCATATTGAGTTGGAATATTAAAGAATATAGATTGACTTGAATCATATTCAAGTCAGAAATAATCAGACTCAAACCCGAGTCAAACTAAAAGAAATGTAAGTCGAAGTTCTATACTTGTTAGGGTCCTTATTGTAATTTATAAAACTTGAGGGGGTTTTATGTAAAAATACTTTTGTATAGTTTTCAAGATACACCTCAAGTATTTATTATTCGTCTTTATAGTTATAATGAGTGTGATTTATTTTGTGATAATTCTTGTGAAAATATCCTAATTCATAAATAAAGGTATTAATTTGTAATATTGATTTATTTGAAATTCATGGTATTTTAATGTAACTTTTAATCTTGTAATTTTTAGGAAAAGGTGGAAACTTTATCTTATAATAAAATAAGTGTTTAAATGATAAATATACATATGTTTATACAAGAATAATTTTTAATAAATATTTTATTTTCCAAAAATCTCATTTTTCTTAAATGTCGTATTTTAAACCTTTCGAGACCGAATGCTCCTTGCGGAGGTTTGAATCTCGCACTACTAAGCCCGAGGGTGCACGATAAACCGTACTAACCCTAACGAGTTCCCCAAAGGTGGGTTGTAGTGGCGCTTTGCAAAGATTTAATAAATACTAATCATTTAGAAAACGGTTTTATAAAGATAAGGTATTTATTTGTAAAAGGGTGTAAATTTCCGTATTTTAGATTCTAGGGTTTCCTAAGCCAACTAACCTATTTCTAAATGGTCTAAATGATAAATCATAGAAGCCTCAAATCGCCTCTTCACAGCCAATTGCGGCCAGGTAAGTGCCAGGTGAGTGGGAGGCTCTCCACTACAAGTAGTGGTCCTAATTAAGTAACCACTCGGCTTAGTCACACTTGCCTAGACACATAAAGTCGGGTTTAGATAAACGATCGATGTCCACGACATATCGTATTTTTCCTATTAAAGATATTGGTTTAAGAATGTATTAACCTAAAACTTTTAGAAAAGGTTTTATTAAGAAAATGGTATTTTAATGTAAAATCTTGTTTTGTCGTATTCTAAATTTTCAAGGTAGCGTGTTATGGTTGCATATGAGTGTGTGTGGAGGTAAGTCATTACCTCGTGATCTACTTTAAGGTATGGCAATGTTAAAGGGTTAAACGTGATAAACTAAACATGGTGGTATTTAAGTGCAAAAATACGGTATATTGCAAAAGTTATCATTTTATGTGAGAAACTTTATCCAAATTAGTTGTTATGTGATTAGTAGTCAACATGAATATGTTTAAGCATTATGGAATTAGTGATAAGTGAGTTTTGATAGAAAACCGAATCGGAAATCGGAATAAACCGATTTCCGTCGGGTTTGAAAAGTCGTATTTTTATGAAAGAATAGAAAGATAGAAAAGAGGGACTTATGGGTTTGGACAACGCTAGAGAGTGAGAGGGGGGTAGAGGGTTTGCCAGCGCGTCGAAACGTCGTCGAGAGTTCCTAGCACGATCACCGGAAGGTCGCCGTCGATTTCGTCAGCGCTTCGCCTTTCGCTCATTTTCCGACGTACCAAGTTCTCTTGAGATTTTGGGAGAGTGGACTTAGAAAAAGTGATGAGAGGGTAGAGGGTATGGGTGTTTATATAGGGTTAGGCTAGGGTTAGGGTTTTAATTAAAAAAAATATTTAAAAAATATATAAAAATCATTAAAAATCATTAAACCTAGGATTAAAAGAGATTTATTGGCCAAATGATAACTGATCCAAGCATTTAGAGTGTGCAGGGGAGTGGACCAAGTCAAGAGGAGACTTTTCTCTGTTGGTGACTCGGCCGTCCGGCCAAGTCCGGCCGGCGGCGCCGAACCGAGTCGGCCGAGTCGCCAGCCGGCGGCGCCGAGTCGGGCCAAGTCAGGCCACCAGAGGCCAGGGAAACTTCGGGGGTACAATTTGGTATATTTACTTTTTGTTGTCCAGTACATATTTTGGGAGTTATGGCCTTTTGACCGTTGACTTCCAAAAGAAATTAAAACAAAATAAATACAAAAATAATGTGGGGCATAGGATTTGAACTCTGGTGGCTTGGTTCAGCAGTGCAAGGTATTACCAATGAGGTACAACCTCCTTCTTGTAATTATTGTGGTATTTAATTAATTAAAATGATAGCAGCAAGAATAAATACTCCTAGTATACATTAAATTTAAAGTAATTTCTTGTACACTAAAAATGGAGTTATTACATTCTTGTAGCTTGTAATTAAAAACAAATAATTACCTATATCTTGTGCTCAGGCTAAAATACTCCTTTATGGATTTTATTTTAAAAATTTTAAAAAAAAATTGTATAGAAAAGTGTATAGAAAAATTAGGGTTGTTACAATTTTGAAGTATTATAAATATTCCACCTTTTGCTAAAAATATCACAAGAATCAATTTTACACTAAAATACCATGAATTCCATATAAAACCAATATTACAAATAAATACCTCTTATTATGAATTTAGGATATTCTCATTAGAATTGTCACAAATATAAAATCTACATTTATTACAACTCTAAAGACAATAATAAATACTTGGGGTGTGTTTTGAAAACTATACAAAGTATTTTTACGTAAAATCCCTTCAAGTTCTATAATTTACCCTAAGGACCCTAGTAAATATAGGTTTAAGCGGGACCAATCTCTTGAGCCTCAGGGAGCCGGAGAAATGGGTGCTTGCTTATTTAAGGTAGACAGCTTAATAATGGTGTTATCAATACGGTAATCGTCTTTGAAAAAGACACAAATCCTGTCGTCCATGTGCAGCGGTTACCGATAACATCAAAACAATCAGGACTTCAATTTACTTTTCTAATTGTCTGACTCAGAGTGGGTCTCATTATAATCTTACTTGAATATGATTCAAGTACAATCTACAATCTACAATCTTCAATATTACAATTCAACATGAATCCATGAATCCAATTATCAATCTATACAACATGACTGAACCGAACCATAGATATACATTCCATTTACATGGTTCTCCAGTTATTCCATTTACATGATTCTACGGTTACATCCGTTTACTGATATCATGGTTTCGGTCAGTCATCCAATTATACAATCAATACAATTTACAATACAATACAATACAAACAAGACATCTTGGGGTTTAAGGGGTAGATTGGTACGGAAGGTGCTAGAAGTGGCACGAGACAGTAAGACTTAATACACCTAATATGAATCCAGTTGCTGTTGTACCGTGGTATAAACGGTTCCTTGTACTATACTTGTCTCTAGTCTCTGGCATATAGAGACTCCTCTCGTATACACTAGCATTCTTCTGTACCAAGCTACAAACAACAGCGTTAACATCACAATATAATATAAATTTCAAAGCTACCTTCTTATTCTGTCTATTCTATTTCTCTCTTATCTTTGGGACTTACCCGGCGATCTGTTCGCTAACGACATTCTCTTTCTTTCTTCTTTGAATGTCGTCAGGTGATCTGGACCTGTCAGAGATCGAGCCCACTGCTAAAGACTTGGACCAGTTCAGTGAAGACCCCGAGCTCTAGTCATTGTACACTTTCCATTTCAGTACTTTTCCTTTCTGTTATGCCATTGTTTAGGCATTGCTTTTTATTTCAGTTGTATTTACTTTCCATGTATTGTACAGAAAGAATTTGAATAAATAAAGTTGTTGTTTTATTATATCCCGTCTCTTGTGCTTTACTTTTATATTGCTTAGATACGCTTAGCGTATTTACTTCACAGTAAATACGTAGCGGCCTCGTCCCGTCCCCTTCGCCATATACCGGGAAGCGGCGCGTGACAGTAGTGGTTGCAAGTCGGTCGAAGACCGACTTCTTGGGAGCTTCCTGTGGTGGCACTGGGGCGCTGAAGCTTGCTGGCGGGAGCATGGTCCCGAAGAACAATCCAGTGGTGGCTTGAGTTACCTGCTCCACCGGCATTGAAAAGATGGAGGCCGCATTGGGCCCATATGTCACTCCTCCAGTTGGGGCGGAGCGGGAGTTGCTGTTGCAGTTTGTGCAGCTGGATGCCATTGATGTTCACTTCTTTCTAGCTCGGGAACAAGACACCAAGTCTTAGTACCTCGAATCCAAGGGCAACCATAGCAAACCGTGATTTTTGTTCACGAAACACGACACATGAAGTGTGGAGTGGAAAGAGAAAAAGGTCCCACCGGGCGTGCCAGAATCTGTTCACCGCTGAAGGACGCGACCGGGACGATAGGACATCTGACCTGAATTTTAGGGGTAGATTCTATTTGGATTTATCCGTCCAACTCTCCGAAGATGCCAAGTTGATTTATGGCACCGTATATCGGAGGTTTGGGCGGATGCGGCCGTTGTAGCAGACTTCATCAGATTCCCCTTCTTTTGTGAGGGGGTTTTCTGATTGTGGGGACGCTCTTCCCCACAGGCGCAAGCCCCTGCATTTAATTACGTTACCGCGTCGCGACAACCACTTTCTCCTGCTCCGGAAGTTCACTTCGTGTCGTATGTGTTTTTGTTTGTTTGGTTGCCCGTGGATTGTATATGGAAACTAATTTATGTCGTCTTCCGTAGGGCGTGGATTAGTCCAAATTCGTATATTTTAGATTTGGGCTTGGGTTGATTTAAGGATCTTTAATCGGGTTTAAGATTAAGATCAACTTAAACTTATGAGCATTTGGAGCTCGGCTGGTTTTTTGTTAAGAATACGTTAGTCTAATTTGAGACTAAGATCTACTTAACAAGGTCTTAAGATCATTATTTTTGCTTCAGATCCAACAACAGAACATTTGGGCTCTATTGTTTTAGTTTAAGGACGTTTCGGTCTGTTATCACCATTTTGGAGTCAAAGTTTTAGTTTGAGAACATCTCGGTCTATTGAGGTGGGGTTTTAGTTTAAGGACATCTTGGTCCGTTGATCACCATTTTGGAGGTGAGGTTATAGTTTAAGGAAGTCTCGGTCCGTTGATAACCATTTGGAGGTGAGATTTTAGTTTAAGGACGTCTCGATCCGTTGATCACCGGTGAGGTTTTAGTTTAAGGACGTCTCGGTCCGTTGATCACCATTTTGAAGGTAAGGTTTTAGTTTAAGGACGTCTCGGTCCGTTGTCCATCTTGCGCGCACGTGTATTTGTTACGTGACGGGATGAAAAACGATGATTTAGGATGCTCCTAGTTTGGGGTGCGGTTTGATTTGAGCCGTGCAAATCAGTTTGGAAGTGCACCAAAAAGCCGTTGGTTGTTGGGACGCGCCACCCGTAACAAACCTAAACTTTCTGTACAACTTTCTGTACAAATTTTTCAAAAAAAAATATAGAAAGGGGTATTTTTGCCTGAGCACAAGTTATAAGTTTGTTTTGCTTTTTAATAGTAAGCAAGAGTTTGTAGCTCATTGGTAAGACCTTGCACTGCTGAACCAAAGCACCAGAGTTCAAATCCCATCCCCCACATTATTTTTAATATTGATTTTTTTTTAAATTTTTAGAATCCCAAGAGTATACACGTGCTAAATCCATAAAACCAAAAGTCACAAATAAAACAAACTGAGCCAGGAGGTAGACCAAGAGACGACGGACACGTGGTGGCAAGGAGGTGGCCGACTCGGCATGGATCAGCCGGCGGGGAGCCTGGATCGGCCGGCGAGGCCGGCCAACTCAGTTCCAAATCCGAGTTGGTCTTCTGGTGAATTATGCCCCTTGGTCTCCTTATAACCCCTGAATAGTTTAATTCCTCTGCACATTAACAGAGAGATTTAAAACCCCATTAAACCATTTTTTTAATACAATTTTCAATAGTCTCTTTCACCTACCCTAACCCTAGTTTTACCCTATAAATACCACCCCTAAACACACATCCTTCACTCACAAATTCTGTCCAAACTCTCAAGAAAACTCTCTAGAATTTTTGTGTGCAAGTGGAGTTAGCGAAGGGCAAAACTCCGGCAATTTTCCGATGACAACTTTAGGAGCTCCCGGCGGCGAAACGAAGCATCGGAACCTCCTACGCCTCCCTCTCCCTCTCCTCTAATCTGAAATCCCCTAAGTCCCTCCTTCCCATTCTCTATTCCATTCTAAAAATTTGTAAAACGAAAACCCGACGGAAGCGGAGTTAATCCGACTTCCGATTCGGTTTTTCTTAAAAAGTTTATCTTTCCTCAAATACAACTATACCAAACTCTTACATCTTTACTATTAATAATTAACAAAACATCATGAATAAGTTCCTAGCAAAATAATTCATATTGCAATTTTATCGTACTTTTTCAATAAAATACCATGTAGTTTAGTTTTAACATTAAACATCATATCTCTTGCTATACTTTTAAATAGATCACTGGGTAATGACCAACCTCTTCACAACACTCATATGCAACATAGCACGAAACCTTTTGGGAAATATAGGTTCGGGAAAATACCGTTTTACACAAAACTACCTTTAACTTATAAAAACCAGTTTCACAAGATTATGTATTTTAAACAAGTCTTTACAAAGCGCCGCTACAACCATTTGGGGAACCCGTTCGGGATGGTGCGGATTATCGCACATTCTCGGGCTTGGTAGTGCGAGATGCAGACCTCCGCAAGGAGCATTCGGTCTTGAGAGATTTAAAAATACAAATATCTTTAAAAATTAGATTTCTAGAAAAATAATAAATTAAAATTATTTTATATAAATAAATATATATATATTTATTATCAAAATATCTATTTTGATATAGTATAAATATTCCAATATTTTTAAAATCAAAAGAATCACTTTACATGAAAATACCATGAAATTCCATACAAGTTCAATATTACAGATAAATACCCTATATTATGGAAAATAGGTTTATTTCACTAGAAATGTCACATATATAAAATCTACATCTATGACAACTCTAAAGACGATAATTAATTACTTGAGGTGTATTTCAAAAATTATACAAAATTATTTTTACATAAAAACCCCTCAAGTTTTATAAATTACCCTAAGGACCCTAGTAAACATAGGTTTAAGCGGGACCAATCTTTTGAGCCTCAGGGAGCCGGAAAAGTGGGTGCTTGCCTATTTAAGGTAGACAACTTAACAAATGGTGTTATCAACACGGTAATCGTCTTTGAAAAAAACACAAATCCTGCCGCCCATGTGCAGCGGTTACCGATAACACCAAAACCTAATTCAGGACTTCAATTTCTTTTCTAATTGTTCTGACTCAGACTGAGTCTCATTATAAATAATCTGACTTGAATATGATTCAAGTACAAATTACAATTCAATACAATTCCATGAATCCATATATTTAATCTGTTCAAACTATTCAATATATATTGACCGAACCGAACCATGGATATACTTCTATTTACATGATTCTCCAGTTACATCCATGATTCTTCAGTTACATCCATTTACTGATATCATGGTTTCGGTAAGTCATCCAATTGTACAGTCTATATTACAAGACAATACAAGTTGCAATACAATACAAACAATACTTCGCGGGGTTTAAAGGGTATATTGGTACGGAAGGTGTTAGAAGTGGCACGAGGCTGTAAGATTTAAGACATCTAACCTGAATACAATCGCCGTTGTTCCGGGCATTCTAACGGAGCCTTGTACTACATTTGCCTTTAGTCTCTGGCATATAGAGACCCCTCTCGTATACACTGGCATCCTTCTGTACCAAACTACAAACAACAGCGTTGACACTAAATATAACTTTAAAAGTTACACTTTCTCTCTGCCTATTCTACTTCTCCTTTTCTTTGGGACTTAACGAGCGATTGTTCGCTGACGACATTCCTTCTCTTTCTTCTTTAGAATGCTGTCAGGTGATTCGGACCTTCCAGAGATCGAGCCCAGCGCCGAAGACTTTGACCAGTTTACTGAAGACCCCGAGCTGTAGTTTCACTTGTACCTTTTATTTTCTATTTCATTTCAGTACTTTCCATTTCTGTTATTCCATTGTTTAGGAATTGCTTTCATTCAGATGTATTTACTTTTCCATGCATTGTACAAAAGAATGTTAATAAATAAAGTTGTTGTTCATTACTTTGTCTCTTGTGTATATTTCTTTTATACTGCTTAGTTACGCTTAGCGTATTTACTTCAGAGTAAATACGTAGCGGCCTCGTCGCGGCCTCTGCCCGTACACCGGGAAGCGGGGCATGACACCACCTCTCTGAAGACGTTGAGGAATTACAACGACGTGGATCAGAGGTGTGGAAATATGTACCCTTGAACCAATTCCCGTATTTGAGGAAAAAAGGAGTTAGTGGTAAACCGGGAAATCATTAGTCATATTTTGAGACTAAGATTTCCTCGGCAGGATGTGGGATGAGTAAAATTTTGGATATCATCAGTTAGAAGATCAATAGTCATATTTGGGACTAAGATCAGTTTGGGAAATCATGAACACATGGGCTTAGTTGATCTGAATCACGGAGGTTTTATCCTCAGGGGATCTAGCTAATTTGGGCTTGGTCCATTCAGTTTTTTTTATTGAAAAGTGCCAAACACTTGTTTGGGCTCTATTTGATCAGTCCCCTTTTTGTAAAAGGGATGGGCACTTATATAAGTTCTGACGCTCACGTATAACCATGTGGGCTCTCAGTCATGGGGATTGCCCAATAAGTGTTAAACATTTTACCCATTTTTGTCTTTGTATGGAGTGCTAGGCACTCTTTATTGCGCCCACGTGCGAAGCACGTGAGGCGCTAGGCGCTAGGCGCTCCCTAGTGAGTGCTAAGCACTCTTCCATTCTGTGGCGCCCACGTGAGGGACACGTGAAGCGCCAGGCGCTGGGCGCAGCTCATTGAGTGCTAAGCACTCTCCTCTGTGGCGCCCATATGAGGAACACGTGAGGCACTGGGCGTTGAGCGCTGTAATGACCCCAAAATCTTTATACATTTGTATTATCCCTCTTCAATAATATACCGTATTTATTTGTACTTGGTATTTTCCTTTTTCTATTAAATTTATTATTATTTTATTCCTCAATCTATTATGTTTTTTTTTCTAGGTACAATTTCTTTTTCTTATATTTAAGTTTTTAACTTCTCATTCTTATTTTTCCTTTCATAAATATTTAACCCAAATCCATTATTCTTATTCTCTACAGCCCATCTAAAAAGCCTATTTTCTTTTTAAGCAACATCATATATTTAATTCTAATTAAATATGTGCATGAACAACCTTATAGCTCATTGGATAAGTCCTTGCATTGTTATTCCATAAGTCACATGTTCAAATCCCCATTCTTGCAATTATTTTTTATCATTTTTTATTCTTCTCATAACCTACAAATGAGACTTTTCATTTCCAAAATGAATGGTGACCTTTCATTTCTCTTTTAATTCCTATGTTAAATGCATATATTATTATACATAATTCACCATTACACCATCTTAATTGTCCTCCTCCATCTTTTCCTTCCTCATATTTTTCTATCTCTCATTTCTCCTTCTTCACCTAAAGTCCAAGAAGAAGAACATGAAGAACTCTTCAAGAAGGTCTCGCTAGTAACGCGAGGCTGTCGGCGGATAGACAAGCCCGGTGACAATACCGGCTTGTGTATGTAAGTCCCTTCACTTTTTCCTTCCTCCATCTCTTTCTTTTTCTCTTTCTATTTCTCTTGTTTTATATTGCCATGAAAAACTTCACTTGACATATCATAGTTCATAAATAATTAATTAAATGGATATATATATAAATAATGAACACACAAACATACACACATATATAGTTTGTAAAGTCTTTTTCATTACTCTCAATTCACATGTTAAGATTTCATAGTGACCAATTAGGATTGTATGTTTGTTGTTTTATTTTAAATCACTTTATTTAAAGTTTGTAAAAAAAAAATGAAGTTACGAATAAATACCATAGTTTTCTCATTTCTCACATATGACATATCAATACCTTTAGTTTTAAAATAATTTTTATAAATTAATTTTTAATTCTGAAAATTTCAGGAAATTTACATATGATATAATATATTATTTTGTACACGCTGTAAAAATTTTAGATCGAACCGCATAACGGTTTAGGAATTACATCGTTTTTATTCACTGGTCGTAAAACAGAAAACTGCAGTTATCGGTCAATTTCTAGGACACATAACTTGGTATACAGGTATCCAAATTGAGCAAACTCAGGTGTTTTTGATATCTACATCGAATGATCTAGATTTTCTTAGTTTTATAGTTTTACTTAAAACCCATCTAAGATAAAGAAAACTGCGTTACAACATTAAGTGACGGATCTGGACAGAATCTGTTCCGATTCGCACACTGTTTTTAAATTGGACATAACTCGAACACCCGATGTCCGTTTGTGACAAAATTTAGATGTGTAGATGCACCATTGACAGAACTATAATTTTATGTATATTATATTACTTAGGAATGCATGAAACAACCTGATATAGGCTTTGCAATAGAATATATAGTTGCTGTCCAGAAATCTGAATTTCTGTTTTAAACGCTGATATTAAAATGATCATAACTAGAGCTTCAGAAATCCAAATCTTATGAATCTTGGTGTTTTGGATAAGTATATCGAAATACCTACAATTTTATAATAAGCTTCATAACCTGAAACCCGATAGAAATTAACTCAAACTGCGTTTTAAAAATATGTGACGGTGCCGAATAGATTCTGATCCGTTTTGCGCGACGATACGAAAACATATATATCTCTCAAACCGGTAGTCGTATTTAGGTGAAACTGGAACTTACGCATGCAAAACATTTAGAGACATATCTCTGTTTATATTCCGCATTCGTTCAACTTGATTAATTAGTCGTACATAATATTTCTTTACAGCATTGTTTATGGTAGTTACTTGAATAATATACTTGACTCATTTCATGTTATTCGAACATGTATACATATTTATCTTGATCATTAAATTATTGTATGTACATAAAGACGATAATTAAATACTTAAGTTGTATTTTGAAAAATATACAATAGTATTTTTACAATAAACCCCCTCAAGTTTTATAAATTACAATAAGGCCCTTAACAATTATTGAACTTCAACTCACTTTCTTTTAGTCTGACTCGGGTTAGAGTCTGACTATTTCTGACTTGAAAATGATTCAAGTCAATCTATATTCTTTATATTTCAACTCAAGATGAATACATGAATTCCAGAATCCAGTTAACAATCTACTTGACTGAACTGAACCATGGATATTCCTTTTACATGTTTCCCAGTATTCCATTTACATGACTCTACGGTTATAACCGTTTCCTGATATCATGGTTTCGGTCAGTCAGTTAATCAATCTTACAATCAATACAATTTTACAAGATAACAATACAAACAAGACATCGCGGGGTTTAAAGGGGTAGATTGGTACGGAAGGTGTTAAAGGTGGCATGAGGTGGTCAGATTAAGACACCTAACATGAATACTGTTGCTGTTGTACCGTGGCATAACGGTTCCTTGTACTCTCCGTTTGCACTGATCTCTAGCATATAGAGATCCCCCTCGTATACACTGGCATTCTTCTGTACCAAGCTACAAACAACTGCGTTAAACAATATTCCATAATATTCTACAACATAATACTTTAGAAAATACTGTTACTCTGCCATTCTCACTCCACTTTTCTTTGGGACTTACCGAGCGACCTGTTCGCTGACGACATTCTATTTCTTTCTTCTTTGAATGTCGTCAGGTGCGTTGGACCAAGTTGAGACCGAGCCAACAACTGAAGATTTGGAGCAGTTCCAAGAAGATCCAGAGCTCTAGACTTTGTACTTGTTCTTTCCAGTATTTCCTTTTATTATTATGCCACTGTTTAGGCATTGCTTTCTTTTTTCATTCCATTTGTATTTTCATTTCATGCATTGTATAAAGAATGTTATTAATAAAAGTTGCTGTTATCTCAATCTCATTTGTCTCTTGTGATTATTTTATATTGCTTAGTTACGCTTAGCGTATGTACTTCTGAGTACATACGTAGCGGGCCTCGTCACGACCACTTCGCCGTACATTGGGAAGCGGGGCGTGACAAGCGCCGCTCAATGAGTGCTAGGCACTTTCCTTTATGGTGCCCATGTGAGGAACACGTGAGGCGCTGGAAACCGGGTTCTTTCTTTTATGAGTACCAGATTTCTCTTAAGAACAAGTTCCTCCTGATGAGACTTAAATTCTCAACTTGTTGGAGACTTGTCTTATGGATCTCAGATCCAGAGAAAGAACTAAGTTCTTCTTTTTTTAAAAGGGTTAAACCTTTAGATATGTAAACGAGATGATATCTGTTCTTCTTATTTACCTAGAGTTTTTTTAGGAGGGAGATCTTTTTCTCTGATTCTTTTTGAAACTCTCTTCTTCTTTTTTTTAAAAGCTTACGGGGGGGCTTCCTTTCTCCAGACTTGAAGTCTTAGGTCCTTTATATAGTAGAGGCGAGTTTGTTAATTAGTTTTTGATGAAATCTCTCATTAAGAGATCCTAATTGATTTTGGGATTTTTACCCACCATTGGATCTTTGATCCAAGAGTTTCTGTTTTACAGAACAAGATTGGGGAAATATTTTCCTTGCACAGAATTTATTCTGCAAAACGGTGATTTTTTAATCACCATTGGATTTTTAATCTAACGGTCCTCTGTTTTACAGAAGGCATAGACTTTTATTCTATGATCCAACCGAAGGTATTTTAGAAAGATTTGAGGAATATTTCCTCTCAACAGAATTTTAATTCTGAGTCTTGATGATTTATCATCTCCGTTGGATCTTTGATCCAACGGCTCTGTTTAACAAAGAGTAGAATTTAATTCTACCTGGGCACTGGCGCTCACGTGTTGTGCACGCGGGCGCTAATTAGAGTTTTAATTCCTTTATGTGCTTTGCACGTTGGCACCCGCGTGAGGAGCACGTGCGGTGCCATATAATAGTTTTTAACTCTGGCACTGGCGTCCTCATGGAAGGCACGTGAGGCGCTGCCACTTTAAAAATTTTGGAACAGAGCCTTGCTCTTTTATTAGGGGAAACAAAACCCTCCTATCGCTCACTGTCTCCATATCGTTAAACTGGGAACACACGGCCCCTAAGTCGTTAAACTAGGGATGTAAAGAAATGTGTAAACAAAAATAAATAAATAAAAAGAGAGCCGAAATGATGGGGCAACTCGTAATAAAAATCAGCGAGTAGAATAAAAATGAAAATAAAGCCAAAATGATGAGGCAACCTCAAATAAATAGCCGAAATGATAGGGCAATCGCGACCTTCGCGATAAGAAAAGATGAAATGATAGAGTTATCGCGGTAAAAAAAAAGCGAATGATGAGTCGCTCCTGGTATCATATTCCAGTGCAGTGATACAGACGCCAACCAAAATTTTAAATCCCTGAATATCCCAATGGCGAATAATGAGTCGCTCCTTGTACCATATTCCAGTGCAACGATGCATACGCCAACAAAGTTCTAAATTCCCCCAGCCCTACAGCCGGTCCCCAAACGGACTACCATATACAATCTATGGGCACAAATAATCCTCATCAAACCCATGTCTCACCGCAATCACCAGTCCTGCGACCGGTCTCCGCCATCGGAATTATGCTCCATTTAGGAAGAACCACTCATGTGTCCTCACGATACATGAGGAGAACAAAACTTACGAGATCCTCTCGACTTGTATGAAAACACCTTCATAGGATCCTTACGACTTACAAAAGAAAAACACACTTGGGGTTCCCTACGACTCCTAAGGAGAAAATACACCTACGAAATCCTTTCGACTCGTAGAGAGAAAATGCTTTTATGGGAACCTTACGGCTCATAAAATTGAAAAGCCTTAGGTGATAGGGACCTAAACCTGTCTCCTAAGCCATCGCTCCCTAATAGGCAAAGGAAAATGATGAATTTCTCCTGATACCTGTGCTCCAATGTTAGCAGCGTTGATGCCTACCCTAATCCCGAAATTCCAAACTTTCGATCCAATAGACTCCTGAGTCGTTAAGCTGGGAACAGATGACCCCTAAGTCGTTAAACTGGGAACGAGGGAAATCCCCTCATGGCGAATGATGATTTGAGACCGGTACCATATTCCAGTGTAGCGATACTGATGCCAAGCCAAAACCAAAATCCTCAAATCCCCTCATGGCAAATGATGATTCGTTCCTCGTACCATATTCCAGTGTAGCGATACTGGTGTCAACCCATGTCTCATGTTCTCCACGGCAAATGATGATTTGCTCTTGGTACCATATTCCAGTGTAGCGATGCTGACGCCAAACAAAAACCCAAATTCCAAGTCCCAGGCTCAAAAGCCCTGCTGGACGGATAAGAAACTCCCAAATCAAATCAAATCAACAATCTCCGCGTCGGAATCATCTTTCGTCTCAGAATGTACCCCGTGTCGAAATTATCCTTCGCCTCGGAGTATCTGCCCTCCCAGTCGGAATTAAGCTCCGTCTCATAAACAAGTCGACCAACGACTTCCCCGTCGGAATTATGCTCCGCCTCGGAATCAAGTCAACTAGCGACCTCCCTGGTGGAATCAAGCTCCACCTCGAAAACAAGTCGAATCCTAACACCGCAGAAAACGGAGTAAGTCAAATCCCACCATGACAACACAAAAAGCGGAGCAAGTCAAATCCAATACCTGACATCGCAAGAAGCGGAGTATGTCAAATCAAACCCCGACACCGCAAGAAGCGGAGCAAGTCATCCAAGACGCTAAAAGGGCAGCACCGAACTTCCAAGTCGCTAAAAGGGTAGCACCGACCGTCCACGTCGCAAAAAGGACAGCACCAATCGTTCAAGTCGCTAAAAGGGCAGCACCGGCCGTCCATGTCGCAAAAAGGGCAGCACCGGCCGTCTAAGTCGTTAAAAGGGCAGCACCGACCGTCCACATTGCAAAAAGGGTAGCACTGATCATCCAAGTCACTAAAATGGCAGCACCGACCGTCCAAGTCGCTAAAAGGGCAGTATCGACATCCACGTCGTCAAAACGAGAACCAAATCAAGTCAACCAACGACCTCCCTGTCGGAATTATGCTCTACCTCAGAATCAAGTCAACTAACAAGTTCCGCGTTGAAATCATTCTTCGTCTTAGAATGTGCCCCGTATCGGAATTATGCTTCGTCTCGGAGTATCTTCCTTTCCTGTTGGACTTATGCTTCGTCTGGGAATCAACCTTTACATCAGAATTATGCTTCGGTCAGAATGTCTGTCCTGTGACGGAATTACGCTTCGTCTCAGGATACACCTGTCCCGTGTCGAAATTATACTTCGTCACGGAACCCCGTGTCAAAATTATGCTTCCCCCCGAAACCCTGCGTCGAAACTATGCTTCGTTTCAGAATATATCCTCCGGCTGTGGAATTATGCTCCGCACTTCAGAATGATGCTACGATCCTGGATTTATACTTCGCTCCTCGGAATGAATCTCTGATCCTGGAATTATGCTCCGCACTTTAAAATGATGCTCCGATCTCCCAGAATTATGCTCCCGGAATGATGCTCCGCCCCCGAAATGATATTCCACCTCGAATTCAAACCCCCCACAAACAAGTTCCGTCAATTTCATGCACACAACACATACACGCGGTGTGTATTTATTGATGGGGCACTTTGTTGGGGTCAAAAATTACACCCCGGTTGACCAAGTCAAAGTCAACTCCAAATCAAGTGGGACTAACCCCCGGTCTAATAGGTCCATGCCCAAGTTAGACCCAACATGAAGAGGCCGGTCTCGTCCATGCCCACGCGCTCCTCACGTTAGCGCTATTTTAAAAGAAACGCCTTAGCACCAAGTCTGGCGCTCAGTGCTCATCGCTCCACGCGCTCCTCACGTGGGCGCTATTTTAAAAGAAGCGCCTTAGCGCTCCAAGTCTGGCGCTCAGTGCCCAGCGCTCCACACGCTCCTCAGGTGGGCGCTATTCTAAAAGAAGCGCTTTAGCGCCCAAAGTCTGGCGCTCAACACCAAGCGCTCCACGTGCTCCTCACGTGGGCGCTGAGGAAACATAAAGCGCTCTGTACATAAAGCTCTCTGCGCCGTAAAAAGTGTTCAACACTCAATAAAAGATAAAAAGGAAAAGGGGTGTCAGAACCCAAATCAATGCTCAGCATTGTTGAATAAAAAAGGGCTGAGCCCAAACAAATGCTCGACATTTTATTCAAAACTGAATGGACCGAGTCCAAACAAATGTTCAACATTTTATTGAAAAATGAGTGGACTGAGCCTAAGTTGGCCATAAGTCCCTAATTCAGATTAACCGAGCCCATGTGCTCACAATCCTTTTAAATTGTCTTGGTCCCAGACCTGACTATAGATCTCCTAACCAATATTGGTTCAAGGGTACATCTCTTCACACCTCTGACATGTGTCGTTGTAATTCTTCAATGTCTTCAGAGAGGTGGCGGGTCCCGATAACCAGAAACTCTATAGACTACGATGTCTTTAAACCCCATAGACTATGATATCTTTAAACCTTACAGACTACGATGTCTTTAAGCCAGACTACAATGTCTTTAAACCATACTACGATGTCTTTAAACCATAAAGACTACGATGTCTCTAAACCTTACGGACTATGAGGTCCTTAAACTCCATGGACTACGATGTCCTTAAACCTAATGGACCGCGATGTCCCTATAAACTAAAGAAAATCCTATTGAGTAGATCTTAGTTTGAAATTAGACTAACGTATCCTCAACAAACGTTTGAGTTGATCTTAATCTAAAACAATATTAACGATCCTTAAACTAATCCAAACCTAAATCTAAGACAATACGGATTTGGACTAATCCACGCCCTACGGGCGACAACATAAATTAGTCTCCTATACAATCCACGGGCAACCAAAAATAAAACAAACACATAAGACACGAAGTAACCATCTGGAAAAGGAGAAAGTGGTTACCGCTATGCGGTAGCGTAATTAACTACAAGGGGTTGTGCCTGCAGGGAAGAGCGTCCCCACAATCAAAATCCCCTCGTACACGAGGGGGAATCTGACGAAGTCTGCTACAACGGCCGCATCTGTCTAAACCTCCGATATACGGTGCTATAAATCAACTTGGCATCTTCGGAGAGGTGGACAGATAAAACCAAATAGCATCTGCTCCCAAATTCAGGCAAAACGTTTGTCTTCCCGGTTTTCGGCGGAGAACAGATTCTGGCACGCCCGGTGGGACCTTTCCCTCTTTCCACTCCACACTTCGTGTGTCTTGTTCGCGAACGAATTGCAGTTTAATATGATTGCCCCTGGATTCGAGGTACTAAGATTTGGTGTCTTACTCCGTGCAGAAGAGAAAATGGCTTCCAACTGCACTAACTGCAACAACAACTCTCACTCCGTCCTCGTTGGAGGAGTGACCTATGGGCCACAAGCGGCCTCCATCTTCGCCATGCCAGTGGAACAGGTGACTCAGGCCACCACTGGACTGTTCTTTGGGACCATGATCCCACCGGAAAGCTTCAGCGTCCCAATGCCATCACAGGAAGCTCCGAAGAAGTCGGTCTTCGATCGGCTTACAACTACCACGGCCCCTCTCAATGGGCCATCCAATTCCAAGTATACTGCATCAGTCTTCGACAGGCTGGGCCTGAGCTCCAGCAGGCCTGTAAAGAAGCCTGCAATACCTGAAGGAGTTATCCCGAAGCGGATAGCCATTCCAACTCCGACGGACGAAGTCATCAAAGGGGCTTCTACGGCTAAGGGATCGGTCTTCGCAAGACTGGCCGTTCCAACTCCTGCCGCGGGTGAAGTCGTCCAAAATGCTTCCTTTACCCAAAAGTCGGTCTTCGACAGGTTGGATGTTTCTTCTCAACGGATGTCAGTCTTCGATAGGTTGGCATCAACGGCAACCCTTCACCAGAACAGGAGGCATGATGGAGCTACCCCTGTAACTGAGCCAATACCATCTGCAAGACATGCTCGACGTCGCCACTGGCGCCGAGTAAGGAAAGCTGGGGGCAGTTCCCTTTCTAGACTTACCCCACCAGCTCCAGCGGTGGAAGTTGATGCTGCTGTTCCAACTGGGAATAGCTTCGAATCACTCAGGAGGGTGCGCAAGAACTCTCCAACCGCTATGCTGAAAAAGTCCCCTCCTTCTGATGAAAACGTTACAAAGGCAAAGCCAGAGTAGCCCCCTCAGCGGCTGTCCTCCAAAATCCATAGGGTCTGGCGAAGAGTCCAAGACTCTGTAGTTGACCAAGACTACCCCCACCGACATAAAAAAAATGAAGGTTCGGCAAGAGGAGGACCATCCCACTGCCATGCTACGGAAGGTGTCGTCTCCAGAGGTGCCTATTACAGCAACCCCCTCAACTTCGACCGTCCATAAAAGGAGAAGATCCCCGTGTCAGCAACAAATCTCAAGGGTGCTGAATCCAAACACCCCAAGTCCGGGGGCATGGTAGTGTACACAATCTACATGGCTTCCGGGAAAGAGGATAGCCATATCTCCACAGTTCATCGACCACTCACCCGGTCTGTGATAAAGGCTCAGGAGCAACAGCAAAATCTCCAGGAGATGCTAACGAAGATGGCCGCGCTCACTGGGCCGAAAGAAAGCCCGGAAACGTCGTCGGAGCAGCGCCAGGAACAGGAAACCGACACCGAGTTCCTCCGAAGAATACTCGAGAAGAAAGACAAAGAGGCTGCGGAACAAGCGGCCAACATAAAACAAATGGCGCTCTTGTTCCAAGATATGGTCGGGATGATGATACAGCCGGATCCTCCAGCTGAAGACCCTCCAATAATCCTTAAAGCCGACAGAGGAGAGACATCAAACCCTCTTCCGGCTCTATCAGCGGCCAAGGAAGTGACCATCTCCAAAGCCTCCCTTGACGACTATATAGTTCAACAGATACGAGCTCACCAGGCGAGCGAAGCCGCTGGCCAAATCGTCAAGACTGGAAGACCCTATCCGGGTTGGTACGATCAAATAAAGTACCCGCCAGGATATAAGATCCCTAAATTCCATGTGTATAAGGGGACGGGTAATCCACATCAGCACGTTGCTCAATTCAGGGCTCTGTGCAGTAATACTGGGGGTGACGACAAACTACTGCTTTGCCAGTTTGTTGGCAGCTTGTCGGATACAGCATTCGAATGGTACTCCGAGCTCCCGAATGACTCTGTCAAGACATTTGCAGAAATGGAGCTACTATTTACACAAAGATTCACGAGCGCTAGAGAGCGCATCCCGATCACCGCACTAATTAATGCTAAAGTGAAGCCGGGAGAAACCTGGGTTCAATACGCCATTCAGTGGCGGAACCTGTGGTCAAAGTGTGAACAACGCATAGAGGAAGCTCCTGCAGTGGGCATGTTCGTGGGGACCCTTGACCCTCAGGCAACCATTTCCTAATCCATGATGTTCTTCAAGCCGACCACTTTCCAAGCCTTGATCGACAAGCTGGCCCAAATGGACCAGATGGGTCATAGACCGTCCTCTTCAAAGACGGATCCTCGGAATGAAAAGGGGAAAGGGAAAGCGACCTTCGTCGCCAACGCAGCAACAACCAAGTGACCCGAAGCCGGTCGCTCACCAAAACGATAAACAGCGATCACTCGGAGAAAAGATGAGACGCCCTTACTTGTTCCTTCGGGATAAGACGAATAGATTATTCGAGCTAGCGCTGCGCAACAAGCTGATCACCCTGCCAGAGCCGAGACGCCCAAAGCAATCAGGCGACGTTAACAGCCCTAATTACTGTCCTTACCACCGAATATTGGGCCACCCAATCGAAGATTGTTACATCTTCAAAAGTTGGATCGAAGACCAGTACCAACAGGGCAAGTTCACGCTGTCCGAAAACTGGAGGGTGAACCCTCCACAACCACACGCTCCTAAAAAGTGGACACGACGGGGGCATCATTCTCACTTATAGAGGAAGCCCCATAGGAGGTGGCCCTTTCAGCTAAGACTAAAAGAATGCTGAAGGACCTTCAAGCATGTCCGGCGATTAGGTCGAAGAGCCCGCTGGAGCCTGAGATTATTGAAGGGATGCTGAAGCCGCGCCCAACGCTGAAAGCTGGTGATGCTGGACAGAACCTTTGGGCCAAGCCTCCAAAGTCTTTAAAGAAGAAGAAGAAGGCCAGGAAGTCCGTCCAACCCGACGACAACTGTACAGGTTTGCAGAAATATATCGATGCACTGGAAGAATATAACCAGAAGGCACGGACCCCAATTACATTGGACGAATTCTTCAAGAATGTACTTGAGAATGAAGACGATAACGCTGATGAAGGAGATGATTCTTCAGAAGAGCCCGAGGATTATGTGGCGAGCTGCCACATGATCTCCCACTCATCAATAAAGGGCAAAGAATCTCTTGATGCAGAGAAATTGGGGGCAGATCCAGAACCGGAACTCTTGGAACCGTCAGACGAGATGATTGACATGTTGCTGAACGAAGCCCGTCAGAAGAGCAAAGCTGATCGAGAGCGCGAAATGGCCATATTCGAAAAAGCCAAACGTTGGCGACAGGATGAAAGGGTTGAAGCACTCCAACCAGATCGAAACATGCCCGCGGCAGACAGAAGCAGGCTTAAGATGAGGAAACGGTTCGCTAAAGCCCTGTCGATGGGAATGAAGCTGCCACCTTTTAAAGGAAATACTCCCGGCAGTATACACCTTGACAAATCGGATGGGCATCCAAACTACTGCTTATATCATCGGAGGATCACGCACCCTACCGAAGAGTGCAACTCCTTTAAAAACTGGTGGCAGAAATATGTTGCCCACCGACAACACATCAAGCGATTGAAGCGCAAGGCTCGTCGGGAGCAGAGAAGCATGACAGATGAGCACAAAAGAGCTACCGACAACTGTCGCATGGTTGATTCCAGGGGATCGCAAGTTCTCACCTTCGGAAGCGATTCTGACGAAGAAATAGCATTCGGCCCTCTCTTCAAAGAATCCACCTCAGAAAAAGAGGAAGAGGTGAAGAACTGTGAGAATATTCAGCTGCGCAACTGTACGTTACCCGAAAAGAATCTTGGACCTACAAATAAGGGATCGAATAAAAAAGATAAGGGGAAGGAAAAAGTCCCTGAGGATATCGCCCTCGATGATCGAGTCGTCGAAGAGCTAACAGCCAAGGACCCGCCTAAGAAAAGCAAAGTGGATTACAATGTCCTAGCGCACCTGAGGAAGATACCGTGACAGCTAAGCATTTTGGACGCCCTTCTGTTGTCTAAAAAGGTACGAGATTCTCTGATCAGGGCATTACAAGAGCCCGAGCAGTTTCAAGCTTTCCTTGCCGAAGAAAAAATGAAGGACGAGCTGGAAGAAGTGCACATAGCTGATATCATTTTCGGCGATGAAGATCTCCTCCTCGGAACATGCGAGCACAACCGCCCCCTGTATGTCACCGGGTACTGTCATGACATCAAGATATGGAAGATCTTAGTTGACAACGAGTCCTCCGTCAACCTCCTAAATGTGAGGGTACTAAAATAAATCTGCATGAATGTTCAGCACCTCGCTCGGGATAAAATCACCATTTCCGAGTTCGACTCCCGGTCATCACGGACGCTCGGGTCTGTAATATTGATGTTACGCTTTGGGCTGCTAGTCACTGATATCATGTTTCATGTCATTGATGCCAAGACTTGCTACACGCTTTGCTCGGCAGGCCTTGGTTATACGAATACAACATCATCCCTTCTACGCAACATCAGTGTATGAAGTATTTCAAAGATGGTCTCGAGTATACCGTGACGAGGGAACTGAACCCATTTTCCGTAAATGAAGTCCAAAAGTACGAGGATGCAAAGTATTTCCTGCCAGACTTTGAAGACACGGAAAGATGCCATAAACCGGAGAATAAGCAAAAATCTTGTTCCTTGATTAAAAATCAGGAAAAATCTTCAGAAGAGGCATCACGTGCTCACGCGTGACCAATGGTCACGTGTTAGCACGTGATGGTTAAAGCAGCGGCAAAGAACAGAGCGCAGAAGAGGAGTCCATTCCGGGGGTCACGTGACCGGGGGTCACGTGCTCACACGTGACCGGGGGTCACGAGGCCACACGTGACTGGCTTTAAAAGCCTTACTGAATTAAATTCTAAAAAAGATCATTTAAATCTTTCCAAAATGGAGTAGAATTATGGAGAACCGCTGGATTAAGAATCCCAGAGTGATTAAATATCACCAATTTATGGAAAAATCTTGGACAAGGAAAGATTTCCCCTAAATCTCACCGAAATAACAAAAGGAATATCTTTGGATTTAAAATCCAACGGTGAATAAAATTCACTTAATAATCTAAAGGCCCAAATTAATGATGAAAACAAATCAAATCTTTCAATGAAAGATTTACCAAACAGATTGATTTTTTTCCTTCTCCTATAAATAGGAGCCAAAAGAAGGGAGAGAGGAGGGAGTTTTTTTTGGAGATTTAGAGTCTTGGAATCTTAAAAATTCAAAGAGAAAAGAAAGAAGAATTTGATTCTCTACAAAAGAAAAACCCTAGGTAAGAAAAAAAAGGGGGGTAAAGGCTTCAAAAAGAGAATTTAATCCTCAATCCAAGAGTTTAACTCTTATATAAAAAGAAAAGAATTTAGTTCTTTCTCTGGTGGAAGACCTGCAAAGTGCACAAGTCCCCATAGGTTGAGAATTTAATTCTCATCGGGTCGAGATCCTGCCATGCAGATCTAAAACATAGAGGAGCAATTGAGTTTTGAGAATTTAATTCTCATAAAATTATAGGAATTTAATTCCTCCAAAATAAAATTAGGGTTTAACTCTATATGAGAATTTAATTCTCCAAAATTATAGGAATTTAATTCCTTCAAAATAGACAGAACTAAGGTTTAACCCTAATTGAGAATTTGATTCTCTAAAACTCACAGGGATTTAATCCCCCTTAAAATAAAATTAGGGTTTCACCCTATATCAGAACTTGTTTCTTTACATATATGAGAATCTAATTCCTACAGAAAGAAAATTAGGGTTTAACCCTACCTAAGAATATAATTCTTCGAAAATAGGAATTTAATTCCTCCAAAATTATAACTAGGGTTTAACCCTATGAAGAATTTAATTCTTAAAAATACAAACAGATCTTTAAACAGGAAAGAACCAGGGTCACGTGTCCCCACGTGACCCCTGTAAAAGATCCACAGAACAGAAGCTCTGGGCGCCCTCACGTGTCACCACGTGACCACTAATGAATATTCTAATAAATCAAGGCATGAGCACCCATCACGTGCCCATACGTGATGGCTGTGAGAATTAAAGGTGTTAAACACTTATCTGCAGAACAAAATGAAGAGGATCTGGCCCCACTTTTTGATGCCATCACGTGCTCCCACGTGATCCCCCCTCTGTTAATGTTTAACACTAATCTGATAATTTTGTCGCCAGTATTTAATACTGTTATCTGTTACTATTTAACACTAATTTGAGAATCACAATTTTTAGTGTTTAACACTAATTTGATAATCTTATTTCCAGTGTTCAACACTGTTGGTCTTTAGTGTTTAACACTAGCTTTAGCCCAATCGGCTAATTTTCTAGAGGCAAAGCCTCCCCTTCAATGGACCAACAGAGGGCTAATATTCCAAACATGATTGGACTTAGCCCAAGAAGGCCATAAGTCCTCAATTCAGACTTAACTGAGCCAATGGGCTCATAATATGATCTTGGTTCAAAATTGGGCTACAGATCATTTAATCTACGTTGGTTCAAGGGTACATCTCTTCACTCCTTTGATATCTGTCGTTGTAATTCCTCAACGTCTTCAAAGAGGTGACGGGTTCCAACAACCATGCATTTCACGGACTGTGGGGTCCTTAAACTCATAGAATATGATGTCCTTAACCTTGACCGGGATGTCTTAAAACTAACGACGGACTATGGTGTCCTTAACCTTAACTGTGATGTCTTAAAACTAACAACGGACTGTGGGGTCCTTAAACTCATGGACTATGATGTCCTTAACCTTGACCGGAATGTCTTAAAACTAACAATGGACTATGACGTCCTTAACCTTGACCGTGATGTCTTAAAACTAATGCCGGATCGTGGAGTCCTTAAATCCACGGACTATGATGTCCTTAACCTTGACTGCAATGTCTTAAAACTAACATTGGACCGCAATGTCCTTAAACTACCTATCGACCGCAATGTCACTAAACTAAACAATAGAGCCCCCCCAATTGCTCTCTTGTCGGATCTAAATGATCCCGTTAAGTCGATCTTAGTCTAAAATGAAACTAACGTATCCTTAACAAACGTTTAAGTTGATCTTAGTCTCAAATGGGGCTAACGAATCCTTAAACCCAAACCCCCAAACCCAAATATAAGATAATACGGATTTGGACTAGTCCACGCCCTACGGGCGACAACATAACTTAGTCTCCGTATACAATCCACGGGCAACCAAACACAAAACGAAAACCCACGACACGAAGTGACCATCTGGAGAAGGAGAAAGTTGTTACCGCGATGCGGTAGCGTAATTAACTGCAGGGGCTTACGCCTGCAGGGAAGAGCATCCCCACAATCAAAACCCCCTTAAGCGAGGGGGAATCTGACGAAGTCTGCTACATCGGACGCATCCGTTTAAACCTTCGATACACGGTGCCATAAATCAACTTGGTATCTTTGGAGAGGTGGACGGATAGCACCAATTAGCATCTGCCCCAAATCTCAGGCAAGACGTCCCTGTCTTGCGCGTCTTTCGCAGGGGAACAAAGTTATCACCACTATTCCGGTCTTCGGGAGTAATACCGAGGAGGAAGAAGAGATAAACTATTCGGGGCCATCCCAATGCAACATGCCGGGACCATCTACTCCTATTCTGGTCTTTGGCAGTGACTTTGAAGATGACGTCAACGCAGTGTTTTCGGTCCGTCTATCAATACAGGCCCTCATTGTAGATGATCAGATTTTGCAAATCGCCTTGGTTCCGCGGCAGCACTACAGAGAGCTTGATGCACTTGAGACATATAGTGTGCAAGAGCTACGGACATTCTACGTCCCTCCCAGGCGAAGAGGTGAAAAGGCGATCCTATTCTACTGATCCACGGAGACTAAAGTCGAAAGAGAAGTCTGGCATGGTGCCGATCCAGCGCTCGACAGGCACCAACCCATTCATCTGCCCAGGTATTACACCGAGGGATTGAAAAGGTTATTAAGATCCCAAGGCGTACCTTTCAAACAGACTCCTCGACAAGCTCAGTTCTACAACAGGATTTGGAACGTCCCCGGGACTCAGCGAAAATTGCCCAACGGGAAAATGGAGACGATTAGGCTTGGATATGTCCAGTCCAAGAAATGGGAGCATTTGCATGACTGCTATGCTATAAATGATCTCGATGAAGAAGGGGATGCTGACACTGAAACAGAACAATGTCCCGTCATAAAAGTGTCGAGTTCGTTATTTGAAGAACAGATTGATAAGTTAATAAGAGAAGCAGGTCAAAGGGTTCAGGATGACCACAGCCGCGAAATGGCCATTTACGAAAAGGCCAAGAGGCAACGCCTCCTTCAGCAGGCCACGGAGGATGATGATGCCCTTCGCCGTCAGCCCGCCATGCATTCCCAAGACATGAAAAAGGTCCGACGTAGAGGCAAAAACAAGTCAAAGAGCGAAAAAAACATTCGACGGCGGCAAAACGGATCCAAAAGGCCACATGATCAAGAAAAGGTCAGCCGAAATCCGTCTCTAACGAAAAAGATGGGTCGAGCATATTCCTTCCCTCAAGACAAGATAAGGAAGATATTCGACCTCGTCATGAAAAATTAGATGATTACGCTCCCGGAGCCCAAGCACCCCGAACAAGCAAACGAGGTTCATGACTCGGATTATTGCTCCTATCACCGAGCAATAGGACATCCTCTTGAAGACCGCTTCAGCTTCAAAAACTGGGTTGAAGACCAATATCAACTCGGCAGGTTCGCTCTATCCAACAGTTGGAGGGTAGCCCCACCGCAAAAGCATATACCAAAAGCAACGTATATGGCAAGAGTATAACCAGATTAACATCGGTCTTGGAAACGATCTCGTACCTGTCACGTGATAACGCTGTCAGAAGAAGGAGTGCCTGAGAATATGGATGACCTCTCCTGGTGCTTCAAAAACGAGGATGAAGAGGAATTGATCTCAGAATTTCCACCAGCGCCAAAAGAGTTGGAAGATGGAATACATACTACAGCGGACAACCTAAGGAAAATCGACTTGGGGACGGCAAATGACGCACGGCCTACGTTCGTCAGCGAGCTACTGTCTAGAGAACAGGGGGCTATGCTAAAAGACGTGCTCATGCAGTATAAGGACTGCTTCGCATGGAACTATTCCGAAATGTCGGGGCTAGATCCGGAAATAGCTGTGCTTAAATTGGCGATATCTCCGGACGTCAAGCTAGTTAGACAAGCCCCAAGAAGAATGCGGCTCGAACTTGAGATGAGCATCAACACCAAAGTCAAGAAGCTGATCGACTCCGGCTTCATCCAAGAAGTCCAATATTCCGACTGGATCGCCAACATTGTCCCAATGATGAAGAAAAATGGGACGGTGCGCATCTGCGTGGACTTCCGGGACCTCAACAAGGCCTGTCCGAAGGATGATTTTCCCGTACCGGTTACCGAGCTAATGATAGACAACACGTCCACTCACGAAGTCTTTTCCTTCATGGACGGGTCATCAAGGTACAATCAAATAAAGATGCATCCCGAAGGCCAGAAGCATACCGCTTTCCGGACTCCTCTGGGCATATTCTGCTACAAAGTAATGCCTTTCGGTCTGAAGAACGCCGGCGCTACCTATCAGAGGGCCATGACAAAGATTTTCGATGACCTCATACATGAAATCGTCGAATGCTATATTGACGACCTCGTGGTAAAAAGCAAATCACACGAGGAGCATTGGGAGCATCTGAAGGTACTATTCCAACGTTTTCGGAAATACAACCTGAAGATGAACCCTCTCAAATGAGCGTTCGGAGTTTCCTCGGGCAAATTTCTAGGGTTCATCATACGACATCCAGTCATCAAAATAGATCCATCGAAGATCAAGGCGATTATGGTAATACCTTCGCCAAAAATTCTCAAGCAATTGCGGTCTCTCCAAGGAAAGCTCGCGTATATCCGGCGGTTCATAGCCAATCTCTCCGGAAAATGCCGTCCTTACAGTCACCTAATGAAGAAAGGGGCCCCGTTCGTTTGGGATCGCAAATGCCAAAGCGCATTGGACAAAATCAAGCAATATCTACAGAACCCGCCGGTACTGACCGCTCCGGCCAAAGGAAAGCCCCTCATTCTGTACACAACAGCCCTTGATGGTTCTTTAGGCGCGTTATGGACACAAGAGAACGACCAAGGGAAAGAGAGATCCCTCTACTATTTGAGCCGAGTTCTCCTGGGGGGCAGAAAACAACTGCTCCCCTGTCAAAAAACATTGCCTGGCGTTAATCTTCGCTATAACGAAGCTTCGGCATTATGCTTTGGCGCATGAGGTCCATCATATATCAAAGGTGGATCCTCTCAAGTATTTGATGTCAAGAGCCATACTAACGGGACGGCTCGCTAAATGGGCCCTACTCTTAATGGAATTCTCGATAACATACCGATCTCTCAAGGCATTGAAAGGCCGGGCCATCGCCGACTTCCTCGCTGAGCATCTGATACCTGCCGATTCACCCCTAAATTGTGAATTGCCGGATGAGCACGCGTTTGACACGATCGACAGGGAGAAAGGAGGGAGTGATACTCGATGGGAACTCTATTTTGATGGGGCATCTTCCATGAAGAGGAGAAAGCATGCCACCCCTATAATCAAATCGGGGGTAGGCCTTTTCTTTGTGACTCCGCAAAGAGGGATAATGCGCTTTGCCTTTTCCTTAACAGAGCCGAGAACAAATAATGAAGTGGAATATGAGGCTTTGATAGCAGGTCTTTAGATCGCCGTCGACATGGGAATCGAAAATCTCCTTATATACGGAGACTCCCAGCTGGTCGTTAGTCAAGTAAACGGTGATTATCAAACGCGCAAACCAGAGTTGATAAAGTACGGCGAGAGAGTGCAGCAACTGCTGACCCAAATCCTCTTCTACATGCTGGAGAGCATACCGCGCACGGAAAATAGCAAAGTTGATGCATTAGCCAAACTCGCAAAAGAATTGGCTGACAAAAATCTCGATGACGTAAGAATCGTCGTGCAAAGCCATCGGGTTCTCACGCCGGCAGAAATAACTCCGGAGTTGTCTGAAGAAAAGGAAGTGACCAAGCAGACAACCCTACAAATAGAGGACCAAGAAAGTGCTAAGGATTGGAGGGAAGTATTCATAGACTACTTCAAATTCTGTCGAACGCCTGAAGATGCATCCTCAAGACATCAGCTCATGAAACGAGCTATGTCTTTCGCCTTCGTCAATGATACTCTGTAAAAGAGATCGTTCGACTCACTATGGCTAAGATGCCTAGGACCGGAAGAAGCAAAAAGAGTCATCCAAGAAACTCACGATGGACTTTGCGGTTCTCATCAAGCCGGGCCAAAGATGAAGCTGAAGATCAAAAGGATGGGCTACTATTGGCCCACGGTGATTCAGGATTGTCTCGAATACGCAAAGCAGTGCCACTTGTGCCAAATTCATGGAGACTTCATCCACCAGCATCCAAACCCGCTACACCCAATGGTGGCTAGCTGGCCGTTCGAAATGTGGGGAACCGACATAATTGGGCCCATCGAACCTGCGTCATCCAGAGGACATCGGTTCATATTGGAGACAACCGATTATTTCTCCAAGTGGGCAAAAGCAGTACCGCTATGAAAAGTGAAGACGGAGAACATCCTTCATTTCTTCAAGACACACGTCATCTATCGGTTCGGCACTCCGCGATGGATTATCTCCGATAACGGGCCAGCCTATAGAAGTCACAAAATCAGCCGCTTCGCATAGCAGCATAATATAGACTGGAGATACTCTTCGGTCTATAATCCCCGAGCTAACGGTCTAGCTGAGACTTTCAACAAAACCTTGACGAAGATCATAAAGAAGACGGTGTCCAAAAATAAGAAGGACTGGCACGAGAGACTGCATGAAGCTCTCTGGGTGTATCGAACCACGTTCAAAACGGCCACAAATACAACGCCATTTGCGTTGGTATTCGGCACGGAAACAGTACTCCCCTTGGAGATAGAGCTACCCTCTCTACGAGTGGCGGTTCATTATGAGCTAACAGACGAAGAGAATTCTCATCTTCGGCTTGAGGAGCTCGACGCTCTCGATGAAACTCATCTCATGGCGCAGCAAAACCTAGAGGCTTACAAAGCAAAGATGACGCGTTCATACGAGAGATTGACTAGGACGAGAATATTTCGCCAAGGCGAACTTGTGCTAGTGGTCAAGAGACCTATGATCCCTAATCGTGCCAAACGGGGGAAATTCGAGCCGAACTATGAGGGCCTGTACATCATAGACAAAGTCTACCAAGATGGGGCTTACTTGTTTATGGATATGCATGACGAAAGACCCTTCAAGCCAATAAACGGCCGGTTCCTGAAGAGATACTAAGCCTGATGAGTCACGGCCTAGGTTAACGATAGATGACGACGCCTATGTCCGCTCTCTATCTTCCCAATCCCAAACTCTATAAGTAGTATCCAGCGAAAACTTGCCTCAAAATCGCTGCGGACCGAAACGTCCCTAAACTAACAATAGACCACAATGTCCTGAAACTAACTACGGACCGAAACGTCTTTAAACTAATACTAACCGAGGCATCCTTAGGCTGACATAAAAAAAGGGTACGTCCATAAGCAAGATGGGCACGGATGAAAACCCGAAAGGGTTCCGTGAGTAAAAATAGCAAGGCTACCGGCGATATTTGTGAAAACCCGAAAGGGCGCAGACTCGTTAATAAAATGGTACGTCCATAAGCAAGATGGGCACGGATGAAAACCCGAAAGGGCTCCGTGAGTAAAAACAGCAGGGCTACTGGCGAGTCTGTGAAAACCCGAAAGAGCGCAGACTTATAAAAAATTCATGCACACTTGCAAGGTCATCTCAACCTTGTAAGGAGAAAATACCTGTGTGAGATCCTTATGATTCACAAAAGAGCAACACACTTAGGAATTCTCACGATTCTTGAGGAGAAATTACACTTACGAGATCCTCACGACTCGTAAGGAGAACCCTCTTATGAGACCCTCACGGCTCATAAGATTCAAAAGCCTTAAGCTACATAGATCTGAATATGTTCTTAAGCCATCACTTTTTCCGCCCTACAGATGAGTCCATATTGACCTCTGTATACAATTGACGGGCACAAATAAATGTCTCCCCCACCAAGTTCCACCAACGGCACGAGATGTCCTCATGTGGTGAACGACACTTGTAAGTCCTCTCGACTTATAAGGAGAAAACACTCTTGTAAGATCCTTATGACTTATAAGAGAACACACACTTAGAAATCCTTACGATTCCTAAGGAGAAAATGCACATACGAGATCCTCACGACTCGTAGGGAGAAATACGTTTATGAGACCCTTACGGCTCATAAAGTCAAAAGCCTTAATCGACAGGATTCTAACCCTGATTGCTAAGCCATCTTTGTTTAAATCGACAAAGGCAAATGATGATTCGCTCCTGGCAATATCTCAGTTGTAGCGATGCTGATGCCTACATCGGTATCGAATTCCAAGTCCTTTCACGGCAAATGATGATTCGCTCCTGGCAACATTCCAATCGCAGCGATGCTGATGCTAAGATTGGTATCAGATCTTGAGTTTCATACTCGAAAAAATGCATATGAAATAGCCGAAATGTTTGGGCAACTCGCAATAAAAATCAGCGAGTAAAATATATGCATACGAAAATAGCCGAAATGATTGGGCAATAAAAAGCAGCGAGTAAAATGGAAAATAGCCGAAATAATTGGGCACCGCAAAAAATAGCCGAAATGATTGGGCAATCGCGACTTTCGCGATATAAAAAGCTGAAATAATATAGTACCGCGAAAAGAAATAAAAAAATGAAAGAATGGAACTTTTGCCTTGCAGGTAAGTCCATACTGACCCATGTATACAATCCATGGGTATAAACAAGAAGGGAACCACATGTCCCAAAAAACTCTGTCAAAGGGAAAGTTAGATTTCGACAGCAACATCTGCATCCCAGAAGACCAACAACGGCGTTCCTCCTCATGCCAGCGGTGCACGGACGCGGCACCACTAATCGGAGCCACGGCAAAGTCCCCAGTTCCAAGACTCTACGATTCACAGACAACCTAGAGTCAGCCCCGACACCGCAGAAAGCGGAGCAAGCCAACCCGACACCGCAGAAAGCGGAATACGTCATCCAATGACTCCGCCTCGGA
Organism: Agapanthus africanus; assembly: GCA_030015575.1. Classification (NCBI taxonomy): domain Eukaryota; kingdom Viridiplantae; phylum Streptophyta; class Magnoliopsida; order Asparagales; family Amaryllidaceae; genus Agapanthus; species Agapanthus africanus. The sequence goes on from CM057350.1 coordinate 517,120,276, forward strand.
AATACGTCAGCAAATGACCCCGTCGCGGAAATACGTCAGCAAATGACCCCGTCTCGGAAATACGTCAGCTAGTGACCCCGTCTCGGAAATACGTTAGCAAATGACCCCGTCGCGGAAATACGTCAGCAAACGACCTCCGTCTCGAAAATTCGTCGGCCAGTGACCCCGTCGCGGAAATACGTCAACAAATAACCCCGTCTCGGAAATACGTCAGCCAGTGACCCCGTCTCGGAAATACGTCAGCAAATGACCCCGTCTCGGGAATACGTCAGCCAATGACTCCGTCTCGGAAACACGTCAGCAAACGACCTCCGTCTCGGAAATACGTCATCCAATGACCCCGCCTCGGAAATACGTCAGCAAATGACCCCGTCATGGAAATACGTCAGCAAATGACCCCGTCTCGGAAATACGTCAGCCAGTAACCCCGTCGCGGAAATACGTCAGCAAATGACCCCGTCTCGGAAATACGTCAGCCAGTGACCCCGTCTTGGAAATACATCAGCAAATGACCCCGTCGTGGAAATACATCAGCAAACGACCTCCGTCTCGGAAATACGTCAGCCAATGACCCCGTCTCGGAAATACGTCAGCAAACGACCTCTGTCTCAGAAATACGTCAGCCAATGACCCTGTCTCAGAAACCAGTCCGCAAACGACCTTCCCGTCGGAGCAACGCTTCAACTCGGAAACAAGTCTACCCACCAACCACTTACGAGTCCTCTCAACTTGTAAGGGAGAAAATTCTCTTGTGAGATCCTTACGACTCTCAAGAGAAAACGCACTTAGGAATCCTCACGACTCCTAAGGAGAAAATACACCTACGAGATCCTCTCGACCCGTAGGGAGAAAAGTCTTTATGAGACCCTCACGGCTCATAAAGTTGAAAAGTCTTAAGCGGCAAACCTCAACCTGTTTCCTAAGTCATCGCTACCCCACAAAGAGTTCAAGATGAACCGTTATTCATCATCTACAGGTCACATGCCAACAACACATCAAAGAAAAGAAGGCGATAGTAGGAGATAAAAAATATGTCTTTTATTCATAAATTCAATTGAATACAAGATACATCATAAAAAAATGAATGAATGAATACATGTTATTCATAGATTACAAATTTTCACTTGATACAAAGACAGTTATTGAGGAGGAGGCATTCTCAACAAATTAGTAAGCCGTTCGCGCACTCCTCTCAACTCCTTTTCACGGTTAGCCGCCGTGACCAGCTCCGTTTCGACTTGGGCCCGCTGTTGCAAACAGGACGAAAGCTTTTCGTCAGTTCCCAGCATGACAGCTTCGCAGTCCTGCACGACCCGCTCCGCAGAGTCAAGCGCCCGTCTCAGAGTCAACCTATCCAAAATGCACCGCTGAAGATTGTTAAAAACAGCTTTCAACTGCGCAGCGTTCGCTTCAACCTGGGTATACAACCGGGCGGATTCGCTTAGAGCTACTTCATGATCCTTTCGCCTCAAGGTCATTGTTCATACCATAATTTTGCATTATTATATTCCCCATTCTTATTCATTTTACAAATAAACAGGTGTGTTTGATCCATGTCTGCTACATAGTTGCAGGTTACAGGTTCTCGGAACAAAAACAGTGAAAACGATGAAAAGACGAAACAAAAGTGAGACTACGACCAACAAATGGAAGAATCTTGATCATGCCTCCAGTTTGAAGAATAAATGAATATCAATAGACAATTTCACAAAGTACAAAGGCAGCGAAAGGTTCAAGACTTCAACACGAAGCAAACGGCGGGTTTCTATGATATGTATCGAATGTAACCCTAGGATTTCTATGATCTATAAATATAAACCCTAAACCTCTTTTTGAGGTATGCCTCTTCTTATGTCTCTTTTTATTTCATCTATTCAGAATTTTAATTCGGTGTAAATGTTTGAAGAGAGCCATCAAATAAAGTAAGAATTTTTTATCTGCCCTAGTTCTTAATTTTCTTTCTGCCTTAGTATAACTTTTATTATCTGCCCTACTTAATTAGTTTAGAACATGTTTATCAATTCCTTAATGAGTGAGTAGCTCTTCACTTGTTAGGGTTAGGAATAGGGAAGGTTTGAGAGATGAAAATCTCTCACCCTTTTTTTGCCCATCACATATTTTTATAGAACTCCATGCATTCATACACACGCCGCTCCCTACGGCACCCTATCTCACGAGGTAGCGGTGATACCGTAGTTTATAATACCGGTTGCGTATGTTTTCCATGGAGGTTAGGGTAAGAATTAAGAAAGGAAGGACAAGAACCTAGAGGAAGAAACATCGTTTCTTCCCGATGGTACTAATCCACTTTATTAATTATTACCATAACACCTCATAGATATTAATTAGGGCATAGAAGGCGGTGAGGAATATTGACTTTCCAAATTTAAGCTAAACCTAACCCTAACAAGATTTTAATCCTAGTCTAGATCAACCTTAGTTTTTATATTTAATCAATCCAACACCGTTTGGAATTAACTCGTTAGAACAAATTGAGAATACACAAAATCCCTGTGGACCGACCCGTACTCACCGGCTAGCTCCCAAGCGACGCCGTTCTTGATTGAGGTAATTAATTCTTTGATAACAACACCTATCACTCAAATCAAATGGCGCCGTTGCCGGGGATGGCGTTGTTATTTTCTTTTTGTAATTTCGGGTTAATATAAAAATTGAAAAATCATAAAAACTGAAAAATATAAAAATATATAAAAAAAATTATCATCTTGTTATTCTTTGAAGGGTGTTTCGTTTGAATTGTGCAGGATCGACGAACGAATTCAGATCTGGAAAAATCCAGAGAGCGAAACAGAAAACAGCAGATCTGAACAAACAGAGAATGACCGCAACAGAAAACAGAAGAAGTTGGGAGGCTCGAGTCAACGAATCAACCGTGAACCGTGATGGGAACGCGACATTGGCGGCGGAAGTGCGGTCATGTGCTGACGTCGGCACGTGAAAAATCGCTATAATTTTTCTCTTCTTCTCTGCAACCCCAATATCTCCTCTGTAAAAAATTCCTGCAGGATTCTTTGCGCAAAAATTTCTTCCCTTCTCAATAACTTGATCTTGTGCAGGATTCTTTGCGCCGCTCTAAAAAAAATTTATTTGCAAGTGATTGTGTTTACTGCTTTGCATATTTTAAATTGACTTTAAGGGGCTTGAACACCAATCCAGATTCGGTGGGGATTTCATCACCCTTTCCAGGACCCCAAAAATCACATAAGGCATATTGCATTTACCATCAAATAATTAAAAAAAATTAGACTCAGCCCTAAGGATTTCGCGCTCAATAGGACAAAGGAATAGTTGTAGGTATCGACCGTTGATCCTAACCTGACTTTGTGGTGCCTAGGCTAGACAGGTAGGGAAAGGTAACTTTAAAAGGCCCGTCTCATGGTGATTCGTGAGCGGATCTCTCCTTTCTCTACTTGTGCTTACCTGGCCACAATTGGCGGTGAAGAGGCGGTTTGAGGTCCTAATTCTTGCCCTTTGGAACAGTTAGGAGCTGTCTAGCTGACCTAGGTGACCCAAGATCTAGACTTGATTGTGGATTTGTGATTGATTGAACGTGTGTCTAAGCCTTTTATTGAAAACCTTTTTGCAAAAAGCTCTATAAAACAAAAAAAAAATTACAAAAACTTGTAACTTGTCGCTATGAAATCCGTGCACCCCACTTGCACCCACATTCTTTTTCTTCTCCTTTCTTACATCATGGGTACCCCAACTCCCAAAACTCTTGCCGAACTTTGGTACCCTCATCCAAACATTGCTTCCTACGCGAATTGTTTTGGTCGAATTATGGACGACACCTCCATGCCCAAAATTTCTTTGAAAGATCGAATAGAAGCGTCTAGGAGAAACAGTTCGACTCCACAATCCACTTTGTATCAACCATTTCAACCTTCACCACCTTCTTACGCTGATACTACTTTTTCGAGTCCTGTTGTAACTCCAAAAACCATGTCTATTGCTGAACATATAGAACAATCTCGTAACCGATCTTTCACTCCTTTCAACACTTCTAGTTCTTGGGATCAATAAGTCCATTCACCTTTTTATCCAAATGTTGATCCTACTCCTGTCCAACTATTCAATTCCTACCAGTCCTACCCGACTTTCGCACCTTTCCTAGACATTGCTTCTACACAACCATTTGAGAGTTTCCAGAATCCAAACAATTTTGAATCTTTTACTGAAACCCCTTCACGACCCATATCTAGTCTGGAGCAGTGTTGGAAGCTTACATTGCAGCCACAAACCAACAGATGAGGAATTTGGATGCGTCCATTGCCGCCCTTATGCAACCTAGTGACCCGGTAACTAGTTTCCAACTAGCTCCAAAAATTCCAATGTATGATGAGGCGGTTGGACAGATTGAGAATTTGAGTGGAGAGAGTGAGCTATACACCCTTCCAAATCAAACCTACCCATCACCAATTGAATCCCATAACTCCGGTTTTGAATGTCTATCAAGTGTCCCAAATGATTCACCAGTTGACAATAAAACGTTTAATGAGTTATGCGATTTTGTAGTGCTTGATTTGCCAGATTTTGAAGGGTCCCTTTCGAGTGAAACCATCACCAATCCTTTCGACCTCTACACCTCCAATCTAGAACCTGAATTGATAAATATCCATGCTTTTGATGAGGTGTCTGAAAAAATTGATTTTCACTTGATTGAGGATATTGACGCAGGGAATATTTTGGATGATGAACCCGTAGATTTGACTGAAATTTTCTCTCCGATTCATCATCCCGAGTCATTAAATGTTTCTCCCGAACTTCATATGCATCTTGATTTTGATGATAATTGCATGGATAAGATAACTTTTGAGGAGAATTATGAGGATAGTATTGAGGAGAGTATTGAGGATAGTATTGAGGATGAACCAGTTTTGTTTGATGAGTCGGATTTTCCAATTCACCCTCCTGAACCTTTAACCGTTATACTTCCTAAATCACCCCCCTTCATCCTTTCCAACGTTCCGATCACGCAAGAAATCACGCAGGAGGACTGTGAGCTTGAAAAATTTCTGTTCGATCACAGCAGTTTTGACGCCACTAGTGCGTTCCTCTTTGAATCTGACACAGTTCTCACAGCCGATAACGATTACGAGTGTTTCACTTTTTCGGACGATTTTGAAGACTCACCGCCCGAGTTTGAGTCCTTTGAATTTTCAGATGAGTTAGTTGAACCATCAGACTCGATTGCTTACAGTCATTTCGAACCATTGATGGAATCCTTCAAGTTCGAGACAGTTTACTTAGGTGAGAATAAGACTATCCCTAAATCACTCCCCTTCGTCCTTTCAATCGTTTCGACTGTGCAAGAATCCATCGCGCTTCCATTTTCAATGGATGGTTTACCAAGTTCAACGTACCCATGTTTTCTTGCGAATCTTGAGGGATTTGACCCCATTTCTCGACGAGTTGATAAATTAGCACAATCGCTTTTAACACATCGGTCATCATAATTTGCGCTAATTTATTCACTCGATTTACACCCTCAAGTTCGTACTACACTTCTTTCTCTCTTCCGCCATTCTTCTCCGAATATACCGAGATCATATTCCACCCTTCTTCCTATACGGTCTCGTGCGTTTCTCAACTCCTTTCTCTACACTCCATTCTTCCACCAACCCTACCATTATAACGATAAAAATTTTGAATGGTTGGTGCTAACCTTTGGCCTGTGTAAGGCCTTGTATAGTTTGATTTTTCTCCCCCCTAACTCTAAACATTAACGTTTAACACTGTTTCACTTAAGTTTGGGGGGACCTTTTTGTATATATGTTTTATTTTTCTTTCAACAATAAAAAAAATATAAAAAAATAAACAGGGGAATACCGGCCATTTTGACCCTCTTGGTGTAGCATGGCAGTGAGAACACTGTCAAGTTTAAGTTTGGGGGTGTGCTCGGTAAGGTTTCTTCCTTCACATTCATATGTATATTTTTGCATTTGCATACTTATTTTAAAACCCATAAAAATTAAAAAAATTGAAAAATAGAAAAATTCAATTTTGGCCATAATTGACTTGAGTTTGATAAGAAGGTTAACTAGCTAGGAACAACTAGATCCTAGACTTAGTAAATTAAAAACCCTAAAAATAACCTTTCTTAAAATTTAACGATAGAAAATATATGTCTTTGTAGTTTATTTGGAAATAATTTCGAGTTCACTTCTTGGGCTAAGTTAAAACAAAGGAAAAGTATTGATATTTTTATTAAAGTATAAGTCTAAAAAAATAATTCCTAAGCTTAAGTCTAAATTCTGAAAATATATACCCTACAATTTGCACAAACACGAACCTTGAAACTTGGAATAGTAGAAGAGACCTTGAAATGCTCTTGTCTAAAGTCCTTAGTATGAAGGAAAATAAAATAAAAAAAATACAAGTGTGAATAAAGAGAAAAAAAATGAACACTGGTTTTTGTAATTACTTAAGGCTGGATAAATAGAAAAAAAATATTTAGCGAGGGTGCTTTATCACCTAGTGCTTTAGACCTACTGGTTTGGGAGTCACTGCTAAAGCCTTAGGTGTTACAAGACTAGGAATTACGCCTTAATGTGCAAATACATTGTGTAATCGGTCGTTGGTACCTCAAGAAGTATTAACGGTCGCATGAAGAATGTGTGAGCAATTTCATCTAAAAATTCACCAATTGAAAAGTACTTTGGATGATGGATAAGAGTATGATAGCTTGAATTGAATTTCCAAGTGTAGGGGTGATATTACACACACGTAGGGGTATGTGATTGGGGTTTAGATGAGAGATAGGAATGAAAAATAGGACTTATATTTTTAGTAGAGATGATAAAAATTCCTAAGTTGAGATGGAACCTTAGAAGGAAAACTTAAAAGATGCTAAAAGTTAAGTAAATCTACAGATCATATATAATCTTAAGTTAAATGATGAGGAAGCGTGAAAAATACGGGTTGATAATTTCTGAGTCGAAGATAATAAAATTTCTTGTTGGAAAACCTAATTGGAGAATAAAAATTAATAGGCCAAATTGATAGGATTTTGTGGGTAGTATCCGCTGAAAACCCTCAGAAGACAACACTCCTCCTACCAGGGACACCTAGAGGTTTAATGGCTTATTGCACGAGCTCAGTGCAATCGCGTTTCCCTGCGAAAGTGAGGCTAGGTCTTTTTCGAGAATAAAAACTAGTTTTGCTCGAGGACGAGCAAAAGATAAGTTTGGGGGTATTTGTTCATACCATAATTTTGCATTATTATATTCCCCATTCTTATTCATTTTACAAATAAACAGGTGCGGTTGATCCATGTCTGCTATATAGTTGCAGGTTACAGGTTCTCGGAACAAAAACAGTGAAAACGATGAAAAGACGATACAAAAGTGAGACTACGACCAACAAATGGAAGAATCTTGATCATGCCTCCGGTTTGAAGAATAAATGAAGATCAATAGACAATTTCACAAAGTACAAAGGCAGCGAAAGGTTCAAGACTTCGACACGAAGCAAACGGTAAAAGTCCATGACATTATGCGCTGTGAAAAACTGGAAGGAACTAGAAGACAATCTGAGAAACCAAGTGAAGAAACAAGAAGAAAAAGGCAACCAGACCAAACCCAGAAAAACCCAGCAAAAACACCCACTATATGGCCGCGGTTCCGCGGCCATGATGAACACGTGTCGGTGCAATTTCGTGTCGGTGCGGCGGTGCGCTGACTAGGCTTCTTAGGGGCAAATTTGTAAATGCAGATATGTATCGAATGTAACCCTAGGGTTTCTATGATCTGTAAATAGAAACCCTAAACCTCTTTTTGAGGTATGTCTCTTCTTATGCCTCTTTTTATTTCATCTATTCAGAATTTTAATTCGGTGTAAATGTTTGAAGAGAGCCAACAAATAAAGTGAGAATTTTTTATCTGCCCTAGTTCTTAATTTTCTTTCTGCCTTAGTATAACTTTTATTATCTGCCCTACTTAATTAGTTTAGAACATGTTTATCAATTCCCTAATGAGTGAGTAGTTCCTCACTTATTAGGGTTAGGAATAGGGAAGGTTTGAGAGATGAAAATCTCTCACCCCTTTTTTGCCCATCACATATTTTTATAGGACTCCATGCATTCATACACACACCGCTCCCTACGGCACCCTATCTCACGAGGTAGCGGTGATACCGTAGTTTAAAAGACCGGTTGCGTATGTTTTCCATGGAGGTTAGGGTAAGAATTAAGAAAGGAAGGACAAGAACCTAGAGGAAGAAACATCGTTTCTTCCCGATGGTACTAATCCACTTTATTAATTATTACCATAACACCTCATAAATCTTAATTAGGGCATAGAAAGCGATGAGGAATATTGACTTTCCAAATTTAACCTAAACCTAACCCTAGCAAGATTGTAATCCTAGTCTAGATCAACCTTAGTTTTTAGATTTAATCAATCCAACACCGTTTGGAATTAACTCGTTAGAACAAATTGAAAATACACAAAATCCCTGTGGACCGACCCGTACACACCGGCTAGCTACCAAGCGACGTCGTTCTTGATTGCGGTAATTAATTCTTTGATCACAACACCTATCACTCAAATCAGTCATCTCTCGTTCAAAATGGCGGATGAAAGGAACATTTTGCTCAACCCACGCAGCCCGCTGGGAGTTTAAAGCTGATACTTCAGGAGCGGGACGCTTGAGCTCAATCTCATGTAGGCAGGCCTCAATCTTTCTGCAATAATTAACCCAAGACTCGACGACGCCTTCGTCATGGAAGTTCACGAGCGTCTCCAGCATAGGATTAACCTCGGCAGCAAAATCTGCAGCGAATGCGAGGGCCTCGGCATCAAGATCTTCGACGAATTCGCACAACATTCGCAGGCTAGTCGCAGCGCCCCTGGAAGATAGACGTCTAGAAAAGGGCCCTGCAGGCATTAGGATTCGAGACTCGAAGGGAGCTGGAGTCGGTGCGACTGCTGCAAAACAAATCATGGTCAAATGTTGACTCGGGAGGTAAAAGAAAATACACGAGCGATGGAATCTACTATACCGGCTGTGGCTGATGGAAGAGTTGGGAGTACCGGAGGCGAGGCTATTCTCTTGCCCCCTCCTCCGATCCGTGGCACTACAATCCATATAAGGAAGACTTAGTAATACCACGGCTATTCGTAAAAGAAAGAAAGAAACAATAGCTGAAGGATATACTAACCAAAACCAGCGGGCAAAGTGACTTCCGACTGGAAGGAGAAATGTGGGTTCAGCACCTGATACAAATGATCAAAAAGGACTCCTACAAAGTTGTGACAATATACTGTCAGGGTAATGATACCCACAACGAGATTGATAAATCGAAAACCTATACCTATCAGCATTTCGGAGGACATAGGAGAAGGCGAGGGAACAACAACCGTCATGACGGCGACCGGAGGTGCTTCAGATGGCACGATCTCAGCATTCACTGCACCTACAAAACATCATCAGAATAAGCTGAGCGAGATTGTGAAATAAAAAGAACAGTGACTCAAGATTTACCTGACGGGTCACCAACCAAAGCCGCGACGGAAGCATCACCGGGCGCAGCGGCTTCTTCGCTCTCCTTTAGTGGAATAGTTTTGGCGCCCGTGGCTTCATCCCCTGATTCAACAAGAACCATCGTTACACTCGCGATGCCCGCCGATATCAGGGAGCCGCAAGGGGAAAGAGCGGTAGTTTGGGCAGTCCCAGACTCCTGAGAGAGAGTAGCCGCTTTGGGCTCTGTGGTCGCCGTAATCTCACCTGCCATCCATCGCCAGGACTTGGCCCTGCAGGATATGGTATATAAGAATTTGAAGATCAAGTTCTAATAAAAAAGACTCAGCGTTACGTTACCTTCGGGCAGTTTTTCGGTTTCCTCCTGAGCCACGCGCACAACCTGTCTGTAGGCGGTAGACAGGGCAGCTGGAGCATCCTTTGGAGGAATAGCAACAAGAGGAGCGGTGCTTGAGCCTGCACCTACAGCCAAGGCGACATCACGTTCTTTCGCTGCACTCCTCCTGTGCTTCCTTTCGGCCTGGGCCGTGAGAGCTAACCTCCTCAGGACTTCCAACAAGGGTATACCATCATCTGAACCAAGCCCTGCCTCCAGCACCGTTACGATGTCCATCATCGGCTGCCTTAGTGAGACCCCTTGTGGTGACTTCGGGATAGCCATGGCTGCGGTAGCCGGCTCTAACGATGCCGCTGCGTCACCACTCGTGATTGGTACCGCACTTGGAATAACCCGAGTCAAGGTAGTCTCTGCAGCAAAATAAAAGAGACCGCGAATAAAGAAAAAGGGAATGAAGGCACAATGAGCCGAAATATACCAAGGCCCAAAGAAGCACGGAGCCTCTCTTCCTCTTCAAACGTTTTGAGGGAAGCCGCGTGAACCTCTTCGGCAGAGATACCTGTTAAAGAAGAAAGCGTCAGTAAAAGCATAATAAAAAAAATAACCGCGGAAAGATACAACTGAAGTCTACCTGACTGTGCGATAGTGATCAGTGCTGCTTCACCGTGAGCCAGTCGCTCGGAAGCCACAAGGGCAGCTTGAAGATCAGTATCGTCTGCGGGCGTGATAAATAGACCCTCATTGGCCCCATACTCGCACAAGCCTTCACTATAGGGAGCATGGGGCTTCTGGCCGAGTACAACGTCAGCAGAAAAGAGCGATTTCTTTTTTTTCTGTGAGCGAGCACCGGCAGCTGATGACAGGAGTTTGCGCTTGGCGGGCAACTTTGGGCGAGAAGTCCTGATCTCCGTACCTACTCCAGACTCCGGAGACGATGCCGCTACCGCTTCTACAGGAATACGGGGTAGAGGATTATCAGGGAAGGCGCGCGGGACCGCAACCATAACAGCTTCCCTTACGGAAGGACGAATAATGGTCCGTTCCTTCAAGGGGACAGCGGGATTACCCGTAGGGGCTGCACCCTTGCGATCAAGCAGTAACCGCCTTTCTTCCCTAATGACCGCACTCTTCGCATGGGAGTACCACGCCACGTATGCGTTCGAGATTCTCGGAACGTAGCTCGACTCGCTGATAAAGAAGTTGGACCCGGTGTTCAGCCGCATGAAATGGTGTAGCGCGTTGCGGATACCCTCCTCCGTAGCGACAGGCTCAGCTAAAAAAGCTTCTAGCGGGACACCTTGATTGTAGCTAGGCTGTTGAGCGAAACGGTGAGGGTTGTATCTCATAAACAGCGCCGAATCGTTCTGCCTAAACACTAAAAAGCCTAGCCTGATTGAATATAAATGAAGAATCTCCCGAGCTTTCAAGGTAGAAGCCCCGTCTTTGAAGATGTCGCGTAGCGGCTGCACCATTTTATGGATTCCTTGTCGATGATTAAGACCTTATCGACGAAGGTCATGCCATCCCCGACCATACGCGGGCGAAGAACCAGACCCCGAGCCTCTCGCTGAGTCGGTTCCAAAGCGGAAGCGTCAACCAGCCGCATAACCCAAGGAAAGTTATAACTATCGTAGAAACGAGGCCGCTTGTGGACTCCAAAAGCGTCGAGCACATGCAGCTCGATCCACGAAGTGAAATAGTGCAGTGGGAAATTTACGGGCTGCACCCCCGGCTGAGTGGTGTCTGCCGCTGAGCTGAAGCCATGATACAAGTGAGCCAGCCCAGCGACTCCGATGGCCACTCGCAACCCAACAACCATTTGGTGAGCCGGGTAGAAGACGGATGACCTCATATGGCGAGGGTGCATTGGGAGCACAAACCAGCTTAACCATAGGCCCAGAAACCCCAAAAAGAACGCCTCTTCGTCAATGTCTGAAGCTGCGAGCTCTGCGAAAGGGACGACTGGAGTATCCAGGAGGAAGAAATTCATTTGATTCGCCTCCGCTGATGGCTGGCTGTTCAAGCCAAAACTAAATGGGTCATCAAGCTTGGCGAATTTCGCAGCTTGTTTTGATAAGACTTCTGGACGGAGAAAGCGAGCGATGAAATCCGCAAAGCTGACCTCGTGCCCTCCGGATTCGAGAAATATACTTTCGTAAATTTTCAACAACTTAATCAGACTTTGGAATTGATGTTGAATGGCATTCTCCGGGGTAAGGCCCATCACTACTGATTTGGTGGCAAAGATGTACTTGTCAGGAGGAAGTAGCTCCTCGTAATGTTCTCCCCTGACGGGTAACCTGGAGATCTCCGCGAACTCCTCCAAAGAGATTGAAACTTCCCGATCTGATAGAAGGAAAGTGTGAGTCAGAGTATTCCATTGTTCCAAGAAAGTTTTGACCCACCATACAGGAGGCGTGGAATACTGGAAGAGAGAAGCGTAAACTGCGGGGTACAACCCGAGCTTCAGCAGCAGTGATTTCCTGGCCGACAAGATGTATCGAGTCTACTGCAAGTATCCGGCTGTATGGTGAGGAGTCAAGCCTATCATGTATGGCTGTCCCCAAGGGTGCGACTCGCCTTGACATATGCGCCGCCCCAAAATATCCAAAGCCATCGGCGGCTGTACGAGTATCGAGGCCGTAGAAGGATGAAGGTAACCCTCTGAGGTCCAGTTGTCACGACCCGAAATATTAGCTCATGACCAGGACTTAAATCACGTCTAAAGGCGTAACATAATTCAAGTAAGCTGAAACCCAGAAATCTAAACCTTTTTAAGAAAATAAAGGAGGTGAAGTTTTGAAATAAAGGTATAATGAAATCAAGTTTTCTTAATGCATAGAAAAGGAACATAAAAATGCAGGTGAAATTTACTAGTTTGAAAACGTGTTTCGTCTTTTAAAAATTTGGGCAGCACCTCTTTTGTATATTTTGATCCAAAACCACAAATACATAACAAGAATAATGGCATCCCCAAGCGGGAGCTAGCTCTTCGCCAACCGACGGATCACAACCACGCAAGACAGTATATGTAAGTATACGACGCCCAACGACGAAGTTTACCACAAAAGATAAAGAAATAAGCAAGGCATCAACCCCAAACGTGAACATAAAACCCATCGCTCAAGTCTCACAACTACAAGTCTTGCTAAGTCTCATTACTTACACAAATACTAGTTTGATTGATGGAGTTGACTAGATACAATATGAATAGTAAATACAAGAGTGGGCACAATACAAATGTCCCACCTACCAATGCAAAACACCCGAAAGCAGTTGTGTGCCAGCGATGCCGCTACGGATCCATGCGGTCAACCTGCAAGAACTGTGGCATAACGGAGGTGAGTTGCCAACTCGTGAGTAGAAAAATATCTATAAGTAGAAATCGAATAAACAACGACTCCTAGGTCAACTATATCATAAAAGTAATACTATGATATCTAGGGTGACCGTATCTGTATGTGTGCCAACAATGAAATCAACACCTATATGTATGCGGATATCATCCAACCATATGATCAATGTATGAATGCATGTGGATCTCGCCCAACCATATAATCAATGTCTGTATATATCATAAAAGCATATGCATGAAAATATGAAGATATAAATCAATGTGTGTCCCTCGCGACACATCAAAATCATGGAACCTGAGTGTCCAGCATCGACACTCGAAATATCATGAAACCCGTGTCCAGTATCGACATGTAAATCCTCATATCTCTCAGGCTCCGTCAGTCCGGATCAGCCCATATCATCTCTCGACTCCGGTCGGTATCCTCCGGATATCCGCCAGGTCCAACCAATCACCGGTAGGTAGTATTCCCTCTGCTAGGCTCACCGTCTACTGCACAGCAAATCCGTTCTCGTCCCGGGGTACCATACCGGGTCCACCATGTACCCGCAATCGGCCTTATCCAACTCCTCGAATCGGGTATCACCGTCACATGTCTCAGAACCGAGAAAACGCATGGTGGACGCTCTAAAATATCATATCAAGAGAAACCGGGTTTTTAAACAATGCATACTTTCTTTTTCAAATGACCACGGTTCTCAAATCCAGAAATCTCATGAAAACAGTATATCTCAATGCGCATAATCGTAAAGCATGATGTATGCGACATATAACAGAAATGTAAGCATATCCGTATATCATGCAACATGGAATAGTAATATGCACATATCGAGGGAAAACCGCTCTTTTAAATGAATCCAGTTTTAAAATATATCCTGCGGTTCCCAATTCTCCAAGGTCCAATGCAACATCGCATAAAGGTGCATATGCAACTATAGCAAGTAATTTATACAAGGAGTCGTATCATGATGCAGCAATTCTACTGTGTAGTGACATGGCAATTATCGATGATGAAGTGTGTGAGCCGGCAAATCTGTGTACGTGTAACATACGCATCATCGATAATGGTGTAAGTGTACTAGCACAAGTATAAGCAATGCAATGAGAATAACATGAATGCAGCATAAGGTAGAACATATGTAAATGCTGACAGGTATACGTATCTAACATGGCCGAGTCGATGAATCTATCAATCGGCATCCAGCCTCACAATATCACGTACGGTATAATCCATCGTACGGCATCCTCTAGCCAAGGGTATGGATCAATCATCAAGTTAAACTCATCACGTACGGAAAATCATCGTACGGCGGCATAATACCAATAGGGATCCTATCAACCTTTACGACAATGAGGGTACGGACCTAATATCTCGTACGGCTTATCATTCAAGATTCACAACAATATAAATATCTATACCTATATCCCCGGGTCACATTCATAACAATCTCATATCAAAGGTATCAATCATTTCAATCGACTCGCATCCGTATACCAACATCTCATCAAATCATCATATCACGTCGTATATTCCATTCATCGCATTTATATCTCCCATCAAGTAAAATTCACACATCCAATCTACCTTTGCTATAAGCATACGTATCTAATCTAACACACACACACGAACTATACAATCGGTTTTTTTTCAAAGGGGCGAATCGTAGTTTTGAAAGTAGGGCTACTGTGTTTTACAAGGAAAAGATATCATTTGAAAATCCGTAACGTCCCTTAAGGTATTTGTTTAAAAGATGCATACGACTCCTCAGTTTGGAAATATGTATGGTTCGGATGACACGTTTACGTCGGCTATCTAGTCTATAATATCCAATACGGCAACATCATCGAACATCGTCCTCAAAACCCGTCATCACGTATTAATCGTATTATATCATTGCTAACTATCCTATAGTTTCTAATATGGTTTCTCTAACTATCATTTAACTCTATCTATAGTTTTCTATTATAAGTTCCCTTAACCATATTCTATAAATAAATCGGTTTCCATCAAAGTTTGCGGGGGTGCTATACGACATCCATCCGACTTCCCCTGTAGATATAAATCTACTCACCTTGATCCTCGATTGCCGAAGTCGATGACGCCACGCTCCGTCGCCTCGGAATCCACGCGAGGGTACCTACAATAATAAACAATCGCAATCGCTATTAACATCAAGTCCGGAAACCAAAACGGCACACATATCGCCTATAGGTTAGAACCTATAGCCCACGTATGCAAAACCAACAAATTACCCCTAATTGTTGATGTACAAACATCCAACAACCAAATACAAATCCAAATATCAAAACTCATCATTCAAAATACGGAAAAAATATCCAAAAATCACACTAATGTGCTCCCAGATTTTGACTCAGGCCAAAAGGAGTTGCACAAACAAGTCTAGGGTGCTGTACATGGTGTATATGAGCTACTGGACCAACCCCGACACCACATGCCACCAAGTGGCCGGCCACTACCCCTCCAAATCCGGCCAGCTCGGTTCCAATTGCTCCGATGGGGTCCGTATCATCAGGGTGATCTCCTATTGGTCCAATTTGGTCTCTGGAGTTGTTTGCTTGTCTCATAAATCCCCCGGGTCATCCCAGATTCCCTGTAGGCATGCTAACCTTCACAAAACCGACATGGAACTAATCCTAATTCGTATTATGGTTTTCCATACTCATTCTCAGGTCTTAAACAGCCACTAAATCATCACCAATCCACAATTTCACTCAAACCCTCACTAGGATTTTCTAATTACACAAATCACCACTAAATGTCACGCCCCGCTTCCCAGAGTGCGCTAAGATAGGCACGTGACCGAGCCAACTATGCTACCTGTGGATAGAAAACATCCCTCCACAGTCACATTACGACTGTCTAGAGATATCAAGAACAATAAAAAATAAAATAAAATATCTAGTACATGTCCATGAGCCAGAATAAACGAGTCAAGAAATAATATGCGGAAGCAATAGATCCAATGAGCAATAACATCTGGAAAGTAAACATAACTAAACTGGATACTAACTGGATCCTCACTGCTCGGCCTGATGGCGTAAATACTCCTGATCAGCCTGCGACAAGGGTAGTGGATCTGGGCCATGCAAAACCCAGACGTCAGTGCGTCATAATATCAACAATAATATAATTAGGGGGTAATAAGTCATACAGGCATGAGTATGAACAGTAACAATTCATCAGTAACAAGTATCAGTAACATGAATATAGATCAGTGAACAAGATATAAACAGGTGAAGTGCAGTGAGTAGTCTAAACTTGCTATAGAGTTATCTACTCTAAAGTTATTCGAAATCAATTAATGTAATCTTCATCGTAACCCATTGGTCTATGCCCCGTTCATTCCCCACGGGACCACGGTAAAATGATGTAATAGACTGTGAGTCTATGTCCCGTTCATTCCCCACGGGACCACGGTAAAATGATGCAATAGCCCTTTGAGTTACGTTCAGCTACATTCTTGATTTCCCTATACCCCCAAGTTATATGTGTAAGTCAGGTATTGATAAATCTGGAGCTAATGCCAACACAGGATCAAGCAGGTACAGGTTTGTCTGTATAAACAACAGGAAATGTCCGTAGGGACAACAGGTCAAGATTGTCGGCATTAGTAACAAGATCAGGTATCAAGTCAAGCTGTGGTACATCAGGTCATGTCAGGTGATGTACATGTATCAAGTCATGTCAAGTAGTGCACAGGTATCAAGTCATGTCAGTAGTAGTGTATCAGGTCATGTCAAGTAGTGTACAGGTATCAAACGGATGCTCATAACTAAACTGTAACAGGTCCGGGTGCACAAATAAAGCATGGATGTACAAATATTTGTCAGGGATTACATCATGACTATGTAGGATGCACAAGATCAAGTATGGGATACTAATGTAACAGTAAAAGGAAACAATATGGTCTCGACGTGCAACTAGAGATGTAATAAACCGTACGGATACAGACGGATACTATAAAACTGTAAATCGGTAAAATTTGCTGAATATTAAAACACAAGCACTATTATTTATTAAATAGATATTGATATAATAATATTAACATGGATAACATATTCAAACCGATTAATAACTATAAAAGTGGTATTGATTAACCATGCACAAGAAAGTTCCGTTCAGAAATTCAGCGTCGCCCTAATTTGAAAAATAGCTTTAAAATAACAAACGTTCTCCAAAAGAGACGTGTCTTATACCAAAATAAAGATAATTCAATAAGGTTTTCATTTTTATAAGTATAAGAATCTCAGGTTGTCCCTACAAAAATCTATGAACATTCGAAATTGAAAGTTTGCTGCTGGAATTTCCCTGGACAACAGTTTAGAGATATTTTCATTTGCATTTTACATTATTTAAACAATTTATTTTGAAAGTAAATATTTCATAGAGTTATAGTATTCTGAGTTAGCTTCGTAATGAACTAAAGAACGTATACTAATGATTTTTCTATGATTTATAATGAATTTTATAAGGTAAGGTGTACATTAAATTTCAGATTTGTCATATCCGCTTTGCAACGACGTTTCATGTGTAAACTATAATATTTTCAAACTATATTTTGTATAACATTATAAAATGCAGATTATAAACTGATTAAAGATAATAATAAGAAATATTACGACGATATATATTTTAAATGATATGGATGAAAACGGGTATCACATAATCGTAAAATGATAAACTAACAAGTGCGAAACATATAACTAAGCAATATGAAATGTAACTATTCAATTTGATGCAGTATATGATAGTATAGTATATAACAAGATAAGTTTTCATGACCTAGATCTGAAATGATATGAATGGATGCAAACGGAACATCGAAAAGTTATAAAACTAAACATGGGGTGCATGATTTTAAATACATGTATTCCATTTGTTAAAAAAGATGCGTCTAAAGTAATGTAGCATGTAATTAACATTGGTTTGCATGTCCTAGATCTGAAATGCACTATACAAATGTAAACGGAACGTCGAAAGGCTGTAATATGAAACATGGGATGCTTGATTTAAAATACAGGTGTGATATTTATTTAAATAGGTATATAATGAGTTATATAGCATGTAGCAAGATTAACTTGCCTAGACGGAACAAGAACGGATGTGTACGGAACGTCCTTCGTCGGTGAAATGTCGCGACGCGCGCACGGTACACGGAACGGTTCCAAACAACGCACGAGGGTGATCACGCAAGTCAGGCACGTTCACTGGATCACTCTGATCGTCAGCGACGAGCACGGCTCCGGCGGTAATCACCGGAATCAAGAAACAAGATCAAGAAAAAGAAAGAAGAAAGAAGAAGAAGAAGTAAGAAGAAGAGGCTGTATATTAAATAAGGAAAGAAAAAATTACATAAATAAAATATATATAAATATAGATATGCAGAGGAGAGAGAGAGAAAGGGGTTGTTAGTTTGTTAGAAAATTAGTTTAGATTTAAATTTAAAAAAATCTTTTATTAGTTAACTAAATTTTAATTTGTATCAATTTATAAAATTAATATTATATAAATAAAATTTGATATTCTGGTAAATACAAATATAGTCCAAAACATGCCCGGGTCGGGTCTAAAATTCAGTTTTAAAATACGAAAAATATACATGTCGACCAAAATAAAAAATGAATGTCCGGATAACGAAAAACGCATACCCCCAAGAACGGATGCACGCACGTGTGCGTAGCCATCCAAACAAGTCTGTTTCACTGAACGGGACGAGAACAAGATGCGCGGATGCTACCACGGGTCTAGAGGTATTATGCAGGCCATGCAATATATTTTTAAAATATTTTATGTGACTTAAAATGTTATATTGTAAAATGCAAATGCCAGATAAAATGCCAGTATTCAAGATGTATAAATTAAAATGAAAGTGCACGAGTCCATGTAACAGGTCAGGATAAATCATAAACATGAATCAAGACTGGTTTCAAGCATGCGGGTCGGATCGGATGCAAATACAATGTCAAATACACTGTTCGCACCCAAAACACAATAAATCAGGAAAATACCATAAATAAATAAATACATGAACTAGAACTGGTATAAATGAACTAGGGTATTACACTAAACCATTTCTAAACTAAAACGAGAATATAACCAACTAAAAACTAAGCTAAAAGGAAGAATCTATACCTCATTTGGGCCACCCAAGCCAGCCCTAGCTTCCTAATGGCGTCAAAATCTCACTTTGCTTGGTCCATTGTGTAGAGGAAGAGATGGGGATTAATTTTTGTGAAGGGAGTATAAGGTTTTGACAATGTTTGTGAGATGAGAAATGGAGGTTGAGATAGAGGGAGATGTGGTTGGAGGAAGATGTAGAAGGAGAAGAAAATGATGGGGGAAAAGTATATGGCAGCAGCCCCCCCTCCCCCTCTCTCACTAATAAAGGTGTTTCATTGAAGTTCGTATTTGAGATTGACAAGACCATGGTATTATTTGAAACTCTGTTTTCTTTTAAAACTAAATAAAATAAAATAAAAACAGCTAGCAATAAAATATGAAAAGCATGCAAATATGCAAATGAATCGGTCATGACATACATATTAAAATCGACACAAAAAATTATACTATATCGCTTTGTTTTGTATTCATTATTTAAATATGGGGATTGCCAAAGTTATGTACAGGTATAGATAAAGTAAAAGCATGGCAAGCAAAAAGAGATTCAACAAGAGGAAGGCTAAGAGGGGGAGAGAGAGACGGAGAAAGAGAGAAAAAGGACTTACTCACACGAGCTGATATCGTTGCCGGGCTCGTCTATCTGCCGATAATCTCGCGTTACTAGCGAGATTTTTCTTGAGAGCTTCTTTGTATTCTTCTTCGAGAACTCTAGATGAAGAGAGAGAGAGATAGAAAATTGTGAGGAAGAAAAAGAAAGAGAGAAGGACAAATAAATGTGGTGTATTGGTGTATTGTCTCTAATAATATATGCATTCAAAATGAGAGTTTAAAAAAATGTGACAAGGCCACCATTCATGATGAGGGTTAAATGAATTGAAAGGTTTCACTTGTAGGTTATGAAAAGAGTATAAAAATAATTGCAGGTCACAAGGTTTAAACCTATAGCTTATAGACTACCAGTGCAATGACTTAACCAATAACCTACAAGTTGATTCTTGCATATATTCAACAAGTATTAAATATATGCCAGATTCCGAAAGGAAAACAGTATTTTATTCGATAAAGAAAGGACGAAGATATAGGAATTTTAGGGTCGTTACAGTTTTCACCATTTCACATGTTATAATAGCATTCGAAAATCACTAATTTTCAGTTTTATCAAGTTTTCAATATTTATCCATAAAAATCACGAATTTTTAGTTTTATTGAGTTTTTCAATATTTTGCATACTATACAGTCCATAGAAATCGATTTATTTTCTGGTTTTTTTAAGTTTTCAATATTTCGTATGATATAGACTGCGGAAATTGTCAATTTTAAGTTTTCTCAAGTTTTTCATTATTTCGCATGTTATAGTTACAAAAATCGCAGATTTATAGTTTTTTCGGGGTTATCAATATGCGGCATGCAAGCTTACGAAAATTATTAAATTTTAGTTTTCTTGAGTTTTATAATATTTCACATTGTATATAGTATATGAAAATTGCAAAGTTTGAGTTTTCTTGAATTTTACGATATTTCTTGTGTTGTGGCTCATTAAAATTTCCTTATTTTCTAGTTTTCTCGAACTTATTAATATTCCGTATATTATAGTCTACAAAATTGCATTTTTTTTAGTTTTTTCCTGTTATTTTCAATATTTTGCACGCTTAAAGGCCTGTTTGGCAATGAGAAAGTAAGATGAAAAGTGGGTAAGCAAAAAAAAACGATTCACTTTCCATTACTTTTACTTTTTGGCAATTGAAAAGTATCAAAATGGAAAGTGGGCTCACTTTCCTACCATTTTCAAAAGTCGCTTACCATTTTTTTCTCACAATCCAAGAGGATGAAAGTTAATGAAAAATTAAAAATACAATCATTTTCCTATCTAAACTAATTTTGTCTGTGGCGAATTTTTATTATTAATTAATAAATTTGTGCCACTTTATTATTCACCTCAAATTATTTTGTACTTAATCCAAACCAAGCACATTTTTTCATGTGGAAAGTGACGAAAATAATTGCCATAAAAATCACTTTCTTTTGGCTTAGCTATTGTCCTTACTTTCTATCACTTTCCTTTTACCAAGCAGACTCTAAAGCCCACAAAAATAATGAATTTCGTGTCTTCTCGAGATTTAAAATATTTGGCATTCTATACTTATGAAAATTGAGAACTTTTAGTTTTCTTGAGTCTTTCTTAATTTTTATTTAATGATAATCGCTTAATTTTCTGTTTTTTTCGAGTTTCTCAATATTTTGCATGTTATATAGCCTACGAAAATCGCCATTTTTCAGCTTACATGAGTTTTTCAATAGTTTGCATGATATATCCCCACAAAGATCCTAAATTTTCGATTCAATTGAGTTTTTTAATATTTCTCATTCTATATGGTCCACAAATTTAATTTTCTCATCTTCTTAAGTTTCCTCGAGTTTTTATAACCTCAGGAAACATCCCTTAAAACCCATAAATTAAGGGTAGAAACTTAAATGTTCAATCTGCTTCTTTAGGGCAAGTGAGAAAACAAAACAAAATTTCAAATCGCCAAAAAAAATACAGAAAATTTCATTTGCAGCCCAATGGTTAAGCAAATGCAAGAAAACAGAAACTTCATAAGGGAACCAACATTAATATTAATAAAGCTGAAATCTTGCTATACCAAAATTAGATTATATATCAACCAAAATAATCAAATAAGAGATTTTTAAAAGGAAAATATTAAGTTTAAAAGGCGATAAATCAGCTCAGACACGCACAAATTCAAGTCATCAGTGTCGATCCCAAATGCAAATGCATCAGGCATTGCAAAATATGAAGTTGTTGTCATCACTGCCTTAATATTAACAAAACCAAAAATAAAATATTATTAAATCAAAAAAAAGGAAAAAAGAAGAATCAGAGAGGAGAAATCAAGGGCTTTGAAATGGGAAAGAGGGATCGATTTCATAAACAAACCCTAGCCCTTTAATTGGCTGGGCTTGTTAATGTGCTTTCTTAATGACTGCAAGTAGATTAACTAATCATTTAAATTTGGGTTGAGATTAAGGACTCGTTGACAAAAGTTACAGTTTTCCGAAACTATGGTTTTATAAGGTTTCAAGGCTAAACTGCAAAAACTATAACCGAGGCCCGTTTGACAACCATAATAGAGCGTTTCAAACCATAGTTTGAGAAAAGTTTCAAGGGCTCGGAATCCCAATTCTTTCAAACTCTGGCCGGAGCTTCGGAAAGTTTCAGGCCGCTCTAAAGTTTTTTTAAACGAAACCTTGGTTTCAGACTATGATGCCACCGTCTATGTACTGCAAATATGAGACTTGTCTCTATGTTGAGAGTATTAAGAAATTTGGTGTTAGGGGATTACCTTGTTTATGGTTATAGTGTGTTGATGGTTATATTTATAGAGTAGTTGAGATTAATAATATGTAGTAAGGTTAGGTTGTAACTAATGCATGATTCCCTCAAGGGACTTGATTTATTTCAGATCAAGTCCAGCATATTGAAGAAAATATTGCTCTATGCTTTTCTTTGTTAGTTGATCGATGATTAGATGAAAGGAATTAATTGTTAATTTAATCGAGGGGATGTATTTTAAAGCAGCTCAACATAAATAAATGGACTTGGTAAACTGACAAAATAATGTTTAATTTAGTTTTAGTGTTCATAATACACAATGCATGCCTAAAATCTCTAGCAAAGTTTCATCCACCATTTCTTCAAAGATAGCTGCTTCTATCTCAACCCCTAGCTCTGGAACCTCATGCCTGAAGCTGCTCCATTCACTTCTCAACTCTAACATATCTGAACTCAACAACTTTCCCAAGCTAGTCTCGTCTCTTTGCATCCCCTTCCATGAGAGCACGTTCTTCGATTTGACGAAATGAGAAAATGCAGAGATCTCCATTGGTTCCCTCGGCGAATCAAAACTCGACGTCGATGATTGGTTCTCATCCTTGAATGCTAATGCAGAGAAAGAAACATGCAAGCTTTATTACTCAGCGTAACATATGCACATGTGCATCACACGTGCAGAACACTAATGTTCATGTAAATATTGTTATAGTACACAGACGAAAGAAACTTACTGTGATCATGAAATTCTAAGGCTGATGCAGGGCTGAGCTGCTTGGATTCTTCCGTCTCAATTTCTCTTGAAGTGATACCGAATGTGTTGAGATTTGAACCCTGAGCTTTGCTTAAAGGCTTCTTTTGGACAAGCTTGCTTAGAATGGACCTCAAGAATCCAACACCAACTCTCTTTCCTCTTTTGATCCTCTTTGATGAATATCCATTCTCTAATAAATAAACATCTAATAAGAATGGCTCTTGCTTTTCTTCTAGCAACTCAAAAAGCTTTCTTCTAGATGCCATTTGTGCTTCCAAGATTGAAGAGAGGGGCTTATTGAGGTTTTAGGAAGTGCTTTATATAGCAAATACAAAGGAGGGAGGTAGAGAAATTTTATATTATTTGTATTACAAAGTTTGGAGGTTTGTTAGGGTTCTCCCTCTGAGGATACATCTACCTCACCTTCATATCATCATACAGTGGAGGTGAAAATCAAGCCAAATGTATCCAAACATTTGGAACCATTATTACGATTCAATCTTCATCTCATCGTACCGAACAACATCATCCGCCACTTTGCTAAATTTTTTAAACTTGCTTTTAGACCATCTCAATTTAAATTTGGATGGCTATGATATCATATCGGTGTATATTGGTGTCCCTGACATCGCACCAAAACTCAGTGTGTCCGCCCTAAAATGGCACTTATTCCTTGTTCTGGATTGTAGCACATGTCTGGTTTGGATGGTTCCCACCTAATAGCTCAAATGGGCCCCATAAGCAATAATTTTTTTAATTTTTTTGGCTTTGTACCCCCAGTGGACACCGCAATCTTTGCCTGGTGGTTGAGTAACCCATGTGTCCAAGAGACCAAGAAGAGCCAATGTACCATAAATGAACTAATCTATTGATGGGAACATGAGAATTTGGACTAATCTCTTGTTATAAATCTCAAATCATGCGTGGACACACAACTCTCTTATCTTATATATTCTAGCTCCCTTCCTCAACCTAAGAAGACAGACAGCAATCCATTGAACAAATATGGTCCTCTATTGTATTTTTGCATTTTGTGGACTGAATTGTCTGAGATATTGGCTCAATAAATGCATCTGTATTCAGCATTTAACATGGATGGATCTGTCTTATGGTGCTAGATTGGTGGGCCCCAAAATGGGTGACACGAATTGGATTGACACGTGTACCCCGAATTAAAATTACATCATTGAATGGATTTTCTAAATCTTTATAATGCATTTTACTAATTATAAATCAAAAAAATATACACGTGCACATCGCACGTGCACGTAAATTTTGGACTGTGGTTGTATACTTTGCTTTGGGCTCTCCTATAAGATAGGCCACAATAGCACACTTATAGTCAATATACATAAGCGATAAAGATGTTTGGCGCTGCAGTCGCGCAAAGCTGAACAAAGGGAAAACATGGAGTAGCATATGAGTATGATTAACGTACAAATTTTAATAAGACACCAACAGAAACTGTCGATCGACGTAACTTGGAAAAAAAATACATACACGCAAATTATGCACCATAAGTAGCATATGAGTATGATTAAAGAACAAATTTTAATAAGACACCAACACGGTATCAAATACATACAACAAATAATGGAACAGTACTTGGGAGTGCAAGGACTATAAAAGTCTAAAACTAACCTGAACAAATAAACCGATCAATTTTGGCTTCAATAATCACATACTTCAGCTATCGGAGCATGAGAGGA
Organism: Agapanthus africanus; assembly: GCA_030015575.1. NCBI lineage: Eukaryota > Viridiplantae > Streptophyta > Magnoliopsida > Asparagales > Amaryllidaceae > Agapanthus > Agapanthus africanus. The sequence goes on from CM057350.1 coordinate 517,145,405, forward strand.
TTTGATATTCTCCATCATAGCTTTAGATTTGGCGTATAGCGATGTGAGTAAGCCCTCTCGCTGTGCAAAGGCCAAACTAAAGAGTCTGATCTCTTCTTTGAGATCCTTCATCTTCTGCTTTTCGCTGTTCAGGTCCTTTAAGAGTCCTTCCTTTTCGGCTCTTAGGAGTTCTGTTTCTTGTTTGGATATCGAGAGAGCTTGAACGAGGGATGCTTTTTCTTCCCTCAATTGATTGCGCTCTCTTTCTAGAACAGTGCACTGCTCCTTGATCTCATTCAGATGTGAGTTGTTCATGCTGGACTCAAATTCGAAGCTATTAAATTTTTCTTTGGTAGCTTTCTCTTCTTGAGAGGCGAACCCCTATAGGCAAAATGATCGATCAATGCTTGGAAAAAGAAAATGCAGGTTTCTTCTTAAAACTTGAGCCAGTTAAAACATTCTACCGGCTTTAAAAATTAAAGTCCTAATTTGAAAAATGCATGAATTGTATAACATGACCAGGGCACTTATTAATCCTCAAGTGCGGAATCTAAGATCCTATTACGGTTTTTAAAACAATAACGTTGTAGCATTATCCTTGAATTGGTGAAGAGATCAACTAGTCATCCAAATACTACAGAGTAGAAAATATAGTAGTTGGCCAAGATATTGTAACAGGTTGAAGTGAAGTAAAGGAATAAGGAAGGGTTTCATTGGGAATTTTACAATAATGCCATGTACAGTTCCTGCATCCAATATTTGAAAGAATTTTAATAGAAATAATGAATACCTGTATTACTAAGCATGTATCATTAAATAAAGCATTTTTTATGATGACGTATGTTGTCAAAATTGATGTGCTGTTGACACTAATCAAATACAATTCACTAGGTCTCCATTGGAAATTAGAGAATTCATACAAGAGATATATGCACAGTATGAGTGTAAGAAGTGGTAAAGGTTACTTACAATATATGTATTAGAGTGATGTTGTACGTTGGGCGTCATCTGAAGCATATCAAGATCAGTTGTGCAACCCTTGTTCAATTGTAACCATAAGTCTTCATCCGCTACACTGGAAAAATTATCGGGGATGGGACTCAAATCAAGCGCCCGTGAGGAATATGACCGTTTTGCAACAAAACCATTTGGTATAGCTCTGAAGTTGGGAGTTCGAAACCCATCTCCTTGTATCATGTTATGATTACCATTGGATAATTCCTCATTGATACTTCCTGAATCAGCTCGTTCCTACAGTAGATATTACTACATTAGAGTCATCGGAAGTACTGCATGTGTATGTAATAATATTTAAGACCAACAAACTCACTTGACTAGTAGCTTGATCCAAGGAAATAGCAGACTTGCTTAAGCTTTCAATCTTTACTTCTTGCTCCTTCAATCGTTGCACTAGGGCTTCACGACATTTCCTTTCTTCCTCAAGTTCCATCGCGAGTTTCTCACACTCCAGCTCAGACTGAAGAAAAAGAGAGAGATAATAAAGGAAGCGCATATTTCTATTAAAGATAAAGAGTGCATATAAAGTTCATTATATACGTAATACCAACATATGGTAGAGCACAGCTACCTACCTTGTGCATGTCATTTCTCTGTTTTAATATGACTTGCTCAAGTACCTCGGAATGTTGCCCCTGGCCATGGAACATGTGAGCATCGAGCTTTGGTATGTTTTCAACTGAGTTACACAGATGACTCCTTACCTGAAGTTTATTACGGAGTTCTTCGATCTCTAATTTTTGCCTCTTCAGCAGTGCAGCATCAGTTATAATCTATAAAATAAATTAGAAGTGATTAGTATGAATAAAAATTTTATGCTGAAGAATCAGTAGACTGAGCAGAAAGAATAAATAATGAATTACTTCACTAATTGAGATACTGCTTAGAAAATAGTTTAAAGGCTGACAAGGGATATACAGAGAAAAATTACAACCAACACCCAACACACTCAGGAGTTGTCATTCATATAGACTTATAAAAGTATACTGAACTAGACTAGCAATGGCTAGTAAACAAGATCATGCATTCATGCCTAGTTTAAAACTCAAGCATACTGAACTAGACTGACAATGACAGGTAAACAAGATCATGCCTAGTTTAAAAATTAATAAGACACAGAGTTCATAGGATCATGGAGATATCCATAAATGTTGTATGACTCCTACCAGGGGATATATATTGTTGTTACAACTGGTGCACGAGCTGAACAAAACTATATCAAGATAAAGATTAAGAAGTCGATTGTAACTAATCATATTGCTGTTCTGAAGGTAGCATTATAACCTCATTCACTTGTGCACAATTTGTAACGCGTTTAGCTCTGCTTGCGAATTGGAGGGTGCCTCTTGTTTCCTCAATGTGAACCTAAAGCCAAATGCAGCAAGACAAGCAGTTGAAATGCAAGATAAATTTTGTGGAATGAAGAAGTTGATGAAAGAAATTACCTCCTCTGGTGCAACAGTGCATATTATAGAAGTCTTAGCATTGCCTCCGAGAGCTGGTTGAAGAATGCGTGTAAGCTTACTATCACGATATGGAATATGTGCCCTGAAACAACAATTGTAGCAGTTCAGATAGCAAGTTTTTCATACCTATGTCATATCAGAAAGAGATTTGTCTGTTCAGGAAGTAACTCACTAATCATATTAAAACAATTACAGAAAAAGAAAATTGGGGGTCAAGCACATGAGAGGAATTATACATAAATGACACCATGAACCAGTTGCCAACATCAGAAGTAAAATGGTGTACTGACAATTAATATTGTTTTACTTAATAGTTACAGATGAATAGGATTGTCCTGGTACTAGAAGCATTAATAGGTGCAGTATTATTCATATCTTGCATCTAAACCAGCCAAGTGCATGGTTGCATGATATGGTAATTACCTTTGCTTTCCGCTTTCACTCAGCTTATTGATCACATTCCCAAGTATCATTAAACTCTTGTTAATGTACTTTCCTTCCTTCAAACGTACTCCACCAGCCCCTGTCTTAGCAATTCGTTCCGACCCAGCCAAATCTACCAAATTCTGCATAAACAAATAAAGAGCCTACCCATAAAAATGTTCTTTAAGAAATCAATGTAGTGTCATTTTTAGATAACATGAAAAATCACAAACCAGAACAGAGACACGGATAGCATCTGCATTGGAAACCTCACCAGAAGAGGACATTGGATCCCTGGTACTGCTTTCAATAACCTAATGTAATATAGATAATTATACTGACAGTAAATTTAAATTTAAAAAATGCAGAAGCAATTAGAATGCAATGGTGTTTACCATTCTAAATATAGTGTGTGACCTACTGCTTCGAACATTCATATTTGTTTCTCCAAAATGTCGGTTTGCTGCAAAAGAAAAAATAAATAGTTTTTAGCCCTTTATTTTCTCAGTCATAATGATATTATAATGATAACACATTTTGAAAGCAATAACTTGAATTTATACCTTCACCAAGTTTGATGAGTTCAAGTACTTGCTCGGCACTATTCACAATCTCTTCGCGAAGCCCCGCCACAAAGATGCCTCGCTATAAACATAACAACAGCTTTATCAGAGTATTCAGAAAGCATGGAAATACGCAGCTCGCGTCCACCTTACCTCTAAGCTCTCGTGGATGGGTAGCTTCTGGTTTTCCAATGAGAGGAGATCGTTGATCTCTTCGTTATATATCTCCATGTAGGAGACTCTAATTAAGAACTCACGGTCTGTTATCTGTTTATAATATCAAAAATCAAACAACAACACAGGCTTACAATAAAAAACTGCAACTGATTAAAAGCAAGCAATATACAAATTTATGTGTTTGAATACCATTTTAGTAGAATGAAATATTTCTTTCACTGCAAGGAGGATAATGCCAGGATCAGTTTTGGAACCATTCATGGTGAAGGTTTTCCCGCTGCTGGTTTGGCCATAGGCAAATGCGGTTCCTGAAATAGAAACCATTAAAAAGATTCATGACTTCGATTTTCAGGTAAAAAAAATTGTTTAGGCCTCAAATCCAAGCACAAACCGAAAACGTGCCAAAATTTCAGTGACAATTCACTGAAATCTTAGTGCAGGCGATCACTTCACCCAAAATCTTAAGCTCCCATTCAACACTAGTAATATCATCAAGCATTGACCCTAGATACCCGACCGAAGTTAAAAAGCAAACTTTGACCGGTATTTCGTTAAAACCAGTAAATAAAACAAGACACCAATTCAACTTTATTAGCTTCGGGCAGAAATCTACAAAAATCTTGTCAAGACCGGCTGAGATTTCGCTAAAAATTTCAACTTTAGCACAGATTTGGTCCTAAACTTTCATCACATCACCAATTTCAGAACCTAGGGCAAAAATGGGCAAGCTATTACCATTGAATCCGTCGATAGCAGCTTGGATAATGGGCTTGGTGAGCTGATCGTAGACAACGGCATTCCTTGAGCTCTGATCGAACACATGATCTTCACAAAAAATGAACTTTTAGAAAATGAGAGAAGAAAAAACCAAACTTTGCAGCTAGGGTTTTAGAGAAAGAGATCAGAGAAGGTACCAAAAGTGAAGGAGACGCCGGAGATTGGCGTCCCGAGAGGCCGATGGAGAGAGATCCGGTTGTCGTCGATCCTCCATCGGCGATCCTCGGAGGAATCGTCGGCGACCAATGGCCGAAATCGAACGGCGACTGAGATTTTCTCCATTTTTTTTGAGAATTTTAGAGAGAGAGCGGGGGAGGGGGGGAGAGAGCGGGGTTTTGAATTTGATTGCGGAGAGGTGATCGTTAGGGCTCTAGTCTTATTGTGTTTCGCGGGACAGCTGTTCATATGGGCCTTTGTATGGGCCTAACTGGATATGGCCATCTATGTAACCAATACTAGGTTGTTTCTGGTTTTAGGCCCAGTATGGGTCTAACAAAGAATTGGGTAAATTGTCAAAAAGCACCCGGCCCGCTCAGGGGTTCTTTAAAAAACCCTGATATTTCCAAAATTGTTGGGGCCTATTCTTCGAAATCTTTGTGAAAAGACCCTTACCCACATTTCATTTTGGCCTATTCCTCCAACTGCTTAGATATTACATACAACTTTTTAGACACTACATGCAACTAGTATAAAGGGGGTTCTAATCGGGTTCGGGATATTTTTTAACAAAAGAGCAAAAGGCCCAAGGGTTTTTACACAAGTTTGAAGCGGGCTGGGGGCTTGACAATTTACCCTAAAGAATTTGGTTCCCATTAACAATTTGGATGCACCAATCACATTCTAGATTAATTCCAAGAAAGCGTAGTCCAATATGCCAAGAATATCCATTTGTCCCCGTTTCTACATCCAAAAGACTTCACCCTGTAGACATCGATGATATCCTATACACAATTCCACTTCTTTGAGAAACAGAGATTTCTCCCTGTAGATGTCGATGATATCCTATATGAATATCAGCCGCCATAATCTTGGTGTTCCTATCACAAAGCGTAATCTTAAGCGTTAGATAAATATATATATACATACGATGTGAAGACAATTTTGAAGACAACTACTGCCTCCACTTATATTCAATAATAGATGTGAAGAAAAAGGATAATTAAATAATCCAATAATAGATGTGAAGACAACTACTGCCTCCACTTATTAATTTTGGTGTTCCTATCACAAGCGTAATTGATGATGCTCAATATTGGGGGCCCCTAAGATCAGGACACGTGACGGATAGCACGTCTCAGAACTCAGAAGGAAGGGCCCACCGAGGCCGACCAGGCCGCCTTTATGCCCGACCTGCCGGCACAAGCCAGCCCTCCTCGGGGCTCCCTGCAGATTGGCCTTCTCGACCCCTCAGCTCACCCTGAGCTGCCACAAGACCAAGTATCCTCGGCCTTCTCGCTCGTCCACGACCTCCCGACCGAGGCTGTCTTCCTCGGTCCTCCGCCCAGCTCCACCGCTCACAGGCGTAACCGCCACTCCGCAAATCTCGCCATGCGCAGATTCTCCGCCGGCAACATCCCACGTCCTACGCCATCACGATCCCCATTAATGGGCGATCCGCTCTCTACGCGGGCGTGACGTCGGGAGCGTAATTGCCGGCGAGATTCTCGCGCCTGCTGCTGCGTGCTGCCGCCTCTATATAAACCCCCATCACAGAGGGGTCAAGTAAGCCATTTTTTGACTCCACTTAGCCGTTACGCTGCTTGGATCCAGTACTAACTTGATCGTCGGAGGGTCTTCGGTGGTATCCAACCATCCCGAGACTTCTTTACAGGTACTTGGCGCCAACTCCTCCAATCACCGAATTTCCTCTACACCCATTGAGACCCACACACAACAGGGAATCCCCTCAGAATCTACCAGGAGATCGACGGAAGACAACATCTGAGGGAGATCTGAAAAGGACCTCCATCAGTTGGCGTCGTTTGTGGAAAACGCAAACTCCACAAAAACAAAGTTGGCCTTCCGATCTCCGTCCACATTGCAAGCGACCATCTTGAAGATTCGGGCACCAGCCGCCGCCTCCCCCTCACCGGAGGCGCGGATGAACCCCCTCCGGCGACCATCATCTATGCCCCCGCACACCAACTGCACCGTGTCCTCGGTGCAGTTCTGATCGTATAGGTACACATCTTTGAAGTGGATGATGTCAGGGATGGTGAACGAGAAGTCTTACATTCTCGATCTTCTGTTTCTGAAGGAAAGAAGGACCAGTACTCATTCAGTCTTATATAGCCCACCGCGTCCCAGCGAAGCTCAAAGTCGTCCGCTTTCGCCCAAGAGGTCACTGACACGCGGCAATCGTCAAGCCTTCTCTGGCAGAATCGAAGCGACGCGACCCTACCGCTTCACTTCCCCCCGCATTCAACGCGCATGCTAACCATTCCTGTTACCCAAATATATGGTCGGGCAAAATCTCTTGAAGATCCGACCAAGCAGCTACCCTGCTCGTTCACCCCGGTGGGTAGGTTCCCTGCCGCAACGCCAGGGACCAAAGCCCTCACTAAGAGACAACCTAACAGCTGCCCTGCTCGGTCATCCCTGGCAGGTAGCTCCCCTACCGCAATGCCGGAATCAGAAAGTCCTCCCAGAGGCAGTCGGGCCCAACCATCACTCGGCTATCCCTGGTGGGTAGCTTCCCTACCGTAATACCAGGGATCAGAAAGTCCTCCCAGAGGCAGTCGAGCACAACCATCGCTCGGCTATCCCTGGCAGGTAGCTTTCCTAGCTCAACGCCAAGGATCAGAAAGCCCTCCCAGAGTCGGTCGAGCCCGAGGATCTCTCGCTCGGCTATCTTTCAAGACAAAAGCTCTCGCCAAGAGGCACCGGGCAGTGACCCTACCCGGCCAAGGGTCCTTGGTAGGCTTCTACAGCCCCTCCCACGCTAAGGACCAAAGTCCTCCCAGAGGCGATCGAGTCCTTGCTCGGCTATCCCCGGCTGGTAGCATACTACCACAACCGACAGGGATCAAAGTCCTCGCCAATAGGCACTGGGCAGTAACCCTGCTCGGTCCCCGTCCTGAAGGATCAAAGCCCTCGCAAGAGGCAACCGGGCAGCTACCCTGCTCGGTCATCTTCGGCCGGTAGCTCGCTACCCATGAAGCCAGGGATCGAACCCCTCGCAAGAGGCATCCGAGCGGCTACCCCGCTCGGTCATCCCAGGCTGGTGGTTGTCTACCCACGACGCCAGAGATCGAAGCCTCCATCCATCCTCGGCCCAAATAAGGCGGACAGCCCTCCGCCCACCACACGCAGATGGTCCGAGCTGCCAACTAGGGGCATCAAGTCCATCTAAGTCTCGAGTGATCTCCCCTCGACTTCGGGGCCATGGAGACGCCTTCTCCTCAGCAGCGCTTGGATTAACTCGACGGACGATCGCTTGGCAGATAGCCGACCTGACATGGAGACCCAACAGCGCAAGAAGAAAAATTTTATAAGTATTCTTCATGAACAAAAGACCAAAGCGAAAATCAGTGAAACCAAAGAAAGAAAAAGTTTTATTACTAAAAGGCGGTCTTTACAGAGGGTATTTTTGGCTCCCCAGCCTAACAAAATGCCCGGAGGCTTTCAAAGTTCCAGACACAGCAAAATAAAAAGGAAGAGGAAGACAAGGGCTTTAGGCCTCGAGGCCAGGAGCGACCTCAGGGCCCTCGACATCCACTACGGGGCGAGCTGGGTCCTCGGCGACTTCCTCGCCATTAATCTCTTTCCCCTGCCCACTGGTGTCCGCGAGGGGGTACTGGGCCCGGAGCTCTTCATCGGCGAACCCTAGCACCCGAGCCTTAACAGCGTCGAGGGCCTCGTGCCAGATGAGGGTCGTGGCGACGGCCAGGTCGTCGTGGTAGTCTTTTGATTTCTTGTAGCCCTCCACCGACTTCGCCGCCGAGAGGTCGGCTAACTTGGCCACCCTCAAGTCGGTCGACTTCGCCTACTCAGCCGCCGCCCCCAGCTCCTTCCGGAGGGTTTTCACTGTCTTCTTCAGGTTGCCGGCCAGCACCTGAGAGTCCTCAAGCTTGACCTCGGCAACCACGGCGGCCTCGCGGTGCCAGGCGACCTCCCGCTTCCCGGCCTCCACCTCTCCCTCCAGGGCGACAACCCTCGCCTTCATCGCCTCCAGCTCCCGCTTGGAGCTCTCTTCCAGCGAGGCAAGCTGCCCGCAGCTTTCATCGTCGGGGCTACCACCTCGGCCTCCATGCGCAAGGCGAGGACGACATGCTGAAGGACCTGAAAAGTAGAAGAGAGATCAGGAAGATGAGAGTGGCATCGAACCTCGAAAAATAATAATAATGAAAGACCAGCGCTTACCTGCACGGACTCATGGGCGATGAACGACAGCTGAGCCCTGAAGGTCCCCCCTGGGACTCTACCCCTGGTCGATACCCCTATTTCATGCAGGAGGCTATCCGCGATGGATAGCCCCGAAGGCACGGCGAACTGGAGACCGCCCTACTCCACCGTGATCGGCGAAGACGGTCCCCGGGCAGATCTCCTCTTGAGCGACCTTGTGGGAGTGCCGGTCTCCTCATCCGAGGTCGGGTCCTCCAGAATCCGAGCCCGCCTCCGACCCGACGCTTTGCCGGGCCCCGGGGCGAGATCCTCTTCTGAGCGCTCGCGGGGCGCTACCATAAGGGGAGAAGGAGCCGGGGCGGGTTGTGAACGGGAAAAGCCGGCGCCCCCAACATTTGCGACCGGCCTCGGCTAGCGCGTGGACTTTCTGAGCAAGTCCATACCCATGGGTCCTGCACAAACCCGAGTGCAAAGGAGTCAGCGACACAGGCAATATACAAGCCAAAAAAGCAAAACTAAACTTACCGACGAACTCAACAGGGCTGAATCCGGCCCAACTCAGAACCCTCTCAGACAACAGCACGTCGTAGCGGGGGATGGGCTCCCACGACGCCACTCTCACCATGGCGGGGTCACTGGACTGGTTCCCCGGTAAGTGCTTCTCCCTCGACCACTTTGTAGGCACGGGCCAGTCCTCGCCCTCGGGAGGGGAGACGAAGAAGAACTTCTTCTTCCAGTCATGAATGGAAGAAGGCAGGGCCATAACCCCCGTCCCGGCGGCGCCCCCTGGTCGCTTTCTGAACGAGAGATAAACCCACCTCGGGTCGTCCACTCGACCACCGGGGTGATTTTTGAAGACGAGGAAGGAATCAAGGAGGGAAAGGCTGAAGGGGATCGCCTGTAACTTAAGGCGTATCAGGAACCCGAGAAGAATCCTCTACGAGTTCGACACCAACTGACCGGGAGCTTACCCGAAGAAGTTCAACACTCCCACGACCTCAGGAGAGAAGGGCAGGCGCATTCCACCCCAAAATGCTTCCAAATACAGGGCGATCTCCCTGCCCCGTACTTGGTCTGCCCTCTCTCCCTCCTTGGCCAGACGGAGCGTATAGCATGAGGGGATGTGGAAACGAGCCCGAGTGTTGGCAAGCTCGTCCTCATGCCTTATCTAACACAAGGCGCCAGGGGCAGCATTTACCGCCTCCTCCCTGGGGGCTGCCCCCGCCGCACGATCCCGGGAAGAGGGGCCGACCCCTGCCCCCCGGGAGGACTCAGACTCACCTAAAGGGTTCCTAGAACCTACATCAACGGCATCTACTGACCCGGAAAGAGAAGACATCTAACTTTGGGAAGAATAATTCTCAGGAAACGAAAGTGGAAGGAAGGAGATGAGCGCCGAGCAACCGAGGCCTAGAACGAGAAATATGAAGGGGTAGGGGCCCTGGAATGGGCCCCACCCCTATTTACCGTCATAAGCGACCTCATCCAATGGTGCCCTTAATCTCCCGCCAAGACGCTTCCTCGCGTCCAACGGCCCCGATGGCTCCACTTGTCGTTCCCGCACTGGACCGCGCCCTTTCAGACGTCGCGGGTCTGCACACGTCGCGTCAGCCAACTGACGCTTGACACGTGGGCCATCACTTCAAAGCGACACGATCCGGCGCACCCTCCTTAAATGCGGAGATTCCCCCCCCCCCCCCGATTCGCTAGCAGAAAAGACAACTGACGGCCCGGGGGCGCGTCCCTACAAAACTCTAGGAGGGAGCTCACCCCGGGAAGCCTAGCAGTCCACTCCTGACCCGACCCTCTAACCGGTCGGGACAGGAGTGGGGGGCTAATGATGATGCTCAATATTGGGGACCCCTAAGATCAAGACACGTGGCGGATAGCACGTCCCAGAACTCAGAAGGAAGGGCTCACCGAGGCCGACCAGGCCACCCCTGTGCCCGACCTGCCGGCACAAGCCAGCCCTCCTCGGGGCTCCCTGCAGATTGGCCTCCTCGGCCCCTCAGCTCGCCCTGAGCTGCCACAAGACCAAGTATCTTCGGCCTTCTCGCTCGTCCACGAGCCCCCCGACCGAGGCCGTCTTCCTCGGTCCTCCGTCCAACTCCACCACTCACAGGCGTAACCGCCGCTTCGCAAATCTCGCCGTGCGCAGATTCTTCGCCAGCAACATCCCACGTCCCACGCCATCACGATCCCCATTAATGGGCGATCCGCTCTCTACGCGGGCGTGACGTCGGGAGCGTAACTGCCGGCAAGATTCTCGCGCCTGCTGCTGCGTGCTGCCGCCTCTATATAAACCCCCATCACAGAGAGGTCAAGTAAGCCATTTTTTGACTCCACTTAGCCGTTACGCTGCTCGGATCCATTACTAACTTGATCGTCGGAAGGTCCTCGGTGGTATCCAACCACCCCGGGACTTCTTTGCAGATACTTAGCGCCAACTCCTCCAATCACCGAATTTCCTCTACGCACATTGAGACCCACACACAACAGAAATCCCCTCCAGAATCTATCAGAAGATCGACGGAAGACATCTGAGGGAGATCTGAAAAGCACCTCCATCAGTTATCTTAAGCATTAGTTAAATATATATATACATATGTTGGCCTAATTAACTCAATTAATGGACGCCAATTCATCAAAATTAATTAACCATTTCGTGCATATATATATAAGCATGCATGCTTCAAGTGGATATTATTAACTCACATCTAATCCGCATGTGAACAAAACAATTAACATCATTTCATCACACCCCATTCCAAAACTCCTTACGTGTGTTGCATTTAGGTTGGCTCACTAAAATGTTAAACATTAGGGTTTTTTCAATTTAAAAAAAGGGCCCGGCGAATCCCGTGCGGATCGGGGACGGACGGACGGACGGGTTTCATACACATCAGTGGGGACCGGACTGTCTGTTTTATTCTGGATTCACAGGGCCGACTCACAGGGCCCCTAACCTTTTTTTCATGTATCGGGTCCCAAAACATTAATATTTCCTTATCGCACTTCCAAAAAAATTGTATCTTCATATTTCATCCCAAGCATCTTTAAGTTGCTTAAATATCTCCCTCCGTAAAAGACATAATTGCACTCCAATTTATAAACATGCGAGATTTATGACCAGCTTAAACTTAAAGATTTGAGGATGAAATATGGAAATATAAAAGTTTTGGGGATGAACATGGAAATATCAAAGTAATGAAGGTGAGATATTAAAAAAAAACAAAAAACAAATCTCAAAGTAGTTTGGGCACTAAATTATTATATCTTAATAGAACGTAATCTTCAATAGTAAATCCCAAATTCCCATTATATATTATCCAGTCTTCCCTCAAGGCTCAACATTGATAATGAGAAAAAATTATGACATGTCGATCATAAAATCTTGTTAGTTATCAATACAATCTTATTTTATAAGAGGCCATATATGCATCTTGTTTTTGACGTCATCGATATACAAGTTATTTATCGGCAAACTAGCCATAATTCTTACAAGCGTTTGGATCATCATCATCACCGTCGTCGTCGTCATTAATCATAGAATCATCATTATTTATCATTTTTTATGTACATTTTGCAACCAACATTCGGATACTGTCTTTAATATTTGAAATAGAGAATTCCGGTTCAGCTTAGAAACTGTAGATATATGCTTCCCGAGTTAATGCAAACAATAGCACAAATCCAAATGAAAGAAAATACATTCTTTTCAAAAGAGAAAAAAAAAAGAAAGAAAGAAATTATATACATAACATTAATTTACAAACGTTACCAAAGTCTTCAGCATTATGCTCTAACTTTTTACTCCCACATCACCGAAAAAGAAAACATCAACTTTTCTCCATGGAAGAAGAAAAGGACACGCATGTCGTGTTGTGGGGCCCACTTTCCACCAAGTGCAGCCATTGGTCCACTAAAAGTTCCACGTCAGCCTAGCCATATTTTATATAAATTCCACCGTTTAATCGTCTGACAATTAATTACCAGAACAACCCTACAAAAATCCCCCATTTTTACAAAACAAAACCATGTTCTTTTAAATTTAGGTCCATTATTGTTATGCCATCAACGACGACCCAATATTTTGTGCGGCGCACGCTGACGTCATCCTCTGCAACTGCACACTCATTATCAGCCGTCGGATATCATGCAACCTACGGCGGAGATCAATCGATTCGGACCGCAACGACTCGTTATCGAACCGGACGAGCTGAGTAGAGTAACGGACAGAACCAAGCCGGTCCGACAGCTCCCGGTTCAATGATTTGAGCCGGTTCATCCCGAACCGGAGGTCATCCAGATGCCGCTGCTTTCTCATCCTCGACCTGCGCGCGGACTCGCGGTTCGATATCATCCGACGGATTTTTCGCTCATCGGGCTCGACCGAACCGGACGCCACCATTTTCCAAAATCAGAAGAAAAAATTACGTAGAGGGTTTTTTCGCAAAAAGAGGAGAGAGAGGAGAGGGAGAGGGAAAAGGGAAGAATTGAGGAGAAGGGGAGCCCAATTTATAGGAGGGAGGTGGGGCCCAGCGACTGCAATGGATGATGACGTGGCGGGGGGAGAGTGTCTAGGGGTGGGGCCCACTGAGTCAGGTGGCACTGAGGTCGTTATAAAAATGGCACGTGATGTAAGCGGAGGCGGGAGACATTATTTTAGCTTAATGGCGAAGGAAGAAGGTGGTGGGGTCCTCCTTAGAGGACGCGTGTTGAGTGGTGATTGGCCGATGAGGGATGACGCGTGGCGTAAGCTGTCCGTGGAAGAGAGAGAAATTGCCCGTATGTATAACGAAACACTGGCCGAATTAAGAGCGATACGTTTTGTTTTGATTGTCGGATCATGGATCACAATTCACGACAGACACCTCGAACTGTTACAGGTAAGTCGTCGCCTCCTTGGTCCATGATGACTTTAGAACATATAGAAACAACAGGAGCATGTTGTTCGTCTAGCCAAGATTGTTGGGTCTTTGCTAGTTCCTTCGGATACATTGATATGCCCAAGAGTTATAAATTCGCCGCTTTTGCGATTGTAGAGACTCCAGACTCGCAATTCGAGGTTTCATTCAGGTTTTGAAATTAAATAATTACCAAATATGATATTTGCTTTCGGGATGCAACCAATTTCAAACATTTCGGAAACCGAACCGGCAGCAGGAAATTCTTACGCCCAATTGGTTTGCCGCATAGTCTGAATATGAGCTTGCAAAACATGTAAAGCATCTTAGTTGCGCATCTTTTTTGAGCTTGAGTTTCATATTTGTTCAAATAACAAATGGACAAATTTTGTAACTAAGCTAGCTTCTACTTGGGTCAAGATTTTTTTTAGACTTTTGATTACTATAAACAATAAGAATTAGTGCTTACAAATTAATCCTCAAGTATATTATCACACATGGAAAAGATTCCATGGTCCATGTTACACTATATATGACCATGACATGACAAGGAATTATCTTTATGATCTGTTTGTAGATTAAGTGAACAAATTAATTAAACTAAGATTAAGCCATCTAATCTTTTTTCTCAAAGAAAAAGGAGTACATGTGCGGCTTGCACACGGCGAGGCATCAAAGCCTTAAAACAATATCCAACAAACTCATCATCAACTTTTACCAAAGGGCTACATTTATATATATATGCAATAATCATAGCCCTAATTTAAAAGTATAATAATATAATTAAGAGCACAGCAGAAAAATAAATAAAAAGATGATCCAATTTATATTATTTGAGCATCAGTGTGGCATTCGATTGTCATGCTACGTGCCTAAATATAAAATTTAAATAATAACAGATTAGTCGAAGAAAAAGAAACCTTGATCGGTTTGATATCTATCGCCGCTGAAAAGTATTCATTTGTTCATGATAATCATCTTGCATGTGAATGTTCCGGTGCTATCATATCGACCTCTTGAAATGCTTGTGTAGACGGCTTGAATTCATTTTCACCTAATGAAATATAGGGGGTGTATTGTATCGAAACCTCTTGTGACATAGTACGACATAGTAAAAGCGATATGCTTTTGCTGATATGGAGACATTGGCCGATATATCCACCGTAATATATGATCTAGAAAGCATCTATCTTAAACGATTCCGATACCTGACATATAAAACAATTCTTCATAGTTGGACTTATTTACCAAAACTAGTGGGATTAAAGACATTGCTTTTCTTCCTTTTAGTCCATGGATGGGGAGAGTCCATGTGTAAGTATGTGTATAGGTGATATGTCATCTCCCAAGTTTTATAGAGGCCACATGGTCCATGTCTGTTGAAAAGAACGGGATGTAGGCTCCATGGTGATAAAATAAAGCTTCTTGCTTGAAGCTCAAGAGAAAGCCTGCATATATTTCCAAGCAGGGAGGTAAATGGATACAGATAATTTAAGTCAAGTCAAGCACACATCAGCAACTGGTTTTTATCACCCACGAACAATAATTTTCATTTCCATTTCCATTAACCACGCGTACCCATATTCACACCATTGGATATGGATATGGCCACACCTATATATGTTCCATATCCGATATGATAAATAGTGACTTTTCACTTTGTTTGATATAGTTTGTTCCAGCTTTCATCTCACATCCGTAAACAAATCCGACTTTACAGATAGTTTCATTTCTGATAACTATATGCGTATGTATTAGAATCCGCTTACAACTACTAGATACAAACATGCTAACATCAACATCCGCACCGTATCCGATCCGCTTACATCCCTAGTTCCAAACAGCATGACAAAGACGAAAAAAGAAGGCACAATTTTAAGGAGCCATACAATACATAAACTATGATATATAGTTGCAATTTGCAAAATACATAATGACATTTCATAGTAGACTTCATCTAGAGATAGCAGTAAAAATGATCACATGCACTTATACACACTAGCGGGACAGCAGAACAAACGAGCCTTCGCTGATTGCAACTGATACACAACTGCATACCTTGCTTCGTTTCCTTCTTTTTTTGGTTGACAAAAAGATATAAAGCAAACAGAAAGGATGTGAAGAAATGGCCTTTCCTCCCTTTTTTCTCGACAAAAGATTATTGGGAGATCTTCTTTCCCCTTCACCATCGCATGTGAATTAAATTAACATGCAAGCTCTAGAAGCTTCCTGCTTTTACCAATTTATAACCTCGGTCATATAATACAAATGCCATATAAAGTCAATTTACATACAGGTGGTAAAAGAGAGCCCATGCCCCCAATTTGCTGTAGGTGAATGAATGCAATAATAGCCACAAAAATACCTACTGAGATATCAACAATTACAGATTTACAGGAGTTCCCTGGAAAAAAAAAATGGATGAAGGTATCAACAGGTGAGAATTTGGATTGAACTCTTTGCAAAAGATTTAAAACTAAACTAGCTACACCTATTTGACTCGATTCATGTCGCATTAGAAAGTCCTAAAGCCTATGATATAAAGTCCTAAGGCCACGTGTAAAACACTTGGCAAAAGGTACATAGGTTTTCTATGAAGGGTTGCTGCATGTCTGAGGTGAAGTGAAAGAGTTTCCATCTCTAGTTAACATTAAGAGAGCGAGAAAATACAAAGAGAGAGTAGCAGAGTGTTGTATAAACATTGTTTTGCTCTCCTCTTCTTTTGTTTGTCAGTTCTCTTTATGTGTGATCTTTGTTGTGATGTTTGGATGACTGAGAAAAGAGTGCAACTCTTCTGTATTCTTCTCTTTGACATAGTGAAATCTTTATATTGTCTTTGCCTATGGATGTCGGTAGGTTTTCAGCGAACCACGTAAATCATGCCCGCGCTGTCAATTTCCATGTGTAATTATTTTGCTACTGCTACCTACTCTAATTTGTGAGCCATCTATCGTGTGTGTGACCCTGCTAACATTTAAAGATTTACAGGTCGATTTCCCTAAGGAAAAAAATAGGGATGAAAGGCGAGTTTAGAGCTTCCACGGAAATGATTTATATACAGTCAAAGCTTTGGTTGGGCAAAGGCATCAAAACATCTTACATGATGTGTACACCCAGAAATGAATTCTCTACCCTCATGAAGGGGGAAAACCACTACATGGTGAGATTTTCAATCGGAAGTCAAACATTTTACCTTGGAAGTTCTATTTAAGATGCATGAAACACCATCGAATTTTCAGTTTTTTACAGAACATCATTGAACTTACCCAAATACATATAGCCACCAGTGGCATGGTGTTTAATGCAACTTTTGGATGGTGATTTGTGTAACTTTTGATACACTTTTTGTTCAAGGGTGCATCATGCAATCTTTATGGTACATTAATGGTGTTCTATGGAAAAACAGGAAAAGCCCTACAGTGTTCTATGTAATTTTCACTCTATTTAATTGGTTATTGGTAGAGCAGTTGCATTATAATTTTGTTTCTCACCTTTTGTGGTTTGTGTTTGTTTCTTAGCCCATGATGTGGTTTGTCTTCGTCTTTGGGTGTGTTTAGGCAAAGAGTTGAGTTTTGGATAAGGCAGGGTTGTGTGTAAGTTAACATAAGAGCGTGTATATTGTGGTTTGTTTTGTGAGTGTGCACAATCACTGTCGACATATTACAGAAACTGACCTTGAACAAAAGATCATGAGCAATATGTTCCCAAGGCAAAGATATTGACATCAAGCAGCATTTGAGGGGTAAAATTTCTGCATCAGACTTCCTCGGAGATGAAGAGGCAGCAGCATAAGCGTTCTTTGCCAACGTGGAAGCAGCAGAAGCTGCTCTGTGGAAAATAGTACCCAGATCAATACCCGCACCTCTCTTTGATATTGTAAGTGGAGAATGAGGGCCAAAATCCTGAAGGCTTTGATCTTGGGGGGGAGGGGGGAGGGGATATCAATCAATCATACTATGAATGACACATAAATGAGAAACTACAATGTATTAATTGCACCATCTAATTAAAAAAGAACCAGGAATGAGTATAATACGAAGGAAAGAAGAAATACGAATTAATTTTAGATATAACTATAACACAACTGATCCATATAATCAACTTGCAACTCAGCGAACAGTCTGACCAGCCAAGACCAATCTTTTATGCTGTTGATCAACTTCATTTAGTTGCTGATTCTAAAGAAATTATAACACTATTAACAAGAGAAAATGCCTCAAGTGTGAAAGCTTCTTAGCCACCGGGGTCTGGCCTCGTCAACGCATTTGCTAAAGGCACTACCGTTACTAATAAAGAAAGGGCTTTCTCAATCCAGAATCACACTTCACAGAAAGTTTATGCCCATTTGACAAGATTAGATCGAATTCACTTTCTATACGCAATTCTTTCTATCATCTGAGGATTGACAGGAACTTTTCTTTAGATACAGTTCTACATATTACAAAACTCAAAACACCCATCTCAAATGTCAATTAATCCTGGAAACTA
This sequence comes from Agapanthus africanus, assembly GCA_030015575.1. NCBI lineage: Eukaryota > Viridiplantae > Streptophyta > Magnoliopsida > Asparagales > Amaryllidaceae > Agapanthus > Agapanthus africanus. The sequence goes on from CM057350.1 coordinate 517,163,546, forward strand.
ACCAAAACCCACAGTTTAAAAAAAATGTGATTAGTATGTACTGAACACCAACTCATTTCCAATCTAGATTATATATATATATATATATAGAGAGAGAGAGAGAGAGAGAGAGAATAATGGAGGAAAGATGCCATAGGAGGAAATTTCCTCCTGTGGCGTCGAAAAAGTATGCCCTCCGTCGTTTTTTCCGACGATCGGCACCCATCATCTTCATCGTTATCATCTAAGATATGGGTACACCAAATTTCATGTGATTCTACAACTTTTTCACCGTTGAATTAGTGGGTTCAAAATTAACGGTTTACTGACAATAGAACTTTTTACATTGCTAAATCAACGGTAAACCGTTAATTTTGAACTCACTAATTCAACAGTGAAAAAATTGTAGAATCACATGGAATTTGGCGTACCCACATCTTAGATGATAACGATGGAGATGATGGATTCCGATCATCGGAAAACACGACGGAGGGCGTACTTTTTCGACGCCATAGGAGGAAATTCCCTCCTATGGCCTCTTTCCTCCATTATTCTCTCTCTCTCTCTCTCTCTCTCACACACACACACACACACACACACATATCTTCTGTGTGTGTGTGTGTGTGTGTGTCAACAGCTTACTTGCATTGTTAGCTATTTACAAAGTTTGAAGGTTCTACTTTCAAACAATTATTGAAAAGAGAAGTATTTGAACCTGATCTCCGACCAAAAAAGTTTCTTTAATTTCTATTTTAGATGTCTGTATGAATATAAGTGAATTATAATAGTCCACGTGTGTGTGTGTGTGTGTGTGAGAGAGAGAGAGAGAGAGAGAGAGAGAGAATATTAGTATTTTTTTTAAATAATAAGGGGTATGAGAAAGAAAAAATCACCGACCTGCAATTCCAGAAACAGCCACTTCAACTTCCCCACGCCCTCCTGGACCTCTCATATACAGCCGGTCTGCTTTAGATGGAACAAGACTGCTTGACAAAAGGCTCCCGAATCTAGACTTCCCAGCTGCACCAATTAAAAAGGCATATGACCATCTTCATGCTCAGTGTGGATAAAAGAGAAAACTTCAGGCCTATTATAAAGTTGAGACACTGATCTTAGTCCTGTAATTGTTCTTAAGCTATAGGGTTGGACCGGGGGGGGGGGGAGGGGACACAACCTCCCCTCTTTTAATAAGTAAGGTCAGTCTTTTCTGCACTTCCGATGGTTGCATGCTTCGAATTTAGGACATAGCTACAATTCTAATACCCCACCAATCCTACCACCTTTTGGGAGTTCCAATACTGTAAAATTAGATAATATAAATACCAGTACTTCTATCCTACTAGAATCAAGTTCAAGCAAGGATTCCCTATTTTTTCGCGCGCGAAATACAGGATGGGGAAATATACCAGGATCTGTATAAAGTAAAACAACAAGTAATCCCATATTTCTAAAGTAGAGAATGATCGTACCATCAAATGCTTCACGAACCATGTGATAGCTAACAAATCCTGAGAAGAGAGTAAGCTGCAGTCATAAATGGTGATCATGTCAAGAGAAACTTCAAGATGCCATTATCAAACAAGCACATTACATAAGCCTGTGGCAATCCTAAAAAGCTACATATCTTATTGAGCAAACAATATATATGGTGATGTTCGACAGGTCACATAAGTATGATACAATTGTCAAAATTCTATTAAAATTGCATCTAAAAGGAACTAAAAGGCATAGTTCTATAAGAAGAAAAGGGAATACCTCCTTCCTATTTTACTTTTTAATATTTTGGAGAAAAATGGATAGGGTCAATACGGCCCTAGTAAAATATAACATTTTATTAAGATAATGATATGATAGAAATTACAAGACACAAATTAATAAATAGACACGGCATAAGAATCTCAATATCGTGTCTGACCATGATGAATATTTGTTTTGTGGTCAGACCACGAGAAATTTTGTCCCAGAAGGAAACAAATAGATCCAAGGTTCATCCTACTACACTTAGCCTAGTCCATGGACTTGTTCTTTTGGCCTATCCTATCATATATGTATAGCGGATAATTGAAAGATCAGCTCATTGTATCTATACTTCCATCAAATGAACCATAACCATGGTACCGTTGCATGCCTCAAACAAATCCTATAATAAAACAAACATTTTCAAAACATTATATGTAATGACCATAACCGACATCCATTGTCCATTCACCATGTTAGGGATAATGTGTGATAAAGTAGTTGGGTTTTTGATATTAGATCCAAACCCGTATCCGGAAACTCTAGTATAAATTTATATGTATTCCTCCATGAATTAGCTAATAAAAAGAAATCTATTTTTTCCTCAAATTCCTTGTCATGGTATCATAGCCATGTTTCGCCAAACCCTAGCCGCCGCCAACACCAAACACTAGCCGCCGCCGCCAACCTCAACCATCAAACCCTAGCCGCACCGCCGCACCACACCTCGCCTCCAGATCCTTGTCATCACGCACCACCGCATCAGATCACCGCACCAAATCGCACCACCGTCGCACCAGATCACACCATCGCACCAGATCTCGCACCACTGTTGCATAACTAGGCACCACTGTATCCTGCATCACCGCATCGTATTTATGATCTGATTCAATCAGATCTGGATTCACACAATATTAACCAGACTTTGTCGTTGGTTGTTGGATATCATATGTTGATGTGGATATTGATTTGATTATCGTTGGTTGTTGGTCGTTTTATATTGGTTGTTGATCGTTGGTCGTCATTGGTCATTGTCGGTTGTGGTTGATCCTTGTTACTGGAATCATGTCAATGACATCGGACAATTGAGGAAGTTTATTTATTTCGGCTGATTTTATTCCGATGGTATCGAAAAAGCTTAATGGCGATAATCATGCTCAATGGTCTGTTGCAGTTGAGACTTTCTTGATGGATAAACGAAAGTTACATTACTTGCTAAAAAGTCTTCCTGCTAAGGACAAGGATGAGAAGAAATATGATGATTGACTTGCTGAAAATGCGCAGATTCGAACTTGATTGTGGAATAGCATGAAACCTAAGATGAACAGCGTTGTGTTTTTGCGTACGTCGAAAGAGATATGGGAGCAACTTAAAAACACATACTTGGGTTCTAGCAATATTGCACGCATTTATCAGCTATATCAAGATTATTTCTAGATGGAGAAAGGAGCGAACTCTCTTGAAGATCATTACCCGTCTTTCAATAGATTATGCCAGGAATTGGATTTATATCAGCTTATTTCTTCCAATGTTGCAGAGATGAAGAAGCAACGTGAGATGCTGAATGTTGTGCGTTTTTTATCGAGTCCCCCCCGGAATACGAGTCTGTTTGATCTGCTATTTTAGGGAGTTCAGAAATTCCGAACCTTTATGAAGTATTCTCCAGGTTACGCCGTTCTTCCATGTCAGATCTCTCGTCTAATGTGCGTGGTGATAATGGTGTGGATAAGTCTACATTGGTGACCACATCCGGCAGTACACACGGTCGTGGTCGCGGCTATTTTTGTGGTAGTCATGGTGGTAGTCATGGACGTAATCGTGGTGTTGGTTGAGATGGAAAGTTGTGCACACTGTGGGAAATCAGGCCATTCTATTGATTTTTGTTGGGATCTACATGGCAGAGCTGCTGATCATGCATCCTCTCAGGGTGATGTATTAGAGTACTCGCATCCTACTGCTCCATCTGATGCAGCATCTTCGACGTCAAAGATGATATCTATTTCTGAGGATGAGTATCACAAGTTCCTTTCCACTCAACCGTCTACTTCTGTTGCCACGGTAGCCCATGTTTCAAGTACTCATATAATTTGTAGTGTCACTAGTAAGTCCTGGATTATTAATTCAGGTGCTACAGATCATATGATAGGTAATCATGATTCTTTTATTTCCTTCACACCGTCTACACAAATCTCACGTCGCCTTAGCTGATGGATCTTCCTCCTCTATCACTGGAGGTGGGTCGGTACATTTATCCAAGGATCATTCGCTTTCATATGTTCATCATGTTCCACGATTCTTTATTAGCTTATTGTCCGTTAGCAATCTTACGAGATTGCTGAACTGTTCTGGGACATTTTATCCTTTACACTGTCTTTCAGGATCTGCAAACCAGAAATCTGATTGGTGGCGGGCATGAATCTCAAGCCTTGATTATTTGAACATGGATGGTGCTTTTTCTTCAGGTTCCGCAGCTTTGTTCTCATCAGTTTCTCCTCTTTAGCTCCACTGTCAGATGGATCATCCCAATTTGAATGTGCTTCAGGGTTTATTCCCGTATCTTAGTCAATAAAATCACTTGATTGAGAGTTGTATCAGTTTGGAAAACATCATCGTGCATTTTTCTATTTCTGAGAGTTGTATGTTGAACCCTTTACATTTAGTGCATTCAGACAATTGGAGTCCCTTTAATGGGCCATCATATTTAGGTTTTAAATATTGTCATATTTGTGAATGATTTTTCTCGTATCACTTATTTGCACTTGGTGAAAAATCGCTCTGAATTAAGTAATATTTTGTCTTTCATCTAGAAGTTCAAAACCAATTTGGTGTGCCGTTGAAAATGCTACGTACAGATAATGCAAAAGAATATGTTTCTGATTATTTCAATAAATATTTTGCTGATAATGGGATTGTATATCAAATGTCTAGCTCATATACCCATCAGCAAAATGAGGTTGCTGAAAGGAAAATGTATCATTTATTGGAAATTGCTTGTTCTTTGTTGTTTCATATGCATGTTCCCAAAAAATACTGGGTGATGCTGTTAACGATATGTTATCTTATTAATCCTCCACCCACTCCTACTTTGGAAGAAAAGTCACATCATCATGTTTTGTTCTCAGAGACTTCACATTTTCCACTACCTGCTAAAGTGTTCGACAGTGTATGTTTTATTCGTAGACTTGCTCCAAGATGGGAGAAATTGGATCCTCGTGCCATTAAGTGTTTTCTTAAAGTACTCACGACTTCAGAAAGGTTACAAATGCTTTGACCCTATATTGAATAAACATTATGTTTCAGCAGAGGTCACTTTTTTGATAATGTACTATATTTTCTCCGTCAAATGAATCCTTTACTGAATCATCCATGTTGTCTCCTAATTGTTTACCTCTTGTGGATATTGATTTGAGTTCTGAAGAACCGCATGTTATTCCTACCAAACACCGGTCCATCATTTTTATTCACGAAGGTCATGATTACAACCAGCTACTCAATCAGCTTCACAGTATGTAGATTCCACACAAGCTCCACAATCTGACCTCGATTTTCCTATTGCGTTACGAAAAGATACACTCTTGTACTCATTCCATATCGAATTTTATTAGCTACTCACAATTATCATCCAGGTATCAGTCCTTTGTATCCTCCTTGTTATCCACTTCCTTACCTGGTTCTTTACATGAAGATTTGAGTCACCCTGGCTGGAAAAAGGATATGGAAAAAGATATGGATGCTATGTATCAGAATGGTACATGGGATTTGGTTCCTTTACCATCTAGTAAATCAGTTGAATGTCGTTGGTTAAACACTATTAAATATCATCCGACGGGACTATTGAGCGGCTGAAAGCTCGTCTTGTTGCTAAAGGCTATACACAGACATATGAAATTGATTATGCGGAAACGTTTTCTCCAGTATCGAAGCTTCCGTCTGTGCGCATTCTGATTTCTTTAGCAACAAATTTGAATTGGCCTTTATTTCAGTTGGATATCAAGAATACACTTCTCTACGGTGACCTTGAAGAAGTATATATGGACTAACCACCTGGTTTCGTGATTGAAGGGGAGACAGACAAAATATGTAGACTGCAAAAAGCTATATATGGGCTCAAGCAGTCTTCTCGGTCTTGGTTTGGTAGATTCAGTGCCGTTGTGCAGGAGTTTGGTTTATATCAGTGCAAGAGTGATTATACTGTTTTTACACGAGTCCTTAAAGGAAAGAGAATTATATTAGTGGTGTATGTTGATGATATTGTTATCAGTGGAGATGATGCTGACGGGATTGTTGTTCTTAAGAAATTTCTCCAACATCACTTCCATACAAAAGATTTGGGGTTATTGTGATATTTCTTGGGGATTAAGATTGCGTGCTCCCCAGAAGGTATTTGCTTGTCTCTGAGGAAATATGCCCTATATATTCTAAAAGAGACCGAACCTTTAGGTACCAAGCCCATGGATACATCAATGGATTCTAATATGAAACTCTACAATGATTGAAGAAAATTATTAAAAGATCCAGGAAGGTACCGTCGATTGGTTGGGAAGCTTAATTATCTTACGATAATAAGACCAGGCATCTCTTTTGCCGTTAGTGTAGTGAGCCAGTTAATGGATTCTCCAAGAAAGCCTCATTGGAGAACAGTTATTCGTATTGTTTGCTATTTGAAAAATTCACCGGGTCAAGAGTTATTTTACCGTAATCATGAAGATATTCAACAGTTGATGGGATTTTGTGATACTGATTAGGTGGAGTCTCCTACTGATAGAAGGTCTACTACTGGCTATTGTATCTTCCTCGATGATAATCTTGTATCGTGGAGAAATAAGAAACAATCAATTGTGGTCAGATCAAGTGAGAAGGCTGAATACCATGCTATGGCTCATATACTACGTGCGAGTTGATTTGGATAACTAACCTATTAAGTGAGCTTGGATTTCAAATTAATGATCCTATTCATCTATTTTATGACAATCAAGCAACAATCCATATTTCGTCTAATCAAGTTTTTCATGAGAAAACCAAGGACATTGAAATTGATTGCTATTTTGTTCGGGAAAAGAAAGAGAATGGATTTCTCAACTCTCGATACATTGCAAGAAAAGATCAACCAACAGATATTTTCACGACATTGGGAAAAGAAAGAATTGAATTTTTATGTAACATGCCGGGTCTACATGATATGTATGTACCAGCTTGAGGGGGTGTTACAGATAATATGCGATAAAATAGTTGGACTTTTGATATTAGATCCAAACCCGTATCTGTAAATTCTAGTATAAATTTATATGTATTCCTCCATAAATTAGCTAATAAAAAGAAATCTATTTTTTCCTCAAATTCCTTGTCACACCCTATACAAGGAATTTGCTCTGAAGCTTTCGCTACTGCTAAGGGCTAATCCAGTAAGCCAATATACAGACATCTACCGATGATAATAATAATTTTTGAAGAATATTTAATCGACTCGCCTGTAGGTCTCCATATATATTTCATATTTCCTACACCTCATTGATGTAGAAGTATCTCCACTCTAGTTAAGTTCTTTTCCTTTTCATTATACACAAAAACGGGTTACCTTCTTAAAGACCGGAAACCAAACAATCGGTTCAATATACGAATATTACTTAAATATGTCCATTTGTTTCTTTCAAGACGTGTTTTAGCCTATGTAACATGTAAACAAGCTACTCCAAGATTCTGTCTCCATGTGCACATCTACACAGTGGCGGATCTAGGATTTTATCAAGGATGGGGCCAAAATTGCTATCGTTGTAAACGCCCGTGCCGAACATGGGAGTTCGGGGACGGTAGCTCCTGAGCTGATTTTTTTGAGTAATAGCATGCATATAATGTTTCCATGTGACACATAAAGAAATTTCATAACATATTTTGACTATATATATAGTGAAAGAGAGATGGGATACGATAAATTTGTAAAAATAGAACATGGAAAAACTACTATATTATCTATTTATATTTTTGATGAAGTTAAAATAAGAGAACGGGGCAAGAGAAAACTATATTGTGATGGAGTTTTGAATAGTATGAGAATAATTTAATTCAAAAAAAAAATGTCTCAAGTGAGAGTTGAACCCACACCCCTCTTAAAGACCAGAGCTTAAGGCCAGCGTCTAAGACAACTAAGCCACCCTCGTCTTCATGTTTTTATTTATATCTATATAACGATATATGTACACATCAATATATATAGATATATATGATGTTTATTTTTCACCCCACCCTGCCCTCAAGTGGGTCCACCCCCCACATCTACACTTGCATGCTGCCACATGTGTTAAAAAATTAAAATCAACATATGCTTGTATGTGTAATAGATAAGCAAAGGACGAACTATTTCAACCTATACCATCAAGATAGTGTATTGTGTAGGATTAAAAGCATGGCAATAGCAATCTCTACTCTTATAATGTAAACTCCAAGGGTGTAGCTCATGTCATCTACTGAGGGCCTATCTTTTTTAAAAATTGAATATAAAAAATGAGAAAATCCTCACATGAACTCTCACATCAAGCCCAAAAAAAACACGGCCTCTCACTCTATTCACATCATCATTCTTCTTATTTAAAACTTACTCTTTTAATTTCAACTAACCTATTCCCACCCCCTTTCCCTCACACTTGCACAAAAATAAGTATCGTGTAAAATATTAATTTTCTTCACGTGCAAAAAACTAGTATCCATACATTGGAACTTCATGGACATCATGAAATGCTAAATATCTAACTGAACAGATGAAAATAGCAGCAATTTAGTGGTGGGAAACAGTTCATGCAACATCAGTCAGTTGTTTAGGTGCAATCCAAACCTTTGATGTTTTGCCGATGTCAGAATCACTGTCATTCGTTTGAGAATTACGCAAATCGGAATCAACATATTCTGTTGGAAAAGCCGCTCCCCCATGTGCATTCAGAAGTACACAAAAGCAATGATCTGTTTCTGACAAAACCTGCAATGTTAGGACTTTTCCGATTTTAGTCAATCCCAAATTTCATGTATGCATAACCACAACATGGGAGTTTATATCCCCATAAAATTAAACAAATAGTAATTTTACAATCGTTGAACTGCAGGAACTAATTTCCACTGTCCACAAAGTTAAATATTTCTTCACTTTTGGTCAACCAATTTTATGTAAGTCCTTCAAATATACTGACAGAAGTATGACTTATGCATAAAGTGTAAAAATGAATTATTATGCTGACGGTGTAAAAATAAAATACACATTTAGTTATAATTCATTTTTACTTCCCCACACTTCCGACAGTGTCAACTTGTAAACTGTGCATCAATTGAAATCAAATTAAAGGCAGTAACTATAGGCTAGAGAGGTCATGCCAATATGCCATAAGACCCTGAAATTTAGGTGGGCACAGGGCTGAAACATTCCCCTATGGATTCATATTCCCACGGATGCAAATTAACAGGCCAACTAGTTCAGATGTAGACTGCAATGATTCAAAGGTGTAAACTAAATAAATGTTACTGCAGCTACTATACTCATAATTTCTTACCACAGCATCAAACGTATCATCAAAGTCATCTACGGCAAAACAAATATTTGGATAGGCGGGTAAAGTTTCTACAGCCTGTGAACAAAAATAAATGAGATGCAAGTACAGACAAATAAGGATGTTAAACAAAAAGATATATCTAACCTTGTTATGATCGAGCTGAAAATTGACACGGCTAGGAGATGCATAGACTGTCTTTACAACCTGTTGAGAAAATAAAATATGCATCAACCTGTGAATATACCTAGCAACAAAGCTTAACTTTATTCAGTGATATTTAATTGATAGACCCTATCATTCCAGTACTTCAATATGGCTGTCTTTTTATGCTTGCATGTGCACAAATACATAAGAGTCTACCAACACATTATTTCATATAACAACTGAAAATTATACTGAAGATAACATTATGGAAAAATAAAATAAAATGCATCCCTCAATTATGATTTGAGTGAAATCATGTCTACTATCCCTCACAAACATCGACCTGCTTGCATCATGTCTGTAAAACAGAGAAGAAAGAAAGGCGACTGTTGGTATGTCAGGTGGAGTGGAGGATGGGTCTTAGGCTTTAGTCTTTAAACAAAGAAACAATTGATGGAGGAAAGAAATTTACATTTTAGTCCTTAAGGAGTGGAATGCCAACCAACTACTAAAAGAAAAGGGAAATTTCTCTATAATCTCACCACCATCATGAAAATGCGGCTTCTACAAATGAGAATGTGGAATTAACAGATAGTCCATTGTAATGCACCTTGAATATGGGAGTCAATGATGTATCCTGTCCATGCTGATGTCTGTGTAGAGCCTGAATACTATAATAATAATAATAAATAATCAGAATTTTTAATGTTTAAGTAGATAAATGAGGGCAAAACACTATATAAACATCATCATGTGAGTGATCTGGACATTTTTTTTAAAGAAGCATTAATATTCACTATTTAAGAGACAGTTACATGAAGATTCAGTTCAAAATGGATTAGAAAGCATGGCATCAAAATCAAGATATAATTATCAAGAAGCAATTAGTTATCTATATTCCCTTCATACCTGCAGACCAACTATAAGCTTCTTTTACATGAATGTGTGAAAAGTACATCACATTGTAATGTCAGTCTGATTCTGGCTACCTCAGAATCTTTATCATTAGAATATAAATTCTTTCTAATGATTGGTACGATTATCAGTATTTTAACTTGCCAACGTCTCCAATTAATTAAAATAAAATAAAGATTGATAAGAAGAAACCCAAAGCGAGAAAGGGAAGGGATATAATATCAACTGATCTGAAATTTGCTTTTCAGACCCCAACTGTAATAAGCCTCCAATATTCCATACCCCAATTGGGCTAAAACATCAAAAGATATATAAAAAATTTGCATGCATAGTTCAATTCCATCATGCTTTGGTGTCCGTCTCCGCTTACAATGTAAAATTTTATAAATCAAGATATCTACGCAATACCAAATTTTAGTCATAACACAACCAAACCACCATTAACCCCTTTCAATGAAAACCTGTCCAAAAAGCATGCATCCAGTGAGGTGTAAAGGTAAACGTGAACCTCTGTGATACAATTTGCAATATAGAATCACTCTTAAAGGACAAGAATTTAGCATAATGCAATTTGAGGCTTAAGGCAAGTCCAGCCTCAATGTCTCTTTTGGAAGAAGTTCACATATAAGGAACTCCTGTCCCTAAATTTCTACAAATCCAACAGCAGAAAGCAAAGCATACAAGAGATTCTATTAAAAATATTCTAGTAAGCTACATCTATGATCATCATAGTGAGTATATACTAATGCATGTCATTAATACTTCTAACAAAATACAGTTATAAAAGAAATGGGGGTTATATTAAAAAATCAACTTAAGTAAAAAAAAAAAACACAACCAAGCCACCATTTAATCCCTTTCAATGAAGAACAAAGTCCAAAAGCATGCGTCCAGTGAACGGTATGATGGTAAACATGAACCTGTGTTACATTTTGCGATATAATCACTCCTAAAGGTCAAGAATTTAGCAAATGAATTTTGAGGCTTAAGGCAGGTTGGGCCTCAATGTCTCTTTTGGAACAAGTTTACATATAAATAACTCCCGTTCCTATATTTATAAAGATCCAACAAAAAGCAAAGCATACAAGAGATTCTTCTGAACATCTTCAAGTAATAAGCTATATGTATGATAATCAAAGTGAATAACAACGTATGTCATCAATCCTTCTAGAAAGTAGTTATAAAAGAAAAGGGGGTTATATTAAAGGATGAAAATTAAAATAACACCCCATTACATAACTAAGAAAAAAGAAGACATGAATGTACCTGCAAATTGCAACTGTAACTGTGAAGGATGTGTGAGCAATTAAATTCAAGTAAAAAGAACGTCTCCAATCCACATTTGGAGCATTTCCACCAAGAACCTTTTCCAACTGACAAGACATGACAAAGAAACACAATTCATATAGATGTAAAAATTTACCAAGAAAAGATCACCAACCAAAGAAATGAGGTGTGCCCTAAACAATTGGTGCAATAACTCATTTTTTACAAGAAAAGAAATCCAAATTTTCAGAGAATGAGCCACCAATAAACTCAAAGCCATCATAGACGCAGTTCAAAAATTGAGCGGAATTTTCAGAGGCATGTACATGGATTTAACAAATCTCTAGTACACCCCATATTGATATGTGTTTAAAGAAAATTAAACTTTTTTTTGTTGAGAAAAATGGATATGGTCAAAAAGGGCCCAGCCAGATAAAATATTTCATTAAAAATATAAAATGAAAAAATTACATGAGGAAAACAAAAAGAAAAAAGAAAAAAGAAAAAAAAACAATATAGCATATGAATCTCATAAGAATTTACCTTTCAAGAAAGGTAAATAACATTAAACCTAGTAGATTCAAAGATAGTCTACACTCTACATAGAGTATATTCGTTTTCAATTCGAAGCACTGGTCCAAAACTCCAGAAGCATATTGATTTTATGAAGTACAACCAAAGAAAATGATTTTGCTCCATTTAAAACTCTGGCATTCCTTTCAACCCAAATACACGAACAAAATGCCATGAAAACATATCCCAGACATCTCTAATCTTCTTGTTGACCCGTTTAATTCTCCATTTAGTCCATAATGAGAACAATGAACCAGGTTTTCCTTTGATTTTCCATAAATGTCTTTTATTCACCCAAATAGACTTTACAAAAGCACAATTTAGGAAAATATGCTCGACGGACTCCAATTTCTTGTTACATAGGTGATAGGACATAAAATTCCTTTGTTAACTCCTCTTTTTCTCATCACATCCAAAGTAAGAAGTCTTTCCCTTATTACAAGCCACATATGAATCTTAAACTTAGATGGGACGTCACACTTCCATAGCACATTGGTGAATGGCCATTTGCATCCACCAAATGATAAGAACTTGTTGAGAGACTTAACAGTAAATCTTCCGTCTGTGCTCCAATTCCAACTCTAAATATCCATTTGTCCTGAAAGGTTAGGAGAATATAATGATTGAAATAAGAGAGTTAATTTATGTTGAAGCTCTTCGGTAAGATGATATTTGAATTTTGGACACCAAAACCATTCTCTGTTTATAAATTCTCTCACAGAGGAAACCAGTGCTTCTTGATTTGTTGCTAAATTGAACAACAATAGACAAATGATTGTAAGAGGAAGATCTCCTAACCACGCGTCTTTCCAGAATCTACCGATGTCACCCTTTGTGCATATCACCTTAAGAACTTTAGAAAATGATTGAAAACGTTTAATGATACCTTTCCAGAAAGAGGAAACGAATGAAGAATGCAGCAACTCGGAATCCTAAAAGGATCTTTCTATAATACGCTTTCAATATAATATCACACCATGGATGCGCAGGATCATAAATAAGTTTCCACATCCATTTAGCTAATAGGGCAGTGTTCATTTCTTTGAGATTAAGCACTCTCAAACCACCAAAATCTTTAGGTCTGCATACCTCTTCCCACTAACTAAACAATAAAATCCGGAAATGTCATCTTTCCCTTTCCAGAAAAATGCCCTTCTAATTTTATCAAGTCTTTCTCTCACCCAAGTGGGTACCACATAAATAGACATCATGTAGAGAGGAATGGAAGATATGAAAGAATTAGTTAAAATCAATCTACCACCTCTGGATAGGATTTTACTCTTCCATGCTGCTAATCTAGAATCAATTTTTTGAATAACAAGATACCAATCCTCCTTATGCAAACCTAAGGACATGATTGGAATACCCAAATATTTCAAGGGGGAAAAACCTCTACCGCAATTAAAACCTTCAGCTAAAGTGATAAGAAAATGAAACTTTACAAGTGAGCTCATTATTGCAACAAATTATAGTGACATTGTAAAGAATTGTATGAGACCGGTTATCGCAACTTACATAGGAAAGCATACATCTGAGATATGTGGCAAAGATGAGAAATTTAAATTGAGCTCTTTGTACCTTAGGAGACCACCTACGGACAAAAAAAGGAGGGTTGCCCTCCATGTTATCATTGAAACCATATCCGTGCAAGTTCTGCAAATAGAGGATTATAACGTTAGTCATAAATATTGGAAGCAAAAACAAATAGTTAATGCACTCCAAATCATAGGTGCTTATGTCAACTTATATCAACATTACCTTGTTTCTAACAAAAAAGACTAGATCATCTTCTTGGCGTCCTTGTGATACCCTATAGCGAATGAAATAAAGATCCAGCATTTCGTACCAAAATTCGGCATCCATTTCAACATCTGAAGCTTCCTCCTCCTCATCTCTTGTTTCCACTAGTAGGTTGGAGTGTTTTCTCACCATACTCAACAATTCATTCCTACAAATAAAGACATGTTTGAAAAAAGAAATAGAGAAAAGGAAGAATGTTCAGCAGGAACATTTGCCGCCTAACTAGATATTTAAACTTGCACGAACTTAAGCATGCTACAATTCCCACACTGGATCCACTGTAATTTCCAAAAAGCTCACCTGCGTTCCAAAGAAACAAGTATATCCGACCAGTCGATTTTAAACATGTCTAGCCACACCACTGTCAATATGTTTGCAAATTCCATTCAAAATAAGTAGTGGAGGGTAATCCAGAAAAAAAACACATTTCCTCTCATTTTGACTCCAATCATCAGCCAATGAAACTAAGAATTACTTTGCACAAGAGATCATTTTTCTTGCCATGTCCTCTATGAAGAAGCACAAAATCAACTCTAGACAAATGCTGCCAAGCCTAGTTCATTGTGGGCTTGTAAATTTATAATGATGGTTTGTGAATTTAATTACCCTTTTCAACCACGTCTGATCAATGAAGACAGCCTTAGGCTTATATATTGAATCCAAGCTTAAGTCTGCCTTTCATATGTTGATATTGAATATTTGAAGACATGTCAGATTTTTTTCACTATAAAATAGGCGGCAGGCAATCAACCACAAGTCCATCTACTCAAAGTCCATGTTGCTTCAATACAATCCCTATCCATCCAAGGCAGTTGTTTCTAGACGTGCATGGACACATCGTGTCATTCGTACACATAAACGAAAATAACTACCAGGATGTAAAATAAACAAGAGGAATGTAAACAGTTCTAAGCAACTAGAATTTGGAACGGTCAACTTTTATGAGATTTATCATTGGAAGAAGCATAAAAATAAGATACGAATCAATTATACTACTACTGATTGCCAAAAATCATAAGTGTTAGAGAAAAGGCCAAGTTTTGACTTTGGCAATAATTCCACATTGACCACCAAGGCAACATACGAATTTTTCCTTCCAGGATATTATTAAGATCGCTGGTATTCTCATTTCGGTCTTGTTCCTCGGCCATTGGTGCACCGCCGAGAAGTCCGAAAAAGGAGTTTTGTACCACTAAATTTTTTGATTAGACGCATGCACGAAAGGCGACATCAGAGTCATAAAGTATAGAAATCCCGCCTAATCCCCGAGCCAGTCATAGTTATTCATTTCGAATTCATTTCTTATGCAAATCTGAATATTTAATTGGGTAAACTTTACTAAACACCATCCACTTTTTTGGGTTTTTGAGATTACACCATTGAACTTTACAACTATCATAAAACCCCATTGAACTACCAATGTTATCTGAAATCATTAGTTTGATTAACTCATGCAAATCGCAATTGAACCGAATAACCCAAAAATGTCTTGTGGATAGATTGAAAGAGTCAAAATGATCGGAATATAGCATATTTTGACAAAAAACGTCATTCACATTTTCCTACAAAAATGCCATTTAACGGGGTTTTATGACATTTTTAAAGTTGAATGGTGTTTAGTAAACTTTAACCTTTTAATTTAATCTAATTATTTCTGCAACAAGAAGCTCAGCAAGCGAGTCATAATTATTTATTTCGGACCCAGCATTGTTTCAGTGAGTGTTAATGTCGTGTCCACTGACTAGGTGTTTGATTTGAATTCCCATCATATAATTTGATCCGCAAAGCTAATCATCCGAAATTGAACACGGATTCTACAAAACACAGCTACTTTAGCCAATTTATACTCGTCTAAGCTCCTAGTTCACGAAAATTCGATCCAATCGCAAAACCCTAAGTTCAAAAAAAAAAACGCATCCCATATCTAAAGCATGCGATGAGATTGAAACGAAAGAAGATCCAACAATCAAAACCCTAATTTCCATAAGAACAGGGATATCTGAGCTATTTACCGCGAAGGGGTTTCTTCATCGGCGCCAGCGATCGGGATGCTTCCCTCCTCCTCCATCATCTCCAAAGCATTTACCAGAATTTTGCCCCCAAATTTCTAATTTTGGGGCTGATTCTACTTCGAAAATCTAGGGTTTCTAAATTTTTAAAGGGAAGAAGAGAACAAAGAGAAGTGCCAGATGCAAGACGCGGGGGTCAGTTACAAACTACCATGCGGCATTGCGGCACAAAATCACACCAATATTCCAAAACACAAAAAAAATGTCTCGGCAGTTGCAATTAAACGCCACTGGGCCTCCGAAGACTTAAAGCCCGGACCAACAAAAGGTGGGCCGATAGAGGACCAGAATTCCTAAGGCTCAGAGTCCGAGATTCCCAAAAGAATATGTCTCAACAAAAGGTGGGCCGATGGATCATCATGCTTGCTTGTTTTAAGATACCCAAAATAGGCTGGTAATATTGTATTATATTTGTCAGCATGTTTATCTATTCATATATAATGAATATTATCAAGCATGTTCGTCTTTTATCAAATATTTTAACTAATCACGTTAAATAATAAGCATTCCATGAAATGTACAAATTACATGCACCTTACCATTTTGCATCCATAATTGTTTTATCCTGACCGATATCTGATCCGTATCCATATCTGATTTTGTCAAATACGGATAAGAATTTTTAGCATCTAAATATATATGTATCTGTCATTAGAAACAAATACGGACATCGTAATGCTCTTGCCGTCTCATCCGGTTGCAACCCTATTTCGGTTGTTCCCTCGGCCTATGTTAACAATCATATTAGCGTTTCCAAGGCCCATTATATGTTTTCTTTTCCCGTTTTCCTTTTATCTTTGGGTAAATTGTCAAAAAGCCCCCGGTCGGTCCAGGATTTGTCTAAAAAATCCTGTAAATTTTGAAATTGTTGGGAAGGGCCTGTTGTTCAAAATCTTTGTGAAACAACCACTGAGTTGTATTTCATTTAGGCCACGTATCCCCTCAACTGCTTGGATATTACATGCAGCTGCTTAGATATTACATGAAACTGTTTAAATATTACAGACAACCTGCAACTGCTTGGATATTACATGCAACTGCTTGGATATTACAGACAACCTGCAACTGCTTGGATATTACATGCAACCGTTTAGATATTACATGAAACTGTTTAAATATTACAGACAACCCGCAACTGCTTGGATATCACATGCAATTGCTTAGATATCACATGCAACTGGTATAAGGGACCGGAGTTTTGATTGGGTCCCACGTTTTTTTAACAAGAATAAAAAGCCTAGAGGTTTTTACACAAGTTTGAAGCTGGCCGGGGTTTTTGGACAATTTGCCCTTTATCTTTTCAAACATAAAAAACTTAATAGAAGTTGGCCTTTAACTGTATATTATCTTCTTTGTTCCAAGTCAAATGAACTAAAAAATTATAAGCTCACTTTGATTTGCCAAAGCTTTTGTGACAACATATATATCTATATGAAGGTGGAGCTATTGAACCACTGTTGCAAACCTAATATGTAAATGGTTTAAATTGTCATGAATTTTAATATATCTTTGAAGTAAACGCTAATTATTGTACAACTATATTGTAAGGTGCGTACAAATGTTATATGTGCATATTTGTACGTACATGCATGCATGCACGCTGCCGTCCCAATTTAGTTTGTTGAATTTGTTTCTTTAAGAAATTATAAGCTCGCTATGACATTAGTAGATGAATTTATCAATTTAGATTAAGAAAATAAGTTGCCATGGACGTCTTGTCTTAGCCTTGTCTAAGCTCGTACGATATCGATATCGATATCGGTTATAATATTTACCTTTGAAGGGATCATGTGTTATGTACTATCATTTATCGGTAAAAAAATTCGAATAGAAGCTTGCTTGACCTCCTGCATCTTTATTTAATAAAATAAAATACAAGTCTATTGTTTGCAGTTCTATTTAAACCATTCCCACGCTCGTTGACATTCCATTAATTTAATAAGACACGACTATATTTATGTATATGAATATTAATGTGCAATTGGTTTGTTCTTAGATTTGCCGTCTACTGTTGGAAAAGGTTATTGGAAGTTCAACAAACCCTTTCATATTAAGGATTCGTATAACTCATCATGCTTTATACCTAATATAAAGATGCAACATTAGTTAAGAAGGATACCATTCGGTCCTATTTGTTAATGAACTTAAATAGAAGGCTAAAATGCAGCAAACCGTCCTCATTTTTGCACGAAAGACAGGAAGCCATCTTGACTTGGAACGCCTGCATCATGAAAAAACAAACAATATCAGGGTTTAAGAGACAAAGTGCAGGGTTTTAAAATCAGAGGGTTTCTTGTCTTTTCGAGCAAGAGAGAAGGGACGTCCTGCATTTTAGCCCAAACAAGCCATAGGTTATTAAGATGCAAAAAAAAGGGAATTTTATAAGGAGCGTATCCATAAAAGTTTCATGGGTCGACCCATGGAGCATTCACCAACGTCCTTAACATCAGAATATATATTCATCATGAATTAGAGTGGATGAAACATAATGTCATTTCTACAACAACAGCAACACGCAAATATTCTCCTTTTTAACAAGATGCATCGCATGAGCAAAATACCTATGGTTTTCAACATGTGCAAAAAGGAAGATTGTGCAAGGGTGCATCCATAAAATTGTCATTGGTTGACCAATGGCACCCAACCGCTGAGGCTCTCAAGCCTTTTGACTTGTGATTGGTTGGAATGAATGGTGTGAACGAATGGAACGGGTCCATATATTTACCAGTCCGCGTCTCAACTGAACCGAACCCGAATCTAAGTCGGCAATTCTCCACGTGCCAATTGGCACTTTCATTTATCAGGGAATCATTTTGGACTAATTGTGATGGCTAAATTAATTGCATGAAACACCCTTAGGTTTTTCCCCATTGACATAAAATATTGGTAAACTTTTTAAGACTTGCACTTTGTCCCATTATTTTTTGTTATTTTAAAAATGCACTTAGTTTAAATATTTTAAATGAAATAAGAAAGAGAGAAAAAGAGATATAAATTTCTTAATTAAATATTTAAATTAAGGGCATTTGTTAAAGGCATTTGGGAATAAATTAAAGTCGAGGGTAGCAAAGTATATACTTTTTGAAAGTCGGTACAAATGTTCAGAATAGCTGTTGCAATTTAGCCAAAAACAATTTAGAGTTTTTTTCTTCCCATAATTAATTTGATTCTTGATAGGAAAGAGAATAAGAAGTAGAAGAAAAATTGGATTCAATACTTGGTGTGCCGTCTGAATTCTCAAACGACAAACATTCCATAACAAGAGGTCGTGACAAAGGGGTACTGCCGCATGTACGTGTCTGTATATTGAGAATCATGTTAAAAAAGAAATTGAAAAGTTAACTTATTTTTCTTGAATATTCCAATAAAACATGAGAAGATAAACAACTCATGACTTTTGGTTTGAGTTCATAGCGGATATTAGAAATATGAGAATCATCTCTAAAATGAAAATGGAAGATAAGTTTTGATTTCATCTCAAATGACATGAGATGACACTTCCAGAGTTTAGATTCCCAGTTGCATATGCATAACCCCGTATTTCTCTTTTTGAGAGAAACATGCGTAGCTATCTTCATAACCAACTTCCATGTTTATCCACACTGTTTTGGTTCGAATCATGTGACTACATGCTAAAAAAAAGGTTAAAAGCAAGGTTCTTTTTGCAAATTTCAAAATTAAATAAAATCATTGACTATTTAATTATCTCTTATACCTGTACCCTTCAGGTATTGTGAGTACATGATCTTATTTAAATTTTTTCCAATGAGTTTTATACTTATCAATGAGTAAAGGGTCAACTAAATTTCACTATAAAATCCCCAACCGTTTGCCAATTCCCTCCTCACAAATAAACAAGAAAGAAAAATACTTCACTCCTCCAAATTCTCAAGCTCTCTCTTTCTTGTATCATAAAGAAGAAACAAGCTGAAATATGAACTCCAAATTTAGAGCTCTCTTTGTATTAGCACTAATATCCCTTCTTCTCTTTGCATCCAAAACACAAGCAACTAGGCCAGGCCCTTCAATTAATCCAAGAGCAACCCAAGAAGAGGTACGCGGTGCCTGATCATCTTGTGAATTTTTAGAAGAAATTCTTTCAATTTGTGTTTTGATTAATTTGTGTCTACAAATATGTGGTTTAGGTTTTTGAGGAAACAAATGGTGAAGGGTGCGAAGGAGTTGGAGAGGATGAGTGCTTGATGAGGAGGACACTTGCTGCTCACATTGATTACATATACACTCAAGGGAAGCACAATTAATTGATTGAAGAGATTTAATTAAATTAGGTGGCTTGTTCTTGACTTAATTAATTTGTGGGTTTTGATCTTTAATTTCTTCCTGGATGATGATGATCATTTAATGTTAGTTTTATGCGAGATACTTGATCTCCATATACTTTTATCATTTGATTGGAATTCTCAGAATTGTTTACGGCCTGGTTGGCTCGGTCTGGAGATGTGGCTTATTTTTAAATCCATGTATTTTCAAAATTGTGAAAAACCCAATATTTATAAATTACGGATGTTTCAAACCCAAAATAGGTTGTGTGTATTATATTTAGGATATCTCTATAAAAGTTCCATATTTACCCTCATTCTTTTTAATCAAACAAATAATCATCATCCTCTAAAAATAACTATTCGTAAAATTTCCTCTCGCAACTATTATGGCTGGCTTCTTCTTCTTCAGTGCTTCACTCCCAATTCCTCATTCCCCTCCCCCAATCTTCTCTCCCAAATTCTTCATCCCCAATCCAATTCCATGGATTCCCAATCTCCATTCCAATCTATTCATCTTACTCTTCGAAAATCTCCGATTTGCCTATCTCCGTTCCTAAGTTATCAATCTCCTCTCCCATTTCCGGCATCTCGCTCTTATGCATGATGATTGAATCCAGGGCAATCATTAATAAAAAGAGATAATAAAGAAGACGGAAAATTAGGACAACCAACAATAATAAAGAAGATGTGTTTAGAAAAGAAATTAGGACAAGTAATGATAAAGAGATGATATAATAAAGAAGCCATGGAGAACTATAAGCACATAATAATAAAAAAATCTCATGTTCTAATATTTTGGGAAATCCAAAATATTCCATGTTCTAATATCCGAAAACAATATTAATAGGGTATTATAGGCAATGCATACATAATTACTTATATAAATCAGGGTTTGGATTTGATAATACTCATAAGTGGGGATTCCTCCTATCACAAAACGTAGCAGATAGCGTGTCACCCATGTATACTAACTAGATTTCTGGGGGTTACTAAACTGGAATAAGGGAACATTTCTCGGTACCTTGCCTTCGAGACACTGTTTGAGAAATAGGCTTCAACCTCTCGGGACCTCCCCCTAGGTGCATTCCTTCTTCGATCAACCACCGGTCAATAGCTTGTCTCTGAGCTATCCTAGAACTAAGCTTCCTCAGCCTCCTTGCCCCTCTCGACCAGCTCGAGACCGGAAGCACAAAGCCCAAGCTTTCTCGGATTGAGCTTCCTCAACTTCCCTTTACCGAACTTTCTCGTAACGGCTCCGCATCTCCCGCCACGACGAAGTCCACCACCCCCACGTCCCACATTTCACGCGAGCGTATTTCACCATTAATGCGAACGTGACGCGTGGGCGGAATTGACGACGAGGATCTCGCAACGGCTCGCTCCATGCGACCCTTATATAAACCCCTCTTCTAGACGATTCAGATAACTCAACACAATCCAATACGCCACTACTTTGCTCAAATACTCCCGGTTCTAACTTGATTTTCGGAGGGTCCTACAGTGGTTTCCCACAACGGGACTTATTTTGCAGGTAGCTCGGCAACAACCCATTAAGATCCATACACTCTCTCTAAATCTTAGCCATTCATCTCGCTCGCCACCAGACCGATGGAGGATAACATCTGAGGGAGATTCCGACCTCCATCAGTCAGCGCCGTCTGTGGGAAACGAAAACCTTTTCCACCAAAAAGTTGCTCTCCGCCTTCAATACAATGACGAGCGAGCACCGCAACGAAGATCCCGGCACGAGCCACCGTCGATCGACTCTGAAGATGGGTAGGCGATCCCCCATCGCGTACCTCGCAACAGGGACAAGAGCGGTTCCGCTCCATCAGTTCCCGACGTTGTCGAAGCCCTAGCAGCTCAGATCTACCAATTAGCAGCGGTGGTGGATGCGATCGCTCGCGTCCAAGCCGCTGGCCTTCAAACCGCCACTCCTGCACCCCAGAATGATGGTGGACAGGAGACAATGGTGGTCCATCACACACAACCCAGGGTAAATGCCCCGACCGGTGCCCTGATCAACCTTAACATTACGGAACATCGACGTTCCGACTTCGGCAGTCGAGACACCGTATAAGGAAGGGCTTACGTGCTGTCGGGAGCAAGGAGGAACCGAGATTCCCCAGCTCGATGGGCACCAAACAGTCTATCACCTCGGTCCTAAGATCAACCGAGCTACCACTTCAATGCTCACCGAGCTATCTCGTACTCCGAGGAAATATCGGTCAGATTGCCTGATTTTAGGGAAGACCGACGTCGCCACGACCATCGAAACCGTGTGCATGGCACCCGTCGAGGGGAGCCACGAAGGCTTCATAGTGAAGATCCGAGGAACTTCATAGAATGGAGCAGAAGTTGTTCCGTCGCCCAAGACCGATGCGAGTATAGCAGAGACTCCGAATAGGGAGAATCCTCTGGGTACAAACAGCGAATCAACGTCCTCAAGAAGATAATCGAGGACATGCAGCTCGCTACCCACTAACCTGGTGGACCGGTGAAGTATTCCTCAGACTCTCTTATGAAGCCCTTCACCGAGAAGCTGCTGAGACCACGTGTCTCTTCCCGGAACAAGCCGCCCAAGGTAGTTGTGTTCGATGGTATGTCCGACCCGAAGGATTACCTTGATGCGTTTACCACATCCATGAGCTATCAGGATAACTCGGACGCTGCTCAGTGCCAAGCATTCCCCACCATCCTCATCCGAGAAGGACGAGATTGGTTTCGCTGTCACGCCTCGCTTCCCAGTAGACGGAAACGATAACGTGATAGGCCGCAACGTATTTACTAAGAAATAAATACGTTAAGCATAATTAAGCAACATATAAAATGAGCAAGAATGACAAGAGTAATAAAATAAACAACAACTTTATTTACATTCAACTTTACATACAACTGTTTGAAATGAAAAGATACAATGATATAAAGAAAATGCCTAAACAATGGCATACAGGAAATAAGTGCAAGAAGAACTAGTAGTCCGGCTGAACTGTAAACTGGTCCAAGTCCTCCTGGCTCGGCTTTGTCTCTTCAGAGTCCGGTCCTCCTGACGAACATTCCAAAGACAGAAATAGAAAGGAATATCGTCAGCAAACTAGCCCTCGGTAAGTCCCAAAAGAAGAAAAAGAAGATAGTATATAAAGTGAACTGAACGGTAAAGTGTATATGACTGATTATTGGTGTATGATAGTTATTATAACGTGGTTGTTTATAGTTTGGTAAAGAAGATATTCATATATACGAGAGAAGTCCATCTTACCCCGTGGACTATGGTAACATGTAGTACAAGGCCCCGTCATAACCCACGGGACAACGGCACGAGAATCATGTAGGTGTCTGTTAAGTGACCTCTCATGCCACGATATACGTTCTGTACCAATCTACCCCTTTATCTCCGCGTAATGTATTGTATAGATTATGTTTACAAGTCTTGCCGAAACCATGGATACAAAATGTTCAGGTATTCATGTTCAGGATGTAATCATGTATTCAAGTAGTCATGTCAAGTTATAACCATGGTTCAGTCAAGTCAAGTCAAGTATACGTGTTTGATATTGATGTTTGAATTCAAGTATTTGGAGAAGACCATGTTCATCAAGTCCATAAATATGGCGGGTGCATTGGTAACACCGAACGACATCACAAGAAACTCATAGTGGCTATATCAGGTTCGAAAAGTCGTCTTGTATACATCCTCTGCCTTGACTCTGATTTGGTGATACCCTGACCAAAGGTCCAGCTTAGAAAATACCCGGGCACCACTTAGCTGATCAAAAAAGTCGTCAATACGGGGAATCAGATACTTATTCTTCACTGTTACCCTGTTCAACTCGCAGTAGTCAATACACATGCGCAAAGAACTGCCTTTCTTCTTCACCAGTAATACAGGAGCACCCCACGAGGAAGCACTTGGACGGATAAAACCCTTGTCTAGAAGATCTTCTATCCGTTTCTTCAATTCCGCCAACTCAACTGGCGCCATCCTGTATGGAGCCTTTGAAACTAGCGTCGTACCTAGAATCAGGTCGATCGAAAAGCCCAAAATACGAGGCGGGGGGTAAACCAGGTAGATTTTGAGGAACACATCAAGAAACTCTTGAACTACATCCGGTCCTGGCTTCTCGTCTATCTCCATAGCGGTCAAGGTTTTCGGCTTCGCTCGAAACTTAGCTGGCTCCAGTGACTCGCTACAGCCCACAAATACGAACTCTGGATGATTAGGGATGCGAAATGCCACTCCTAGCTCGGCAGTTGATAATAGCATGGAATGTGCTCAGCCAATCCATCTCCAGAATGACGTCATAGCTACCAATCCTAATCAGAAGGAAGTTTGCATAAAACTCTCTACCGCAAACTACCACATGGCACAACCTATACTCTTGGCTGGATACAATAATTCCGTTATCGGTATGTGTCTCCTAGCCCCTGGACAATGGCTCGCAAGGTATAGAGTATGTGTCAACAAACCATGCAGAAATAATGTAATGCGAAGCACCCGAATCAAATAGAACTCCAGCTGGTACAGAATGAATGTTTACCGCCGAAAGCCGGGAAAGACAAACGTCTTGCCTAAATTTAGGGGCAGATTCTATTTGGTTTTATCCGTCCACCTCTCCGAAGATGCCAAGTTGATTTATGGCACCGTGTATCGGAGGTCTGGACGGATGCGGCCATTGTAGCAGACTTCGTCAGATTCCCCCTCATTTGCGAGGGGTTTTTTGATTGTGGGGACGCTCTTCCCTGCAGGCGCAAGCCTCTGCAGTTAATTACGTTACCGCATCGCGGTAACCACTTTCTCCTACTCCAGAAGTTCACTTTGTGTCGTGTGTGTGTGTTTGTTTTATTTTTGGTTGCACGTGAGTTGTATACGGAGACTAAT
This sequence comes from Agapanthus africanus, assembly GCA_030015575.1. Lineage (NCBI taxonomy): Eukaryota > Viridiplantae > Streptophyta > Magnoliopsida > Asparagales > Amaryllidaceae > Agapanthus > Agapanthus africanus. Next base: position 517,188,723 of record CM057350.1, read on the forward strand.
TTATGTTGCCGCCCGTAGGGCGTGGATTAGTCCAAATCCGTATATTCTTAGATTTGGGTTTGGGTTGATTTAAGAATCGTTAATCTCGTTCGAGATTAAGATCAACTTAAATGTTTGTTAATGGTACGTTAGTCTAATTTTAGACTAAGATCTACTCAACAAGATTTTGGGATCATTCAGACCCAACAAAAGAGCATTTGGGCTCCATTATTTTAGTTTAAGGACGTTTTCGGTCCATAGCCAGTTTAAGGACGTTGTGGTCCGTTGTAGTTTAAGGACGTTACGGTCCATAACTAGTTTAAAGGCGTTGCAGTCCATAGATCACCATTTGGCGGTGAGGTCGTAGTTTAAGGACATTGTGGTCCATAGATCACCATCTGGTGGTGAGGTCGTACTGTAAGGACATTGCGGTCTATAGCTAGTTTAAGGACATTGCGGTCCATAGGGATATGCTCATGGGTTGGAGAGTGCGCCAAAGAGCTGTTGGTTGTCGGGACCCTCCACCTCTCTGACGACGTTGAAGAATTACAACGACATATATCAGAGGTGTGGAGAGATGTACCCTTGAACCAATTTCCAGATCGAGGGGAGATTTGGGATGAACGTTATTTTGGACACCATTTGTTAAGAGATCATTAGTCATCTTTGGGACTAGGATTGGTTTGGGGAGACCTGAGCATGGGGGCTCGGTTAATTGGTGACCAAAAAGGTCTTAGCCTCGGGAGACTTGGCTAATATGGGTTAAGGTTGATTTCCCCTAGTTACCCCACAGTGCTAACCACTGAATCAGTGTTAAACACTAGAATTTGGAGGCGCTCACGTGTGAACACATAAGGGGCCCTAAAGTGGGCGCTGTTCCTTGAGTTTATTCCCTCTTTTATATATAAAAGTGCTGAGCACTTGGATCACGTATGAGCACGTGAGGCGTCCGAGATGGGAACTGTTCTCTGGATTTGATTCCTCTTTCATTTATAAGTGCTAAGCACTTGGTTCATCAAATGGTCACGTGCGAACACGTGAGGTGCCTTCAAAATGTGGGCGCAGTTTCTTAGGCTTATTCCCTTTCTGTGTATAAATGTTAAGCACTTAGTCTTGTGGCCCTCACGTGTGGACATGTGAAGCGCCACAGTGCTAAGCACTTAGCTCATAGAATGCTCACGTGCGAACACGTGATGTGCTCAAAATGTGAGCGTTGTTTCTTTGGTTTATTCCCTTTCTGTGTATAAGTGTTAAACACTTGGTCTTGTGGCCCTCATGTGTGGACATGTGAAGCGCCACAGTGCTAAGCACTTAGCTCATAGAATGCTCATGTGCGAACACGTGAGGTACTCAAAATGTGAGCGCTGTTTTTGGAATTTCCCCCTTTTTCATATGAGTGTTGAACAACTGTTTGGGGGTCACGTGGGAACACATGAGGCGCCTTAAAATTGAAACTGTCTTTGGGTTTATTCATTTTTTCATGTAATTGTTGAGCGCTCATTTTAAAGGGTCACGTGGGAGCACGTGATTCAATCTCAGTCATTCTTTTTGTTCATCAGAGGTGCTTACATAGGAACACGTGAGCTTTGTTATGTAGCGTTGAACGCTAATGAATCACCAGATTGTTCTTCTATGGTTCTGAGGAATCAAGTTCTCCTTTTGTTCTTTGCAGGTATTAAATTATTTTTAAAGGGTTAAATCCTAGTTTTAGAGGAATTAAATTCTCATATGTTTTGTAAGAGTTAAACTCTTTTGGACTCAGTTCTTTCCCCTAGGTTTTGAATCTGCATGACAGAATCTCCCCGATGAGAATTAAATTCTCAACTTGTGGGGAGATCTGCTTCTGCAGATCTTAACCAGAGGAAGAACCAACTTCTTTGAGAAGAGTTAAACTCTTGATTTGAGAATTAAATTCTCTTTTTGTTTTGTGGGAGCTTTTGAGAGGCTTCTGTATATATATATTTTTTAGAAGCTTACAGGGTCCTCCCCTCCTGCTGAGACTTTAACCTCCTTGCTCCTATTTATAGGAAAAAAGAAAAAATCAATTTGTTGAGAAAATTTCTCTTTGAGAGATCTTGATTGAATTCATGATCTTTTAGATCAATCGGTGAATTTTATTCACCGTTAGATTTTTAATCCAAAGGCTCTTTGTTTAACAGAGAAGATTTCTTGTTTGTTTAACAAGATTATGAATATCTTGTTAGTTTTATAAAAATTTAAATTTTATTCTATCAAATCTTTTTAGTTTAACAAGATCAGGAAAATATTTCCCAAATAGAATTTAATTCTAGAATTTGATATGAGCGTTTTAAATTGAGGTGTCACATGCTTTGCATGTGAGCGGCAAGAGAACTCACGTGTTTAACATGTGACCCATAGTGTGGGTTTTAGCCTGTTTATGTTCAGAGTGCTCACGTGTTTAACACGTGATGCCCGTTTGGCCATTTAGATTTATTTATGTTCAGCGTTCATATGCTTTGAATATGAGCGCTCACGTGTTTTACACATGAGGCATGTTTGGCCATTGATGATTTATGTTCAGCGCTTATATGCTTTGCATATGAGCGTTTACGTGCTTTACACATGAGGCCTGTTTGGCCTTTAGTTATTTCTTTTAGCGCTTATATGCTTTGCATATGAGCGCCCACGTGTTTGACACGTGAGGCCAAATTTTGAGGACTCTCCCCCTTTTTTTATATGGGAACAAGTAGCTCTTGACCGAAAATTTTTTGTGGGAACAAATGCCCCCACTACTTTTCCCACGTAAGTATGTACGTGGGTGAAGTAATGCAAAGTAATACGTGACCATAGAATTGATGGCTTAGGAGACAAGTTTAGGGTTCTTGCAGCCTAAAACTTTTCAACTTTATGAGTCGTGATTGTCTCATAAAGACTTTTCTCCCTACGAGTCGTGAGGATCTCGTAGGCGTATTTTCTCCTTAGGAGTCGTGAGGATTCTTAAGTGTGTGTTTTCTCTTGAGAGTCATAAGGATCTCACAGGAGAATTTTCCCCTTACAAGTCGAGATGACTCGCAAGTGGTTCTTTTTTTTTTAAAGAAATCGAGACGAGTCGAGAATTTCTCGCAAGGACACAAATTTCTTACGAGTCGAGAATTTCCCACAAGGACACTAATTTCCTTACGAGTCGAGACGAATCGAAAAGTTCCCGCAAGGACACTAATTTCCTTACTAGTCGAGACGAGTCGATAAGTTCTCGCAAAGACACTAATTTCCTTACGAGTCGAGACGAGTCGAGAAGTTCGCGCAAGGACGCTAATTTCCTTACGAGTCGAAACGAATCGAGAAGTTCCAGTAAGGACACTGATTTCCTCACGAGTCGAAACGAATCGAGAAGTTCCCACAAGGACACTGATTTCCTCACGAGTCGAGACAAATCGAGAATTTCGCGGAAGGACACTGATTTCCTCATGAGTCGAGACGAACCGAGAAGTTATCGCAATGACACAAATTTTCTCACGAGTCGAGATGAACCAAGAAGTTCTCGTAAGGACACTAATTTCCTTACGAGTCGTGATGATCTCATAGAGACTTTTCTCCCTACGAGTCGAGAGGATCTCGTAGGTGTATTTTCTCCTTAGGAGTCGTGAGGATTCTTAAGTGTGTGTTTTCTCTTGAGAGTTGTAAGGATCTCATGAGAGAATTTTCCCCTTATAAGTCGAGAGGACTCGCAAGTGGTTGTTTCCCTCCTTATCGATATTCGACTTTGGAGAGTGTGGCCCATGGATAGTATGCAATAGTCCATCTTGGACCGACTTGCAGGGCCCCAGTTCTTAGGAAACAGGTCCTTATCCCCATTGCCTAAGGCTTTTCCCTACGAGTCAAGACGAGTCGAGAAATTCTTGCAGGAACATTATTTTTCCCACGAGTTGAGACGAATCGAGAAGTTCTTGCAAGGATGTCCTAGCGTCACAGTTAACTCTTGCTAACAGAAGTCCGCTAGGGTCTGTGGTATAGGGTTTTCTACCCGTCATACCGTCGCGTTGGCCGATGTATTCCCCGATATGCAATCTTGTTGTTTGGGTAGCCCCGCAACTGTCGTGTCTCTGATCCCTTCGGGGGCTGGACAAGACGTTTTCAAGTAATCTTCTAGGTAATATTACCGTCGAAAGAGCAAGCGTTAGGGATATTTCATGTCGCTTTTTACTTGAGGTTAGGCTCAGTTTGGGAGCCCCGATGAGTCATGACCACTCCGCGCTGGAGTGGGATGATTTCCGATAGTCTTTCAGGTCTCATTTGAGTTGCCGTCAAGACCCTGAAGCTAGGGATCTTCCTTTGCTTCGTTTGTTGACATTGTGTCTGCAATATTGCGACGAACGTCAAGGTTGTCTCTAGGTTGTCAAGATTTGGAACTAGGATACTTTGCCATAGCTCCGTTTGTTGATGCCGCGTCTGTATCCTACTGGAGGGAGGAAGAACGTTGTTGTTGATATCTAGGCTGTGGATGCTGCCGTCGAGACTTGGAACTAGGGATTTTGTCGTGGCTCCGAGGTAGTCTCTAGGCTGTCTGTGAACCGTCGAGATTTGGAGCCAGGGGACTTTCCCGTGGCTCCGTTTGTTGACGTCGTATCTGCTTCTGGTTGGAACTAGAAGGAACGCCGTTGCTGATCTCTAGGCTGTAGATGTTGCCGTCGAGACTTGGCTCTTTTTCTTATGGAGCATGGTGGGATGATATGGTTCCCTTTCCGTTTGTGCCCATGGATTGTATACAGGGGTCAATGTGATCTCACTTGCAGGGCAGAAGTTTCCTTTTTTTTTATTTCTTTCCACGATACTCTATCATTTCAGTTTTTTATATCGCGAAAATCGCGATTGCCCAATCATTTCGGCTATTTTTTCGGGGTGCCCAATCATTTCGGCTGTTTTTAAATACATAGCTGATTTTTATTGCGAGTTGCCCTATCATTTCGGCTATTTCATATGCATTTTTAGCTCGTTGATTTTTTTGCTGCGAGTATGGAACTTGAGATCTGACACCAATTTTGGCATCAACATCGCTGTGACTGGAATATTGTAGGAGCAAATCATCATTTGTTTTTGTTGATTCGAACAAACGTGGCTTAGCAGACAGGATTAGGATCCTGTTGACTAAGGCTTTTTGACTTTACGAGCCGTAAGGGTCTCATAAAGATGTTTCTCCCTACGAGTCGCGAGGATCTCGTAGGTGCGTTTTCTCCTTAGGAATCGTGAGAATTCTTAAGTGTATGTTCTCTTATAAGTCGTAAGGATCTTACAAGAGTGTTTTCTCCTTATAAGTCGAGAGGACTTACAAGTGTCGTTCACCAAATGGGGAAATTTCGCGCCATTGGTGGAACTTGGTGGGGGAAACGTTTCTTTGTGCCTGTGGATTGTATACAGTGGTCAATATTGAACTGCTTGTAGGGCAATCTGGGGAATGTGATGGCTTAAGAACATGTTCAGATTCCTGTAATTTAAGGTTTTCAAATCCTATAAGCCATGAGGGTCTCATAAGGGGGATTCTTCTTATGAGTCGTGAGGTTCTCGTAAGTGTAATTTCTCCTTAGGAATCGTGGGGATCCCTAAGTGTGTTGCTCTCTTATGAGTCGTAAAGTTCTCACACAAGTATTTTCTCCTTATAAGGTCGAGAGGACCTTGCAAGTGTGCATGAATTTCTTTTACGAGTCTGCGCCCTTTCGGGTTTTCACTAACTCGCCGGCAGTCATGCTGTTTTTTCTCACGGAGCCCTTTCGGGTTTTCATCCGTGCCCATTTTTCTTGTAGATGTACCTTTTTTTTTATCACGGTGGGACATCGCCAATCAGGGTAACTGTGTAGTCAGAGGGACCTGAGTTGCAATCCTCGCCGCTAGGACTTGTGGACCTGGATTCCACTGTCGCCATGTTTTGAGGCGGCGTATTTAGTTTAAGGACATCACGGTCCATTGTTAGTGTAAGGACATCTCGGTCCATTGTTAGTTTAAGGACATCTCGGTCCACAACTAGTTAAAGGACGTTGCGGTCCGTTGGGATTTTGAGACGAGATTTCGCCGGATACTACTTATAGAGTTTGGACTCAGGAAGATAGCGAGCGGACATGAGTGTCGTCATCCATCATTAACCTGAGCCATGACTTGTCAAGCTTAGTATTTCTTAAGGAACCGACCGTTTAGTTCGGCTCGAATTTCCCCCGTTTAGCACGATTGGGGATCATAGGTCTTTTTACGACTATCACGAGTTCGCCTTGGCGGAATGTTCTCGGCTTAGTCAATCTTTCGTATGAGCGCGTCATCTGTGCTTTGTAAGCTTCTAGGTTTTGCTACGCATGAGACGAGTTTCATCAAGGGCATCGAGCTCCTCAAGCCGAAGATGGGCATTTTCTTCATCCGTCAGTTCGTACCGAACCGCCACTCGTAGAGAGGGTAGCACTATCTCCAAGAGAAGTACCGTGTAACACCTGAGTTTAGGGTTAGTAGTAATTAAGTGTTAATGTGGGGTTTTTGGTAAAAAGTTTACCAAAACGGGTTTCTAATAAATTATCTGGTTTTATGGTTATTTTTGTGGAATTTTATCTCGACCTCACACACTTGTGCACGTTAACTAGGGTAAAGATTAGGGTTTGCCTTATATTTAAGCTTGTGGGTTAGCATGTTTGAGTTAACCATGGTGGTCCAACCCTTGTTAAAATAATTGGTGTTAATTAAGGAGTTCTAGTTTTAAGGATGGATTAGGGTTTAAGGTTGACTTGTGATTTGAAGGAAAGATTGTGATGAGGGTCTTGAAGCATTTAATGAGAGTGAGGGAATGATGGCTCTTGGATGTGTCACACTATCTTCTTTTCAAAACTTTTTCTTACCTCTCTTCTCTTCCTCTCACACACACCATATCATCACCCTTTAGCCACCAAAACAAGTCTCCAGTGGCTATGCTCAAATCCATTCGGGTCCTTCTTGCTATTGTTGCCTTCCATGATTATGAAATCTGGCAGATGGACGTAAAGACGGCTTTTCTGAATGGAAATTTAGAAGAGTGCGTCTATATGGATCAGCCAGAGGGTTTCAATCAGAGTGGGAGCAGCGGGAAAGTATGCAAGCTGCTTAAGTCCATTTATGGACTAAAGCAGGCATCGCGGAGTTGGAACATCTGTTTTGATGAGACAGTCAAAGAATATGACTTTATCAAAAATCCAGATGAACCGTGCATATATAGTAAAGTTGTAGCCAGAAGTGTCGTATTCCTCGTCTTGTACGTGGATGACATTCTATTGATAGGAAATGACATTCCTATACTACAATCTGTCAAAGGATTCTTGTCACACAGGTTCTCCATGAAAGACCTGGGTGATGCCTCTTACATTCTGGGGATCCGGATCTATCGTGATAGATCCAAGAGGATGTTTGGACTTTCGCAGTCCAGGTATATCGACACTGTACTGAAAAGATTCAGTATGGAAGATTCTAAGCGCGGTAATCTACCGGCTTGTCACGGAATCACCCTCTCCAAAGAGATGTCTCCCAAGACTGATTTGGAAAGGGAACGCATGTCTGTTATACCCTACGCTTCTGCGGTAGGCTCTATAATGTATGCGATGTTGTGCACCAGACCAGATGTAGCTTACGCACTGAGCGTGGTAAGCCGGTATCAGTCAGACCCAGGGGAGAAGCACTGGATAGCAGTAAAGAACATTCTCAAGTACCTGAGAAGGACTAAGGAAATGTTCTTGGTTTACGGCGGAAAAGACCTCAGGTTGGAGGCCTTTGCTGATTCCGGCTTTCAGAGTGATAAGGACGATTCCAAGTCCATGTCGGGTTATATCTTTACCCTCAATGGAGGGACGGTGTGCTGGAAGAGCTCCAAGCAGGACACCGTTGCTGACTCAACGATGGAAGCGGAGGATATAGCTGCTTGCGATGCCGCAAAAGAAGCAGTCTGGATGAAGAAGTTCCTAACAGAACTTCAGATGGTTCCTACCATAGTTGATCCAATACCTCTGTATTGCGACAACAACGGAGCTATAGCTTTAGCAAAGGAACCAAGGTCCCATCAGAAGTCCAGACACATCTTAAGGCGGTATCACCTGATCAGGGAGATCATTGATCGTCAGGAGATCGAGGTTCGGAGAGTTGCTTCTGAAGAGAACATTGCTGATTCATTCACAAAGGCCCTACCTCAGATTCAGTTCGAAAGGCTACTCGAGATCATCGGTCTTCGATACGCCAGTACATGGCCCTAGTGCAAGTGGGAGATTGTTAGTGTTTATGCCCTAGAAGGCCATTACTGTATCATACTAGTTTGTATATTACTTAATGGAAGCTTGGGATATTCACATGTATATAACAGTCTTGCTAAACATGGTAGTATGCTACTTGGTTTTTCTATCTTAATATGTGAGTATACGTATTGATAGAGCTCTAAGGATCTTGCTTGACTACCAGCGTTGTGATGGCAGTCACACTAGTGGGGGCTGGGTAGTCTACAAGCACATCTTTATTCAGGTCCCTAGTCGTTGGATTATCGAGACAGGGCATCGATACTCCGGAGTAGACTAGTGTGTACGCTTCTCATCCCAGTTGGGGAGATGGTCTGTCCCACAGCCGTCAGTACGTCGTACTGGAGATAGTATGCAGATGCTCGTTAGGTTACGGGTACACCGGACAGGACTCACAGGGAACTGTTGGTTGGTTTTATACCAGTCGTCAGTGAACAGTTCCCAGGTGACATGAGTACAGCATAGTCCGCAGACTTGACACTGCTACTTCGCCTCAAGTGTGTCCCACTGTTCTTAGATTGCTACCCTACCACGGCTCAAAGGAGTCGTGCAAACAGGTAGCAGTTGGGTGCAGTCCCGAGCACTTGGAGGCAGTGGCGGTTAGACAGGATTCGTCTCTCCCGGTATTGGGGGTTGATATCGCGCTGTGTCAGAGAGCCATTACGCAAAGTCCTTGGCCAGGGCAAGCGAGATTTGCTGGTAGGTTCCAGTAGTTTCTCAGGGTGTAATGGGTTTCGCTCCGACACGACTTATACCGCTATTAGGGGACTGACGCTTGCCGCCCCCCTAGGCCCGATATGCGATAGTTTTAGACAAACGGACCGGGCTGTACGGAGATTGTCACATCAGACTCAGTAGGAGTTCGGATGGGTTTCCTCATCGGCCTTCTTATCGACATCTACCTGGGGACCGTTACGTACAGCTAGTGCCGCTTGCGGTCTGTGGTTAAACCTACTGCCAGCGTAGTAGTCGAGTCTCTAGAGTCCCACACAGAGAGTTTCCCTACTCCGGGCGAAACGATATAGAGGTCGTATGGTTTTTACGACAAGGGTTCGGACGCATACGTGTGTTTACGCACGTACGACTTTCGGACAGTTTTTACCAGTCGGCTTTGGTTTAAGCCAGTTACTGGTATCCGGTTATTGGATTTATACAGTCTAAAGTTTTTCCGTATTTTTGCGGAAAGGAGGGGCGTTCTCGTAATTGCGCGAGAAGCTTCTAGAAGATGGTGACTAAGGAGGTTTAGGTGGCATATACAATGAATGTGATTAGTGAGTCATATGGATGATTCATCTATGTCATTAATGCTTCATAATTGCTTAATGACTCATGGAGATGAATCACCACTAGATATTTATCAAGCATGGTTGTAAATCATTTTCTTTTCTTTTCTTGATAAAAAGAAATGCTTGATATATATTATGATAACTCATTATTCTCACTTCATTATTATCTTCACCTTCTCTCTCCTCAAGCTCTCCCTCTTCAAACCCTAATCCTCCCCTCTCATGTGTTGAGTACAAGGATTAGTTAGACTAATTAAACCATAACCCTCACTCTATATCACCTAGCTTCTTTGATTAGCACTTAAAGAAGGTTAGTTGCCTCAAGTTTAGAGGCTAAGCTTGGAGTAAAGCTCTCGGGTGGATCGTCTACTACTTCGAGAAGGCCGAGGAGGAGGAGGAGTTCGTAAAGACGAAGGACACGGTTCTTTAGGTATAATCCCTTTACATAGTAGTTGTTAACAACTATTTTTGATGTTAGTTATCGTTTAGCTTCGATTCGTGCGGTTAGTCGATGTTTAAGCAAAGAACAAGATCGTTTTTCATATTTCCGCCTCCCCACAAGTCGTGGGGTGTTGTACATCGACTTACAGTGGTATCAGAGCCTCGCTAAACAATAAATAACTTACTTGCAAATTTGTATGAATTTCGAACGGAAAAAACGAAACCGGAAAAACCCAAAATCATAAGTTTCTGTCGATTTTTAAATGAAGTCCAAAAATTTTTCAGGGAGGTTCAGAAAGCTTAAAAAGACAGTAGAAGAACACCCAAGAAATTTGGGCCCCTGAATCGCCTAAAGCACCGCGGAACCGCGGCGGATCGCACCGATCCGCCGCGCTTCCGCCGCCGAGTTGGCGATTCAGGAACCCAATTTTCCTGTGTTGCTTCTCTGTGATATTTGGTATTTTCTGGAAGTTTTTATTTTTGCTCAGGTTTCAGATTTACAGAGAAGTATTGGAGCAAAATTAAAAGTGTTTAATCGATCGAAATTATACAGTATTTGCTTGTTGGATTATATCTGTGTTTGTATAATGTGTTCGTAAACCTCCCCTAACTGCTAGTATGTCGGTTGGCAGGGGGTTGCACATTTCTGTAATGGTTTTGTATCTGTTTGAGAATATGAACTGTGTTGGACTGTTGTGATGTATAGCCGGGGTTATGTGATGGGTTATTATTTAATTCATTTGATGTAAATGTAATTTGTTGTAATATTTTTTTGCGGGGCACATCCAGGTTGCGGTTGTAGCCACAGTTGTATTATTTCATTTTACTGTTTTTGCTCCTAGGACAGACCCAAGGTGGGGTGCACAAACTGCCGGGCGGGTAGTTTGCCGTACCCGTTGGGGTCTTGGGTGGGGTAATGGCTATTCATCACAACTGTGTAATCCGTCTTTTGTTGCAGGCTCAAAACAAACACGGATTGCTTGCAAATCCAATAAATTTCATCTGTGATCTGGAATGCCTATTATTGCGTCTGACGAATGTACAATATCTATATATGATAGCTATTTAGACGTCACTTATGTTTTACACCCGCGCTAGCCCAGCCCCCGCTCTGTCGTTAGTTAAGTAACCTAACGGGTGATGACGGGACCCCGTGGCGAATGTGGATGGCATAAGAGGACGTTGTATTTTCGTTGTTTTCTGCAATGATAGGTTAATGATGGGACGCATTATTTATAATGCAAAGAAAATAAACCAAAAGTTTAATCGTTGGAACAATTTAAAAGAAACCACTCGGTTAATTTTGAAAACCAGATATTTTTAAATGCGGAGCTTTAACCACTCCTTTTAAAAGCTATCAGGTTCCTTCGGTTATATCAAGTTCACTACGTTCACGGTTTCGCCAAAACCATTCGTAGCCCTCCGTCATTTCATTTGGGTATTCAGTAGTATTCAATCTATGCATTTTGGCCAAAGTCAAGGCATAGTGTTTGGTAGCTGCTGGGTTTTCATTTGTTGCATAAGATAGATGAGTTAGTTTGGGACAGTCGTATTATCATTTGACCAAAGTCAGGGGTATATACGGATGGGTTCAAATTGACAAGATAATGACGGGTAGAACTTGACATGTGACTTATGACATTTTGACCAAAGCCAAGGTCATAAGAGCATGGGGCAAAAATATATATCGGAAATTTTTAAAGAAACTGAAATTTGCAAAGAGTTGCATACCATTTGGAGTTTGATGAATGTTGGTAGGATTCCTTCAACATTATCATACGATGATATTTGGATCCCGATCCTACTGTGAGTATATGCTACTTATCAGGAGATTCGTCACTTAACGATCAATGCTATAAACCAAGTAGGTGTCAAGAAAGGTGTCAGCGGGGTTACGCCCCCAGAGAAAAGAGGTTATTTAATTAAGGAACTTCACGAAAGCGTTGGAAAACCTCCCTCGAAGTATCGACACTAGCCTGGCTGAACGGTTAAGCAAGTATTGTACAGTGAGAATAGTCCTGGCTAATTCTTCTTTTATGGTTTGAGGAAGGATTCGAGAAACAGTGGGAGCCATCCAGTTTAGATAAACTAAAAACCACTCTAAACTTGCAAGAGCATCATGCTAAAGAGTTTTCTTCTCTCTCTCCTAATTGCAGCGACCCTGAAAATGACTGGACTTAAGTTACTTTTAGAGAAAAATATACTGACAGGGCCAAACTATAAAGATTGGCTGCGGAATGTCAAAATGGCTTTGACCTATGACAAACTGGGGTACGTCCTCACCGCTACGGCACCTGCTGTCCCTGGTCCCAAATCCAGCAATGCGGATAAGGAAATCTGCAAAACCTGGGATTTAGATTGCGCGAAAGCCAAGTGCATCGTGCTTGCCTCAATAAACAATGAACATCAGAGGAGGCACGAGGATATGAACCTAGATGGCATATTTCTCCATACAAAGGAATTTTATGGAGAGCAATCTCGTATAGCAAGATACGAGACCTCTAAGAACTTGTTTCGAGCGAGGTTGGCTGTCGGGTCATCGGTAGGAGAACATGTCCTAAAGATGATCGGCTATATTGAAGAGCTCGCAGACCTTGGGACGACTTTGGATAATGAGCTCTATACAGACCTTATTCTCCAGTCCCTTCCTCACACCTACGCCCAGTTTATCCTGAACTTCAACCTTCAAAGAAAAGAAGTTGAACTTCCGGAACTCCTGAACATGTTAAGGAGTGCAGAGGGCACCTTGCAGAAAGCAAGGGAAACACCCGCTATGTTTGTTAGCAGTGCATCTTCTTCCGGGTCCAAGGCTAAGGCCAAAGGAAGGAAGAAGAAGGCCGCCACCAAACCTAGAGGAGGTGTTAGTAAGGTGGGAGGGAAGGGAAAGAAAAAGTTTGCGGTACCGGTAGTTGGCCAGGATGAGTGCTTCCATTGTCACAGGAAAGGGCACTGGAAGAAGGATTGCAAGGCGTGGAACGCCAAGAACCAGGAACCGAAGCAAGCTGTGGCTTCGACTTCAGGTGTGTTTGTAATTGAGAATTGTCTGTCGATCAACTCTACTTCCTGGGTATTGGATACCGGATCAGGATCTCATATTTGCAATTCATTGCAGGCACTGAGAAACCGTAGAGTGCTGAAGGAAGGTGATATGACCCTAAAGGTTGCTAACGGAGCTAGCGTGGGAGCTGCGTCTGTCGGGGATTATCACCTAGGTTTGACGAGTGGACACATTTTGGTTTTACATAACTGTTTTTTTGTACCAAGCTTAACGTGTAATATCATATCAGTTTCCTTGTTATCAAATAAAGGTTATGATTTCACGTTTGTAAGAGATGTTGTTAACATCCACCTTAATCATGGTTTGATTGGGTCCGGTACACTAAATAACGGTATATATGTTTTAAACCAACTCCAAATTTTCAATGTCCAGAACACACTTAAAAGAAAGTCTCCAGATTTAAATAAAGCTTTCTTATGGCATTGTAGACTGGGTCACATCAATGAGAGAAGGTTGACTAAGTTGCATAGAGAAGGATATTTGGACTCGTTCGAATATCAAACTTATGACACTTGTCAATCTTGTCTCAAAGGAAAGATGACAAAAACTCCATTTACTGTACAAGGAGTAAGAGCGAGCGAGCTCTTAGGACTCATACACAGCGATGTATGCGGTCCAATATCTACACATGCAAGAGGTGGTTTTTTCTATTTCATTACTTTCACGGATGATTACTCAAGGTACGGATTCATTTATCTGATGAAACATAAATCCGAGGCTTTTGAGAAATTCCAAGAGTATAAGAATGAAGTAGAAAACCAAACCGGCAAAAGTATCAAGAAACTTAGATCTGATCGAGGTGGTGAATACTTGAGTGCCGAGTTCCTAGGTTACCTAAAGAGAAAGGAATTCTCTCTCAGCTTACTCCTCCATACACTCCACAGCATAATGGTGTATCGGAGAGACGGAATCGAACCCTATTGGATATGGTACGATCCATGATGAGTAATGCTGAGTTACCGCGATCTTTCTGGGGTTATGCGCTAGAATCAGCGGCATATCTTTTGAACAGGGCTCCTACCAAGACTGTGCCTACCACTCCATATCAGATGTGGACTGGGAAGAAACCCCATCTTCAGCATATGAAGATTTGGGGATGTCCAGCTTTTGTTAAAAAGCAGCATGTGGACAAGCTCGAGGCACGATCAGTAAAATGTATGTTTGTGGGATATCCAAAGAACTCCAAGGGATATTATTTCTATTACGCAGAGGAACAAAAGGTTTTTGTTTCTCGTAATGCCCATTTTCTGGAACATCAGTTTTTAGAAAAGGAAATAAGTGGGAGCGAAATAGAACTGGAAGAAATTCCAGAACCACAAACTGCTACTGAAAGTTTGGTAGAACCGGAAGTTCAAGAAGAACAGGACATTCCCGCACCCCTCCGCAGGAGTAGTAGGCCGTCTCATCCGCCTGAGAGATACTACGGTTTTCTCATAGATGGGGATAGAGAGGATTGCATCATAGATGATGATGAACCTACTGACTTCCAGCAGGCCATCCAGAGCGGCGACTCGGTACGATGGCTAGATGCAATGCGGACCGAAATGGAGTCCATGTACACCAACAAAGTATGGACTTTGGACTTTGCTCCAGATGGGGTAAAACCCATAGGATGCAAATGGATCTTCAAGAAAAAGATTGGTGTAGATGGACAGATGGAAACCTATAAGGCTAGACTTGTTGCAAAGGGTTTTCGTCAAAGACCCGGTTTGGACTATGACGAAATTTTTTCTCCAGTGGCTATGCTCAAATCCATTCGGGTCCTTCTTGCTATTGCTGCCTTCCATGATTATGAAATCTGGCAGATGGACGTAAAGACGGCTTTTCTGAATGGAAATTTAGAAGAGTGCGTCTATATGGATCAGCCAGAGGGTTTCAATCAGAGTGGGAGCAGCGGGAAAGTATGCAAGCTGCTTAAGTCCATTTATGGACTAAAGCAGGCATCGCGGAGTTGGAACATCTGTTTTGATGAGACAGTCAAAGAATATGACTTTATCAAAAATCCAGATGAACCGTGCATATATAGTAAAGTTGTAGCCAGAAGTGTCGTATTCCTCGTCTTGTACGTGGATGACATTCTATTGATAGGAAATGACATTCCTATGCTACAATCTGTCAAAGGATTCTTGTCACACAGGTTCTCCATGAAAGACCTGGGTGATGCCTCTTACATTCTGGGGATCCGGATCTATCGTGATAGATCCAAGAGGATGTTTGGACTTTCGCAGTCCAGGTATATCGACACTGTACTGAAAAGATTCAGTATGGAGGATTCTAAGCGCGGTAATCTACCGGCTTGTCACGGAATCACCCTCTCCAAAGAGATGTCTCCCAAGACTGATTTGGAAAGAGAACGCATGTCTGTTATACCCTACGCTTCTGCGGTAGGCTCTATAATGTATGCGATGTTGTGCACCAGACCAGATGTAGCTTACGCACTGAGCGTGGTAAGCCGGTATCAGTCAGACCCAGGGGAGAAGCACTGGATAGCAGTAAAGAACATTCTCAAGTACCTGAGAAAGACTACGGAAATGTTCTTGGTTTACGGCGGAAAAGACCTCAGGTTGGAGGCCTTTGCTGATTCCGGCTTTCAGAGTGATAAGGACGATTCCAAGTCCATGTCGGGTTATGTCTTTACCCTCAATGGAGGGGCGGTGTGCTGGAAGAGCTCCAAGCAGGACACCGTTGCTGACTCAACGATGGAAGCGGAGTATATAGCTGCTTGCGATGCCGCAAAAGAAGCAGTCTGGATGAAGAAGTTCCTAACAGAACTTCAGGTGGTTCCTACCATAGTTGATCCAATACCTCTGTATTGCGACAACAACGGAGCTATAGCTTTAGCAAAGGAACCAAGGTCCCATCAGAAGTCCAGACACATCTTAAGGCGGTATCACCTGATCAGGGAGATCATTGATCGTCAGGAGATCGAGGTTCGGAGAGTTGCTTCTGAAGAGAACATTGCTGATCCATTCATAAAGGCCCTACCTCAGATTCAGTTCGAAAGGCTACTCGAGATCATCGGTCTTCGATACGCCAGTACATGGCCCTAGTGCAAGTGGGAGATTGTTAGTGTTTATGCTCTAGAAGGCCATTACTGTATCATACTAGTTTGTATATTACTTAATGGAAGCTTGGGATATTCACATATATATAACAGTCTTGCTAAACATGGTAGTATGCTACTTGGTTTTTCTATCTTAATATGTGAGTATACGTATTGATAGAGCTCTAAGGATCTTGCTTGATTACCAGCGTTGTGATGGCAGTCACACTAGTGGGGGCTGGGTACTCTACAAGCACATCCTTATTCAGGTCCCTAGTCGTTGGATTATCGAGACAGGGCATCGATACTCCGGAGTAGACTAGTGTGTACGCTTCTCATCCCAGTTGGGGAGATGGTCTGTCCCACAGCCGTCAGTACGTCGTACTGGAGATAGTATGCAGGTGCTCGTTAGGTTACGGGTACACCGGACAGGACTCACAGGGAACTGTTGGTTGGTTTTATACCAGTCGTCAGTGAACAGTTCCCAGGTGACATGAGTACAGCATAGTCCGCAGACTTGACACTGCTACTTCGCCTCGAGTGTGTCCCACTGTTCTTAGATTGCTACCCTACCACGGCTCAAAGGAGTCATGCAAACAGGTAGCAGTTGGGTGCAGTCCCGAGCACTTGGAGGCAGTGGCGGTTAGACAGGATTCGTCTCTCCCGGTATTGGGGGTTGATATCGCGCTGTGTCAGAGAGCCATTACGCAAAGTCCCTGGCCAGGGCAAGCGAGATTTGCTGGTAGGTTCCAGTAGTTTCTCAGGGTGTAATGGGCTTCGCTCCGACATGACTTATACCGCTATTAGGGGACTGACGCTTGCCGCCCCCTAGGCCCGATATGCGATAATCTTAGACGAACGGACCGGACTGTACGGAGATTGTCACATCAGACTCAGGAGGAGTTCAGATGGGTTTCCGCATCGGCCTTCTTATCGACATCTACCTGGGGACCGTTACGTACAGCTAGTGCCGCTTGCGGTCTGTGGTTAAACCCACTGCCAGCGTAGTAGTCGAGTCTCTAGAGTCCCACACAGAGAGTTTCCCTACTCCAGGCGAAACGATATAGAGGTCGTATGGTTTTTACGACAAGGGTTCGGACGCATACGTGTGTTTACGCACGTACGACTTTCGGACAGTTTTTACCAGTCGGCTTTGGTTTAAGCCAGTTACTGGTATCCGGTTATTGGATTTATACAGTCTAAAGTTTTTCCGTATTTTTGCGGAAAGGAGGGGCGTTCTCGTAATTGCGCGAGAAGCTTCTAGAAGATGGTGACTAAGGAGGTTTAGGTGGCATATACAATGAATGTGATTAGTGAGTCATATGGATGATTCATCCATGTCATTAATGCTTCATAATTGCTTAATGACTAATGGAGATGAATCACCACTAGATATTTATCAAGCATGGTTGTAAATCATTTTCTTTTCTTTTCTTGATAAAAAGAAATGCTTGATATATATTATGATAACTCATTATTCTCACTTCATTATTATCTTCACCTTCTCTCTCCTCAAGCTCTCCCTCTTCAAACCCTAATCCTCCCCTCTCATGTGTTGAGTACAAGGATTAGTTAGACTAATTAAACCATAACCCTCACTCTATATCACCTAGCTTCTTTGATTAGCACTTAAAGAAGGTTAGTTGCCTCAAGTTTAGAGGCTATGCTTGGAGTAAAGCTCTCGGGTGGATCGTCTACTACTTCGAGAAGGCCGAGGAGGAGGAGGAGTTCGTAAAGACGAAGGACACGGTTCTTTAGGTATAATCCCTTTACATAGTAGTTGTTAACAACTATGTTTGATGTTAGTTATCGTTTAGCTTCGATTCGTGCGGTTAGTCGATGTTTAAGCAAAGAACAAGATCGTTTTTCATATTTCCGCCTCCCCACAAGTCGTGGGGTATTGTACATCGACTTACAGTGGTATCAGAGCCTCGCTAAACAATAAATAACTTACTTGCAAATTTGTATGAATTTCGAACGGAAAAAACGAAACCGGGAAAACCCGAAATCACAAGTTTCTGTCGATTTTTAAATGAAGTCCAAAAATTTTTCAGGGAGGTTCAGAAATCTTAAAAAGACAGTAGAAGAACACCCAAGAAATTTGGGCCCCTGAATCGCCTAAAGCGCCGCGGAACCGCGGCGGATCGCACCGATCCGCCGCGCTTCCGCCGCCGAGTTGGCGATTCAGGAACCCAATTTTCCTGTGTTGCTTCTCTGTGATATTTGGTATTTTCTGGAAGTTTTTATTTTTGCTCAGGTTTCAGATTTACAGAGAAGTATTGGAGCAAAATTAAAAGTGTTTAATCGATCGAAATTATACAGTATTTGCTTGTTGGATTATATCTGTGTTTGTATAATGTGTTCGTAAACCTCCCCTAACTGCTAGTATGTCGGTTGGCAGGGGGTTGCACATTTCTGTAATGGTTTTGTATCTGTTTGAGAATATGAACTGTGTTGGACTGTTGTGATGTATAGCCGGGGTTATGTGATGGGTTATTATTTAATTCATTTGATGTAAATGTAATTTGTTGTAATATTTTTTTGCGGGGCACATCCAGGTTGCGGTTGTAGCCACCGTTGTATTATTTCATTTTACTGTTTTTGCTCCTAGGACAGACCCAAGGTGGGGTGCACAAACTGCCGGGCGGGTAGTTTGCCGTACCCGTTGGGGTCTTGGATAGGGTAATGGCTATTCATCATAACTGTGTAATCCGTCTTTTGTTGCAGGCTCAAAACAAACACGGATTGCTTGCAAATCCAATAAATTTCATCTGTGATCTGGAATGCCTATTATTGCGTCTGACGAATGTACAATATCTATATATGATAGCTATTTAGACGTCACTTATGTTTTACACCCGCGCTAGCCCAGCCCCCGCTCTGTCGTTAGTTAAGTAACCTAACGGGTGATGACGGGACCCCGTGGCGAATGTGGATGGTATAAGAGGACGTTGTATTTTCGTTGTTTTCTGCAATGATAGGTTAATGATGGGACGCATTATTTATAATGCAAAGAAAATAAACCAAAAGTTTAATCGTTGGAACAATTTAAAAGAAACCACTCGGTTAATTTTGAAAACCAGATATTTTTAAATGCGGAGCTTTAACCACTCCTTTTAAAAAGCTATCAGGTTCCTTCGGTTATATCAAGTTCACTACGTTCACGGTTTCGCCAAAACCATTCGTAGCCTTCCGTCATTTCATTTGGGTATTCAGTAGTATTCAAGCTATGCATTTTGGCCAAAGTCAAGGCATAGTGTTTGGTAGCTGCTGGGTTTTCATTTGTTGCATAAGATAGATGAGTTAGTTTGGGACAGTCGTATTATCATTTGACCAAAGTCAGGGGTATATACGGATGGGTTCAAATTGACAAGATAATGACGGGTAGAACTTGACATGTGACTTATGACATTTTGACCAAAGCCAAGGTCATAAGAGCATGGGGAAAAAATATATATCGGGAATTTTTAAAGAAACTGAAATTTGCAAAGATTTGCATACCATTTGGAGTTTGATGAATGTTGGTAGGATTCCTTCAACATTATCATACGATGATATTTGGATCCCGATCCTACTGTGAGTATATGCTACTTATCAGGAGATTCGTCACTTAACGATCAATGCTATAAACCAAGTAGGTGTCAAGAAAGGTGTCAGCGGGGTTACGCCCCCAGAGAAAAGAGGTTATTTAATTAAGGAACTTCGCGAAAGCGTTGGAAAACCTCCCTCGAAGTATCGACACTAGCCTGGCTGAACGGTTAAGCAAGTATTGTACAGTGAGAATAGTCCTGGCTAATTCTTCTTTTATGGTTTGAGGAAGGATTCGAGAAACAGTGGGAGCCATCCAGTTTAGATAAACTAAAAACCACTCTAAACTTGCAAGAGCATCATGCTAAAGAGTTTTCTTCTCTCTCTCCTAATTGCAGCGACCCTGAAAATGACTGGACTTATGTTACTTTTAGAGAAAAATATACTGACAGGGCCAAACTATAAAGATTGGCTACGGAATGTCAAAATGGCTTTGACCTATGACAAACTGGGGTACGTCCTCACCGCTACGGCACCTGCTGTCCCTGGTCCCAAATCCAGCAATGCGGATAAGGAAATCCGCAAAACCTGGGATTTAGATTGCGCGAAAGCCAAGTGCATCGTGCTTGCCTCAATGAACAATGAACATCAGAGGAGGCACGAGGATATGAACCTAGATGGCATATTTCTCCATACAAAGGAACTTTATGGAGAGCAATCTCGTATAGCAAGATACGAGACCTCTAAGAACTTGTTTCGAGCGAGGTTGGCTGTCGGGTCATCGGTAGGAGAACATGTCCTAAAGATGATCGGCTATATTGAAGAGCTCACAGACCTTGGGACGACTTTGGATAATGAGCTCTATACAGACCTTATTCTCCAGTCCCTTCCTCACACCTACGCCCAGTTTATCCTGAACTTCAACCTTCAAAGAAAAGAAGTTGAACTTCCGGAACTCCTGAACATGTTAAGGAGTGCAGAGGGCACCTTGCAGAAAGCAAGGGAAACACCCGCTATGTTTGTTAGCAGTGCATCTTCTTCCGGGTCCAAGGCTAAGGCCAAAGGAAGGAAGAAGAAGGCCGCCACCAAACCTAGAGGAGGTGTTAGTAAGGTGGGAGGGAAGGGAAAGAAAAAGTTTGCGGTACCGGTAGTTGGCCAGGATGAGTGCTTCCATTGTCACAGGAAAGGGCACTGGAAGAAGGATTGCAAGGCGTGGAACGCCAAGAACCAGGAACCGAAGCAAGCTGTGGCTTCGACTTCAGGTGTGTTTGTAATTGAGAATTGTCTGTCGATAAACTCTACTTCCTGGGTATTGGATACCGGATCAGGATCTCATATTTGCAATTCATTGCAGGCACTGAGAAACCGTAGAGTGCTGAAGGAAGGTGATATGACCCTAAAGGTTGCTAACGGAGCTAGCGTGGGAGCTGCGTCTGTCGGGGATTATCACCTAGGTTTGACGAGTGGACACATTTTGGTTTTACATAACTGTTTTTTTGTACCAAGCTTAACGTGTAATATCATATCAGTTTCCTTGTTATCAAATAAAGGTTATGATTTCACGTTTGTAAGAGATGTTGTTAACATCCACCTTAATCATGGTTTGATTGGGTCCGGTACACTAAATAACGGTATATATGTTTTAAACCAACTCCAAATTTTCAATGTCCAGAACACACTTAAAAGAAAGTCTCCAGATTTAAATAAAGCTTTCTTATGGCATTGTAGACTGGGTCACATCAATGAGAGAAGGTTGACTAAGTTGCATAGAGAAGGATATTTGGACTCGTTCGAATATCAAACTTATGAAACTTGTCAATCTTGTCTCAAAGGAAAGATGACAAAGACTCCATTTACTGGACAAGGAGTAAGAGCGAGCGAGCTCTTAGGACTCATACACAGCGATGTATGCGGTCCAATGTCTACACATGCAAGAGGTGGTTTTTTCTATTTCATTACTTTCACGGATGATTACTCAAGGTACGGATTCATTTATCTGATGAAACATAAATCCGAGGCTTTTGAGAAATTCCAAGAGTATAAGAATGAAGTAGAAAACCAAACCGGCAAAAGTATCGAGACACTTAGATCTGATCGAGGTGGTGAATACTTGAGTGCCGAGTTCCTAGGTTACCTAAAAGAGAAAGGAATTCTCTCTCAGCTTACTCCTCCATACACTCCACAGCATAATGGTGTATCGGAGAGACGGAATCGAACCCTATTGGATATGGTACGATCCATGATGAGTAATACTGAGTTACCGCGATCTTTCTGGGGTTATGCGCTGGAATCAGCGGCATATCTTTTGAACAGGGCTCCTACCAAGACTGTGCCTACCACTCCATATCAGATGTGGACTGGGAAGAAACCCCATCTTCAGCATATGAAGATTTGGGGATGTCCAGCTTTTGTTAAAAAGCAGCATGTGGACAAGCTCGAGGCACGATCAGTAAAATGTATGTTTGTGGGATATCCAAAGAACTCCAAGGGATATTATTTCTATTACGCAGAGGAACAAAAGGTTTTTGTTTCTCGTAATGCCCATTTTGTGGAACATCAGTTTTTAGAAAAGGAAATAAGTGGGAGCGAAATAGAACTGGAAGAAATTCCAGAACCACAAACTGCTACTGAAAGTTTGGTAGAACCGGAAGTTCAAGAAGAACAGGACATTCCCGCACCACTCCGCAGGAGTAGTAGGCTGTCTCATCCGCCTGAGAGATACTACGGTTTTCTCATAGATGGGGATAGAGAGGATTGCATCATAGATGATGATGAACCTACTGACTTCCAGCAGGCCATCCAGAGCGGCGACTAGGTACGATGGCTAGATGCAATGCGGACCGAAATGGAGTCCATGTACACCAACAAAGTATGGACTTTGGACTTTGCTCCAAATAGGGTAAAACCCATAGGATGCAAATGGATCTTCAAGAAAAAGATTGGTGTAGATGGACAGGTGGAAACCTATAAGGCTAGACTTGTTGCAAAGGGTTTTCGTCAAAGACCTGGTTTGGACTATGACGAAACTTTTTCTCCAGTGGCTATGCTCAAATCCATTCGGGTCCTTCTTGCTATTGCTGCCTTCCATGATTATGAAATCTGGCAGATGGACGTAAAGACGGCTTTTCTGAATGGAAATTTAGAAGAGTGCGTCTATATGGATCAGCCAGAGGGTTTCAATCAGAGTGGGAGCAGCGGGAAAGTATGCAAGCTGCTTAAGTCCATTTATGGACTAAAGCAGGTATCGCGGAGTTGGAACATCTGTTTTGATGAGACAGTCAAAGAATATGACTTTATCAAAAATCCAGATGAACCGTGCATATATAGTAAAGTTGTAGCCAGAAGTGTCGTATTCCTCGTCTTGTACGTGGATGACATTCTATTGATAGGAAATGACATTCCTATGCTACAATCTGTCAAAGAATTCTTGTCACACAGGTTCTCCATGAAAGACCTGGGTGATGCCTCTTACATTCTGGGGATCCGGATCTATCGTGATAGATCCAAGAGGATGTTGGGACTTTCGCAGTCCAGGTATATCGACACTGTACTGAAAAGATTCAGTATGGAAGATTCTAAGCGCGGTAATCTACCGGCTTGTCACGGAATCACCCTCTCCAAAGAGATGTCTCCCAAGACTGATTTGGAAAGGGAACGCATGTCTGTTATACCCTACGCTTCTGCGGTAGGCTCTATAATGTATGCGATGTTGTGCACCAGACCAGACGTAGCTTACGCACTGAGCGTGGTAAGCCGGTATCAGTCAGACCCAGGGGAGAAGCACTGGATAGCAGTAAAGAACATTCTTAAGTACCTGAGAAGGACTAAGGAAATGTTCTTGGTTTACGGCGGAAAAGACCTCAGGTTGGAGGCCTTTGCTGATTCCGGCTTTCAGAGTGATAAGGACGATTCCAAGTCCATGTCGGGTTATGTCTTTACCCTCAATGGAGGGGCGGTGTGCTGGAAGAGCTCCAAGCAGGACACCGTTGCTGACTCAACGATGGAAGCGGAGTATATAGCTGCTTGCGATGCCGCAAAAGAAGCAGTCTGGATGAAGAAGTTCCTAACAGAACTTCAGGTGGTTCCTACCATAGTTGATCCAATACCTCTGTATTGCGACAACAACGGAGCTATAGTTTTAGCAAAGGAACCAAGGTCCCATCAGAAGTCCAGACACATCTTAAGGCGGTATCACCTGATCAGGGAGATCATTGATCGTCAGGAGATCGAGGTTCGGAGAGTTGCTTCTGAAGAGAACATTGCTGATCCATTCACAAAGGCCCTACCTCAGATTCAGTTCGAAAGGCTACTCGAGATCATCGGTCTTCGATACGCCAGTACATGGCCCTAGTGCAAGTGGGAGATTGTTAGTGTTTATGCCCTAGAAGGCCATTACTGTATCATACTAGTTTGTATATTACTTAATGGAAGCTTGGGATATTCACATGTATATAACAGTCTTGCTAAACATGGTAGTATGCTACTTGGTTTTTCTATCTTAATATGTGAGTATACGTATTGATAGAGCTCTAAGGATCTTGCTTGACTACCAGCGTTGTGATGGCAGTCACACTAGTGGGGGCTGGGTAGTCTAGAAGCACATCCTTATTCAGGTCCCTAGTCGTTGGATTATCGAGACAGGGCATCGATACTCCGGAGTAGACTAGTGTGTACGCTTCTCATCCCAGTTGGGGAGATGGTCTGTCCCACAGCCGTCAGTACGTCGTACTGGAGATAGTATGCAGGTGCTCGTTAGGTTACGGGTACACCGGACAGGACTCACAGGGAACTGTTGGTTGGTTTTATACCAGTCGTCAGTGAACAGTTCCCAGGTAACATGAATACAGCATAGTCCGCAGACTTGACACTGCTACTTCGCCTCGAGTGTGTCCCACTGTTCTTAGATTGCTACCCTACCACGGCTCAAAGGAGTCATGCAAACAGGTAGCAGTTGGATGCAGTCCCGAGCACTTGGAGGCAGTGGCGGTTAGACAGGATTCGTCTCTCTCGGTATTGGGGGTTGATATCGCGCTGTGTCAGAGAGCCATTACGCAAAGTCCCTGGCCAGGGCAAGCGAGATTTGCTGGTAGGTTCCAGTAGTTTCTCAGGGTGTAATGGGCTTCGCTCCG
Source organism: Agapanthus africanus (assembly GCA_030015575.1). Classification (NCBI taxonomy): domain Eukaryota; kingdom Viridiplantae; phylum Streptophyta; class Magnoliopsida; order Asparagales; family Amaryllidaceae; genus Agapanthus; species Agapanthus africanus. Next base: position 517,213,430 of record CM057350.1, read on the forward strand.
ACACGACTTATACCGCTATTAGGGGACTGACGCTTGCCGCCCCCCTAGGCCCGATATGCGATAGTCTTAGATGAACGGACCGGACTGTACGGAGATTGTCACATCAGACTCAGTAGGAGTTCGGATGGGTTTCCTCATCGGCCTTCTTATCGACATCTACCTGGGGACCGTTACGTACAGCTAGTGCCGCTTGCGGTCTGTGGTTAAACCCACTGCCAGCGTAGTAGTCGAGTCTCTAGAGTCCCACACAGAGAGTTTCCCTACTCCGGGCGAAACGATATAGAAGTCGTATGGTTTTTACGACAAGGGTTCGGACGCATACGTGTGTTTACGCACGTACGACTTTCGGGCAGTTTTTACCAGTCGGCTTTGGTTTAAGCCAGTTACTGGTATCCGGTTATTGGATTTATACAGTCTAAAGTTTTTCCGTATTTTTGCGAAAAGGAGGGGCGTTCTCGTAATTGCGTGAGAAGCTTCTAGAAGATGGTGACTAAGGAGGTTTAGGTGGCATATACAATGAATGTGATTAGTGAGTCATATGGATGATTCATCCATGTCATTAATGCTTCATAATTGCTTAATGACTCATGGAGATGAATTACCACTAGATATTTATCAAGCATGGTTGTAAATCATTTTCTTTTCTTTTCTTGATAAAAAGAAATGCTTGATATATATTATGATAACTCATTATTCTCACTTCATTATTATCTTCACCTTCTCTCTCCTCAAGCTCTCCCTCTTCAAACCCAAATCCTCCCCTCTCATGTGTTGAGTACAAGGATTAGTTAGACTAATTAACTCATAACCCTCACTCTATATCACCTAGCTTCTTTGATTAGCACTTAAAGAAGGTTAGTTGCCTCAAGTTTAGAGGCTAAGCTTGGAGTAAAGCTCTCGGGTGGATCGTCTACTACTTCGAGAAGGCCGAGGAGGAGGAGGAGTTCGTAAAGACGAAGGACACGGTTCTTTAGGTATAATCCCTTTACATAGTAGTTGTTAACAACTATGTTTGATATTAGTTATCGTTTAGCTTCGATTCGTGCGGTTAGTCGATGTTTAAGCAAAGAACAAGATCGTTTTTCATATTTCCGCCTCCCCACAAGTCGTGGGGTGTTGTACATCGACTTACATCTACAACAGCTACTTAACCTTCACATCAGCACCACAACACCATCAGCCATCATCACGAGCACATCAGCCCAACTCCAGCTCAAATCAGCCTCCAAAACAACACCATCAGCCCTGACCAAAACTTCAGCAGTACACCATTAGCCTGTTACCATCAGCTTCAGCCTTTTCAATCAGAAACACCAGCAGCAGCAGATTCCATATCAGCCCAACTCTTTATACAACAGCTCCCCCAAACAACACACAACCCTTCCCTTAACAACACCTCAACCCTTGCCACTGCTACAGCAGCAACAGCAACATTTCAACCCCAACAATAGCAACAGCTTCAGCCATTTAAGCAGTTTAGGCTCAGTTCAGCCCAAATCCAGTCAAGTTTGCATCACCTGGAGCTGTAGCAACATCACACTTTCTTCTTCTTCTTCCTCTTCTCCTTGTTTGCAAGGTTCCTTGGGGGTATAATTCCTAAACTCTTTCCATATTTTGTAGATTATGTGCTTGATTAGCTAGTTTAGTGTTTTATCGTAATTTTAGCACTAGACTTGTGTTGTGATGTTAGATTTAGTTACATTAGAGTGCTGTAGCTTAACGAACCCTTTTTGGTGTTAGTTAGTCTGTTTTAGCCTAATAGTGTCGTTAAATTTAGATGGATAGCCTTAAATTGCTAAAATTATGGTAATCTAGCTTAATTGGTGTTTATTTCATGCTTTAGTAGTGATTTTGGGTGATTTAAGAGAATTTTGGCAAAAGTGGAAGTTGTGATTGTTAGACGAGCTCTTTTAGGTTCTGTTAAGTCCAGGTAACCAGAGGATTTCTCCAGATTTCACTAAGACACCCGATTTACCCGACTTGGCGTATTTTGGCAGTTTTAGTGACTTTTTAGCCTCTATAGGATCTGCTGTTGACCCTAACCCTTTAGAGTAAAGTTGTGAAGACTGTAGCATGGTGAGACTGGTAGGAACACACACACAGAGCACAGGGACCCAACTCCCCCTCTCGGCCGCCAATTTATTCATTCTGGCCGCAAATTGCGGCCAGAGTAGGGGGTGTGGTGTGGGGGTTTTGGGTGTAGGGTTCTTCTGGGTGGGTTAGTCTGTTGGTACCTGCAACTTTTCAAGTTTGGCCCAGAGGCAAAATCTGGAGCTAATTGTGTGTTTTCAATGTTTTAAGTCTCGTGCGACACGCGCGTGATACGCATGGTTCTGTGGCGCGCTGCGCGACACAGCGTGTCGGTTTAGGTTCTGGTGTTTTGTGCGCGTCGCGTCGTGTCGTGTACACACGCGTTTAGTTTCATGCACGCGTATCCCTTTTTATCGATATATCGCGTTTTGCAGGATTTTTCCTTATATTGTGACTTTTGTGAATTCTAGGTTCGCCGACGGGAACGTCAAGCGCAGCGGAGAAAGGCAAGCAGGTGGTCGGACACACTTAGCACGGGATCACGGGTGAGTAGATTTAACATCTACGGGGGACCATCGTTTGGATGGCGCAAGTCGCCCGATAGATATAATAGACTTGATATTACTTGTGACATTACGATAAAAATACTTGCATAATAACTGCTGTAGTTTGTATCTATATGATGTTCCATATACACAGATTCATTATAGGACACATGCACCATTACCAGGTTTTATATGCAGCACGGGCACTATTCATATGGACACACACACCCTGGTAATTGCCATGTCACGACACTAGATAACCTTTAATCTAAAACATGTTAATTGCCTAGAAATGTGATATTGCAATAAGTATTTAAAATGAAACCATAAGAACCACTATACTCGTGCATATGTATTATCATATAATCTGCTCATGCCTAGTATAAATCATACATTGTAAATTGATACCATAGGCATTCATAATCATTGACATATGCATCTATGATGATTTCATGAGATTTATGATATTTCTGGATTTCGGTGGAAAGCCGCAAGATTTCAAAATTATAACCTTTTAAAAATATAAAAGCTGCGGTTTTCTAGTGATGTAAAGCGTCGTCCACCATGAGTTTGCTGTGGTTTTCGAGATCCGTGTCGAGGAGTGGAGGAACCGTCACGGGTACATGGTGGGCCCGGTAAGGTACCCCGGGGCAAGAGGATTGCAGATGATGGCGTTGAGCCTGGCAGGAGACGGATTACCTACCGGTGACTTCATTTGGCACGGCGGATATCCAGAGGATACCGACCGTGGCCGCTGGATTGAGATTTGGATACTTGATATGGATCAGCCGGATGGCTGAGGCCAGAGATACTGGGCATGGATATATGAGATTTGGACAGTTTTGAGGTGTCGTTGCTGGACACAGGTTTTACTGATTTCTTGGATATTATGCTGATGTTTAAAAAGGAAGTTTCAAAACAAGGGAAGGAATAATTCTCATACATACTTGATAGTACTTTCATGTGGCATACATACCTGTTATTACATCCATGTGACATATATATACTTGCTAGTACACTGTTGATGCATACATACCTGCTAGTACATGTAGCCATACCTGTTTTAGGGATGCCAGGACACTTGTGTGCATGCATACGATAGCCTTAGTAGATGTTATTTATTACTCACGAGCTGGCAACTCACCCCCGTTGTGCCACAGCTTTTCTGCAGGTCCATTCCGTCAACACTATAGCGGCGGATACTTTTGCTTCTTTTGCACTTTTTGCCTGGACTCGGGGTTTTTGCTCATAGGTGGGTTATTATTATGTTGTACCACCTTATATTTTCATTGTATCTAGAACACTCCATCTACTGCTACTATCATTTCAGCTGTACCTGTTTTATTTGGATAACTGTATATTGACCTAGATGTGAGATTGTAAGACTTAGGGATTTATTTTATGATATATCTGGGTCGAGCTCACTTGAGTCGACATGCTATTTCTTACGCACACTGTTATTTTATATTGCGTGGGATTGGTGACCGCCCTGAGGCGAAGAGCTAGCTCCCGCTTGGGGATGCCATTTTCATGTTATTCATTTATATTCCTGTTGCACCCGTCTGGGGTTTATTTTGCAAGAAAACACTGTATGAATTTTGGGAAAAAGGAAAATTATTTCAAAAAGGGATTTTGATATGGTAATGGAGTAAAATACTTAAATAAATTAGTTTTCCTTCACTCTAAAAATCTTAATTGGGTTTTGTATTCTGGGTTTTGGCTTACTTATTTTACAAACGCCTTGAGACGTTTCCTAATCTAAGTGCCGGTCGCGTTCCGTACCTTGCGGGTCGTGACAAAGTTGGTATCAGAGCGATAGGTTTCACCTTTCCGAGTGTAGGATGACCCTTAGTAGATGGAGTAAATGACTTAAGCAGGGTAGCGCAGCGTACGTATGTCCGCGGCATACTTGCGATGTGGTACTCCGCCTGGGTGACTTTAGGACATACTTGCTTGAAATTCCTTCTTCGATTCCATGTATCCTGTGATTTTCTTGCATCGTTCTTATTGTCCTGTTTCCTGTACCAGTCACTATGCCACAGAGGACTACCAGAGCGCAGAGGGCTGCCACCCGAGACGAGATTCGAGCTGGCTCATCCGAGACTAGGACTGAGCAGGGTGGTATGCCTACGCCGCAGGGACAGACCGATCCACCTTCCCCAGGCCGTATGGATAGGCTTGAGACTAGTATGGAGGAGTTGCGACAGATGATGGGGAGTATGCAGGAGCTACGTCAGATGGTAGGGTCCCTAGTTGCAGCCAGTCGTACACCGAGGTCGGAGGACGCACCTACTACATCCCAGACCACTTTGGTACCTGCTCCTACTGCTACCGCCGTGACCATCCCTGTTTCACTACAGGAGTTCATGAGGCTGAGACCTCCAGTTTTCACGGGCACCGATGCAGCAGAGGACCCGCAGACGTTCCTTGACAGCTTGGCCAGGATCTGCCGATCGCTGAGATGTTCTGATGATCGCTGGGTAGAGCTTGCGAGCTTCCGACTAGAGGGTCTCGCGCAGATATGGTGGGAGTCAGTTCTGAGAGGTCGAGCTGCAGGTCTACCGCCCATGACCAGGACCGAGTTCACAACAGTTTTCTTGCCCGTTTCCTCCCGGAGAGCGTTCGTGACGCCAGAGCTCGTAGTTTCGAGGCCTTGGTCAAGACACCTGGGATGACGGTGTCTGAGTATGACGTTCAGTTTTACACAGTTGTCCCCATATGCCCCGTACCTGGTAGATACCGAAGCGAAGAGGGTGAAGAGGTTCATACAGGGACTGGATGCCCAGCTATATCTTGCCATTGGCGCTCAGCATTTCGATACCTATTCGGCAGCTATGGATACGGCATTGCGGATGGAGACACGTATTTCAGCGACGTCGGCCGTTCCCGGGCCGAAGAGGATTCGTACCGGCACGCCAGATCAGAGACAGCATGCCAGATTCACTCCGAGAGATAGGACCGGCAGAGGGTTCGGACGGGGTCAGCTGTATGGATCATATACACAGGGACATCAGTCGTCGCCAGGGTGCTTTGGGTGCGGGAGTCTGCACTATCGCGTTAGAGATTGTCCAGCGAGACGACAGGGAGCGGCGACGGTTCCGCATGTGACTCTACCTCCATCACCGCCCCTTTCTCAGAGAGCTCTACTACCTGCCACAGGCGATGTTCCATGCCAGTTTGGTGCACCCAGAGGTCGTGGGCACGGCGCACCGATCCAGAGAGGATGAGGAGGCAGAGGCCGAGGCCGAGGTCAACCCGCTATTGGAGGAGGTCAGGCCCGAGTTTTTGCATTGACACCCCAGGATGCACAGGCATCCAATGCCGTCGTTACAGGTACCCTGTCAGTATGCTCTATTAATGCACACGTGTTGTTTGATCCCGGATCCACGCACTCTTACGTTTCTACCCACTTCGTGCCGAGTTTGGGTAGAGAGTCCGGTTTGCTTGACCAGCCGCTGGTTGTGACCACTCCTGTGGGAGAGTCATTTGTTGCTAGGCACGTGTTCCGATCCTGTACTGTTCGTATTGGCAAGCGAAAGCTGCCTGTCGACCTGATCCTTCTTGAGATATTGGACTTCGACGTTCTTTTGGGCATGGATTGGTTAGCCACGTGCTATACGTCGGTGGACTGCCGTGAGAAGACAGTTAGACTTTGTTTTCCCGGTGAGTCGGTTTTTGCTGTGCAGGGGGACCGTGGTGCTGCCCCTGACATTTTGATTTCTTCCCTTCGCGCTAGTCAGCTGTTGAGGAAGGGATGTCGGGGATTTCTAGCCTGCGTATGTGATACTAGAGCTACGGATGTTCCATTGGACCAGGTTCCGATTGCATGCGAGTTCCCCGATGTTTTCCCTGACGAGTTGCCAGGACTGCCACCCGAGCGCGATGTCGAGTTCTGTATTGATTTGATTCCCGGCTCGGGGCCTATTTCTATACCGCCTTATCGGATGGCCCCGGCGGAGCTTAGAGAATTGAAGGTTCAGTTGCAAGATTTGTTAGATAAGGGACTTATTCTACCCAGTGTTTCTCCATGGGGTGCTCCGGTCCTGTTTGTCAAGAAGAAGGACGGAAGTTTGCGCTTATGTATTGACTACCGCCAGCTGAACAAGGTGACCGTTCGGAACAGATATCCGTTGCCACGCATTAATGATTTGTTCGACTAGCTCCAGGGTGCGGGTTATTTTTCGAGGATCGACTTACGATCAGGATACCACCAGCTGCGAGTCCGACAGGAGGATATACCGAAGACAGCCTTCCGTACACGCTATGGCCACTATGAGTTTCTGGTGATGTCGTTCGGACTCACCAATGCCCCTGCAGCATTTATGGATTTGATGAATCGTACCTTCAGGCCGTATCTTGACTTGTTCATCATCGTGTTCATCGACGATATTTTGGTGTACTCCCGGAGTCGAGAGGAGCACGAGCAGCACCTGCGGATTACGTTACAGACTCTGAGGGAGCACCAGCTGTTCGTAAAGTTCTCCAAGTGCGCATTCTGGCTGGACCGCGTTGGATTTTTGGGTCACGTGATTACGAGAGACGGCATCTGTGTGGACCCGAAGAAGATTGAGGCCGTTCAGCAGTGGCCCCGACCTTCATCGGTTACTGAGATCCGTAGTTTTCTAGGCCTGGCAGGCTACTACAGGCATTTTGTTCAGGATTTCTCCCGTATTGCTGCACCTTTGACCGGTTTGACCCGGAAGGGAGTTCCTTTCGTTTGGACAGAGGAGTGCAGGCGCAGTTTTCAGCAGCTACGGACGTGTTTGACTACGGTGCCGGTATTATCTTTGCCTTCGGGATCAGGCGGATTTGTGGTCTACTGTGATGCTTCGCGAGTGGGGTTAGGATGCGTAGTGATGCAGCATGGCCGGGTGATTGCATATGCTTTTTGGCAGTTGAAGAAGCATGAACAGAACTACCCCACTCACGATTTGGAGATGGCTGCAGTAGTCTTTGCACTAAAGATATGGTGACATTACCTATATGGCGAGTCGTGCCAAATATTCACAGACCACAAGAGCTTAAAATACATATTTCAGCAGCGAGACCTGAACCTCAGACAGCGTCGTTGGATGGAGTTGGTGAAAGACTACGACTGCGAGATCTTATACCACCCGGGCAAGGCGAATGTAGTAGCGAATGCTTTGAGCAGGAGGCCCGGGGGTAGTCTATCCTGTTTGCGCGCAGTGCAGAGGCAGTCGTCAGCAGATTGGCAGATTCTATGCGACAGCCGAGTTGAGTTCGAGTTCACTCCGACAGGGGGACAGCTCGCGCATGTTCGTGCACGCCCACAGTTGCTTGACCGTATATATGAGGTGCAGCGCAGAGATGACCGTTGCTCAGAGATCATGGCACAGATGGGACAGGGCAGATTTTCCGAGTTCGTGATTGATGATCATGGGATATTACGATTTGGATCTAGGCTGTGCGTACCAGATGCTGAGGGATTGCGGCGCGATATTCTTGAGGAGGCACACCGATCGGTGTATAGTGTCCACCTCGGTTCCACCAAGATATACCATGATATGAGAGAGACCTACTGGTGGGACGGAATGAAGAGGGACATCGCGGAATTCGTATCGAGATGCCTGACTTGTCAGCAAGTCAAAGCCGAGCACCAGAGGCCCGCAGGAGAGTTACAGCCGTTACCCATTCCGGAGTGGAAATGGGAGCAGATTTCGATGGATTTCGTTGTGGGTCTACCCAGGACCAGTCGAGGGTACGACTCCATCTGGGCGATCGTAGATCGATTGACGAAAGCGGCTCACTTCCTGCCGGTGAAGACCACTTTCAGCTTCGCTCAGTATGCCCAGCTTTATATCGACGAGATTGTGCGGTTGCATGGCGTACCGACTTGTATCATGTCAGATCGAGGCACCCAGTTCACCAGCCGACTTTGGTAGAGACTTCAGGAGGCTTTGGGCACTCGTTTGAGCTTCAGCACGGCATTTCATCCGCAGACCGACGAACAGTCAGAGCGGACCATTCAGACTCTCGAGGACATGCTCAGAGCGTGCGTTTTAGACTTCGGCGGTAGCTGGGATCGTCATTTACCTCTAGTGGAGTTCTCCTATAACAACAGCTTCCAGGATACTATCCAGATGGCACCTTTCGAGGCGTTGTATGGGAGGATATGTAGATCGCCCATTTGTTGGACCGAGCTGAGCGAGAGCAGTATCTTCGGGCCGCAGATCGTGCAGGAGACGACGGAGAAAGTGCAGTTGATTCGAGACCGGATGAGAGCAGCTCAGAGCAGGCAGAAATCATATGCAGACAGGCGCCGTTATAGATTAGAGTTCGCAGTTGGCGACCATATTTTTCTGAGAGTCTCTCCGATGAAGGGCGTGATGCGTTTTGGGCGAAAGGGGAAGCTTAGCCCTAGATTCGTAGGTCCCTTCGAGATCCTCGAGCGTGTCGGCGCTGTTGCGTATCGTTTGGCTCTTCCACCCAGCTTTTCAGATGTTCATCCCATCTTCCACGTATCGATGCTACGCAGATATCTTCATGACCCTTCCCACACGATTCAGCATCAGACAGTTCATCTTGAGCCGGACCTTTCGTTCACCGTGCAGCTAGTCGAGATATTAGATCAGCAAGTGAAGAAACTTCGATCCAAGGTCCTGCCGTCCGTGAAAGTTCTTTGGCGCAGCCCGGGCAGCGAGGAGATCACTTGAGAAGCCGAGGGAGAGATGCGGAAGAAATTCCCTCATCTTTTTGAAGGTACGCGCAGTTGCATATTTTAAAATTCGGGGACGAATTTTCTTAAGGGGGGAAGACTGTAACACCTGAGTTTAGGGGTAGTAGTAATTAAGTGTTAATATGGGATTTTTGGTAAAAAGTTTACCAAAACGGGTTTCTAATAAATTATCTGGTTTTATGGTTATTTTTGTGGAATTTTATCTCGACCTCACACACTTGTGCACGTTAACTAGGGTTAAGATTAGGGTTTGCCTTATATTTAAGCTTGTGGGTTAGCATGTTTGAGTTAACCATGGTGGTCCAACCCTTGTTAAAATAATTGGTGTTAATTAAGGAGTTTTAGTTTTAAGGATGGATTAGGGTTTAAGGTTGACTTGTGATTTGAAGGAGAAATTGTGATGGGGGTCTTGAAGCATTTAATGAGAGTGAGGGAATGATGGCTCTTGGATGTGTCACACTATCTTCTTTTCAAAACTTTTTCTTACCTCTCTTCTCTTCCTCTCACACACTCCATATCATCACCCTTTAGCCACCAAAACAAGTCCTGCAGCCCAAACTCAGCAGCCACTTCTTCAGCATGCAGAATTTCAGCCTGTAGGCATCAGCATCAGCAGCTGAAGTAAACCCCATCATCTGCATCAGCCTCACCAGCCCCCTACCACTCTACAACAGCTACTTAACCCTCACATCAGCACCACAACACCATCAGCCATCATCACTAGCACATCAGCCCAACTCCAGCTCAAATCAGCCTCCAAAACAACACCATCAGCCCTGACCAAAACTTCAGCAGTACACCATCAGCCTGTTACCATCAGCTTCAGCCTTTTCAATCAGAAACACCAGCAGCAGCAGCTGCCATATCAGCCCAACTCTTTATACAACAGCTCCGCCAAACAACACACAACCCTTCTCTTAACAACACCTCAACCTTTGCCACTGCTACAGCAGCAACAGCAACATTTCAACCCCAGCAATAGCAACATTTCAACCATTTAAGTAGTTCAGGCTCAGTTCAGCCCAAATCCAGTCAAGTTTGCATCACCTGGAGCCGCAGCAACAGCACACTTTCTTCTTCTTCTTCCTCTTCTCCTTGTTTGCAAGGTTCCTTGGGGGTATAATTCCTAAACTCTTTCTATATTTTGTAGATTATGTGCTTGATTAGCTAGTTTAGTGTTTTATCGTAATTTTAGCACTAGACTTGTGTTGTGATGTTAGATTTAGTTACATTAGAGTGCTGTAGCTTAACGAACCCTTTTTGGTGTTAGTTAGTCTGTTTTAGCCTAATAGTGTCGTTAAATTTAGATGGATAGCTTTAAAATTCTAAAATTATGGTAATCTAGCTTAATTGGTGTTTATTTCATGCTTTAGTAGTGATTTTGGGTGATTTAAGAGAATTTTGGCAAAAGTGGAAGTTGTGATTGTTAGACGAGCCCTTTTAGGTTCTGTTAAGTCCAGGTAACCAGAGGATTTCCCCAGATTTCACCAAGACACCCGATTTACCCGACTTGGCGTATTTTGGCAGTTTTAGTGACTTTTTAGCCTCTATAGGATCTGCTGTTGACCCTAACCCTTTAGAGTAAAGTTGTGAAGACTGTAGCATGGTGAGACTGGTAGGAACACACACACAGAGCACGGGGACCCAACTCCCCCTCTCGGCCGCCAATTTATTCATTCTGGCCGCAAATTGCGGCCAGAGTAGGGGGTGGGGTGGGGTGTGGGGGGTTTTTGGTGTAGGGTTCTTCTGGGTGGGTTAGTCTGTTGGTAGCTGCAACTTTTCAAGTTTGGCCCAGAGGCAAAATCTGGAGCTAATTGTGTGTTTTCGATGTTTTAAGTCTCGTGCGACACGCGCGTGATACGCATGGTTCTGTGGCGCGCTGCGCGACACAGCGTGTCGGTTTAGGTTCTGGTGTTTTGTGCGCGTCGCGTCGTGTCGTGTACACACGCGTTTAGTTTCACGCACACGTATCCCTTTTTATCGATATATCGCGTTTTGCAGGATTTTTCCTTATATTGTGACTTTTGTGAATTCTAGGTTCGCCGGCGGGAACGTCAAGCGCAGCGGAGAAAGGCAAGCAGGTGGTCGGACACACTTAGCACGAGATCACGGGTGAGTAGATTTAACATCTACGGGGGACCATCGTTTGGATGGCGCAAGTCGCCCGATAGATATAGTAGACTTGATATTACTTGTGACATTACGATAAAAATACTTGCATAATAACTGCTGTAGTTTGTATCTATATGATGTTCTATATACACAGATTCATTATAGGACACATGCACCATTACCAGGTTTTATATGCAGCACGGGCACTATTCATATGGACACACACACCCTGGTAATTGCCATGTCACGACACTAGATAACCTTTAATCTAAAACATGTTAATTGCCTAGAAATGTGATATTGCAATAAGTATTTAAAATGAAACCATAAGAACCACTATACTCGTGCATATGTATTATCATATCATCTGCTCATGCCTAGTATAAATCATACATTGTAAATTGATACCATAGGCATTCATAATCATTGACATATGCATCTATGATGATTTCATGAGATTTATGATATTTCTGGATTTCGGTGGAAAGCCGCAAGATTTCAAAATTATAACCTTTTAAAAATATAAAAGCTGCGGTTTTCTAGTGATGTAAAGCGTCGTCCACCATGAGTTTGCTGTGGTTTTCGAGATCCGTGTCGAGGAGTGGAGGAACCGTCACTGGTATATGGTGGGCCCGGTAAGGTACCCCGGGGCAAGAGGATCGCAGATGATGGCGTTGAGCCTGGCAGGAGACGGATTACCTACCGGTGACTTCATTTGGCACGGCGGATATCCAGAGGATACCGACCGTGGCCGCTGGATTGAGATTTGGATACTTGATATGGATCAGCCGGATGGCTGAGGCCAGAGATACTGGGCATGGATATATGAGATTTGGACAGTTTTGAGGTGTCGTTGCTGGACACAGGTTTTACTGATTTCTTGGATATTATGCTGATGTTTAAAAAGGAAGTTTCAAAACAAGGGAAGGAATAATTCTCATACATACTTGATAGTACTTTCATGTGGCATACATACCTGTTATTACATCCATGTGACATATATATACTTGCTAGTACACTGTTGATGCATACATACCTGCTAGTACATGTAGCCATACCTGTTTTAGGGATGCCAGGACACTTGTGTGCATGCATACGATAGCCTTAGTAGATATTATTTATTACTCACGAGCTGGTAACTCACCCCCGTTGTGCCACAGCTTTTCTGCAGGTCCATTCCATCAGCACTATAGCGGCGGATACTTTTGCTTCTTTTGCACTTTTTGCCTGGACTCGGGGTTTTTGCTCATAGGTGGGTTATTATTATTTTGTACCACCTTATATTTTCATTGTATCTAGAACACTCCATCTACTGCTACTATCATTTCAGCTGTACCTGTTTTATTTGGATAACTGTATATTGACCTAGATGTGAGATTGTGAGACTTGGGGATTTATTTTATGATATATCTGGGTCGAGCTCACTTGAGTCGACATGCTACTTCTTATGCACACTGTTATTTTATATTGCGTGGGATTGGTGACCGCCCTGAGGCGAAGAGCTAGCTCCCGCTTGGGGATGCCATTTTCATGTTATTCATTTATATTCCTGTTGCACCCGTCTGGGGTTTATTTTGCAAGAAAACTCTGTATGAATTTTGGGAAAAAGGAAAATTATTTCAAAAAGGGATTTTGATATGGTAATGGAGTAAAATACTTAAATAAATTGGTTTTCCTTCACTCTAAAAATCTTAATTGGGTTTTGTATTCTGGGTTTCGGCTTACTTATTTTACGAACGCCTTGAGACGTTTCGTAATCTAAGTGCCGGTCGCGTTCCGTACCTTGCGGGTCGTGACATACCGCTTCCATGCCGAATACCAATGCAAATAGCATTGTATTCGTGGTCGTCTTGAACGTTGTCCGATAAGCCCAGAGAGGTTCATGCAATCTCTCATACCAGTCCTTTTTATTTCTGGACACCGTTTTCTTTATGATCTTTGTTAAGGTCTTGTTGAAAGTCTCAGCTAGACCGTTAGCTTGGGGATTATAGACTGAAGAATATCTCCAATCTATATTATGCTGTTGTGTGAAGCGACTGATTTTATGGCTTCTGTAGGCTGGCCCGTTATCCGAGATGATCCGTCGCGGAGTGCCGAATCGGTAGATGACATGTGTCCTGAAGAAATGGAGGATTTTTCCGTCTTCACCTCTCTTAGCGGTATTGCTTCTGCCCACTTGGAGAAGTAATCGGTTGTTACTAGTATGAACCGATGTCCCTTGGATGATGCCGGTTCGGTGGGCCCAATTATATCGGTTCCCCACATTTCGAATGGCCAGCTAGCCAGTGTTGGATGTAGCGGATTTGGATGTTGGTGGATGAAGTCCCCGTGAATTTGGAACGAGTGACACTGCTTCGCATATTCGAGACAGTCCTGAATCATCGTGGGCCAATAGTAACCCATTCTCTTGATCTTCAGCTTCATCTTGGGCCCAGCTTGATGGGAACCGTAGAGTCCGTTGTGAGTTTCTTGGGCGACCCTCCTTGCTTCCTCCGGTCCCAAGCATCTTAGCCACAAACTGTCGAACGACCTCTTGTATAGAGTATCATTGATGAAGGCGAAGGACAGGGCTCGCTTCATGAGCTGATGTCTTGACGACGCGTCTTCAGACGTTCAATGGGATTTGAAGTAGTCTATAAAGACTTCTCTCCAATCCTCAGCCTTTTCTTCCTCTTCTATTTGGAAGGCCGCTTGTTCAATCGCTTTATTTTCTTCAGACGACTCCGGAGATATTTCTGCCGGTGTGAGAATCCGGCGATTTGCACAATGATCCTTACGTCATCGAGGTTTTTGTCAGCCAGTTCTTTAGCGAGTTTGCCTAACGCATTTGCCTAGCTATTTTCCACTCGTGGTATGCTTTCCAGGACGTTGGAGGGGATTTAAGATAGCAGTTGCTGCACTCTTTCGCCATATTTCACCAATTCTGGCTTACACGTCTGATAGCTGCCATTTACTTGGCTAACGACTAGCTGGGAGTCTCCATATATGAGGAGATCTTCGATTCCCATGTCGACAGCAATCTCAAGACCCGCTATCAAACCTTCATATTCAGCCTCGTTGTTTGTTCTTGGCTCTGTTAAGGAGAGGGCGAAACACATTATCCCTCCTTGCAGAGTCACGAAGATAAGATACACTCCGGCTTTGATTATGGGGGCGCTTTGCTTCCGCCTCTTCATAGACGATGCCCCGTCGAAGTAGAGTTCCCATCGGGTATCACTCCCTTCTTTCTCCCCGTCAATTGTATTGAACGCATATTCATCTGGCAATTCGCAATTTCAGGGAGAATCAGATGGTATTGGATGCTCAGCGAGAAAGTCGGCGATGGCCTGACCTTTCATTGCCTTGAGGGGTCGATATACTATCGAGAACTCCATCAAGAGGAGGGTCCATTTGGCAAGCCTTCCCATTAGTATGGCTCTTGACATCAAATATTTAAGAGGATCCACCTTTCATATGAGATGGACCTCATGTGCCAAGGCATAATGTCGGAGCTTCGTTACCGCGAAGATTAATGCTAGGCAATGCTTTTCGATAGGGGAGTAGTTGTTTTCTGCCCCCAGAAGAACTTGACTCAAATAGTAGAGAGCTCTCTCCTTCCCTTGGTCGTTCTCTTGTGCCCATAGCACGCCTAAAGAACCTTCAAGGGCTGTTGTATACAGGATGATGGGCTTTCCCTTGACCGGAGCGGTCAGTACCGGCGGATTCTGCAGGTATTGCTTGATTTCGCCCCGTCCACTTTGGCATTTCTGATCCCAGACGAACGGGGTCCCTTTCTTTATTAGATGGTTGTAGGGACGGTATTTGCCGGAGAGCTTGACTTGGAGTTTGACACCTGTTTAAGCATCTGTATCGCTATAAATGGGATATTGCCAGTAGCGACTCATCATTTGCCTTGAGAGAAGACTTGGAATTTGATACCTATTTAGGCATCAGTATCGCTACAACTGGAATAGTGTCAGGAGCGAATCATCATTTACCCTTGCTGATTTGGACAAAGGTGGCTTAGTAGACAGGGTTAGGATTCTGTCGACTAAGACCTTTGACTTTATGAGCCGTAAGGGTCTCATAAAGGGTTTTCTCCCTACAAGTCGTGAGGATCTCGTAGGCGTATTTTCTCCTTAAAAATCATGGGGATCCCTAAGTGATGTCTTCTCTTGTAAGTCATAAGGATCTTACAAGAGTGTTTTCTCCTTATAAGTCGAGAAGACTTACAAATGTTATTCACCATATGGGGAAATTTCTTGCCATTTGTAGAACTTGGCAAAGAAATATTTATTCGTGCTCATAGATTGTATACAAGGGTCAATATGGACCGCCTCTAGGGTAATTTGAGGGATATGACGGCTTAAGAACAGGTCTAGATCCATGTAACTTAAGGCTTTTGAATCCTATGAGCTGTGAGGGTCTCACAGGGGGATTCTCCTCACGAGTCATGAGGATCTCGTAAGTGTATTTATTTTAATGAGGTTGCGCCCTTCCGGGTTTTCACAAGCTCGCCGGCAGTCCTGCTATTTTTACGCCCTTTTGGGTTTTCATCCGTGCCCATTTTACTTGTAGACGTACCTTTTTTTAGAGAGATATTCCACTAGATTGTAGGACATGTTTGTAGGCCCTTTAATATCCTTCCCGTCCTTTGAGAAGAAAGGTCCATTCTACATAGAGATTCTTTCGTCAGTGAGAAATATGCCCCATGTGTATATCTCAGGGGGAACGAGTACCCACACCGTCACTATTTTGGCGACAGGTTGCTTCAGAGCCGCTTATTTTTGTTGAGCGCAGGCAACAAACGCCATCTTGCCTCCGCTTTTCACTCGTCATCATCGGATGAGAAAGAGTCTTGTCCCATTTGATCCAATTGAGCCATTTTATCCATGAGTTCTTGGAAGGTCGGGAACGCCTTTGAATTTGGGTCAAGTGTGGCTTTGAGCATTCTCATGGCTGCAACTTCATCGATGCGTTGCTCGCATTTGACCAGAGATTTCACCATCGGGTAACATATTGAACCCAAGTCTCATTCGGTCTAACCCTTTCGTTGACCAGCGCCGTCACGGTACTATGTTCGTTCTCATTAGTGAATCCCTGACAGAAGAGCATATCCATTTTGTTGAAGCTCTTCACGAAATCATTTGGAAGTTCCGCATACCATTCGAAGGTGATGCCCGCCAGACCCCTGATGAACTGTCAGAGGAGTAGTATGTCATTTCCTCCAGTATTTCCGCACATGGATTTAAATTGCGTAATGTGATAGCGAGGATTCCCAGTTCCTTTGTACATGTGGAACGTTGGAAGGGTGTACTCTGGCGGGTACTATATTTGATCGTACCACGTCGGATACGCTCGACCAGCCTTGATTGGCCAATTTGATGCTTCACTGGCATAGTGGGTTTTAACTTGTTGAGCGATATATGTGTCTAGCTTTTCTTTTAGGAATCCTTTCCTCCTCAGCCGTTGATGAGGTTTGCAGAGAATTTGAAATGCCATCTTTATCTTTAAGACTGACTACCGGCAGTTCATCTACCAGTGGTTCCGATTGAACCATCATTCCAGCCATATTTTGAATCAGAAGGGCCATCTGGTTCATTTTAGTGGACGTTTCTGCCGCTTCTTCATCTCTCTTTTTCAGAGCGCACTTTAGGAAATCAATCTCCGACTCCTTCTCTACTCTTTCTTCGAGTGCATCCTCAGGATTTTCCTTGGGCGATAGATTACCGTTTGCTGCCGCCTGAGCGAGTATCTCCTGCAGTTTTTCACGTTGCAGTTGAACCTTTGTCAGGGACCGAGTTTGAGGTCGGTGACTAGTAAAAGCTCAAACTTCGTCTTTGAAATTCCCCACATAGACTATGTGAACTACTATGCCCCCAGGCTTGGGGTGTTTGGAGTTTTGGCCTTTGGAGTTCGCTTCGGGCACTTGAGCTTTATTAGGCCTCTTTTTTTTTTGAAAATACGCTTTGGTTTTGAGAGGAACCGCTGTATCAGGATTCATCTTGGGATGAGTCCCCTTGTATTTGAAAGGCTGCGTTTAGAGGAAGAGCCGCAGACTACGACTGAGTCTTTCACCTTGTCATGCTCCGCTTCCCAGAATACGCTAAATTGGGCACGTGACATAGCCAACCATGCTACCTGTGGGTAGGAAGTATCCATCCACAGTCACATTACGGCTGTAGAGATATCAAGAACAAAATAAAACTATCTAATACATGTCCATAAGCCGAGATAACATGAGTCAAGAATAATAAAAGTGCGGAAGCAAAAGATCCAATACAAGTAACTGGAATGTACGTCCTATAATGCGGGCTCACATCAGGAATAAACTGCAGAAAATAAAGGAACTAGCAACTACTGAAACTCACAGCTCAGCCTGCTGGATGAAGAACTCCTATTCGGACTGCAGCAACGGTACAGAATCTGGGCCATGGAAAACCCAGACGTCAGCGCGTCATGTCATCAAGTAATAAAATATGAACAGAGTAACAGGCAATGCAAATATAAACATGAATGAAAAGCAGGGGTAACCGAAATATAAATCAGGCAGTGCAGGGTAGTGTGCAGTGAGTAAACTAAACTGTTCTATTGGGTTTTCTACTCTAAAGTCTTTGAAATCAAATTGATGAATCTTCGATGTAACTCTATAGTATCCTGTGCATGCCCAGGACCACGGTCTACAGACTCTCGGGCTGAAACCGAGACGTGCCGCTAGGCAGTAAAAGGTAGCAGGTACAGACGAGTGATGTCAGCATCATCACTCCGGGGCTGGCCTAGCCCATAAGACTGATCAGAACAGGTATCGAACTGTTGAGTTACAAGTCAGGTTTCACCTTTGATTTCCCCATACCCCCAAGTTATAAGTGTTCAAGTCAGGTATTCAGTAATCAAGAACTAATGCCAACACAGGATCAGGTAAGAGCAGGTTTGTCTGGATAGACATCAGGAATGGTCCGTGAGGACTACATGTCAGGTTTGTTGGCATTAGACACGAGATCAAGTAACGGGTCAAGTCAGGGTACATCAGGTCAGGTCAAGTAGTGTACGGTACCATGTCGGGTCAGGTAATATGTGTGTAGCGAGTCAGGTCAAGGTGTAAAAGATATCATGTGTGTGCTCATACACAGCTAGCATAATCAGGGTTATAAATAATCGAGTGTGGATACCATCAAAACAATAAACTGGCAGAAATAATATGACATGCAAATAGGTACAGGTTAAATTATTAGACGTACAGTTATCAGTTTGGCTTAAGGAATACTTTTAACGTTTCAGGGATGCAGTATAACACATGTGAATGATGAAATCATATTAATATGTATTAAAACCATCTAGAGATGCAATTGAATATGAATAAAGCTAAAGGTATGCGATCGGTCGTCCGATAGGGCAAAACTATAATAAGGGTAGTATAACTAATAAATAATTGTGAGTATGTGATTAACATTTAAATGTGATTATGTATGCTTGGTAAACTAATTGCAATGGTTACCTTCAATTTTCTAGATTTGAAATAATATAAATAGATGCAACGGGACATCGAGATGTCATAAAACGATGCATGGGTGCTAAATTCAAACTACACGTATGTTATATATATAGAATAGGTATAGAACTGATTCAAATAGCATGTAGCAAGATTAACTTGCTTCGACGGGTCGCGACATGGAAAACGGAACGTTACGCGTCGGCGGGGAAATATCATGACGCGCGCACGGTTCACGGAATGAACCCAAACGATGGACAGTGGATTCACACGGGTCAGGGGTCCAGGCTGGAACGTCGGGAATCGTTGCCGGCACGGTCGGATTCCGGCGAACCCTAAACAGTAAACACATAAGTTAAAAAAATAGATGCAGAAATCGAACAGAAGAGAACAGGACAAGGTGAAGGAGAGATAGCTTACTGGCTGCAGAGGAATGCTAACGGCGACGGTGAGACCACGGTGATGAGATCGACGGAGCTCTGACGATCGCCAGAGGCTTCTCAAAAACACAGCAAGAAAAAAATCTTAGCAGAACAATCATTCGTAGAAGAAGAAGAGAAGGATGAGAGAGAAGAAACGCTTACTGGGGGTTGCACACGATGCTAGGGACACGGGACGATTCGTCGACGGCCACCGCTCCGGCGATGCACAGAGTGTAGGGGTGCAGGGGTGCTCGGCGTGAGTGCAGGCGATCGGGGAAGGGGAAAGAAGAAGACTAAGATGGAGCGGGGGAGGAGATGGGCGATGAGGAGACGAGTAGCAAGGTCGAGGGAAGAGATGGTGGTGAGGGACGAGTTAGGGTTTCGCTCGGTGCATGGGTTTTTAAAAAAGAAGAAGAAGAAGACGAGGGGAAGACAGAAGGGAGGTGAGGATAAGGCGGGGAGGTGACGAGATCCTCGCGCACCGCGAGAGGAGTGAGAAACGGGCGCGAGAGGGGGAGAAACGAGAGGAGAGAGGAAGAGGATGAGAGAGAAGTTTGTCTCGTAGCGAGGTGAGCGAGAAAAATAAGAGAGAGAAGGAGAAAAAGGGAGAGAGAGAAAGAAGTGGTGGGGCCAGCGGTGAGGAAATGGAGGGTAGTGATTGGACGAGGGGAAAAAATTGTTAGGGGAAAGTTTGTAAAAGATTTTGAGGGTTGTCTAAAAATAATATTGTTGGTTAAAATCTGTGATAGGCTGAGGGAGAAATTTTGTTTAGTTAAGGAAATATTTTTATGGTTATAAGATTTTAAATTTCGCTGGTAAAAAAAATATTAGGATAAATAGGATTTGGCGGAATACAAATTATTTCAGAATTGCACCCGGGTCGAGTCCACAAATTTGAATTTGAAATAAGATAATTTTTGGCGGGTTCCAAAAATTAAAATGAAGGATTGTATAATTAAAAAGCATGCCCCCAAGAACGGACGCACGCACGTGCGCGTAGGCGTCCAAACACGTCCGTTCGCTGAACGGGACGAAAACACGATGCAAGGACGCTACCACAGGGTTAGGGGTGTCGAGCAGGGCCAATTCGATTATTTTTAATTTAATTTTAGATGACTTAAATTGTAATATGCAGAATATGGCATGTCGGTGCAAACTATAACTGGTGACAGCCAAAGCAGTATAAACGAACTAAATACCACGCACTACACATACGGTAACTAAATTTGGTCTAACTGGACTCGGTTGTTACATTATACCCAACTACAAAAGAATTTCGTCCTCGAAATTCCAAGAATACAAGGATAGAAGAAAACAAACAAACTACAAGAAAAGATGAGGAAACTTCTGCCGGATTTCATCTTCTCGTTCCCAAGTGGACTCTCCATGCGAGCGATTACCCCAAGAAACAAGTACAAGAGAGATAACCTTGTTCTTAAAAACCTTTTCCCTTCGATCCACAATTTCAACCGATCGCTCCTCAAAAGTCAAGTCTTCTCGTACCGTCAGCTCCGAATGATCCAATACATGCGTTTCATCCCGAACATACTTACGGAGTTGAGATACGTGAAACACATCGTGCACATTCGCCAAGGATTGCGGTAACGCCAAACGATACGCTACTTCACCGACCCGCTCCAAGATCTCAAAGGGTCCAACGAATCGAGGACTGAGCTTTCCTCGACTACCAAAACGAATCACCCCTCTAGTCGGTGATATCTTCAAGAATACCAAATCACCCATGGCGAACTCTAGAGCTCTTCTCGACGTATCAGCCCAACTCTTATGTCTGTCTTGAGCTGCCTTCATATGGTTTCTGATAGTGTTAACCTTTTCTACTGTTTGCACGACCAAATCTGGTCCCAACAATCTTCGTTCACCGACATCGTCCCAACAAACAGGTGAACGGCATTTGCGACCATACAAAGCTTCAAATGGAGCCATCTGAATAGTTGCCTGAAAACTGTTGTTGTAAGAAAACTCCACCAAATGTAGATGATCCTCCTAAGAACCCTTGAAGTCCAACATGCACGCTCTCAACATATCTTCAAGAGTTTGGATCGTTCTCTCCGACTGGCCATCAGTTTGAGGATGATAAGAGGTGCTAAACTTCAATCGAGTCCCCAAACTTTCCTGTAAACTCCTCCAGAAGTGTGATAAGAACCGAGTGTCCCGATCGGACACGATGCTCACCGGGACTCCATGCAATCTTACAACCTCCTGTATGTACCGCTCCGCCAAAGTTTCTGTTGATTGACCAACCCGAAAAGGAATGAAATGAGCTGTTTTGGTCAAACGATCAACAATCATTCATACCGCATTGTTGCCTTTTGGTCTCCGCGGTAAAGCTGTCACAAAATCCATGGTTATATGTTCCCACTTCCACTGAGGAATCGGAAGTGGTTGCAATAAACCAGCAACTCTTTGATGTTCAGCCTTAACTTGCTGCCACACCAAGCACTTTGCCACAAAGTGAGCGATCTCCCGCTTCATACCTTCCCACCAGAAATGCTGTCGTAAGTCTCGGTACATCTTCGTGCCTCCTGGATATACGGAATAAGCTGAACTGTGTGCCTTCTTCATAAGCTCTTCACGAATATCTCCCTTTGGCACACACAAACGGCTACCATATCTCAACGAATCATCTTCATGTATCAGTAAATCTATTCGTAGTCCGGCTTCAACCTGTTCTCGAAACTTTCGCAATCTAGGATCCTGTGATTGCACTGCTTTAATATTCTCGATCAACGACGAATGTACTTGCAGCTGCATCAACTGTCCCGAAGAATGCGGTAGCACAACCTCCAAATCAAATTTTTGAAAGTCTACAACGAGTTCTTTCTGCGTAGTCAACATCTGAATTGCCGGCAATCGACTGAGTGCATCCGGTACGACATTAACATTCTCCGGATGGTACTTAAGATCAAGATCGTAATCAGCCATCAGCTTTAACCATCTGCGCTGTCTCATATTAAGCTCCTTCTGCGTGAACACATACTTCAAACTCTTATGATCCGTGAAAACTTCGACCCTTTCGCCCAAAAAGTAGTGTCTCCAAATCTTCAAAGCGAAAATCACAGCCGCAAGCTCCAAGTCATGAGTTGGGTAATTCTTCTCATGGGTCTTCAACTGTCTTGATACGTATGCTACAACCTTCTTATGCTGCATCAGAACACAGCCCAATCCTTTTCTAGATGCGTCGCTGTGGATCACCAATCCTCCGGAACTGTCTGGCACGGTCAGAATAGGGGCGGTTATCAATTTCTACTTCAACGTCTCAAAAGCTGACGTGCAACTATCCGTCCACACAAAAGGTACCTCCTTGAGCGTAAGCTTGGTCAACGGCTCCGCCAAACGAGCAAAGTTCTCCACAAATCTTCTGTAATACCCGGCGAGTCCAAGGAAACTTCTTATTTCCGCAACATTCTTTGGAATCGGCCAATCTCGAACTGTTGCAATCTTTTCTGGATCGACGGCGATTCCATCACCATACACGACATGCCCCAAGAACTTTACTTCTTACAGCCAAAACTCGCACTTGCTCATCTTCGCATATAACTTCTCCTGTCTCAACGTCTGCAGTGAGATCTTTAGATGCTCAGCATGCTCTTCAAAACTCTTCGAGTAAACCAGAATATCGTCAATGAACACCATAATAAACTGGTCCGAGAAAGGTGAAAATATTCCGTTCATCAAGTCCATGAATATCGCCGGTGCATTCGTTACTCCGAAGGGCATCACTAAGTACTCGTAATGTCCATACCGAGTTCGGAACGCCGTCTTGCAAATATCTTCTGCTTTCACTCGGACCTGATGATATCCGGATCGCAAATCCAGCTTCGAGAATACCCTCGCGCCACTAAGCTGCTCAAAAAGTTCGCCAATGCGAGGGATCGGGTACTTGTTCTTAATAGTCACCCGGTTTAATTCTCGATAGTCGATGCACATCCTTCTCGTGCCATCTTTCTTTTTGACTAGAAGAACTGGAGCTCCCCAAGGCGAGTTACTGCTTCGAATCCAACCCTTTTTAAGCAATTCGGCAACCTGCTTCTTGACTTCTTCCAACTCCACTAGTGCCATTGGGTAATACGCTTTAGATACTGGCGCTGCACCAGGAACAAGATCAATTGCGAACTCCACGTCTCGCTTCGGCGGTAATCCCGATATATCTTCAAACACGTCCATAAAATCACGAACAACAGCTGGCTCTTCACTTTATCAACCTCCATTGATGCAAGAATATTATTTGCCGGCCTAGCCCTAAACTCGACTGGCCCGACAGAACTGCTTCCTCCAGTGAAGGTAAACTCGGGATGTCCGGAAATCTAGAAAATTACTTTCTTTGCCCTACAATCAATGTGAGCGTGGAAAGTGCCAAGAAAATACATTCCCAAGACGACTTCGTAGCTGCCTGTATCAATCACCAAGAAATCTGCAAAAAGCTCCCATCCGCAAACAACAACTGTACAATCTTTACATTCCCTACTAGATATGATTTTCCCATTCCCAGTGTGTATGTCCCAGAAACTAGACAGGGTTGTGCTGGTAATCGAGTGTGTAGCTATAAACTTGGACGACATAAAACAATGGGATGCACCAGAATCAAATAACGCTAATGCGGGAAAATCATGAACGAGTAGAATACCTGAAACAATTTCTCCCGACGCCTTAGCTTCCTCAGCCGTCAAGGTAAAAGCTCGAGCCTGATTAGGTCCTTGAGTCAGCTGCTTCTGTCCCTGGAACGGTTTCTGCGGAGGCTTCTGAATATCATCCCTCGTACGAAGCTTCGACGGACAAGCGCTGACATTGTGATCTGCCACTCCACAAACTAAACAGAGTCCCTGCCTCCTTCGACACTCCTTTTGCACGTGTCCAGGTAAATGGCAGTAGTCACAAATCACGCTCCTTCTTCGATCAACGATCACAGGCTTCTTCATCGGTGTTACACCACGACGGTCCACTGGAATACCCTTACGACCATGAGCTCGGTTTGGTACAAATGCCAGCTTCCTTACCGCAACTGCTGTCTGCTGTAAACTCCCAGTCTTTCCAGATAAGCTCTGCTGTTCTCGTGCTGCCGTAAGTACCTGTGAGAAAGTGGTTAAACCCAGGGAGACAATCTGCCTCTGGATGTCCACATCCAAGCCGCGCATGAACCTCCATGCCCTGTCTGCATCGTTGGCAACTAAAGGTCCAGCGAATCTACTAAGCCGTGTCCATTCTGCTGCATGCACATCTACGGGTGCACCATTCTGCTTAAGCCCGATGAACTTCTCTTCCATTTCCTCCCGTGCAGTCCGCGGGAAGAACTTCTCTAGGAAACTCTTCGAGAAATCTGCCCACTTAATCGGCTTGGGCAAGCGGGTCTCCTCCACAAGCCACCATTCACGGGCGTAGTCCACTAACTGAATGCGTACCACATCTACCCTTTTCTCATCTGGAATCTGTGCCGCAATAAGCAAGTTTTTCGTGTCAACTAGCCACTGCTCTGCCGGCAACGGCTCCTCCAAACCAGTAAATGCAGACGGATCCAAACGCCTGAAATCTGCTACGGTCCCTACTCGATCAACTGGTTTAGCTTCAACCTTGTTCACGGACTGCTGAACGGTCCACAAACCTTCCTGAAACGATTCCGCTTGCTGCTGGATCAGCTCGGTCTGTCTCTTTTGATTCTCCAGCATTCCCCGTATCACTCCAAGCATGGCGGCTTCGTCAAGACGCCTTTGGTATGTCTTCAGATTCTTGTCTGCCATATTCCTGAAATCAAAACACCCAAAATTAGCATGATAACAGATTCAAAATATAGATCAACGCTAGAACTCCAAGTTACTTAAATAGAGTACCGCATTGTAACTATGCCGCGGTATCATAGCCACAATTATATAACTCCACCCAAGTCGCCTAAGTCCTAAAGATAACAAGGAATCAGGTTTCGAGTTGAGATGCAAAGGAAGTTTGCACATTGTAAAAGATATAATCAGGAAGAACTTAATTCAAGAACGGTAAAACGGCAAGGTGGCAGGACATGTTTCCTAAACACGGGTATTCTGATTCGTGTATTGGGTACAATACCCAACTACAAAAGAATCAACCCGACTATCCTATGGCTCTGATACAAAAAGAACCATGTCACGCCCCGCTTCCCAGAGTATGCTAAATTGGGCACGTGACATAGCCAACCATGCTACCTGTGGGTAGGAAGTATCCATCCACAGTCATATTACGGCTGTAGAGATATCAAGAACAAAATAAAACTATCTAATACATGTCCATAAGCCAAGATAACATGAGTCAAGAATAATAAAAGTGCGGAAGCAAAAGATCCAATACAAGTAACTGGAATGTACGTCCTATAATGCGGGCTCACATCAGGAATAAACTGCAGAAAATAAAGGAACTAGCTACTACTGAAACTCACAGCTCAGCCTGCTGGCTGAAGTACTCCTACTCGGACTGCAGCAACGGTACAGAATCTGGGCCATGCAAAACCCAGACGTCAGCGCGTCATGTCATCAAGTAATAAAATATGAACAGAGTAACAGGCAATGCAAATATATACATGAATAAAAAGCAGGGGTAACAGTAATATAAATCAGGCAGTGCAGGGTAGTGTGCAGTGAGTAAACTAAACTGTTCTATTGGGTTTTCTACTCTAAAGTCTTTGAAATCAAATTGATGAATCTTCTATGTGACTCAATAGTATCCCGTGCATGCCCGGGACCACGGTCTACAGACTCTCGGGCTGAAACCGAGACGTGCCGCTAGGCAGTAAAAGGTAGCAGGTACAGACGAGTGATGTCAGCATCATCACTCCGGGGCTGGCCTAGCCCGTAAGACTGATCAGAACAGGTATCGAACTGTTGAGTTACAAGTCAGATTTCACCTTTGATTTCCCCATACCCCCAAGTTATAAGTGTTCAAGTCAGGTATTCAATAATCAAGAACTAATGCCAACACAGGATCAGGTAAGAGCAGGTTTGTCTGGATAGACATCAGGAACGGTCCGTGAGGACTACATGTCAGGTTTGTTGGCATTAGACAGGAGATCAAGTAACGGGTCAAGTCATGGTACATCAGGTCAGGTCAGGTAGTGTACGGTACTATGTCGGGTCAGATAATATGTGTGTAGCGAGTCAGGTCAAGGTGTAAAAGATATCATGTGTGTGCTCATACACAGCTAGCATAATCAGGGTTATAAATAATCGAGTGTGGATACCATCAGAACAATAAACTGGCAGAAATAATATGACATGCAAATAAGTACAGGTTAAATTATTAGACGTACAGTTATCAGTTTGGCTTAAGGAATACTTTTAACGTTTCAGGGATACAGTATAACACATGTGAATGATGAAATCATATTAATATGTATTAAAACCATCTAGAGATGCAATTGAATGTGAATAAAGCTAAAGGTATGCGATCGGTCGTCCGATAGGGCAAAACTATAACAAGGGTAGTATAACTAATAAACAATTGTGAGTATGTGATTAACATTTAAATGTGATTATGTATGCTTGGTAAACTAATTGCAATGGTTACCTTCAATTTTCTAGATTTGAAATAATATAAATAGATGCAACGGGACATCGAGATGTCATAAAACGATGCATGGGTGCTAAATTCAAACTACAAGTATGTTATATATATAGAATAGGTATAGAACTGATTCAAATAGCATGTAGCAAGATTAACTTGCCTCGACGGGTCGCGAAACGGAAAACGGAACGTTACGCGTCGGCGGGGAAATATCACGACGCGCGCACGGTTCACGGAATGAACCCAAACGACGGACAATGGATTCACACGGGTCAGGGGTCCAGGATGGAACGTCGGTAATCGTCGCCGGCACGGCCGGATTCCGGCGAACCCAAAACAGTAAACACATAAGCTAAAAAATAGATGCAAAAATCGAACAGAAGAGAACAGGACAAGGAGAAGGAGAAAGTGAAGGAGAGATAGCTTACTGGCTGCAGAGGAATGCTAACCGCGACGGTGAGACCACGGTGATGAGATCTATGGAGCTCTGACAATCACCAGAGGCTTCTCAAAAATACAGTAAGAAAAAAATCTTAGCAGAACAATCATTCGTAGAAGAAGAAGAGAAGGATGAGAGAGAAGAAACGCTTACTGGGGGTTGCACACGATGCTATGGACACAGGATGATTCGTCGACGGCCACCGCTCCGGCGATGGACAGAGTGCAGGGGTACAGGGGTGCTCGGCGTGAGTGCAGGCGATCGGGGAAGGGGAAAGAAGAAGACTAAGATGGAGCGGGGGAGGAGATGGGCGATGAGGAGACGAGTAGCAAGGTCGAGGGAAGAGATGGTGGTGAGGGACGAGTTAGGGTTTCGCTCGGTGCATGGGTTTTTAAAAAAAGAAGAAGAAGACGAGAGGAAGACAGATGGGAGGTGAGGATAAGGCGGGGAGGTGACGAGATCCTCACGCACCGCGAGAGGAGTGAGAAACGGGCGCGAGAGGAAAGAGAGAGGGAGAAACGAGAGGAGAGAGGAAGAGGAGGAAAGAGAAGTTTGTCTCGTAGCGAGGTGAGCGAGAAAAATAAGAGAGAGAAGGAGAAAAAGGGAGAGAGAGAAAGAAGTGGTGGGGCCAGCGGTGAGGAAATGGAGGGTAGTGATTGGACGAGGGGAAAAAATTGTTAGGAGAAAGTTTGTAAAAGATTTTGAGGGTTTTCTAAAAATAATATTGTTGGTTAAAATCTGTGATAGGCTGAGGGAGAAATTTTGTTTAGTTAAGGAAATATTTTTATGGTTATAAGATTTTAAATTTCGCTGGTAAAAAAAATATTAGGATAAATAGGATTTGGCGGAATACAAATTATTTCAGAATTGCGCCCGGGTCGAGTCCACAAATTTGAATTTGAAATAATATAATTTTTGGCGGGTTCTAAAAATTAAAATGAAGGATTGTATAATTAAAAAGCATACCCCCAAGAACGGATGCACGCACGTGCGCGTAGGCGTCCAAACACGTCCGTTCGCTGAACGGGACGAAAACACGATGCAAGAACGCTACCACAGGGTTAGGGGTGTCGAGGAGGCCAAGTCGATTATTTTTAATTTAATTTTAGATGACTTAAATTGTAATATGCAGAATATGGCATGTCGGTGCAAACTATAACTGGCAACAGCCAAAGCAGTATAAATGAACTAAATACCACACACTACACATACGGTAACTGAATTTGGTCTAACTGGACTCGATTGTTACACACCTGCTTCCACACCTTATATATAGATGAGGAAAGTTGTTATAGGGAGCGAACTGGTTTCTGCTCCTGTGGGATCTCCATGGGCTGCGGAGATTTCTTCGATATTACGGTGGGAGAATTTTTGTCTGACCCTTCGCAATAGCTTGAAGCTGTTCTCGGTTGGAACAATAACATTCACCACTGGGGTTGAAACAGGATTATACAGAGAACTGCCCCCAGCTCATTCTGTATGATGCCGATATCGACGCCAACCGTTTCTTATGGCCTGGATTTGATTAGCCTCAGGATTTTGCCGAGCCTGCCCCTGTTTCCTTTTGGGAGCTTGAATATTCTGCCCCCTGCGTCGACCTTGGTCCTTGGCAGGTGCCAGTTGTTTGAGGATTGATTCTGTCGGCAAAGTTGTAGCTTGGGGAACCAGCCTGTGGAAGACAGACTTCCTCTGGGCTTCCTCCATCAGCGTTGAGGCACAAAGGGTGGGAGGTGGGAGTATTGACCTAAATAGAAGCCTGTTGATTTCTTAAAGAGCAAGATTGCAGAGATTTGAGGCTGCAAGTGGTCCATACTTGACTTCACCGGATATGACAGAGCCTGAGTTGCAAGGGTGGGAGCAAACGCCATTCTTCATAGAGACGAAACGCCGGTTTCAGTATCCCATCAACCAAGGGCAACCACAAACATATATATCGCGATTATTTGATCGCCGAAAAACACGACACACGAAGTGTAGAGTGGAAAGAGGAAAAGGCCCCATCGGGCGTGCCAGAATCTATTTACCGCCGAAAGCCGGGAAAGACAAACGTCTTGCCTGAATTTGGGGGCAGATGCTATTTGGTTTTATCCGTCCACCTCTCCGAAAATGCTAGTTGATTTATGGCACCGTGTATCGGAGGTCTGGACGGATGCGGCCGTTGTAGCAGACTTCGTCAGATTCCCCCTCATTTGCGAAGGTTTTTTTGATTGTGGGAATGCTCTTCCCTGCAGGCGCAAGCCCCTGCAGTTAATTACGTTACCGCATCGCGGTAACAACTTTCTCTTGCTCCAGAAGTTCACTTCGTGTCATGTGTGTTTGTTTTATTTTTGGTTGTCCGTGGGTTGTATACGGAGACTAATTTATGTTGCTGCCCGTAAGGCGTGGATTAGTCCAAATCCGTATATTCTTAGATTTGGGTTTGGGTTGATTTAAAGATCGTTAATCTCGTTCGAGATTAAGATCAACTCAAATGTTTGTTAAGGACACGTTAGTCTAATTTAGACTAAGATCTACTCAACAGGATTTTGGGATCATTCAGACCCAACAAAAGAGCATTTGGGCTCCATTGTTTTAGTTTAAGGACGTTTTCGGTCCATAACTAGTTTAAGGATGTTGCGGTCCATTGTAATTTAAGGACGTTACGGTCCATAGCTAGTTTAAGGACGTTGCGGCCCATATATCACCATTTGGCGGTGAGGTCGTAGTTTAAGGACATTGCGGTCCATAGATCACCATTTGGCAGCGAGGTCGTAGTTTAAGGACATTACGGTCCATAGCTAGTTTAAGGACATTGCGGTCCATAGGGATATGCTCATGGGTTGGAGAGTGCGCCAAAAAGCTGTTGGTTGTCGGGACCCTCCACCTCTTTGACGACGTTGAAGAATTACAACGACATATATCAGAGGTATGGAGAGATGTACCGTTGAACCAATTTCCAGATCGAGGGGAGATGTGGGATGAACGTCATTTTGGACACCATCTGTTAGGAGATAATTAGTCATCTTTGGGAATAGGATTGGTTTGGGGAGACCTGAGCATGGGGGCTCGGTTGATTGGTGACCAAAAAGGTCTTGGCCTTGGGAGACTTGGCTAATTTGGGTTAATGTTGATTTCCCCTAGATACCCCACTGTGCTAAGCACTGAATCAGTGTTAAACACTGGACTTTGGAGGCGCTCACGTGTGAACACGTGAGGGGCCCTAAAGTGGGCATTGTTCCTTGAGTTTATTCCCTCTTCTATATATAAAAGTGCTGAGCACTTGAATCACGTGTGAGCACGTGAGGCGCCCGAGATGGGAACTGTTCTCTGGATTTTATTTTTCTTTCATTTATAAGTGCTAAGGACTTGGTTCATCAAATGGTCACGTGCGAACACGTGAGGTGCCATCAAAATGTGAGCGCAGTTTCTTGGGCTTATTCCCTTTCTGTGTATAAATATTAAACACTTAGTCTTGTGGCCCTTGATTGGTCAATATTTTTTATGTTTAAATTTACCGCAATCAAAACGGATCGCTTGGTAGCTAGCCGGTTGAGTACGAGTCGATCCACAGGGAGAAGGAATCCTTTTCTTTATGTTCTAACGAGTTAAGTCCAAACTTTGGTAGGGTTTTGTTTTAAGATCTATGAATGAGAATAAGTTGATAAAAAGGCTTGCTAGGGTTAGGATTAGGTCAGCTCGAAATAGGGATCTTCTCGCTTCTTTCAATACCTTAGTTGTGAATAAAGGTGTTAAGGTAATCGGCAACAACGGGGATTAGCACGACTAGAAAGAAACTTAGTTTCTTTCTTTTGGTCCTTGTCCGTCCGTTCTTGGCTCTTAGCCCTAACCTCCGGTTAATTCAACCACAACCGGTCTAACTAGGGAATCACCGCTATCATGTAGGATAGAGTGCCGTAGTGAGCGGATTATGGTTGATTTAAAGGGAATCCGTATTAAAATTATTTGGGCAAAGAAAGGAGTGAGAGAGATTTCCTTCTCTCAAACCTTCCCTATCCTACCCCTAACAAGTGAGGAATTACTCATTCATTAGAAAGATAACAATAAAATTCATTTTTTAATATTTTAATTGATGACCTAAATTGCAGATAAATAAAGAACAAATAAAAGTGCAGACAATAAATTGTAGATAAGAAGAATGCGAGATAAAATAAAAGACTTACTTTATTGATGACCTCTCAAGAACGCATTACAATTGAATTTAAAATTTAGATCTAGAATATAGAAAAACAAATAAAGAGAGGCATCTAAGAAAGGCGCCCTGAAAGAGGCACACTAAGAAAGGCCTTGAGCTCCTATTTATAGATAAGAAACCCTAGGTTTACATTCTGATCCAATCACTAATTTACAAAACTACCCCAAGAGAGCCGAGTCAAAGCACCGACACTGCCACCGACACGTGCACTGCACGGCCGCGGAACCGCGGCAGAAGTGCCTATTTGGCCGCGGTTCTGCGGCCATTTGGTGGATTCATGGGCCTATTTCTTCAGGGTTTCTTCATGTTGCTTTTATTTTCTGTTTTCTTCACTTGGTTTCTCAGAATCTCTTCAATCTCCTTCCAGATTTCCAACAGTGCAGAATGATGTGGACTTTTGCCTTGAGCTCCATGTTAAAGTCTTGGATCTTGTGCTGCCTTTGTGTTTTGTGCATTGAAATGCCCAATGATTTTCTATCTGTTCCTTGAACTGGTAAGCGGCATTATACTGATAGTGTGCGAAAAACCGTATTTCTCTGTTTGTTGGTCGTAGTCCCACATTTGTTGCGACTTTTTATGAATTTCACTGTAAAGAGCTGAGAACCTGTAACCTGCAATTATTTAGCAGACATGGATCAAAAGTACCTACTTATATGCAATGCGATTAATAATGGGCGGTATAAAAATACAAAAATCTGATATGAACAAATACCCCCAAACTTATCTTTTGCTCATCCCGAGCAAAGCCAATTTTATTCTTAAAAATTCCCAACCTCACTTTCGTAGGGAACGCGATTGCACTGAGCTCGTGCCACAAGCCGTTAAAGCTCTAGGTGTCCCTAGTAGGAGGAGTGTTGATACTACCCACAAAATCCGATCAATTTGGCCATTGAATCTAATTCTTCAATTCAGTATTCTAGCGAGGAAGTCTATTATCTTTAACTTAGAAATCATCAACCCGTATTTTTCATGCTTCCTTTTCATTTATCTTAAGATCATATATGTTTTTCCAATTTATAAAGCTTTCAGTACCTCCTAAGTTTTCCTTCTAAGGCTCAATCTTAACTCAGGAATTTTTATCATCTCTATTGAAGATATAACCCCTATCTTTTA
The DNA here is from genome assembly GCA_030015575.1 of Agapanthus africanus. Classification (NCBI taxonomy): domain Eukaryota; kingdom Viridiplantae; phylum Streptophyta; class Magnoliopsida; order Asparagales; family Amaryllidaceae; genus Agapanthus; species Agapanthus africanus. The sequence continues at coordinate 517,245,988 of CM057350.1, forward strand.
TTTTTATCTCTCCTTCAAACTCCAATTATATACCCCTACGTGTGTGTAATTATCACCCTACACTTGGAAATTCAATTCAAGCTATTATACTCTTGTCCATCTTCCAAAATACTTTTAGTTGGTGAATTTTAGATGAAATTGCTCACACATCCTTCATGACCGTTAATACTTCTTGAGGTACTAAACGACCGATTACAAAATGTGCTTGCGCATTTAGGCGTAATTCCTCGTCTTGCAACACCTAAGGCTTAGCATTGACTCCCAAACCAGTTGGTCTAAGGCACTAGGTGATAAAGCACCATCTCTATATATTTTTTATGCTGCCTTAAGCAATTACAAAACCAGTGTTCATTTCTTTCTTCACCACTTATACTTTTATTTTATTTTCCTTCATACTAAGGAATTTAGACAAGATCATTTTAAGGTATCCTCTACTATCCCAAGTTTCAAGATGCTTGTAAGTGCATATAGTAGGGTATATATTTTCAGATTTTGGACTTAAGATTCAGAATTATTTTTCATACTTATACTTCAAATAGAGCTTTCAATACTCTTCCCTTATTTCGATTTAGCCCAAGAACTGAACTCAAAATTTGGCTATTTCTAAATAAACTATAAGGACGTATATTTTCTACAGTTAAACTTTAAGAAAGATTATTTTTAGGATTTTTAATTTACTAAGTTTAAGATCTAGTTTTTCCTAACTAGTCAACCGTCATGTTGAACTTAAGTCAAATATGGCCAAAATTGAACTTTTTTTTTATTTTTATTTTTTTAATTTTTATGGGTTTTAAAATAAGTATGCAAATGCAAAAATATACATATGAATGCGAAGGAAGAAAACTTACCGAGCACACCCCCAAACTTAAACTTCACAGTGCCCTCACTGTCAGGCTACACCAAGAGGGTCAAAATTGCTGGTACTCCCCTGTTTGTTTATTTATTAATTTTTTTATTTTTTATTAACAGAAAAAGAAAACAAAATATATATACGCAAAAAGGTCCCCCCAAACTTAAGTGAAACAGTGTTTTTACTGTTGCCATTTTTTTTAAATCTCATAAACCCGTAAACTTGGGAGGAAAAATTTATTAACGGGAACATGAAATATGATTGTGAAAATCTCCCCCAAACTTATTTTTGGCTCACCACTTTGAGTTATATATATATATATATTTTCAGGAGCCAAATTATACCCTCCCCCAAACTTAAGTTAAACAATGTTAAGCTTTTAAAGAAGGGGGTTAAAGTTACTGGTCAATACCAAGCTTTGCAAAGACCAAAAGTCAACACCAACCATTCGAAGTATTTATCGGTGAAACGCACCGGTTGGTGGAAGAACATGTTGTATGGAGCCAGGAAGAAATGGGGAAGAGATAAGTGGTGTAAAAGAAAAAATTTACGTCTCGATTTGTAGATACGAAACAATAATGGTGAACGGAAACGAGAATGTGGATGATTAGGAATGGAAAGAATGGTCACATTCTCGTATAGGATAAGAAGAAATGGTGGTGGTTTGGCTTCTTCAGGTGGAGGTTGATTAATCACAAAGTCCGTGTCGTTTAGGAATGCGAGTTCGTCAGCGAAAATATTTTCGAAACTTTCATCGATGGTCCGATTGAACGTTTCAATGTCAATAAGTGTCGAGCCAGAATTCAACACACTTGATTTTTCAAAAATTACGGAGATAGGAGACTCGTAAGGCTCATCTACCTTATTCTCAAAAGAGTCTAAATCAAGTTGTTTTTCTAGAATTATCGAACTCGAAATATCGGATTGTGATTCATTAACACTCGCTATCATTAAAGGAAGATTAGAAGAAGAACCGGAGAAAGTGGGAGAAAGAAGTTGAATACGAATTTGAGGGTGGAGATGAAGTGTATAAATTAGCACAATTTGTAACGACCGATGTGAAAAAAGCGATTGTGCTAATCGATCAATATGGCGAGAAATGTGGTCAAATCCCTCAAGATTCGTGAGAAAACATGGATACGCTGAACTTGGTAAACCAGACATAAGAAATGAAAGTGATACGGTTTCTTGCGTGGTCGGAATGATGGGAAGGATGAAGGGGAGTTATTTAGGAAGGGTAACAGTTAAAGGTTCAGGAGGGTGTACACAGTCAGTGTAAGGGACATGATGAATTGGAAAATCCGACTCATCAAGCAAAACTGGTTCATCCTCAATACTATCCTCAAAATTCCCCTCAAAAGTTATCTCATCCATGCATTTATCATCAAAATCCAGACGCATATGAAGTTCGGGAAAAACAGTTAATGACTCGGGATGATGAATTGGAGAGAGAAACTCATCCAAATCTGTGGGTTCATCATCCAAAATATTCCCAGCGTCGATATTCTCAATCAAGTGAAAATCAATTTTTTCAGACATCTCATCAAAAGTATGGATATTAATCAATTCAGGTTTTAGAGTGGAGGTGTAGAGGTCAAAAGGGTTGGGATTGGTTTCACTTGACAAGGTCCCTTCATAATCGGGTAAATCAAACACTACAAAGCCGCACAACTCATTAAACATCCTATTTTCAACGGGTGAATTATTTGGGACACTTGATAGACATTCAAAACCGGAGTTGTGGGATTCAATTGGGGATGGGTAGGTTTGATTTAGAAGGGTGTACAGCTCACTCTCTCCACTCAAATTCTCAATCTGTCCAACCGCTTCATCATACATTGGAAAATTCAGAGCTAGTTGGAAACTAGCTACCGGGTTACTGGGTTATACGAGGGCGGCCATGGATGTAGGGTGTTTTTCATCACCCCATTGAGATGGGAATACGCGCGCGCTTGTCAGGCGCATTACAGATTCCCCCTAACTAGGGGTAGGCCGGGGTTTAATGATTTTGGGGATCCGAATCTCCGGCAGCCGCGGACTAAGCTGCCGTTAATTACCCCTCGCCTTTGAAGCGAGAGAACCTCCGATTTGACGTGTTAAACTGGTCATGGGAACTCAACATGCAGTGTTGTGTTTTGAAGGGGTTTTGGATATATCGGGGGCCCCGCAGAGTTTTTGCGGGGGTCTCGCTACCCGGATAGCGGGCTGGGGGTCAAGGGGGCTAGCAGCCCCCTTGCGGGGTGCGGGGCAGCGCGCCGTTAGAAATTTTTTTCTAACAGGAACAGTGTCGTGGAGTATGTGTGTGTGTACTTATGTATACATATGTATGTGTGTGTGTGTGTGTGTGTATATAAAGGGGGGAAAAGGCATCTAAAGGATGCGTGGAGCCAGCGCCAGAGCGCTAGCACTTTGAGCGCTAGCGCACCACGTGTCAGCACGTGGGCGCTAGCGCTTTGGGTGCTAGCGCTCTGAGCGCAAGAGCGCTAGCGCATTGAGCGCTAGCGTGCCACGTGTCAGCACGTAGGCGCTCGGGCGCTAGCGCACTGAGCGCTAACACGCCACGTGTCAGCACGTGGGCGTTCGAGCACTGGCGCTCTGAGCGCAAGAACGCTAGCGCACTGAGCACTAGCGCGCCACGTGTCAGCACGTGGGTGTTCGGGCGCTAGCGCTCTGAGCCCACGCCACGTGTCAACACATGGGCGCTTGAGCGCTAGCGCTTTGTGCGCTAGCGCTCTGAGTGCAAGCGCACTAGCGCTATGAGCGCTAGCGTGCCACGTGTCAGCATGTGGGCGCTCGGGCGCTAGTGCGCTAGTGCACCACGTGTTAGCATGTGGGCGCTCGAGCAGCAAAAGGGACTTGGTCCCTGCAATGGGAGTTGTACTCCCAGAAAGGAGCACTTATTATTCTCTCTGTGTGTGTGTGTGTGTGTGTGTGTGTGTGTGTGTATGTGTGTGAGGAGTTAAACTCCTAAGATGTTTTGAAGCTGATGAAGGGCTTCTCCCTTTGAACCCTAGTTCTTACCCAAAGTGGGGTTTCTGGAGATGGGTCTCCTTCTTCTTCCTTTGTTGGCCGGATCTTGAAGATCAAGAGATGTGAGATCTAAAAATCTCTCCTTTCTGAGATCTGATGGCAGATCTGAGTTCCCCTTTGTGGGTTTTGTGGTGAAAAACTATTTAGTTTTGGAAAAGAAAGAGTAAAACTCTTAATTTAATTCAAAAGAAATGAGAAGGTTTAGAACCCTGGAGAAGGAGCAGGAGGCACAAAGAACCCTTTTTTTAGGGGAATGAAAAATTGTCTCTTAGATATTTTCATAATGTTGCCTTATATAGGTTTACATATTTACATATAGCCTCTTGGGCTTTACAAAATGGCATTTTGCCTATCCCATTGCTCATATGCCATTTCGTTTTGCACATAAGCCATGGGCTTACAAAAATTTGGCTTTATGCCCATTTTGTTTATATTCATGCATAAAAAATTACATAAAAATGATTTATTACATGATTTTGTTGTTGACATGGGGAGGCTTGGCCACGGGCTCGGCTTGGGCATGGGCCCGCTTGACCTGGGCTTTGGCCCACCTGGCTTGGGGTTGCCCTTGACTTTGACTTGGTCAACCGAGGTGCAAATTTTGACCCCAACAAAGTGCTTCCCCATCAATGAATGCATACCATATATGTGGGTCGTGTGTATGAAATTGATGGATCTTCTTTTGCGTGGAGGCGACTTGTTTTGCTTCCCACTTTTTGGGATGCACTGCCCTTTTAACGACATGGACGGTCGACGCTTGACGCGTCTCCGAGACAGAGTGTCCGTGGTAGAATTTTTCCCGGCCCGGAACAATTTGGTTCCCAATTTGTAGGAAGCCTGCACTGCCCTTTTTAGGACATGGACGGTCGACGCTTGACGCGTCTCCGAGACGGAGTGTCCGTGGTAGACGTTTCCCTGGCCTGGAGTGATCTGGTTCCTGCTTTGTGGGAAGCCTGCACTGCCCTTTTTACGACCTGGACGATCGACGCTCTGATCCGGAGCGATTTGGTTCCCGATTTGTGGGAAACCTGCACTTCCCTTTTGCGACATGGACGGTCGATGCTCTGATCCGGAACGATTTGGTTCCTGATTTATGGGAAACCTGCACTGCTCTTTTTGCGACTTGGACGGTCGACGCTCTGATCCGGAGTGATTTGGTTCCCCATTTATGGGAAACCTGCACTGCCCTTTTTGCGACATGGACGGTCGACGCCTAACGCGTCTCCGAGACGGAGTGTCCGTGGTAGACGTTTTCCTGGCCCGGAGTGATCTGGTTCCCGCTTTGTAAGAAGCCTGCATTGCCTTTTTTGCGACATGGGCTGTCGACGCTTTGATCCGGAGCGATTTGGTTCCCGATTTGTGGGAAGCCTGCACTGCCCTTTTTGCGACATGGACGGTCGACGCTCTGATCCGGAGCGATTTGGTTCCCGATTTATGGGAAACCTGCACTACCCTTTTTGCGACATGGACGGTCGACGCTTTGATCCGGAGAGATTTGGTTCCCGATTTATGGGAAACCTGCACTGTCCTTTTTGCGACATGGACGGTCGATGCTCTGATCCGGAGCGATTTGGTTCTCGATTTATGGGAAACCTGCACTGCCCGTTTTGCGACATGGACGGTCGACGCTCTGATCCGGGGCGATTTGATTCCCGATTTGTGGGAAGCCTGCACTGCCCGTTTTGCGACATGGACGGTCGACGCTCTGATCCGGAGCGATTTGGTTCCCGATTTGTGGGAAGCCTGCACTGCCCGTTTTGCGACATGGACGGTCGACGCTCTGATCCGGAGCGATTTGGTTCCCGATTTGTGGGAAGCCTGCACTGCCCGTTTTGCGACATGGACCGTCGACGCTCTGATCCGGAGCGATTTGGTTTCCGATTTGTGGGAAGCCTACACTGCCCGTTTTGCGATATGGACGGTCGATACTCTATTTGACTTGCTCTGCTTCCTGCAGTGTCAGGGGTGAACTTGACTTGCTCCGCTTCTTGCGGTGTTGAGATTGGATTCTGACTTGCTCCGCTTTCTGCGGTTTCGGAGTTGGAGTTAACTTGTTGATTGTGATTTGGGTTGACATCAGCATTGCTACACTGGAATATGGTACCAGGAGCGAATCATCATCTGTCTTTGAGAGGATTTTGGGATTGGTTTTTTGTGCATTGCTGCACTGGAATAATGCCAGGAGCAACTCATCATTTGCCCCGAGAGGATTTAGGAATTGGTAGCTTAGTAGACAGGTTTAGATCCCTATCACCCAAGGCTTTTCAATTTTATCGGTCGTAAGGGTCCCATAAAAGCATTTTCTCCCTACGAGTCGAAAGGATCTCGTAGGTGTATTTTCTCCTTAGGAGTCATGGGGACTCCTAAGTGTGTTGCTCCTTTGTGAGTCGTAAGGATCTCACTCGGGAATTTTCTCCTCACAAAGTCGAGAGGACTTTGCGAGTGCATTTCATCCCTTTTTTTTATGAGTTTGTGCCCTTTCGGGTTTTCACAAACTCGCCGGCAGTCCTGCTGTTTTTACTCACAGAGCCCTTTCGGGTTTTCATCCGTGCCCATTTTTCTTGTGGACATACCATTTTTTTTATTTTATTTTTGGTGGGACTTTGAATGTGGTCTCACCAGTAGGACTTGGGAGAGACTTGGATTGTTTTACGCCCGTGGATTGTATACGGTTTTGCAGGATGTATGATCTAGACCGTAGGGCCAGAAAAATTTCGGGACTTTGTTGGCGTCTGCATCGCTGCACTGGAATATGGTACCAGGAGCGACTCATCATTCGCCACTTGGGGTATGGGGTGTGGAATTCGGTTGGCGTCTGCATCGCTGCACTGGAATATGGTACCAGGAGCGACTCATCATTCGCCATTTGAGATTTGAGTTTGGAATTTGGTTGGCGTCTGCATCGCTGCACTGGAATATGGTACCAGGAACGACTCATCATTCGCCATTTGGGATTTGAGTTTGGTTGGCGTCTGCGTCGCTGCACTAGAATATGGTAGCAGGAGCAACTCATCATTCGCCGTTGGGGTATGGGATTTGGAATTTGATTGGCGTCTGCATCGCTGCACTGGAATATGGTACCAGGAGCGACTCATCATTCGCCACTTGGGGATTAGGGATCGATGGCTTAGGAGACAGGTTTAGATCCCTATCACCTAAGGCTTTTCAATTTTATGGGCCGTAAGGGTCCGATAAAAGCATTTTCTCCCTACGAGTCGTAAGGATCTCGTAGGTGTATTTTTTCCTTAGGAGTCATGGGGACTCCTAAGTGTGTTGCTCCTTTGTGAATCGTAAGGATCTCACGCGGGAATTTTCTCCTCACAAAGTCGAGAGGACTTTGCGAGTGCATTTCATCCCCTTTTTTTTTACGAGTTTGCGTCCTTTCGGGTTTTCACAAACTCGCCGGCAGTCCTGCTGTTTTTACTCACAGAGCCCTTTCGGGTTTTCATCCGTGCCCATTTTTCTTGTGGACATACCATTTTTTTTATTTTATTTTATTTGTTTTTGGTGGGACTTTGAATGTGGTCTCACCAGCAGGACTTGGGAGAGACTGGGATTGTTTTACGCCCGTGGATTGTATACGGTTTTGCAGGATGTATGATCCAGACCGTAGGGCCAGAAAAATTTCAGAACTTTGTTAGCGTCTGCATCGCTGCACTGGAATATGGTACCAGGAGCGACTCATCATTCGCCACTTGGGGTATGGGGTGTAGAATTTGGTTGGCGTCTGCATCGCTGCACTGGAATATGGTACCAGGAGCGACTCATCATTCGCCATTTGGGATTTGAGTTTGGAATTTGGTTGGCGTCTGTATCGCTGCACTAGAATATAGTACCAGGAACGACTCATCATTCGCCATTTGGGATTTGAGTTTGGTTGGCGTCTGCGTCGCTGCACTGGAATATGGTACCAGGAGCAACTCATCATTCGCCGTTGGGGTATGGGATTTAGAATTTGGTTGGCGTCTGCATCGCTGCACTGGAATATGATACCAGGAGAGACTCATCATTCGCCACTTAGGGATTGGGGAGCGATGGCTTAGGAGACAGGTTTAGATCCCTATCACCTAAGGCTTTTCAATTTTATGGGCCGTAAGGGTCCCATAAAAGCATTTTCTCCCTACGAGTCGTAAGGATCTCGTAGGTGTACTTTCTCCTTAGGAGTCGTGGGGACTCCTAAGTGTGTTTTTCCTTCGTGGGTCGTAAGGATCCCACGAAGGTGTTTTCTTACGAGTCATGAGGATCCCGTAAGGTTTGTTCTCCTCATGCATCGTGAGGACACATGAGTGGATTTCCTTTCGTCCCTAGTTTAATGACTTAGGGGTCATCTGTTTCCAGTTTAACGACTTAGAGGTCATCTGTTTCCAGTTTACAGACTTGGAGGTCTAACGTTTCCAGTTTAACAACTTAGAGGTCATCTGTTTCCAGTTTAAAGACTTAGAGGTCTACTGCTTCCAGTTTAACGACGTGGTGGTCATCTGTTTCCAGTTTAACGACGTAGTGGTCAACTGTTTCCAGTTTAACGACGTGGTGGTCAACTGTTTCCAGTTTAACGACTTAGTGGTCATTTGTTTCCAGTTTAACGACATAGAGGTCATCTGTTTCCAGTAGAGGTCATCTGTTTCCAGTTTAACGACGTAGTGGTCATCTGTTTTCAGTTTAACGACGTAGAGGTCGATTATTCCCAGTTTAATGACGTGGTGGTCGACTGGTGTTCCCAATTTAATGGCTTGGTGGTCATCTGTTTCCAGTTTAACGACGTAGAGGTCACCTGTTTCCAGTCTAAAGACTTAGAGGTCTATTGAATCGGAAGTTTGGGAATTTTGGGGTAGGGTAGGCATCAGCGTTGCTAACACTGAAGCACATGTGCTAGGAGCAATTCATCATCTGCCTTTTCCTGTTGGGGAACGATGGCTTAGGAGACAGGTTTAGGTCCCTATCACCTAAGGCTTTTTAATTTTATGAGCCGTTAGGATCCCATAAAAGCATTTTTTCCCTACGAGTCGAAAGGATCTCGTAGGTGTATTTTCTCCTTAGGAGCAGTGAGGACTCCTAAGTGTGTTTTTCCTTTGTGAGTCGTAAGGATCCCACGAAGGTTTGTTCTCCTCATGTATCGTGAGGATACATGAGTGGGTCTTCCCAATGGAGCATAGTTCCAAGGGCGGAAAACAGCAGCGTAACTGGTGATTACGACGGGGCATGGGTATGATGAGAATTATTTGAGCCCATGGATTGTATACGGTAGTCAATTTGGGGACTAACCGTAGGGCAGGGGGAATTTTGGAAAATCGGATTTTGGTTGGCGTCTGTATCGCTGCACTTGAATATGGTACCAGGAGCGACTCATCATTCGCCGTTGTTTTTTTTTACTACCGCCATTGCTCTATTATTTCAGCTTTTCTTATCACGAAGATCGCGATTGCCCTATCATTTCGGCTTTTATTCGCGGTTGCCCCATCATTTCGACTTTATTTTACTCGCTGATTTTTATTGCGAGTTGCTCCATCATTTAGGCTTTTCTTTTTTTTTTTCTTCTCTTTTTTATTTACACATTTTTTTATTTACACATTTTTTTACATTCCCAGTTTAACGACTTAGAGGTCGATTATTCCCAGTTTAATGACGTGGTGGTCGATCATTCCCAGTTTAACGACGTGGTGGTCAGCGGGTGTTCCCAGTTTAACGACGTGGTGGTCCTTTTTGCTTATCCCAGCTCCTTGAATTTTGATCTTGGCGGAGCTCTGTTGATAACTGTAGCTCTGTGGCTTGCCGATACATCAGAGGACTGTGAGGTTTTTCCAAGCTTGTATTGGTCCTCTGCCCAATCTTTGAAAACACAGCAGTCTTCAATGGTATGACTCAGCACCCTATGGTATGGGCAGTATATGGGATTGCCGGTCATATTCATTTCATGTGGCCTTTTCGGAATAGGCAGTTGCAGACCGTTGTTTAAGGCTCTCTCGAATATATTTCGGACCTCATCCCTCCTGAAGGAGTACACCTTCTTCTTTCTCTCCATTAGAATAGGTGCCCTTACTGATGCCGGTTCTTGAGGACGATCAGTCTTTGGTTCTCCCTTTTCAGATAATGGCACATGTCTGAGAGAATCAAGTTCCCGAAGAGCTCCAGTCTCCATTTATATGAAATCGGCGGTCGTAGCTTGACTGCTTGCTAACACGCCTTTAGACAGTTCTATCTCTCCCGTCTTGTATTGCCTTTCGACCTAATCTTTGAAGACGAAGCGGTCCTCAATGGCATGACCTATCACTCTGTGATAGGAGCAATATTTTGGGTCGTCGGTCATATTCGCTTCTTACGGTCTCTTTGATTCTGGCAGCTGCAGACCGTTTCTTAGGGCGTCTTTGAATATTTTACGGATTTTGTCCCTTCTGAAGGAATAAACCTTATCCAACTTCTCTTTCAGTGGAGATTCTCCTCCGATGTATGTATCGGAGGGACTGGAGGCTGATCGCGGCCGTTTTTTGTGAAGGCGCTCCGCTCTTAGGTTGAAGGGGGTGTCAGTTGGCTGCCTCCGGGTATCAATCCCTGGCTCATGAACCAAAATTTGATTCTGCTGTAATTGCAATCGGGCGACTTGGGTCGCGAGATCTGCCGCGACGTTTGCCAATTCGTCGACCTTGGACTGTACCCTGGCTAACTTCTCATCCCTGTCCTGAAGCTCCTCTGAAGCCATCGGAATAATGCTTGTTCTGTAGTTCCGGTTATGACAACCGGGTCATCTTTATTTCCTGAGCACAATTCTGCAAGAACCACGGGCTCCTCTGGCTTATCGGCCTGAGCAGGCTCTTTATCATTTAGATCGAGCCGATGCTGGGTAGCGTCAACCATATCATCACCATGGCTGTGAAGAAGAGGAGGGTTCGTTTCTTCATGTCCGACCATGTAGATAGTATGGATAACACATTCAGCCATTCTTTCATCGCTGGCAGCTGGTTTCGCAGAGCGGTCCGGGCTTTGGAAATTCACAAATTTTAACATGGGCAGAGCCCTAGCCCTTTTGTTGGCTCTATATCTGAGCCGCTTCTGTCTCAGCTTCTCGATTTTGAAGGCTTGGCGGGCATCCATTATCCGGGAAGCCATTGTAAGTTGATTAGCGGGGAGCTTAGAGAAGACACCCGATCGAGCAGTTGTCGGGGGTACCGCTGGAGCTTGCCCGAGATGCCCCGTTGCTTCGTTGAAGTTGATGGCCTTGCCCCCAGCTAGAGCGATGGAGGGTCGTTTGGAAACGGATTTTTGCTTGGGCAGAGGTGCCCTCGCAACCATGACATTCAGCTTTTTCCCTTTTGAGACCGGTTTGTCTGCTACCGGAGCTTGAAGAGCTGGGACAGTGTTAGCAGACACGAACATAATAGAGCCAAATGGTAGCGGCGACTCCTCCCATTGTCGCCCGAGACTGTCCGGAAGGACCATTCTGGCGTCCATCTTCATCGTGTAGAAGATGGGAACTGAGATCATCTTCGGAGACATTGTTGAAAGGTAATTGCTTGAAAATCCTGCATGAAAGAGCATTATTTTAGTATAAATATAGATATGTATATTGATTGAGTTCGCATGAACGTTTAACCCGAAATATGGGAGGAGAGATTGGTCCCACCGGGCGTGCCGGAATCTGTAGGGTGTTTTTCGTCACCCCATTGAGATGGGAATACGCGCGCGCTTGTCAGGCGCATTACAGATTCCCCCTGCCTAGGGTAGGCCGGGGTTTAATGATTGTGGGGATCCGAATCTCCGGCAGCCGCGGACTAAGCTGCCGTTAATTACCTTCGCCTTTGAAGCGAGGGAACCCCCGATTGACGGGTTAAACTGGTCATGCGAACTCAACGTGCAGTGTTGTATTTTGAAGGGGTTTTGGATATATCGGGGGCCCCGCAGAGTTTTTACGGGGGTCTCTCTACCCGGATAGCGGGCTGTGGGTCAAGGGAGCTAGCAGCCCTCTTGCGGGGTGCGGGGCAACACCTCGTTAGAAATTTTTTTCTAACAGGGACAGTGTCGTGGAGTATGTGTGTGTACATATGTATACATATGTGTATATATATATATATATATATATATATATATATATATATATATATATATAAAGGGGGGGAAAGGCATCCAAAGGATGCGTGGGGCCAGCGCTAGCGCTTTGAGCGCTCGCGCACCACGTGTCAGCACGTGGGCGCTCGGGCGCTAGCGCTTTGGGCGCTAGCGCTCTGAGCGCAAGAGCGTTAGAGCGCCACATGTCAGCACGTGGACGCTCGGGCGCTAGCGTACTGAGCGCTAGCGCGCCACGTGTCAGCACGTCGGCGCTCGGGCACTAGCGCTCTGAGCGCAAGAACGCTAGCGCAGTGAGCACTAGCGCGCCATGTGTTAGCACGTGAGCGCTCGGACGCTAGCGCTTTGGGCGCTAGCGCTCTGAGCACAAGAGTGCTAGCGCGCCACGTGTCAACACGTGGGCGCTTAAGCGCTAGCGCTAGCGTGCCACGTGTCAGCACGTGGGCGCTAGAGCGCTAGTACTTTGAGCGCTAGCACACCATGTGTCAGCACGTGGGCGCTCGAGCAGCAAAAGAGACTTGGTCCCTGCAATGGGCGTTGTACTCCCAGAAAGGAGCACTTATTATTCTGTGTGTGTGTGTGTGTGTGTGTGTGTGTGAGGAGTTAAACTCCTAAGATGTTTTGAAGCTGATGAAGGGCTTCTCCCCTTGAACCCTAGTTCTTCTCCAATGTGGGGTTTCTGGAGATGAGTCTCCTTCTTCTTCCTTTGTTGGCCGGATCTTAAAGATCAAGAGATGTGAGATCTAAAAATCTCTCCTTTCTGAGATCTGATGGCAGATCTGAGTTCCCCTTTGTGGGTTTTGTGGTGAAAAACTATTTAGTTTTGGAAAAGAAAGAGTAAAACTCTTAATTTAATTCAAAAGAAATGAGAAGGTTTAGAACCTTGGAGAAGGAGCAGGAGGCACAAAGAACTCTATTTTTTGGGGGAATGAAAAATTGTCTCTTAGATATTTTCATCATGTTCCCTTATATAGGCTTACATATTTACATATAGCCCATTGGGCTTTACAAAATGGCATTTTGCCTATCTCATGGTTCATGTGCCATTTCTTTTTGCACATAAGCCATGGGCTTACAAAAATTTGGCTTTATGCCCATTTTGTTTACATTCATGCATAAAAAATTACATAAAAGTGATTTATTACATGATTTTGTTGTTGGCATGGGTAGGCTTGGCCGCGGGCTCGGCTTGGGCATGGGCCTGCTTGACCTGGGGTTGGGCCTACCTGGCTTGGGGTTGACCTTGACTTTGACTTGGTCAACCGGGGTGCAAATTTTGACCCCAACAAAGTGCCCCAACAATGGACGCATTCAAATCCATCATCTGTTGGCATGACGCTACCCTATAGTCTTCCAATGCCTGTTCCAAACTAGACATGGGCTGTGAAGAGGTTTTAGTAAAAGATTCAAAGTTGTTTAGATACGTGAAACTCCCAAATGGCTGTGTAAAAGCAATGTCTAGAGAAGGTGCAACAGTTGGGTAGGATGAATATGAATTGAATGGTTGGACAGGAGTAGGATCAATATTTGGATAAGAAGGTGAATGAAATTGTTGATCCCAAGAACTGGAAATGTTGAAAAGAGTGAAAGATCGGCTACAAGATTGTTCAATATGTTCAGCAATAGACATGGGTTTCGGAGTTACAACCGGACTCTCAAAAGGAGTATCAAAATGAGAAGGGGTGAATGTTTGAAACGGTTGATAAGAAGTTGATTGCCGAGTCCAATTGTTTGTCCTAGACGCGTCTATTCGATCTCTCAAAGTGATTTTTGGCATGGAGGGATCGTTCGAAGTTCGACCAAAACAAGAACCGTATAAAGAAATGTCTGGTTGTGGGTACCAAAGCCCGGCAAGAGTTTTGTAAGGTGGGGTACCTATGTTAGAAGAGTGAAAAGGTAGGGGGAAGGAAGTGTTTTTTTAAAAAAAAATTTATTATTATTATTTATTATTTATATATATTTTAAAAATGTTTGTTTTTGGAGTTTTGAAATTATTTAAAAGAGTTTTATATACGGACTTACTTCAAACAATCACAGTTAAAACATGCACAATCAAATCTAGAGCTACGGTCTTCTAAGTCCACTAGACTACTCCTAACTGTTCTAAAGTGACAAATTGTGAGATGTCCCTTAAATCGCCTCTTCACCGCCAATTGTGGCCAGGTAAGCACAAATGAAGAAAGGAGGGTTCCGCTCACGAATCACCGTGAGACGGGCCTTTTAAAATTACCTTTCTTACTTGTCTAGCCTAGGCACCACAAACTCAGGTTTAGATAAACGATTGAATGCCCATAACCTTTCTCTGTCCTAATGAGCACGACAGTTCTTAGTTGGCTGAGTCTAGATATTTTTTAATTAACTCAAGGGTGATGCATATGCTTTTTAGTGATTTTTGGGGTCTTAGGAAGGATAATGAAATACCCACCCAATCTTGATTGGTGTTATAGCCCCTTAGATTCCGTATTAATTATGCAAAGCAGTTAACACACCAAAAATCTAAAACACTTGCAATTTTTTTTTATTTGGCAGCGCAAAGAATTCTGCACAAAAACAATTTATTGGATAGGAGAAAGAGAATCTGTGCAAAGAAACCTGCAGGAATTTTTTTCAGTGGAGTGCAGAGGAAAGGAGATGAGAAATGAGATACTTACAGAGATTTTTGGTTGCTGACGTCACCCGTTGATCGCGGTTCCGCGGTCAAACCCATACTTCTGCAGCGGTTCCGCGGTCTAACAGAAGGTTGACTGCTTCAAATTTTGTCTCTGTGCTGAGTTGGTTTTCCTCTACCTGTTTAGATCTCCTGAATATTGATTTGTTTACTGAATTTGCTCCAGATCTGAAACAAAGTTTGCTCTAAGCCTGCACACTTGCACAAAAACCTTTCAAAAATAACAAGATGATTTTTATTTTTGTTATTTTTTATTTTTTTATTTTTATTTTTATTTTTTATTTTTTTTGGTTTTTCAATTTTTATATTTTTAAATTTTTAATTAACCCGAAATTACACAAAGAAAGAAATTACCGTCTCCCCGGCAATGGCGCTATTTGATTGGTCAATATTTTCTGTGTTTAAATTTACCGCAATTAAGACGGTGTCGCTTGGTAGCTAGCCGGTTGAGTACGAGTCTCTCTCCCAAATATATATATATATATATATATATATATATATATATAAAATGCAAATACCCTTGGTTGGAGGTCCACCCTTCTTCTTGTTTCTAGAAAAAAAAGAAAAAACGAGAAAAATTCTTACCTCTCAAGCCCTCCACGTCATCCCTCACCTTTTTTAAAGATAAATAAATGAATAAGACTCTAGAACCCTTCACATTTCTCTCATCTCATCCCAATTTGTTTAAACACGTGCAACACACGTGCATAAATTCTATCTTTATATATAGTGCAAATATCCTTGGTTAGAGGTCCACTCTTCTCTTTTTTCTTGAAAAATAGAAAAAATGAGAAAAATTCTCACCTCTCTCACCCCTCAAGCCCTACACGTCATCTCTTTCTCCTGTAAAACAATTAATTGTTTATCTATAACCTTCCATATCATCTCTCCCACTATATATATATATAATGCAAATAGGGATTGGTTAGAGGACCCTCTCTCAATTTTCAAAAAAAATAAATAAGACTCTAGAACCCTCCACATTTCTTTCCTACCTTCTTAAATTTTTTAAACTAACACGTGTAACGTATGTGCATAAATTCTAGTGTTTGTAGTTGCAATTTAAACCTACAGGTCGATGGATGATGTATTGCCATGTCATCCGTCGATTTAGGAAAATTAATATTTTGTTGGGTTTTTTCAAATTATTTGGCTTTCAATTTTCCGTAATTTAACCTTGGATCAATGATTTGGTATTGATTTATAAAGAAAATTCTGGTATTTTTATTTTTTTCAAGAGAACTAATAGTTTTGTTTTTATCTTCATACAAGTTATTTTAAAAAAATAAGGCATAATAGAATAAAATGTGTTTACTAGATAATCCATTCTTTATATTTGCTTATAGAAATTGTAGTTGCATTAAAGTTGGTGCGAGAATTTCATTATTTAAATAATTATCAATATTCCTTGGAAAAAATAATTAACAATGTTTAAAATTTTATAGAGTAGTTTAAAAAATTTAATCATGATATGGATTTTTTAAAAATGGAAATAATTTTAATTTTCTATATTATTGAAAATGGATATCAACTCTTTCTTGGCAAAATGAGTGTAAATTGATTTTCTATTTGCTTTTTAAATTTTTTCAGAAATATCTAGAATCATTTTGATCACACGCGTTACGCGTGAGGTTATCTACTAATACAAAGTTGGGTAAGTCAAAAGAATCTTTAGCGAGTCAAAGCATGATTAAGCCTTCTCTATTTTGCCCTTGGTTTTTTCACAAATCCCATTGACCCATTTTTCATTTTTAGAGGCAATTTTCTTAAAAATTATTTGGTTTTCAAATTTTATTCTATGACCTTCGGTTTTTTTCCTTCAATTTTTATTAAAAGTAACTAACAACATAATATATCTTTTTCCAAATACAATAAAAACAAGAATGATTCAACTAACAATAGTTGGTTTATGTTTAGTTATACAAACTATACTTCCTTTAAAACAGATGTTAAAATTTTACGATTCAAATAATTATTGTTATTTAAATTTTTAATAGGTAATGAATTCATAGACAAAATATTTTTTATCTAAAATATTAACATAATTTTTACCTAAAATATTAACATAATTTTTTATTTGCATTGGTTCATAAGCACAATGCATAATACAAACTTTATGTTTATATTTATGAATTTTAAATCGAAAAATAGCAAAACAACGTATTTATATAGCTATTGTTAGATTATGAGATATTTGAATATAAATGTATTAGATATTATGGTTATAAGAAATCAGATAAGTTCTGATTCATGTTGTTGAGATTATGATTAGTGTGTCAGATTGTTAGGATTATTAGTTATCAGTTAGTTATGTTATGAGGTGAATTAATTGAGATGATTTATCTCTTATTAGCTATCCTGATTATTCTTGATACTATTTACAAGTCATAACGTTTCTGAAATCGTTATGCGAATTTTTCCGTTTTAGGGTAAAATAGTCGGTATTTTCCGTTTTAATCCGATAGTGATCAAACTTCTATATAAACTTGTTTGCAACTAGTTTTATTAGAATGAAGCTAGTTTGCGGGTTTTGTTGGTCACTTGGAAGTTTTGGTTCAGTTTGAAAATTTTTCCTAACTAAAGTATTATTTTAAGTTGTTAATTTTGCACTTAATTAGTGGTAATTACAATTTTGGCTTGGGTTAATTACTTCTAATGTGAATCTATGCTAATCTAATCATTAGATTTTTAGTTAATCTATCCATTGAAATATCTAGATATTTGTGATTAAAATTGAATTTTAAAAGAAAATGAAATGAGGTGGCTTAGATATTTTGTGCATTAATAAGCATTTTTTACATTTTTAACTAGATCTTTCCATTTATTTCACAAAACCCTTCTTCTTTTCAACATGGCCGAACCCTAACCCCAATTTTGCCCTTCTTCTTTCCTCACTCCATTTCACTTCAAAAAGCTTCAAAAAAAATAATCAAAAATCATGAAATATTCACACAAACTCAAATATAACTCATTATCCATTATTCCTTAAGCCTAAACAAACTTGGATCTTCACTAAAAACTTCATTTTGGATGATAAATTTGGAGTTAGTTGCTAAATGGTGATCTTGTTTGTGAGGTATAAATCCTAACCTTAATCCTTATTTGTTACTTAATTCTTTAAGCTAGCTATTTAAATGTTTAATATAGCTTCAATTTCATGTTTTGAAGTTTCATGATAAGTTTTATGAATTTCAAGTTAGGGTTTTGATGTGTTTAAGTGGTTAATCTTGAAGTGTAGACTTGGATAACCTAATCATTTTGTGAGAATGATATTTGTTAAATTCATATTTGTCTAATTGAGATAATTAGCAAACTAGGTTTTACTAAAACATGTTTTGGGTGAGATTAAAATTATGAAAATGGTTTGAATCACTAAGTTAAGCTACTTTGTGTTGTTGGAAATTACTAGAATTGTTAAATTTCTAGACTTGTGCTAAATTGCGGTAAAAGTTGCTTACTAGTTTTCCGGTAAAATTAGAAGTGGGTTTTAATGGGCGTGGAGATGACGTATATATTATTATCTACGATAATTATTGTGTTGTGTATGGGTATTGGTACTACTGGGTTTTTGGCGTGGCAGTTTTCATGTATAGCGACCCTAGTGAGGGTTTTGACTATGTTTTCCGGTATTTGGATTTCTAGTTTTGCAACTGGATATTGTATTTGGTCATTGGACGTTTGTACGTCAACGACGAGAGTTGTTTGGTTGTTTTGCATACGTAGGCTATAGAATCTAACCTATGAGCGCATCGCGTGCCGTATTTGGATTTCGGAATTTGATGTTAATAGCTTTGCGAATTCCTATCGATTATAGGTATCTTCGCGTGGATTTCGAGACGACGAAGCGTATCGACTACGGCTAAGCGAGGAGTTTAGCAGGTGAGTAGATTTATATCTACGGGGGAAGTCGGGTGGATGGCGTATAGCACCCCCGCAAACTTTGATATGGAAGATCGTTTGATTATTATATCCTGATAAATGATATACGCCGGACATGATTGTAGGATTTACAAACGATAATATGATAGAAGTTGATGCTAATGGATATATTGACATATGAGAATATGAAATGATAAGTGAATCATGATGGCTACAAATTGAAAGAGAACAAGTGTGACGCTTATATAATGTGATGCGAGATATTAATGTGATGAACGAGTATACGATGTGATATGATGACTTAGTATGGTATGTCATTTTATGGATTCGAGTCGATATGAGATTGTTGATACCTTTGTAGGTCCCCTGATACGAGTTTGACATAGATATGACCTGAGAGATAGGTACTTTTATATAGATAATGTTTTGCATTTTGAGTGATATGCCGTACGAGACTTAGATCCGTACTCCGATGTTGTATAGGTTGATAGAATCTCTATTTGTTTAATTCCGCCGTATGATAGATTTCCGTACGCGATGAGTTTTACCTGTTGATTTATCCATACCCTTGTTTGGAGGATGCCGCATGATAGATTGTACCGTACGTGATGTTGTGAGGCTGGATGCCGATTGATAGATTCACCGACTCGGTCATGTTAGATACGTATACTTTATAGCATTTAGTTCACGATGTGCATTATACTGCATTCATATTATTCTCATTGCATTTCATATACCTGTTTTAGTACACCTACACTATTATCGATAATGCGTATGTTACACTTACACATATTGCCGGCTCACACAGTTCATCATCGATAATTACTATGTCACTACACAGTAGAACTGCTATATTATGCTATGATATACCTGATATGCTCACATCACTATGCTATGTTGCATGATATACCTGATATGCTCACATCACTATGCTATGTTGCATGATATACCTGATATGCTCACATCACTATGCTATGTTGCATGATATACTTGCTACAGCTATATGTACCTTATGCATACATACTGACATGTACGCCCACATATCTTACTATAGCTGCATATACCCCTAAGTGGTATTGTATTGACATGCGATTTGGAGACGTTGATTTTGTGCTATTACGCTTATGAAATGCATCATACATACTTACTTACATGTAGATACACATATCTTGCTATAGTTACATGTACACCTCATATGATGCTGCACTTGATTTCGGAGAATTTAGGAACCGCATGATATATTTTAAAACTGGATTCATTTAAAAGAGCAGTTTTCCCTTAATATGCTCATATTGCTGTTTTATATTGCATATATCAGTTTTCATGGATTTACGCATTGAGATGTGGATTTTATGTGATTTATGGATTTGAGAACCATGGAGGTGATTCAAGAAACTATTTATTGTTTGAAAACCCGGTTTCTCTTGATATGATATTTCAGTGCATCCACCATGAGATTTCTCGGTTCTGAGATTTGTGATATATACCCGACGTGAGGAGTTGGAGTGGGCCGTGTGTGGGTACATGGTGGAGCCCGGTATGGTTCCCCTCGTAAGAAGTTCGCAGATGATGGCGATGAGCCTGGAAGGCTGGGCAAGTACCTACCGGTGATAGTATTTGGACTCGACGGTTGTCGTGGGGATACCGACCGGAGTGATGTACAGACATGACAGCAGGGCCAGTCGTGGGGACGACGCCTGAGGCATGAGAATTTACGTGTCGATGCTAGACACGGGTTTCATGATATTTCAAGTGTCGAGGTTAGACACTCAGTTTTCCATGATTTTGTTGTGTCGCGAGGGACACACGTTGTTTTATACCCTCATATTTACCTGCATATGCTTTTATGATATTTACATGCAGGAGTTGTTGTGTCAGTGGGTGACACGTGGACGAGATCCACTGCATACATGCATTGATTTTATGGTTGGACGAGATCCACTGCATATATGCTTTGATTTTATTGTTGGACGAGATCCACCTGCATACATGCATTGACTATATTGTTGGATGATATCCACTTACTGATAGGTATTTATTTTGTGTTGGCACATATGCAAATACGGTCACCCTAGATATAATAGTATTACCTTTATGATATAGTTGACCTAGGAATCGTTGTTTATTTCAATTTCTACCTGATGATATTTTTCTACTCACGAGTTGGCAACTCACCCCCCGTTGTGCCATAGTTCTTGCGGGCTGACCGCTTGGATCAGTTGCGGCATCGCTGGCATACAGCTGCTTTCGGGTGATTTGCTTTTGGTAGGTGGTACATGTTGGACGTGCCCCTCTTATATTTGTTATTCATATTGTATCTAGTCACTCCATCAAATCAGAAACTAGTAATTGTATATGTTGCAGACTTAGAAGACTTGTAGTTGCGAGACTTGAGCGATGGGTTTTATGTTCGCTTTTGGGGTTGATGTCTTGCTTTACTTTTTTTCATTTGTGGAACTTCGCCGTTGGGTGTCGTATATTTATATTTATGCTGGTGGTGGTTGTTTCCGCCGTTGGGCATCATTTGCTCCCGTTTGGGATGCTTTATTTATATTCTTTATTATACCCGTTTTCGGGTTTAGTTTTTACAAAGGAGGTGCTGCCCAAATTTTCAAAAGACAAAACATGATTTATTGTATCTGTATTTCTTAAAAAGGTTTAGATTTCTGGATTTCAGCTTACTTGAATTACGTTACGCCTGTAGACGTCGCGTGATTTAAGTGTTGGCCGCGAGCTAATATTTTGGGTCGTGACACATAAATGTAAGTTTATGGTTCTATGGTTACAACACTTGTTAACCGAAGCAGAATATAAAACAAAAATTTCAAGCAAGCACCACAAACTAAAACCAAGATTATTCATAAACTAGTAATTGTAAAGAAACATCTAGCAAAATTAACTTAGAGTTTAGAGGGGACTACAACCTTTGTTGCGTATGCACACACTAGTGGAAGCCCCAGGCTTTGCTACCGGGTGAAGAATCGAGCTTGATCGGTGACCTCCTTTGCCGAAGATGATTCACATTGAAAGTAACATACTTCAAGTTTCAACTCCAATAAAAAAACGCTTCTTTGTGAAGCAATTTGATCTCATAAATTGCTAAAAGGCAAGAGGAACAAGATGATATGAAGAGGCTCTCCCTTTTTCTCTCAACTTTTCTCTTTGGATCCCAACTCATGAGAGAGAGAAAAATTGCAAGAATGAGGGGATTTTCTCACTCTTCTATCATATATTAGAGAGAGGGCTTGAGAAAATATCTATATTAAAGAGAGGGCTTGAGAAAATATCTAGATATTTTCTTAAGTGGTCCCCACTTGCCCACATGCATGCTTGCCTCTAAATGACAAACAACTATATGTATCATATACATATAATTATATATGTATCAAATACATATACTAGAGAGAGTGTGTATTATATACACAATACTAGCAACCATATCATATATGAATATTAAGTCAACACTTGAATTAATAACCCGGTTCATAATTAAACCGGCTAGTAATATCAAACGTCTGAATAATATACGCGTATTATATATACATTTTTAATCAAACTCCCGCACGTATCAACTATACACACACTATAAATCCACATCATCGTTTCACTTGAGCGGACACTTTCGGCGTGGGACTCTAAAGACTTGAGAATACGCTGGCAGTGAGTTAATAGAATTATATCCGATTGAATCTGAAACAATTTCAAATCAATTCCACGAACGGGTCAAACCCACAAGCACGTCAGTGACACTAGCTACATGTAATGGATACCCAGGTATTTATCGAAAGAAAGCTCAATAAGCAAACTCATCCATACCCAACAAAGCCTATCAGTAACAATTACCATATAGTTCGCTCTCTTCGTCAAAGAGTGTCGCATATCAGGTTTGGGGTGAAAAACTGTCAGACTCCCAATAACCCAATAATTCATACTGATATTAAACTCATAACCATCCGAGATACAACCGATAACACTTATCAGTTTATCTCAGCAGCCTTGGTCAGGGACTTCAGGCCATACTTATATCCTGCACAGCACAACATCAATTCCCTATACCGGGAGAGACAAATCCCATCTTGATCGCTCATTACCTTAATGTGCTTCAGGACTATACCCAAGAAAAACCTGTATGCACGACTCTTTAAAACCGTGGTTGGGTAAAATTCAAAGTATAGTCAGTCCACACATAAGGTACTATGACGATCTCAGGTCAAAATACGACCTTATACTATTACCATTAGAGAACTGCTATCTGACATAAGGTACAATACCATTTAAGAGTTCTCGACAAGCCCATTCAATGTACTCATTCTTAATGAGTACATGCATACAATCTACGGTGTCAAACACCAATGACTGTGGGATCAGCCATCACCCTCCTCGGGGTCAAGAAATGCATGCAATAGTCTACTCTGGAGTGCCGATGTCTTGCCTCGACACTCCTACGATTAGGAACAATTTAAGAATGTGATTAGCAACTAATTAATCCCCACTATTATGGTCTCGTCATAATATTGGTAGTCCCGCAACATTCTAAGGATTCCATCATTATATATTTGCGATACGTAATAACAATTAAAACATATACATTATAATGATGAAGCAAACCATATAACATACTATTATCTCGAGCAAGAAAATCATATATATATAGGTTCATGTACAATTACAATAATTATCTTCAGAACACCTATATTTAAAAACAAACTACATGGTATACATGTTAAAAAAAACACCAAAAGCTTTTATGTAACATAAAATGTTAAACTAAACTTCAAGTTATATAATATTTCTTATAAGAAAGATAGTTATTTACTTATTTTCATCCTGCATTGCTTATTGTTCGTGATAAATTTTAATACCGTAAGCGCACGGTTTATCATAGTATGTGTTTACGGGTCGACCCACCGAGATGTGTTATTTAATCAATTTTAAAGACAAGTTTATGAGATAGTTGATTATAAATCCCCAGTTCTTTGTATTTTTCCGTATATTTTTTCTTATAAATATTTTTTCCCATTTTCCCCCAATTTATCTATTTCTAATTTTTTTCTTTTCCTTTAAACCCTGACCAAAAAATTTTCCTATATTTTAAACAAACCCTAAACTAAATCCCTTTCTCCAGCCCGATCCTCGGCCCAATCCCACAAAACAAATTTCCCCAAACCCGAGCCAAACCCATCACTCCTCCTTCTTCTTCTCCTATATTTTTCCTTCCTTTTCCCCCAATGACCCCCTCCTTCCTCGCCACAAGCGCCACGAGACCCGCTCCATGCCGACGCCACCCCACTCACAACTAATCTCTGAGATCTACTCCTCCTTCTCCCCATCACCCTCAGTGAACCCCTCTTTCCCTCTCGTCTCTCTTTTTCCTTCTCCCGCATCTTTCCTCCTTCACTCCCCCACGATCCCAACAACCCCATGAAAACCGCTCATCCCCGCAACGGCCACGACGAAGCCTCTCCCTCAACAACTCTCGAGATCCCCTCCTCCAAATCACCTCCCTCTAACCTCTCTCTCACTATCTTTTTATCTCATTCTCTCTCTCTTTCATTTTTCCCTAGCTCTCCTCTCACCGATCCCTCCTCTCGCTGGCGAACTTTTTTCACAACCGAGCACCTCCATCATTTTCAACGAGCTCTCCTCCACACCACCAAAACACTCAA
Organism: Agapanthus africanus; assembly: GCA_030015575.1. Classification (NCBI taxonomy): domain Eukaryota; kingdom Viridiplantae; phylum Streptophyta; class Magnoliopsida; order Asparagales; family Amaryllidaceae; genus Agapanthus; species Agapanthus africanus. Next base: position 517,270,136 of record CM057350.1, read on the forward strand.
GTCCTCCACAACTCCCCACTTCACTTCTTACCTCCTCACACCGAGCCCCAAACCTATCCACCGCTCACCATCAAGCTCCACCACTAGCCGACCCCATTGCCAACGATCCCTTTCCTCTCCTCTATCGAGCACTACTTTCCTCACTCTCGAACCCACCACCACTTTGTGCACGCCTCTAACGCCAATCCATCATCACTACAGCTCTCGCTTGTAGCCGAGGCCGCCGCCGCCGCTACCACTAGTGTCACCTCCTCCGTCAGTTATCATTGACCCCACCTCAGCAACCTCCCTACATCGCTGCTCCAGCCAACAACCAAGTTTATAATCCGTAGCCGAGCCAAGTCACCGTCGCAGCCGTGAACATACCGTGCTCGTGTCCGTACCTTCACCATAACCGTCCGTGCCTTCGTCGTCATTGTGTTGTGGTCACAGGCAAGTGAAACCTTCACTTTCTTATTCATGCTAAAGTATTAGTTAATCAAAGTGATCGCGATAAATGTTTTTGTGCACATCTGTATAGCTATATCGATAATTTGTAAACAAATTATTTCCCTGGAAAACCCCCATAGTTTGATTGTGATGAATGGAAGCCCGATTCGGTCTGATAATCTATAGCAATACCAAATAGAATTTATTTAAACGACATCTAGTTGAATCGATTAAATGGAACCGATATTTCGGTTGTTATCCGTAGATATAACCTGAGTGTTCGATATGATATATGGATGAATACTCTTTCAAAATGCCCATACCTTATGTTTAGGGAATCTCATTATTGTTAATAATTATCGTGTAGTGATTTAAGTTTAAAAATATTGAGAATATCTTCACGTAATGTCGCCTCAAAAAGGCGACGTTGAATCGGGAATTCACCACGCATGCCACGTTTTAAAATCTACATTAAATCAAATATAAATCAAAACGAGATGATCTAGGGCTCATATTGAAGCCGACTCAATAATATAGAATCCCCTGTAATTTATATTTCAATACTGATATAACACAAAGACGGGAACTGATTTGGAATGCAGCTCTAGACTGCAGTCCAAAGCAGCATTTCACATTGACACCTGACTCTAGGTAAATGCATAGCTCTGTATGAAAATGAAAATTTGCAGAACCCTATACCACTACGAAGATAGTCCTGTTATTTAACTGTAGGTGGTGGTTTCGTTTGATTTTACTGCCTTTTGATATTTTAATTACATTTTAAACCGTCAAGGTATACTGCAATTTAGTACAGAGACAGATTGTATACCCTAGCCTTAAACAGAACATATCTCCTAGCACGCAGTGGATATTGTCGATTCGCCTGGTGCATTGGAAAAATAATTGATAGATCTAAATTTTACCTAATTGTAACGTTGCCTAATTATGATCCCAACAGGGAGTAAAATGTGTTACGAAATGGACTTTTAGTTCAAGAACTGGATTTCCAGCGGTGAACACTTAAACTGAAATGACTGTAACTCGCCAACCTGAAACCCGATTGACCTGGAACTAATTTTGTTGGATTTATGTTTAAGTTTAATTACTACCCTTTTTGTATCATTTTTCCTACTTACGATCGTACAATTTAATATGTCTTTTTTTGAACTCGTAATGCACATTGTGATTCATATCGTACATGACTTGTTATGTGGCATCGTTCTCGTATTTACCCAACCGTAATACCTTTAGTGATGGAGAACATTCATAGTGATTTATAGCTAATTTTGCATTGTCAAATGTGAGTGGTATTGGATTAGTTGTGTTAAGTACGCCAGTGATAAGTGATTGACTCGTGAAAGTGAACAGTGCAGTGAAAAGTGAATAAAACCGTGATTTTGGCACGTGCTTATATACAACTAGTCCTATACATATAATTATTGTAACCTGGGGAAATGGGGAAATCAAGGTGGAATCGAACTCGTATTTAGCGAGGTACAGTGACTTAGAGGATGATTATTCGATATTAGCGACACACACACACATTAGGTCGTAGGCTTAGCGGCACGACTTTAGGGTTATATCCCGGACAACAGCAGACCATAGTCTCGGGCATGCACAAGACCCTTGTTAAGCACGAGCATCCTTTTCCACCGATTGATTTCAATTGACTTAGTGACTGATAGGTAATGATATACATATTACATGGATTGCTGACATGGTACATACACGCTATTGTTTACATTCACTTGACATTCCAAATTCACATGTTACTGTATTCTGTTGTTCATTTCATGCTTAATATCATTGTACACTATATATATATATATGCATTGCTATATGTGTCTTTCTGATGACCTGAGTATGCATGCTCAAAGGACGTAATGGACCCATCTCAGAAGCAGGACCTGCCCTTTGAGATCGCAGAGATCTAGACCGCGACACCAGCATTACCGTATTTTTCTTGCAATAAGGATATTGTTATTCCTTTTGGTTAGTTATTTCTTTCATGCAGATAATTGTATCTTGAACTCTGTTGATTAGATATAATAAAGTTGAGAGTTGTGATTTCCTTTACTTTCGTGCTGTGTTTATTGATTACCATATAATGCTAGAAGCCGAAGTGTGACTATGGCGGGATTGTTTCTTGACCGTAGGAGCATGGATGGTCTAGTCACCTCCCGTATTCCGTATTTTGGTAAGCGGGGTGAGACATGGTTTTGTTGGTATCAGAGCCCCAGGTTTAGAATGAAATTACAGTTCTGTCGAGGGATCCCTAGACTGACTTACACCCTTGATTTATAATTTATTATATGGCATTTTCACTTCTTATAATTCTTATTGAATCATCCTATAATCCTTGTTTGAATCTGATTCCCTTCCTTGAACATCTTTCAGAGATATGAACTCCTCATGCAACTCCTCAGGTGCCAATCCCCACGATCGTACAGAGAAAATCCTTAGCACACTGACAATTCTTGCACAGGCTCAGGAAAGGAAGACCGGTCTCTTGGCTGAGGGATTGAAGGCGGTGTAAGAGATCGCAATTACTGCTCTGAAGAAATCTACAGCTGTCCCTGCCGCTCCCGAAGGCGCTCTCGTGCCAGCTACACAGGCTAGGGCTGGTACCATTTCTTATTTCAGGAGACTTCACTTAGCTGTATTCATGGGAGCAGCAGATCCACTTGAGACCGAGCAGTGGCTAATCAATATGGAGAATCTTTCGATGGCCGCTCGGGTCTCTGACGCTGACAGAGTAAGCATGGTAAAGATCTAGCTAAATGACGATGCCCGCACATGGTGGTCAATCGAGGAAAGCAGTCTAGAGAAACCTATGGGATAGGACACATTCTCCACGTGTTTTCTTGATCACTATTTTCCGGCTACTGCCAAGGTAGAGCTGGAGGAGAAATTAATCATGCTAAATCAAAATGGCCGCCCAGTGGATGTCTACGCCGCAGAGTTAACAAGCTAAGTCACTTTACACTGTACATGGTAGCTACCGAAGTCGTCGGGGCCAGAAGGTTTTAGCAGGGGCTCGATATCGAGCTGCAACAGCTTATCGCGTCTCTTGACCTACAGACCTTCGTACAGGTGTTGGACGTTGCCTGGGTACATGAAACGTTGGCAGAGAAAACTAAGGGCCAGCGATCGGTGGATAGGAGACCCTATGTAATTCCGTCACGAGCTGCCATTTCTTCTCATGGAGCAATCCTAGTTCACAGGCCAGGAGTAATGCAGATGAAGCGTACTTTCTCACCTCAGCAGGTGTAGCGGATGGCTTTGACTTGTGACTATTGCCAGAGGCCAGGGCACATGCAGAGAGATTGTCGCAGAGCCAAGAGACAGTGTTTGGTTTGTGGATCCGGCGAGCACAGGGTCAGCATGTGTCTCCAGAGATTCGAGCTACAGGGAGGGTCCGAGCAACAACATCTGTCATTCGGCACTTCGGCTCAGAGGGGTCCACCTTGGGTATCCCAGCGGCGATTATTGGATCAGAGGCAGACTGGTACGAGTCGGAATCAGGAGCGGGCTTTCACCCTGACTGATGAGAAGGCGGAAGCTTCTAGAGAAGTGGTTACAGGTACTCTCCTTGTTCATTGTTCCCACCAAAAATTTACGGCCAAGAGCTACTTGTTCCCATATAAAAAAGGGGGAGAGTCATCAAAATTTGGCCTCACGTGTTAAACACGTGGGCGCTCATATGCAAACCATATGAGCGCTAAAAGAAAATAACTAAGGGCCAAACAGGCCTCACATGTAAAACACGTGAACGCTCATATGCAAAGCATATAAGCGCTGAACATAAATCATCAATGGCCAAACATGCTTCACGTGTGAGCGCTCATATAGAAAGAATATGAACGCCGAACATAAATAAATCTAAATGGCCAAACGGATATCACGTGTTAAATACGTGAGCGCTCTGAACATAAACAGGCTAAAACCCACACTAGGGGTCACATATTAAACACGTGAGTTCTCTTTTCACTCACATGCAAAGCATGTGAGCACCCTAATTTAAAACGCTACTATCAAATTCTAAAATTAAATTCTATTTGGGAAGTATTTTCCTGATCTTGTTAAACTAAAAAGATTTGATAGAATAAAATTCTAATCTTGTTAAAACTAACAAGATATTTATAATCTTATTAAACAAACAAGAAATCTTCTCTGTTAAACAGAGAGCCTTTGGATTAAAAATCCAACGGTGAATAAAATTCACCGATTGATCTAAAAGATCATGAAATCAATCAAGATCTCTCAAAGAGAGATTTTCTCAACAAATTGATTTTTTCCTCTTCTCCTATAAATAGGAGCAAGGAGGTTAAGTCTCAGTAGGAAGGGAAGACTCCATAAGCTTCTAAAATATATATATACAGAAGCCTCTCAAAAGCTTCCATAAAACAAAAAGAGAATTTAATTCTCAAACCAAGAGTTTAACTCTTCTCAAATAACTTAGTTCTTCCTCTGTTTAAGATCTGCAGAAGCAGATCTCCCCACAAGTTGAGAATTTAATTCTCATCGGGGAGATTCTGTCATGCAGATTCAAAACCTAGGGAAAAGAACTGAGTCCAAAAGAGTTTAACTCTTACAAAACATATGAGAATTTAATTCCTCTGAAACTAGGGTTTAACCCTTTAAAAAGAATTTAATACCTGCAAAGAACAAAAGGAAAACTTGATTCCTGAGAACCATAGAAGAACGACCTGGTGATTCATTACCGTTCAACGCTATATAACAAAGCTCATGTGTTCCTATGTAAGCACCTCTGATGAACAAAAAGAATGACTGAGATTGAATCACGTGCTCCCACGTGACCCTTTAAAATGAGCGCTCAGAAATTACATGAAAAAAATGAATAAACCCAAAGAAAGTTTCAATTTAGGGCGTCTCACGTGTTCCCACGTGACCCCCAAACAATTGTTCAACACTCATATGAAAAGGGGGGAAATTCCAAAGACAGCGCTCACATTTTGAGCATCTCACGTGAGCATTCTATGAGCTAAGTGCTTAGCACTGTGGCGCTTCACATGTCCACACATGAGGGCCACAAGACTAAGTGTTTAACACTTATACACAGAAAGGGAATAAGCCAAAGAAATAACGCTCACATTTTGAGCACCTCACGTGTTCGCTCGTGAGCATTCTATGAGCTAAGTGCTTAGCACTGTGGCGCTTCACATGTCCACACATGAGGGCTGTTCATGTCAGATTTTTGCATTTTTATACCGCCCATTCTTAATCACATTGCATATAAGTAGGTACTTTTGATCCATGTCAGCTAAATAGTTGCAGATTACATGTTCTCAGCTCTTTATAGTGAAATTCATGAAAAATCGCAACAAATGTGGGACTACGACCAACAAACAGAGAAATACGGGTTTCCGCACACTATCAGTATAATGTCGCCTACCTGTTCAAGGAACAGATGGAAAATCATTGGGCATTTCAATGCATAAAACACAAAGGTAGCATAAGATCCAAGACTTCAACACGGAGCTCAAGGCAAAAGTCCACATCATTCTGCACTGTTGAAAATCTGGAAGTAGATTGAAGAGATTCTGAGAAACCAAGTGAAGAAAACAGAAGATAAAAGCAACATGAAGAAAGCCTGAAGAAATGGGCCTATGAATCCACCAAATGGCCGCGAAACCACGGCCAAACAGGCACTTCTGCAGCAGTTCTGCGGCCGTGCAGTGCACGTGTCGGTGCTTTGACTCGGCTCTCTTGGGGTAGTTTTGTAAATTAGTGATTGGATCAGAATGTAAACCTAGGGTTTCTTTTCTATAAATAGAAGAGCTCAAGGCCTTTCTTAGTGTGCCTCTTTCAGGGCGCCTTTCTTAGATGCCTCTCTTTATTTGTTTTTCTATATTCTAGATCTAAATTTTAAATTCAGTTGTAATCGTTCTTGAGATGTCGTCAATAAAGTAAGTCTTTTATTTTATCTCGCATTCTTCTTATCTGCAATTTATTATCTGTATTTTTATTTGTTTTTTATTTATCTGCAATTTAGGTCATCAATTAAAATAAAAAAATGAATTTTATTGTTATCTTTTTAATGAGTGAGTAATTTCTCGCTTGTTAGGGGCAGGATAGGAAAGGTTTGAGAGAAAGAAATCTCTCACTACTTTCTTTGCCCAAATAATTTTAATACGGACTCCCTTTAAATCAATCATAATCCGTTCACTACGGTACTCTATCTTACACGATAACGGTGATTTCCTAGTTAGACCGGTTGTGGTTGAATTAACCGGAGGTTAGGGCTAAGAGCCAAGAACGGACGGACAAGGACCAAAAGAAAGAAAGTTAGTTTCTTCCTAGTCGTGCTAATCCCGTTGTTGCCGATTACCCTAACATCTTTATTCACAACTAAGGTATTGAAAGAAGCGAGAAGATCCCTATTTCGAATTGACCTAATCCTAACCTTAGCAAGCCTTTTTATCAACTTATTCTCATTCATAGATCTTAAAACAAAACCCTACCAAAATTTGGACTTAACTCGTTAGAATATAAAGAAAAGGATTTCTTCTCCCAATATATATATTAGTTGTTAGAACAATTAATTTTTTTTATAGGAGAGAGAGAGATGACGTGTAGGGCTTGAGAGGTGAGAGAGATGATGTGGAGGTCTTGAGAGGTAATGATTTTTCTTATTTTTTCTATTTTTCTTGAAAAAAGAAGAAGGGTGGAGCTCTAACTAAGATATTTACATTGTATATGGAGATTAATTACATACACGGTAACAGGGTTGGATAAATATTAACAATGCCATTTATAAATTAAAGTGAACCAATGATCTTTATCTTAATTTCTTATAAAAACAAACCAACCAAAACAATGGGCCCAGTCTTCATGAAATCCCTATCATTGTAGATTTGACTTCCTTGATGTTTTGCATCACGTTAACCTCAAGAAGAAATAAATATTTCTTCACTCTCACCTCTTCCAGCACATTCTAGAAATAAATATTTATCCGTTAATGCAATTACTTACATAATAAATTTTTTCTAAATATATTGATTTTCTCTCATTCTTTTTCATTTTATTATAGACAGCCGAACAACTGGACCATCTATTTAGACGGGACAATAGAGTTAATGAGCCAAAGTGCATACCATGGATTTGAAGTTTTGCGAGAAATATAATGGTTGGTTCTCTGTAGTCAGAAATTCAAAATTAAACACTCTTGCTCAAATACAACTATGCTATCAACAAATTATCATGAATAAAGTCATTAAATAGAATAATAGAAAGAAAAAAGAAGAAGCAAGGACTCTTCCTCAAAGACAAATATATATGCACCACAACTGGCACTTCCATTAACAAAATATATATCTCAATACACGTGTGGTATAATGCGCCCAATATAAATTAGTTTTGTGCACTTCTACTACCAACTTCAAAATATAAAATCCACTACTGCATCCTACGTCAAGGGCATTAACATCAATTGGAAGCTAGCTATCAAGCTTTACTAGATCTTCTTTAGTTGCGCTTGTGCGTGCGTGCGTATCGTCATTCCTTGCTTATTACAGTATCTTACGGTTCAGACGGCAGACAGACAGACACGCAATCTCAATGATGGAGGTTTAGATGCAACCTAACTCTTAAAATTGTAATCTTGCGGTATGTACATGGAGCCAATCAAATATCCAATATGCAGACAATTTTAAAAAAAACAACTGCCCATGGTGATGGTGATGAAGTTAGGCACAAAGAAGGACATGAATATAGGCAAGCTATAGTGGGAGACTCCCTACATTACACCACCACTCACAAGGAAAAGTGACGTAGCCGCGAAGTCGTGCTCGCACAATGCTGATGAAATACGGAGGAGTTTGGAGATTTTTCTCTTCTATGGGATGATCGAAGGCGGAAATCAATCATAATGCTGAATTCGAATTAAACACCCGATCTAATGTGAAGCGGAATTAAACTAATAGTCTACAAACACTTACAAGGAACTATCTAGCTCACCCCACTCCGGCTCGGGCTAGACTCATGGGCAAGGCCGCCACTCCAACCACTTAATTTGGCGGGTTCACGTCGGTCGGACGTGACCCAAAGTCCGATATTTTAAGTAAGTTATAACAAGCAAGCTTCTTTGGAAAAGGAACATCGATGATCAATCCATTATGTCAAGGCTAAAACAATTACTTCTCCATGTAAAAGAAAAAAGGGCTAATAACACTAAACCAGAGAACGACTGTGCTCCTATCGGTAGTCATTGCTTTTCGCTAAACTATGTTGAAGTTGTTATTATAACTGTAAACTCCCTTAAACTACTGCTTTATTTTTGAGAAATCTTAAAACTACTGGTTTAAGTGAGTTCTTTTTTAACCGAAATATCCACTTTAAGGGAGTTTACTATAATAAAAGAATTATGCTAGTTTAGTGTAAAACAACAATAGTTAACAACAGTTTAGTGTAATTTAGTCTTATATCAAACATACCACTAGCTTGCTTTAGAAAATAGAGAGAAGTGTAGCTATGTAGCGGGTTACTACGCAATCCATGGTGCAACACACCTATCAGCCGCTAGCCCCGCTCTTAAGTGTGTGGGCCTCTCAACCTTGCTGCGGATCCGCGATGCATGCTATTATGAAATAATAGCATTGGTGCTATTATGCCCATCCAATAGTGGGCGTGAGTGTAAAATATGGGGGCTCATGGGTGTTATGTTTGCTTGATAGGTGATGTGTGGTTTAAATTTTGCAAGCATGGAAAATAATAGCACCAATCTCCTGGCTGCGCACGCCACACTCGGCTAGTGGGGGATGTAGCCCTCCTAATTTAAAATATAGCTATTCCGGTTAACCGCTCAAAACTGTCGTTATGGGGTTGCTTTTTTTCTTATGGGCCAAGCTATTGTCAAGCCCGATCCAAAACACTTAAATATTTTATTCAAATTACAAAGCTGTTTGCTACCAGTAAAGGAAAATTTGAATGAGATATATGAATCAATGGGCTATCAAGTATCAACTACATTGGGCAAATTAGTAGGGAGAAGATAAAAATGAAGATAATGTTAATTTCTTTGTATTGAACAATATCCAGTTAGACATACATAAATAACACATGAAACTATGCACACTTCGAACGCGCACACACGAAAAAGCAAACTTGTGCACATGATTGCAAAATAAAATGATCAACTTATGGGGTCCTCATGGCCTGTCAGTTATGCCTCTCAGTATTATGAGCAAGAGATCGGCAGATTCAAACTTTATTTTGATCATGTTACGGCCTATTATTCAACCGTTCTCTGAAAAGCTTGGAATGAGTAATGTATTGAATAACGACTCATGCTATTCAGTCCATTGTTATGAATATAAAATCTATTACAGTATACGATTATAGATTGTTACTGTTTAATCTAAATGCATTATTCCAGTTCAATGTTATGAATTATTTACTACTATATAGTAAATACTTTTCTCATTATAATAATTTTATTCTATGAGTAGGTATTCTTGTCATGGTTTTTAATTTTAAGAAAAATCTACTACTGTATGCCTTAGATTATTTCGAGTTTTATTTATTTTATTTTTGTTTTGGAATTTGGTGAGTGTACTGTATATTAAGTTGGAAAAGGATAAGGTTAAAAATGAACTGGGAAATGGAGGTTTTTCCCCTCAGGAAAATCATGAAGGTGCTCATAATTGTTAAGCTGGAGCCTAACTGTTTAAATAGTGAAGCTAAGCACATTGTAAGATTTTAGAGTAAATTGTCAAAAAGACCCCAGCCAATTCCAGCTCTGTCAGAAAACCCTGGGCTTTTTGGACCTATTAAAAATGATTATTTACTAAAAACTCACAACAGGTTTGGGCAAGAATCAGAAAACTCTCATTATCTTTGAAACTATTAAGATTGCACTTGGTACATGAAATGGAAGATTACCTGGAATTCTCACAATCCCGGGAATGGAATGACCGGACATCTAATTCCAATGAATCTTGCATTAACGTGCTCGGTATAATTTAATCATTTCCGATAATATATGTATGTGTAACTGTTGACCGACGGTGAGGCTGGAGGAAGGCCGGTAGATGTCCGCGAGGCTGGCAACGAACTGCCGATCGACGGTGGGCCGGCCGGCAGACGGCCGATCGGCAAACCACGGTCGTATGGCGGTGAAAATCCGATCAGCGGCAAATATACCGGTGAATGATCAACGATGACCGGCGAACGGCCGATCGGCTAACTATAGTTGGCCGGCGGCGATAATCCGATCGGCGGAGAACATGCCGGCGGGTAGTAAGAGAGGCCGGCGGCGGATGATCATGGCTCATTTCATGATAGGCGGGAATGTTTCATGGTAATTTAGGATGAACACATGTTTTTGGGGGATAGGATAATCATGAAACTGGATCATTTGATTACCATAATAATCCTATATTTCCGGAAATATCATTTACACCTAAACAAGTGTGGTAATATTTCATAGTAATCTAGGATTACCACTTAAATTACCTTCTACCAAGCGCATCCCAAGAAACCGCCATGACTTGACGGTCAATATTGGTCAATGTTATTGTTCATATCAAATGAACCCTTTTGCACTTTTCATAATATAATTACTTAATTATACATTACATTTTAAATAATTTAATAATTATTAAATGTTAATTAAATAATTATTATACTTTTTTGGTGAGCCGGAGCTACGCACTCTGCGGCCGACGGCGGCGGCGATGGGGTTGATGATGATGATGAGGAGGTTGAGGATGATGGGTTTGAAGAAGAGGAGGAGGAGCTTGTTGATGATGGTGATCAGTGATGATGATGTTGATGATGATGAGGAGGAGAAGGTTGTTGATGATGGGGATCGGTGGTGGTGGTGGTGATGATGATGATGATGATGATGAGGGGGGAGGAGGTAATTGATGATGATGATGAGGAGGAGGGGTTGAAAAAGAGAAGGTCGATGGTGACGGTGATGGTGATCAGGAAAGGCGGTCGGGGGAGGGAGGGGGATGGTGGCGGGTGAAGAGGAGGCCGGGGAAGGGCGGGGGCGGGAACCGGTGGTTGGGACGATGAGGGGGCGGGGCGGGGCAAGGATGATGAGGAGACGGGGATTGGGATGATGATGAAGATGAGACGACGACGATGATGATAATGATGAAAGTATAGGGGCAAGGAGGGGCGGGTCTGGAGGTTGGGGCAGGATGGCGCTAATTGTTGGATATAGTGTCCTCAAGTTCATTATTGTAATTGCAGATAGGCAATTATGATAATTAAAAGATGACTTATACAAGTAGAATAGTCTTACTCGAAATGATAGTATACTATCGGGTTTGTCTTTATCATTGATGTGTATACATTTTACTTGTTATTACGTGTCGTTAATACATAATGATGATGACCGTATGATTCTTTCTTGACTACTAACATTATGATGGCGATCATATACATGAAAGCTGGGTAGTCCATAAGCATATTCTTAAATGTCCCTAGTCGAGAGAGCATCGAGATTGGGTATCGATATTCCAGAGTAGAGCGGTGTATACGTTTCGAGACCCCGACGAGGGGCGGTAGCCGGTCCCACAAGCCATTAGTATTGTGTCACCTAAGATAGTATATAGGTACTCATGGAGGTGAGTACACTGGACGAACTCGCTGATAACTTCTAGATGGTATTATATCTATCATCAGATAGCAGTTCTCTAGTGGCATAAGTACATGTTAGTCATTTGACCTGAGGTCATCCTTTATCTCGTGTGAGTTCCCAATGTACTTAGATTACCATCCTAGCATGGCTCAAAGGAGTCGTGCAAACAGGTTTTAGTTAGGTACAGTCCCGAACCATATAGAGGCAGTGAGCAATTTTCAGGGATTCGTCTCTCCTGGTATTAGGAGTCGATGTCTTCTGATATCGCACTGTGTTCGGTTAAGCATCACCCTAAATCCGTGGTTACGGTGGATAAGATTTACCGATAGGAGTTCAACAGTTTCTCGGTTGGTGATGAGCTTAAGTTCGGCATGACTTATCAGGTTATTAGGGGTCTGATGTTATCCATTCTCTAGACCCGGTATGCGATGCTCTTAGTCGAAGAGACCGGACTGTACAGAGATTGTCATATTCAGGCTCAGTAGGGTACGGACGGACTAGATTGTCGATTTCCCTTTTGACAGATACCTAGGTAGCCGTTACGTACAGCTAGTGCCGTTAACGTGCTTGTGCTTTTGGATTTATCCAGTAAATCACTGCCAGCGTATTGTCGAGTCTTTAGAGTCCCGCACAGAGGGTTTTCCAGGTTCAGACGATATGATGTAGAGGCCGTATATTGATACATACAGGGGGTCTGATTAAATACATGTACTTGTTAAACGGACATTAATCGGACTGTTGGTTATACTAGCTGGCTTAGCATTAAGCCGGATTATTAAATCATGTTTTGATTTAATATTTATATATATATATATATATTTTAAATATATTCTAGTATTATGTTGACTATTCATTTTTTCTCTCTTGGTTATTCGTATTTTATAAGAATACGTGTATATGTAGCGATACGTATACCAGGGGATGTATTCCGTATTTATATGAAATACCTTCTAGAAAGGGGACACCTAATTTGTGAATATTTATTTATGAATATTCAAGCAAATGAGGTGGAGGGTGAGATGACTTTGAGTATAGTTGAGGGCATGCAGAGAAGGGTGTGCTTCAATTGTTTATTTTTGTGAGATATTTTTCTTTTATGGTTGAAAAAATATGAAGCCATTCTACTCTCATATTCATTAACACATACACACTCTCTCATCCTTTTTCTCCTCTTCCTTCTTTTTCATTACTCTCTTGAATTTTGTTTTAGAGTGAAAATGATACTGGAAAAATCCTACATCCCCACACTCTATTTCCAGTAAGTTTGGAGTATCGGTTGCTTCACTAGGTGAAGCTGGAGCTTAGATCGATTTCCTCAGGCAGATCATCTTCGGTAAGGGTGGTCATCTCTCAACCTTGTTTCCGACGGCCTACGAGGAGCTTGCACTACTACAATTAGGGGTTGCCCCTACGGATAGAGGAATCTGCATGGGAAACTTTTTATTGCCCCTACGGTTTAGGGGCAAACAATACCCCTAAGGTGCTTATGAATTGAAGGGGTCTTCTATAATTGGGAGGATACGCGTCAAAAGTTGTAATCTCTAAACCTTACATGATTAGTTTTCTGGTTTAGTGTTTGGAACGATCGCAAGGGATTAGTTTCTAGTGCTCCTCGTAAAATTTTTGTTTTTTGATTCCGCTGTAGTTGTAGCGGTAAGGGCACTAGAAACTTTCAATGGTATTAGAGCTACTAAGTATTGTGCCAACCCATAGGGGGTTCTTACTGTGGTGATAGAAGTGGTGAAGTGTAGGCTCTTACCCCAAGATGCCCCATGCAATTATATGGTCCGACATGTTGTAGTCCATCACGAAGGGACTATGTAAAAAGTACATGATGAGCGACCTATAGGCGCCATGGCCAGTTTTCGCTGCATCGACTGACCTTTCAATGGTATCAAATCCACCAAAACATCAGAACCAGTTGTAGACAATGTTTTAGTTTTGACACCGAAATTTTAATCGTATTGAGTTTCGAAATTCCAAGCTTCTGTCATTTTTTTAAATGGTCTCTAAATTTTTTTTTTAAGTATTGCAAAGGACTTGTTTTGAGGTATGAAAATATGGCATAAAACCCGAGGACCTAACTTCAATATTTGGCCGCTTATTTATTCTTTTTGGCTGATTTTTACACCCCAAAATTTAAATCAGGTCCTTGGATTTTTGTGGTGGCTAGGAAATTAGGAAACTTGATTTTTGGTATATTTCTTTTTGCCCCAGATTTTATTTAAGGTTATCTTTGTATTCAGGAAAGTTCGGAAAACTTTCGGTTGAAACTTTTCTATCTTTTATGATTTGTATTTTGAGTGTGTGTGTTATTAAACGTCGTCTAATTTCTATATATTCGATTAAACGAGATTGCACACTTGTTGCTTGTTATTGTATATATATCTCTGTGATGGTTTAGCTGGATTGTCATGACAAATAGCCCCACGTGTGATTGCTTGTACAATTTTGATTCATAATGTTGTATTTTTTTGTTCGGGACGAGCTCCAACTCGTGGCCGCTGTTTCCGTATTATGTATATTCTTTTATCGGGGCTTGACCAGGATATGGTCGATATCACCATTGTATATATTTCATTTCTGTACTAGGATTAACTTAGGATAAGTGCTCGAGTAGCCAGGTTCTAAAGTACGGTAGGTAGCCTTCTCATGGAGTTTGACACTGGTCCGCCTCGCTTTAGAATTGGCGGGTTGCTCGTCGCACTTGTAGGGGTTATAGGATCGACCAGCGGATGAGTGCCCAAATTACCGGATTCTAAAAAGCGACGGGTGACCAACCATGGTGTTGAGGACGGGTTACCCAATTTCTAGAATTGGCAGGTGGTTTTCCGCACTTATAGGGGTCGAGGATCGATATTGTATGGGCTATCTACACGACCGGGGAACGTTGCGTTTTATTTGCGGCTCAAATGAAACGTGGGGCTCCTAGTTTATCCACTATTTCATATTGTTTGCTGCATGCCTGTGACGTTATTACTTGCCTACGATGGTGTGTGTGTGTGTGTGTATTTATATATTAGATACTTCTATATATTATGCATCCGCGCTAGCCTTGTCCCCGCCCTGCCGTAAATTAAATAACCTTACGGTGAAAATCCGGGACCCCGTGGCGAATGCCGATGGTATATAAAAGCATGCTATTTTGGTTGTTTCTGGTGTAGCTTAGAAACTTAATTGATGGGACTGCGTTATATGTTTAATGCAAAGAAAATAAATCTAAATGATGTTGTTGGAACCAATTTTCAAAAGCTACAGTTATATTCTTTTGCTTTGCATAGATGCATTTGGTTAGGAATATCCTGTATCTCATTCGATGAAGAAAGAGCATTGTGTTAGTTATATGTATGCCTTAGAGGCCATTACTATACATAGGATGTATATTGTAGTGGATGCTTGGACATATATAGGGAGGACTTTCTTGCTCGACATGATAGTATGTTATCTGGTTGATCTTTACTTTAATGTGTACACTGATTGTCTCTCTGTTACATGTTGGTAAAGCCCTTAGGATGTGTACTTGACTACCTGGACTATGATGCGGATCATACTAGTGGGGACATGGTAGTCCATAAGTACATCCTTCAAAGTCCCTAGTCGTCGGTATATCGAGACGGGGCATCGATATACCAGAGTAGACTAGCGTATACCTTCTCGACTCATACAGATGGGCGATGGATGATCCCATATCCATTGGTGTTTGAAATTAGAGATGATATACGGGTGCTCAGTGGAGACTGGGTACACTGGACGGACTCGCCGAGAACTCCCAGATGGTATTATATCTTACGTCAGATGGCAGTTCTCTGGTGACACTGGTACAGAGTAGTCTGTTGACCCGAGATCGTCATAGAGTCTTGTGTGATTCCCACTGTGCTTTGATTTCCACCTTACCACGTCCAAGAGGGCGTGCAAAACGGTGGTTTTTGGGTACAGTCCCGAATCACATGGAGGCAATGAGCGATAGGAGGGGATTCGTCTCTCCCGGTATAGGGAGTTGATGTTGCGCTGTGTTCGATTGGCTATAACCGGAAATCCCTGGCCAGGGTTGCTGAGATTTACTGGTAAGTGTTACCTGTAGTTTCTCGAACTGTTATAGACCTCATATCGACACGACTTATCGAGCTATTGGGGTCTGATGTTTACCACCCCTAGGCGAGATATGCGACATATCAGACGACGAGACCGGACTGTACGGTAAGTGTTACTGGTTGGATTCACAGGAGTATGAGCGGGCTTGCTCGTCGATCTTCTGATCGCTCAATACCCGGGTGGCCGTTACGTTTAGCAGACCGCTTGCGGCTTGTGGGTGTTTGATATGATCATCACCTGCTGCCGGCGTATTGACGAGTCTTTAGAGTCCTACACAGAGGTTTCCTGGTTCAAGCAAAACGAAATAGGAGCGCATATGAGATATGTGCTGGACCGAGAATAATGCGTGTATGTGATACCGTATTCTATTCTCGCGATGAATGTATCGATTGGTTGTATGCGATATAACCTAGTTATCGAATCAAGGATTGATTCGATAAGCCGATACATTGGATATTAGTCGGTTATATGCGATATGACCGGATCGTTAAATCAAGTGTTGATTTAATGATTTAATGTATAATTATATTATTTGATATATTACTTTGCATTAACTAATATTTGTTCACTTTAAATGGATTTTCTTACTTGATGTGCACATTATATATATGATATATTTTTTTGTGCACTTGATTGTATCATGTTTGATGATACATGCATGTTTGTGTGTATGTTTGATTAAACCTTAGTTAAGTAAATGGTTAGGGTTTTAATTAATTAATTAATTTATTTATTTATTCTTTTTGGAAAAGATAAAATGGTGGATTTATTTTTCTTTCTTTGCTTGAAGCTTCTTGAAGCTTTAAAGCATCTTTGAAAGTCCACCACTTTGTCTTTATCCTAAACCTAACCATTCACCTAACTATAGTTTACTCTCTACACATAATGATGGTTGACATTATGATAAGTATTCATTTATTTTCTTTTTGGAATGATACTTATCATATTATCTTCTTCTTCTTCTCCTTCTTCAACATGAAGGAAGCTTGCCTCCATCAATGACAACTAGTGAAAAAGAGTGAGAAATCCAATTCTAAAGTGAACCCACTTCCTATTTCTTCATCCTATACCTCTTGCCAAGTAGTATAGGGTGTTTTCTTCACAAGTTTCATGACTTGGTGAAGTGAGAGCTTGATCTTGTGATGCCTCGACGTAGATCATCTTTGGCGTCGAAGTCGACGACCTAGCCCGCCCATTTCTCCGATGAAGCCGATCCTAGAGTCCTGGATTCGAATTGGACAGCGGAGGGACGTCATCACGGAGCCATGGAGGTGGAGAACCGGATCTACAAAGGTTGTATTTCCGTTTACCCTTTAGTTAAGTTGTTAACTAGCTTCTAGTTTCGCCTAAAATCTAGTTAACGATCCGTATTAGGGTTTCTCGGCACTTGTAAAATTTGAAATTGGCATGGTTGATGCCTTGTGAGACCTCATTAGTGTGCCTAGGAACCCTACGGTGGTATCAGAGCCTAGCTAGAGCCTTAGGCGATGCGTAGACGATATTAGAAACCCGATCGAACCCGAAACCCCAATTTTTCACCCTCTCTGGACTTTTTTACAAAACTGAGTTTTTTCGAAATTAAAAATTCTTAAAAAATTCAGCAGGAGATTCTAAGAATTACGGTGCAAAATTTACCAAGAGATTCATCTAAAGCGCGGCGGAACAACGGCACAAGCATGGCTTATGCGGCGGTTCCGCGGCCAAGTTGTCACATCACCTCTTGAAAATTGCACAGTAATTCCTATCTTTTAGTTCTGTATTTTCTGGGAATTTTTAAATTATACTCTACAGTTGAGTTTTCTGGGGTTGTTTTGGGAATTCGACGTTTCGATTGGGAAGTTTAACTTCGTATGTATTTTTCCGGATATTTAGAATATGTTAAAATGTTTGACCGGATATAAATACGCAATTTTTCCCCTGTTGGGAAATTTCCAAGTGTTGGATTTTTCCATGGTTTAAAGACGTTCTAAGTAGTGCAAGTAACTAAATGGACCCTCTAGAAGACAACAAACCTTAACTCGATTATGTGACTGTCTTGAACTGCCCTTTGAACCTTCGGGTTTGGGGCAGTACGGCGTGCCACATGTGAGGCGTTGGCTTGACCCTTCTACGGCTGGACCGTTGGTACTGAGGCATGAACTGGATGTTTTTAAACTTGTTTCATGTGTTGATCTGTTTCGGGAAAACTTGGGTGTTCGTTTGTTCGATCGGAAAGTTTAACATTTTCTATTTATCTGGAATGTGATACAATAATTGGAATTCACAAGAAGTTATGAGATAACTGTATGAATGCTATAAACATAGCACTTTAGTCTCACTTGATCGGTTGCCACGGAATTTTGATGTGATCAAATGTCCGTCGCAATCACGTAGCGTACGCGGATACTCGCCGGGTAAACTTAATAGACAGCCTCACTCCATAGCCCCGACCAAGTGACTGTAGGAGAACCCCGTCGCCGAAAGCATCCGTTCGGGTGCTCGCGGCAGCGGTGTTCCGCCTTGGTGCACTTCGTCGACGGTATCGGGGGTGCGGCCGTCTACTAAAGTTTTCGACGAGCATTCGATCATGATGTCGGGAATCTTGTTGAATTACCCGACTTGATATTGAAAAGTGTTTTCGATAATGAGACTAAAATGCGGGGTTTATAATTGTTAGGCATGTGATGTCTAAGTATTTCATTTGATTAGGCATGCGATGTCTAAAGAGATTGCGGATTCCAACTGTTGTAGTTTCACACTTTCTTTTCTGTGACCGTAAGTGTAATATGTGATATCGCCAGTTTCGTTGCTATATGTCAACGACAATTGGGATGGGAATATTTACTTACGTTGATGACATGTGATGTTATGTGTTGTTGGATATGTTATATTGGATCGTCGTGTTTGAATAGCCGGTGGGTTTTTATGTGAGATGAGTGTTTTTCATTTTCATTCATGTAAAAACAAGTATGTAATATTCTTTTATTGGGGCACTTCCAGGTTGCAGAAGATGTCACCTCTTGTATATTATTTTCTTTTCCGCACTAGGATAGACCCAAGGAGGAGGGCACAAGTAACCGGGTTCTGGAGTCCAGTGGGAGACCAACTCGAGGAGTCGAGTCCGGGTCTCCTAACTCTAGAATTGGTAGGGTTGCTTGCCGCTCTCGTAGGGGTCCTGGGGTGGCTATTCATCGCGACCGTGGAATCCGTGTTTTATACTGGCTCGTATTGAAAACACGGACGTCCTAGTATATCTAATATTTCATATGATTCTTCTGCTGCGATATTTGTGATGTGATCATGTGATATGTTCTGTGATGGATACTTTGTATAGTATATATGATATATTATATAGACGTTACTTATGTTTTACACCCGCGCTAGCCCTGCCCCGCTCTGCCGTTAGTTACCTAACCTAACGGTGCACGAGGTGACATCGAGGCGAATGCGGATGGCATAAGTGTACGTCGTATTTATCTGTGATGTTTAGGTATATAAATGATGGGACTTCATTAATGTGATTAATGAAAGAAAAGAAACCTAAAGATGTTGTAGAATCGAATTTCAAAAATAAAACAGGTAGCTACAGTTCTTGCTTTGCACAGCGGTGTATATGATATACCCTGCACCTTATTCGATAAGGAAAGGACCGAGATCCCTTCACCGGGAGTGACTCCTTTAGCAATAACTGGTTAATGCTACACACTCGGTTTGTCTTTTGATAGCTTCTATAGTTTCTGCTTTGCACAGTGATATATATGATATATCCCGCACCTCATTCGACGAGGGAAGGGCCGACGATCCCTTCACCGGGAGTGACCCCTTTAGCAAAACTAGAAAAGCCTCAAAAGCACTCCATTTTAAAATCATTTGATTCTACAACGATATCAAGTTCATTACGCAATAGGTTTTCAGAAAAACCTGTCGTAGCCCTCCGTCATTTCAGATAAGTACTAGTTAGTATTCGTGCTGCGGTAGTTTGGCCTCCGTCAAGGCGTAGTGTACGGTAGCTAACTAGTGCTTATCTGCTAGCATATGATGCGATTGGATTAGGGTATTCGTACGGCGTTGTTTGGCCTCGTCAAGGGTCGTGCGGGTGGGTTTAATTCAATAAGGAAATGATGGGTTGAACTTGACTAGCGGACTATGAGTAGTTTGGCCTCCGTCAAGGTCATAGGAGCTAGGGGCAAAATTATCGGGAATTTCAAGTGTTGAAATTTGCAATGAGATTGCATACCTTCTATGAGATAGTTGGATCCCGATACCCGCTGCGAGTAAGAGTTACTCCTGAGAGAGTTTTACACATTACAATTAGCCGATCAAGTAGGTGTCTAGAAAGGTGTCAACGGGGTTACGCCTATGGGAAAACGAGGTTTACATTAATTAGGTTCGTGCGAAAGCACGGGGGACCTCCCTCAAAGTACCGACACAGGCCTGGCTGAAAGATTGGCGAACTTGTAGCGTGTAATTAATCTCGGCTAGTCTTTCCTTTTAGGGTTTGAAGGAAGATTTGATAAAAACAGTGGGAGCCATCCTGATTAGATAAAATAATAACCAATCTATTCTTGAAAGAGCGCACGCTGAGTGTTTTCTTCTCTCTCTCTTCAGGTAGCGACCATATCACGCCTTAATCAAGATAATAATACGGAATATTGACCGAACCCGCTTGTTATACTGAGCTGGGGAACGTTGGTCCCGCTCCAACTTATAATTGTTATAAGACAGAGCAGGAAATTGGGGATTACCAGAATTCCCGTGCCGCCCAAACGAAGAGAGTGCATGCTGATGCATCATCTTCGGGTGTGTTCGTTACAAAGAACTGTTTCTCTGTATCCTCTACGTCCTGGGTATGTGATACCAGATCAGGATCCCAGATATGTAATCTGTTACATAGGGCTACAGCTAGGTAGAGAACTGATAACGGGTGATAAGTTTCATGAGGCAGAAAACGGGGCAAGTGTTGCAGCCAAGTCTGTTGGTCACTGTCACCCTGTATTACAAATACATTGATTCTGAACGAATGTTATTAGATACCGAACCTGATATACAAAATCATATCAGTCTCTTTATAAGTAAAGAAATGATAAAATTTTGTATTGTTGGATTATGTTTTGAACATTTCCTATATCAAAAGTTGATCGGTTCAGGCACGTTATCTAAAAGCATTGATGTTCTAAATAAAACTATAGTTCTTAGTATACGGAACACACATAAGAGGAAGAGTTCAGAAATGAACGAATTCTTCTTGAGGCATTGTAGACTAGGTCATATCAATGCGATCCGACTGGCTGAAGTTACATTTTAGATGCATATTTAAATCAGTTTGAATTTATATCTTATGAAACTTGCCAGTCATGTCACAGAGATAACATGACCATAGCTCCGTTTACCGGAAACAGAGAAAGAGTTAGTGAACTCTTGGGATGATACATGTTGATGTATGTAAGGTCCCCTGTCTACACAAGCCAAGACCAGTTCTTTATACTTCATTACATTCTTTGATGATCTTTGGAGATTCAGACCCATGTTCCTGTTGAAACACAAGTCCGAACCTTTTGAGATATTCACAGAATATAAATTAGAAGTAGAGAACCAAAATACGGGTATAAGTATTATGTCCTATGATGAGATCAAGGAGGAGAATACTTGAGCACGGAATTCTTGGACTTTTCTAAAGGAGAATGAGATTCTCTCTCAGCATTACTCCTCCGTATACACCATAGCACGATGGTATATCGGGGCGGAGCAATAAAACCCTGTGTGATAAGGTGTGCTCTATGATGAGTACTACTGAGTTACCCATTTCCTTTTGGGAGTTATGCACTTGAGAAGTTGCATACCTGTTGAATAGGGTTTAAATTCAAATCAGTTGCCTACCACTTCATATGTGATATGGAAAGGGTAGAGCCCATGTCTTAAGCTAGTTAAGATTTAGGGTTGACCGGCCTATGTCTAAAAGCAAAATCCGGACAAGCTCGAGGCAAGGTCTGTAATGTAGAACTGGAAAGGTTCCAGCTATACAAAATACAGCAGATGATTTGATAAAACCAAAGGATTCAATAGTTACCAACGAACCTCAGCCTCTCCGCCGATCTAGTAGGGTTCCTCACCCACCTGAGAGATACTTCGGTTACTCTATGACAGTGGGAGCGAGGATTGCATCATGAGATGATGACCCAACTAGTTTCGAGCTGGCCATCAGGAGTGGGACTCTGTAAGAATGGCTGGATGCTTAGCGATCTGAGATGGAATCCATGTACACCAACAAAGTATGGACTTTGGCTGTTATATCTGAAGGGTTAAATCCCCATCAGGAGCAAGTAAATCCTGAGAAGATTACTTGGTGTAGATGGAAAAGTTGAGACTTTCAAAGCTAGACTTGTTAAAACTTTTCGTCATCGAACAGGCGTGGATTATGATGAAACCTTTTCAAGTGGCTATGCTTAAGTCCATCCAGATCCTACTTGCCACGACTACATACCATGACTACGATATCTGGCGGTTGGATGTCATGACTGCTTTTCTAAATGATGTTTTAGAAGAGAACGTCTATAAGTACACAGCCAGAGGGCTTCGTAGATAGTGGGAGCAGCGGAAACGTGTACAAGATGCTTTATAGGATAAAGCAGGTATCGCGGAGTTGGAACATCTGTTTTGATGTAGTAGTCAAACAGTTTGACATCATCCAAATGGTAGATGAACCTTGTATATACAAAAAGGTAGTAAGGAGTATGGTGATGATCCTCATAGAGTACGTGGATGACATACTCTTGATAGGGAAGGAGTTTCCTATGCTACGCTCGGTCAATCTCCACTTATCAAAATGATTCTCCATACAGGATCAAAGTAATACCTCCTAAATCCTGGGTTTTGGATCTATGAGATAGATCTAATTGGATGTTAGGATTCTCACTAGTTGTAGTGAGATGGTATCAACCGATCCTGGGGAGAATCACTGGAAGGGTTCCAGGGTGATAAGGACGACTGAAAGTCAGTCACAGGCATTGTCTTTACCCTCAGTAAAGGGACGGTATGTTGGAAGGGTTCCAAGCTAGATACCGTGGCATACTAGACGATAAAGGCTCGATACATTGCTACTTAAGATGCTACCAAAGAGGTAGTCTGGATGTATATTTGTTCATGAGATGAATTTAGTTCCTCCCATTGTGTGACAATGGAGTTGTGGCTTAGAACGTCCGTCCCATCAGTGATCCAGACATATTCTAAAGCAGTATCACCTGATCATGGAGATAGTTGATCTCCAGGGTGATCGAGGTTAGGAGAGTAGACTCAGAGGATAACATGGCGGATCCACTCACAAAGGCCTTTTCCCAGAGAGAGACTTTTATGGGATGGTTGAGTATGAGATACTACAACCACTGCTATCAGATGGCCCTAGTGCAAGTGGGAGATTGTTAGTTATATGTATGCCCTAGAGGCCATTACTATACATAGGATGTATATTGTAGTGGATGCTTGGACATATATAGGGAGGACTTTCTTGCTCGACATGATAGTATGCTATCTGGTTGATCTTTACCTTAACGTGTACACTGATTGTCTCTCTGTTACATGTTGGTAAAGCCCTTAGGATGTGTACTTGACTACCTGGACTATGATGCGGATCATACTAGTAGGGACATGGTAGTCCATAAGTACATCCTTCAAAGTCCCTAGTCGTCGGTATATCGAGACGGGGCATCGATATACCAGAGTAGACTAGCGTATACCTTCTCGACCCATACAGATGGGCGATGGATGATCCCATATCCATTGGTGTTTGACATCAGAGATGATATACGGGTGCTCAGTGGAGACTGGGTACACTGGACGGACTCGCCGAGAACTCCCAGATGGTATTATATCTTACGTCAGATGGCAGTTCTCTGGTGACACTGGTACAGAGTAGTCTGTTGACCCGAGATCGTCATAGAGTCTTGTGTGATTCCCACTGTGCTTTGATTTCCACCTTACCACGTCCAAGAGGGCGTGCAAAACGGTGGTTTTTGGGTACAGTCTCGAATCACATGGAGGCAATGAGCGATAGGAGGGGATTCGTCTCTCCCGGTATAGGGAGTTGATGTTGCGCTGTGTTCGATTGGCTATAACCGGAAATCCCTGGCCAGGGTTGCTGAGATTTACTGGTAAGTGTTACCTGTAGTTTCTCGAACTGTTATAGACCTCATATCAACACGACTTATCGAGCTATTGGGGTCTGACGTTTACCACCCCTAGGCGAGATATGCGACATATCAGACGACGAGACCGGACTGTACGGTAAGTGTTACTGGTTGGATTCACAGGAGTATGAGCGGGCTTGCTCGTCGATCTTCTGATCGCTCAATACCCGGGTGGCCGTTACGTTTAGCAGACCGCTTGCGGCTTATGGGTGTTTGATATGATCATCACCTGCTGCCGGCGTATTGACGAGTCTTTAGAGTTCTACACAGAGGTTTCCTGATTCAAGCAAAACGAAATAGGAGCGCATATGAGATATGTGCTGGACCGAGAATAATGCGTGTATATGATACCGTATTCTATTCTCGCGATGAATGTATCGATTGGTTGTATGCGATATAACCTAGTTATCGAATCAAGGATTGATTCGATAAGCCGATACATTGGATATTAGTCGGTTATATGCGATATGACCGGATCGTTAAATCAAGTGTTGATTTAATGATTTAATGTATAATTATATATATATTTGATATATTACTTTGCATTAACTAATATTTGTTCACTTTAAATGGATTTTCTCACTTGATGTGCACATTATATATGTGATATATTTTTTTGTGCACTTGATTGTATCATGTTTGATGATACATGCATGTTTGTGTGTATGTTTGATTAAACCTTAGTTAAGTAAATGGTTAGGGTTTTAATTAATTAATTAATTAATTTATTTATTCTTTTTGGAAAAGATAAAATGGTGGATTTATTTTTCTTTCTTTGCTTGAAGCTTCTTGAAGCTTCAAAGCATCTTTGAAAGTCCACCACTTTGTCTTCATCCTAAACCTAACCATTCACCTAACTATAGTTTACTCTCTACACATAATGATGGTTGACATTATGATAAGTATTCATTTATTTTCTTTTTGGAATGATACTTGTCATATTATCTTCTTCTTCTTCTCCTTCTTCAACATGAAGGAAGCTTGCCTCCATCAATGGCAACTAGTGAAAAAGAGTGAGAAATCCAATTCTAAAGTGAACCCACTTCCTATTTCTTCATCCTATACCTCTTGCCAAGTAGTATAGGGTGTTTTCTTCACAAGTTTTATGACTTGGTGAAGTGAGAGCTTGATCTTGTGATGCCTCGACGTAGATTATCTTTGGCGTCGAAGTCGACGACCTAGCCCGCCCATTTCTCCGATGAAGCCGATCCTAGAGTCCTGGATTCGAATTGGACAGCGGAGGGACGTCATCACGGAGCCATGGAGGTGGAGAACCGGATCTACAAAGGTTGTATTTCCGTTTACCCTTTAGTTAAGTTGTTAACTAGCGTCTAGTTTCGCCTAAAATCTAGTTAACGATCCGTATTAGGGTTTCTCGGCACTTGTAAAATTTGAAATTGGCATGGTTGATGCCTTGTGAGACCTCATTAGTGTACCTAGGAACCCTACACATTGATCCCTTTACGGGGAGTTTGCTCTTAAGCAAAAGTTTATATTTCTATAAATACTCGGTTTTCTTCAAAACCAATCGGTTTTCTAAAAAAATCCATTTGTTTTAAAATGCGGAGCCTAAACCACTAATTTTTCAAAGCCACTCGAGTTCTTTCAAAGATATCAATTTCATTACGTTAAAGGGTTTTCACCAAAAACCAGCCGTAGCCCTCCGTCATTTCAGATTTGTATTGCTTAGTATTCGTGCTGCGTTTGTTGACCTCGTTAAGGCGCAGTGTTCGGTAGGTATGTAGTGTTTTTCTATTGCATAATGATGCGATTAGCTAGGACAGTCTTATGATCTTATTGGCCTCGTGCAGGTGGGTTTAGATTAATTCAGGATAATGACGGGTTGAACTTAATTAGTGACTTATACTTTGTTGACCTCGTCAAGGTCATAAGATGCTTGGGGCAAAAGCCATATCGGGTGTTTTGAATATAACGAAAACTTACCAAGTTTGAGTATACCTTCTGGAGTGTGGTAATTTCGGTTGGTTTCCGTCAAGATTATCACACGATGATAGTTAGGTCCCCATTCCTACTGATGAGTAGGTATTACTCTTCGGAAGATTTTCACTACATAACTAGCTAACCTATTCGGTGTTTAGAAAGTATTAACGAGTTTACGCCCCCGCGGAAATGGGGTTATTTAATTGGGTCCGTACGAAAGTATGAGGGACCTCCCTCGGAGTACCAACACTGACCTGAATGAATGGTTAGCGAACTTGTAAGATGTAAATGATCCCGATTAGTTCTCCTTTTAGGGTTTGAAGGAGAATTCCAGGATACAGTGGGAGCTATCCTGATTAGATAAAATGATTAACCAATCTAATCTTGATAGAGTGCACACTGAGTGTTTCTTTTCTCTTTGGTTATACAACCATGACTCACCTTAAACTAAAACTCATTAACCAAATTAACTGAACCTTCTTACACACTTTTGTTTTGGATTGTCATGATTCATGACAAAGTCGCATATTTCCCTGCTACTCTTACTTTCTCTTAGCCTTCTCCAGAACACTCTATATTATTACGATGATCCATATTGTTTGGAAAGGGCATCGTATAGTTACATACGAACTCGAAGAAATTATTTCAGTCGAGAACCACTGGTTCTGAAGAAATTGAATATGATTATTCGGTTGTCTCTTCCCTTTACATTCTCTCAGGTTGCAAGAGTTTCATGTATTAGGAGAGTACACCTATTATATTTATTGGATAGTTTTCTTCCAAAGCTTAGGCTGGTGCCGAAAGGTAGGGAAGGAAGAAAACCAATTAGCCTAAGTGTGGTGTACAGAAGGTAAAATGTAGAGACATATAAAGAGGTTGAAGTGAGGGCAAAGGAAATTACGACTACTGTCATGAATTTAGATAGTGGAAGAGACATTACTAAGAATACCCAGCCATCCTCATGAAACATTTTTGTTTCAGAAATTCTGTGATGTTATAATTAAAATCTGTTTTCCCAATTGATTCCGACTCTAGGGTATGTATATACCAGATTAGAATCTCACATCTGTATGACGTTACAGATGTTGAGTAGGAGTAGAATATTGGGAAATAGATGATTTGATCCTCAATATCGGAATTCATAGAAATTGATGATATTGGATTAA
Organism: Agapanthus africanus; assembly: GCA_030015575.1. Taxonomy (NCBI): domain Eukaryota; kingdom Viridiplantae; phylum Streptophyta; class Magnoliopsida; order Asparagales; family Amaryllidaceae; genus Agapanthus; species Agapanthus africanus. The sequence goes on from CM057350.1 coordinate 517,297,537, forward strand.
ATCACTTGGTTTTGCCTAACAGCAAATATTTGGTTTTGAATAACCGTTGTTGTGCACCAATTTTTAAAATAAAATATATGTATCTTTATTTGATAAAGTGAGATATAAATTTTAAAAACCGTGTTCCAAACATTTACCTTTATCAGCTGAGGAAAAGGTAAGATACATTGAATAACGGTATAAGACATTCTTAACCAAAATACAGTTTTCAACATACAACACACGGGATTTGAGTTGGTATACCCTTGGAACTTATACATAGTAATGTATATTGTCCGGTGTCATTTAGGACAGGGGTTGGTAATCTTACTTCATTCAGTTTACCTATGAGTTCTCTGATTTTAGACACACATTCATTGAAATGCAAGGTCTAAAGATTTTGAGAAATTTATAGGTATAAGAATAAGGTAGAGAACCATATGTTGGAAATATCAGGATTTTTCGAAATGATCGAAAATATAGATACTTATAATAGATATTCCGCCATAGTAATATTGAGAACTTGATTATTTCACAGGTTACTCATCCGTGGGTGTGCTCCTTGGTGAGTAATGTTGTATGACCTTTTTCCATTTAGGCGATATGCATTGGAAACAACTGCATGACATTTGAATCTGGTTCCATCTAAATTAGTGCCTTTGATTCTATATGGATATAGATTGGTTGCATATCTTGAGATTGTTAAGTTATGAAGTTATCCGGTTTCTATTTAAAAGAAGAATCTGGACAAACTCAAAGCACACTTCGATAATCGCAGTTTGTGGATTATCCCAAGTATTTGCTAGGGCTTTGCTTCTACCATTTTCAAGATAATTTTTTTTCTGTTCTTGACTCGCCACCTTTTTATAAAAGGAATCATTTTGCAAAAGAAACTAATGGGAGTATGGTAGAATTGGAAGTGATTTCAGAACCACAAACGGTTACTGAAAATTTAGTAGAGCCTAAGAATTCAATTGGACTTGACAAACCTTAACCACTCCGCAGATTTTAGAAGGTGGCCTCCGCCACCTGAGAGATACTTCGGTTTCCTCGTAGACGGTGACAGGGAGGTCAGTATCATGGTTGTGATGGCCCTACTAGTAATCAGTAGGTCATAGAAAGTGGTAACTTCAAGGTGACCATATGCATTATATCCAAGCTGGACTCCACGCACTTCAGCAAATTATGGAATTTGCTGGGTGCTCATGAAGAGGTAAAACCTGTTAGGAGTAAGTAGATCTTTTAAGATCTGTGCAGGTGGAAAGGTGGTAACCTAATAAGACTAGACTTATAGTAAATGTTTTCATCAAATACCTGACGTGGATTGTGATGAAAATTTTACTTCGGTGCCTTGCTGAAGACCATATGGATATGATTTACCACTTTGCTGTTCATGATTGTGATATCTGGCGGGTGGATAATTATAAAGTTTTTCTAAATGGGAATTTAGAAGTGTACATGTATATGAATTTTTTGTAAGTCTACGCCAGCGCCCCGGCCGTCAATCCGACGCCAATTGTAGAACAAAAACTTTTGAAATTAGCGCTAACGCAAACTTAAAACTCGGATTGTACCATTCACCGTAAACTAGAAACTTTAAAAGAGTTTGACGAGATTATACCGATCGATCCGTGTCCTTCGGTCTTCAATCTCCGCACCAAACTCCCGCTGCTACGCCGACGAAGTCCGCTCTCCGATCTCGCTCGTCGAGGTGGTACCACGTCATCGATTCTTTATACGGGCTCCCGCTTCGAACCGAAGCAACTCAAATATGAAGTTTGCTAGCCGACATGTCCAAGATTGAATTAGAGAAAAGTGTGAATACTTTGTCTCAAACACCCTAGGGTTCTCATCACATGAGAGGGATAAGGTGGAGGTTGAAGAAGATGCAAAGAGATGAAGAGTGTGAGCTCAAGAAAATATCTCAAGAGTGCAAAAACCAAACACCAAAAAATGATGTGTGCTGCCCTCTCATTTTGGTGATGATATATATGAGGTTTTGTGATGAAATATCAAGGAAAATATCTTACCAAAATATCTCTACAAACCCTAAAAATATCTACACCCAAAACAAACTCCATTAATTCTATCATGACTCACTAGATGACTCATTACCATGAGTCATTAGTGAACATGCTAGAATCAATGAGTCATAACAATGAGTCACACTTTCCAAATCTAATAATCATTTAAACCAAAATGATTAACCCAAAAAGAAACGCATCTTCTAAAGTTATCTCGTAACGGATTACGAGAATACCCCTCACCCGTATATACATACCTGTATTCGTATTCCGACCGAATACGAATACCACGAGACGAAAGTATTCCAACACAATATAATACTTGGATCCGGCTTAAACCAAAGTCCACCAGTATTATCTGTCCGAACCATGACATGTGCAAAAGTGCACGTGTATGTTCGAACCCTGCCATAAAACCATACGGCCTCTACAACGTTTCGCCCGAACTTTAGAAACTATCTGTGGGGACTCTAAAGACTCGTCAATACGCTGGCAGTGGGTTTAACCACAAGCCGTCAGTGGTACTAGCTGTACGTAACGGCTGCCTATGTATTGATTGAAAGGTAAGCTGATGAGCGAACTCATCCAGGAACCCTACTGAGCCTATCAGTGACAATATCCGTACAGTCCGGTCCGTTCGTCTATGAACATCGCATATCCGGCCTAGGGGGCTGGTAACGTCAGACCTCCAATAGCGGTATAAGTCGTGTCGGAGGGTAGCCCCGAACACCCTGAGAAACTACTGGAATACCTACCAGTAATTCTCACCTGCTTTGGCCAAGGACTTGGTGTATTGGCTCTTCAAGACACATCGCGGTCTCACCCCCAATACCGGGAGAGACGAATCCCCTGCCGATCCGCTCACTGCCTCTATGTGGCTCGGGACTGTACCCAACTAAAACCTGTTTGCACGACTCCTTTGAGCCATGGTAGGGTAGTAATCTAAGCACAGTGGGAACTCACATGAGACAAATGACGACCTTAGGTTGATGAACTAACCTGTACACATGTCACCAGGAAACTGCTATCTGACGCTAGGTATAAATACCAACTAGCAGGTTCCCGATGAGTCTTGTCCGGTGCACTCATAACCCAATGAGCACCTGTATAAATCTTAGGTGAACCAACTGACACCAATGGCTTATGAGACCAGCCACCGTCTCTCGTCGGGGTCTCGACTGTATACACTAGTCTACTCCGGAGTATCGATGCCCTGTCTCGAAACTCCCATAACTAGGGACCGCTTTTAAGGATGCGCTTATGGACTACCCAACTCTTACGTATATGATCGCCATCATGCTGCTGGTAGTCAAGCAAGAATCCTAAACGCTCTATCAACGTGTAATAGTGATCATGTCACATAAAGCTATACACGATGATAAAGACAAACCAGATAATATACTATCATCTCGAGTAAGACCGTCCTACCGGTATAGGTCCTCCTTAATCATTGCAATCACGTGCCTGCGATCCAATAATTGACTTTGAGGGCACTACATCCAACATTTTCCATAGGGTTATCGTAGTCAGTGGGAGCAGCAGAAGGTGTGCAAGTAGCTCATATTTATATATAAACTAAAGCGAGCACAGTGGAGATGGATCATTTGCTGGCAAGTGGATGATTATACCGTCTTTCTAAATGGGAATTTAGAAGTGCACATGTATATGAATTTGCTAGAGGGTTATCGTAGTCAGTGGGAGCAGCAGAAGGTGTGCAAGTAGCTCATATCTATTTATAAACTAAAGTGAGCACAGCAGAGATGGATCATCTGCTTTGATGTGACAATCATACTGTTTGACTTCATCAAAACAACATATGAACATGGTAAGAAAGATGTAGGGAGTTATGTCATGGGATTTGGATGACATACTCCAGATAGGAAGTGATGTTCCTATACCATAATCGGTCAAACTTTACTTGTTATAAGGTGTTTTCTCCACATTGGATATGGATAATATATCAGGAATTCTGGTGACTAGATTTATCTAAATTTGGGAAGTGTCCCAATACGGGTACATAGACACCATTTTAAAATTGATTTAGAATGGATAACTCCTGGCGTTGTGGTGTATCCGCAGGTGATAGAAAGAGATGTCTTCTAAGCTGATGAGGAGGGGGACTCACATGAATGACATATCACTTGCTTAGGCAACTGAGTCAATAACGCGATGTCATGTACCAAACCGGATATTGCTTTTTTACTTGCCGTAGTAAGCGGATATTGATCCAACCCTGGAGAAACAAAGAGAAGCAGTGAAGAATATAAGAGGGTGTTCTTAGTGCATGGTAATGGCAGCGTCTTATAGAAGGCGGTTACTGGTTCTAGCTTCCCAGGTGACCTAGATGACAAAGATGCTGTCAGGATTTTGAGTTTACCCTCCTTTGAGGAGCAGTATATTGGATAGGGTTCCAGTAGGGATACTGAGATAGGCATGGTGCAAGATGCTGGCTATGACTCAACGGAGGATACAGCGCAAGAAGTTTATAGGATAAAGTTGTTCATTTATGAACTTGGTCCCATCAAGTATCCAAATAAATTCTTGAGACAGAATATCGCTCAGTTCAAGTGATTGTTGATATCCGCGAAGTTGAGATATAGAGAGAGGAAGTTGGAACATTGTAGCGGATCCACTCACTGAAGCTATTTCTCAAACACAGATGTTTCACAAACACGGTTTGTGAAACTGATTAGTAGAGAAGTTAGATATTCGGTAGTACACGAGCGGTGGGTATGCGATACCGCAATAATTGGCCTTAAGTGCAAATGAGAGATTGTTAGATATAGTGCCCTCAAGGAAATTATTGTAATTGCAGGTAGGCAATTATGATAATTGAAGGAGGGCCTATAAAGGTAAAACAGTTTTATTCGAAATGATAGTATGCTATCTGCTTTGTCTTTATCATTGATGTGTATACGTTTTACTTGTTATTACGTGTCGCTAATACACAATGATGAAGCCCGTAAGATTCTTATGTGACCACCAACATTATGATGTCGATCATATACATGAAAGATGGGTAGTCCATAAGCACATCCTTAAATGTCCATAGTTGAGAGAATATCGAGACTGTGTATCGATATTCCGGAGTAAACTAGTATATATGTTTCGAGACCCCGACGAGAGGTGGTGGTCGGTCTCACAAGCCATTGGTGTTATGTCACTTAAGATAGTATACAGGTGCTCACTGGAGGTGAGTACACTGAACGGACTCGCTAATAACTTCTAGATGGTATTATACATATCGTAAGATAGTAGTTTTCTAGTGGCATGAGTACAGATTAGTTCTTTGACATGAGATCGTCATTTGTCTCGTATGAGTTCCTAATGTACTTAGATTACTACCCTAGCATGGCTCAAAGGAGTCATGCAAACATGTTTTAATTGTGTTGGATATGTATGCCCTAGAGGCCATTATTGTATATGTATACATGTGGATGCTTGGACATATGTATGTACAGGACAATCTTACTCGATATGATAGTATGCTATCTGGTTTGTCTTTATCTTAACATGTGCGTATATTCTACTTGTTATTACGTATCATCTATACATGTTGATAAAACCCGTAGGATCATTGCTTGACTACCTGTGTTGTGATGGCGATCATACTTATGGGAGCAGAGTAGTCGATAAGCACATCCTTAAAAGGTCCCTAGTTGTGGGAGTATCGAGACTGGGTATCGATATTCCGGAGTAGACTGGTGTATACGTTTCTAGACCCAATGAGGGGCAATGGTTGGTTCCGCAGCCATTGGTCTTTTTCACCTAAGATCGTATACAGGTGCTCACTGGGGGTGAGTACACTGGACGGACTCGCCGAGAACTTCTAGATGGTACTATACCTATCGTCAGATAGTAGTTCTCAGGTGACATGAGTACAAGGTTGTCTTCAGACCAGATATCATCATTTGTCTCGTGTGAGTTCCCACTGTGCTTTGATCACTACCCTACCATGGCTCTACTGAGTCGTGCAAACAGGTTTTGGTTGGGTACAGTCCTGAGCCACATGGAGGCAGTGAGTGATTGTTGGGGATTTGTCTCTCCCGGTATAGAGAGTCGATATCGTACTGTGTTCGATTGGTCAGGACCATAAGACCTTGGCGAAGGCAGTTGGGATTTACTGATAGGTTGATTAGTAGTTTCCCGGATTGGTCCCGAGCCGCATCAGCACGAATTATCAGGTTATTAGGGTCTGACGTTTACCACCCCCAGACCCGGTATGCGATACTCTCAGATGAAGAGACCGGACTGTACGGAGATTGTCATGGATAGGCTTAGTAGGGATCCGGATGAGCTTGCTTATCGGCCTTCCTTTTCGACAGGTACCCGGGTAACCGTTACGTACAGCTAGTACCGCTGACGTGCTTGTGGTTATGGATTTATCTAGTAACTCACTGCCGGCGTACTGTCGAGTTTTTAGAGTCCCACACAGAGGGTTTTCCTGGTTCAGGAGAAATGATGTAGTAGCCGTATTGGATACATGCAGGGTTCTGATTGATTGATGGTACTATGTACCCGGATTTTCGATCGGACAGTTGATAATACTAGCTGGCTAAGGTTTTGAGCCGGATTATTAAATTAGGTATTGATTTAATAATTTACATATATATATATATTTCTATATGTATATTCTAGTATTATGTTCTTTGTATTATTCTATCTCTTTGGGCATTTGTGTTTATATGCGAATGCATGTATATATATACAGTAGACTATAATCCGTATTTTATACGGAAAACATTCTAGAAGGTGGACACCCCATTCTTGATTTTTCCATTTATTCATAAATGGAAAATGAGATGTAAAGTGAGATGAGGAGAGTATGGTGAGAGCCATGCCTAAATAGTGTTGACAAATGAATTTTTAATTCATTTTTGCTCACTATTGAAACATGGTTGCTTTTTTATATTGTAAAAAAATCATTTTACAAAACCATTGTGAGGATTTTCTCTCACATGTATGCTTCATTATTTTAAGCTCACCATTTTGTTTCACTCTCCTCTTCCTCTCTTGAGCTCCTCCACCTCCATGTTCAACCTCCTCTCTACTTTCTCATGAGTTGAGAATCAAAAGAGGAGGTTGTTCCCGTCCGAAGGACACGACAGAGACGCGGCGGACGTCTTGCCTGAATTTCGGGGCAGATGCTAATTGGTGCTATCCGTCCACCTCTTCGAAGATACCAAGTTGATTTATGGCACCATGTATCGAAGGTTTAAACGGATTCGGCCGATGTAGCAGACTTCATCAGATTCCCCCTCGTTTGAAGGGTTTTTGATTATGAGGACGCTCTTCCCTGCAAGCACAAGCTCCTGCAGTTAATTATGCTACCGCATCACGGTAACAACTTTCTCCTTCTCCATATGGTCACTTCGTGTCGTGGGTGTTTGTTTTGTTTGTGGTTGCCCGTGGATTGTATACAGAGGCTAATTTATATTGTCGCCCGTAGGGCGTGGACTAGTCCAAATCCGTATCTTTCTTAGATTTGGGTTTGGGGGTTGGGTTTAAGGATACATTAGCCTCATTTGAGACTAAGATCAACTTAAATGTTTGTTAAGGATACGTTAGTCTAATTTTAGACTAAGATCAACTTAACGGGACCGTTTAGATCCGACAAGAGAGCAATTGGGCTCTATTGTTTAGTTTAGTGACATTGCGGTCGATAATTAGTTTAAGGACATTACGGTCCATCGTTAGTTTAAAAACATCGCGGTCGAGGTTAAGGACATCATAGTCCATGGGTTTAAACCCCACAGTCTGATGTTAGTTTAAAGACATTACGGTTTAAAGACATTACGGTCGAGGTTAAGGACATCATAGTCCATGAGTTTAAGGACCCCACAGTCCGTTGTTAGTTTTAAGACATCACGGTCGAGGTTAAGAACATCATAGTCCATGAGTTTAAGGACCCCACAGTCCGTTGTTAGTTTTAAGACATCGCGGTCGAGGTTAAGGACATCATAGTCCATGAGTTTAAGGACCCCACAGTCCGTTGTTAGTTTTAAGATATCGCGGTCGAGGTTAAGGACATCATAGTCCATGAGTTTAAGGACCTCACAGTCCGTTGTTAGTTTTAAGACATCGCGGTCGAGGTTAAGGACATCATAGTCCATGAGTTTAAGGACCCCATCGTCCGTTGTTAGTTTTAAGATATCACGGTCGAGGTTAAGAACATCATAGTCCATGAGTTTAAGGACCCCACGGTCCGTTGTTAGTTTTAAGACATCGCGGTCGAGGTTAAGGACATCATAGTCCATGAGTTTAAGGACCCCACAGTCCGTGAAATATATGGTTGTTGGGACCCGTCACCTCTTTGAAGACGTTGAGGAATTACAACGACGAATATCAAAGGAGTGAAGAGATGTACTCTTGAACCAAGGTGAGTTGGTTGAAAGAGCAGATGTGCTCAGTTCGAGATAAGTTGAGGACTTATGGCCAGAATTGGGCTAAGTCCAATTAAAAATGTTTAACATTTTATTTTTGTTCTGGCTATTAAGCCTTTATTTGGGCTCGGCCCTTTTAATAATGCTAAGCATTGAATTCTGACATCTTTTGTCTTCATCAGAATAGATTATGTTCTGACAATGCGCCACGTGGTGCGCCAGGCGCTTTGCGCCAGCTAAAGAGCGCATTGCGCTTCTGTCAGGTAGCGCACACGAAGAGGACACGTGTCGCGCTTAGCGCTAAGCTTTAGTTTATTAGCGCATTGCGTTTTTAATTTATGAGCGCTTTGCGCTAGTTTGTTGGTGCGCTAGTGAGTGACACGTGGCGCACTTGGCGCTGAGCGCTAGCCCATGAGCGCAGTGCACTATTTTAGAAGCGCAAAGCGCAGATTGTGTCTTTGGTTGACACGTGGCATGTTTTGACGCTGAGCGCCGGTCCAAGAAGCGCAAAAGCGCAATTCATGAGTGCAAGGCACTTTCTAATAGCGCAAAGCGCATTTGATCAGATTTAAGATCAAAGAACAAATTTATGTTCTTCCTAAAGGAGGCTTTGCCTCAATATTCAAGAACAAAAGTTCTTGTTTTTATAAAAGGCTCTGCCTTTATAGATCAAAGATCTGTGAATGAAGTAAAATACTTCTTTTATATTTATATTTTTTTTATGATTAGATCTTTTGATCTTTTGCTTTTTGTTAATGACCTTGGTCTTTTTTCAGATCTATGATCTTTTTAGAAGATGGTTCTTCTTTTTACGAGATGATTTCATCTCTGTTGTTCTAGAACATAGTTCTTTACCTTGAATATGAAGAAATGATCTTCTTTTTTCTAAGAGCTTGCTCTTCTTTTTCTCAAAGTTTGCAGAGGGTTTCTCTCTCTCTCTCTCTCTTTTTATCTCTGTATATCACACTTGAAGTCTAGGAGCCTTTATATAGGGCCAATTGATTTGTTGAATCAGTTTTAAGAGATCTTTCTCTGATTGATTTGGGAATATTTCCCATTGTTGGATCTTTGATCCTAAGGCTTCTGTTTTACAGAAGATAATCTTCTTGTTTTAATAAGATTAGAAAGATCTTTCCATAACAGAATTTTAGTTCTGATTAATTAATAATTTATTATTAGTAGATCTTTTGATCTAACGGTAGGGGAATTTTAATTCCAGTGCTGGCGCACCTTGCGCTAGCGCACCTACGTTCGACAGGTGGCGCGCAGCGCAGAGCGCAGAGCAACTGCGCTAGCGCACCCGTGTTGGACACGTGGCGCGCAGCGCAGAGCACTGGATCTGAAGCGTTACTTCAACTTTTAAATTTTGAATTATGAAACAGAGCTTTGCTCTGTTGGGGGTGCGCTGCCTAGGGCGCAGCGCACCTGGCGTTAGCGCGTCTGCATTTGACACGTGACGCGCAGCGCGTAGCGTGCAGAATCTGAAGCGTTGCTTCAATATTTGAATTTTGAAATTCAAAACAGAGCATTACTCTGATTGGGGGAAACAAATGCCCCCCCACCGTTGCGCTCACGTGGCGCACACGTGAGTGCAGCGGTGGCAAAATCTGAGCCCTTGGATCAACTCAGAAGTCGAAGAGGCGGTTAGTGCCTATAAATAGGACCTTTGGTCCCTTAGATGATTTCCATCTTCTTTGAGAATTTTGTTCAGAACACAGCTCTTCTGTTTGAGAACTTCCCAAGAGCAAAAAAGAAACTCTTTCCAAACTTAGATAAAACTTAAATAAATTTTAATGAGTTATGGTTTTACTCATTAACAGAGCCTTGCTCTTAATAGATCTTTGATCTACAGAAAACCCATTTAGGGTTTCACTAGCAGAGCTTTGCTCCATAGATCTAAATAGATCTTTTGGGGTTTCTTAGCCCCTGAACAGAGCCTTGCCCTTCTGAATCATGTGTATATTTCTTAATCTTTGATGAAGAGCTCTTAGGAGTTTTCTTATGGATCTTGAAGATCCCAGAATTTTTAATTCATAAAAATTAATTGATTTTAATTTTCTTTTCTGATGGGTTTTTCCATCATCATTACAGAGCCAGGCTCTTGACTTTCTCGGGGAATTTCTTTAAATTCCCTTCATAATTGACTTTGACAGGTGTCACTCTTGTCTGTAGAGCGTTGCTCTTGAAGAGTTTAACTTCTTGACCCGAGGGGTCGCTTGTTAAATGAGATCCCTTTTTTAGGATTCCTCACAAATTCAAATTTATTAGGTGTCATAATTAGAATTTGTTATCTCTGTGGGGATATCAAGAGCCGTTTAAATCCCTGTGCCTGTTTTTAATAAGAATTCGCTTAATCAGTCTGTCCGCTAATTCTTGTTGATTTTCTTTTTCAGGAGTAATGGATGCTCATATGTATGGCCTCGATGAGATTATCTCTTACGGAGACATCCGCTCACTCGGCTGTTTTCAAAATCGAGAATTCACAAACGCCGAGTGTACCGAAATCATGAGTCGCTTTGACGCATATAATGGTCGGCTGCTTCCTCGACGTTCCTCTCTCTTGAAGCTTATTATGGGAGCGATCTGGGAAGCACTTCCTTTATTCTGTACCGGCATGCCGCTTAGGGCATTGGATGCCGCCGAGGATAAGGTGCACTCGGTGTATCTGATGAGCCTAATCTCAAAGAGAAGGCGAAACAATCTTTTCGATCTCCTGCATCATGCTTTTCAACAGTCGGCCATACTTGCTACCTATCGGAGGGTGGAGAACATCCGTGGGGATCCCGACGCTTGTGATCGCGAAAGAAAGTACACTAGGATGGTTCGAAAAGCCTGGAAAATTCTGGACAAAGTCACTTTTAAGTTACTCAATCCATGCCCTGGATCTGAGGTTTTGCCATTGTAATCATCTTGATAATGTTTTTATTTACTGCTTTCATAATTGTAATAACTTTTTCGCAGTATGAATGGCAAATTTCTTATTTCAGCGTATTTTATGTACTAAATCTTTTGCACATGCATGAATGGGTATGCCTCGAACGCTTAATTAAATGCAGATCAAATGTGCTTTCTTCTTCTTGCCGTGTTGTTGCCATGTGATTTTAACAAGTGTGGCCTGTAGATAGTATATAGCCGTCAATCTTGGGCTCTTTGTAGGGTGGTGATGGCTTAGAAAACAGGGTTAAGATCTGTCTCCTAAAACTTTTCAATTTTATGAGCCGTGAGGGTCTCATAAAGAATTTTCTCCCTACCGGTTGAGAGGATCCTGTAGATGTAATTTCTCCTTAAGAATCGTGAGGATTCCTAAGTGTGTTTTCTCTTGAATGAAAGTCGTAAGGGTCTCACAAGAGAATTTACTCCCTTACGAGTCGTGAGGACCCGCAAGTGATGGGTGAAGTTGTCCTTATCCGCATTTCACGGAGTCAGGAGTTGCTCTGGATGCTTCCCACGGGTTCACTGCCGTATTCTGCGAGGACCAGGCTCTGCTCTGGACGTTTCCCACGGGGTCAGAGTTGACATTATCCGCGTTCCAGGAATTTTGCTCTGGATGCTTCCCATGGGTTCATTACCGTGTTCGGCGAGGACCAGGCTCCGCTCTGGATGTTTCATACGGGGTCATTGCCGTGCTCTGCGAGGACCAGGATCCGCTCTGGACGTTTCCCATGGGGTTGGGATTGACATAAGCCGCGTTCCACGTAACCAGGAATTTTGCTCTGGATGCTTCCCACGGGTTCACTGCCGTGTTCGGCGAGGAACAGGCTCCGTTCTGGATGCTTTACATGGGGTCATTGCTGTGCTCTTCGAGGACCAGGATCCACTCTGGACGTTTCCCACGGGGTCAGGATTGCCGCGTTCCACGTAACCAGGAATTTTGCTCTGGATGCTTCCCACGGGTTCACTGCCGTGTTCGGCGAGGACTAGGCTCCACTCTGGATGCTTCACACGGGGTCATTACCGTGCTGTGCGAGGACTAGGATCCGCTCTTGACGTTTCCCACGGGGTCAGTATTTACATAAGTCGCGTTCCACATAACCAGGAATTTTGCTCTGGATGCTTCCCACGGGTTCACTGCCGTGTTCAGCGAGGACCAGGCTCCGCTCTGGATGCTTCACACGGGGTCATTGCCGTGCTCTGCGAGGACCAGGATCCGCTCTGGATGCTTCCCACAGGGTCAGGATTGACATAAGCCGCGTTCCACGTAGCCAGGGATTTTGCTCTGGATGCTTCCCACGGGTTCACTGTCGTGTTTGGCGAGGACCAGGCTCCGCTCTAGATATTTCATACGGGGTCATTGCCATGCTCTACGAGGACCAGGATCCGCACTGGACGTTTCCCACGGGGCCAGGATTGATATAATCCGCATTCCACGTAGCCAGGAATTTTGCTCTGGATGCTTCCCATGGGTTCACTGCCGTGTTCGGCGAGGACCAGGCTCTACTCTGGATTCTTCACACGGAGTCATTGCCGTGCTCTGCGAGGACCAGGATCCGCTCTGGACGTTTCCCACGAGTCAGGATTGACATAAGCCGCGTTCTACGTAGCCAGGAATTTTGCTCTGGATGCTTCCCACGGGTTCACTGCCGTGTTCAGCGAGGACCAGGCTCCGCTCTGGATGCTTCACACGGGGTCATTGCCGTGCTCTGCGAGGACCAGGATCCGCTCTGGACGTTTTCCACGGGGTCAGGATTGACATAAGCCGCGTTCCATGTAGCCAGGGATTTTGCTCTGGATGCTTCCCATCGGTTCACTGCCGTGTTCGACGAGGACCAGGCTTCGCTCTGGATGCTTCACACGGGGTCATTGCCATGCTCTGCAAGGACCAGGAACCGTTCTGACGTTTCCCACGGGGTCAGGATTGACATAATCCGCGTTCCACGTAGCCAGGAATTTTGCCACTCGTTCGACAGAAGCGCCGTTCGCGGTTTTCCGCTCTGGATGCTTCCCACGGGTTCACTACCGTGTTCGGCGAGGACCAGGCTCCGCTCTGGATGCTTCACACGGGGTCATTGCCGTGCTCTGCGAGGACCAGGATCCGCTCTGGACGCTTCCCACGCGGTCAGGATTGACTTAAGCCGCGTTCCACGTAGCCAGGAATTTTGCTCTGGATGCTTCCCACGGGTTCACTGCCGTGTTCGGCGAGGACCAGGCTCTGATCTAGATGCTTCACACGGGGTCATTGCCATGCTCTGCGAGGACCAGGATCCGTTCTGGACGTTTCCCAGGGGGTCAGGATTGACATAATCCGCATTCCACGTAGCCAGGAATTTTGCTCTGGATGCTTCCCACGGGTTCACTGCCGTGATCGGCGAGGACCAGGCTCCGCTCTGGATGCTTCACACGGGGTCATTGCCGTGCTCTACGAGGACCATGATCCGCTCTGGACGCTTCCCACGGGGCCAGGATTGACATAAGCCGCGTTCCACGTAACCAGGAATTTTTCTCTGGATGCTTCCCATAGGTTCACTGCAGTGTTCGGCGAGGACCAGGCTTCGCTCTGGATGCTTCACACGGGGTCATTGCCATGCTCTGCAAGGACCAGGAACCGTTCTGACGTTTCCCACGGGGTCAGGATTGACATAATCCGCGTTCCACGTAGCCAGGAATTTTGCTCTGGATGCTTCCTACGGGTTCACTGCCGTGTTCGGCAGGGACCAGGCTCTGCTCTGGATGCTTCATACGGGGTCATTGCCGTGCTCTGCGAGGACCAGAATCCGCTCTGGACGTTTCCCACGGGGTCAGGATTGACATAAGCAGCGTTCCACGTAACCAGGAATTTTGCTCTGGATGCTTCCCACGGGTTCACTGCCGTGTTCGGTAAGGACCAGGCTCTGCTCTGGATGTTTTACACGGGGTCATTGCTGTGCTCTGCAAGGACCAGGATCCGCTCTGGACGTTTCCCACGGGGCCAGGATTGACATAAGCCGCGTTCCACGTAACCAGGAATTTTGCTCTGGATGCTTCCCACGGGTTCATTGCCGTGTTCGGCGAGGACCAGGCTCCGCTCTGGATGCTTCACACGGGGTCATTGCCATGCTCTGCGAGGACTAGGATCCGCTCTGGACGCTTTCCACGGGGTCAGGATTGACTTAAGCATCGTTCCACGTAGCCAGGGATTTTGCTCTGGATGCTTCCTACGGGTTCACTACCGTGTTCGGCGAGGACCAGGCTCCGCTCTGGATGCTTCACACGGGGTCATTGCCGTGCTCTGTGAGGACCAGGATCCGCTCTGGATGTTTCCCACGGGGTCAGGATTGACATAAGCCGCGTTCCACGTAGCCAGGAATTTTTGACTTTATTCGCATTTCACGGAGTCGGGGTTTGACTCTTTGTCATTTGTGCACTGCCGAGTTATGGAACTGGGAGTTGCCGCTGTTCCACTTTGCTTGATGTTGTGTTTGTCGTAATGAAACGGATGTTGAGATAATCTCCAGGCCATCTATGAATCGTTGAGATTTGGCTTCTTCTTCTTATGAAACCTGGGGAGGAAGGGTGTGATTCCCTTTTTGTTTGCACCCCTGAATTGTATACAGGGATTGATGTGATATCACCTGTAGGGCATAAATTTCATTCATTTTTTTATTTCTTTCTGTGATGCTCTATCATTTTAGCTTTTATATCGCGAAGGTCGCGATTGCCCAATCATTTCGGCTATTTTTCGCGGTGCTCAATCACTTCGGCTATTTGTTTTATTTTTACTCGCTGCTTTTTATTGCGAGTTGCCCAATCATTTCGGCTATTTTGCATGCATACATTTTTTACTTGCTGATTTTATTGCAAGTTGCCCCATCATTTCGGCTATTTTGTATGCATGTGTGGCTCGCTAGTTTCTCGCTTGCAAGCTTGGGTTTAGACAACGATTTCGGCATCAGCACCACTATGACTAGGATATGGCCAGGAGCGAATCATCATTTGCCTCTGTCGATGTCGAACAAAGGTGGCTTAGCAAACAGGGTTAAGATCCTGTCGACTAAGGCTTTTGACTTTATGAGCCGTAAGGGTCTCATAAAGGTATTCCTCCCTGCGAGTCGTGAGGATCTCGTAGGTGTGATTTCTCCTTAGGAATCGTGAGGATTCCTAAGTGCATGATCTCCTATAAGTCGTAAGGATCTTATAAGAGTGCTTTCTCCTTATAAGTCGAGAGGGCTTACAAGGGGTATTCACCGTGTAAACATATCTCTAGTCACGGATGGGACTTCGTTAGGGAAATGTTTATTCGCGCCCGTGGATTGTATACAAGGGTCAGTGTTGAGCCGCTTGTAGGGAAATATCGGAGGTTGTGGGGGCTGCTTAAGAACAGGTTCAGATCCCTGTAGCTTAAGACTTTTAAATCTTATGAGCCGTGAGGGTCCCATAAGAGGGTTCTCCTTATGAGTCGTGAGGATCTCACAAGTGTAATTTCTCCTTAGGAATCATGGGGATCCCTAAGTGTGTTGCTCCCTTGTGAGTCGTAAGGATCTTACGCAGGTGGTTTCTCCTTACAAAGTCGAGAGAACCTTGCAAGTATCTTTTAACAAGATTGCGCCCTTTCGGATTTTCACAAAACTCGCCGGTAGCCCTGCTGTTTTTACTCACGGAGCCCTTTCGGGTTTTCATCCGTGCCCATTTTGCTTATAGACATACCGTTTTCTTTTTTCTTCTTCTTCTTCTTTTGTTCTAATGAGGTTGCGCCCTTTCGGGTTTTCACAAAACTCGCCGGTAGCCCTGCTGTTTTTACTCACGGAGCCCTTTCGGGTTTTCATCCGTGCCCATTTTGCTTATGGACATACCATTTTCTTTTTTTTTCCTCTTTTTTTCCTCTTTCTTTTTTTTTGTATCAGTTTTGGGATGCTGCAATTCATCGTAGTTTATTGACATTTCGGTCAATAGCTAGTTTTAGGATATAGTGGTCCATCATTAGTTTAAGAACGTTTCGGTCCGTTGTTAGTTTAAGGACGTTTTGGTCTGTCGTTTGTTTAGGGACGTTTCGGTCCGCTGTAGCTTTGAGGTGAAGTTTCGCCGGATGCTTTATGAACAAGTCGGTTTCTCCTTGATAGACCTTGTCACATAATCCAAGGGTTTTGGCACTGCTCCTGCCCCCAGCTCCTCTACGTTATCTCCTAACGCCGAGTGAGCTGCTTTGTTACTTAACCACAAATGAGCGATCATGTGGCAACTTGCCACATAATCTTCGGATTCTTCTGACAAGTCGTCTCCCTCATCATTGTCGTTATCTTCATTCTCAAGGATGTGACTGAGGAACTCTTGAAGCGTGACTGGGGTTCGCACCCTCTGGTTGTATTCTTTCAGCGGGCCAAAATGAGAGCCGAAATGTGCTAATTTTTCAACTCAAATTCTAGCGCTGGCGCACCTTGCGCTAGCGCACCTACGTTCGACATGTGGTGCGCAGCGCAACTGCGCTAGTGTACCCTTGTTTGACACGTGGCACGCAGTGCAGAGCCCAGCGTAACTGCGCTAGCGCACCCGTGTTTGACACGTGGCACGTAGCGCAGAGCGCAGCGCAACTGCACCAGCGTAGAGCGCAGCGCAACTGCACCAGCGCACCCGTGTTTGACACATGGCGCGCAACGCAGAGCGCTGGATCTGATGACTTGCTTCAACTTTTAAATTTTGAATTTTGAAACAGAGGTTTGCTCTGATTGGGGGTGCGCTGCCTAGGGCGCAGCGCACCTGGCGCTAGCGCGTATGCATTTGACACGTGGCGCGCAGCGCGCAGAATCTGAAGCGTTGCTTCAATTTTTGAATTTTGAAATTCAAAACAGAGCATTGTTCTGATTGGGGGAAACATAGGTGAGATAGAAACACATTTAAAAGCCTAGACTACATCCTAGAGTTCTTAGACTAGCAATCCAAGTTCTCTAGTTGCTCCATTTGATACTTAGTTTGGAGCTAGAGCCATGGACTACATCTCTCGGGTGGATCATCTTCGACGGAGGGAGACAAACGATAAAGCTCGATCATGGAGGCCACTAGGAGCCGAAGAAGAGAAGAGAAGACCGAAGGACATGGATCTTTTGGTGAGACTCTTTCATCATAGTAGATAGCTCCTCCTAGTTTGCTAGTTAGGTTTATGGTAGATCCGGTGTAATGAGTTATTCTAGTACTAGTTTTAAAATCGTAGAAAAAATTTTGTTCCGCAAACGGCCATGGTAGGTGGCCAGGGCATTAGTATAACCAAACATGGTATCAGAGCCATCCCATAAACCCATACTAGATAGTTTAGACGTGTTTGAAATATCGATCGACTGAAATTTTCAAAACCGCAATTCCAATTTCACACTTTCTGTCGTTTTTAAAAAGTGTTCGAAAAATATTTCCAGTGACCTTAAAAATACATGCAGGTTTTTTTTGAGAGACACAAGAAATTTGAGACCATGAACCCTTAATTCCTCTACGGAAGCGCGACGAAACATGCTTGTTTGCCGCGATTCCGCGGCCTGAGTTGGGTTACTGTGCACAAAAATCCTTTTGGGGCTCTAATGTGTGGAATTGTGATTTTTGGGATGTATATTTTTGGCCCATATTTGTTTGAGTACTGGTTAGCACTTAGGGCCTATACGGAAAAGTTTAGTCGATCAAAATTTTAAATACTTGTGTTTCAGTGCATACATTACTATCTGCGACTATGAATGCCATAGAGCGGTATAACCCGTCTAATTGCAATGTGTTCTTTTAGACGGGTTTGCGAACATGGCATTCATATTGATGTTCTGTGATTGTGCTAATATTGTGGTTGGATTGCCGTATGGGATAGCCGATGTTGCAATGATAATAGTATAGTTAAGATTCATTTGTATATTTGTTATTGCGGGACGAGCGTCCAACATGTGGACTGCCGTCTTTACCGGATTGTATATTATTTGATTGGGGCATGATCGGGTTGAGGTCGATGTCACCTTTGTACATATATTTTATTTTTCTGTACTAGGATTACCCCGCGGTGGAGTGCTCGAATAGCCGGGTTCTAGAGGGAAACAAGCCCGCATCTCATGGCGTTAAGACAGAAGGGCTTCACTCTAGAATTTGTGGGCTATTCGCCGCACTCGTAGGGGGTATAATTTGACCCACGGAGGGGCGCTCAAGTTACCGGATCCCCTGAAGTGCTGGGTGACCCATTCACTTTGTTGATTGGGGTTTCCTCACTTCTGGGATTGGCGGGTAACTTGCCGCGCTCGTAGGGGTCCAGGTTTTCATTGCACGGGCTATCTACAAGACCGGGAACGTCGGGTTTTATTTGCGGCTCAAGTGAAACCCGACTCTAAGATTATCCACCTATTTGTGTTGCTTGCTGTTGATCTGTGATGTTGATTATATCATGCCTGGGATGAATGTTATATATATTTATATATATACTAGTAGATGTTGTATATGTTTTGCACCCGCGCTAGTCCAGCTCCCGCTCTGCCATTAGTTAAGTAATCTAACGGTGCATGACGGGCCCCGTGGCGAATGCGGATGGCATATACGTACATTTTATTTTCGTTCTTTTCTGGTATGATAAGAATTAATTGATGGGACTGCATTAATTTTGATTAATGCAAGAAAAGAAACCTAAAAAGATGTTGGAACAAATTTCGAAAAACTGTAGTAGTATTCTTTCGCTTTTCGTAGTGGTATTCGGCCATGAACATCCAGCACCTCATTCTATGAGGCAAGAGCCTAAATCCCTTCGCAGGGAGTGACCTCTTGAGCAAAAGTTTGTGCTATGGATTACTCGGGTTTCTTCAAAACCACAAGTTTTAAAAAGCGGAGCTTAAACCACTCCTTTTCGAAACTACTCGATTCTTTCAACGATATCAAGTTCATTATGTTAAAGGGTTTTTTGCCAAAAACCCAGCCGTAGCCCTCCGTCGTTTCAGAAAATTACTACTTAGTATTCGTGCTGTGTTTGTTGATTATTTGTCAAGGCGCAGTGAACGGTAGCTAAGTAACGATTCTCTGTTGCATAGATAATGCGCTTGGTTAAGAAAGTTACATGATTTTGTTGATTATTCATCAAGGACTATGCGAGTGGGTCTAATGCAATCTTGGATAACGACGGGTTGAACTTGACTAGGACCTTTTGATTTGTTGATGATTCGTCAAGATCATTTGGGTCCTAGGGGCAAAAACCACATCGGGAGTTTCAAATATACAGGAAACTTGCTAGTGTTGCATACCTTCTGGAGTATGGTGACTAGAGTGGATTCCATCTAGGTCATCACACAATGATAGTTGGATCCTGATCCCACTGATGAGTAGGATTACTCTTGGGAGATTTTTTTCACTTAAAAATCATTACTATAAACCGAGCAGGTGTCTAGAACGGTGTTAGCGGGGCTACGCCTCCAGGGAAAAGAGATTATGTAATTAAGGAATTTCGCGAAAGTGTTGGAAAACCTCACTCGAAGTACCGGCACTAGCCTGGCCGAAAGGTTAAGCAAGATTTGTGACGTGCGATTAATCCTGACTTGTTCTCCTTTTAAGATTTGAAGGAGAATTCGAGGAAACAGTGGGAGTCATCCTTATTAGATAAACTAATAACCAATCTAATCTTGCAAGAGTGCATGTTGAGTGTTTCTTTTCTCTCTCTCCAGATAGCAACCAATTCATGCCCTAATCAAGATAATAAAATGTATCGCTTGACCGATCCGAATTCTTATTCGGGGATGGGGAACGTCGGTTCAGCTATAACTTATGACATCAGTCATGAGTATGAGCAAGGGAAAGAGGATTGCATGAATTCCTTGATGACCCTAATGAAGAAGAAGCATACTATTGCATTTCCTTCAGGTGTTCTTGTTATTGAGAACTGCTTTTCAGTTAGTCCTACCTCCTGCATACTAGATACCGGATCAGGATCTCATATCTGTAATTTATTGTAGGGACTGAGAAAAATTAGGATAGTTAGATATGGTGATATGTCTCTCAGAGTAGGGAACGGTGCACAAGTTGCTAATGCTGCCGTTGGTGAATATCACCTAGCATTGCCAAGAGGCAATACTATGATTTTGAACAATTGCTACTATGTACCTTCCATGGTTTGCAACATCATATCAGTTTCTTTACTTGATAAAGATGGATATAAGTTTGTTCTTGATAGAAATATCATGAACATTTGCCTTAATCAGGTATTGGTTGTAGAAGGTACATTGTGTAATGGTATCTATGTTCTAAATCAAAACGCAGTTCTCAATGGACAAAACACACGCAAGAGGAAGAGTTCAGAAGTGAACGAATCCTACTTGTGGTATTGTAGACTTGGTCATATCGGAAAGAAAAGACTAAGTAAGTTGCATAAAGATGGATATTTGAATGCATTCAAATTTTCATCTTATGAAACTTGTCAGTCTTGTCTCAAGAGAAAGATGACCAGATCTCCATTCACCGGACGGAGAAAAAGCAGCAGAGCTCTTGGGACTTATACACAGTGATGTGTGTGGTCTGATATCTATACGTGTAAGGGGTGGGTTCTCATACTTCATCACATTCACTGACGATCTCCCTAGGTTCGAATATGTATATTATGAAACACAAATCTGAATGGGTACACCGAACATGACTTGCTGAGAACTCCTAGATGGTACCATACCTATCGTCAGATAGCAGTTCTGTGGTGACACTAGTTCAAGTTAGTCTGTAGACCTGAGATCGTCATAGTGTCTTACGTGGTTCCCACTGTGCTTTGATTTCCTCCCTACCACGGCTTAAAGGAGTTGTGCAAACATGTGGATTTTGGGTACAATCCCGAGTCACATGGAGTCAGTGAGCGATAGGAGGGGTTTCGTCTCTCCCAGTATAGGGAGTTGATGTTGCACTATGCTCGATTGGCTATAACAATAAGTCCCTGGCCAGGGCTGATGAGATTTACTGGTAAGTGTTATCAGTAGTTTCTTAAACCGTTATGAGCCACACATCAGCATGACTTATCAAGTTACCGAGGTCTGACGTATCCACCCCCAGACTCGATATACGACATATTAGACGAAGGGACCGGACTGTACGGTATGTGTTACTTATAGGCTTCATGGGAGTTTGGACAAGCTTGCTTGTTGATCTTCTAATCTTTCAATACCTGGGTAGCCGTTACGTCCATCTAGTACCGCTGACGGCTTGTGGGTAACTGATATGATCATTACTTACTGCTGGCGTATTGACGAGTCTTTAGAGTCCCACACAGAGGTTTCCTAATTCAAGCAAAACGATGTAGTGCACATATGCTGATATGTGTGGGAGCCTGATTAAATATGAGTATGTGATACCGTATTCTAATCTGTCGACATTTGATATCGGTTAGGTTATATATGATATAACCGGATTATTGAATCAAGTGTTGATTTGATAATATGATATACAGATAAATGATATTAGTCAGTTATATATGATATAACCGGATTATTAAATCAAGTGTTGATTTAATAATTTGATATAGATTTATATTTGATATAATTATATATTATTGCTCACTAATTATTTTCTTCTCTTAATATATATTAATATATTTATATGTGTGTGTGTGTGTGTGTGTATTATGAGCATGGATTTTCTATTTTGAGAAAATAGAATAATGAGGTGGAAAATGAGGAGATTTTTTGGGCATGGGTGAAGCATGGCTCAAAACATTTGTTTAAAGGTTTGTAATCACTATTGAAGTATGGTTCATTATTTATATTGTGAAATAATGGATGCTTCAATAAGTGAGAGGTTTTATTGAGCCATTCTACACTTACTCACTATCCTAGCTCTTTTGATAAGCTCTATCCATTTTCTTCTTCTTCCTCCTCCAAGCCCTAACCCTCATATGTGTTGTGAACCCCAGGGCTTTGGAAAATTCTAAGTGAGCTAAAACACTTACTTCATCAACCTACTCTAGATTAGTACTTTAGAATAGGTTGTTTACTTCACTAATAGGAGATTGGTGAAGAGATAGCTTGACTTAGAGAAACTTCGAGTGGATCATCTTCGACACGAAGATCGCGATGCAAGCTCGATCCTTTTTCAAGTGGAGCTACCAGGAGTCGTAGGGACTACTACCTGGAGCTTTAGAAGTGAATGACTTGGTCTATAAAGAATGTAGTCTCTTTCACTTAGTGTAGTTTTTGTTGTATCATTGCTTAAACCCTAATGATCTAGTCAGATTCTAGGTTAGTGTAGTTTAGCACCCTAGAATTTTTTAAATTGCATGCTTGATGCCGGTAAAAACCCAGTGGTGCTGCTAAGACACACTTTCATGAAGAACATTTTCAAGTACCTGAGAAGGACCAAGGAGG
This sequence comes from Agapanthus africanus, assembly GCA_030015575.1. NCBI lineage: Eukaryota > Viridiplantae > Streptophyta > Magnoliopsida > Asparagales > Amaryllidaceae > Agapanthus > Agapanthus africanus. Next base: position 517,320,169 of record CM057350.1, read on the forward strand.
TGTTCTTAGTGTATGGAAGAGAAGACCTCTAGGTCGAGGACTTCGCCGACTCTAGCTTCCAGAGTGACAAGGATGACTCCAGGTCCACGTCGGGTTATCTCTTTACCCTAAATGGAGAGGCGGTCTGTTGGAAGAGTTCTAAGCAGGACACCGTTGCTGACTCGACGATGGAAGCGGAGTATATCGCTGCATGTGACGCCATGAAAGAAGCAGTCTGGATCATGAAGTTCATGATAAAGCTTCAAGTGGTTCTGTTTATTGTTGATCCAATACTGTTGTATTATGATAAGAACGGCGCTATAGCTTTAGCGAAAGAACCAAGGTCCTATCAGAAGTCCAGACACATCTTGAGGCGATACCACCTGATCAGGGTTATCGTTGATCGCCGGGAGATCAAGGTGCAGAGAGTATATACGGAGAACAATACTGCAGATTCATTCACAAAGGCCATCCCTCAGACACAGTTCGAGAGGCTAATCGAGATGATAGGTTTGCGATATGCCAATACATGGCCCTAGTGCAAGTGGGAGATTGTTAGTGATATATGACTTATAGGCCATTATTGTATCATACTAGATTGTATATTACATATTGGAAGCTTAGGATATTCACAGCTATAATAACAGTCTTTCTCAAAATGGTAGTATGCTACTTGGTTTGATTCTACCTCAATATGTGCATGTGTTTCTTTTAGCATATCGTTTATACATATTGGTATAGCCCTTAGGATATTTGCTTGACTACCAGCATTGTGATGGCAATCACACTAGCGGGGGCTGGGTAGTCTATAAGCACATCCTTATACATGTCCCTAGTCGTAGGATTATCGAGACAGGGTATCGATACTCCAGAGTAGACTAGTGTATACGCTTCTCATCCCAGCAGGGGAGATGGTCTGTCCCACAGCCATTAGTACATCGTATTGGAGATAGTATACAGGTGCTCATTGGGTTATGAGTTACACTGGACGGACTCGTTGGGAACTGCCGGTTGGTATTATACCTATCGTCAGGTTGCAGTTCCAGGGTGGCATGAGTACAGGTTTGTCTGTTGACTTGATATCGCTATTTGTCTCAAGTGTGTTCCCACTGCACTTAGATTACTACCCTACCACGGCTCAAAAGATTCGTGCAAACAGGTAGTAGTTGGGTGCAGACCCGAAGCATTTGGAGGCAGTAGCGGTTAGATAGGATTCGTCTCTCCCGGTATAGGGGGTTGATATCGCGCTGTGTTCGGAAAGCCATTACACAAAGTCCCTGGCCAGGGCAAGCGAGATTTACTGGTAGGTACTCCAGTAGTTTCTCAGGGTGTATTGGGCTCTACTCCAGCATGACTTATTGCGCTGTTAAGGGTCTAATGTTTACCATCCCCCTAGACTCAATATGCAAGTATCTTAGACGAACAGACCGGACTGTACGGAGATTGTCATAGATAGGCTCAGTAGGAGTTCGGATGAGTTTGCTCATCGACCTTCTTATCGACAGATACCTGGGTAGCTGTTACGTGCAGGTAGTACCGCTGACGGACTTATGGTTAAACCTACTGCCAGTGCACTGTCGAGTCTTTAGAGTCCCACACAGGGAAACGATGTAGAGGCCGTATGGTTTTACGGCAGGGTTCCGATCACATACGTGTACTGGCTACACGGATGTAGTTCGGGCGGATAATACTAGTGGGTTTTGGTTTAAGCTGAATCCTAATATTATATTATTGGATTGTTATCATCTCATTGTATTCGTATTTTTTGGAATACGAATACGGGTATGTATATACGATGAGGGCATTCTTGTAATTTCGCAAGACATGCTTCTAAAAGGAGACACCTCATTATTTGGATTATCTATTTTGGGAAATAGATTAATGAAGTGGAAATTGGAGACATAGTTGGCATGGGTGAAGCATAGCTCTTTATATTTGTTTATTTATTTAGACTCACTATTCAAGCATGGTTGATATTTTCTATATGAAATAATTCATGCTTGAATAAGTGAAGAGAGAGAGAGAGAGCCATTCTACACTTGCCTTAAAACCCTAGCTCATTTTTTTACTTCTCTTTCTCTCCAATTCCTCCACTTTCTTCTTAAAAGACCCTAACCCATACATGAGTTGTGAAATATAGGGTCTCATGAGATAAAACACTCCTTTAAATACTCTACATCCTCTAGGCTATCCAGTTTAGCAAACTAGGTACCCTAGTTATCTCGGTTTAGAGGTTGGAGCTTGAAGTACATACTATCGGGTGGATCATCTTCGACACGAGGAGGCCGACGATCAACCGCGATCCGGATCTTTGAGGAGCTCAAGGAGAGGAGGAAAAGAAGACCCAAAGGACTTTTTTCTAGGAGGTATAAAACTCTTCATAGTAGTTAGAACCTCCTAGTAGATTTAGCTACATAAAGATCCTGGAGTTTAGTCTGTGTTGCGAAGCTTATGAAAATTGTTTTTTGTAAATTTCGCCTCCCCACGAACCCGTGGGGTGCACGACATCGACTTACACTGCTTTCGTACCGAATACTAACGCGTATGGTATTGTATTCGTGGCCATTTTGAATGTTGTTCGGTACGCCCAAAGAGCTTCGTGTAGCCTTTCGTGCTAGTCCTTTTTGTTTATGGACACCGTTTTCTTTATAATCTTTGTCAGGGTCTTGTTGAAAGTTTTAGCTAGACCGTTGGCCCGAGGATTATAGACGGAAGAGTATCTCTAATCTATTTTATGTTGCTGTGCGAAGTGACTGATTTTATGACTTCTATAACCTGGCCCATTATCCGAGATTATCCGTCGTGGAGTGCCGAACCGAGAGATGACATGGGTTCTAAAGAAATGGAGGATATTCTCTGTCTTCACCTCCCTCAGTGGTACCGCTTCTGCCCATTTAGATAAGTAGTCGGTTGTTGCCAGTATGAACCGATGTCCTTTGGACGATACCGGTTCAATGGGGCCAATTATATCGGTTCTCTAGATTTCAAACGACCAGCTAGCTACTTTTGGGTGTAGCCAATTTGGATGTTGGTGGATGAAGTCCCCATGAATTTGGCATGGGTGACACCTCTTCGCATATTCGAGGTAGTCCTGAATCATTGTGGGCCAATAGTAACCCATTTTTTTGATCTTCAGCTTCATCTTTGGCCCGGCTTGATGAGAACCACAGAGTCCGTCGTGAGTTTCTTGGATGAATCCCTTTTCTTCCTCTGGTCCCAGGCATCTTAGCCACAGATAGTCGAACGATCTTTATATAGAGTATCATTGAAGAAGGCGAAAGACAGAGCTCGATTCATGAGCTGATGTCTAAACGACGCATTTTTGGACGTTCGTTTGGATTTGAAGTAGTCCATAAAGACTTCCCTCCAATCGTTGACCTTTTCTTCGCACCTTATTTGAAGGGTTACTTGTCCGGTCATTTCTATTCTTCTGGATGGCTTTATTAAGTCTTCCGAAGATATATCTGTTGGCGCGAGAACCCTGCGGTTTTGCACAATGATCCTTACATCATCGAGGTCTTCGTCGGCCAATTCCTTAGCCAATTTGGCCAATGCATTCGTCGTGCTGTTTTCTGCACGCGGTATACTCTCCATGATGTAGGAGTGGATTTGTGTCAGCAGTTGCTGCACTCTTTCGCCATACTTTATCAGTTCTGGCTTGCATGTCTGATAGTCATCATTTACTTGGCTGACAATTAGCTGAGTTTCTCCATATATGAGGATGTCTTTGATTTCCATGTCGACAACGATCTCGAGACCCGCTATCAAATATTCATATTCAGTTTCTTTATTAGTCATTGGCTTCGTTAACGAGATAGCGTAGCACAATACCCCTCATTGCGGAGTCACGAAGATAAGACCCATCCCAGTTTTGATTATAGAGGTGTTTTGCTTTCGCTGCTTCATAGAAGATGCTCCATCGAAGTAGAGTTCCCATTTGGAGTCATTTTCTTCTTCGATTGCATTGAACGCGTGTTCGTCTGGCAACTCGCAATTTAAGGCGGAGTCACCCGATATCGGGTGTTCCGCAAGAAATTTAGCAATGGCCTGTCCTTTCACTGCTTTGAGGGGACGATACGTTATCGAGAACTCCATTAGGAGGATGGCCCATTTGGCAAGCCTTCCTGTTAGTATGGCCTTCGACTTTAGATATTTGAGAGGATCCACTTTCGATATAAGATGGACCTCATGTGCCAGGGCGTAATGTCTGAGCTTCGTTATTGAAAAGATCAGTGCCAGGCAATGCTTTTCAATGTGGGAGTAGTTGTTTTCTGCCCTCAGGAGAACTCGACTGAAATAGTACAGAGCTCTCTCTTTTCCCTGATCATTCTCCTGTGCCCATAGCATGTTTAGAGAACCCTCAAGGGCCATTGTGTATAGGATAAGGAGTTTTCCCTTAACCGGAGCGGTCAATACCGGTGGATTTTGCAAGTATTGCTTGATTTCATCTAGTGCATTTTGGCATTTTTGATCCCAGACGAAGAGGGTCCCCTTTTTCATCAGATGGCTGTAGGGACGGCATTTTCTGAAGAGGTTGGATATGAACCGCCGGATATACGCGAGCTTTTTTTGAAGAGATCGCAATTGTTTGAGAGTTCTTAGCGGGGCATTTCCATAATTACCTTGATCTTTGAGGGATCGATTTCGATACCCCGATGCCTTATGATAAATCCTAGGAATTTGCCTAAGGAGACTCCAAACGCGCATTTTGGAGAATTCATCTTCAAATTATACTTCCGAAGACGTTGGAACACCGTGTTTAGATGTTCCCAATGTTCCTCGTGTGATTTGCTTTTCACCACAAGGTCGTCGATGTAGCATTCGACAATCTCATGGATGAGGTCATCGAAAATCTTTGTCATGGCCCTCTGGTAGGTAGCGGCAGCGTTCTTCAAACCGAAGGGCATCACCTTATAACAGAATATACCCAGCGGAGTCCAGAAGGTAGTATGCTTTTGGTCTTCACGATGCATTTTTATTTGGTTGTATCGTGAAGGTCCATCCATGAAGGAGAAGACCTCATGGGTAGACGTGTTATTGATCATTAGCTCGGTAACAGGTACTGGGAAATCATCCTTCGGGCAAGATTTGCTAAGGTCCCGAAAGTCCACGCAAATGCACACCGTTCCATTTTTCTTCATCACTGAAACAATGTTAGCGTTCCAATTAGGATATTGGACTTCTTGGATGAAGCCGGAGTCGATTAGTTTCTTGACTTCAGCGTTGATGCTCATCTCGAGTTCGAGTTGAATCCTTCTGGGTGCCTGTTTGACTGGCTTGATGTCCGGTGATATAATCAGTTTATGTACCGCTACTTTTGGATCTAGATCCGGCATCTCGAAATAGTTCTATGCAAAGCAGTCTTCATATTTCATGAGCACGCCTTTTAATGTGGCCACCTATTTTTTAGATAGCAGCTCACGGACGAACGTTGGCCTCGGATCATTTTCCATCCCTAAGTTAATTTTTCATAGGTTGTCCGCTGTATTGTGTATCCCTTCTTCCAGCTCTTTTGGTGCTGGTGGAAACTCTGAGATCACCTCATCCTCATCTTCATTTGCAAAACACCTGAAGAGGTCATCTATAGTCTCGTACCTTCCCTCCTTTGAGAGTGTTGTCATATGGCAGGTACAAGTTCGCTTCCATTCTTGACGTTGAGATGGTGCTATTCTCATGGCATAGGTCCTCTTTGGCTCATGCTTTTGTGGTGGGGTTACCCTCCAGCTGTCGGATAAAGCGAACCTGCCTTGTTGATACTGGTCTTCTACCCGATCTTTGAAGGTGAAGCAGTCTTCAAGGGGATGACCTATTGCTCGGTGGTAGGATAAATAATCCGGGTGATGGACCTTGTTTATTTGTTCATGGTGCCGGGACTCCGGGAGTGTCACCATTTGATGCTTCATGACAAGGTTGAATATTTTCCTTGTCTTGTCTTGAGGGAAAGAATATTCCCGACCCATATTCTTCATAAAGGACGGGTTCCAGCCGAGTTTTTCTCGATAGCATGGCGTCTTAGATCCTCTTCATTGTTTTCGAACGTTGTTTGCGTTCTTAGCTTTGCTCTTGCCTCTATTTCGGGCTTTTCCTCTGTCGTAAGAACGTACAGAGGGCTGGGGATGAAGGGCATTGTGGTCTTCTTTCTCCGCAGATTGCTGATAAGACGCTGCGTCCTGGCCTTTTCATAAATGGCCATTTTGTGGTTGTGGTTGTCCTGATTCTTTTGACAGGATTCTTTTATTAGTTTGTCAATTTGTTCTTCGAGTGACGGACTTAACGTTCTTAGAGCGGGATTTCGCTCTATTTCAACGTCACAGCTATTTAGAAGGGCATTCTCCCCTTCACTGGAGCTGTTTATAACGCGGCAATTGTGGAATCATTCCCGTTTCTTGGACCAAACGTATCTGAGCCTGGTTTTCTCTATCTTTCCGTTGGGCATCTTTCGCTGGGTCCCAGAGATATCCCAAATCTTTTTGTAGAATTTGGCTTGCCGAACTGTTTGTTCAAGGGGTACACCTTGGCATCTTAATAGCCTTTTCAATTCCTCCATGTAGTATCTTGGCAGACAGATTGGTTGAAGCCTGTCAAGTGCAAAATCGGCACCACGCCAGACTTCTTTTTCTACTTTGGTCTCTGTAGATTGGTAGAAGAGGATCGCTTTTTCACCTCTTCACCTGGAAGGTACGTAGAAAGTCTGTAGTTCTTGTACGCTGTATGTATCAAGCGAATCAAGTTCCTTGTAATGCCGAGGCAGAGCCATTGTGATTTATAGATTCTGATTTGCTCTGGCAAAGGTTTGCATTGACGGGCGGACAGAGATCACCGCGTTGGCCTCGTCCTCAGAGTCGCTGCCAAAGACCGGAATATGAGTAGATGGTCCGGGCTTGTTATTTTCTTTCTGGGGTTGTCCTGAGTAGATTATTTCTTCATCATCCTCGGTATTGCTCCCAAAGACCGGGATGGTGGCGACGGATTTCTGTTTATCTTCCGGTTTATGACATCTTTCCTTTCCTCGAAGTCTGGTAGGAAGTACTTTGCGTCTTCATATTTTCAGACTTCGTTTATGGAGAACGGATTTAGTTCCGCTGTAACGGTGTGTTAGTGTATAAGCCCTAGAGGCCATTATTGTATCATACTGGCTTATATATTACTAATGGAAGCTTGGGATATTCACAGTTGTATTGACAGTCTTGCTCAAGATGGTAGTATGCTACTTGGTTTGTTTCTACTCAGATATGTGCGTATGTTTCTTTTAGCTTATCGCTTATACATATTAGTGGAGCCTATAGGATCTTTGCTTGATTACCAGCGTTGTGATGGTAGTCACACTAGTGGAAGCTGGGTAATCTACAAGCACATCCTTATACAGGTCCCTGGTCGTAGAATTATCGAGACGGGGCATCGATACTCCGGAGTAGACTGATGTATACGTTTCTCATCTCAGTAGGGGAGCTGGTCTGTCCCACAGCCATTAGTACGTCGTACTGGAGATAGTATGCAGGTGCTCGTTAGGTTACGAGTATACTGGACATGACTCGTCGGGAACTGCTGATGGTTATTATACCTGTCGTCAGGTAGTAGTTCCCAGGTGATATGAGTACAGCTTAGTCCGTCGACTTGACACTGCTACTTCGCCTCGAGCGTGTTCCCACTGTACTTTGATTACTACCTTACCACGGCTCAAAGGAGTCGTGCAAACAGGTAGTAGTTGGGTGCAGTCCCGAAGCACTTGGAGGCAGTGGCGGTTAGAAAGGATTCGTCTCTCCCGGTATTGGGGGTTGATATCGTGCTGTGTTGGAGAGCCATTACACAAAGTCCATGGCCACGGCAAGTGAGATTTACTGGTAGGTGTTCCAGTAGTTTCTCAAGGTGTTTTGGGCTGCACTCCGACATGACTTATACCACTATTAGGGGTCTGACGTTTACCATCCCCCAGGCCCGATATGCGATACTCTTAGACGAACAGACTGGACTATATGGAGATTGTCACATTCAGACTCAGTAGGAGTTTAGATGAGTTAGCTCATCGACCTTCTTATCGACATCTACCTGGGGACTGTTATGTACAGCTAGTACCGCTTGCGGCCTGTGGTTAAACCCACTGCCAGCATAGTGTCGAGTCTTTAGAGTCCCACACAGAGGGTTTCCCTGCACCCAGAAAAAGGTGTAGAGGCGTATGGTTTTACGGCAGGGCTTTGATCACTTACGTGCATTTGTGCATGTATGATGATTAGGCAGATAATACTAGTGGGCTTTGGTTTAAGCCAGATCCTAGTATTATACTGATGGATTTATTTCGTCTCTTTGTATTCGTATTCTATGGAATACGGATACGGGTATGTATATACGATTGAGGGGCATTCTCGTAATTTTTCGGGAAAGCTTCTAGAAGGAGATGACTCATTTGGGTTTATTTCTTTTTTGATTAAACCTAAATGAGGTGGAGGAGATGAGGTGTAGGTTTTCATTAAATGAACCATGACTCATGAGGTGATTCACCATATGAATTAAATGAAGCATGCTTGATATTTTCTAGAAATTTATCAAGAGAAATTTGTATGCTTCATATTATTCAAGCATGAATGATTATTCATTAACATTATCACAAACACCTTCTCTCTCCTCAAGTCATCTTCTTCTTCCTTAAAACCCTAAAAGCTCTCATATGTTGAGAATCCTAAGGTTTAAAGAGATAAAGTAACCCATCTAAATACTCTACACTATCTAGGACTTCTAGCTTAGCAAATTAGAAGCCGTAGTTATATCAGATTCGAGATAGACGCTCGGACTATAGACTCTCGGGTGGATCGTCTTTGACTCGAGGAGGCCGTCGAAGTAGCCGCGATCTGTTACGATCCTTAGAGCCTACGATGACGAGGAGGACAACGATGAAGACCCGAAGGACTTGTATCGTGAGGTATAACTTCGAAACCGAGTAGTCAAACCTCATGTAGTTTTCTAGTTAAGGTTTAGTCACGATCCGTGAGCTCGAGTCCGTGTTGCGATGCTTTGATGATCGTTTTTCACATATTTCGCCTCCCCATGAACCGTGGGGTGCGTGACATGGACTTACAGTGGTATCAGAGCCTACTAAACCATTACTAGCTTGTTAGCAACTTATTAGAACTTCGATCGTTGGAAAAACACGAAAACAAAACTCCGAATCCCTGCAGTTTTTGTCGAATTTAAAACTATCGAAAAAATTATTTTAGAGGCATGAAAATTCACTGCAGGGAATTATAAGAACACTGGAGAAAAATGAGTCCCTAACTCGGTTAAACCACCGCGGAAGTGCGGCGAATCTATGCGATTCGCTGCGGATCCGCGGCCGAGTCGACGCCGAGTTAGCTCGTTTTTCCACAATATTGTCTTATTTTTAGTGTTCTGTCTTCTTGCATATTTGGTATCTACCCAGAATATTTTGAGTGCTGGTTTGCATTTGGGGTAGACACGGAAAATAGTTTTCGATCGAAATTTAAGTTATTTGCTAATCGGGTTTCATCTGTGTTGTTATATGTGTTGAACGTCTGCTAATCGCTATACGTCGATTAGTGGGGGTTGCACATATCTATGATCTGTGATATTGGATTGTGCATATGAACTTGTTAGATTATCATGGATGAATAGCCGGGAATGTGAGATGTGGGTTTTTATCTTTCATTCGATTTAAATTGTAATTTGTTGTAATATTATTTCGCGGGGCATATCCGGGTTGAGGTTGTAGCCACCGTTGTATTATTTCATTCACTGTTTATTGCTCCTAGGATAGACCCAAGGTGGGGTGCACAGACTACCAGGTACTTTGAAGTGCCGAGTGACCTACTCACTTTGTTAAAGGAGGTTGCTTCACTTTGGGTATTTGGCGGGTAGTTTGCCACACCCATAGGGGTCTAGGGTGGGGTTTGGCTATTCATCATGACCGTGGAATCCGTCTTTTGTTGCATGCTCAAACGAAACTTGAACTTCCTAATATATCCTATGTGTTCATCTGTGATCTGGAATGCATATTAATGCATCAGACGAATGTACATATCTATATATGATATCTAGTAGGCATTGCTTATGTTTTGCATCCACGCTAGTCCAGCCCCCGCTCTGTCGTTTGTTAAGTAACCTGACGGGTGATGACGGGGCCCAGTGGCGAATGCGGATGGTATAAGCGTACGTTGTATTTTCGTTTTTTTCTGCAATGGTAGGCTAATTGATGGGACTGCATTATATTAATGCAAAGCAAACAAACCAAAGCTGAATCGTTGGAACAAAGTTTAAAAACCACTCGGTTATTTCAAAACAACAGACTTTTAAATGCGGAGCTTAAACCACTCCTTTTAAAAGCTATCAGGTTCCTTCGATTATATCAAGTTCACTACGTTCACAGTTTCACCAAAACTATTCATAGCCCTTCGTCATTTTATATGAATATGCAATAGTATTCAAGCTATATTTGTTGACCTTCGTCAAGGCATAGTGATTGGTAGCTGCTGGGTGTTGAGATGTAGCATAGATAGATGCATTGGTTTCGGACACTCGTATTACCTTGTTGAGCTTCGTTAAGGGTATATATGGGTAGGTTCAAATTAACCTGGACAATGATGGGTAGAACTTGACATGTGACTTATGATTTGTTGACCTTCGCCAAGGTCATAAGAGCATGGGGCAAAAATCCACATCGGGAGTTTCTAAAGAAACTGAAACTTGCTAGTGCTGCATACCATTTGGAATTTGAAAATGTTGGTAGGATTCCTTCAGCATTATCACACAATGATATTTGGGTCCCGATCCTGCTGTGAGTATATGCTACTCATCGGGAGATTTTTCACTTAACGATCAATGCTATAAACTAAGTAGGTGTATAGAATAGTGTTAGCGGGGCTACGCCTCCAGGGAAAAAAGGTTATTTAATTAAGGAACTTCGCGAAAGTGTCATAAAATCTCCCTCGAAGTACCAACACTAGCCTGGTTGAACGGTTAAGTAAGAATTGTACGGTGAGATTAATCCTGACTAGTTCTTCTTTTATGGTTTGAGGAAGGATTCGAGAAACAGTGGGAGCCATCTTATTTAGATAAATTAAAAACCAATCTAAACTTGCAAGAGCATCAAGCTAAGTGTTTTCTTCTCTCTCTCTCTTAGTTGCAGTGACCCTGTGACCAAGATTAGGTTACATCTAGATAATAAAATGACTGAATCTGACTATAATGACTGGCAAAAGTTTGTTCAGATGTCCATTGCCTATGACAAACTGGACCACTTCATTACTACTCAAACCCCCACCGTCCTAGGACCAGTTTCCACCGCCGCGGATAAAGATATCCGTAAGACAAGGGAAAATACTGTGCGAATGCCAAGTGCCTTGTGATAGCCTCAGTTGATAGTGTAAACCAGAGGCAGCACGAGAAGATGGACTTAATTTCTATCTTCCTCCATAACAAAGTTTTATATGGAGAGCAATCTTATATCGCAAGATATAAGACCTCGAAGGAATTGCTTCAAGCGAGATTGACTGTCGGGTCATCTGTAGGGGACGTCCTTACGATGACTAACTATATTGATGAGCTCACGGACCTGGAGACCACATTGAGAAATGAGTCATATGCTGACTTGATTCTACAGTCCCTACCTCCTACTTACACCTAGGGGAAAAAAGTTATATTTCCAGTTAAGGGCACCGTGAAGGAAACCGGGGTGACACCCGCTCTGCTTATTGGAGAATCTTCCTCTTCTGGATCCAAGGCGGAAGCTAAGGATGAGAGGAAGAAGACCTCCACAAGGCTGATATGCGGTGTCAGTAAGGTAGAAGGGCAGGGAAGGGCAAAAGTTTCGGGGTTAACAGTAGGGAAGGAGGGATGTTCCTTTTATTATGGGAAAGGGCATTGGCAGAGGGATTGCAGAGCTTGGAAAGCCAGAATACAGGATCTGAAACATGTTGTGGCTTCGACTTTGCGTGTGTTTGTAATTGAAAACTGTATGTCAATTAACTCTACTTCCTGGGTACTAGATACCGGACTGGGATCTTATATTTCTAATTCATTACAGGCTTTGAGAAACCGTAGAGTTATCAAGGTAGGTGATATGACTCTAAAAGTTGCGAACGGAATGTGCGTGGATGCTGAATCCGTAGGGGAATATCATCTAGGATTGATAAGTGGGCAGCTATTGATTCTACGTAACTGTTTGTATGTACCTAGTCTAGCTTGTAATATTATATCTGTATCCCTACTTTCTAAGGAAGGATATGATTTTACATTTGTAAGAGATGTCGTCCACATCCACCTAAATCAAGCTTTGATTAGGTCAGGTATATTAGATGACGGTATATACGTATTAAATCAAGCTCAGGTTTTCAGTGTCCAGAACACACTTAAAAGAAAGTCTCCGGAAACAAATCAGGCTTTCTTATGGCATTGTAGACTGGGTCATATCAATGAAACACGATTGACGAAATTACATAGAGGGATATTTGGATCCGTTCGAATATCAGTCTTATGCCATTTGTCAATCTTGTCTCATGGGAAAGATGACAAAGACTCCGTTCATTGGACACGAAGTAAGAGCGAGCGAGCTTTTAGGACTCATACAAAGTGATGTATGCGGTCCAATGTCTACACATGCGTGAAGTGGTTATTCCTATTTCATTACTTTTACGGATGATTTCTCTACGTACGGACATGTCTTCTTGATGAAGCATAAATCCGAGGCCTTTGAGAAATTCCGGGAATAGAAGAATGAAGTAGAAAAACAAACAGGCAAAAGTATCAAGATACTAAGATCTGATCGAGGTGGTGAATACTTAAGTGTCGAGTTCTGGGTTACCTAAACGAGAATGGAATTCTCTCTCAGCTTACTCCTCCATACACACCACAACACAACGGTGTATCAGAAAGGCGGAATAAAACCCTATTGGATATGGTTCATTTCATGATGAGTAAGACTGAGTTACCGTGATCCTTCTAGGGTTATGCACTAGAATCTGCTGCATATCTTTTGAACAAGGTTCCAACCAAGACTGTGCCTACCACACCATATCAGATGTGGAGTAGGAAGAAACCCTGTCTTAAGTACCTTAAGATATGGGGATGTCCAGCTTTTGTAAAAAAGCAGCATGCAGACAAGCTCAAGGCGCGCTCAGTACTGTGTAAGTTTGTGGGAAACCTAAAGAACTCCAGAGGGTATCTTTTCTATTACGCAGAGGAACAAAAGGTTTTTGTTTCTCAGCATCCTTACTTCTTGGAAGCTAAATTTTTAGAAAATCAGACTAGTGGGAGCGTAGTAGAACTGGAAGAAATTCCAGAACCACAATCTATTACTGAAAGCTTGGTAGAACCAGAAGTTTCAGAAGATCCGGACATCCCTGCGCCACTCCGCAGAAGTAGTAGGTAGTCTCATCCGCCCGAGAGATACTACGGTTTTCTCATAGACGGGGATTGAGAGGATTGCATCATTGAAAATGATGAGCCTACTAGCTTCCAGCAAGCCATTCAGAGCGGCGACTCAGTAAAATGGCTGGATGCAATGCGGACCGAGATGAAGTCCATGTACACCAACAAAGTATGGACTTTGGACATTGCTCCAGAAGGGGTAAAACCCATAGGTTGCAAATGGATCTTCAGAAAGAAGATTGGTGTAGATGGAAGGTTGAAACCTATAAGGCTAGACTTGTTGCAAAGGGTTTTTGTCAAAGACCTGGTTTGGACTATGATGAAACCTTTTCTCCAGTGGCTATGCTTAAATCCATTCGGATCCATCTTGCCATTGCTGCCTTCCACGATTATGAGATCTGGCAGATGGACGTAAAGACGACTTTTCTAATGGTAATTTGGAAGAGTGCGTCTATATGGATCACCCAGAAGGTTTCATTCAGAGTGGGAGCAGCGGGAAAGTATGCAAGTTGCTTAAGTCCATTTATGGACTGAAGCAGGCATCGCGGAGTTGGAACATCTGTTTTGATGATACTGTTAAAGAATTCAATTTTATCAAAAATCCAGATGAACCATGCATTTACAGTAAGATTGTACGGAGAATTGTAGTATTCCTCATCTTGTACGTGGATGACATTCTCTTAATAGGAAATGACATTCCTATACTATAGTCAGTCAAAGGATTTTTGTCACAGAAATTCTCCATGAAAGACCTGGGTGATGCCTCCTACATTCTGGGATCCAGATCTATCGTGATAGATCTAAACGGATAGTTGGACTTTCACAGTCAAGGTACATCGACACCATACTGAAAAGATTCAGTATGGAAGTTTCAAAGCGCGGTAATGTCACGACCCGAAGGTACGGAACGTGACTGGCACTTAGATTACGGGACGTCTCAAGGCGTAAAGTAACCTAAGTCAGCCAAACCCCAGAAAATCTAAACCATAATCAATAAGAGTGAAGGAAAACCTTTTATGAAAACGATTTTTAAACCAATTAAGTTTTATTAATCCATTTTTAAAATATCAAAATTTTCCAAAAATTTCGGCAGAGTCTCCTTTGTAAAGGCCCCAAACGGGTACAAACAAGAATATATAAACCTGTAATGATATAATGACATCCCCAAGCCGGAGCTAGCTCTTCGCCCAAGGCGGATCACAACCATACGCAATATATATAACATCAAGCAAATAAGCATAAAGAAACGCAAAAATATGAAAAAACATAACGTCGGCTCAAGTGAGCTCGACCCCAGAAAAACAACATATACACAAATCTCTCGGTCTCATCACTAGGTCGCATGTACAAAATAAGAAGTGGTAGATGGATAATACTAAATACAATGATAGGTACAAAAAGAGACAAAAGTGTCCCCGCAACCCACCTACGAGCAATGTCGTGAGTCTGAGCAAAAGAAGCCAAGGAAAAGTACGCCCGCCGCTATAAGGCTGACGGGTCCGACTTGCAAGGTACTGTGGCACAACGGGGGTGAGTTGCCAGCTCGTGAGTAGTAAGTAATATCTAATAAGGCTATCGTAAGAATGCACGCAATGCGTCACAACCTGTATGTCTAAATATGATGCGATGCCACTAGTATGTATGCACATGGATGCAAAATCAATACGAAATCTTTAAGTGTTTAGCACGATGATATCTGCATTCTTAACTTAAAACAATCTCTGTACAATAACTAAGGAATCATCAATGAAATCATCCGAAAACAGTGTCAAGCATCGATACAAAATATGGATATATATCGGTCTCAAGGTATCACTATATCAATATCTCAATACCTCGGGCTCCGTCAGTCCGGATCGGTCCATATCTTCAAATCTTATGACAACAGTCGGTATCCTCCAGATATCTACCGCGCCAGACATCACCGGTAGGTAGTCTTCCCCAGCCAGGCTCATCGTCATCCCCACAAAAACACTCTCGCCCCGGGATACCATACCGGGCCCACCATATACCCGAGACGGTTCATCCACTCCTCGAATCGGGTCTCGAAATCCAGCAGAAAAAATGAAAACTCATGGTGGACGACACATACATCACGAGAAAACTGCAACTAATATTTAAAAACATAATGAGTTTGGAAAATTTCTTGCGGTTTTCCCCAAAATCTAGAAATCTCATCAATAGTAAAATCCTCAAGAAATCATAATATCTAACATGTTGTAAATGATAGATGCCTATGATATCGATATTATGCAATGTAATTTATGATGAGGAATCTATATAAGAATGATAATGAAGCGAGGTATATACATGCTTTGCAATTCAATGTATCATGTATGATGCAAGTGTTTGATACTGAACTAAGCAGGTTCTAAAGTGTTCGTGGCATGGTAATTACCAAAGGCGTGTGTGTTTACATGAATAGTGTGCATGCAACATGAGCCAATGGTAATAGTGCAATTGTCCTGAGAGGTGATATCACACATAGGTATATAGATATCCATGCGATGCTAGCAGATGAATAGCTAGAAAGCTATGCATATGAATGCAACTACTACTAGCAACCCTAAATGTTGGGTGTCTCGCGCCATACAGACGATCCCCCCATAGATGTATACATCTACTCATCCGGACGTCTCGTTAATCTGATCCAATCACAGCTTTGCTTTTGCGCGCCGCGTCCGATACTTCCGCAACCGATCCTAAAATTGCACCACACAAAACATAAGATTACATATCCTGAAACGACGCAAAGTCACAATATGAAAAGATCAACGCTCACAAGTTAGGGACAACGTGCACTTGGTGCGCGGAACACACACGACAATCACTATAACCTTAACTAGAATCGTCATTCGGAACAACCATCAAAACTAAAAGCCGATCAAACCAATTTCGCATTCGCACACCCTAATTACCGTAGGAGATGCTGATAATAACCAACGTTTCAAAATTAATTCACCACCTAATTATTTAGAAAACCTAGTAAGCTCCCAAAATTGCGAATTGGCGTAACTATCGTAGATTAGCGATAAAATGACCACAATCTAGCATGATCATCCAACTACACAACTAGCTAGCAACTACACTTAATTTGATCTATTTTCAATGCTTCAAACCCTAATTCCAAAATCAAACCCTTTTTTGAATTCCTTAAACAAGCAATTACAACCAATTTCACACTTTAAAATTCTATATTAGCATATTTAAACTACAAATTAACCATTAGATTAGAATTATACCTTTCAAGTTTTGAACTCTAACTTGCACTTAGCCTCCAAAGATGACTCCTTTCTCCATGTTTTAAACTAAATTGGGCTTGAAAAGAGATAGAATAAGGATTTGTTTTGAATTTGTGAAGAAATTTATGGATTTTTGATGGATTTGTGATGAAATTAGAAGTGAAAAGAGAAGGGGAAAATGGGGAAGGCCTGCAGGATACTCTCGGTCATGAGGGAGTGGGGGAGAAAATGTGAGAAGTGTGTGGAAATTTCCATGAAAAAAGTATCTCTCAAGTGCAATAAATGCTTATCACATCAATTTCTAATTAAAATTTCATTTTAAATTTCATTTTGACCATAGAAATAACTAGTCTTGTAATGTCTTGATAAAATTTATGTTACTACTAAATTTTAGTTTGTAATGGTTCCTTAGTATGTAATTCACCCATTCAAATTTGTATTTATCACTAATTTAATGTATATTTAAAAGCTTAAAATAATATTAAAAATAATTAATTAAGGAAAAATTATTAAATGACTAGAAATTTATAAGTGACAAATAATTAACCA
This sequence comes from Agapanthus africanus, assembly GCA_030015575.1. Classification (NCBI taxonomy): domain Eukaryota; kingdom Viridiplantae; phylum Streptophyta; class Magnoliopsida; order Asparagales; family Amaryllidaceae; genus Agapanthus; species Agapanthus africanus. The sequence goes on from CM057350.1 coordinate 517,337,313, forward strand.
AATACTAGCAATTTCATATCTAAATTTTGTATAATTAGGCCTATAATGAAAAATAATTATTTTTACGTTTTACGGAAAATACTGTTTATTTTACCGATTATCGAACATTTACCTAAATGATTTCAAAGTGTTACAATCTTCCCCCCTTAAAGAAATTCGGTCCCCGAATTTAAAATTTAACTACGCGTACCTTCAAAAAGATGGGGATAATTCTTCCTCATTTCGTCCTTGGTCTCCCAGGTGACCTCCTCACTGTTCGGGCCACGCCAAAGAACCTTGACGGACGGTATAACCTTCGACTTCAATTTCTTCACCTGCCGATCCAAAATGACCACCGGCTGCTCGGTGAATGAAAGATCGCACTCCAGCTGGATTGTCTGGTGCTGAATCGCATGATAAGGGTCATGAAGGTACTTGCGGAGCATCAAAACATGGAACACGGGGTGAACATCTGGGAAGCTGGGCGGAAGAGCCAACCGAACCAACACGCTCTAGGATCTCGAAGGGACCAACATATCTAGGACTAAGATTTCCTTTCCGTCCAAATCTCAACACACCCTTCATCGAAGAGACCCTCAAGAAAACATGATCGCCAACAGCGAACTCGAGTCGGCGAAGACGCCTGTCAGCATATGATTTCTGCCTGCTCTGGGCCGCTCGCATTCTGTCCCGAATCAGCTGTATCTTTTTGGTCATCTCCTGTACGATCTGCGGCCCCAAAACACTGCTCTCCCTGAGCTCTGTCCAACATACGGGCGATTGACATCTCCTCCCAAATAAAGCCTCAAAAGGTGCCATCTGAATCATCTCTTGGAAGCTATTATTATAGGAGAACTCGATCAAGAGCAAATTACGATCCCAGTTATCACCGAAATCTAAAACACAAGCTCTGAGCATGTCCTCAAGAGTCTAAATAGTACGCTCTGACTGACCGTCAGTTTGCGGATGAAAAGTTGTGCTAAAACTCAATCGGTTGCCCAAAGCCTCCTGAAGTTTCTGCCATAATCAGCTGGTAAACTGGGTGCCCCGGTCGGACATGATGCAAGTCGGGATCCCATGCAGTCGCACAATCTCGTCAATATAAACCCAGACGTACTGAGCAAATCCAAAAGTGGTCTTCACTGGCAGAAAGTGAGCCGCTTTCGTCAATTGATCTACAATCACCCAAATAGAGTCATAGCCTCAACTGGTCTTGGGTAGACCCACAATGAAGTCCATGGAGACCCGTTCCTACTTCCACTCAGGAATGGGCAAAGGCTGTAACTCGCCGGCTGGCCTCTGGTGCTCGGCCTTGACTTGCTGACAAGTCAAGCATCTCAATACGAAGTCCGTGACATCCTTTTTCATCCTATCCCACCGGTAAACTTCTCTCAAATCACAGTACATCTTGGTGGAACCTGGATGAACACTGTATACTGATCTATGTGCCTCCTCAAGAATATCATGCCCCAGTCCCTCAGAATCTGGAACGCACAGTCGAGTCCCAAATCGAAGTATCCCCTGATCATCAATCACGAACTCGGAAACTCTGCCCTGCCGAATCTGCTCGATAATCTCTAAAATATGGGCATCACCGGACTGTGCCTCGCGGATACGGTAAAGTAACTGTGGGCGTGCTCTGAATTGGGCCAGCTGTCCCCCTGTAGGAGTAAACTCGAACTGCACTCTGCTGTCACATAAAACCTGCCAATCCGCCGTCGACTGCATCTGTACTGTGCTCAAACAAGATAAGCTACCTCTGGCCATCCTACTCAAAGCATCTGCCACCACATTCGCCTTGCCCGGATGGTATAGAATATCGCAGTCATATTCTTTCACCAACTCCATCCAACGGCGCTGTCTCAGATTCAGATCTCGCTGCTGAAAGATATACTTCAAGCTCTTGTGGTCTGTGAATATCTGGCATGACTCGCCGTATAGGTAATGTCTCCAGATCTTGAGTGCAAACACCACTGTAGCCATCTCTAAATCATGAGTGGGGTAGTTCTGCTCGTGCTTCCTCAACTGCCGGGAAGCATACACGATAACCTTGCCGTGCTGCATCAATACAGAACCCATCCCCACTCGAGAAGCATCATAATATACCACAAAACCGTCCGATCCTGAAGGCAATGATAACACTGGTGCAGTAGTCAGACGAGTCTTCAAATGCTGGAAGCTATCCTCACATGCCTCGGTCCAATAAAAAAGAACCCCCTTCTGGGTCAACCCGATCAACGGTGCCGCAATACGGGAGAAGTCCTGGACGAACGTCGATAATAGCCGGCCAGACCTAGAAAGCTGCGAACCTCGGTAACTGATACCGGTCTGGGCCAACGCTGAACTGCCTCGATCTTCTTCGGGTCCACACAAATATCATATCTTGTCACCACGTGACCTAAGAAGTCGACACTGTCTAGCCAGAATGCGCACTTGAAAAATTTAGCGAACAGCTAATGCTCCCTCAAAGTCTGCAATGTGATACGCAAGTGCTGCTCGTGCTCCTCTCGGCTCCGAGAATATACCAAGAAGCCGTCAATGAACACAATGATGAACTGATCAAGATATGACCTGAATACACGGTTCATCAAGTCCATAAATGCTACTGGGGCATTGGTGAGCCCGAAGGACATCACTAAGAACTCGTAATGACCATATCGAGTACTGAAAGCGGTCTTCGGAATATCATTCTTCCGAACCCACAACTGGTGATAACCTGACCGTTAATCAATCTTCGAGAAATACCCCGTACCCTGGAGCTGATCAAATAAATCGTAAATGCGGGGTAGGGGATATCTGTTCCGTACAGTAACCTGGTTCAGCTGAAGATAATCAATGCATAAGCGCATACTGCCGTCCTTCTTCTTAAAAAACAGGACGGGACCACCCCAAGGTGACACACTCGGTCGGATAAGCCCTTTGTCCAGCAAGTCCTGCAATTGATCCTTCAGCTCTCTAAGCTCCGCTGGGACCATCCGATAAGGCGGTATAGAGATAGGCCCCGTGCCGGGGATCAAGTCAATGCAGAACTCAATCTCGCGCTCTGGTGGCAGACCGGATAGCTCGTCAGGGAATACATCAGAAAACTCTCTCACAACAGGGACCTGATCCAACAGAACCTCTGTGGCGCTAGTATCACAAACATAGGCTAAGAATCCCTGACACCCTTTCCGCAAGAGCTGACCAGCGCGAAGAGAAGAAATCAAGCTGGGAAGGATGGTGCTCCGATCTCCCTGAATAATAAGAACCGGCTTACCAGGAAAGCTGAATCTGACTGCCTTCTCACGGCAATCCACAGATGCATAACAGGTGGCTAGCCAGTCCATACCAAGAAGAACGTCGAAGTCTAGCATATCGAAGAGAATCAAATCAACTGAAGAATCTCTCTCCCCGATACGAACAGGACACGATCGGTACACAAAACGAGCAACAAACGACTCGCCTACCGAAGTAACAACGATAAGCGACTGATCTAACGAAGAAGAATCTCGGCCTAACCTCGGTGCAAAGTATGTGGATATATAAGAATGTGTGGAGCCTGGATTGAATAGCACCCGTGCATCGAATGAACACACTGGTAAAATACCTGTCACAACGGCATTGGATGCCTGCGCATCCTGAGGAGTCAAAGCGAACACTCGGGCCTGTCCTCTACTAATAGCTGGCTATCCTTATCTCCTGCCTCTGCCTCTATCGCCTTGTCCTCTCTGAATAGGACTGCCACGCCCACGGCCTCTAGGAGCATCTGTCAGGCGTGGAACGTCATCAGGGGTAGGAAGTAAGGCTCTCTGAGGAGGTGGTGAAGGTGGTAAGGTCATATATGGCACTGTCGCCGCGCCCTGGCACCCCATAGTTCAGTCTCTAATACGGTGATGTAGGCTCCCACATCGAAAACATCCCAGTGACGGCCGTTGTCCCTGTGGGTAAGTACTGTATAACTATCCTGGTCTCAAGCCTCCGCTATCACCATGGCGTGGAAGGGGTCTGCCACGACGTCTATCCATCTGCCGCTGTGCTGGCATGTCAGTACGAATCCGCTTCGGTCCAGGAACGACTGGAGTCTCAGAAATACGCTCCTCCAAAAGTAGGGCTGCATCCATCGCGGCTGTGTATGTGTCAAAGTGCTGGGTGCCGATGGCAAGGAATAACTGTGTGTCAAGTTCTCGCACAAACCTCTTTATCCTCTTCTCTTCAGTGTCTACTAGATACGGAGCATATCGGGACAACTGAGTAAACTGTATATCATACTCGGACACTGTCATCCTCAGAGTCTTGCGCAAAGACTCAAAACTACGGGCTCAAGCATATCGGACACTCTCCGGAAGAAAACGGGCAAGAAATGCAGCTGTGAACTCATCCTAAGTCATAGGAGGTAGACCTGCAGCTCGGCCTCTCTCTAATGAATCGTACCACGTCTGAGCAAGGCCCTCCAGACGAAAACTCGCAAACTCCACCCATCTATCATCAGAACATCTCAACGAACGACAAATCCTAGTCATCTTATCGAGAAATGCCTGCGGGTCCTCTGTCGCATCCGTGCCGATAAAGGCTGGAGGTCTCAGCCTCATAAACTACTGTAATGATACGGGGATAGTCGCAGTAGTAGCAGGAACAACTGTCTGGGCAGCAGGTACAATCGTGGTCTGTGCAGTGGAAGGAACATCCTCAGATCTCTGTGCCCGACTGGCCTCAACTAAAGATCCCATCATCTGACGCAACTCCTGCATACCGGCCTCTAGTCTTGCAATACAGCCTGGGGAAGGTGGATCAATCTGACCCTGAGGGGTAGGCGTATCGTCCCGCTCGATCCTCGCCTCAGACGAGCCTGCTCGAATCTCATCTTTGGCGGCAGCCCGCTGAGCCTTCGTAGTCTTCGGCGGCATAGAAGCTGGAATAGAAACATGATTGATAAGAACATTGCAATTGAATCAAGAAATACATGGAATCAAGAAAGGAAATACAAATAATTATGTCCTAAGGTCACTTAGGCTGAGTACCGTATCGTAAGTATGCCACGGAATATACACACGCTACGCCACTCTGCTTAAGTCACCTACTCCATCTACCAAGGGTTGTCCTACACTCAGAAAGGTAAAAGCTAGGGCTCTGATACCAACTTTGTCACGGCCCGAAAGTACGGAACGTGACTGGCACTTATATTAGGAGACGTCTCAAGGCGTAACGTAACCTAAGTCAGCCAAACCCCAGAAAATCTAAACCATAATCAATAAGAGTGAAGAAAAACCTTTTATGAAAACAATTTTTAAACCAATTAAGTTATATTAATCCCTTTTTAAAATATCAAAATTTTCCGAAAATTTCGGCAGAGTCTCCTTTGTAAATACTGGCCCCAAACGGGTACAAACAAGAATATATAAATCTGTAATGATATAATGGCATCCTCAAGCGGGAGCTAGCTCTTCGCCCAAGGCGGATCACAACCACATGCAATATATAGAACATCAAGCAAATAAGCATAAAGAAACGCAAAAATACGAAAAAACATAACGTCGGCTCAAGTGAGCTCGACCCCAGAAAAACAACATATATAAAAATCTCTCGGTCTCATCACTAGGTCGCATATACAAAATAAGAAGTGGTAGATGGAGAATACTAGATACAATGATAGGTACAAAAAGAGACAAAAGTGTCCCCGCAACCCACCTACGAGCAATGTCGCGAGTCCGAGCAAAAGAAGCCAAGGAAAAGTACGCCCGCCGCTACAAGGCTGACGGGTCCGAACTGCAAGAAACTGTGGCACAATGGGGGTGAGTTGCTAGCTCGTGAGTAGTAAGTAACATCTAATAAGGCTATCGTAAGAATGCACGCAATGCGTCACAACCTGTATGTCTAAATATGATGTGATGCCACTAGTATGTATGCACATGGATGCAAAATCAATACGAAATCTTTAAGTGTTTAGCACGATGATATCTGCATTCTTAACTTAAAACAATCTCTGTACAATAACTAAGGAATCATCAATGAAATCATCTGAAAACAATGTCAAGCATCGATACAAAATATGGATATATATCGGTCTCAAGGTATCACTATGTCAATATCTTAATACCTCGGGCTTCGTCAGTCCGGATCGGCCCATATCATCAAATCTCACGACAACGGTTGGTATCCTCCGGATATCCACCGCGCTAGACATCACCGGTAGGCAGTCTTCCCCAGCCAGGCTTATCGTCATCCCCATAAAAACACTCTCGCCTTGGGGTACCATACTGGGCCCACCATGTACTCGAGACGGTTCCTCCACTCCTCGAACCGGGTCTCAAAATCCAGCAGAAAATATGAAAACTCATGGTGGACGACACATATATCACGAGAAAACCGCAGCTGATATTTAAAAACAAAATGAGTTTGGAAAATTTCTTGCGGTTTTCCCCAAAATCCAGAAATCTCATTAATAGTAAAATCCTCAAGAAATCATAATATCTGACATGTTGTAAATGATAGATGCCTATGATATCGATATTATGCAATGTAATTTATGACGAGGAATCTATATAAGAATGATAATGAAGTTAGGTATGTACATGCTTTGCAATTCAATGTATCATGTATGATGCAAGTATTTGATACTGAACTAAGCAGGTTCTAAAGTGCTCGTGGCATGGCAATTACCAAAGGCATGCGTGTTCACATGAATAGTGCGCGTGCAACATGAGCCAATAGTAATGGTGTAAGTGTTCTAAGAGGTGATATCACACATAGGTATATAGATAACCATGCGATGCCAGCAGATGAATAACTAGAAAGCTATGCATATGAATGCAACTACTACTAGCAACCCTAAATGTCGGGCGCCTCACGCCATCCAGATGATCCCCCCATAGATGTATACATCTACTCACCCAGATGCCTCGCTAATCTGATCCAACCACAACTTTGCCTTTGCGCGCCGCGTCCGATGCTTCCGCAACCGATCCTAAAATTGTACCACACAAAACATAAGGTTACATATCTTGAAACGATGCAAAGTCACAATATGAAAAGATCAACGCTCACAAGTTAGGCACAACGTGCACTTGGTGCACGGAACACACACGACAATCACTATAACCTTAACTAGAATCGTTGTTCGGAACAACCGTCAAAACTAAAACCCAATCAAACCAATTTCTCATTCGCACACCTTAATTACCGTAGGAGATACTAATAATATAACCAACATTTCAAAATTAATTCACCATCTAATTATTTAGAAAACCTAGTAAGCTCCCAAAATTGCGAATTGGCGTAACCATCGTAGATTAGCGATAAAATGACCACAATCTAGCATAATCATCCAACTACACAACTAGCTAGCCATTACACTTAATTTGACCTATTTGCAATGCTTTAAACCCTAATTCCAAAATCAAACCCTTTTCTTGAATTCCTTAAACAAGCAATTACAACCAATTTCACACTTTAAAATTCTATATTAGCATATTTAAACTACAAATTAACCAGTAAATTAGAATTATACCTTTCAAGTTTTGAACCCTAACTTGCACTTAACCTCCAAAGATGCCTCCTTTCTCCATGTTTTAAACTAAATTGGGCTTGAGAAGAGATAGAATAAGGATTTGTTTTGAATTTGTGAAGAAATTTATGGATTTTTGATGGATTTGTGATGAAATTAGAAGTGAAAAGAGAAGGGGAAAATGGGGGAGGACTGCAGGATACTCTCGGCCATGAGGGAGTGGGGGAGAAAATGTGAGAAGTGTGTGGAAATTTCCATGAAAAAAATATCCCTCAAGTGCAATAAATGCTTATCACATCAATTTCTAATTAAAATTTCATTTTAAATTTAATTTTGACCATAGAAACAACTAGTCTTGTAATGTCTTGATAAAATTTATGTTACTACTAATTTTTAGTTTGTAATGGTTCCTAAGTATGTAATTCACCCATTCAAATTTGTATTTATCACTAATTTAATGTATATTTAAAAGTTTAAAATAATATTAAAAATAATTAATTAAGGAAAAATTATTAAATGACTAGAAATTTATAAGTGACAAATAATTAACCAAATACTAGCAATTTCATATCTAAATTTTGTATAATTAGGCCTATAATGAAAAATAATTATTTTTACGTTTTACGGAAAATACTGTTTATTTTACCGATTATCGAACATTTACCTAAATGATTTCAAAGTGTTACAGGTAATTTACCGACTTGTCACGGAATCACCCTCTCCAAGGAGATGTCTCTAAGACAGATTTGGAAAGGGCTCGCATGTCATCTATACCGTACGCATCGGCGGAAGGCTCTATAATGTATGCGATGTTATGTACCAGACCTGATGTAGCCTATGCATTAAGCGTTGTAAGCCGGTATCAGTCGAACCCAGGAGAGAAGCACTCGATAGCAGTAAAGAACATTCTCAAGTATCTGAGAAGGACTAAGGAGATGTTCTTGGTGTATGGAGGAAAAGCCTCCCAGATCGAGGCTTTTGCTGACTCTAGCTTCCAGAGTGACAAGGATGATTCCAAGTTCATGTTGGGTTATGTCTTTACCCTTAATGGAGGGGTGGTCTGTTGGAAGAGCTCCAAGCAGGATTCCGTTGCTGACTCGACGATGGAAGCGGAGTACATAGCTACTTGCGATGCCGCAAAAGAAGCTGTCTGGGTGAGAAAGTTCCTAACTGAACTTCAGGTGGTTCCAACCATTGTTGATCCAATACCGCTGTATTGCAACAACAACGGCACTATAGCTTTAGTGAAGGAACACAGGTCCCATCAGAAGTCCAGACACATCTTAAGGCGGTATCACCTGATCAGGGAGATCTAGATCGCCAGGAGATCGGGGTGAAGAGAGTAGATACAGAGGATACCACTGCTGATCCACTCACGAAGGCCATCCCTTAGACACAGTTTAAGCGGCTAATCGAGATGATAGGTCTGCGATACGCCAGTACATGACCCTATTGCTAGTGGGAGATTGTTAGTGTATATGCCCTAGAGGCCATTATTGTATTATACTGGCTTGTATATTACTAATGGAAGCTTGGGATATTCACAGTTGTATTGACAGTCTTGCTCAAGATGGTAGTATGCTACTTGGTTTGTTTCTACTTAGATATGTGTGCATGTTTCTTTTAGCATATCGCTTATACATATTAGTGGAGCCTTTAGGATCTTTGCTTGATTACCAGCGTTGTGATGACAGTCACACTAGTGGGGGCTGGGTAATATACAAGCACATCCTTATGCAGGTCCCTGATTGTAAGATTATCGAGACGGGGCATCGATACTCCGGAGTAGACTAGTGTATACGTTTCTCATCCCAGTAGGGGAGATGGTCTGTCCCACAGCCATTAGTACGTCGTACTGAAGATAGTATACAGGTGCTCATTAGGTTACGAGTACACTGGACAGGACTCGTCGGGAACTGCTGATGGTTATTATACCTGTCGTCGGGTAGCAGTTCTCAGTTGACATGAGTACAGCTTAGTCCGTCGACTTGACACTGCTACTTCGCCTCGAGCGTGTTCCCACTGTACTTTGATTACTATCCTACCACGGCTCAAAGGAGTCGTGCAAACAGGTAGTAGTTGGGTGCAGTCCCGAAACACTTGGAGGCAGTGGCGGTTAGAAAGGATTCATCTCTCCCAGTATTGGGGGTTGATATCGTGCTGTGTTGGAGAGCCATTACACAAAGTCCATGGCCACGGCAAGTGAGATTTACTGGTAGGTGTTCTAGTAGTTTCTCAAGCTGTTCTGGGCTACACTCCGACATGACTTATACCACTATTAGGGGTCTGACGTTTACATCCCCCAGGCCCGATATGCGATACTCTTAGACGAACAGACTGGACTATATGGAGACTGTCACATTCAGACTCAGTAGGAGTTCGGATGATTTAGCTCATCGACCTTCTTATCGACATCTACCTGGGGACTGTTATGTACAGCTAGTACCGCTTGCGGCCTGTGGTTAAACCCACTGCCAGCATAGTGTCGAGTCTTTAGAGTCCCACACAGAGGGTTTCCCTGCACCCAGAAAAAGGTGTAGAGGCTGTATGGTTTTACGGCAGGGCTTCGATCACTTACGTGCATTTGTGCACGTATGATGATTGGGCAGATAATACTAGTGGGCTTTGGTTTAAGCCAGATCCTAGTATTATACTGATGGATTTATTTCGTCTCTTTGTATTCGTATTCTATGGAATATGGATACGGGTATGTATATACGATTGAGGGGCATTCTCGTAATTTTTCGGGAAAACTTATAGAAGGAGATGACTCATTAGGGTTTATTTCTTTTTTGATTAAACCTAAATGAGGTGTAGGAGATGAGGTGTAGGTTTTCATTAAATGAACCATGACTCATGATGTGATTCATCATATGAATTAAATGAAGCATGCTTGATATTTTCTAGATACTTATTAAGAGATATTTGTATGCTTCATATTATTCAAGCATGAGTGATTATTCATTAACATTATCACAAACACCTTCTCTCTCCTTAAGTCATCTTCTTCTTCCTCAAAACCCTAAAAGCTCTCATGTGTTGAGAATCCTAGGGTTTAAAGAGATAAAGTAATCCATCTAAATACTCTACACCATCTAGGACTTCTAGCTTATCAAAGTGGAAGCCGTAGTTATCTCAGATTCGAGATAGAAGCTCAGACTATAGACTCTCGGGTGGATCGTCTTTGACTCGAGGAGGCCGTCGAGGTAGCCGCGATCCGTTACGATCCTTAGAGCCTACGATGATGAGGAGGACAACGATGAAGACCCGAAGGACTTGTATTGTGAGGTATAACTTCGAATCCGAGTAGTTAAACCTCATGTAGTTTGCTAGTTAAGGTTTAGTCACGATCCATGAGCTCGAGTCTGTATTGCGATACTTTGATGATCGTTTTTCACATATTCCACCTCCCCATGAACTATGGGGTGCATGACATGGACTTACACGGTGTACTCTAGGCCGCCTTTGAAATACTTCATACACTGATGTTGTGTAGAAGGAATGACATTGTATTCGTGTAACTAAGGCCTGCCGAGCAGAGCGTTATAGCAAGTCTTGGCGTCAATGACATGAAATTTGATGTCAGTGAAGAGCAACCCGAAGCGTAACGTCAGTATTACGGACCCAAGCATCCGTGACGAATGTGAGTCGAACCCGAAGATGGTAATTTTGTCTCGGGCCAGGTGTTGAAGTTTCATGCAAATTTCCTTTAGCACCCTCATGTTGAGAAGGTTGACGGAGGATCCGTTATCGACAAGGATTTTCCCTATCTTAATGTCGTGGCAGTATCCGGTGACGTATAACAGGCAATTATGTTCGCACATACCGAGAAGGAGATCTTCATCACTGAATGTAATATTAGCCGTGTGGACCTCTGCCAGTTCATCTTTCATCTTCTCTTCCGCGAAGAGAGCTTGGAACTGATCGGGCTCTTGCAATGCCTTGATCAGGGAATCTCATGCCTTTTTGGACAGGAGGAGAGCATCCAATATGCCTAGTTGTGAGGGTATTTTTCTCAAATGTGCTAAGACATTGTAATCTACCTAGTTTTTCTTAGGCGTGTCCCTGGCTGTGAGCTCTTTGACAACTTCATCGTCGAGGGCAATTTCCTCAGGGATTTTTTCTTTCCCTTTGTCTTTTTTGTTCGAACCTTTCTTTGTAAGTCCGAGGTTCTTCTCAGGCAGCGTGCGATTATGCTTGAATATTCTCGCAGTTCTTCTCCTCCTCTTCTTTTTCAGAGGCGGAGTCTTTGAAAAGAGGGCTGAGGGGTATTTCGTTCTCAGAGTCGCTGCCGAAGGTAGGAACTTGAGGTTTTCTCCCTTCCGAACTGGTACTAACCATATGACATTTGCCAGTCATTTCTTCATGCGCATCTGTCGCACCGTTTTCTCGTCGACGAGTTTTTCGCTTCATCCTCTTGAAGTGTTTTTGATGGGCAATGTATCCTTACCACCACCGCTTGAAGGCACTGCATTTCTCGATGGGGTGGGTAACCCCCAATGATATAGGCAGTAAATTGGATGTGAATCCTCTCCGTCAAGGTATATGACCCCGGGAGTGTTTCCTACGAGAGGTGGCAACTTCATTCCCATGGCCAGGGCTTTGACAAACCGCTTCTCTGTTTTGATCATGCTCTTGTTTGTCGCAGGTATGCTTTGGCTTGTTTGGAGTACATTACGCCTCATCCTTGCCGCAGCTTCTTCATCGTGACGCTGATGCTTAGCCTTTTCGTATATGACTGTTTCGCGTTCTCGGTTAGCTTTTCTTTTTCGGAAGGCTTCGTTTAACAGCCTATCGATCCGGTCTTCTGACAGTTCTGGGGATTTTAGCGCCGATTTTCCCCCAGTTCCTCTACGTTGTTTTCTGACGCCGAGAGAGTTTCTTCGTCATTTAATGAAGAATGGAAGACCACGTGGCAACTTTCTATACGGTCTTCGGTGTCTTTCGATGAGACATTTTCTTCATCGTAGTCACTGTCTTCATTCTCAAGAATATGCTTAAGGAACTCTTCGAGTGTGACTGGTGTCCGTGCCTTCTGGTTGTATTTTTTTTAGTTCGTCAATGTATTTTTGTAGATTTTTGCGCTTGTCGTTATACTTGGCAGGCTGCACAGGCTTCTTGGTCTTCTTCTTTTTCTATGAGGACTTTAAAGGCTTGATTTGGGGATTTTGCCCTTTGTCAACAACTTTCAGCACGGGACGTGGTTTCAACATCCTTTCGATGATTTCGGGTTCAAGCGGGATTTTCCACCTGACTGCCGGACATGCCTGTAGATCCTTAAACATTCTTTTGTTTTTTTGCTGAAAGAACGACTTCCCATGGAGTTTCTTCGACGAGTGAGCATGATGCCCCCGGCGCATCCACCTTTTTGGGAGTGTGCTTTTGGGGCAGATTTACCCTCCAGTTATCAGACATCGTGAATTTTCCCTTTTGATACTGGTCTTTGACCCAATTTTTGAAGACATAGCAATCATCAATTGGGTGGCTCAACATTCTGTGATAGGAGCAGTAATTAGGGTTGTTGATGTCGCCGAATTGCGGTAGACTCCACGGATCTGGAAATATGATGAGTTTGTTACGCACTGCCAACTCGAACAGTCTCCTCGTTTTTTCACGGGGAAACGAGTAAGCATGTCCTAGCCTTTCTTCCAAGGATAGGCGTGGGTATGCATTGTTTTGGCGAGTAGCCGGTTTTAGGCCACTTGGTTGTTGTTGAGTGTTGGTAACGAAGACCGCTTTCCCTTTACCCTTGTTATTTCGAGGGTCCTTATTTGAGGAGGAAGGCTCGTGGCCCATCTGGTCCATTTGGGCCAGTTTATCGATCACAGCTTAGAAGGTGGTTGGTTTGAAGAATGTCATGAATTGGGACACAGTCGTTTAAGAATCAAGGGTCTCGATGAACATGCCTACGGCAGGAGATTCTTCAATGCGCTATTCACACTTAGACCATAGGTTCCACCATCGGATCGCGTATTGGACCATGTTTCTCCTGGCCTTACCCTGGCATTGATTAATGCCGTGATTGGAGTTCGATTTCTTCGGCCGACGAGAGTAGTTTTGATCAATGATAGAGTTCTGGACTTTTTTCCAGACCCTGTGAATTTACGAGGAGAGTCGTTGATGGGGGCGCTTCGGCTTTGCTTTCACAGTAATCTCTGCAGGTGGAGATGATTTCTTCAGCACCACCGTTGGAGAGTTCTTTCGCACCCTCCTAAGCAGATCAAAGCTGTTCCCGGTTGGAACAGCAACGTCAACTTCCACCATTGGAGATGGTAAGGTAATGTTAGTTATATGTATGCCCTAGAAGTCATTACTGTACATGGGATGTATATTGTAGTGGATGATTGGACATATAAAGAGAGGACTTTCTTGCTCGATATAATAGTATGCTATCTGGTTGCTCTTTGTCTTAACATGATGACTTGTATACGTGATATTGTCTTGCTCTCACATGTTGATAAAGCCCTTAGGATGTGTACTTGACTACCAGGACTATGATGGAGATCATACTAGTGGGGCCAAGGGTAGTCCACAAGTACACCCTATAATTGTTCATAGTCGTAGGAGTATCTGTAGGGCATTTTTCGTCACCCCATTGAGATGGGAATACGCGCGCGCTTATCAGGCGCATTACAGATTCCCCATGCCTAGGGTAGGCTGTGGTTTATTGATTGTGGGGATTCGAATCTCCGGCAGCCGCGGACTAAGCTGCCGTTAATTACCCCCCGTTTTTGGAGCGAGAGAACCTCCGATTAACGGGTCAAACAGGTCATGCAAACTCAATGTGCAGTGTACGCGTGTTGTGTTTTGAAGGGGTTTTGGATATATCGGGGGCCCCGCAGAGTTTTTACAGGTGTCCCACTACCCGGATAGCGGGCTGGGGGTCAAGGGGGCTAGCAGCCCCCTTGCGGGGTGCGGGGCAGCTCCCCGTTAGATTTTTTTTCTAACAGGGATAGTGTCGTGGAGTATGTGCGTGCGTGTGTGTATATATATATAAAAGTAAAGGGAATCCAAAGGATACATGGGCCAGCGCCCCATGTGCCAGGCACGCGGACGCTGTGCGCTAGAGCGCCAGCGCCCCACGTACCAGGAACGCGGGTGTTGTGCGCCAGAGCGCCAGCGCACCACGTGCTTGGAACGCGGGCGCTGTGCGCCAGAGCGGCGCCCTACATGCCTGGCACACGGGCGCTGTGCGTCAGCAACAAAAGGGACTTGGTCACTGCACTGGGAGCTGTGCTCCCGATTTGACTTATGGAGTTGAACTCCTAAGAAATTTTTGGAGCTGATGAAAGGGGCTTCTCCCTTGAGCCCTGGATCTTCCCCAAAGTGGGATTTTTGAAGACGGGTCTCCTTCCTCCTCTTCTGTCGGCTGGATCTTGAAGAATAAGAAATATGAGATTTTAAAAATCTCTTATTTTTGAGATCTGATTAGAGATCTGAGTTCCCTTTTGTGGGTTTTATGGTGAAAAACTATTTAGATTTGGAGAAGGAAGAGTAAAACTCTTGATTTAATTCAAAAGAAAGAAGAAGGTTTAGAACCTTGAGGAAGGAGAAGGAGGCACAAAAACCCTAGAGTTTTTAGAGAATGAAAAATGTCCTAGATATTTTCATCATATTTCCTCTTATAGGCTTACACATTTACACATAGCTCTTTGGGCTTTACAAAATGGCATTTTGCCCATCCCATGTCTCATGTGCTATTTCTTTTTCACATGAGCCATGGGCTTTACAAAATTTTGGCTTTATGCCCATTTGCTTACATTCATGCACACAAAAAAGAAAAAATTACATAAAAATTATTTGTTACATGATTTTTATTTTGGCATGGGGAGGCCGGCCGCGGGGCTCGACTTGGGCGTGGGCCCACTTGCTTGGGCTTGGGCCCGCTTACTTGGGGTTGACCTTGACTTTGACCCGGTTAACTGGGGTGCAAATTTTGACCCCAACAGTATCGAGACAGGGTATCGATACTCCAGAGTAGACTAGCGTATGCGCTTCTTGACCCATATAATGGGCGATGGATGATCCCATATCCATTGGTGTTTGACATCAAAGAAGGTATACGGGTGTTCAGTGGAGACTGGGTACACTGGACGGACTCGCCGAGAACTCCTAGATGGTATTATATCTATTGTCGGATAGCAGTTCTCTGGTGACACTAGTACAGATTAGTCTGTAGACCCGAGATCGTCATAGAGTCTTGTGTGATTCCCACTATGCTTTGATTTCCACCATACCACGGTCAAGAGATCGTGCAAAAAAGGTGGTTTTTGGGTACAATACCGAGTCACTTAGAAGCAATGAGCGATAGGAAGGGTTTCGTCTCTCCCAGTATTGGGAGTTGATGTTGCGCTATGCTCGATTGGCCATAACATCAAATCCTTGGCCAGAGTTGCTTAGATCTACTGGTAAGTGTTATCAGTAGTTTCTCGAACCGTTATGGACCTTGCATCAGCATGACTTATTAGGCTATTGGGATATGACGTTATACGACCCCCAGGCTATGATATGCGACATATCAGACGAAGAGACCAGACTGTATGGTAGTGTTACTGATTGAATTCGCAGGAGTGCAAGCATGCTTGGTTGTTGGTCTTCTGATCGCTCAATACCCGGGTGGCCGTTACGTTTAGCAGACCGCTTGCGGTTTGTGGGTGTTGATATGATCATCACCTACTGCCGGCGTATTGACGAGTATTTAGAGTCCTACACAGTGGTTTCCTGGTTCATACGAAACGGAGTAGGAGCACATATGTGATATGTGCGGGACAGAGATTAATGCGCGTATGTGATACCGCATTCTATTCTCGCAATATATGTATCGATTGGTTATATGTGATATAGCCGGGTTATCGGATCAAGTGTTGATTCGATAAAAGGATACATTTGATACTAGTCGGTTATATGTGATATAGCCGAATTATTAAATCAAGTGTTGATTTAGTAATTTAATGTATAAATATATATTTGATATATTACATTACATTAACTAATAATAGCTCACTTAAGTATTCATTTTTCTCACTTGATGATACATTGATATATATGTGATATATGTTAATTGTATTATTTTCTTTTTGCACACAGAATATATATGTGATAAATATTGTTGTGTCATGCTAGGTTACACATGCAACATGTATGTATGAGATTTATACCATGCTAGGGTTAAGTTAGGGTTTATATTTATTTCAAGCAAATTCAAAATTGTGGAGATATTTGTCATGGTTCAAAGCTTGTAGTCTTCATTGACTTAGTCCACTCTTTTGTCTTGCTTAAGATATTTTCTAATCTAACCATTAACCTTACACCATGGTTAACTCTCTACATAAGTCAGTGTATGATACTAACTCACTCTTAGTTGCATTTCTAATCTTATGAGTTCATTCTCTCTTCTTCATTCTTCATTTTCTTCATGAGCTCAAAAGCTTTCTAGGGTTTTGAGATGTGAAGAAATATTGTGAGAAAAATAAATCTAAAGTGAGCCCATTTCTTACTTCATTCTCTACTATTAGCTATTTAGTTTAGCATGTTTGCTTCACTAATCTACAATTAGTGAAGAGATAGCATGAGCTCGAGTCTCCTCGACGTAGATCATCTTCGGCTTCGAAGACATTGAGCAAGCTTGTTCGTTTCTTCATGTAAACCCTTACTAGAGTCCGGGTCTTCACAACTTGCAGCGAAGGGACTACGACATGGAGCTTTAGAAGTAAAGGACCGGTCTACAAATGTTGTATTCTCTCATTCACTTAGATGTAAAGTGTTTACATTTTGTATCGTCTCATTTTCTAGTAACGATTCTAGGGTTAGGGTTAGCTAGAACGACAAATTTTTGAAATTAGCATGGAGGATACCTCCCGAAACCTTGCTGCCGCGCTAGACAACCCTGCAGTGGTATCAGAGCCATGCTAGAAAATTAGACGATATTTGCTAGGATTAAAAAACCGAAACTACTCCGAAATACCCGATATGAAAACTCGGTTTCTGTCGAATTTAAAACGTCTTCAATTTTTTTAAACAACTGCAGAATATTATATGTGATATAGCATGAACACCATGAAAATTTAAGGCTATTTAGACACAAAGTGGTCGGCCACATTGGCCTCAAAACCGAGCTCCTCAGGTCAAATTTGGATTTTGGGCTTCAAATTTTCGGGGTGTTCCAGTCTCTGGGTTTTAGGGTTTCAGGTGTTGTTTGTTTTTGCTAAATTTTTATGTGATGTTAACTTTATGCAAAGGCAACTCGGAGTGTTTCGCAGTCGTAATTCTAACATGTATTCGAGTTATTTAGACGATGTTAAAAAGTTCGAACGGATATCAATAACCCAATTTTTCTCCGCTGGAAATTTTCGAAGTGTTGGATTTTTCCGAGTTTAAAATTTTCAGAAAATCTTGCAAGCGATTCTGTGGACCCTCTAGAAGAACGAAACCTTAACTTGATTCTGTGACCGTCAGAACCCCTATCAAAACCTAGGGTTTGGGGTAGTTTAGCGGTGCCACAGGTGAGTCATTGGTTGACCCTTCTACGGCTGGTTCATAGGAGCCGTGGCATGTTCTGGGTACTTTTTGAACTCCGCTCAAGTGTTGAGCTTGTTGGGAAATTTTGGGTCCTTGCTTATTCGATCGAAAAGTTTATCATCGTCTAGCTATCTGTGATTGTGATACAATATTTAGAATCCACAATTAGTTATGAGATAACTAGTTTGAATTTTATAAATCTAGCAGTTTAGTCTCATTTGATCGGTTGTCACGCGGATTTTGATGTTGATCAAAAGTCCGTAGTTATTACGTAGTGTACGCGGATACTCGCCGGGCAACCTTACTAGATAGCCATGCCCCATACCTCCGACCAAGTGACTGTAGCAGAACCCCATCGCCAAAAGCATCCTTTCAGGTGCTCGCGGCTGCGGTGTTCCGCCTTAGTGCACTTCGTCGATGGCATCGGGGGTGAGTCCGTCTACTAAAGTTTCCGACGAGCATTCGATCAGGTTATCGGGAATCTTCTTGAATTACCCGACAGGTTATTGGAAAGTGTTTTCAACATCGAGACTAAAATGCGGGGTTTATAATTGTTAGGCATGTGATGTCTAAGGAATTCATTTGGTTGGGCATGAAATCCAAAGTATATGATACATTGGGTTTATGATGTCTAAGGTGGTTGTGGATTCCAACTGTTGTAGTTTTTCACTTTTTTTCTGCGACCGTAAGTGTAATATGTGGTGCATCGCCGGTTTCGGTGCTATATGTCAACGACAATTGGGATACGCATATTTACTTACGTTGATGACATGTGATGTTATGTGTTGCTGTGATATATTATATTGGATCGTCTTGTTCTGAATAGCCAGGTTTTTTTTATGTGAGATGAGAGTTTTTTTTATTTTCATTCATGTAAAAACTTGTATGTAATATTCTTTTATTGGGACACTTCCAGGTTGAGGATGATGTCACCATTGATGTATATTATTTACTTTTCCTCATTAGGATAGACCCAAGGCGGGGAGCATAAGTAACCGGGTTCTAGGGTCCAGTGGGAGACCATCTCGAGGAGTCGAGACCGCGTCTCCTAACTCTAGAATTGGTAGGGTTGTTTCCCGCTCTTGTAGGGGTTTACGAATGTGGGTTTGGCTATTTATCGCGACCGTGGAATCCGTGTTTATTACTGGCTTGATATTAAACACGAAAATCCTATTATATCCAATATTTCATATGTTATCTTCTACTGCTCTGTGATGTGATCACTGTGAAATGTTCTGAGATGAATGCTTATATTATATATATATGATATATATTATATATTACTGCTTTCGTTTCTTCTGTGATGCTTAGGAATCATAAAAGATGAGACTTCATTAATGAGATTAATGAAAGAAATAAAAGAAACCTAAAGATGTTGTAGAAACTTGGTTTAAAAACTGGTAGCTCTAGTTCTTGCTTTGCATAGCGGTATTCCTTGTAGAATATCCAACACCTTATTCGATAAGGAAAGAGCCGAGATCCCTTCACCGGGAGTGAACTCTTTAGCGAAACTAGCAGTTGCTACAACTCACTCGGTTTGTCTTTTGATTGCTTCTATTGTTTATGTTTTGCATAGTGGTATTTGTGAAATATCCTGCACCTTATTCGATAAGGAAAGAGCCGAGATCCCTTCACTAGGAGTGACCTCTTTAGCAAAACTAGTAAAATCCTAAAAAACACTCCTTTTCAAAATCACTCGATTCTACAACGAGATCAAGTTCATTACGCAAAGGGTTTTCTTAAAAACCTGTCATAGCTCTCCGTCATTTCAGATAAGTACTACTTAGTATTCGTGCTACGTTTGTTGGCCTTCGTCAAGGCATAGTATGCGGTAGCTAACTAGTGGTTATCTGCTAAAGCTTGAGATGCGATTGGATTAGGGTAGTCGTGCGATTTTGTTGTCCTTCGTCAAGGGTCGTGTGGATGGGTTTAATTCAATCATGAAATGTACGGGTTGAACTTGACTAGCGGCTTATGGTTTATTGGCCTTTGTCAAAGTCATGGGAAGCTAGGGGCAAAATATTATCGGGTATTTCAAGTGTTGAAATTTGCAATGTGATTGCATACCTTCTATGAGATAGTTGGATCCCGATACCCACTGCAAGCAAGAGTTACTCCTGAGAGAGTTTTACACATTACAATTAGCCGATCAAGTAGGTGTCTAGAAAGGTGTTACTGGGGTTACGGCCCTGGAAAAACGAGGTTTATTTTAATTAGGTTTGTGCGAAAGCATGGGGAACCTCCCTCAAAGTACCGATACTGGCCTGGCCGAAAGATTGGTGAACTTGTAGGGTGTAATTAATCCCGGCTAGTCTTACCTTGTAGGGTTTGAAGGAAGATTTGACTAAAACAGTGGGAGCCATCCTGATTAGATAAAATATTAACCAATCTAATCTTGTAAGAGCGCACGCAGAGTGTTTTCTTCTCTTTCTCTCCTGGTAGCAACCATATCACGCCTTAATCAAGATAATAATATGGATGTACTGACCGAACCTGCTTATTATACTGAGCTAGAGAACGTTGGTTCCGCTCCAACTTATAATTTTTATAAGTCTAAGCAGGAAATATGGGAATATCCGGATTCCCATGCCACCCAATCGAAGAAAGTGCATGTTGATGCATCTTCTTCGGATATGTTCATTATCGAGAACTGTTTCTCAGTGTCCTCTACGTCCTAGGTATGAGATACCGGATAAGGATCCCACATATGTAAGAGTTACATGGGCTACAGAAAGATAGAGAACCGAGAATAGGTGATATATCTTTAAGAGTTAGAGAATGGTGCAAGTGTTGCAGCCAAACCAGTTGACAGATATCAGCTTATATTAAATACATTGATTCTGAACAAATGTTATTACATACCGAACCTGATATACAATATTACATCATGCTCTTTACTGAGTTAAAGAAGGATATAATTCTGTATTGGAGGATAATGTTGTGAACATTTTCCTGAATCAAGAGTTGATTCGATCAGGCACGTTATGAAATAGCATATACGTTCTAAATCAAACCACAGTTCAAAGTATCTAGAACACACATAAGAGGAGTAGTTCTGAAATGAACGAATCCTTCTTGTGGCATTGTAGACTAGGTCATATCGTTGCGACATGACCAACTAAGTTACATAAGGATGAATATGAGAATCTGTTCTAATTTTCATCTTGTGATACTTGCCAGTCTTGTCTTAAAGGTAAAATGACCTATACTCCATTTACTGGAAACAGAAATAGAATTACTGAACTCTTAGGACGGATACATGATGATTTATTCGGTCTTATGTCTACAAATGCCAAGGTTGGTTCTTCGTATTTCATTATATTCACTGATCTTCTCTCAGGACTTGGACATGGAGTTCCTGGATTTTCTAAATAGAGAATATGATTCTCTCTCAGCTTACTCCTTCGAGTACACCAAAGCACAACGGTGTATCGGGACGGAGGTATCATGCCCTATGAGATATGGTGCGTTCTATGATGAGTACTGCTAAGTTACCTGTTTCCTTTTTGGGTGTTATGCACTTGAGAAGCTGCATACCTATTGAATGGGGTTCCAACCAAATCAGTGCCTACCACTCCATATGAGATATGGAATAGGAAGAGACCATGTCTTAAACGAGTTAAGATATGGGGTTGTCCGACCTATGTTGAAAGGCAGAATGTGGACAAGCTCGAAGCAAGGTCAGTTCTGTATAAGTTTGTTAGGATATCCCAAACATTTGCGAGGGTATATCTTCTACCTAACTGAGGAGCAAAAGGTATTTTGTTTCTCAGCATGCCACCTTTTTAGAAAAGGAATTTCTTGTGAAGAAATTTGTGGTCATGAGGTAGAACTAGAAGGAGTTCCAGCTAGATAAACTAACAACTGAAGATTTGGTGAAATCAAAGGATTCAATAGTCTCCAACTAACCTTAGCCTCTCCGTGAATCTGGTAGGGTTCCTTATCCACTTGAGAGATACTACGGTCTTCTCGGTGACAGTGGGAGCGAGAATTGCATCATGGTAGATGATAGCCCAACTAGGTTCAGGCAGGCCATCACGAGTGGGGACTCTGTGAAAAGACTGGATGCTATACGATCAAAGATGGAATCTATGTACACCAACAATGTATGACTTTGCATGTTGCACCTGAAGTTGCAAAACCCATTGGGAGCAAATGGATCTTGAGAAGATCATTGGTGTGAATGGAAAAGTTGAGACTTTCAAAGCTATGCTTAAGTCCATCAAGATCAATGCGCGCATCGCGGAGTTGGAACATCTGTTTTGATGTGGCAGTCAAAGAGTTTGACTTCATAAAAAAGAAAGATGAACCTTGTACATACAAGAAGGTTGTAGGGAGTAAAATTGTCTTCCACATATTGTATGTAGATGACATACTCTTGATAGGAATTGGTTTCCTATACTACACTCAGTCAGGCTCCTCTTATCACAAGAATTCTCAATAGAAGATCTGGATGATACCTACTACATTTTCTGAATTATGATCTATGGTGATAGATCTAAGTGGATGTTGGGAGTGTCCCAAATCCAGGTACATTAACACCATACTAAAAGAGTTTAGTATGGAAGATTCTAAGCGTGGTGGTTTGCCCACTTACCGAGGAATCACTCTCTCCAAAAAGATGTCTTCCGAGAATGATTTGGAGAGAGCTCGCGTACAAGGGATACCCTATGCTTCGACAGTAGGCTCTATCATGTATATGATGTTTTGTACCAGACCGGATGTAGATGACTCACTAGGTGTAGTGATCAGGAATCAATCGGATCTTGGGAGAATCACTGGACAGATGTTGAGGACATTCTTAAGTAATTGAGAAGCACTAAAAGAAAGTTTTTGGTTCTAGCTTCCAGAGTAATAAGGACGACTGAAAGTCAGTCATAGGCATTGTCTTTACCCTCAGTGCAGAGACGGTATGCTGGAAGAGTTCCAAGCTAGATGCCGTGGCATACTAGACGATAAAGGCTGAATACATTGCTACCAACGATACTGCCAAAGTGGCTGTCTGGGCATTACTCGTTCAT
Organism: Agapanthus africanus; assembly: GCA_030015575.1. Classification (NCBI taxonomy): domain Eukaryota; kingdom Viridiplantae; phylum Streptophyta; class Magnoliopsida; order Asparagales; family Amaryllidaceae; genus Agapanthus; species Agapanthus africanus. The sequence continues at coordinate 517,360,311 of CM057350.1, forward strand.
GAGATGAACATGGTTCCTACCATTGAGCGTCCAATAACTGTTATTGTGACTACAATGGAGTTGTGGCTTTAGCCTAGGAACACCTTTCCCATCAGCGATCCAGACATATTCTGAGGACAATATCACCTGATCAGGGAGATGGTTGATCTCCAAGGGATTGAGGTTAGGAGAGTTGACACGAAGGATAACACGGCGGATCCACTCACCAAGGCCTGCTTCCCCAAATACTATTTGAGATATTTTGGGATGGTTGAGTATGGGATACTACAACCACTGCTGAATTGTTGGGTATTGGATACTACAACAGATGACCTTAGTGCAAGTGGGAGATTGTTAGTTATATGTATACCCTAGAAGTCATTACTGTACATGGGATGTATATTGTAATGGATGCTTGGACATATATAGAGATGACTTTCTTACTCGATATGATAGTATGCTATCTGGTTGCTCTTTGTCTTAACATGTTGACTTGTATACGTGATACGGTCTTGCTCTCACATATTGATAAAGCCCTTAGGATATGTACTTGACTACCAGGACTATGATGGAGATCATACTAGTGGGGCTAAGGGTAGTCCACAAGTATACCCTATAATTGTTCCTAGTCATGGGAGTATCGAGACAGGGCATCGATACTCTAGAGTAGACTGGCGTATGCGCTTCTTGACCCATATGATGGGCTATGGATGATCCCATATCCATTGGTGTTTGATATCAAAGAAGGTATATGGGTGCTCAGTGGAGACTGGGTACACTGGACGGACTCACCGAGAACTCCTAGATGGTATTATACTTATCGTCAGATAGCAGTTCTCCGGTGACACTGGTACAAGTTAGTCTGTAGACCCGATATCGTCATAGAGTCTTGTGTGATTCCCACTGTGCTTTGATTTCCACCATACCACGGTCAAGACATCGTGCAAAAAGGAGGTTTTTGGGTACAATCCCGAGTCACATGGATGCAATGAGCGATAGGGGGGGTTTCGTCTCTCCCGGTATTAGGAGTTGATGTTGTGCTATTCTCGATTGGCCATAACAGGAAATCCCTGGCCAGAGTTGCTGAGATCTACTGGTAAGTATTATCAGTAGTTTCTCAAACCGTTATGGACCTTGCATTGGCATGACTTATCAGACTATTGGGGTCTGATGTTATACCACCCCCAGGCGATGATATGTGACATATCAGACGAAGAGACTGGACTGTACGGTAGTGTTACTGATTGGATTCGCAGGAGTACGAGCATGCTTGGTTGTTGATCTTCTGATCACTCAATACCCGGGTGGCCGTTACATTTAGCAGACCGCTTGCGGCTTGTGGGTGTTTAATATGATCATCACCTACTGCCGGCGTATTGACGAGTCTTTAGAGTCATACACAGAGGTTTTCTGGTTCATGCGAAACGGAGTAGGAGCACATATGTGATATGTGCGGGACCGAGATTAATGCGCGTATGTGATACCGCATTCTATTCTCGCGATATATGTATTGATTGGTTATATGTGATATAGCCGAATTATCGGATCAAGTGTTGATTCGATAAAAGGATACATTTGATACTAGTCGGTTATATGTGATATAGCCGGATTATTAAATCAAGTGTTGATTTAGTAATTTAATGTATAATTATATATTTGATATATTACATTACATTAACTAATATTAGCTCACTTAAGTATTACATTACATTTTGTATCGTCGTATTTTCTAGTAACGATTCTAGGGTTAGGGTTAGTTAGAGCTGCAAATTTTTGAAATTGGCATGGACGATGCCTTCTGAAACCTTGCTGCCGCGCTAGACAACCCTGCAGGTAAGTCCAGAGGGGGAGTTGCCCCTAGCTTCTCTGACCTGGCGCCAGTTGCGACGTCGAGCGTGTCTTCCAGAAGGGATCGCTTCAGTTTTGGAGGCGGCTTTGTCGTGCCCACAGATTTTCTCAGGAGCTGCTATATGTGCCAGTCTATTGAAGACCGACGTCCTGAATGAAGTTTGGGGAGTGCCAGCAAATCTTCAAAGACCGAATTTCTGATAGGGGAAGCGCTTTTGACAGTTTTGCCCGTACTAGGAATTGGGAGGGCTATTCATTTTGGGGCAGCCTCTTCAGGTATCACGAGCCTCTTTGCGGACCCGTTTGAGCTTTGACTCAGCTTGTTGAAGATTGAGACACCAGATTTGAATGGCCTGTTAAGAGGGGCCGTTGTGGTTGCAAGTCGATCGAAGATCGACCTATTGGGAGCTTCCTCTTGCAGCACTGAGGCACCAAGACACATAAGTGGGAGCATGGTCCCAAAGAACATTCCCGTAGTGGCTTGCTGTAACATTCCAGAAAAATAAAATATTATTTTTGGGAATTTTTATAATTAAATAATAAATATTATGAATATTTTAATAAATTGGTATAATTATATACCGATCATTTGGAAAATATTTTGGAAATTATAAGAATTATTGAAATATTGGTGTTTATATGATATGAATAATTATTGATTTTAAAAATACTTATTTGTAAATAGATTAAATGCTAATCGTGATTAAAAATCACTAATCGTACATTAAGCTTGAATTGTGCACATGATATGCACCATGTCATATTTCACTTTTTACATTCTCTATCATGGTTTTTCTGTGGTTTTGATGCATGGTTTGTTTTTTTTAAATGAGAAGAAAAGAAAATAAAAGAAAAGAAAAAAGAGCATGAGAAAGAGAGAGAGAGAGAGCTCTAGAATTTTCCAAGACCTTTTGACTTGGCATATGGTCATCTCATCACCATCTTCATCATTTTTTCCCTCATCACCCATGGGATTTTGAAGACTTGGGGCAACTCAAGAGTTTTCTTGAGTTGCCAAATGAGATAATTTCATCACCATTAGAGTAGTATTTCATTCTATTAGCTTCTATTGTTAGATTAGAATCGATATATCGAGGATTAATGAACTTTGAAAATTTCTAGAAAGGGTTAGGGTTTGAGTTGAATTCAAAGGTGAAATTGAGGCTCAATAGTGACCTTAAACCCCTGTGGTGTGTGATTAAAGACCAAAACCTGTGAGTAAACCCCCAATTCACAAACTTAGAAACCCTGACATCGGAAAATTGTGAGAATTGTGATGGTATTTAGGAATCTGGAGTGACTCGGGGACCTGAAAAATTATTTAGCGAAGACCGAGAGTTGTGCAGGGAACCTTGAGTATACCCTGAAGACCCGAGACCCCATCTCCCACTCTAGGCCGCAAATATATCCCATTTGGCCGCAAATTGCGGCCTGGGTACCTCCATTTTTGTTCGTGTTTGGTCCAGGGCTTTATCTCCAGTAAACTAGACTCTCCACATATGCAAAACTGGCCAATTTCACCTTAGGGAAAATCTGGAGCATGTTTTCAGAGATTCTGTTTTGATTTCGTGATTGTTTATAGCTTGAACTTTGTTAATTGTGTTTTTAACTCAATGGTCTGATGTTTGTACATCGACATCGAGAATTTGTTTGGCTTTTCTTGCATGCGAGGACCATAGGTTCTAACCTATGTGTGTTCTGTGGGCCGTTTTGGTTTTCATTTGTGATTTCGATTTACGATACCATATGTTTATATGTAGGTACCCCCGTGTGGATTTTGAGACGATGGGAAGGGCATGGCAACATCGACTTCAGCAAGCAAGGATGCAGGTGAGCAGATGCATATCTACGGAGGAAGTCGGGTGGATGGCGTATAGCACCCCCGCAAACGCAGTATAAGGTTATAACGTATTATTATTATGAGTCGGACGTGACCTCAGATTCTAGACTGGTAGGGTACCATTGAAGACCTTAAGTTGGATTAGATGGATTTAGAAATATTTAACCAGAGGATAATTACCTTGGATTAAATTTGTAGGTTTCATGTAGACACACACACGCACACACACATACACCTGACTTGGTGTGTGTGTGTATATATATCTATCTATCTATCTATCTTTATATATATCTATATATATAACATATACACGTGATATGAGGATATTACGTGATACTAGGGGATGAGTTGATATGGCTGGGTATGATGCCGTGAGATATTAGATATATGATCGAGTTATGATATGAGATGTGTTATGCTATTAGCGGATCGTTGGGTAATGAGAATATATATATATATATATATCTATATATATATATATATATGAACGATAAAATGTGTGTTGACATCGGAATGTATGAGAATTTAGAATAGAACCCAGATTGTAATATGTGACTTAATTACGATATGATATAGAAATGATATTTTAGTGGATCATTTGGCGATGTGTATTCACACAGACGATGATATATGTTTTATGATATTGGAATGTATGCGATTGTAGTATAGTACCCTTGATCGTGATTTTTGTTTGATGATGATACTATACGAACGATAATGTATATGTGATAGTTGAACCGTACCCCGATTTTGGGATGCCGTACGATAGATTTTACCGTACGAAGTATAGAATGATTGATCCGCACTCTTGACTCGAGAAAGTAGTACAATGTACGTGATGCCATTGAGGCTGGATCGCCGACTATTAGAGATATCGACTCAGATTTTAGGAGGATTCTTCTTACCTTTCGACTAGTCTCTTTAGTTTAGTCCCTTAGTTGGTTAGGTAGATGTTAGTTTAGGCTTGAGTCATACTTATTTTCAAAACTAATGAATCGTGCCTTTTTTAAAGACAGCCTGAGAGATACTACGGACTTTTCAAAGGACGTATATTTTTTTAAAAACCCCGTAGCCCTACTTTTCTAAAAACCACGATTCGTGCTTTTTCAAACAACAAACTGTATGACTCGTAATTATATGTATACTCTAATTATGCGTTTACTACATATTCACCGTTATACTCATGTTGTATTCATCGCATTGCATGTTCATACATAGGTTTCCTTGCTAATACGAAATCCTGCTTGTTAGGACACCAGCACCATTACCGATGATGTGCATGTTCCACGTACACTTATTTGCCGGCTCACACACATCATTATCAGTAATTTCTATGTCACGTACACTTTAGAACATATTATTTTTATTGACATAATCGGCTAAATGCTAGTCCAACATAATATTGTGTGATTACTCTCATGTGCCAGTTTAGACATTGGATATATTACTTAGACACTTCGTGCATTTACATATTCATACTATCATGCAGTATTGCAGGGCTTATGCCGATACTTATTATTTATTTACTCATGATTCTTGGGATTTCGGATTTTCAGTGAGATTTCTGGATTTTGGGGAAAACCGCAACAATTTCAAAACTTATTGTTATTTAAAAAAGCAAAACTGCGGTTTTCTCATGATGTGATGTGTGTGCTGTCCACCATGAGTTTTCTCGGTTCTTGAACAGAATCATATACCCGATTCGAGGAGGTGGATGCACCGTCTGCGGGTACATGGTGGCCCGGTATGGTACCTCGGGGCAAGAAGATCGCAGATGATGGCGTTGAGCCCGGCAGGGGAGCACTACCTACCGGTTATTTGTGACGCGGCGGATATCCGGACGATACCGACCGTAGTCGTGGGATTTGATGATAGGGGTCGATCCGGACGGCCGGAGCCCGAGATATTGAGATTTGAGATATAGAGATACGAGATTATGATACATAGATATGAGATATCGAGACTTTGAGATTTACATGCTTTGTGTCGATACTTGACACGGATTTTCATGGATTTCATTGATGATACTTCAGTTATTTCAGAAGAATTTTACTGAGATAAAAATACATATTTTCTTATATTATATTATCCAGATTTCTTGGTGGATTGTTTCATTTGTTAGTGTATATGCCGTAGAGGCCATTACTGTATCATAATAGTTTGTATATTACTTAATGGAAGCTTGGGATATTCACAGTTGTATAAACAATCTTGCTCAAAATGGTAGTATGCTACTTGGTTTGTTTCTAGTTTAATGTGTACATGTGTTTATTTTATTATATCACTTATACGCATTAGTGGAGCCCTTAGGATCTTTGCTTGATTACCAGCGTTGTGATGGCAGTCACACTCGTGGGGGCTGGGTAATCCATAAGCACATCCTTATACAGGTCCCTAGTCGTAGGACTATCGAGATAGGGCATCGATATTCCGGAGTAGACTAGCATATGCGCTTCTCATCCCAGCAGGGGAGACGGTCTGTCCCACAGCCGTCAGTATGTCGTACTTGAGATAGTATGCGGGTGCTCGTTAGGTTACGAGTACACTGGACAGGACTCGTCGGGAACTGATTGGTTGGTATTATTCCTATCATCAGTTATCAGTTCCCAGGTGATATGAGTACAGCTTACTCCGCTGACTTGACACTGTCACTTCCCCTCGAGTGTGTTCCCACTGTACTTTGATTACTACCCTACCACGGCTCAAAGGAGTCGTGCAAACAGGTAGTAGTTGGGTGCAGTCCCGAAGCACTTGGAGGCAGTGACGGTTAGACAGGATTCGTCTCTCCCGGTATTGGGGGTTGACATCGCGCTGTGTCTAGGAGAGCCATTACACAAGTAGTCCATGGCCAGGGCAAGCGAGATATACTGGTAGGTTTCCAGTGTTATCTCAGGGTGTTCTGGGCTACACTCCGGCAGACTTGTACCGCTATTAGGGGACTGGCGTTCACCACCCCCTAGGCCCGCCATGCGATGTATCAGACGAACAGACCGGACAGTACGGAGACTGTCACACTCAGGCTCAGTAGGAGTTCAGATGGGTTTCACCTCGTCCGTCTTCTTATCGGCATCTACCTGGGGGCCGTTATGCACAGCCAGTGCCGCTTGCGGTCTGTGGTTAAACCCACTGCCAGCGTAGTGTCGAGTCTTTAGAGTCCCACACAGAGAGCTATTTGCCTTTAGGCAAAAGAGTAGAGGTCGCATGGTTTTGCGACAGGTCGCATGGTTTTGCGACAGGGTTCGATCACATCCGTGCACTTGTGCACGTTTTGTGACCGGGCAGTTTTTACTAGCGGGCTTTGGTTCAAGCCAGATCCTAGTATACGTTTTGGGATTGATTTTATCTCGTTTGCATTCGTGTTCCTCGGAACGCGGATGCTGGTGTGTATGCATAGTTGACAGAGACAGAGGCAGAAGATTCTCATTAGGGTTATTGACTGTTGACCTTTACTTAAACCTAATAAGAATTAGAAATATGGTTAATGATAATTAAGTATTATTGTGCCATGGTTGGGTTGAAAGGTTGACCTTGTTGACTTGCTGATTTTGTTGACCGGTTGACTAGGTTGGACTTGTTGACCACCATCATTGCTATGGCTATCATTTCATGTAAAGACTTTTGGCTTGCTTATTTGTTCACACATTGCATTTAATGCATGAAATGATATTGCCTTTTGTGATATGATAACCATCACATAATACTTGATTATCATTATGGCTAATGATGTTTTTGGATTATGAGAGGGTGAATGAGAAAAGAGAGCTTCATTCTTTCATTTGCTTTCTCTCTCTTGAGCTCTCTCATTCTCTTGCTCTCACCCTCTTCCACTTGCTCTCTCTACCTCAAGGCAAACCATTCTCATGTGTTGAGACTCATTGCCCTAGAGATAAAAAAGACACCAAAACAATTCTCTACTCATCCTAGTTCACAAGGTTTAGCAAACCGAGTGATCTAGTTTCTTCAAGTTCGAAGAAAAAGCCAAAGGTAGAAGCTTTCGGGTGGATCCGTCTTCGGCGCGAGAAGACGACGAGGAGAGGCCGGTCCGTACACCACACGAGTTGAAGACGAAGGAGTTCAAGAAAGGTATAACCCCCTAACCGAGTAGTTAAACAACTCCTAGTTAGGTTGTTAGATAGATAGTTTAACAACGATCCGGTTTGAGTCCATGTTACCACCTCTAGAAAAATTGTTTTTTATCATTTCCGCAAGCCCGTAAGTACCGGGAGAGGTAGCATGGACTTACAGTGGTATCAGAGCCTGGTTAAACACTATCTAACATGTTAGCAATGTAAGTAGAAGTTCGATCGAAAAAAAAGTCGCGAAACGAACCCGAAAAGCATACTTTCTGTCGAATTTTTCCTCTGTTGAAAAATCAATAAATCTTGGCTTAAAATTCGACTCAGGGTTTTTATAACAATCTGCAGAAAAATGGCCCAGTGAATCGATCAAAGCGCCGCGGATCCGCGGCAGGAGCACGCTCCCGCCGCGGATCCGCGGCCGAGTTGACTCGGCCGTGGGGTATTTTTGGTGCAGTTTATTTCTGGGGTTGTTTTGGGATTTTTACAATATGTCTTTTCAGCCCAGGTTTTCCAGAAAGCAAAATTTGTTTTTGGGGCTTGAAAAACCGTATTTTTATCGAACTTCTAAAGACTAATGCTAACGGGTTTATATCTGTGATGTGATATTTGTATTGAACGTCTGCTAATCGCTATATGTCGATTAGTGAGGGTTATACAAATCTGTGATCTGTAATGTTGCTGGTATGTGTATGTGAATTCATTGGATTGTCACGGATGAATAGCCGGGGGGTTGTGAGACGAGAGTTTTCTTTTCTTTCAATTCATGTAAATTTGTAAATTGATGTAATATTATTTGTATGGCCGCACAACCGGGTCGGGGTTGTAGCCGTCATTGTATAATTTCTTTTTACTGTTTTTTCTCCTAGGATAGACCCATGGAGGGAGTGCACAAACTACCGGGTATCTCGAAGTGCCGAGTGGCCTACTCACGGTGTTGAGGGAGGTTGCTCAGCTTCGGGTACTTGGCGGGTAGTTTGCCGCACCCGTAGGGGTCTTGGGTGGGGTATTGGCTATTCACCGCGACCGTGTAATCTGCTTTTCGTTACAGGCTCGTACGGATTGCAGATTCCTAGTATATCCAATGTGTTCATCTGTGATCTGAAATGGCTATCATTGCAATATATCTATATATGATATTATTTAGGCGTTGCTTATGTTTTACAGCCGCGCTAGCCCAGCCCCCGCTCTGTCGTTAGTTAAGTAACCTAACGGGTAATGACGGGGCCCCGTGGCGAATGCGAATGGCATAAGCGTACGTCATATTTTGGTTGTTTCCTGCAATGGTAGGATTAAATGATGGGACGCATTAAAAGAACTAATACAAGAAAATAAACCAAGTAAAAGTCGTTGGAACACTTTAGAAAACCACTCGGTTCTTTTCAAAAACCAACTTTTAAATGCGGAGTTTGAGCCACTCCTTTTAAAAGCTATCTTGTTCCATCGATCATATCAAGTTCACTACATTCACGGTTTCGCCAAAACCATTCGTCGCCCTCCGTCGTTTCACATGAATAGTCAATAGTATTCAAGCTATGTTTGTTGGCCAAAGTCAAGGCATAGTGATTGGTAGTTATTGGGTATTCATGTGCAACATAGATAGATGCGTTGGTTTGGGACAGTCGTACCACCTTGTTGGCCAAAGTCAAGGGTAGGTACGGGTGGGTTCAAATTAACCTGGAGAATGACGGGTAGAACTTGACATGTGACTTATGATTTGTTGGCCAAAGTCAAGGTCATAAGAGCATGGGGCAAAAATCCACATCGGGAGTTTCATAAGTACTGAAACTTGCTAGCGCTGCATACCATTTGGAGTGTGATGATTCTGGTAGGATTCCTTCAGTTTTGTCACGCGATGATATTTGGATCCCGATCCTACTGTGAGTATATGCTACTCCTCGGGAAATTTCTCACTAAACGATCAATGCTATAAACCTAGTAGGTGTCTAGAAAGGTGTTAGCGGGGCTACGCCCCCAGAGAAAAGAGGTTCTTAAATTAAGGAACTTCGCGAAAGCGTTGGAAAACCTCCCTCGAAGTACCAACACTGGCCCGGCTGAACGGTTAAGCAAGTATTGTGCGGTAAGATTGATCCTGACTAATTCTTCCTTTTTGGTTTGAGGAGGGATTCGAGAAACAGTGGGAGCCATCCTGTTTAGACAAACTAAAAACCACTCTAAACTTGCAAGAGCATCATGCTGAGTGTTTCTTCTCTCTCTCCTAATTGCAGCAACCAATCGACATGACCGGACTTAACTTACTTCTAGATAAAAACATACTGACAGGACCAAACTACAAAGATTAGCTCAGGAATGTCAAAATGGCAATCACTTACGAGAAGCTGGGGTATCTTCTTACCACCAAAGCTCCCCCTGTCCCAGGTCCCACCTCCAGCGTCGCCGATAGGGAAATCCGTAAGACCTGGGAGATCGATTGCGCGAAGGCCAAGTGCCTCGTGCTTGCCTCTATGGACAATGAACATCAGAGGAGGCACGAGAATATAGACCTTGAATCCATATTTCTTCATACAAAAGAACTGTATGGAGAGCAGTCTCGTATCGCAAGATACGAAGTGTCGAAGAAGCTATTTTCGGCAAGATTGGCCGTCGGATCATCGGTAGCGGAACACGTGCTTAAGATGACTGGCTTCATTGAGGAGCTCGCGGACCTAGGGACCATGTTAGAGAACGAGCTCTATACGGACTTGATTCTCCAGTCCCTTCCTTCCACTTACGCCCAGTTTATCCTGAACTTCAACTTACAAGGAAAAGAAGTTGAACTTCCAGAGCTCCTCAACATGCTGAGGAGTGCAGAGGGCACCCTACAGAAAGGTAGGGAAACATCCACTTTGTTTTGTAGGGGGATCTTCCTCTTCTAAGTCCAAGGCGAAAGCCAAGGGAAAGAAGAAGAAAGCCCCCTCTAAACCAAGGGGCGGTGTTAGTAAAGTGGATACGAAGGGAAAAACAAAAGCAACAAAGATAGCGGGGCAGCTTGTGGATAAGGAAGAATGCTTCTATTGTCATAAGAAGGGACACTGGAAGAAAGATTGCAGGGCTTGGAAGGCCAGAACACAGGATCTGAAGCAGGTTGCGGCTTCAGCTTCAGGTGTGTATGTTATTGAAAACTGTCTTTCAATAAACTCTACTTCCTGGGTATTGGATACCGGATCAGGATCTCATATCTGTAATTCTTTGCAGGCACTGAGAAAGTGTAGGGTTTTGAAGGCTGGTGATATGACCCTCAGAGTTACAAACGGAGCTGGCATGGATGCTGAGTCCGTGGGGGACTATCACCTGGGCTTGTCAGATGGACACGTTTTGGTTTTGCGTAATTGCTATTTTGTACCCATTGCAACTTGTAATATTATTTCTGTATCTTTATTATCTAAAGAAGGTTATGAATTTGCATTTGTAAGTAATGTTGTGAACATTCACCTTAATCAAGTTCTGATTGGGTCAGGTACATTAAGCAATGGTATATACGTATTAAACTAACCACAGATTTTCAATGTCTAGAATACACACAAAAGAAAGTCTCCAGAAATCAATCAGACTTTCTTATGGCATTATAGACTAGGTCACATCAATGAGAGAAGGTTGACTAAGTTGCATACAGAAGGATATTTGGATCCGTTCGAATATCAATCATATGCAACTTGTCAATCTTGTCTCAAAGGAAAGATGACAAAGACTCCGTTCACTGGACATGGAGTAAGAGCGAGCGAGCTCTTGAGACTCGTACACAGCGACGTATGCGGTCCAATGTCTACACATGCCCGAAGCGGTTATTCCTACTTCATTACTTTTACGGATGACTTTTCAAAGTACGGATATGTTTTCTTAATGAAACATAAATCCGAAGCCTTTGGAAAGTTCCAGGAATATAAGAATGAAGTGGAAAAACAAACCGACAAAAGTATCAAAACATTGAGATCTGATCGAGGTAGAGAATACTTAAGTGCCGAGTTCCTGGATTACTTAAAAGAGAATGGAATTCTCTCTCAGCTTACTCCTCCATACACTCCGCAACATAACGGTGTATCGGAGAGACGGAACCGAACCCTATTGGATATGGTACGGTCCATGATGAGTAACGCTGAGTTACCGCGATCATTCTGGGGATATGCGCTAGAATCAGCTGCATACCTTTTGAACCGAGTTCCTACTAAGACTGTGCCTACCACACCATATCAGATGTGGTGTGGGAAGAAACCCTATCTTAAGCACATTAAGACATGGGGATGTCCAGCTTTTGTCAAAAAGCAGCATGCGGACAAATTCGAGGCACGCCCAGTACAGTGCAAGTTCGTGGGATATCCAAAGAATTCTAAGGGATATTTCTTCTACTGCGAAGAGGAACAAAAGGTTTTTGTTTCTCGTCATGCCTACTTCTTGGAAACTGAGTTTTTGGAAAACCAGATAAGTGGGAGCGCAGTAGAACTGGAAGAAATTCCAGAACCACGAACTATTACTGAGAGCTTAGTAGAACCAGAGGGTTCAATAGAACAGGACATTCCTACGTCGCTCCGCAGGAGTAGTAGGCAGTCTCATCCGCCCGAGTGATACTACGGTTTTCTCATAGACGGGGATAGAGAGGATTGTATCATTGATTATGATGAGCTTACTAGCTTCCAGCAGGCCGTTCAGAGCGTTGACTCGGTAAAATGGCTGGATACAATGCGGACCGAAATGGAGTCCATGTACACCAACAAAGTATGGACGTTGGACATTGCTCCAGATGGGGTAAAACCCGTAGAATGCAAGTGGATCTTCAAAAGGAAGATTGGTGTAGATGGACAGGTTGAGACCTATAAAGCTAGACTTGTTGCAAAAGATTTTCGTCAAAGACCTGGTTTGGACTATGACGAAACCTTTTCTCCAGTGGCTATGCTGAAATCCATTCGGATCCTTCTTGCCATTGTTGCCTTCCACGATTATGAGATTTGGCAGATGGACGTAAAGACCGCTTTTCTAAATGGAAATTTAGAGGAGTGTGTTTATATGGACCAGCCAGAAGGTTTCATTCAGAGTGGGAGTAGCGGAAAGGTGTGCAAGTTGCTTAAGTCCATCTATGGACTAAAGCAGGCATCGCGGAGTTGAAACATCTGTTTTGATGAGACGGTCAAAGAATTTGGCTTTATCAAAAATCCAGATGAACCATGCATCTATAGTAGATTTGTAGCAAGAACTGTCGTATTCCTCGTTTTATACGTAGATGACATTCTTCTGATAGGAAATGACATTCCTATGCTACAATCTGTTAAGGGGTTCTTGTCACACAGGTTCTCCATGAAAGACCTGGGTGATGCCTCATACATCCTGGGGATCCGGATCCATCATGATAGATCCAAGAGGATATTAGGACTTTCACAGTCCAGGTACATCGACACCATACTGAAAAGATTCAGTATGGAAGATTCCAAGCGTGGTAACCTACCGGCTTGTCACGGGATCACCCTCTCCAAAGAGATGTCTCCCAAGACTGATTTGGAGAGCGATCACATGTCTATAATACCCTACGCTTCTGCGGTAGGCTCTATAATGTATGCGATGTTGTGTACCAGACCGGATGTAGCTTATGCACTGAGTGTGGTAAGCCGGTATCAGTCAAACCCTGGGGAGAAACACCGGATAGCGGTAAAGAACATTCTCAAGTACCTGAGAAGGACTAAGGAGATGTTCTTGGTGTATGGCAGAAAAGACCTCCAGATCGAGGCCTTTGCTGACTCCAGCTTCCAGAGTGACAAGGATGATTCCAAATCTATGTCAGGTTTTGTCTTTACCCTCAATGGAGGGGCGGTGTGTTGGAAGAGTTCCAAACAGGAAACCGTTGCTGACTCGACTAAGGAAGCGGAATACATCGCTGCATCTGATGCCGCAAAAGAAGCCGTCTGGATGAGGAAGTTCTTGAAAGAACTTCAGGTGGTTCCGTCCATTGTTGATCCAATACCTCTGTATTGCGACAACAACGGGGCTATAGCTTTAGCGAAGGAACCCAGGTCCCATCAGAAATCCAGACACATCTTGAGGCGGTATCACCTGATCAGGGAGATCGTGGATCGCCAGGAGATCGAGCTTCGGAGGGTTTCTTCAGAAGATAACACTGCAGATCCATTCACCAAGGCCTTGCCCCAGACTCAGTTCGAGCGGCTGATCGAGATGATAGGTCTTCGATACGCCAGTACATGGCCTTAGTGCAAGTGGGAGATTGTTAGTGTATATGCCATAGAGGCCATTACTGTATTATACTAGTTTGTATATTACTTAATGGAAGCTTGGGATATTCACAGTTGTATAAACAATCTTGCTCAAAATGGTAGTATGCTACTTGGTTTGTTTCTACTTTAATGTGTACATGTGTTTATTTTATTATATCACCTATACGCATTAGTGGAGCCCTTAGGATCTTTGCTTGATTACCAGCGTTGTGATGGCAGTCACACTCGTGGGGGCTGGGTAATCCATAAGCACATCCTTATACAGGTCCCTAGTCGCAGGACTATCGAGACAGGGCATCGATACTCCGGAGTAGACTAGCGTATGCGCTTCTCATCCCAGCAGGGGAGACGGTCTGTCCCACAGCCGTCAGTATGTCGTACTTGAGATAGTATGCGGGTGCTCGTTAGGTTATAAATACACTGGACAGGACTCGTCGGGAACTGATTGGTTGGTATTATACCTATCGTCAGTTATCAGTTCCCAGGTGACATGAGTACAACTTAGTCCGCTGACTTGACACTGTCACTTCGCCTCGAGTGTGTTTCCACTGTACTTTGATTACTACCCTACCACGGCTCAAAGGAGTCATGCAAACAGGTAGTAGTTGGGTGTAGTCCCGATACACTTGGAGGCAGTGACGGTTAGACAGGATTCGTCTCTCCCGGTATTGGGGGTTGACATCGCGCTGTGTCTAGGAGAGCCATTACACAAGTAGTCCATGGCCAGGGCAAGCGAGATATACTGGTAGGTTTCCAGTGTTATCTCAGGGTGTTCTGGGCTACACTCCGGCAGACTTGTACCGCTATTAGGGGACTGACGTTCACCACCCCCTAGGCCCGCCATGCAATGTATCAGACGAACAGACCGAACAGTACGGAGACTGTCACACTCAGGCTCAGTAGGAGTTCAGATGGGTTTCACCTCGTCCGTCTTCTTATCGGCATCTACCTGGGGGCCGTTATGCACAGCTAGTGCCGCTTGCGGTCTGTGGTTAAACCCACTGCCAGCGTAGTGTCGAGTCTTTAGAGTCCCACACAGAGAGCTATTTGCCTTTAGGCAAAAGAGTAGAGGTCGTATGGTTTTGCGACAGGTCGCATGGTTTTGCGACAGGGTTCGGTCACATCCATGCACTTGTGCACGTTTTGTGATCGGGCAGTTTTTACTAGCGGGCTTTGGTTCAAGCCAGATCCTAGTATACGTTTTGGTATTGATTTTATCTCGTTTGCATTCGTGTTCCTCGGAACGCGGATGCTGGTGTGTATGCATAGTTGACAGAGACAGAGGCAGAAGATTCTCATTAGGGTTATTGACTGTTGATGTTTACTTAACCCTAATGAGAATTAGAAATATGGTTAATGATAATTAAGTATTATTGTGCCATGGTTGGATTGAAAGGTTGACCTTGTTGACTTGCTGATTTTGTTGACCGGTTGACTAGGTTGGACTTGTTGACCACCATCATTGCTATGGCTATCATTTCATGCAAAGACTTTTGGCTTGCTTATTTGTTCACACATTGCATTTAATGCATGAAATGATATTGCCTTTTGTGATATGATAACCATCACATAATACTTGATTATCATTATGGCTCATGATGTTTTTGGATTATGAGAGGGTGAATGAGAAAAGAGAGCTTCATTCTTTCATTTGCTTTCTCTCTCTTGAGCTCTCTCATTCTCTTGCTCTCACCCTCTTCCTTTTGCTCTCTCTACCTCAAGGCAAACCATTCTCATGTGTTGAGACTCATTGCCCTAGAGATAAAAAAGACACCAAAACAATTCTCTACTCATCCTAGTTCACAAGGTTTAGCAAACCGAGTGATCTAGTTTCTTCAAGTTCGAAGAAGAAGCCAAAGGTAGAAGCTTTCGGGTGGATTCGTCTTCGGCGCGAGAAGACGACGAGGAGAGGCCGGTCCGTACACCACACGAGTTGAAGACGAAGGAGTTCAAGAAAGGTATAACCCCCTAACCGAGTAGCTAAACAACTCCTAGTTAGGTTGTTAGATAGATAGTTTAACAAAGATCCGGTTTGAGTCCATATTACCACTTCTAGAAAAATTGTTTTTCATCATTTCCGCAAGCCCGTAAGTACCGGGAGAGGTAGCATGGACTTACATCATTCATGATGCATTCATACATCATATACATACATGACATTTTGCTACTTAGTGACACTGACACAAGCACCGAGTACTACATGTATGCATAGCTTATTATCCTATCACTACTAGATGTCTTGGGTTATGTTGAGTATACTATATGACCTAGGAGAGCATCGTGCATATGATTTCTGCTCGCAGATGTCTTCTACTCACGAGTTAGCAACTCACCCCCGTTGTGCCAAATTTTTCTTACAGGTTCAGATGTACAGGTTTTCTTGGTGGCTTGTTGGCACACCACTTCATTCAGGGTGATTGCTTGGTAGGTTGGTTCACTTGTATCGTGACCGCCGTTGTACTTTTATTTATTTCAGTTGTATCTAGTAAGTTCCATCAACCGGACTTGTATTATTTGATAGAATTAGAAGACCAGTTTTTTATTCTTTTGACGTTAGAGTCGCACTTGTATTATGATGGTTTTCTGATGGTTATTTGGTTTGTTTTGAGTTTTCGTCTTCGCCCTTCGGCGTTGTATATTATATTACTTGCGTGGTTGTGACCGCCAATTGGCGAAGTGCTAGCTCCCGCTTGGGGATGCCTTTATTATTGCTTTTTTATATATATATATTCTTGTCTGTACCCGTTTGGGGCCATTTTTACAAAGGAGACTCTGCCGAAATTTTCGAGAAATTATGATGTTGCTTTTTAGACATGTTTTCCTGCACTTCTTCTTTTAAATGGTTTAGATTCTGGGTTTCGGCTAACTTAGATTATGTTACGCCTTTAGACGTTTCGTAATTTAAGTGCCGGTCACGTTCCGTAACTTCGGGTCGTGACAAAGTTGGTATCAGAGCGCTAGGTTTAACTTTTGTTCGAGTTTAGGTTGACCTTGGTTGATGGAGTAGGTGACTTAGGTAGAGTTACGTACTGCGGGTATGATCCGCGGCATACTTACGATACGCTACCCCATTTAAGAAACCTTAGGATGTATATTTCTTTGCACCGTATTTCTATTTATTCCTATGATCTATCTTCGTCGATGTCGGATGGTGATTTATGTTACCACGGTCGCACATGTAGAGAGAGCTGCGGCTAGAAATGCGGTCAACATGAGTATTTAGATATGTCATTTACTATGTTTTCTCGTGGACGTGAGCGTTTGATATCTGCACCAGGTGGTCGGGCCACTGCTAGAGACTGGCTAGAACGTGATGACCGTTAGTGTATCGTCTATTCTTTAGGATCGAGGCACTGTTTAGCGTGCGGACGAAGGGTATTCACATGTCGTCTAGGCGAAGTTAAAAAGTTCGAACGAATATTATAAACCCATTTTCCCAAGTTTAAGGTATTCGGAAAAACATGCATGTAATTCTATGGACCCTCTAAAAGAATGAAACCCTAACTCGACATAATGACCATGAGAACACTGGTGAACCTTAGGGTTTGCGGCAGTTCCGCGGTACCATTAGTGAGGCTTGGGTTTGCCCTTCTACGGCTGGTCCGTTGGTGCTGTGGCGTGTATTGGATATTATTAAACTGTGCTCAAGTGTTGAGCTTTCGAGGAATTATGGGATTTTGATGAATCGATCGAAAAGTTTAACGTAGTCCAGATATCATGTGATGGAATACATTATTTGGGAGACTCGAGATATGAGTATAGCCGTTTGTAGCGCCGTTCATACAGATACGAAGAGACGAGTCCGAATCAGTTGACAGTAAAAAAGGCGCATATAGACGATAGTGTTTACGATTTGTGATTTGATGTTTTAATATCACATTTCCGTTTTTTGGATCTTGACATTCTGAGGATTTCGTTTTATGATGGGTTTTCTTATGTACTCATTCTTTTCACTCGATTCGTGTTCTATGTATCAGATGTATTGATGTTCGTTTTTTGCATACCCATTGCACTTGATTTTGATTTTATACAGTTTGAGATACCGAATTGATTTCGTGCATATGGGTTGCGCCTGCTTTTGATTCATGCTTTCGGTACAATTTTCATGTACTTTTAGTACCTTGATTTGGTTTTGTGCATGCTAATGCATATGTTTATACGCATTGCGGTATACCTGAGTTGGATTGATGTGTATTGTATACCGTCGATTTTGATTGTAATATTTGATATTTGTTTTCATTCACCATGTGCACTTGCTTGAGATTTTTGCACACACTTGGCGCACTTGATGTGATTTTTTGCACGTCAGATGCACTAAATCGGGATTTTGTGCAGATTAGATGCACCTGGTATTGTTGTCGTGCACGTCCGTTGTACTTGACAGATATTTTTGGTGCACACCCGTTGCATTCAGTTTTGTTTCTGTGTATAGTCATGGCATCTGTATTTGATTTCGATCTTCGTGCGCACCGGACGCACGTGGTTTTTTTATGCTGTAATTAGGATTGATTTCATTTTGAGCTGTACGTTTTTATGATATTTACTATTTGGTTTAGTAACCGAGCAGGACTGTTTGGAAGAAAGTACCTGAATTGTTTTTGCATGCATTGATAGTTACCGAAGAGATTTCCAAAATGAGCTATAGTCTCAATATTTTCTTATGTGTCTGAGATGACACAAAACATTTTACAAAGGATACCCTCTAAAATTATTTTCAAAAAAGACGGGACGTGTATGTTAAATAAAAGATATATATGTATAGCTATTTTTCCTTAAAATGAACGTCTGCTACTTGTGTCATGGTACGCGCATCGCACGGTGGTTCGAAAAAGGTTTCGCATGTATTTCTATTTGGATGTTTCGATAATTTTACCACGATGCGTACTATGTACAACTTATAGTTTGAGTATATCATATTGGTTTTTCGTATTGGATTTTGGCATTGTATTCTCACCTTAACTTCGATGATTGCATACCGCTTGATGGAGTTTTGACTTTGAGTATTTATACTCGTTTTTCGTATTTATGATTTCGGAGCCCCGGCAACTTGAGTATTTTGCTAAAATGTTTTAGAATTTAGGGAAGTTTAAATTTAAATTCGGAGACCGAATTTATTTAAGGGGGGAAGATTGTATCATTTCAGAAAAATAAAATATTATTTTTGGGAATTTTATAATTAAATAATAAATATTATGAATATTTTAATAAATTGGTATAATTATATACCGATAATTTGGAAAATATTCTGGAAATTATAAGAATTATTGAAATATTGGTGTTTATATGATATGAATAATTATTGATTTTCAAAATACTTATTTGTAAATAGATTAGCGATTAAAAATCACTAATCGTGCATTAAGCTTGAATTGTGCACATGACATGCACCATATCATATTACACTTTTTACATTTTCTATCATGGTTTTTCTTTGATTTTGATGCATGGTTTGTTTTTTTTTTAAATGAGAAGAAAAGAAAATAAAAGAAAAGAGAAAGGAGCATGAGAAAGAGAGAGAAAGCTCTAGAATTTTCTGAGACCTTTTGACTTGGCTCATGGTTATCTCTTCACCATCTTCATCATTTTTTTCCCTCATCACCCATGGCTGCCCTCATCTCTCCACCACCTCCTACACCTCACTTCACCCCCAAAAACACATCAAAACACCAAAATCCCTTCATTAAAAACATTCACAAGTTCATTACAAATATTTTGGACCAAGAAAAATAGGATTTTGAAGACTTAGGGCAACTCAAGAATTTTCTTGAGTTGCCAAATGAGGTAATTTCATTACCATTAGAATAGTATTTCATTCTATTAGCTTCTATTGTTATTTTAGAATCGATATATCGAGAATTAGTGAACTTTGAAAATTTCTAGAAAGGGTTAGGGTTTGAGTTGAATTCAACGGTGAAATTGAGGCTCAATAGTGACCTTAAACCTCTGTGGTGTGTGATTAAAGACCAAAACCTGTGAGTAAACCCCCAATTCACAAACTTAGAAACCCCAACATCGAAAAATTATGAGAATTGTGATGGTATTTAGGAATCTGGAGTGACTCGGGGACCTGGAAAATTATTTAGCGAAAACTGAGAGTTGTGCAGGCAACCTGGAGTATACTGTGAAGACCCGAGACCCCATCTCCCAGTCTAGGCCGCAAATATAAACCATTTGGCCGCAAATTATGGCTTGGGTAACTCCATTTTAGTTCGTGTTTGGTCCAGGGCTTTATCTCCAGTAAACTAGACACTCGACATATGCAAAATTGGTTAATTTCACCTTAGGCAAAATCTGGAGCATGTTTTCAGAGATTCTGTTTTGATTTCGTGATTGTTTATAACTTGAACTTTGGTAATTGTGTTTTTAACTCGATGGTCAGATGTTTGTACATTGACATCGAGAATTTGTTTGGCTTTTCTTGCATGCGAGGACCATAGGTTCTAACCTATGTGTGTTCCGTGTGCCGTTTTGGTTTTCATTTGTGATTTCGATTTACGATACCATGTGTTTATATGTAGGTACCCCTGTGTGGACTTCGAGACGACGGGAAGAGCATGGCGGCATTGACTTCAGTAAGCAAGGATGCAGGTGAGTAGATACATATCTACGGGGGAAGTCGGGTGGATGACGTATAGCACCCTCACAAACGTAGTATAAGGTTATAACGTATTATTATTATGAGTCGGACGTGACCTCGGATTCTAGACTGGTAGGGTACCATTGAAGACCTTAAGTTGGATTAGATGGATTTAGAAATATTTAACCAGAGGATAATTACCTTGGAGTCAATTTGTAGGTTTCATGTAGACACACACACGCACACACACATACACCTGACTTGGGGTGTGTGTGTGTGTGTGTGTGTGTGTCATATACATGTGATATGAGGATATTACGTGATACTTGGGGATGAGTTGATATGGCTGGGCATGATGCCGTGAGATATTGGATATATGATCAAGTTATGATATGAGATGTGTTATGATATTAGAGGATCGTTGGGTAATGAGAATATATATATATATATATATATATATATATATATATATATATATATATATAAGAACGATAAAATGTATGATGACATCGGAATGTATGAGACTTTAGAATAGAACCCAGATTGTAATATGTGACTTAATCACGATATGATATATACATGATATTTTAGTGGATCATTTGGCGATGTGTATTCATACAGACAATGATATATGTTTGATGATATTGGAATGTATGCGATTGTAGTATAGTACCCTTGATCATGATTTTTGTTTGATGATGATACTATACGAACGATGATGTATATGTGATAGTTGAACCGTACCCCGATTTTCGGATGCCGTACGATGGATTTTACTGTACGAACTATAGATATGATGATTGATCCGTACTCTTGACTTGAGGAAGTCGTACTATGTACGTAACGCCTTTGAGGCTGGATCGCCGTCTACTAGTGATATCGACTCAGACTTTAGTATGATTTTTCTTACCTTTCGACTAGTCTCTTTAGTTTAGTCCCTTAGTTGGTTAGGTAAATATTAGTTTAAGCTCGAGTCATACTTATTTTCAAAACTAACGAATCGTGCACATTTTTAAAGACAGCCTAAGGGATACTACGGATTTTTCAAAGGACGTATCTTTTCTTAAATACCCCGTAGCCCTACTTTTCTAAAAACCATGATTCATGCTTTTTCAAAAAACAAATAGTATGACTCGTAATTAGTATTTATACTCTAATTGTGCGTTTACTGCATATTCACCGTTATACTCATGTTGTATTCATCACATTGCATGTTCATACATATGTTTCTCTGCTAATACGAAACCCTGCCTGTTAGGACACCAGCACCATTACCGATGATGTGCATGTTTGTACACTTATTTGCCGACTCACACACATCATCATCGGTAATTACCATGTCACGTACACTTTAGAACATATTATTTTTATTGACATAATCAGCTAAATGCTAGTCCATCATAATATTGTGTGATTACTCTCATGTGCCAGTTTAGACATTGCATATATTACTTAGACACTTCGTGCATTACATATTCATACTATCATGCAGTATTGTGGGGCTTATGCCGATACTTATTATTTATTTACTCATGATTCTTGGGATTTTGGATTTTCAGTGAGATTTCTGGATTTTGGGGAAAACCGCAACAATTTCATAACTTATTATTATTTTAAAAAGCAAAACTGCGGTTTTCTCATGATGTGATGTGTGTGCTGTCCACTATGAGTTTTCTCGATTCTTGAGCAGTATCATATACCCGATTCGAGGAGGGGGATGCACCGTCAGCGGGTACATGGTGGGCCCGGTATGGTACCTCGGGGCAAGAAGATCGCAGATGATGACGTTGAGCCCAGCAGGGGAGCACTACCTACTGGTTATTTATGATGCGGCGGATATCCGGAGGATACCGACCATAGTCGTGGGATTTGATGATAGGGGTCGATCCGGACGGCCGAAGCACGAGATATTGAGATTTGAGATATAGAGATACGAGATTGAGATATAGAGATATGAGATATCGGGACTTTGAGATTTACATGCTTTGTGTCGATGCTTGATACGGATTTCCATGGATTTCATTGATGATACTTAAGTTATTTCAGAAGAATTTTACTGAGATAAAAATACATATTTTCTTATATTAGATTATCCAGATTTCTTGGTGGATTGTTTCATTCATGATGCATTCATACATCATATACATACATGACATTTTGCTACTTAGTGACACTGACACAAGCACCGAGTACTACACTTATGCATAGCTTATTACCCTATCACTACTAGATGTCTAGGGTTATGTTGAGTATACTATATGACCTAGGAGAGCGTCGTGCATGTGATTTCTGCTCGCAGTTGTTTTCTACTCACGAGTTAGCAACTCACCCCCGTTGTGCTAAATTTTTCTTACAGCCTTAGATGTACAGATTTCCTTGGCGGCTTGTTGGCATACCACTTCATTCAGGATGATTGCTTGGTAAGTTGGTTCACTTGTATCGTCACCGCCATTGTACTTTTATTTATTTCAGTTGTATTTAGTAAGCTCCATCAACCGGACTTGTATTATTTGATAGAATTAGAAGACCAGTTGTTTATTCTTTTGACCTTAGAGTCGCGCTTGTATTATGATGGTTTTCTGATGGTTATTTGGTTTCTTTTGAGTTTTCGTCCTCACCCTTCGGCGTTGTATATTATATTACTTGCGTGGTTGTGACCGCCAATTGGCGAAGTGCTAGCTCCCGCTTGGGGATGCCTTTATTATTGATTTTTTATATATATTTTTGTCTGTACCCGTTTGGGGCCAGTTTTACAAAGGAGACTTTGCCGAAATTTTTGAGAAATTATGATGTTTCTTTTTAGACATGTTTTCCTGCACTTCTTCTTTTAAATGGTTTAGATTCTGGGTTTCGGCTAACTTAGATTATGTTACGCCTTTAGACGTTTCGTAATTTAAGTGCCGGTCACGTTCCGTACCTTCGGGTCGTGACAAAGTTGGTATCAGAGCGCTAGGTTTAACCTTTGTCCGAGTTTAGGTTGACCTTGGTTGATGGTGTAGGTAACTTAGGTAGAGTGACGTACTGTGGGTATGATCCGCGGCATACTTACGATACGCTACCCCATTTAAGAAACCTTAGGATGTATATTTCTTTGCACCGTATTTCTATTTATTCCTATGATCTATCTTCGTCGATGTCGAATGGTGGTTTATGTTACCACGGTTGCACAGGCAGAGAGAGCTGCGGCTAGAAATGCGGTCAACATGAGCATTTAGATATGTCGTTTACTATGTTTTCTCGTAGACATGAGCGTTTGATATCTGCACCAGGTGATCGAGCAACTGCTAGAGACCGGCTAGAACGTGATGACCGTTAGTGTATCGTCTGTTTTTGAGGATTGAGGCATTGTTTAGCGTGCGGACGAAGGGTATTCCCTTGCCGTCTAGGCGAAGTGAAAAAGTTCGAACGAACGTCAGAAACCCATTTTCCCAAGTTTAAGGTATTCAGAAGAACATGCATGTAATTCTATAGACCCTCTAGAAGAATGAAACCCTAACTCGACATAATGACCATGAGAACACTGGTGAACCTTAGGGTTTGGGGCAGTTCCGCGGTACCATTAGTGAGGCTTGGGTTTGCCCTTCTACGGCTGGTCCGTAGGTGCTGTGGCGTATACTGGATATTATTAAACTGTGCTCAAGTGTTGAGCTCTCGAGGAATTATGGGATTTTGATGAATCGATCGAAAAGTTTAACGTAGTCCAGATATCATGTGATGGAATACAATACTTGGGAGACTCGAGATATGAGTATAGCCGTTTGTAGCGTCGTTCATACAGATACGAAGAGACGAGTTCGAATCAGTCGACATTAAAAAAGGTGCACATCGACGATAGTGTTTACGATTTGCGATTTGATGATTTTAACATCACATTTCCGTTGTTTGGGTTTTGATATTTTGAGGATTTCGTTTTATGATTGGTTTTCCTATGTACTCATTCTTTTCACTCGATTCGTGTTCCATGTATCAGATGTATTAATGTTCGTTTTTTGCATACCCATTGTACTTGATTTTGATTTTATACATTTTGAGATACCGAATTGATTTCGTGCATATGGGTTGCGCCTGCTTTTGATTGATGCTTTCAGTACAATTTTCATATACTTTTAGTACCTTGATTTGGTTTTGTGCATGCTAATGCATACGTTTATGAGTTTATGCACTGTGGTATACCTGAGTTGGATTGATGTGTATTGTATACCTTCGATTTTGATTGTGATATTTGATATTTGTTTTCATGCACCATGTGCACTTGCTTGAGATTTTTGCGCACACTTGGAGCACTTGATATGATTTTGTGCACACCAGATGCACTAAATCAGGGTTTTGTGTAGATTAGATGCACCTGGTATTGTTGTCGTGCACGCCCGTTGCACTTGACAGATGTTTTTGGTGCACTCCTGTTGCACTCAGTTTAGTTTCTGTGCATAGTCATGGCATCTGTATTTGATTTCGATCTTCGTGCGCACCGGACGCACATGGTATTTTTGTGCTGTAATTGAGATTGATTTCATTTTGAGCTGTACGTTTTTATGATATTTACTATTTGTTTTAGTAACCGAGCAGGACTGTTTGGAGGAAAGTACCTGAATATATTTCTGCATGCATTGATAGTTACCGAAGAGATTTCCAGAATGAGCTATAGTCTCAATATTTTCTTATGTGTCAGAGATGACACAAAACATTTTACAAAGGAAACCCTTCAAAATTATTTTCAAAAAAGACGGGACGTGTATGTTAAATAAAAGATATATATGTATAGCTATTTTTCCTTAAAATGAACGTCCGCTACTTGTGCCGTGGTACGCACATCGTTCGGTGGTTCGAAAAAGGTTTCGCATGTATTTCTATTTGGATGTTTTGATGATTTTACCACGATGCGTACTATGTACAAGTTATAGTTTGAGTGTATCATATTGGTTTTTCGTATTGGATTTTGGCATTGTATTTTCACCTTAACTCCGATGATTGCATACCGCTTGATGGAGTTTTGACTTTGAGTATTTATACTCGTTTTTCATGCGCATACATTGCGCTAAGATATGTTTATTGTATTTATGATTTCGGAGCGTCGACGACTTGAGTGTTTTGCTAAAATGTTTTAGAATTTAGAGAAAGTTTAAATTTAAATTCGGAGACCGAATTTATTTAAGGGGGGAAGATTGTAAAATTTCAGAAAAATAAAATATTATTTTGGGAATTTTATAATTAAATAATAAATATTATGAATATTTTAATAAATTGGTATAATTATATACCGATAATTTGGAAAATATTCTGGAAATTATAAGAATTATTGAAATATTGGTGTTTATATGATATGAATAATTATTGATTTTCAAAATACTTATTTGTAAATAGATTAGCGATTAAAAATCACTAATCGTGCATTAACCTTGAATTGTGCACATGACATGCACCATATCATATTACACCTTTTACATTTTCTATCATGGCTTTTCTTTGATTTTGATGAATGGTTTGTTTGTTTTTAAATGAGAAGAAAAGAAAATAAAAGAAAAGAAAAAGGAGCATGAGAAAGAGAGAGAGAGCTATAGAATTTTCTGAGACCTTTTGACTTGGCTCATGGTCATCTATTCACCATCTTCATCATTTTTTTCCCTCATCACCCATGGTTGCCCTCATCTCTCCACCACTTCCTACACCTCACTTCACCCCCAAAAACATATCAAAACACCAAAATCTCTTCATTAAAAACATTCACAAGTTCATTACAAACACTTTAGATCAAGAAAAATGGGATTTTGAAGACTTGGGGCAACTCAAGAATTTTCTTGAGTTGCCAAATGAGGTAATTTCATCACCATTAGAGTATTATTTCATTCTATTAGCTTCTATTGTTAGTTTAGAATCGATATATCGAGGATTAGTGAACTTTGAAAATTTCTAGAAAGGGTTAGGGTTTGAGTTGAATTCAAAGGTGAAATTGAGGCTCAATAGTGACCTTAAACCCCTGTGGTGTGATTAAAGACCAAAACCTGTGAGTAAACCCCCAATTCACAAACTTAGAAACCCCAACATCAAAAAATTGTGAGAATTGTGATGGTATTTAGGAATCTGGAGTGACTCGGGGACCTGAAAAATTATTTAGCGAAGACTGAGAGTTGTGCAGGCAACCTGGAGTATACCCTGAAGACCCGAGACCCCATCTCCCAGTCTAGGCCACAAATATATCATATTTGGCCACAAATTGCGGCCTGGGTACCTCCATTTTAGTTCGTGTTTGGTCCATGGCTTTATCTCCAGTAAACTAGACCCTCCACTTATGCAAAATTGGCCAATTTCACCTTAGGCAAAATCTGGAGCATGTTTTCAGAGATTCTGTTTTGATTTCGTGATTGTTTATAACTTGAACTTTGGTAATTGTGTTTTAAACTCGATGGTCTGATGTTTGTACATCGACATTGAGAATTTGTTTGGCTTTTCTTGCATGCGAGGACCATAGGTTCTAACCTATGTGTGTTCCGTGTGCCGTTTTGGTTTTCATTTGTGATTTCGATTTACGATACCAAATGTTTATATGTAGGTACCCCCGTGTGGACTTCGAGACGACGGGAAGAGCATGACGATATCGACTTCAGCAAGCAAAGATGCAGGTGAGTAGATGTATATCTACGGGGGAAGTCGGGTGGATGGCGTATAGCACCCTCGCAAACGTAGTATAAGGTTATAACGTATTATTATTATGAGTCGGACGTGACCTCAGATTCTTGACTGGTAGGGTACCATTGAAGACCTTAAGTTGGATTAGATAGATTTAGAAAGATTTAACCAGAGGATGATTACCTTGGAGTCAATTTGTAGGTTTCATGTAGACACACACACGCACACACATACACATGACTTGGTGTATATGTATGTGTGTGTGTGTGTGTATATATATATGTTTCTATATATATATATATACACACGTGATATGAGGATATTACGTGATATTTGGGGATGAGTTGATATAGCTGGGCATGATGTCGTGAGATATTGGATATATGATTGAGTTATGATATTAGATGCGTTATGATATTAGCGGATCGTTGGGTAATGAATATATATATATATATATAGAAACGATAAAATGTGTGATGACATCGGAATGTATGGGACTTTAGAATAGAACCCAGATTGTAATATGTGACTTAATCATGATATGATATAGACATGATATTTTAGTGGATCATTTGGCGATGTTTATTCACACAGACAATGATATATATTTGATGATATTAGAATGTATGCGATTGTAGTATAGTACCCTTGATCATGATATTTGTTTGATGATGATACTATACGAATGATGATGTATATGTGATAGTTGAACCGTACTTCGATTTTGGGATGCCGTACGATAGATTTTACCGTACGAAGTTTAAATATGATGATTGATCCACACTCTTGACTCGAGAAAGTCATACTATGTACGTGACGCTATTAAGGCTGGATCGCCGACTACTAGAGATATCGACTCAAACTTTAGGAGGATTTTTCTTACCTTTCGACTAGTCTCTTTACTTTAGTTGCTTAGTTGGTTAAGTAAATGTTAGTTTAGGCTCGAGTCATACTTATTTTCAAAACTAACGAATTGTGCGCATTTTTAAAGACAGCCTGAGAGATACTACGGATTTTTCAAAAGACGTATCTTTTCTTAAAAACCCCATAGCCCTACTTTTCTAAAAACCACGATTCATCCTTTTTCAAACAACAAACTGTATGACTCGTAATTAGTATGTATACTCTAATTGTGCGTTTACTACATATTCACCGTTATACTCATGTTGTATTCATCGCATTGCATGTTCATACATATGTTTTCATGCTAATACGAAACCCTGCCTGTTAGGACACCAGCACCATTACCGATGATGTGCATGTTCTACGTACACTTATTCGCCGGCTCACACACATCATCATCGGTAATTACTATGTCACGTACACTTTAGAACATATTATTTTTATTGAAATAATCAGCTAAATGCTTGTCCAACATAATATTGTGTGATTACTCTCCTGTGCGACGTTAGACATTGCATATATTACTTAGACACTTCGTGCATTTACATATTCATACTATCATGCAGTATTCTGGGGCTTATGCCGATACTTATTATTTATTTACTCATGATTCTTGGGATTTCGGATTTTCAGTGAGATTTCTGGATTTTGGGGAAACCGCAACAATTTCATAACTTATTATTATTTTAAAAAGCAAAATTGCGGTTTTCTCATGATGTGATGTGTGTGCTGTCCACCATGAGTTTTCTCGGTTCTTGAGCAGCATCATATACCCCATTCGAGGAGGGGGATGCACCGTCTGCGGGTACATGGTGGGCTCGGTATGGTACCTCGGGGCAAGAAGATCGCAGATGATGGCGTTGAGCCCAGCAGGGGAGCACTACCTACCAGTTATTTGTGACGCGATGGATATCCGGAGGATACCGACTGTAGTCATGGGATTTGATGATAGGGGTCGATCCGGACGGGCGGAATCCGAGATATTGAGATTTGAGATATAAAGATACGAGATTGATATACAGAGATATGAGATATCGAGACTTTGAGATTTACATGCTTTGTGTCGATGCTTGACACGGATTTCCATAGATTTCATTGATGCTACTTCAGTTATTTCAGAAGAATTTTACTGAGATAAAAATACATATTTTCTTATATTAGATTATCCAGATTTCTTGGTGGATTGTTTCATTCATGATGCATTCATACATCATATACATACATGACATTTTGCTACTTAGTGACACTGACACAAGCACCGAGTACTACACGTATGCATAGCTTATTATCCTATCACTACTAGATGTCTAGGGTTATGTTGAGTATACTATATGACCTAGGAGAGCGTCGTGCATGTGATTTCTTCTCGCAGATGTCTTCTACTCAAGAGTTGGTAACTCATCCCCGTTGTGCCAAATTTTTCTTAGAGGTTTAGATGTACAGGTTTCCTTGGCGGCTTGTTGGCATACCACTTCATTCAGGGTGATTGCTTGGTAGGTTGGTTCACTTGTATCGTGGCCACCGTTGTACTTTTATTTTTTTCAGTTGTATTAAGCTCCATTAACCAGACTTATATTATTTGATAGAATTAGAAGACCGGTTGTTTATTCTTTTGACCTTAGAGTCGCGCTTGTATTATGATGGTTTTCTGATGGTTATTTGGTTTCTTTTGAGTTTTCATCCCCGCCCTTCGGCGTTGCATATTATATTACTTGCGTGGTTGTGATGGCCAGTTGGCGAAGAGCTAGCTCTCGCTTGGGGATGCCTTTATTATTGCTTTTGTATATATATTCTTGTCGTACCCGTTTGGGGCCAGTTTTACAAAGGAGACTCTGCCGAAATTTTCGAGAAATTATGATGTTGCTTTTTAGTCATGTTTTCCCGCACTTCTTCTTTTAAATTGTTTAGATTCTGGGTTTCAACTTACTTAGATTATGTTACGCCTTTAGACGTTTCGTAATTTAAGTGCCAGTCACGTTCCGTACCTTCGGGTCGTGACATTTGCATAACTTGCCCTACCGGCATTGAGAAAATGGAGGCCACGTTGGGCCCGTTGTCCACTCCTACAGTTGGGGTGGAGTGCGAGTTACTGTTGCAAGAGGTGCAGCTGGAAGCCATCGATTTTCTGCACAGGAGTAAGACACCAAATTTTAGTACCTGAAATCCAAGGGCAACTATAGCGAACTGGGATTTTGTTCGCGAAACGCGACACACGAAGTTTGTAGTGGAAAGTGGAAAAGGTCCTACCGGGCATGCCAGAATCCATTCACTGCCAAAAACAGAGACGAACTGGGATAGATTGTCTTTCCTGAATTTGGGGGCAGATACTATTTGGATTTATCCATCCTCCTCTCTGAAGATACCAAGTTGATTTATGGCACCATATATCAGAGGTTTGGATAGATGCGGCCGTTGTAGAAGACTTCATCAGATTCCCCCTCATTTTATGAGGGGTTTTTGATTGTGGGGACGCTCATCCCTGCAGGCGCAAGCCTCTGCAGTTAATTACGTTACAGCATTGCGATAATCACTTTCTCCTGCTCCGGCAGTTCATTTTGTGTCGTATGTATTTTTATTTATTTTGGTTGCCCATAGATTGTATACGGAGACTAGTTTATGTCGTTGCCCGTAGGGAATGGATTAGTCCAAATCCGTATATTTTAGATTTGGGTTTGTTTTATTTAAGGACCGTTAATCTGGTTTGAAATTAAGATCAGCTTAAATGTATGAGCATTTGGGCTTAATTAGTTTTGTTTAAGGACATCACGGCCGCCATGTTTGGGACGAATATTAGTTTAAGGACATTTCAGTCCAACATTCCCATTTTGGGGACGAATATTAGTTTAAGGATGTTTCGGTCCCTTATCGCCATTTTTGAGGCAAATATTAGTTTAGGGACATTTCGGTCCAACATTCATCTTGCGCACACGTTTACTTGTTACATGGCGGAGTAGACGATGGTGACATGGAATGCGCCCAATTTGGGACATGATCCGATTTGGGGTGTGCACGTCAATTTAGAAGTACATCAATATATGACGAAAAGAGTTGTTGGTTGTCGGGACCCGCCACCTCTCTGAAGAAGTTGAGGAATTCCAACGACATATATCAGAGGAGTTGAAAGATGTACCCTTGAACCAAATCCCGTATTTCAGGGAAAAAGGGTTGTGGTGGATCTAAGAATCATTAGTCGTATTTGAGACTAAGATTACTTTAGGAGATATGGGATGGATATCATTTTGGATATCATCAATGAAAGATCACTGGTCATGTTTGAGACTAAGATCAATTTGGGAAATCATGAGCAATATGGGCTCGGTTGATTTAAAATCAAAGAGGTTTAACCTCAGGAAACTTAGCCAATTTGGGCTGAGATTGGGGTTCTATACTACCCAGTAGTTTTAAACACTAATATATGCAGTGCTCACGTGTATTTCACGTGGGGCGCTGGAGTAGAGCTTAGCACTGAGTTTTTTGGAGCTCACGTGTTTTTCACGTGAGGTGCTATTATAGTGCTAAGCACTAATCTTTTTTGGCACTCATGTGTGAAATATGTGAGGTGCTCAGATATGGAGGCTGCCCAATCAGTGCTAAGCTTTTTAGTCATTTTGAATGAATATAGAGTGCCAAGCACTTTGCATGGTACTCACGTGGGAAGCACGTGAGTGCTGAGCACTGATTTCATGTTTTGTTTGCTCACCCCCATTTTTTTGACATAAGTGCTAAGCACATGGCTAAAGCTCACGTGTGAAGCACGTGAAATGCCAGATTTTAGGTTTCCAAAAGTATTTCACGTGTATTTCATGTGATTGCTTTATTTTAGACTGCTTTATTTGGTGGCTGCCTAATCAACACAAATGAGTTTTTCTTTACTCTTTGGGCACCCACGTGGCAAGCATGTGAGGCGCTTTAGTTTTTCTTTTGTTTGTTTTAAGTACTCATGTGGGAAACACGTGAGGCACTATAATAGTGCTAAGTTCTAATTCTGCTCACGTATATTGCACGTGAGACGCCAAGTTCTTGTTTACAGATATTTTAATCTTTGTTAACGACATTTTAGTCGTTGATGATCATCAAGATTTCTATTTTGAAAATCTTGGATCATCATCATTGTTTTTATTGGAGAACTAAGTTCTACTTTTATTTTTATAAGAACAAAGTTCTTTATTAATGGTTAAACCCTATTTTTGAAGGAATTAAATTCCCAGAACACATGTTCTTTTTCTTTTTCTTTTTCTTTCTTTTTCTGTTTTTTAACCCAGTACTTTTCCCTAAGTTTTGAGTCTGAAGAATAGAATCTCCTCGATGAGAATTAAATTCTCAAATTGTGGGGAGATTTGCTTTTGCAAATCTCAAACCATAGGAAGAACTGAGTTCTTTTATGAAGAGTTAAACCCTTTTATCCATTATATTGGACAAAAAGGGATACTTTTAATCTCTCATTTTTTATTTACCTAGAGTTTTTGAAGGAGGAAGGTCTTCTTTCTTTGAGAATTAAATTCTCTGTTCTCTCAAGTGCTCACTGTATTTTTTTTTGCAGAAGCTTCTGTTCTTCCCTCTGTATCCCTATCTCTCATCATGTGAGACTTGAAGTCTCGGATCCTTTATATAGTGAAAGCAAGGTTGTTAATTAAAATCTCTCATTAAGAGATTCCAATTGATTTTATTGGTTTCAAAATCTGTTCAGGGGATTTTACCCACCGTTGGATCTTTAATCCAAGTGTTTCTGTCTCACAGAATATATTTTCTCGTTTTAACAAGATTGAGGGAATATTCTCCCATATATAGAATTAAATTCTATTGAACGGTGATATTTTTATCAATATTGGATTTTTAATCCAAGGGTGCCTGGTTTAACAGTGCAAAATCTTTCTTTGTTTAAAAAGATATGGGAAATATTTTCTATCTCATTGGATCTTTGATCCACTAACTTTCTGTTTTAATAGAAAATATCTTTCCTAATAGAATTTAATTCTATGCTTAATCACCATTGGATTTTTGATCCAACGGTTCCTTGTTTAACAAAGAGAATCTTTCTCTTTTAGAAAAATCCATGGAAGTATTTGTTAGTTATATATATGCCCTAGAGGCCATTGTTGTACATAAGATGTATATTATAGTAGATGCTTGGATATATATAGAGAGGACTTTCTTGCTCAATATGATAGTATGCTATCTGGTTGCTCTTTGTATTAACATGTTGACTTGTATTGTGTTACTGTCTTGCTCTCACATGTTGATAAAGCCCTTAGGATGTGTACTTGACTATTAGGACTATGATGCAGATCATTCTAGTGGGGTCTGGGTAGTCCAAAAGCACATCCTCTAATAGTTCCTAATCGAGGGTGTATCGAGATAGGGCATCGATACTCCAGAGTAGACTAGCGTATACGCATCTTGACCCATATGATGGGCGATGGATGATCCCACATCCATTGGTGTTTGACATCAAAGATGGTATACGGGTGCTCAGTGGAGACTGGGTACGCTGAACGGACTCGCCGAGAACTCCTAGGTTGTATTATACCTATCGTCAGATAGCAGTTCTCTGGTGACACTGGTACAGGTTAGTCTATAGACCCGAGATCGTCATAGAGTCTTGTATGATTCCCACTGTGCTTTGATTTCCACCTTACCACGTTCATGAGAACGTGCAAAACGGTGGCTTTTGGGTACAGTACCGAATCACATGGAGGCGGAGGGGTTTCGTATATCCCGGTATTGAGGGTTGATGTTGCGCTGTGTTTGATTGGCTATAACTGGAAGTCCCTAGCCATGACTGATATGGAGATCTACTGGTAAATGTTATCAGTAGTTTCTAGACCTGTTATGAGCCTCACATCGACACGACTTATCGGTTACTGGGGTCTGACGTTTACCACCCCTAAACTGGATATGCGACATTTCAGACGAAGAGACCGGACTGTACGGTAGTGTTTACTGATTAGATTCACAGGAGTATGTACAGGCTTACTTGTTGATCTTCTGATCGCTCAATACCCGGGTGGCCGTTACGTTTAGCTGACTGTTTGCGGCTTGTGGGTGTTTGATATGATCGTCGCCTACTGTTGGCGTATTGACGAGTCTTTAGAGTCCTACACAGAGGTTTCCTGGCTCAGGCGAAACTGAATAGGAGCACATATGTGATATGTGCGGGACCGAGATTGTTACATGTATGTGATACAGTATTCTATTCTCGCGACTTGTGACATTGGTCGGTTATATGTGATATAGCCGGGTTATCGGATCAAGTGTTGATTCGATAAATTATTGCATTTGATATTAGTCGGTTATATGTTCAATAGCCAGATTATTAAATCAAGTATTGATTTAATAATTTATTGTAGAATTATATATTTGATATATTAAATTACATTAACTAATATTGGCTCACTTAAGCATTACTTTTTCTCACTTGATGATACATTAATATATATGTGATATATGTTAATTGTATTGTTGTTACAATATTATATATATGTGATATGTATAATTGTAACATGCTAGGGTTATACATGCAACTAGGGTTTATGAGATTCACACCATGGCTAGAAATTAAGGTTAGATTTATTTTTATTTTGGAAAAATCAAAATTGTGTGGATTATGCTAAGATATTTTTCATAGTTGACTTTGTCCACCCTTCTTGATATTTCTAACATATTTATTAACCTAACCCTAACCCTTGACTATGGTTTATTCTCTACATGAGTTAGCCATGATATTTACTAACTCACCATGGTTGCATTTCTAACCTTAGCTCATTTTATTTCTTTCATCACTTGTTCAGCTTCTTCTTCCTCACAAAAAGCTTGCTAGATTTTTTCATGTGATGAAATAAAGTGAGAAAAAGAAAACTAAAGAGAGCAAAATTCCTCCTTCATCATCCTCTTCTATACTAGCCATATAGATTAGTGTTTTAGCTTCACTAATTCTTCATTAGTGAAGTCATAGCTTGAGTTTGTGTTTCTTCAATGTAGATCATTTTGGATTTCGAAGTCTTCAAGCAAGCATTGATCATTCGCCTTGTGGAGCTTCTCAAGAGTCCGGGAGTTCTTGGATCGCAGTGAAGGGACCACTACTTGGAGCTTATGAAGCAAAGGAACGGACTACAAATATTGTAATCCCTAATCACTTAGTTGTAAAGATGTTTACTTAATGTTTCTGTATCATTCTCTAGTTAAAGATCTAGGTTAGGGTTGCTTAAGCATGGCTAATTTTTTAATTTGGCATGGATGATGCCACCCGAAACTTTGCTGCCGTGCTTAGGAACCCAACAATATTTCTAAAGAGTAGAATTTAATTCTACGTAAGGAGGTGCCCTCACGTGTTTAACACGTGAGGCATATTTAGCTTCTCTAATTTGGCGTCTGTTTCCTTATAA
Source organism: Agapanthus africanus (assembly GCA_030015575.1). Lineage (NCBI taxonomy): Eukaryota > Viridiplantae > Streptophyta > Magnoliopsida > Asparagales > Amaryllidaceae > Agapanthus > Agapanthus africanus. The sequence continues at coordinate 517,395,755 of CM057350.1, forward strand.
GACAAATAATAATAAATAAAAAGCGATGGAAAAATTCCCCAAATGGAGTATCACGTGTCCGCACGTGATGCGCCTTGGAGCAAAAATTATAGGCATTACGCTTAACAAATAAGGCAGAAATTGAGCCTCACGTGCAGGCACGTGAGCATCTATATACAAAATATATAGGCGCCTTCCTAAAACAAATAACAGGCCAGAAAAGCTCGCGTGCCAACACGTGATGCTTTTCTCTGGGACTGCTACATATAAGCAAACCGGTCTAATACTATGGGTCACGTGCTACACGTGAGGGTTCCTAATACCTTCTGAGCCGATAGAATTAAATTCTAAATAAGAGAGATCAAAACTCTATTTGGAAAATATTTCCTTAAATCTTTCTAAACAAGAAAGATTGTGTTCTATAAAAAAGAGCACCATTGGATTAAAGATCCAATGGTGATTAAAAATCACCAAGCTACAGAATAAGTTCTGTATGGAATAATATTTCCTCAATCTTTCTAAACAGGAAAGATTGTGCTCTGGAAAAAAGAGCACCGTTGGATTAAAGATCCAATGGTGATTAAAAATCACTAAGCTACAGAATAAGTTCTATATGGGAAAATATTTCCCCAATTTTTCTAAACAAGAAAGATTGTGCTCTGTAAAAAAGAGCACCGTTGGATTAAAGATCGAATAGTGATTAAAAATCACCAAGCTACAGAATAAGCTCTGTATGGGAAAATATTTCCCTAATCTTTCTAAAGAAGAAAGATTGTGCTTTGAAAAAAAGAGCACCGTTGGATTAAAGATCCAATAGTGATTAAAAAATCACCAAGTTACAGAATAAGCTCTGTATGGGAAAATATTTTCCCAATCTTGTTAAAAAAAAGAAAAATGTCTTCTGTAAGACAGAAGTCCTTAGATCAAAAGATCTAACGGTGGATAAAATCTTCGAATCAATCAAAAAATCTCTCAATGAGAGATTTCCGTAACTAAATCAACAAACTTGCCTCTACCATATAAAGGACTCGAGACTGAAGAGAGAAGAGGAGGAGACCCCCATAAGATTTGAGAAAACAAAAAAGAAGAGGAGTTTTCTTTGAAGAAAAAGAAACCCTAGGTAAAAAAAAGAGACCTACAGAGCATATTTATCTCCTCTTACAAGAGTTTAACTCTTCCAGAAAAAAAGAACTTAGCTCTTTTTCTGGTTGAGGTCTGCAGAAGTAGATCTCTCCACAAGTTGAGAATTTAATTCTCATCGGAGAGATTCTGTTATGCAGTCCCAAAACTTAAAGGAAAGAACTAGGTTTGAAGAATTTAATTCTTCCAAAGACATAGGAATTTAATTCTTCTGATCAAAATAGGGTTCAACCCTGCATAAGAATTTAATTCTTATAAAACAAAGGACTTGAAATTCTCAAGACTTAGATCAAGAGCTCCATGCATATTAGCGTTTAACACTATAACGAAAGATCACGTGTTCCTACGTGAGCACCTCTGAGGAACAAAAAGGAACCACTGAGATCGAGTCATGTGATCCCACGTGACCTCCAATAGTGCTTAGCACTTAGAAAAGAATAGGAGGATAAATCCAAAGGAGGCAGTGCCTAACTTGGGGGCGCCTCAACTGTCCACATGTGATAGTTATTAGATTTAAGTGTTTAACACTTATATGTATAGAACAAGGGAATAAGCCCAAAGAAACAGTGCCCAATATTCAGGTGCCACACGTGAGCGCTCCAAATTTCAGTGTTTAACACGGCTTAAGAGCCTCATGTGGGAGCATGTGAGCGCCAAATAATTAGCAGTGTTTAACACTGTGAGGGGCCAACCCGAGCCCAAATTAGCCAAGTCTTCTGAGGCCAAAAACCTTTTGACTATCAATCAACCGAGCCTTCCTATACCCAGGTCTTCCCAAATCGATCTTAGTTCCAAAGATGACTAATGATCTCCTGACACATGGCATCTAAAATGATGTTCGTTCCACCATGGTCTCTCCCTTCAATCTAGAGTTCGGTTCAAGGGTACATCTCTCCATACCTCTGATATATGTCGTTGTAATTCTTCAACGTCTTCAGAGAGATGGAGGGTCCCGACAACCAACAACTCTTTTGGTACACTCTCGAACCCATGAGCATACCCATGGACCGTAATGTCCTTAAACTAGCTGTGGACCGTAACGTCCTTAAACTAAAACGATATAGCCCAAATGCTCTTTCGTTGGATAAAAAATGATCCTAAACCCCGTTAAGTAGATCTTAGTCCAACATCGGATTAACGTATCCTTAACAAATATTTAAGTCGATCTTAATCTCAAACAAGGCTAACGATCCTTAAATCAAACCAAACCCAAATCTAAGAAAATATGGATTTGGACTAATCCACGCCCTACGGGAGACATTATAAATTATTCTCCGTATACAATCCACGGGCAACCAAAAATAAAACAAACACACATGACATGAAGTGACCTTCTGGAGTAGGAGAATGTGGTTATCGCTACGCGGTAACGTAATTAACTGCAGGGGCTTGCCTACAGGGAAGAGCGTCCCCACAATCAAAAACCCCTCACAATGAGGGGGAATCTGACGAAGTCTTGTCTAATGGCTGCATCTATCCAAACCTTCGATACACGATGCCTTAAATCAGCTTGGCATCTTCGGAGAGGTGGATGGATAAAACCAAATAGCATCTACCCCCAAATGCAGGCAAGACGTTTATCTTTCCCGGCTTCTGGCGGTAAACAGATTCTGGCACTCCCGGTGGGACCTTTTCCTCTTTCCACTCTACACTTCATGTGTCGTGTTCGCGAACGAATCACGGTTTAATATGGTTGTCCCCGGATTCGAGGTACTAAGATTTGGTGTCCTGCTCTATGCAGAAGAGAAGATGACATCGATGGCTTCCAACTGCACCAATTGGAACAGCAACTCCCACTCTGTCCCTGTTGGAGGAGTGACTTATGGGCCCTAAGCGGCCTCCATCTTTGCAATGCCAGTGGAACAGGTGACTCAGGCCACCACTGGACTATTCTTCGGAACCATGCTCCCACCAATGAGCTTCAATACTTCAATGCCATTACAAGAAGCCCCAAAGAAGTCGGTCTTTGATCGACTTGCAACCACCATGGTCCCTCTCAACGAGTCATCCAAGTCTGCTGCCCCAGTCTTCGATAGGCTGAGCCAAAACTCTACTGGGCCCGTAAAGAGACCCGCGATACCTGAAGGGGTTATCCTGAAACGGATAGCCATTCTAGCCCCGGTAAACGAAGTCATCAAAGGGGCTTCTCCTGCTAAGGGATCAGTCTTTTGCAAGACTGGCCATTCCAACTCCTGCTACGGGTGAGATCATTACAAGTGCTTCCCCAATTCAAAAGTCAGTCTTCAACAGGTTAGACATTTCCTCTCAACGGATGTCAGTCTTCGACAGGTTGGCACCAAAAGCAGCCTTTCATCAAAGAAAGGGGCATGACAAGGTCGCTTCTACAACTGAGGTGATCCCGTCCGCAAGACACGCTTGACGTCTCCACTGGCGCTGAGTGAGGAAAGCTTGGGGTAGTTCCCTCGCTGGACTTACCCCACCAGCTCCAATGGTGGAAATTGACGCTGCTGTTCCAACCGGGAACAGCTTCGAGCTACTCAGGAAGGTGCTTAAGAACTCTCCAACCGCCATCTTGAAGAAGTCTCTTCCGCCTGTCGAAAACACAACACAGGTAAAGCTGGAACAACCTCCTCAGCGGTTGTCCTCCAAAATCTACAGAGTTTGGCGGAAAGTCCAAGACTCTGTAATTGACAAAGATTACTCTTGCTGGCTGAAGAAGACGAAGGCTCGGCAAGAGGAGGACCATCCCTCTGCCATACCATGAAAGGTATCATCTGCATGGTCCCTGCTGCACTGGCCCCCTCAACTTCGACCTCCCATAAGAGGAGAAGGCCAGAGAAGATCCCCCTACCCGCAGCAAATTTCAAAGGCAGTGGACCCAAACGCCCAAAACTTGGGGGCATGGTTGTGCATACCGTCTACATGGCATCCGGAAAAGAGGATAGTCGTGCTTCTGTGTGTCATCGACCACTCACACGGTCTGCGACGAAAGCTCAGGAGCAACAACAAAAGCTTCAAGGGATGTTGACAAGGATGTGTGCACTTCCTGGGTAGAAAGAAAGCCCGGAAGTATCGTCGGAACAATGCCAGGAGCAGAAGACCGACACCGAATTCTTACGGAGGGTGCTCGAAAAGAAAGATAAAGAGGCCGCGGAACAAGCAGCTAATATAAAACAGATGGCGCTTCTCTTCCAAGACATGGTGGGGATGATGATCCAACCGGATCCTCTGGCTGAAGACCCTCCAATAATCATTGAAGACGACAGAGGGGAGACATCAAACCCTCCTCCGGCTTTATCAACAGCCAGGGAGGAGACGATCTCCAAAGCTACCCTTGATGACTACATAACTCAACAAATACGAGCTCATCAAGCGAACGAAGCGGTAGGCCAGGTCGTTAGAACTGGGCGACCTTACCCAGGCTGGTATGACCAAATTTAGTACCCACCAGGATATCTGATCCCCAAATTCCATGTTTATAAGGGGACGGGCAATCCGCATCAGCACGTTGCTCAATTCAGAGCTTTGTGTGGTAATACTGGGGGCGATGACAAACTGTTGCTTCGCTAGTTTGTTGGCAGCTTGTCGGAGACGACACTTGAATGGTACTCCGAGCTTCCAAATGACTTTGTCAAGACATTTATTGAGATGGAACTACTGTTCACACAGCGGTTTGCAAGCACAAGCGAGCGCACCCTAATCACGACATTAATCAATGCCAGAGTGAAACCGGGAGAGACATGGGTTCAATACGCAATTCGGTGGCGTAACCTATGGTCAAAGTATGAACAACGCATAGAAGAAGCTTCTGCTTTGGGCATGTTTGTGGGGACCCTTGATCCTCAGGCAACTATATCCCAGTTTATGATGTTCTTCAAGCCGACCACCTTCCAGGCCTTAATTGACAAACTGGCCAAAATAGACCAGATGGGCTATAGGCCATTCTCTTCAAAGAGAGATCTTCGGAATGAAAAGGGCAAAGGGAAAGCGACCTTCGTCGCCAACGCTCAACAATAACCGAGTGACCTGAAACCGGTTATTCGCCAAAATAGTAGACTGCGATCCCTCGAAGAGAAGTTGAAACGTCCTTACTCGTTTCCCCGAGATAAAATAAGGAGACTATTCGAACTAGCGGTGCGCAACAGGCTCATCGCTCTGCCGGATCCGAGATGTCCACTACAATCGGATGACATCAACAATCCCAATTACTGCCCATACCACCGAATAGTGGGCTACCCAATCGAAGATTGCTATGTCTTTAAAAACTGGGTCGAAGACCAGTACCTACAGGGCAAGTTCGCGTTGTCCGAAAACTGGAAGGTAAACTCGCCACAGCCGCACGCCCCTAAAAAGGCGGATACGCCGGGGGTATCGTGCTCATTTATGGAAGAAGCTCCGTGGGAAGTGGCCCTTTCAGCTAAAACTAATAGAATGCTGAAAGATCTTCAAGCATGTCCAGCGATTAGGTGGAAAAGCCCGCTGGAGCCTGAGATTATTGACGGAATGCTGAAACCGTGCCCAACGCCAAAAGTTAGTAACGATGGAAAAAACCTCCAGGCCGAGCCTCCGAAGTCTTCAAAGAAAGAGAAGGAGGCCAAGAAGCCCGTCTAGCTCAACGGCAATCGTATGTGTCTGCAGAAATACATCGATGCACTGGAGGAATACAACCAAGAGGCACGAACTCCAGTCACATTGGAAGAGTTCTTCAAGCATGTTCTTGAGAACGGAAACAGTGATATTGATGAAGGAGACGATTCTTCGGAAGAACCTGAGGATTATGTAGCGAGTTGCCACATGATCTCTCACTCATCGATAAATGGCAAAGAGGCTCCTGACTTAGAGAAACTGAGGGCAGATCCAGAACCAAAATCTATGGAACCGTCAGATGACCTCATCGACAAGCTGCTGAACGAAGCTCTTCAAAAGAGCAAAGATGATCGAGAACGTGAAACGACCATTTACGGAAAGGTCCAGCGTCGGTGTCAGATTGAAAAAGCTCCGATAATAAGAAGCCTTAAAGTACTTCAACAGGATCAACGTGCCCTTCCCACCAGCAAGAGCAGAATCAAGATACGGAAGTAGTTCGCCAAAGCTCTATCAATGGGAATAAAGTTACCACCTTCCAAAAAAAATACTTCCGGAAGTACGTGCCCCGAAGAACTAGATGTGCATCCGAACTAATTCTTATACCATCGGAAGGTCATGCACCCCACCGAGGAGTGCAATGCCTTCAAGAAGTGGTGGCAGGGATACGTTGCCTATTGATAACAATTCAAGCGAATGATGCGTAAAGCCCGTCAGGAGCAAAGAAGCGCGACCGACAAGCGTGAAGGAACAGCTGGTAACTGTTATATGGTTGATGCCATCCCGACAAGAGCAAAACCTCAAGTTCTTACCTTCGGGAGCGATTCTGACAAAGAAATAGCCATCGGCCCTTTCTTCAAGGAATCCACCTCTGAAAAAGAAGAGGAGATGAAGAACTGTGAGAACATTCAGCTGCGTAACTGTACGTTACCTGAAAAGAATCTCGAACCTTCAAACAAAGGTTCGGGAAAAAGGGACAAAGGAAAGGAAAAAGTCTCTGAGGAGATTGCTCTCGATGATAGAGTTGTCAAAGAGCTCACGGTTAGGACCCGCTCAAGAAGAACAAGTTGGATTACAATGTCCCGGCGCATCTAAGAGAGATACCCTCATTATTAAGCATTTTGGATTCCCTTCTCCTGTCTAAAGAGGCACGAGATTCCCTGATCAAGGCGTTATAAGAGCCCGATCAGTTTCAAGCCTTCCTTGCAGACGAAAAGATGAAGGACGAGCTGGAAGAAGTCCACGCGGCTGACATCACCTTCAGTGATGAAGACCTCCTTCTCGGAATGTGCGAGCACAACCGTCCACTATATATAACCGGGTATTGTCATGATATCAAGATAGGGAAGATTCTGATTGACCACGGGTCCTCCGTCAACCTTCTTAATGCGAGAGTGTTGAAGGAGATCTGCATGGACATGCAGCACCTGGCTCGGGATAAAATTACCATCTCCGGTTCTAACTCCCAATCATCACAAATGCTCGGGTCTGTAATACTGGCATTACACTTCAGGCTGCTCGTCACTGACATCAAGTTCCATGTTATCGACGCCAAGACTTGCTACAACGTTTTGCTCGGCAAGCCTTGGTTACATAAGTAAAACATCATCCCTTCTTCACACATCAGTGTATGAAGTACTTCAAGGACGGCCTCGAGTACACAGTTACAGGGGAGTTGAACCCATTCTCCGTGAATGAAGTACGCAAATATGAAGACGCTAAGTACTTCTTACCAGACTTCGAAGACGTAGAAAGATGTCGCAAATCGGAGAATAAACAAAAAGTCATCGCCACTATCCCGATATTTGGGTGCGATACCGAAGAGGATGAAGAGATGGTCTACTCGGGACAACCCCAAGGCAATAGGCCAGGACCATCTACTCCTATGCTGGTCTTTGGCAGTGACTCTGAGGAAGAGGCCAACACAGTGTTCTCTGTCCGCCCGCCAATGCAGACTTTTGCTGGAGCTGACCAGAATTTAAAGATTACCTTGGTCCCGTAGCGGCATTACAAGGAACTCGATACAATTGATACGTACAACGTGCAAGAGCTGCAGACTTTCTACGTCCTTCCTAAGCAAAGAGGTGAGAAGGCGATCCTTTTCTACCAATCCACGGAGACTAAAGTGGAGAAAGCAGTATGGCACGGTGCCGAACCTACGCTCGACAGGCTTCAACTAATCTGTCTGCCCAGATACTAAGCAGAGGGACTGAAAAGGCTATTGAGACGCCAAGGCGTACCCTTCAAATGGACTGCTCAACAAGCCCAGTTCTATAACAAGATTTAGAACATTTCTGGGACTTAGCGGAAGATACCCAACGGGAGAATGAAGACGACCTGCCTTGGATACGTTCGGTCCAAGAAACGGGAGCATGTCCATGGTTGCTATGTTATAAATGATTCCAGTGGAAAAGAGAACACCCTTCCGGATAGCGCTGATATTGAAGATGAGCGAAATCCCGCTGTACGAATATCAAGTCCGTCATTCGTAGAGCAAATTGACAAGCTAATAAGAGAAGCAGGTCAAAGGGTTTAGGATGACCACAGCCGCAAAATGTCCATTTACGAAAAAGCCAGGATGCAACGTATCATCCAGCATGCTACGAAGTGGATCCAAGAAACCATGCGAGCGAGGAAAAGTCAGCCGGAACCTGTCTTTTATAAAGAAGATGGGTCAGGAGTACTCTTTCCCTCAGAAAAAGACAAAGAAAATATTCAACCTTGTCATGAAGTATCAAATGATGACGCTCCCAGACTCTTGATACCCCCAAACAGATGATCAACGTCCATCACCCGGATTATTGCTCCTACCACCGAATAATGGGACATCCTATTGAAGATTGCTTCACCTTCAAAGACTAGGTTGAGGATCAGTATCAGCAAGGCAGGTTTGCTCTATTTGACAGTTGGAGGGTTGTCCCACCACGAAAGCATGAGCCGAGAGCAATCTACACTGCGAGGGAAAGTCTAGATCAGCATCGAGCTTGGAAACGAGCTCGTACCTGCTATATGATAACATTCTCAAAGGAAGGTGAGCACGAGAACACGAACGACCTCTCCCAGTGCTTCGCAAATGAAGATGAGAACGGGGTGATTTCAGAATTTCCACCAGCGCTAAAAGAGCTGGAAGATGGGATACACAACACATCAGACAACTTGAGAAAAATCGAATTGGGGATGGCAAACGACCCAAGGCCAACATTCGTCAGTGAGCTGCTGTCTGAGAAACAGGTTGCTACGTTAAAAGACGTGCTTATGCAGTATAAAAACTGCTTCGCATGGAACTATTCCGAGATGCCGGGATTAGATTCAGAGATAGCTGTGCATAAACTGGCGATATTGCCGGACGTCAAACCAGTCAAACAGGCGCCAAGAAGAATGCGGTTTCAGCTTGAGATGAGTATCAATGCCGAAGTTAAGAAGCTAATCGACTCCGGCTTCATCCAAGAAGTTCAATGTCCTGGCTGGATCGCCAATATCGTTCCGGTAATGAAGAAAAATGGGACAATACGCATCTGCGTAGATTTTCGAGATCTCAACAAAACTTGTCCGAAAGATGACTTCCCAGTGCATGTTACCGAGTTAATGATCAATAACACATCCACCCATGAAGTCTTCTCCTTCATGGATGGATCCTCAGGGTACAACCAAATCAAGATGCATCTTGAAGACCAAAAGCACACTACTTTCCGAACCCCGTTAGGAATATTCTGCTACAAAGTGATGCCCTTCGGTCTGAAGAACGCTGGCGCCACTTACCAGAGGGCCACGAGATTGCCGAATGTTATATTGACGACCTCGTAATGAAAAGCAAATCATATGAAGAGCACTACGAGCATCTTAAGATAGTGTTCCAGCGCCTTCGGAAGTACAACCTGAAGATGAACCCTCTAAAGTACGCAGTTGGAGTTTCCTCAAGCAAATTCCTGGGATTCATCGTATGACACTGGGGCATCGAAATAGACCCATCAAAGATCAAGGCGATTATGGAAAAGCCCGTGCCAAGAACTCTCAAACAACTGCGGTCTCTTCAAGGAAAGCTCGCGTATATCTGGCGGTTCATATCTAACCTCTCCAGCAAATGCCGCCCCTACAGTCATTTAATGAAGAAAGAGACCCCGTTCGTTCGGGATCGCAAATGCTAAAGCGCACTGGACGAAATCAAGCAGTATCTGCAGAACCCGCTGGTACTGACCGTTCTGGTCAAGGGAAAGTCCCTCATCCTATACACAACAACTCTTGAAGGTTCTTTAGGCTCGTTATGGGCACAGGAAAATGACCAGAGGAAGGAGAAAGCTCTTTACTATTTAAGTTGAGTTCTCCTGGGGTCAGAAAATAACTACTCCCCAATTGAAAAACATTGCCTGACATTGATCTTCGCGGTAACAAAGCTCCGACATTACGCCTCGGCACATAAGGTTCATCTCATACAAAGGTGGATCTTCTCAAATATTTGATGTCGAGATCCATATTAACAGGAAGGCTTGCTAAATGGGCCCTCCTCTTGATGGAGTTCTCGATAGTATATCGACCCCTCAAGGAAATAAAAGGCCAGGCTATCGCTGATCATCCGATACCTGCCGACTCTCCCTTGAACTGTGAGTTGCCGGACGAACACGCGTTTGACACAATTGACAGAGAGAAAGAAAGGAATGATACCCGATGGGAACTCTACTTCGATGGATCATCCTCCTTGAAGAAGCGAAAGCAAAACACCCCCATGATTAAAGCCGGGATGGGCCTTATCTTCATGACTCCACAAGGAGGGATTATATGTTTTGCCCTTTCCTTAACGGAGCCAAGAACAAACAATGAAGCTGAGTATGAAGCTTTGATAGCAGGTCTCAAGATTGCTGTCAACATGGAGATCGAAAACCTCCTCATATATGGAGACTCCCAGTTGGTCGTTAGCCAAGTAAATGGTGACTGCCGGACGTGCAAGCCAGAACTGATCAGGTATGGTGAAAGGGTGCAGCAATTGCTGACGCAAATCCCCTTCTACACCATGGAAAGCATACTGCATGCGGAAAATAGCAAGGCAGATGTGTTAGCCAAGCTCGCTAAAGAACTGGCCGATGAAAACCTCGACGACATAAAGATCATTGTGCAAAGTCCCCGGATTCTCGCACCAGCAGAAATATCTCCTAAGACGTCTAAAGGAGAGGAAGTAACCGAACAAGAGGCCTTCCAATTGGAGGATGAAGAAAGGGCGAAGGATTGGAGAGAAGTCTTCATAGGCTACTTCAAATACCATCGAACGCCCGAAGACGCGTCATCAAGACATCAGCTCATGAAGCGAGCCCTGTTTTTCTCCTTCGTCAATGATACTCTTTATAAGAGATCGTTCGATTGTCTATGGATGAGATGCCTGGGACCAGAAGAAGCAAGAAGGGTCGTTCAAGAAACTCATGACGGACTCTGCGGTTCCCATCAAGCTGGGCCAAAGATGAAGCTGAAGATCGAAAGAATGGGTTAATATAGGCCTACGATGATTCAGGACTACCTTGAATATGCGAAGCAGCGTCACTTGTGCCAAATTCACGAGGACTCCATCCACCAGCATCCGAATCCGCTACACCCAACATTGGCTAGCTGGCCATTCGAAATGTGGGGAACCAATATAATCGAGCCCATCGAGCCAGCATCATCCAAGGGACATCGGTTCATACTAGCAACAACCGATTACTTCTCTAAATGGGCAGAAGCAATACCGTTAAGGGATTGAAGATGGAGAACATCTTACATTTCTTCAGGACGCATGCCATCTACCTGTTCGGCACTCTGCGGCGGATCATCTCGGATAACGGGCCAGCCTACAGAAGCCATAAGATTAGCCGCTTCACACAGCAGTATAAAATAGATTAGAGATATTCTTCAGTTTATAATTCCCGAGCTAACGTTCTAGCTGAGGCTTTCAACAAGAGCTTGGCAAAGATCATAGACAAAATGGTATCCAGAAATAAAAAAGACTGGCACGAGAGATTGCATGAAGCTCTCTGGGCTTATCAGACTACGTTCAAGACGGCCACGAACACAACGCCATTCGCGTTGGTATTTAGCACAGAAGCAGTACTTCCCTTGGAGATAGAGCTACCCACTTTACGAGTAGCAGTTCGATACGAGCCGACGGATGAAGAAAATGCCTATCTTCGGCTCGAAGAACTTGATGCTCTCGATGAAACCCGTCTCATGGCACAGCAAAACCTAGAAGCTTACAAAGCGAGGATGACGCGCTCATAAAAAAGACTGACTAGGACGAGAACATTCTGCCAAGGCGAACTCGTGTTAGTCCTAAAAAACCTATGATCCCCAACCATACCAAACGAGGGAAATTTGAGCCAAACTATGAGGGAACGTACATTATAGACAAGGTCTACCAAGATGGGGCGTACTTACTTTTGGATATGCATAGCGAAAGACCTTTCTGGCCAATAAATGGCCGGTTCCTTAAGAAATACTACGTCTGACAAGTCACGGCTCAATTTAATGATGGATGACGACGCTCATGTCCGCTCGCTATCTCCTTGAGTCCAAACTCTATAAGTAGTATCCAGCGAAACCTTGCCTTAAATGCTACGGACCGAGATGTCCTTAAACTAGTTATGGACCGCAACGTCCTTAAACTAGCTGTGGACCGAGATGTCCTTAAACTAACATTGGACCGAGATGTTTTTAAACTAACAACGGGCCGAGAAGTCCTTAAACTAACAACGTTGCCTCAAACACGGCGATAGTGATGTGCAAGTCCACAAGTCCCAGCGGTGAGGACCGCGACTTAAATCCCACCGGCGAACAAATAGGCCACATGCAGCGAAACTATTCTCGAGAGTTTCCTCGCCAAAAAAAAGGTACGTCCACAAGCGAAATGGGCACGGATGAAAACCCGAAAGGGCGCCGTGAGTAAAAACAGCAGGACTACTGGCGAGTTTGTGAAAACCCGAAAGGGCACAATCTCGTTCAAATAAAGACACCTGTAAAGTCCTCTCGACCTTGTGAGGAGAAAATACCTACGTGAGATCCTTACAACTCACAAGGGTGCAACACACTTAAGAATCCCCACGATTCCTAAGGAGAAATTACACTTACGAGATCCTCATCACTCGTAAGGAGAATCCCCTTATGAGACTCTCACGCGCATAGGATTCAAAAGCCTTAAGCTACAGGGATCTGAACCTATTCTTAAGCTATCACACTGCCCAAGTTGCCCTACAAACGGTTCAATATCAGCCCTTGTATACAATCCACGGGCACAAATAAACGTTTCCCCCACTGAGTTCCACCAATAGCGCGAAATTTCCCTATTTGGCGAATGACACTTGTAAGTCTTCTCGACTTATAAGGAGAAAACACTTTTGTAAGATCCTTACGACTTATAAGAGAACACACACTTATGAATCATGACGATTCCTAAGGAGAAAACGCACCTACGAGATCCTCACGGCTCGTAGGGAGAAACACCTTTATGAGACCCCTACGGCTCATGATGTCAAAAGCCTTAGTCGACAGGATCCTAACCCTGTTTCCTAAGCCACCTTTGTTCGAATCGATAAAGGCAAATAATGATTCGCTCCTGGCCATATTCCGGTCACAGCGATGCTGATTCTAAGATTGGTATCAGATCTCACGTTCCATACTCGCAGCAAAAATCAGCGAGCCAAAAATGCATATGAAATAGCCGAACTGATAGGACAACTCGCAATAAAATGCAGCGAGTAAGGAAAAAGAAAAATAGCCGAAATGATTGGGCAACTCGCAATAAAAAAACAGCGAGTAAAGAAAAATAAAAATAGCCGAAATGACTGAGCACCGCGAAAAATAGCCGAAATGATTGGGCGATCTGACTTTCGCGATATAAAAAGCTGAAATGATAGAGCGTCGCTGAAAGAAATAAAATAAAATGAAACTTTTGCCCTGCAGGTGAGATCACATTGACCCGTGTATACAATCCATGGGCACAAACAGAAAGGGAACCATATCGTCCCACCAGGCTTCGTCAAAGGGAAGCCCGATCTTAATGGCTACACCTATAGCCTAGAAATCAATAACGACATTCCTTCTCATTCCAACCAGAAGCAAATACGACGTCGGCAAAACGGAGCCACAGCGAAGTCCCCTACTTCCAAATCTCGACGGTTCACATACAACCGAAAGACTATCATGGAGCTACGACAAAGTCCCCTAGTTCCAAATCTCGATGATTCACAGACAACCTAGAGACTACCTCGGAGCCACGGAAAAGTCCCCTAGTTCCAAATCTCGACAGTTCACTGACAAACTAGAGACTACCTCGGAGCCATGGCAAAGTCCCTAGTTCCAAGTCTCGACGGCAGCATCCACAGCCTAGAGATCAACGTCAGCGTTCTTCCTCCCTCCAGCAGGATACAGGCGCGACATCAACAAACGAAGCAATGGCAAAGTCCACTAGTTCCAAATCTCGACGGTTCACAGATAACCCAGAGACAATCTCGACATTCGTTGCAATATTGCAGACACAATGTCAACCAATGAAGCAAAGGAAGATCCCTAGCTTCAGGGACTCGACGTCAACTCAAATGAGACCCGAAAGACTATCGGAGACCATCCTACTCCACCGCGGAGTTGTCATGTCTCATCGGGGCTCTCAAACTGAGCCTAACATCAAGTAAAAAGTGACATAGAATATCCCTAACTCATGCTCTTCCGACGATAATATTACCTGGAAGATTACTTGAAGACGTCTTGTCCAGCCCCCGAAGAGATCATAGACACAACAGTTGTGGGGCTACCTGAACAGCAAGATTGCATATCGGGGAATATATTGGCCAACGTAACGGTGCGACGGGTAAAATACCCTAGTACTACAGATCCTAACGGACTTCTATTAGCAGGAGTTAACTGTGACGTTTGGAAACCCTTGCAAGAACTTCTCGATTCGTCTTGACTCGTGAGGAAATTAGTGTCCTTGCAAGAACTTCTCGATTCGTATCGACTTGTATGGAAAAACCTTAGGCAATGGGGATAAGGACCTGTTTTCTAAGCACTGGGGCCCTGCAAGTCGGTCCAAGATGGACTATTGCATACTATTCATGGGCCACACTCTCCAAAGTCGAGTATCGACAAGGAGGGAAACAACCACTTACGAGTCCTCTCGAATTGTAGGGGGAAAAAATTCTCTTGTGAGATCCTTATGACTCTCAAGAGAAAACACACACTTAGGAGTCCTCACGACTCCTAAGGAGAAAATACACCTATGGGACCCTCTCGACTCGTAGGGAGAAAAGTCTTTATGAGACCCTCACGGCTCATAAAGTTGAAAAGTCTTGGGCGGTAGATCTGAACCTGTCTTCTAAGCCATCGCTACCCTGCAAGGAGATCAAGATAGACTCTCTACAAGACGCATGTGCTAAAGAGACACGACAGTATGACTGCATATGTGCTTAAATGGAAATGGTGTCCAAAACGTGCTGATTTATGTACGACACTACAATAGCGTTCACACTTAAAAGAAAATTTCTAAGGGTGAAGTATAAAGCTCATGTACAGAGGTGGGATACACGTATGAATATATGATGAACAGAAAACATTCAACAGAAAATATTCAACAGTCAATAATAAGAGAAATAAATCGATAAATATATTACTCTACAGGGAAAAGATCACCAAATATAGGATCAGACAAAACAAAATACAAAGTTGTCCAATTCCTTTTTTGCCCTCTCCACCATGTCGAAGCGACGGTCTTCGCGAGGAGTTTCTCCCCACCGATTAGCACCGTGCTCATCAGCGAAAGCGGACATGATGGCCCGCCGGGCTCTTATCTGACACAGTAAATGAACCGAACTATCCTTCAGAGCCTGGGTAATTAAGTGTGCCTTGTGGAAACACTCAATTTTGTCCTCTGCCGTATCAAGAATCGCCGGAGTCATCTCCGCCGGATGAGGGGGAATATCAGTAAGCTCAAACAAGAAAATCATCCTGAGCCAAATGGAACCCATAGGAAGAGGATAGCCCCTATGGGCCAGGAGTTCGTATAGTGCCTCGTCACATTAGTCATCGGTGAAAAGAGGATCCGCTAACCGCGCGGCAAAACGAGGAATAATCTCCTCTATAAGCACCTCCTAGGGTTGCCGACGAGCGTGGGGATGGTTGCAAGACATAACCTTTGGTTTGTTTATCAAAATGATCACCCTAAGGTCTAAATGGTTCTCTTTCTATGAAAAAAGAGGAAGATATAGTTTCGGGTTATAAAGAGATGCATTCAAAGCTATGCACAGAAAATGTCGTGCATGGTGGAGCTATTCCTAAGGACAAAAAGGGGGGCATGGGAAAAGAAAGGGGTGACTCATTGGAATTAGAGTAGAGAGGAGAAACGACCTCATTAGCGAAGCCTCATGTGCGTGGAACGTGAATACCCGCGTTGATCCTTTTGAAAACTAAAACGGCACCGAACGTGCAAAACACGTGAGCGCCGACATTAGTTCAGGATTAAACTCCCCAGCAGCGCCTCATGCGCAAAACACGTGAATGCCAACAACAGTATAACAACACTTCATGCAGAATACACGTAACCATAAAAAAGGGGGGAAAGAGGAAGTTTTGTCATTCATGCTCCAAGAACTTATACAACAGCAACAACAACAACAACAACTGAGCCTTTTATCCCAAGCATATGGGGTAGGCTACATGAACCAACATGAGAATCATGCCGGGTCCAGCACATGAATCCTCTGTCTCCACTCACTTCTATCGAACAATATACTTTCATTGAGTCCTTTGGCAACCATATCGTTTCGTATCACCTCCATCCATGTTTTCTTCGGTCTCCCTTTTGCCCTTTTGCCATTGCCCATATCGAGAGTATCTATTCGTCGAACCGGTGCTTTCATAGGTCTGCATCGCACATGACCAAACCATCTTCGCCGGTTTTCCTGCATCTTCTCCTCCACAGGTGCTACACCAACTTTTGCACGAATATCCTCATTTCGCACCTTATCTTTTCTAGTGTTACCGCATATTCAACGAAGCATGCGCATCTTCGCTACGTGCATCTTCTGTGTATGATGCTTCTTAGGAGCCCAGCATTCTGTACCATATAATAAGGCAGGCCGAATAGCGCTCCGATAAAACTTCCCTTTCAATTTTAACGGAAAGTTACGATCACACAAAATCTCTGTTGCACTCCTCCATTTCAACCAACCAGCTTGGATCCTTTGATTAACATCACTATCGATCTCTCCATTCTTTTGGATGATGGAACCTAGATATCTAAACTGGTCGCTTGGTGATATCTCTTGCCCTTCCAATGTTATACCAATATGGTTTTGACTTCTCTGGCTACTAAATTTGCAGTGCATATATGCTGTCTTGGACCTGCTCAATCTGAATCCCCGAGATTCCAATGTTTGCCTCCATAATTCCAATTTGGCATTAACCCCTGCTTTCGTCTCATTTACTAGAACAATATCATCAACGAATAGCATACACCAAGGTACCTCATCTTGGATAGTTCTAGTAAGCTCATTCATCACGATGGTAAACATGAATGGACTTAATGCAGATCCTTGATGTAAACCAATAGTGATCGGAAAATCACTCGTTAAGCCGCCGCAAGTTCTGACATTTGCCGCTACTCCATCGTACATATCCTTGATTATGTCAATATACTTGACGGGGACCCCCTTCTTCATCATTGTCCCCCATAATACCTCTCTAGATACCTTGTCGTACACTTTTTCTAAATCAATAAATATCATATGTAAATCTTTCTCCTCTCTCGAAAACGCTCGACAAGTTGACAAAGCAAATGAATAGCCTCTGTCGTCGATCGTCCAGGCATGAACCCAAACTGGTTCTCTGTTATCTTAATATACTTCCTTAGCCTGTGTTTAATCACTCTCTCCCAAAGTTTCATGGTGTGACACATCAGTTTTATTCCACGGTAGTTTGAGCAATGAATGTCACCCTTGTTCTTGTAGATAGGTACAAGGATACTTTTCCTCCATTCATTTGGCATCTTTTTTGTCTGCCAAATCTTATTAAACAGATCTGTCAGCCATTTAATGCCTATTTCTCCTAAGCATCTCCAAATCTCGATAGGAATCCTGTCAGGACCAATCGCTTTTCTTAAACACATTCTGTTCAAAGCTTCTTTAACCTCAGGAAGTCTTATTTTACGCATGAAATCACGGTTTATATCTTGATATTGAATGACAAGTCCATCCAAATTCTTAGTAAAGCTCTCATTGAACAATTTGTCAAAATAATCTCTCCATCTTTCCTTGATATCCTCGTCTCGAACTAAAACCTACCGATTTTCATTTTTGACACACTTCACCGCACATAAGTCTCTAGTCTTCCTTTCCCACATCCGAGCAATCCGGTATATATCATTTGCAGCCTCTTTAGTGTCTAATTTCTCGTACACCTCCTTATAGACCTTAGATTTAGCTTCCCGAACAGATTTCTTAACCTCCTTTTTAGCCATTTTGTACTTCTCAAATCTCTCCATATCTTTACTTTTCTTCAAATTTTTATAAGAATCCTTTTTAATTTTAATAGCAGCCTTTATATCTTCATTCCACCATGATATGTTCTTAGATGGTGGAGCACCACCTCTCGACTCACCAAGTAGGTCTTTAGCTACCTTCTTGATACAACTAGCCATTTTGTTCCATGTTTTGTCTGGATCATCTTCCGACTGCCAATCCGCTTCTTGTACTACACGATCTATAAAAGCCTTTTGGTTACCTTCTTTCAATCGCCACCATTTAATTTTAGGCTCTACCTTACGTCTAATCTTCCTAGGTTCTCTTCTAAATCGAAAATGTAGAACTAAAAGCCTATATTGAGTGGTTACACTCTCAACTGGCACTACCTTACAGTCGATACAACAACCTCTATCTATTCTTCTCGTCAGAAAAAAGTCTATTTGACTAGCACTTGATCCGCTCCTAAAAATGATAAGGTGGGACTCTCTTTTCCTAAACCAGGTGTTTGCTAAGATCAAGTCATAAGATAAAGCAAAATCTAGAATCGAGTCACCTACTTCATTCTTTTGTCCGAAACCAAAACCTCCATGGATAGTATCAAACCCACCACGACTAGTACCTACATGTCCATTAAGATCACCACCAATAAATAACTTCTCTCCACTAGGTATACTTTGCACCACCTCGTCTAAATCCTCCCAGAATAGACGCTTACTAGTGTCATCAAGACCTATCTGTGGTGCATAAGCACTAATAACATTAAGGATCTCTCCACCTAGAATAAGCTTAACCAGTAAAATTCAATCACCTTTTCTCCTAATCTTAACTACATCCTCAAGCAACCGTCTATCTATGATTATGCCTACCCCATTACGATTTTTATCTCTACCCGTATACCAAAGCTTATAACCCCAAGGCTCTATGACTCTACTCTTTTCACCTACCCACTTAGTTTCTTGCAAACACATAATACCAACTCTCCTCCTAATCATCACCTCCACTAATTCTATTAGTCTACCCGTAAGGGAACCTATGTTTCAGAAAGCTAGACGGATCCTATGAAACCCTTGCTTATTTGTCACTACACCCGGGGTCCGATGTAGCGCGCCGTTTCTGGACGACGATCCTTGCTTATTTGTCACTACACCCGGGGTCCGATGTAGCGTGCCGTCTCTGGACGACGGCCCTTGCTTATTTTTCACTACACCCGGGGTCCGATGTAGCGCGCCGTTTCTGGATGACGACCCTTGCTTATTTGTCACTACACCCGGGGTCCGATGTAGCGCGCCGTATCTGGACGACGACCTAGAAGCCCTTGCATACTTAACACTACACCCGGGATCCGATGTAGCGCGTCGCTGAGTAGCGGACGCCCCAACGATATTCTTATTATGGTTCATGTCATAGAATGTGACAAAGTTTTACGTTGGCTGTCACAAGCCTACCACAACCCTCACCCTTTCTCATCCGGACTTGGGACCGGCAACGGTGGGTTTCCTCCAAGAACTTATACATGGTATAAAAACAAAAGAAAATGTTTGCAAAGGTAAAACACTTGATTGAGGAATTTAGAAGCAATGCCAAGTAAAATGCTTCTGGCTTCTCTGACCATTTTCATGTGCATCTTCTAACGAATGCAAGCGTCAGAATTCTCGCTGATGTCATCCATCCTCTGATAGGCAGAGATTATCGTCGTCTGTTGGAAAATTTGATGCAAGATATCAATAAGACCATCACGCCGCCTCTTCGAGATCAAGTCCATCAGATATACTGAGTGCACCTTGTCTTCGGCATCATCAAGCACCTCAACCAGCATGGCTTTGTTAAATTCAGGAAGTGCTTCCCAAATCGCCCCACGTCGATCTTCAATAGAGCGGAACGATGGGGGAGTAGTCAACCGTTGTATTCATCGAAGCGACGCATAACCTCAGCGCATTGGGCATTCGTAAACTCCCGGTTTTAACAGCGGCCTTGAACGTGAATGTCTTCATAGGAGATAATTTCGTCAAGATCATACAAATAAACGGTCATAGTATCTGAAAAGAAAAATCAGCAAGAGTTTAGCGATTGAGATGATCAAGAAAATGCTTATTATGAGAATCCAAAAAAATTCTCATTAAACGGACATGGGAGTTTAAACAACTCTTGATATCCTCATAGAGAAAGCAAGTTATGTTAAAATACCCAACAAATTTGAATTTGTGCAAGTAAGAAAAAACCCTATGAAAATGTTTTCAAGACCACCAAGGAATGAAATTCCTAAAGGGCCCTTTTGTTCTTTCAGAGCTAAGCTCTTCGGTGAGGAATTAAATTCCTTTTATACGATGGAATTAAATTCCAGAAACCCCCATGATGAGGAAATAAAAAATGAAAATGCCATGAATCCTTAAAGGTCAGAGGAAGAATGCCCAAGGTATTGAGGGTTACTACTCAAAGATCACGTCTTTGGATCTCCGAGAGATGGGTTTCAGAAGAGAGCAAAGCTCTCATGGTGAATTTAAAATCCAGAAGTTTTCTTTAAGAAAAGGGTTTCTCTGATGTTCAAGATCTTAACCTAAAAAGGTTTCTTCTTCTGACAGAGTTTAACTCTGGAATTGCAATGGAAAGAGAAATAAGATCTGAAGAGGAGAATTAAATTTTCGAAGAAGACAAGGAAGGAAGAAGATGAAAGAACAGCGGTTTTCCAAAGGCCAAACCCTTGCATTTATAAGACATGACAAGGGCGGTTCACCTTCCCGTTCCCCTAGGCAATCTAACGACTGTAAAGGTGGCAGCGTTGCACTCATGTGCAAGCCACGTGAGAACAACGCTGTGGGGGCATTTGTTCCCTTATAAATAATAATAATAATAAATAAAAAGCGATGGAAAAATTCCTCAAATGGAGCATCACGATTCCGCACGTGATGCGTCTTGGAGCAAAAATTATAGGCATTACGCTTAACAAATAAGGTTGAAATTAAGCCTCACGTGTAGGCACATGAGCATCTATATACAAAGTATATAGGAACCTTCCTAAAACAAATAACCGGCTAGAAAAGCTCACATGCCAACACGTGATGCTTTTCTCTGGGACTGTTGTATATAAGCAAACCGTTCTAATGCTATGGGTCATGTGCTACACGTGAGGGTTCGTAATACCTTCTGAGGTGATAGAATTAAATTCTAAATAAGAGAGATCAAAATCCTATTTGGAAAATATTTCCTTGAATCTTTTTAAACAAGAAAGATTATGCTTTGTAAGAAAGAGCACCGTTGGATTAAAGATCCACTGGTGATTAAAAATCACCAAGCTACAGAATAAGCTCTGTATGGGAAAATATTTCTTCAATCTTTCTAAACAAAAAAGATTGTGCTCTATAAAAAAGAGCACCGTTGGATTAAAGATCCAATGGTGATTAAAAATCACTAAGTTACAGAATAACCTCTGTATGAGAAAATATTTCCCCAATATTTCTAAACAAGAAAGATTGTGCTCTGTAAAAAAGAGCATCGTTGGATTAAAGATCCAATGGTGATTAAAAATCATCAAGCTACAGAATAAGCTCTGTATGGAAAAATATTTCCCCAATCTTTCTAAAGAAGAAAGATTGTGCTATGAAAAAAAGAGCACCGTTGGATTAAATATCCAATGGTGATTAAAAATTCACCAAGCTACAGAATAAGCTATGTATGGGAAAATATTTTCCCAATCTTATTGAAAACAAGAAAAATGTCTTCTTTAAAACAGAAGTCCCTGGATCAAAGATCCAACGGTGGATAAAATCCCCGAATCAATCAAAAAATCTCTCAATGAGAGATTTCCTTAACTAAATCAACAAACTTGCCTTTACTATATAAAGAACTCGAGATTGAAGAGAGAAGAGGAGGAGACCCCCCATAAGATTTGAGGAAAAAAAAAAGAAGAGGAGTTCTCTTTAAATAAAAAGAAACCCTAGGTAAAAAAAGAGACCCAGAGAGTATATTTATCTCCTCTTACAAGAGTTTAACTCTTCCAAAAAAAAAGAACGTAGCTCTTCCTCTGGCTGAGGTCTGCAGAAGCAGATCTCCCCACAAATTGAGAATTTAATTCTCATCGGGGAGATTCTGTTATGCAGTCCCAAAATTTAGAGGAACGAACTAGGTTTGAAGAATTCAATTCTTCCAAAGATATAGGAATTTAATTCCTCTGATAAAACCAGTTTTTAACCCTGCATAAGAATTTAATTCTTATAAAACAAAGGACTTAAAATTCTCAAGATTTAGATCAAGAGCTCCTTGCATATTAGCGTTTAACGCTATAACGACAGATCTCGTGTTCCCACGTGAGCACCTTTGAGGAACAAAAATGAACCACTGAGATCGAGTCATGTGATCCCACGTGACCTCCAATAGTGCTTAGCACTTAGAAAAGAATAGGAGGATAAATCCAAAGGAGGCAGTGCCCAACTTGGGGGCGCCTCACGTGTCCACACGTGATGGTTACAAGGTTTAAGTGTTTAACACTTATATGTATATAACAAGAGAATAAGCCCAAAGAAACAGTGCCCAATATTCAGGTGCCACACATGAACGCTCCTAATTTCAGTGTTTAACATGGCTTAAGAGCCTCACATGAGAGCACGTGAGCACCAAACAATTAGCAATGTTTAACACTGTGAAGGGCCAACCCTAGCTTGAATTAGCCAAGTCTTCTGAGGCCAAAAACCTTTTGACCATCAATCAACCGAGCCCTCCTATACTCAGATCTCCCCAAATCGATCTTAGTTCCAAAGATGACTAATGATCTCCTGACACATGGCATCTAAAATGATATTCATTCCACCATGGTCTCTCCCTTCAATTTAGAGTTCGGTTCAAGGGTACATCTCTCCATACCTCTGATATATGTCGTTGTAATTCTTCAACGTTTTCAGAGAGATGGAGGGTCCCGACAACCAACAGCTCTTTTGGTACACTCTCGAACCTATGAGCATACCCCATGGACCGTAATGTCCTTAAACTAGCCATGGACCGTAACGTCCTTAAACTAAAACGATAGAGCCCAAATGCTCTTTCGTTGGATCAAAAATGATCCTAAACCCCGTTAAGTAGACCTTAGTCCAACATCGGATTAATGTATCCTTAACAAATATTTAAGTCGATCTTAATCTTAAACAAGATTAACGATTCTTAAATCAAACCAATCCCAAATCTAAGAAAATACGGATTTGGACTAATCCACGCCCTATGGGCAACAACACAAATTATTCTCCGTATACAATCCATGGGCAACCAAAAATAAAACAAACACGCATGACATGAAGTGACCTTCTGGAGCAGGAGAAAGTGGTTATCGCTATGCGGTAACGTAATTAACTACCGAGGGTTGCGCCTGCAGGGAAGAGCGTCCCCACAATAAAAAACCCCTCACAATGAGGGGGAATCTGACGAAGTCTGCTATAACGACCGCATCTATCCAAACTTTCGATACACAATGCCATAAATCAGCTTGGCATTTTCGGAGAGGTGGATGGATAAAACCAAATAGCATCTGCCCCCAAATGCAGCCAGGACATTTGTTTTTCCCTACTTCCGACGGTAAACAACGCCCATATGCCTTGCATATGGATGCTCATGTGTTTAACACGTGAGGCTTATTTATCCTATTAGTTATTTGATTGTAGAGCTTATATGCTTTGCATTTAGGCGCTTACGTGTTTAACACGTGAGGCTTTTTTAGTAAAGCATACAGGCACTCACGTGTTTAACACGTGAGGCTTTTTTTTTAGCCTATTAGTTGTTTGATTGCAGCGCCTATATGCTTTGCATATAGGCACTCATGTGTTTAACACGTGAGGCTTTTTTAGCCTATCTGTCACGCCCCGCTTCCCAGTGTACGGGCAGAGGACGCGACGGGCCGCTACGTATTTACTCAAAAGTAAACACGCTAAGCGTATCTAAGCAATATAAAATGAAATGTACACAAGAAACAAGATGTAAATACCCAAAACTTTATTTATTAAACAATCTTTTTACAATACAACTGAAAAAAAAATACATGGAATGAAAGCAATGCCTAAACAATGGCATAACAGAAATGTAAAGGAAATATTATGTACACGTGAATTTAAAACTCTGGGTCTTCAGTAAACTGATCCAAGTCTTCGCTGCTGGGCTCGATCTCCAGTGAGTCCGAATCACCTGATGACATTCCAAAGAAGAAGAAAGTGAATGTCATCAGCAAACAAATTGTTCAGTAAGTCCCGTAGATAGATAAGAATGGAACTGACAAAATAGAGTATAGCTGTTTATTGTCGTCATTTAGTGTTAACGATGTTGTTTGTAGCTTGGTACAGAAAAGGCCAGTATATATGAGAGGAGTCTCACTATACCAGAGACTACGGTATACGGAGTACAAGGAACCGTTCAGCCACGGTACAACGGTAATGGAGATTCAGGTTAGGTGTCTTATTGTTGCAGTTTCGTACCACTTCTAACAACTTCCGTACCAATCTACCCTTTATAAAACCCCGCGATGTCTTGATTTGTATTGATTGTATTGTAAATTGTATAGATGGATGACTTGCCGAAACCATGATATTAGTAATGGAACGGATATAATAGATGATCATGTAAATAGAATATATCCGTGGTTCGGTTCAGTCAATATAGATTGATTAGATTGAATAAACGGATTTATAGATCCATGTTGAATTGTAATTTGATACTTGAATCATATTCAAGTCAAATTGATTATATTGAGATCTAGTCTGAGTCAAACAATTAGAAAAGAAATTGAAGTCCTAAATTAGGTTTTGGTGCTATCGATAACTGCTGCACATGGACGGTAGGATTTGTGTCTTTGTCAAAGACAATTACCGTATTGATAACACCGTTTGTTAAGTTGTCTACCTTAAATAGGAAAGCACCCATATCTCTGGCTCCTTGAGGCTCAAGAGACTGGTCCCGCTTAAACCTATGTTTACTAAGGTCCTTATTGTAATTTTGTATAACTTGAGGGGCTTTATATAAAAATAATTTTGGTATAATTTTCAAAATAACATCAAGCAGTAAATTATCGTATTTAGAGTTTTCATAGATGTATATTTTATATATGTGATATTTCTAGTGAATAAAATCTAATTTCATACTATATGTTATTTATTTGTAATATGTATATTGTTTTGAATTTTCATGGTAGTTTCATGTAATATGGGAATTATTTTCTTGAATTTTGGAAATATGGAATATTATATATATTTAAAATAAGTATTTTGGTAATAATTATATATATATTTAATGAAAATAATTTTATTTATTTTCTTGTAAAAAATCTCATTTTTTAAAGAAAAATGTATAAAATTCCATAGAGACCAAATGCTCCTTGCGGAGGTCTGCATCTCGCTCTACTAAGCCCGAGGATGTGCAATAATCCACACCATCCTGAACGGGGTTCCCCAAAATGTGTCAGAGACGTATTTGCATGGAAATGTTAAATACATTTTTTTAAAGAAAAAGGATTTATAAGTTAAAGGTATTTTACTGTAAAGTCGTATTTTCCCGAATCTATGGTCCCGAATATAATCGTGCTATGTTCACTAGTAAAATAAGGGGTTGCCCCTACGGATATTGACATACGTAGGGGCAATTTAAGTTTGTCCCTACGGATTAATCCGTAGGGCTAAAAGGTTGCCCCTACGGGCATAGACGTCCAAGAATAAAAATATTAATTCTTAATTTGGTGTTTGCCCCTACGGAGCCGCAAACAAAGGACCTACGGGTATATCCGTAGGGGCAAGTAAATATCGATTTAACAAAATCCCAGATCGATCGCCTACGCTCGCTCACTTTCTCTCTCTCTCGATCGCGCGCGAAAAAATTCCCCAATTCGCCACGCCGTCGTCGCCAACGTCGTTTTCCTCGTCGCCACCGACGGTTTCGTCGCCACCTCAGCTCTCGTCGCCACCGCGGTTCAGGTCGTCGCCCCAGCCCCAGCGCAGCAGCGGTTCAGGTGAGTAAATCTTTGGATTACTTCGGGCTTAGGGTTCAGGTGAGGTAAATTAAAGATTTTTGGGATTATTTTGGGCTTAGGGTTCATGGCGCGCGAGTTGGGGTTGGGCAGGGGTCGCGGTCGCAGTCGGGGTCGGGGTCGGGGTAGGGTTAGGGTTGGTGTTCGGCTGCTGTAGGTGGGGCTGGGGTTAGGGTTTGCCTTAGGGTTGGTGTTGGGGTTTAACTGGCCGCACTGGGTTTAGGGTTAGGTTGGGGCTGGGCTGGGGTGGGGCTGGGGCTGGGGGCGGGGGCTGGGGCTGGGTTGGGGTTAAGTGGTGGGGAGTTGGAAAATTATTCTAGTATGTATCCTTACACTCTAGTTAGTATAGCAAGATGCCCAGATGTGTTCTTGTGTACTGCTGTGTAAACCATTCTTTCACCAACTAATTCGTAGCAAAACTGGCTTTGGTGCTGGCTTTGGTGTTGTCAATTGATGTAGCCTTGAAAACATTGTTATATCATCCGATCACATTTATTTCTTGTAGATGTTGTTTGGATATTGGATGCATTGTTCATATTTGATATGTAAAAATAAAAAAATAAAAAATTGTAGTCAGATTCATATTGAAAATGGATGTTAAGTGTTCTTTGGGCTCATATCGAATATGTTGGATGATTAGTGTCCTTGGGCACATGGATTCTCAAAGTCTTAAGGTTGATTCATGAATTTATGTGTCTTTTTTGTTTGTTTTGTACCAAATGAAAATGAAAGATGATGGTTTACGAGTTTCTTATTCTTTTGTTTGGTTGTGCCCAAATTGTGGACATGGATTTTTTTGCAAATCCTTACTTTTTTCGACGGAATGGAAAGGGCTCCAAATATCCTAGTTGCATCAATCAATCCTAAAATCAAGTTTGCAAACCAAATACAAAACTGGCAAGTTTTTATGGATTTGATATTCCAAAAATCCAACTCCAATCCAAATCCACTGAGGGGTTGTTTGTTTCATGGAATTAGAGCGTAAGTATGGAGGGGACAATTACTGTAGTAACACCAATGTCATGTTTTTTCTTGTGGTGTTTTTCTTGTTCCTTCAGTGTGAAGTTTATGTTTGTTTCCTTGACATGAAACCATGACTTGAGTGCATTTACATCATCACACATCATCCACTACTACAATATGGTGTTGCCCCTACGGATGATGAAATCCGTAGGGGCAGATTTTTCTTGCCCCTACGGACTAAGCCGTAGGGCCAAATGGTTGTCCCTACGGTGCCCGACATTTTAATTTAAAAATATTAAATCTTAATTTGTTGTTTGGCCCTACGGAGCCGTAAACCAATAACCTACGGTTATGTCCGTAGGGGCATCTAAATGGGAATTTAATAAAAAAAAGGCACAGAATTGCCTTACGCCTCGATCTCGATCTTTCCCTCTCGTTCCCAAAATTTTCTCTCGTTCCCGCGTCTCCAATTTTCTCTTCGTCGCCACCGCGCGCCCTCCGTTCTCAGCCCGCCACCGCCTTCCGTTCTCGGCCCACCACCGCCCTCGTTCTTCCTCGTCGAGTTCCTCGTCGCCGATTGCGTGCGTCGTCAACCGCCAAGCGTCTCCGTCGTCTCCTCCACTGTCTACAGGTAAGTAAATCTCCAATTAAACATAATTATGATGATGTTAGGGCTAGTGTTCAGGGTTCGGGTAGGGATGAGGGTTAAGGTTAGGCATCGGGTTCAGTTTATGTTAGGGTTAGGGTTAGGGTTAGGGTTAGGGTTGGGGATCGGCTGGGGCTGGGGCTGGGTTGGGGTTGGGGTTTAGCTGGGTCTGGGGTTAGGGTTAGGTTGGGGCTGGGGTTGGGGTTGGGGTGGGGCTGGGCTGGGCTGGGGCTGGGGTTAGGATTAGGTTGGGGTCGGGGTTTGCTGAATTTGGCAAACCTGAGAAGAATTTCCAGCAATTTTAGCCTGGTTTGATTACTATAATTATTGTTGATCGAGAAAATCTTGGGTCCTTCTACATCAAGGAATATCAGTCGCATGGCAGGATTTAGTCCGATTTTGGCCTAACCGCATTTATGAATTTGTCTTTTAGATGTTTTCCTGAGTGTCACATCGTTCTCACCCAAGTTTGTAAGCCATGTTCATTATTCTTTCAATTCTTTTAACTTGAATATGCCAGTTATTGTTCCGTTTACTATAAAGTTGCAACAAAGAGTCTCTGTTAGCACTTCCATGCATCCTTTACATGTTTTTATCATATCCACTCCTATCTATCCAGAAAGTCAACATCTTCTGGTATTTGTTTTCAAAAAGAAAAGATAAGAGAGGAAAAGATATTTGTCCGTCTCATATTTGAGCCATACTTTTGATTTTCTTGCAGATTCTGGGTTGATTTTCTGTGATAATTCATAAACATAGTAATATTTGTAATGTTTCTTCTTGTTAGTCTAGCTTTCCTCTTATGAATGCCAACACTGTTTTTGCCCTCCTTTTCTTCGTGGCACATGATATCTTGCACCTCTCCTCTCAAAAACTTATTTTCTCCTTTCCTAATCTATCCGAGACTTAGCATAATCTAGTTGCGATAAACAATTCCATCTTCTGCTACTATGGTGGCACTGAGAAACTTCCATTTAGAAATGACAACACGTATTTTGTGGAAGTACTGTACAGAAGTAAAACCACAACGGGCATGACAAATTTGTTGACCAGGTTCCGATTACTGTGTGAAAGTTGTTCGGATGAAATTCTAATTCTGGTGGAATTGAAACCGATAACCGGTTCATATGGTGATTTAGGCTGCTTCAGTGATATTTGTGCCTACATTGATGCCTCAAGCAACGAATCAAATGATGTGGATCACAAACTAATTAAATAAATTTTGAATACCAATCTGGACTGGGATTTGAATACCAATCCTAGTTTGCTACATTTTTTTATATATAGTAGATGGTGATACTTCTTTAAGTAAAAACAACCCTACACTTAAGCGAAATCATAAATCGAAACACACATATATAGAATACAACTCACATTCCTTGTTCTCTGTTTCAGCATCAATCTTCTGATATGAACTAATGATGGCTTTCACATAGGCTTTTCCCTTTAGAGACTTCTTAGTGTCCAATGGAAAGCATACATCAGATTTGTGCAGGTCGGGTTCTTCTATGACTTTCAAGAGTCTCAACTGATTTTGTAAATTACACCCTAGTTGGGTGATACTTTTACCACTTCTCACTGCAGGTGCGCTCTCGATATTCAAAATGGATATTAGAGAGCGCACCTGCAGTGAGAAGTGGTAAAAGTATCACCCAACTAGGGTGTAATTTACAGAATCAGTTGAGACTCTTGAAAGTCATAGAAGAACCCGACCTGCACAAATCTGATGTATGCTTTCCATTGGACACTAAGAAGTCTCTAAAGGGAAAAGCCTATGTGAAAGCCATCATTAGTTCATATCAGAAGATTGATGCTGAAACAGAGAACGAGGAATGCCATTTTTTTCTTCTTCTGCCACATTACTGTCTTCTCCTTCTGCCACATTACTGTCTTCTCCTTCTTATTATGTGCGCGTGCAAATTCAATGACTATATTGAGAATATGGATTAATAGTGGGTAGGAAAAGTATTTCTCAAATGGCTTTTGCGTCTTAAAACCATAAACTACTAAGTAATGGCATACATAATTTTTTTAGTATAAAGGTTGTTATTTTAAGTTTTCCCTTATAGAGATATGATCTAACTGCATCTATAAACTATAAGTGTGCAGAAAATTATGATAAGAAACCATAAGAAAGGGTCGTAGCCATGCATAACCTTGAATCTACATACCAAATCATGCAAAATCATGCACTTATTGTCACCTTGCCTTGGAATATAAAATATCTTGGAAGACTATAAGCGAGCATTTAAATCTTGATAGCTTTTGACTTCAACATATATTTTTCTTAAGTACCATGAAATATACTTCCTCCGTATAAACCGTTTTCAGGAAGATGGATTAATAATGACAAATTATCCATTGTGGCTCACTAGGTTAGCATTTTCTCTTCTATTGACCATCTTACTAATCTGCTTGGTAAATTTATTCGGAACCGGCTGCGAATCATTAAAAGACATGCATAAGAAAGAAAGCTAAAATACAGATATATAGCATACCGATACATCGAAACTTCATAGTTGCGATGGCAATCCAGAGATATTTATTTCTACACACGTGGTGCGCGTGCGAATGCGTCAGGCATCATAGACAAATATTTCAGAACATGGAAAGTATTATTCGTATAAAGTAATTAAAACTTTTAAATATCTTGGGTAGATATTTTCTTAGTTGATGCAATCATATCATGAGGACTAAATTTAAGCTATTATACATATGCATATGTATTTTTCTAACCTAATATATCTCACACACACACACAGAGAGAGAGAGAACACCAGTTTGGTAGAGAAATCAGCTAGCAGGACCCTGAAGAAATGGAGTCCATAGCATTGCTCATCATCATCATCCGTAATCCCTTTGATGCCTTAATGCTATGGACTCCATTTCTTCAGGATCCTGCTACCTGATTTCTCTACTTACCTGGTGTTCTCTCTGTGTGTGTGTGTGTGTGTGTGTGTGTGTGTGTGTGTGTGTGTGATATATTATGTTAGAAAAATACATATGCATATGTATAATAACTTAAATTTAGTCCTCATGATATGATTGCATCAACTAAGAAAATATCTACCCAAGGTGTTTAAAAGTTTTAATTACTTTATACGAATAATACTTTCCATGTTCTGAAATATTTGTCCATGATGCCTTACGCATTCGCACGCGCACCACATGTGTAGAAATAAATATCTCTGGATTGCCATCGCAACTATGAA
This sequence comes from Agapanthus africanus, assembly GCA_030015575.1. NCBI lineage: Eukaryota > Viridiplantae > Streptophyta > Magnoliopsida > Asparagales > Amaryllidaceae > Agapanthus > Agapanthus africanus. The sequence continues at coordinate 517,426,694 of CM057350.1, forward strand.
GTTTCGATGTATCGGTATGCTATATATCTGTATTTTAGCTTTCTTTCTTATGCATGTCTTTTAATGATTCGCAGCCGGTTCCGAATAAATTTACCAAGCAGATTAGTAAGATGGTTAATAGAAGAGAAAATGCTAACCTAGTGAGCCACAATGGATAATTTGTCATTATTAATCCATCTTCCTGAAAACGGTTTATACGGAGGAAGTATATTTCATGGTACTTGAGAAAAATATATGTTGAAGTCAAAAGCTATCAAGATTTAAATGCTCGCTTATAGTCTTCCAAGATATTTTATATTCCAAGGCAAGGTGACAATAAGTGCATGATTTGGTATGTAGATTCAAGATTATGCATGGCTACGACCCTTTCTTATGGTTTCTTATCATAATTTTCTGCACACTTATAGTTTATAGATGCAGTTAGATCATATCTCTATAAGGGAAAACTTAAAATAACAACCTTTATACTAAAAAAATTATGTATGCCATTACTTAGTAGTTTATGGTTTTAAGACGCAAAAGCCATTTGAGAAATACTTTTCCTACCCACTTTAATCCATATTCTCAATATAGTCATTGAATTTGCACGCGCACATAATAAGAAGGAGAAGACAGTAATGTGGCAGAAGGAGAAGACAGTAATGTGGCAGAAGAAGAAAAAAATGACATTCCTCGTTCTCTGTTTCAGCATCAATCTTCGGATATGAACTAATGATGGCTTTCACATAGGCTTTTCCCTTTAGAGACTTCTTAGTGTCCAATGGAAAGCATACATCAGATTTGTGCAGGTAAGGTTCTTCTATGACTTTCAAGAGTCTCAGCTGATTCTGTAAATTACACCCTAGTTGGGTGATACTTTTACCACTTCTCACTGCAGGTGCGCTCTCTAATATCCATTTTGAATGTAATATTATAGATATCCATGCCTGTTTATGTCAAAATTACTTATATTGTCAATGTTTGATTGTCTAGTTGTTGGTGATGCGTCCATATCAGGGACAGAGGCCACTCCCGTTCCTCCAGGTATGTTTATATATTATATAGGGCATGTATATTGATTTAGAATGCTATATCATAAATATACACACATTCCTTTTGCTCTTAGTCGTCCAACTCATTATCATGGGCTGCTTAATGAGATTAGATTTGCGCCTGATGATCTACAAGAGCTTGTTCACTCCCTGTCATATGTGTAAGCAGCGCTATATGCGAGTTTACCTTGTTAGTATGTATGTACTGAAATTAATTAATATTATTCAAATTTTGATACATGCAGATACCAGAGGAGCACATCTTCTATCTCTGTAGGTAAGGCTTTGAATTTGTTGATTTTGGTATTTCTTGTCAATTTTATAGACCAGTATGTGCTAAATATAATGTTCTGACAGTTGCTAGGGGGAAGGCAGCATTCGAGGCTGCTGACCCCAGTCCTGGACACCGCACAATGACGGCACCACGGAGGTTGGGAGAGAGGCCGAGGACTGGGCTGTAGCAGGGCCCATATGAGGTTGGACTCCACCCTGGTGGTTACTTCCTCCGTCTCCAGTGAGCGACGTATCCAGCAGGAACTGGAGAGCTTGAAGGCCACCGTTCAGGAGTTGAATGAGATGCTGGTATGTATACTACTTAATAGTAAAATATAATGTCATATTATAGATATCAACATATCCAATATCAGTACATAGCCTGAGCTTATTTGGTTGTAGACTTATGTTTTATTAATCATACATATACATATCTAATTAAAATAAACTACAGTTTTCCAAACTAGATATCCAAATGGGGTTTCGAAATAACTCGATAATGATAAGAATTCGAATGTGGGTGTAGGAGCTGGTGGTTGAGCAAGCCCAGGCCTCGGGGATCGATTTTACCGGACAGAACGATCCGAGGCTGCTGACCCCAGTTCTGGACGCCGCACACGGAGGGCACCACGGAGGTTGGGAGAGGCCGGGGATTGGGCCCTAGCAGGGCCCATATGAGGTTGGACTCCACCCCGGCGGTTACTTCCTCCGTCTCCAGTGACCGGCATGTCCATCATGAACTGGATAGCTTGAGGGCCAGCGTTCAGGAGTTGAAGGAGATGTTGGTATGTATACTACTTTATAGTAAAATATCATTTCATATTATATACATATCAACATATCCATAATTAGTACGTAGCTTGAGCTTATTTGGTTTTAGACTTAAGTTTGATTAATCATACATACATATGTAATTGAAATAAACAACGCTTTTCCAAACTAGATATCCAAACAGGGTTTCGAAATAACTTAATAATGATACGAATTCGAAAAATAAACAGTTCTTACATGCTTCTTACACACGTTATATCCAGACGCGACAGGGTAGATCGGCCGAGCCTCCACACGCATCTCCTTCGGCTGCGGCTCCGCAAGCCACTACATCGGCTGCGGTTCCGCAGACAGCTCCTGTAGCTCCACCGCCCACTCAGACTCCCGCAGCCGCGGCTCCGCAAGCGACTACCTCGACGGCGGCTGCGCAGACCACATCGCCGGCTCCACATGCCGCTCAGACTCCCGCTCGCGACGAATTGCGGAGTTTATTGACCGAGGAGCAGGCGCGCGTTATTCTATCGTTATTCAGAGGTGGAGCTGGACCGAGCTAGGGTAGATTTTTGGTTCTTTTTTTTTGAAACATGTATTTATTTATATCATACACATTGTACTACATTTTGAAACGATATTGATATTGGTTTGTATTTATATCATATTCAGTTTTTGTGTTTCTTTTGTATATTATATATATGCGTGAGATGTGATTATGAATACTGCAATATATGATTTGATTGATGTATATATTATTGTGCATAGGGCGGGAAAATATCAAGCAGCCCATTTTTAAAAAAAAATTACCGACAATATGTACCTACGGATTAATCCGTAGGCACATATTTTACCCCTACGGATATGTCCGTAGGGGCAAAATATCAGCAGGAACTGATATTTCCCCCAGATCACAGTGCCAGGGGGTTGGGAAAGCCCCTACGAATATATCCGTAGGGGAAACTGACTCTCCCCTACGGCGTTATCCGTAGGGGCAAAATATCAGGAATCCTGAATTTGTGCCCCTACGGAAACGTACCTACGCATACATCCGTAGGGGGTAGTACATGCCCCTACGGATATATCCGTAGGTCCAAGTAATTTATTAAAATAAACCGTAAATAATATAAAATATTATACCCTACGGCTTAATCCGTAGGGGCAACAGGACCTACACATATATCCGTAGGGGCAAAAATTTGACCGTAGGGGCAAGTTCAGGGCCTCAACTTGCACCTGCGGCCTTTGCACCTACGGGATATTTTTTCGCCCCTACGTATATATCCATAGGGGCAGTGGGTTGCCCCTACGGATAAATCCGTAGGGGCAACCCTTCTTTGTAGTAGTGGTTAGATATGTGTGTTTTGATGAGGTAGGTCATTACCTCATGAGTTTTCTAAAGATAACATGGTTAAAAGGTATAACATGTCGATATGAAATATAAATGTATTTTAATGTAAAATTAAAATACAACTTGTGTAACAACCCTAAATTTCATATATAAGTTTTTACAAATTTTTTTTCAAAAATCCATAAAGGGGTATTTATTGCCTGAGCACAAGACTTAAATAATTAATTAGCAATTTAATTACAAGAAAGAGCATTTGGCTCATTGGTAATACCTTGCACTGCTGAACCAAGCCACCATAGTTCAAATTCCATACCCCACATTACTTTTAATATTATTTTATTTTGAATTTTTAGAATACTAACAGTCACACGTGCATTTCTCACAAAAACCGCACTACACCCAAAATTTTGAACATACCAGTGAGCACCCCAATAGACGACTCGGCCCCCGACCCTTCGACTCGGCCCGATTTGGCCGAGTCGGCTGGCGGATCGGCCGACTCGGGCCGGCGCCGCCGGCCGGACTCGGCCGAGTTCCCAACAGGGAAAAGGTGGCTCTTGGCATTCTATACCCCCATGCATACTTTAAATTCCCAGATCAGTTCCAGAGAAATCAGAAAGCCCCATTTACTCCAATTTTTAATACATTTTTATATATTTTTACATTTTTTTCAATTAAACCCTTCATCTATCCTAACCCTAGCCTAACCCTATAAATACCACCCCTACCCTCTACCCTCTCACCCTAAAATTCTAAGCCAACTCTCTAAAAATTTCCAAGAATCTTGTGCACTTTGAAAACGAGCTCGAGGCGAAGCTCCGACGAATTCCCGGCGAAACTTCCGGCAATCGTTCTAGGAACTCCCGGCGATGACGCAACACATCGGTGATTCCACTACTTTCCTCTCACCCTCTTGTTTGTCCTAAAACCGTAAGTCCCATTTTCTTTTTCTCCTTTCTATTCTAAAAATACGGATTTACAAAACCCGACGGAATCGGAATAAATCCGATTTCCGATTCGGTTTCTTATAAAACTTCACTTCTCGTAATACAATTATGCTTAAACTCTCTCATGTTGACTATTAAACACTAATCAACCAAATTGATCAAGTTTTATTTCATAAAATGATGGCTAGTTTAATTTATCGTATTTTTCACTTAAATACCACATTGTTTCAATTCTACATTTAACTCCATTAAACTTGCTATACCTTTAAAGTAGATCACGAGGTAACGACCTACCTCCTCACACACTCATATACGACCTAACACGATACCCTCGAGAACTCAGAATACGGGAAAACAAACATTTTCATTTAAATACCCTTTACTAAATAAAACCATTTCTAAAAGATTTAGTATTGATACATCTTTATAAATAAATACCATTTATTATGAAAATAGGATAAGATTGTGGGCATCAGTCGTTTATCTAAACCTGACTTTATGATGTCTAGGCTAGACAAGTGAGAAAGGTAACTTTAAAAGGCCCGTCTCACGGTGATTCGTGAGCGGATCCCTCCTTTCTTCACTTGTACTTACCTGGCCACAATTGGCGGTGAAGGGGCGATTTGAGGTATCTCACAACTTGTCGCTTGGACCAGTTAGGAGAAGTCTAGTTGACTTAGGAGTCCCTAGAACATAGATTACGGAAAACGACACTTTTTCATTTAAATACCATAATTAATAAAAAACCGTTTTCCTTAATGATTAGTATTTATACAAATCTTTGCAAAACGCCGCTACAACCCATTTAGGGAACCCGTTCGGGATGGTGCGGATTATCGCACATCCTCGGGCTTAGTAGTGCGAGATTCAGACCTTCGCAAGTAGCATTCGGTCTCGAAAGATTAAAATACGACATCTTAAGAAAACGAGATTTCTAGAATATTATAAATATATACAAAAATTATTTTCATATGAATATATGTATGTGTAACATAAACATATCTATTTTTGAAGTATTATAAATATTGCACCTTTTCTACAATATCACAAGAATCAGTTTACACTAAAATACCATGAATTCCATATAATCAATTTTACAAATAAATACCATTTATTCTGGAAATAGGATATTTTCACTAAAAATGGCACAATATAAAATCTACATTCATTATAACTCTAAAGACGGTTAATAAATACTTGGGGTGTATTTTGAAAAGTATATAAAGGTATTTTTACATAAACCCCCCCTCAAGTTTTATAAATTACTCTAAGGACCCTAGTAAACATAGCTTTAAGCGGGACCAATCTCTTGAGCCTCAGGGAGCCGGAGAAGTGGGTGCTTGCCTATCTAAGGTAGACAAATTAATAAAAAGAATCAGGACTTCAATTTACTTTACTAATTGTCTGACTCAGTTTGAGTCTCGTTATAATCTGACTTGAATATGATTTAAGTACAATCTACAATCTATAATCTACAATATACAATATACAATATACAATTTATAATATTACAATTCCACATGAATCCATGAATCCAATTATCAATCTATACAACTTGACTGAACCGAACCATGGATATACATTCCATTTACATGGTTCTCCAGTTATTCCATTTACATGATTCTACGGTTACATCCGCTTACTGATATCATGGTTTCAGTCAGTCATCCAATTATACAATCTATACAGTTTACAATACAAGACAATACAATACAACAATACAATCAAAATAACACTACGGGGTTTAAGGGGTAGACTGGTACGGAATATGTTAAAGGTGGCACGAGGTGGTCACTTAAGACGTAATTACATCCGTACCGTTATTCCGTGGTATTATCGATGGAGCCTTGTACTACGGGTTACCAAAGTCCCCGGTGTAAGTGGGACTCCTTTCGTATACACCGGCATCTTCTGTACCAAGCTACAAGCAACAGCGTTAACACAATATTATAACAATATAATACAACTTTAAAAAAATCTACCTTCTCATTCGGTCTATTCTATTCTTCCTTATCTTTGGGACTTACCGAGCGATCTGTTCGCTGACGACATTCTCTTTCTTTCTTCTTTAAATGTCGTCAGGTGATCTGGACACGTCAGAGATCGAGCCGACTGTTGAAGACTTGGTTCGGTTTGCTGAAGACCCAGAGCTTTAGTTTCATTGTACACATTTCCTTTCAGTACTGTACATTCCTGTTATGCCATTGTTTAGGCATCGCTTTTATTTCAGTTGTATTTACTTTTCATGCATTGTACAAAAGAATATTAATAAATAAAGTTGTTGTTCAGTTTATATCTCTTATCTCTTGTGCTTATTTTTATATTGCTTAGATACGCTTAGCGTATTACTTCACAGTAAATACGTAGCGGGCCAGTCCCGTCTCCTTCGCCGTACACCGGGAAGCGGAACGTGACAAGTTTTGTTGGTGGCCTATGCAGGTCAGAGTTGTATGGAACACCGCCTTGCAATTCGGTTCTGCGTGAACAATCTAAGTAATATAATATAAGAACCAGCAACTAAAACATTCTTTACAATCATGTTCCTTAAATCTTATCTTTCATATTCCTTGAATCATATACTTTGAATCTGTCATAACCCAAAATTCCCTCACCTCTTTTACAATCTTATCCAAACCTTCATATTCTTTCATTCCTTCACACATTCTTTACATTTTTAAAACCCTTGCATCACATTGTTATTTTTCATATACTTTTAGTACGTTAGTCACCAAACTTTCTTTGAATCTGTTACACTTTCCTTTTACAAATTTCGAGAACGAAATTTTTTTAAGGAGGGTAGAATGTAACAACCCTAAATTTCATATACAAGTTTTTACAAAAAAAATTTCAAAAATCCATAAAGTGGTATTTATTGCCTGAGCACAAGACTTAAGTAATTAATTAGTAATTTAATTACAAGAAGGAGCTTGTGGCTCATTTGTAATATCTTGCACTGCTGAACCAAACCACCAGAGTTCAAATCACACACCTCATATTATTTTTAATATTATTTTGTTTTGAATTTTTAGAATACCAACAGTCACACGTGCATTTCTCACAAAACCCCACTACACCAGAAATTCTGAACATACAAGTGAACACCCCAATCGACGAATCGGCCCCTGACCCCTCGACTCGGCCCGACTTGGCCGAGTCGGCCGAGTTCCCAACAGGGACAAAGTGGCTCTTGGCATTCTATACCCCCTTGCATACTTTAAATTCCCAGATCGGTTCCAGAGAAGTCAGAAAGCCCCATTTAATCTAATTTTTAATACATTTTTATATATTTTTATATTTTTTTCAATTAAACCCTTCATCTATCCTAACCCTAGCCTAACCCTATAAATACCACCCCTACCCTCTACCCTCTCACCCTAAAATTCTGAGCCAACTCTCTAAAAATTTCCAAGAATCTTGTGCACTTTGAAAACGAGCTCGAGGCGAAGTTCCGACGAATTCCCGGCGGAACTTCCGACGGTTGTTCTAGGAACTCCCGGCGACGACGCAGCACATCGGTGATTCCACTACTTTCCTCTCACCCTCTTGTGTGTCTTAAAACCGTAAGTCCCATTTTCTCTCTCTCATTTATTTCTAAAAATACGGATTTACAAAACCCGACGGAATCGGAATAAATCCGATTTCCAATTCGGTTTCTTATAAAACTTCACTTCTTGTAATACAATTATGCTTAAACTCTCTCATGTTGACTATTAAACACTAATCAACCAAATTGATCAAGTTTTATTTCATAAAATGATGGCTATTTCAATTTATCGTATTTTTCACTTAAATACCACATTATTTCAATTCTACATTTAACTCCATTAAACTTGCTATACCTTTAAAGTAGATCACGAGGTAACGACCTACCTCCTCACACACTCATATACGACCTAACACGATACCCTCGAGAACTCAGAATACGGGAAAACAAACATTTTCATTTAAATACCCTTTACTAAATAAAACCATTTCTAAAAGATTTAGTATTGATACATCTTTATAAATAAATACCATTTATTATGAAAATAGGATAAGGTTGTAGGCATCAGTCGTTTATCTAAACCTGACTTTATGGTGTCTAGGCTAGACAAGTGAGAAAGGTAACTTTAAAAGGCCCGTCTCACGGTGATTCGTGAGCGGGTCCCTCCTTTCTTCACTTGTACTTACCTGGCCACAATTGGCGGTGAACAGGCGATTTGAGGTATCTCACAACTTGTCGCTTGGACCAATTAGGAGCAGTCTAGTTGACTTAAGAGACCCTAGAACATAGATTACGGGAAAACGACACTTTTTCATTTAAATACCATAATTAATAAAACCTTTTTCCTTAATGATTAGTATTTATACAAATCTTTGCAAAGCGCCTCTACAACCCATTTGGGGAACCCGTTGAGGATGGTGCGGATTATTGCACATCCTCAGCTTAGTAGTGCGAGATTCAGACCTCCGCAAGGAGCATTCGGTCTCGAAAGATTTAAAATACGCCATCTTAAGAAAACGAGATTTCTAGAATATTATAAATATATACAAATTTTTTTCCATATGAATATATGTATATATAACATACACATATCCATTTTTGAAGTATTATAAATATTCCACCTTTTCTACAATATCACAAGAATCAGTTTACACTAAAATACCATGAATTCCATATAATCAATATTACAAATAAATACCATTTATTCTGGAAATAGGATATTTTCACTAGAAACGTCACAATATAAAATCTACATTCATTATAACTCTAAAGACGATTAATAAATACTTAGGGTGTGTTTTGAAAGGTATATAAAGGTATTTTTACATAAACCCCCCTCAAGTTTTATAAATTACTCTAAGAACCCTAGTAAACATATGTTTAAGCGTGACCAATCTCTTGAGCCTCAGGGAGTCGGAGAAGTGGGTGCTTTCCTATCTAAGGTAGGCAAATTAATAAAAACAATCAGGACTTCAATTTACTTTATTAATTGTCTGACTCAGTTTGAGTCTCGTTATAATCTGACTTGAATATGATTCAAGTACAATCTACAATCTACAATCTATAATCTACAATATACAATCTACAATCTACAATCTATAATTTACAATATTACAATTGCACATGAATCTGTGAATCCAATTATCAATCTATACAACTTGACCGAACCGAACCATGGATATACATTCTATTTACATGGTTCTCCAGTTATTCCATTTACATAATTCTACGGTTACATCCACTTACTGATATCATGGTTTTGGTCAGTCATCCAATTATACAATCTATACAGTTTATAATACAATACAATACAATACAACAATACAATCAAAATAACACTACGGGGTTTAAGGGATAGACTGGTACAGAATATGTTAAAGGTGGCACGAGGTGGTCACTTAAGACGTAATTACATCCATGCCGTTGTTCCGTGTTATTATCGACGGAGCCTTGTACTACGGTTTACCAAAGTCCCCGGTGTAAGTGGGACTCCTCTCGCATACACTGGCATCTTCTGTACTAAGTTACAAACAACAGCGTTAACACAATATTATAACAATATAATACAACTTTAAAAAAATCTACCTTCTCATTCGGTCTATTCTATTCTTCCTTATCTTTGTGACTTACCGAGCGATCTGTTCGCTGACGACATTCTCTTTCTTTCTTCTTTGAATGTCGTCAGGTAATTTGGACACGTCAGAGATTGAGCCGACTGCTGAAGACTTGGTTCAGTTTGCTGAAGACCCAGAGCTTTAGTTTCATTGTACACATTTCCTTTCAGTAATGTACATTCCTGTTATGCCATTGTTTAGGCATCGCTTTTATTTCAGTTGTATTTACTTTTCATGCATTGTACAAAAGAATGTTAATAAATAAAGTTGTTGTTCAGTTTATATCTCTTGCCTCTTGTGCTTACTTTTATATTGCTTAGATACGCTTAGCGTATTTACTTCACCGTAAATACGTAGCGGACCAGTCCCGTCCCCTTCGCCGTACATCGGGAAGCGGGGCGTGAAAACTTGCTATGGTTATCATTTTGATGTCAAACTTGTTCTATTGTCTTTGTTAATGATTACTAAACAATATATCAAAAGTTGTAGGTTTGTTATTAAGAAAAAGTTGTATTTTTAAAAGAAAAGAGAACCGGAAGCCGGATAACTCCGCTTCCGACACGTTTTAAGAATGAAGAGTTTGGGAATAGCAAAAGAGAGAGAGAAGGGGGACTTACTGGTTTTGATGAGAGGGAAGGGGTAGGAGGAGGTCTAGGATTTGTCGGTGCTTCGTTTCGTTGCCGAAAACTCCTTGTATCGTCGCCGGAACTTCGTCGGAGTTTCGCCCATTGTTAACTCCACTTGTACACTATGGGAAATTGGAAATTTCTTGAAAGTTTTGGCAGGGAATTATGAGTGAGGAGGTGTGAAATGAGGGTGGTATTTATAGGGAAAAATTAGGGTTTAGGGTGTTTAAAGAATACATTGAAATATGCATTAAAATGAGGTTAAATGGGTATTTTATTGCTCTCTGGATTAATTCAGAGTAAACAAGTAATAAGTGAGTAGTGGGGTAGGCCAAACGTTGTAGGGGGCAGAAGATGAAGGCATTTGGGACTGATATGACCGACGGTGCCAGTTTAATTGCTAATGTCGCCGGCCCAATTCCAATGGTTGGGGTTGGTGTTGGGGTATTAGGTCGGTGTCGTTTGGTATTCTACTGTACACATGTTTAAATTATCTGCGACTCTTTGTTTTACGTGTTGTGTATGTGTAGGCTCTTGGGCTTCTAAAAAGATTAAAAGAATTCAAAATAAAAAGAATATGTGGCTGATGGGATTTAAACTCTGGTGGTTTGGTTCAACAGTGCAAGGTCTTACCAGTGAGCTACAAGCTCCTTCTTGCTGTTCTAAATCAAAACAAATACTTATAGCCTTCACAGGATTGTAAATACCACAATTGTACATCAACTTTAAATCAATTTTATGTATACAGAATTTAGAGTTGTTACAGTCTACCCTCCTTACAAAAATTTCATCCTCGAAATTTACAATTTATTTTAAGGACTAGTTTACAAATAAGTGAGGATATCTTGCATGCATCTCGTCTTTCCTTTCCCATGTCGAATCTCCTGGAGTGTCTCTTCTCCACATCACTCGAACCAAGTTGACTTCTTTGTTCCGAAATGACTTCACTTTCCTGTCCAGGATCTCAACAGGTTTCTGCTCTCAAGATAAGTTGGGTTGTACAGTGAGCTCGGAATGATCGAGAATATGTCTGGGGTGTTAGTTGTATGTATGCCCTAGAGGCCAGTATTGTACAGATGATGTCTATTATATTGGATGCTTGGACATATAGAGAGATGACTTTCTTGCTCGATATGATAGTATGCTATCTGGTTGCTCTTTATCTTAACATGTACACTTGTCTCTTTAAACTGTCTTATAGTTACATGTTGGTAAAGCCCTTAGGATGTGTACTTGACTACCTGGACTATGATGCAGATCATACTAGTAGGGACATGGTAGTCCATAGGTACATCCTTCAAGGTCCCTAGTCGTGGGTATATCGAGACGGGGCATCGATATACCAGTTTAGACTAGCGTATACGCTTCTCGACCCATGAGATGGGCGATGGATGATCCCATATCCATTGGTGTTTGACATCAGAGATGGTATACGGGTGCCCAGTGGAGACTGGGTACACTGGACGGACTCGCCGAGAACTCCCAGATGGTATTATACCTCATGTCAGATGGCAGTTCTCAGGCGACACTTGTACAGGTTAGTCTGTAGACCCGAGATCGTCATAGAGTCTTGTGTGATTCCCACTGTGCTTTGATCTCCACCTTACCACGTCCATGAGGGCGTGCAAAACGGTGGTTTTTGGGTACAGTCCCGAGTCACATGGAGGCAATGAGCGATAGGAGGGGTTTCGTCTCTCCCGGTATTGGGGGTTGATGTTGCGCTGTGCTCGATTGGCCGTAACAGGGAAGTCCCTGGCCAGGGCTGATCAGAGATTTGCTGGTAAGTGTTACCAGTAGTTTCTCGACCCGTTATGAGCCTCACATCGGCACGACTTATCGGTTATTGGGGTCTGACGTTTACCACCCCTAGACTTGATATGCGACATATCAGACGAACAGACCGGACTGTACGGTAAGTGTTACTGGTTGGATTCACAGGAGTGTGAGCGGGCTTACTCGTCGATCTTCTGATCGCTCAATACCTGGGTGGCCGTTACGATTAGCAGACCGCTTGCGGCTTGTGGATGCTTGATATGATCATCATCTGCTGCCGGCGTATTGACGAGTCTTTAGGGTCCTACACAGAGGTTTCCTGGCTCAAGCGAAACGAAATAGGGGCGCATGTGAGATATGTGCGGGACCAAGAATGATGCGTGTATATGATACCGTATTTCATTCTCGCGATGAATGTTTCGATTGGTTATATGCGATATAACCTAGTTATCGAATCGAAAATTGATTCGATAAGTCGATACATTGGATACTAGTCGGTTATGTGCGACATGACCGGATCATTGAATCAAGTGTTGATTTAATGATTTAATGTATAATTATATATTTGATATATTACTTTGCATTAACTAGTATTGGTTCACTTTAAAAGGATTTTCTCACTTGATGTTCACATGTTGTATATGTGATATACTTTTGTGCACATGATTGTATCATGTTTGATGATGCATGTATTTTGGCTTTACGTTAAGACTTATACCATGGTTATGATAATGGTTAGGGTTTTGATTTATTCACTTATTTATTTATCCATTCTTTTTTGAGAAATAAATAAAAGAAAACAAAATGGTTTCATTCTAACATGAAGCTTGTTGAAGCTTCATGAAGGTTTGACTAATGTGACCATTTTGTCTTCATGCTTAACCCTAACCATTCCAAATAACCATGGTCTAATCTCTACACATAACCATAGTTAGAAGATGATAAGTATTCATTTTATTTTTGTATTTAAAACAATACTTATGATATTTTATCTTGATCTTCTTCTTCATCTTCAAGAAGAAAGCTTACTAGCTCTAATGGCATTTTGAGTAAAAGAGTGAGAAATCCAATTCTAAAGTGAACCCACCTCCTATTTCTTCACCCTCTACCTCTTGCCAAGTAGTATAGGGTGTTTTCTTCACAAGTTTCACGACTTGGTGAAGTTGGAGCTTGATCTTGTGCAACCTCGACGTAGATCATCTTCGGCATCGTACCCGACGACTAGTCCGCTTATTTCTCCGATGAAGCCGATGCTAGAGTCCGAGATCCGACTTGGACAGCAAGAGGACGTCTACGTGGAGCTAAGGAAGTGGAGAACCGGATCTACAAAGGTTGTAGCTTCTCACTTTTAGTTAAGTCGTTAACTAGCTTTACTTTTCGCCTAAACTCTAGTTAACGAATCCGTATTAGGGTTTCTCGGCACTTGTAAAATTTGAAATTGGCATGGTTGATGCCTTGTGAGACTTCATTATCGTGCCTAGGAACCCTACAGTGGTATCAGAGACTAGCTAGAGCCTTAGGCGAAGTCTAGACGACGTTTGAAACCCGAATGAACATCGAAACCCTAAAACAAGTTGCTCTCTGGACTTTTTTCAAAAACTGGGTTTTTTCCAGATTAAAAATGCTTAAAAAATTCAGCAGGGAATTATAAGAATTACGGTGCAAAATTTATCTCATGATGCCTCTAAAGAGCGGCGGAACCGCGGCAAAAGCCTGGCTTCTGCGGCGGTTCCGCGGCCACTTGATGGGATTTGCCTCCAAACTTTGCACAGTAATTCATGTTTTCAGGTGCTGAGTTTTCTGGGAATTTTTAATTTGCACTCAAGTGTTGAGTTTTCTGGGGTGTTTTGGAGCTTCGATGATTCGATCGGAAATTTCAAATTTTGTCTGTGTGTTTTTCCAGATAATTTTAGAATATGTTAAAAAGTTCGACCGGACGTAAATACCCGCCTTTTCCCCTGCCGGAAAATTTCCAAGTGTTGGATTTTTCTATGGTTTACGGAAGTTCTGAGTAGTGCAAGTAACGCGATGGTCCCTCTAGAAGACAACAAACCTTAACTCGATTATGTGACCGTCTTGAACTGCCCTTTGAACCTTAGGGTTTGGGGCAGTACGGCGTGCCACATGTGAGGCGTTGGCTTGACCCTTCTACGGCTGGACTGTTGGTACTGAGGCATGAAATGAATATCTTTGAACTTATTTCATGTGTTGAACGGTTTCGGGAAAACTTGGGTATTCGATTGTTCGATCGGAAAGTTTAACATTTTCTATCTTATCAGGAATGGGATACAATAATTGGAATTCACAAATAGTTATGAGATAACTGGATGAATGTTATAAATCTAGCGGTTTAGTCTCACTTGATATTGAAAAGAGTTTTCGATAATGGGACTAAAATACGAGGTTTATAATTGTTAGGCATGTGATGTCTAAGTATTTCATTTGATTAGGCATGCGATGTCTAAAAAGGTTGCGGATTCCAACTGTTGTAGTTTTGCACTTTCTTTTTTGTGACCGTAAGTGTAATATGTGATATCGCCGGTTTCGTTCCTATATGCCAACAACAATTGGGATGCGCATATTTACTTACGTTGATAACATGTGCTGTTATGTGTTGCTGGATATGTTATATTGGATCGTCGTGTTTGAATAGCCGGGGTTTTTTATGTGAGATGAGTGTTTTTCATTTTCATTCATGTAAAAACTTGTATGTAATATTCTTTTATTGGGGCACTTCCAGGTTGCGGAAGTTGTCACCTTTTGTATATTATTTACTTTTCCGCATTAGGATAGACCCAAGGAGGGGAGCACAAGTAACCGGGTTCTAGGGTCCAATGGGAGACCATCTCGAGGAGTCGAGTTCGGGTCGCCTAACCCTAGAATTGGTAGGCTTGCTTGCCGCTCTCGTAGGGGTCTAGGGGTGTGGGATTGGCTATTCATCACGACCGTGGAATCCGTGTTTTATACTGGCTCGTATTGAAAACACGGACGTCCTAGTATATCTAATGTTTCATATGTTTCTTCTGCTGTGATATCTGTGATGTGATCATGTGATGTTCTGTGATAGATACAGTATATATGATATATTATATAGACGTTACTTATGTTTTGCACCCGCACTAGCCCTGCCCTGCTCTGTCGTTAGTTACCTAACCTAACGGTGCATGAGGGGACATCGAGGCGAATGCGGATGGCATAAGTGTACGTCGTATTTATCTGTGATGTTTAGGTGACCTAAATGATGGGACTTCATTAATGTGATTAATGAAAGAAAGAAACCTAAAAGATGTTGTAGAATCAAATTTTAAATAAAAAGGGTAACTACAGTTTTGCTTTGCATAGCGGTATATATGATATACCCTGCACCTTATTCGATGAGGAAAGGGCCAGGATCCCTTCACCGGGAGAGACCCCTTTAGCAATAACTGGCAGATGCTACACACTCGGTTTGACTTTTGATTGCTTCTATAGTTTCTGCTTTTGCACAGTGATATATATGATATATCCCGCACCTCATTCGACGAGGAAAGGGCCGACGATCCCTTCACTGGGAGTGACCCCTTTAGCAAAACTAGAAAAACCTCAAAATCACTCCATTTCAAAACTTCACTTGATTCTACAACGATATCAAGTTCATTACGCAATAGGTTTTCAGAAAAACCTGTCGTAGCCCTCCGTCATTTCAGATAAGTACTAGTTAGTATTCGTGCTACGTTTGTTAACTATGTTAAGGCGTAGTGTGTGGTAGCTAATTAGTGCTTATCTGTATATGCATATGATGCGATTGGATTAGGGTAGTCGTGCGACTTTGTTGACTATGTTAAGGGTCGTGCGAGTGGGTTTAATTCAATCAGGAAATGACGGGTTGAACTTGACTAGCACTTATGATTTGTTGACTATGTTAAGGTCATATAGCTGCTAGGGGCAAAATATTATCGGGAATTTTAAGTGTTGAAATTTGCAATGAGATTGCATACCTTCTATGAGATAGTTGGATCCTGATACCCACTGCGAGTAAGAGTTACTCCTTGAAGAGTTTTACACATTACAATTAGCCGATCAAGTAGGTGTCTAGAAAGGTGTCAACGGGGTTACGCCTATGGGAAAACGAGGTTTACTTTAATTAGGTCCGTGCGAAAGCACGGGGAACCTCCCTCAAAGTACCGACACTGGCCTGGCTGAAAGATTGGCGAAGTTGTAGAGTGTAATTAATCCCGGCTAGTCTTTCCTTTTAGGGTTTGAAGGAAGATTTGATAAAAACCAGTGGGAGCCATCCTGATTAGATAAGATAATAACCAATCTGATCTTGCAAGAGCATACGCTAAAGTGTTTTCTTCTCTCTCTCTCCAGGTAGCGACCATGTCATGCCCTAATAAAGATAATAATATGGATGTATTGACTGAACCCGCATGTTATACTGTGCTGGGGAACGTTGGTTCCGTTCTTTCTTATAAGAGTTATAGGAATGAACAGGACATAGGGGAATACTAGGATTCCCATGCCACCCGATTGAAGAAAGTACATATTGATGCATTTTCTTCGGGTGTGTTCGTTACAGAGAACTGTTTCTCCATTTGCTCTACATCCTGGGTATTAGATACCGGGTCAGGATCCCATATATGTAATCAGTTACATGGGCTTAGGAAAGGTAGAGAACTTGGAGAAGGTGATAAAGACATTAGAGTTGGAAATGGTGCAATTGTTGCAGCTAAGACTGTCGGGGAATATCACCTTGTATTACCAACTGGTAATACATTGGTTCTGAACGAATGCTATTACATGCCGAACCTGATATGCAACATTATATCGGTTTCTTTATTAAGTAAAGAGGGATATAATTTTGTATTACAGGACAATGTTATGAACATTTTCCGTAACCAAAAGTTGGTTGGATCAAGCACGTTGTGTAATGGCATTTATGTTCTAAATCAATCAACAGTTCTGAGCATAACAAACACACACAAGAGGAAGAGTTCTGAACTGAACGAATCCTTCTTGTGGCATTGTAGACTGGGTCACATTAATGCGACACGACTAGCTAAGTTGCATAAGGATGGATATTTAAATCCGTTTGAATTTTCATCTTATGACACTTTCCAGTCATGTCTCAAAGGCAAGATGACCAAAACTCCGTTTACGGGACACGGAGAAAGAGTTACCGAACTCTTGGGACTAATACATAGTGATGTATGTGGTCCCATGTCTACACATGCCAGGGATGGTTCTTCATACTTCATTACATTCACTGACGATCTCTCTAGATTCGGATATGTGTTCCTGATGAAACACAAATCAGAAGCTTTTGAGAAATTTAGAGAATATAAACAAGAAGTCGAAAACCAAACCGGAAAAAGTATTAAAATCCTTCGATCTGATCGAGGCGGTGAATACTTGAGCAATGAATTCCTGGACTTCCTAAAAGAGAATGGGATCCTCTCTCAGCTGACTCCTCCATATACACCACAGCACAACGGTGTATCAGAATGGAGGAACCGCACCCTATTAGATATGGTGCCCTCTATGATGAGCACAGCTGAGTTACCTATTTCCTTCTGAGGATATGCGCTGGAGACAGCAGCATACCTATTGAATCAAGTTCCATCTAAATCTGTACCTACCACACCATATGAGATATGGAGTGGGAAGAGACCATATTTTAAACGAGTTAAGATATGGGGTTGTCCGGCCTATGTCAAAAGGCAAAATCCAGACAAACTCGAGGCACGGTCAGTTCTTTGCAAGTTTGTGGGATATCCTAAGAATTCCCAAGGATATCATTTCTACCATGCTGAAGAACAAAAGGTGTTTGTTTCTCAATATGCCATTTTTTTTAGAAAAGGAATTCCTTGAAAAGGAAATTAGTGGCAAAGTGGTAGAGCTGGAAGAAGTTCCAGATACACAAACCGTAACTAAAGATTTAGTGGAACCAGAAGATTCAGTAGCTCCCAATAAACCCCAGCCACTCCGCCGATCTAGTAGGGTTCCTCGCCAACCTGAGAGATACTACGGTTTTCTCATGGATGGTGGGAGCGAGGATTGCATCATGGAGGATGATGACCCAACTAGCTTCGAGCAGGCCATCATGAGTAGGGACTCAGCGAAATGGCTGGATGCTATGCGGTCCGAGATGGAATCCATGTACACCAACAAAGTATGGACTTTGGAAGTTGCTCCTGAAGGGGTAAAACCCATTGGGAGCAAGTGGATCTTCAAGAAAAAACTTGGTGTAGATGGGAAAGTAGAGACTTTCAAAGCTAGACTTGTTGCAAAAGGTTTTCGTCAAAGACCAGGTGTGGACTATGACGAAACCTTTTCTCCAGTGGCTATGCTTAAATCCATCCGGATCATGCTTGCCATCGCTGCATATCATGATTACGAAATCTGGCAAATGGATGTTAAGACCGCCTTTCTAAATGGTGATTTAGAAGAGTGCGTGTACATGACTCAGCCAGAGGGCTTCGTAGACAGTGGGAGCAGCGGGAAGGTGTGCAAGCTGCTTAAATCCATTTATGGATTAAAGCAAGCATCGCGGAGTTGGAACATCTGCTTTGACGTCGTTATCAAAGAGTTTGATTTCGTCAAAAACCCAGATGAACCTTGTATTTACAAGAAGGTGGCAGAGAGTAAGGTTGTCTTCCTCGTATTTTACGTGGACGATATACTCTTGATAGGAAATGATATTCCTATGCTGCAATCGGTCAAGCTCTTCTTATCACAAAGATTCTCAATGAAAGATCTTGGTGATGCCTCCTGCATATTGGGAATTAGGATCTATAGAGATAGATCCAAAAGGATATTGGGATTGTCCCAATCCAGGTACATTGACACCATACTAAAGAGGTTTAGTATAGAAGAATCCAAGCGTAGGAACTTGCCCACGATCTCTAGAGTCACTCTCTCCAAAGAGAAGTCTCCCAAGACTGATTTGGAGAGAGCTCGCATGCAAGGGATACCCTATGCTTCGGCTGTAGGCTCTATCATGTACGCGATGCTATGTACCAGACCCGATGTAGCATACTCACTAAGTGTAGTGAGCAGGTATCAAGCTGATCCTGGAGAGAGTCACTGGACAGCTGTGAAGAGCATTCTCAAGTACTTGTGAAGGACTAAAGAGATGCTCTTGGTGTATGGTAACGGAGAACTCCAAGTGGAGTCCTTTACCGATTCGAGCTTCCAAAGTGATAAGGACGACTCTAAGTCGCAGTCGGGATTTGTCTTTACCCTTTACGGAGGGGCGGTTAGCTGGAAGAGTTCCAAGCAGGAAACCGTGGCAGACTCAACGATGGAGGCTGAATACATCGCTGCCAACGATACTGCCAAAGAGGCTGTCTGGATCAAGAAGTTCATTACTGAACTTGGAGTGGTTCCATCCATTGAACATCCAATACCTTTGTATTGCGATAACAATGGAGCGGTGGCTTTGGCCAAGGAACCTAGGTCCCATCAGCGATCCAGGCATATTCTGAGGCGGTATCACCTGATTCGGGAGATAGTTGATCGCCGGGAGATCGAGGTCAGGAGGGTTGACACGAAGAACGACACGGCGGATCCACTCACGAAGGCCATTCCCCAGATACAGTTTGAGAGACTCTTCGGGATGCTCGGTATGCGATACTACAGCAGCTGGCCCTAGTGCAAGTGGAAGATTGTTAGTTGTATGTATGCCCTAGAGGCCAGTATTGTACAGATGATGTCTATTATATTGGATGCTTGGACATATATAGAGATGACTTTCTTGCTCGATATGATAGTATGCTACCTGGTTGCTCTTTATCTTAACATATACACTTGTCTCTTTAAACTGTCTTATAGTTACATGTTGGTAAAGCCCTTAGGATGTGTACTTGACTACCTGGACTATGATGCAGATCATACTAGTGGGGATACGGTATTCCATAGGTACATCCTTCAAGGTCCCTAGTCATGGGTATATCGAGACGGGGCATCGATATACCAGTGTAGACTAGCGTATACGCTTCTCGACCCATGAGATGGGCGATGGATGATCCCATATCCATTGGTGTTTGACATCAGAGATGGTATACGGGTGCTCAGTGGAGACTGGGTACACTGGACGGACTCGCCGAGAACTCCCAGATGGTATTATACCTCATGTCAGATGGCAGTTCTCAGGTGACACTTGTACAGGTTAGTCTGTAGACCCGAGATCGTCATAGAGTCTTGTGTGATTCCCACTGTGCTTTGATCTCCACCTTACCACGTCCATGAGGGCGTGCAAAACGGTGGTTTTTGGGTACAGTCCCGAGTCACATGGAGGCAATGAGCGATAGAAGGGGTTTCGTCTCTCCCGGTATTGGGGGTTGATGTTGCGCTGTGCTCGATTGGCCGTAACAGGGAAGTCCCTGGCCAGGGGTGATCAGAGATTTGCTGGTAAGTGTTACCAGTAGTTTCTCGACCCGTTATGAGCCTCACATCGGCATGACTTATCGGTTATTGGGGTCTGACGTTTACCACCCCTAGACTTGATATGCGACATATCAGACGAACAGACCGGACTGTACGGTAAGTGTTACTGGTTGGATTCACAGGAGTGTGAGCGGGCTTGCTCGTCGATCTTCTGATCGCTCAATACCCGGGTGGCCGTTACGTTTAGCAGACCGCTTGCGGCTTGTGGGTACTTGATATGATCATCATCTGCTGCCGGCGTATTGACGAGTCTTTAAAGTCCTACACAGAGGTTTCCTGGCTCAAACGAAACGAAATAGGGGCGCATATAAGATATGTGCGGGACCGAGAATGATGCGTGTATGTGATACCGTATTTCATTCTCGCGATGAATGTTTCGATTGGTTATATGCGATATAACCTAGTTATCGAATCGAAGATTGATTCGATAAGTCGATACATTGGATACTAGTCGGTTATGTGCGACATGACCGGATCATTGAATCAAGTGTTGATTTAATGATTTAATGTATAATTATATATTTGATATATTGCTTTGCATTAACTAGTATTGGTTCACTTTAAAAGGATTTTCTCACTTGATGTTCACAAGTTGTATATGTGATATACTTTTGTGCACATGATTGTATCATGTTTGATGATGCATGTATTTTGGCTTTGTGTTAAGACTTATACCATGGTTATGATAATGGTTAGGGTTTTGATTTATTCACTTATTTATTTATCCATTCTTTTTTGAGAAATAAATAAAAGAAAACAAAATGGTTTCATTCTAACATGAAGCTTGTTGAAGCTTCATGAAGGTTTGACTAATGTGACCATTTTGTCTTCATGCTTAACCCTAACCATTCCAAATAACCATGGTCTAATCTCTACACATAACCATAGTTAGAAAATGATAAGTATTCATTTTATTTTTCTATTTAAAACAATACTTATGATATTTTATCTTGATCTTCTTCTTCATCTTCAAGAAGAAAGCTTACTAGCTCTAATGGCATCTTGAGTAAAAGAGTGAGAAATCCAATTCTAAAGTGAACCCACCTCCTATTTCTTCACCCTCTACCTCTTGCCAAGTAGTATAGGGTGTTTTCTTCACAAGTTTCATGACTTGGTGAAGTTGGAGCTTGATCTTGTGCAACCTCGACGTAGATCATCTTCGGCATCGTACCCGACGACTAGTCCGCTCATTTCTCCGATGAAGCCGATGCTAGAGTCCGAGATCCGACTTGGACAGCAAGAGGACGTCTACGTGGAGCTAAGGAAGTGGAGAACCGGATCTACAAAGGTTGTAGCTTCTCACTTTTAGTTAAGTCGTTAACTAGCTTTACTTTTCGCCTAAACTCTAGTTAACGAATCCGTATTAGGGTTTCTCGGCACTTGTAAAATTTGAAATTGGCATGGTTGATGCCTTGTGAGACTTCATTAGCGTGCCTAGGAACCCTACATGGGGTCACTCATATACCTTCTGAGTTGGGATATGTGGAACACGTTGTGCAATCCTTCCAATGAGGGTGGAAGTGCCAAGCTATATGTCACTTCACCGACTCGTTCGAGTATGTCGAACGGTCCAATATATCTCGGACTTAGCTTACCCCGTCTTCCAAAATGGATCACTCCGCGGTTCAGAGATATCTTCAAAAATACATGTTCTCCTGGATGGAACTCCAAATGACGGCGCTTTGCATCAGCCCAGTGCTTCTATCGATCTTGGGCGATGTGCATCTTTTCTTTGATAGTACAAACCACATCAACAGTTGCTGCTATCATCTCAAGTCCAAGAAGTTCCCTATCACTGATGTCGTCCTAACTTAATGGTGATCGACACTTCCGTCCATAAAGTGCTGTAAAAGGTGTCGTTTCTATGCTTACTTGGTAACTGTTGTTGTACGAAAACTCCACAAGATATAGGTGATCTTCCTACGATCCTCCGAAGTCTAGCATACGTGCTCTGAGCATTTCTTCCAAGATCTGTATAGTCCACTCAGACTGACCATCTATTTATGGATGATAAGCCATGCTGAAATTCAGACTTGTTCCCTGGCTCGCTAGCAGGCTCTGCCAAAAATGTGATCGGAACCTGGTGTTATGATCGGAGGCAATACAAACCGATACTCCATGAAGTCTCACAATTTCCTGTATGAGTTCATAGGTATCAGAGATAGTACATATTGAAGAGTTTAAATCTTATTTAGATTCTTACCTCCATGTACTTCTTTGCTAATGTCTCAGTAGATTGGCCAACTCGAAATGGGATGAAGTGAGCCGACTTTATGAGTCGATCTACAATAACCCATACCGCATCGTTACCCTTTGTGCTGCGAGGAAGTGCAGCCACAAAATCCATTGTGATGTGTTGCCACTTCTATTCTGGGATAGATAACGGTAGAAGTAATCCAGCAGTCCTGTGATGTTCATCCTTTAGTTGCTAACACACCAAGCATTTAGCGATGCTTCTGGCTATTTCACGCTTCATTCCATGCTATCAGTAATTTTGATGTAGATCTTTGTACATCTTTGTACATCCAGGGTGTACTGAGTAGGGAGAGCTGTGAGCTTTTTCATTAGCTCTTCCCTGTAGGGTGTTTTTCGTCACCCCATTGAGATGGGAATACGCGCGCGCTTGTCAGGCGCATTACAGATTCCCCCTGCCTAGGGTAGGCTGGGGTTTATTGATTATGGGGATTCGAATCTCCGGCAGCCGCGGACTAAGGTACCGTTAATTACCCCTCGTCTTTGAAGCGAGAGAAGTTCCGATTGACGGGTCAAACATGTTATGTGAACTCAATACAATGCATTGGTGTGTATGTGTTTTTTCTTAACATATTATAATGGAGACGCGTTCATTTTGTTTTGTTCCATTTGTAAAAAAAAGGATATATATATATATATTTTATATAAAAAAAACAAAAATATTTGAATAAATAGATATTTAGAGAAATGTTTATTTTTAAAAAATATTATTAATAATTTATTTATATTTATTTATATATATTTTTTAATAAAAAAATTTTAAAAAAAAAGAAAAGAAGAAAAAAGAAAAAGAAAAAAAACTAAAAGAAGAAGGGGGGCTTCCCCTACTCACGTGAGGGGAGGGGGGAAGAGGTTCCCAAGGAAGCCTCCCCCATGTGGGGGGGGGGGGGAAGGCCAAAGGGCTCCCATTAAATGGGAGCCTTCTCCCTCATGTGCCCTCACGTGAGGGGGAGGGGAGAGCTCCTATTTGATGGGAGCCTCCCCCACACGTGGAGGCCCCAAAATTAATTAATTAATAATTAAAATTTCTTTTTTACATGGAGTTCAACTCCAAAAGAATATTTTTGTGGAGTTAAACTCTAAAAGAATTTTAAATATGGAGTTAAACTCCAAAAAAAATTTAAATGGAGTTTAACTCAAAAAAGATTTTTATTGCGGAGTTAGACTCCAAAAGAATTTTAAATGTGGAGTTGAACTCCCTAAAAAGAATTTTATTGTGGAGTTAAACTCCAAAAGAATTTTAAATATGGAGTTAAACTCCAAAAGAATTTTAAATGGAGTTCAACTCCAAAAAGTTTTTTATATGGTGTGGAGTTAAACTCCACTAAATGGGGAGCCTCCCCCTCACGTGAGAGGGAGGAAGCATCCACTTGGTGGGAGTTCTCTCTTCCTCACGTGAGAGCGAGCAGGGGCTCCCAAAAGATCTTCTTTTTTATGATGGAGTTAAACTCCAAAAAATTTTATTTGGAGTTAAACTCCCAAAACAATTTTATTCGAAGTTAAACTCCAAAAAAGGGTTTTTATTATAGAGTTAAACTCCTAAAGAATTTTATTTGTGGAGTTAAACTCTAAAAGATTTTCTCCTTTCTCTCTTGAGAAGAAACCCAAAATGGGTTCTCTTGAAACTCCAAGATTTAGATCTTGGATGATAAAAAAAAGACATTTTTTCTTCACATGATAGAGTCTTGGGAGGTGGGTTTATGGTAAAACTTTATTTGGTTTAAAAAAAAAGAGAGCTAAGCTCTTGATTGAATTGGAAAATAAAAAGGAAGAACCTGAGAGAGTGAGGATGGAGGCACAAACCCTAGAGATTTGAGGAGAATGAATTGTATACTTTATTTCATTATCATGTTGCCTTTTATAGGCTTACAAATTTACATATAGCCCCTTGGGTTTTACAAAATGGCATTTTGCCCATCTCATGCTCCATATGCTCTTTTCTTTTGCACATGAGCCATGGGTTTTACAAAATTTTGGCTTCATGCCCATTTTCTTACATTCATGCATAAAATATTACTTCAAAATTATTTATTACATGATTTTTTATTTTGGTATGGGGGAGGCCGGCGGCGGGGTTCGACTTGGGCATGGGCCCACTTGCTTGGGCTTGGGCCCGCTTACTTGGGGTTGACCTTGACCTTGACTTGGTCAACTGGGGTGTAAAATTTGACCCTAATAAAGTGTCCCCCATCAATGAATGCACACCACGTATATGAGTTGTGTGCATGAAATTGATGGTTCTTGAAGTTGGACTTCGAGGTGGAACATCATTCCGGAGGCGGAGCATGATTCTAGGGATCAGAGCATAATTCTAAAGAGCGGAGCATGAATCCAAGGGGTCGAAGCATAATTCCGATGAGCGGCAGACATTCTGATCGAAGCATAATTTCGATGCAGAGGTTGATTTCCAGGCGAAGCATAATTCCGACAGGGAAGGCAGATACTCCGAGACGAAGCATGATTTCGACACGGGGTACATTCTGAGACGAAGCATGATTCCGCCGTAGAGGATGTTGATTGAGGTGATTCCGAGACGGAGCATAATTTTGACGGGGAGGTCATTGGTTGACTTGATTCCTAGTCGGAGCATAATTCCGACAGGGAAGGCAGATACACCGAGGCGAATCATGATTTCGACACGGGGTACACTCTGATACGAAGTATGAATCCGACGTAGAGCTTGTTGGTTGACTTGATTCCAAGGCAGAGCTTAATTCCGACAAGGAGGTCGCTTGTTGACTTGGTTCCATGGCGGAGCATAATTCCGACGAGGAGGTCGCTTGTCGGCTTGGTTCCAGGGCGGAGCATAATTCCGACAAGGAGGTCGCTGGTTGACTTGTCCCCGGCATGGAGTGTCTATGGTCGACGTTTCCCCAGCACGGAATGTCAATGTTAGTCGTTTCCCCGAGACGGAGTGTCTGTATGTGACGTTTTCCCGGCACAGAGTGTCGCTGGTTTATTCCGAGTCGAAGCATAATTCCGACAGGGAAGGAAGATACACCGAGGCGAAGCATGATTCCGACACAGGGCTGGTTGGGTGACTTGATTCTGAGACGGAGTATAATTCCGACAGGGAGGTCGTTGATTGACTTGATTCCGAGGCGGAGCATAATTCCGACTGGGAGGTCATTGGTGATTTGATGTGATTTGGGTTGACATCAGCATCGCTACACTAGAATATGGTACCATGAGCGAATCATCATTTTCCATGAGAGGATTGGGGATTTTGGTTTTGGTCGGCATCCACATTGCTGCACTGGAATAATGCCAGGAGCAACTCATCATTTGCCCCGGAAGGATTTGGGAATTGGTTTTTGGGTCTGCATTTGCATTGCTATACTGGAATAATGCCAGGAACAACTCATTATTTGCCCCGGAAGGATTTGGGAATTGGTTTTTGGGTCGGCATTTGCATTGCTGCACGGGAATAATGCCAGAAGCAACTCATCATTTACCCTGGGAGGATTTGGGAATTGGTTTTTTGGGTCGGCATCTGCATTGCTGCACTAGAATAATGCCAGGAGCAACTCATCATTTGCCCCGGGAGAATTTGTGAATTGGTTTTTAGGTCGGCATCTGCATTGCTGCACTGGAATAATGCCAGGGGAAACTCATCATTTGCCCCGGGTGGTTTTGGGAATTGGATTTTTGGGTCGGCATCTGCATTGCTGCACTGGAATAATGCCAGGAGTAACTCATCATTTGCCCCGGGAGGATTTGGGAATCGGTTTTTGGGTCGGCATCTGCATTGCTGCACCGGAATAATGCCAGGAGCAACTCATCATTTGACCTTACCTGTTGGGGAGCGATGGCTTAGGAGATAGGTTTAGGTCACAATCACCTAAGACTTTTTCAATTTTATGAGCCGTAAGGGTCCCATAAAAGCATTTTCTCCCTGCAAGTCGTAAAGATCCCGTAAGTGTATTTTCTCCTTAGAAGTCGTGATGACTCCTAAGTGTGTTTTTCCTTTGTGAGTCGTAAGGATCTCACGAAGGTGTTTTCTTATGAGTCGAGAGGATCTCGTAAGTTTCATCTCCTTATGTATCATGAGAACGCATGAGTGAGTCTTCCCAAATGGAGCATAATTCCAAGGGCGGAGACCAGCCGCGTGACTGGTGGTTTCGGTGGGGTATGGGTATGATGAGAATTATTTAAGCCCGTGGATTGTATACGGTAGACAGTTTGGGGACCACCCGTAGGACTGGAAGAATTTTGGGAAATTGTCGGCGTCTGCATCGCTGCATTGGAATATGGTACCAGGAGCGACTCATCATTCGTCGTTTGAGACATTCAGAGTTTGGTTGGCGTCTGCATCGCTGCACTGGAATATGGTACCAGAAGCGACTCATCATTCGCCGTTGGGGATTTGAGTTTTGGACGGCGTCTGCATCACTGCACTGGAATTTGGTACCAGGAACGGCTCATCATTCACCGTGTTTTTACTACCGCGATTGCCTTATTATTTCAGCTTTTCTTATCGCGAAGGTTGCGCTTGCCCTATCATTTCGGCTATTTATTCGCGCTTGCCCCATCATTTCGGCTTTATTTTCATCTTTATTTTTACTCGCTGATTTTTATTGCGAGTTGCCCCATCATTTCGGCTTTATTTTCATCTTTATTTTTACTCGCTGATTTTTATTGCGAGTTGCCCCATCATTTCGGCTTTTTATTTTATATTATTTATATTTATTTATTTTTAATCTTTTTTTGTTTTATTTACACATTTTTACATCCCCAGTTTAACGACTTAGAGGTCGACTGTTCCCAATTTAACGACGTGGTAGTCATCGGTTCCCAGTTTAAAAACTTAGAGGTCTATTGTTTCCAGTTTAACGACTTAGAGGTCATCTGTTTCCAGTTTAAAGACGTAGAGGTCTACTGTTTCCAGTTTAACGACTTCGTGGTCATCTGTTTCCAGTTTAACGACGTGGTGGCCATCTGTTTCCAGTTTAACGACTTAGAGGTCATCTGTTTCCAGTTTAAAGACGTGGAGGTCTACTGTTTCTATTTTAACGACTTAGTGGTCATTTGTTTCCAGTTTAATGACGTGGTGGTCATCTGTTTCCAGTTTAACGACTTAGAGCTTATCTGTTTCCAGTTTAACGACGTGGTGGTCATCTGTTTCCAGTTTAACGACGTGGTGGTCTACTATTTCCAGTTTAACGACTTAAAGGTCATCTATTTCCAGTTTAACGACTTAGAGGTCATCCGACGGGGAGCTTAGAGAAGATACCCGATTTAGCAGTTGTCAGGGGCACCACTGGAGCTTGCCCGAGATGCCTTATTACTTTGTCGGTGTCGATGATCTTGCCCCAGCTGGGGTCAAGGAAAGTCATTCAGATACCGACTTGCGTTCGAAGAAGGCAATTAGAAACTATTAACCCCCTGCACAAAGAGGAAAAATTTCAGTACAGGTAATCGATATGTATATTGATTGAGTTCGTATGAATGCTTAACCCAAAATATGGGAGGAGAGATTTGTCCCACCGGACGTGCCATAATCTGTAGGGTGTTTTTCGTCACCCTATTGAGATGGGAATACACGCGCGCTTGTCAGGCGCATTACAGATTCATCCTGCCTAGTGTAGGATGGGGTTTATTGATTATGGGGATCCGAATCTCCGGCAGCCGCGGACCAAGATACCGTTAATTACCCCTCGCATTTGGAGCGAGAGAACCTCCGATTGATGGGTCAAACAGGTCATGCGAACTCAATGCGATGCATTGGTGTGTGTATGTTTTTTCTTAATATATTATAATGGAGACGTGTTTATTTTGTTTTGTTCCATTTGTAAAAAAAGGGATATATATATATTTTATATATAAAAAACAAAAATAAATAAATAAATAAATATTTAAAGAATTTTTTTAAAAAAAATATTATTTATATTTTTTTATTATTACTTTTTTTAATAAAAAAAGATTTAAAAAAAAGAAAAGTAGATAAAAGAAAAAGAAAAAAAAATTAAAAGAAGAAGGGGGCTTCCCCCCACTCACGTGAGGGTAAGAGGGAAGAGGTTCCCATTTAATGGGAGCCTCCCCCACCTGAGGGGGGGGGGGGCAAAGGGCTCCCATTAAATGGGAGCCCTCCCCCTCACATGCCCTCACGTGAGGGGGGCCAAAGGGTTCCCATTTAATGGGAGCCCTCTCTCTCACGTGCTGTCACGTGAGGGGGAGGGGAGAGCTCCCATTTGATGGGAGCCTCCCCCACACGTGGGGGCCTTAAAATTAATTAATTAATAATTTAATTTTTTTTACATGGAGTTCAACTCCAAAAGAATATTTTTGTGGAGTTAAACTCCAAAAGAATTTTAAATGTGGAGTTAAACTCTAAAAGAATTTTAAATGGAATTTAACTCCAAAAAGATTTTTATTGCGGAGTTAGATTCCAAAAGAATTTTAAATGTAGAGTTAAACTCCCCAAAAAGAATTTTATTGTGGAGTTAAATTCTAAAAGAATTTTAAATGTGGAGTTAAACTCCAAAAGAATTTTAAATGGAGTTCAACTCCAAAAAGATTTTTATGTGGTGTGGAGTTAAACTCCACTAAATAGAGAGCCTCCCCTCACGTGATAGGGAGAAAGCTCCCACTTGGTGGGAATTCTCTCTTCCTCACATGAGAGAGAGCAGGGGCTCCCAAAAATCTTATTTTTTGTGATGGAGTTAAACTCCAAAATTTTTTATTTGGAGTTCAACTCCCAAAACAATTTTACTTGGAGTTAAACTCCAAAAAAAAGGGTTTTTATTATAGAGTTAAACTCGAAAAGAACTTTATTTGTGGAGTTAAACTCCAAAAGATTTTCTTCTTTCTCTCTTGAGAAGAAACCCACAATGGGTTCTCTTGAAACTCTAAAATTTAGATCTTGGATGATAAAAATAGTGACCATTTTTCTTCTCTTGATGGAGTCTTGAGAGGTGGTTTTATGGTAAAACTTTATTTGGTTTTTAAAAATAGAGAGCCAAGTTCTTGATTTAATTGGAAAATAAAAAAGGAAGAGGAAGAACTTGAGAGAGTGAGGATGGATGCACAAACCCTAGAGATTTAAGGAGAGTGAATTGTATGATTTATTTTATTATCATGTTACCTTTTATAGGCTTACACATTTACATATAGCCCTTTAGGCTTTACAAAATAGCATTTTGCCCATCCCATGCCCCATGTGCTCTTTTCTTTTGCACATGAGCCATGGGTTTTACAAAAATTTGGCTTCATGCCCATTTTCTTATATTCATGCATAAAATATTATATCAAAATTATTTATTACATGATTTTTTATTTCGGCATGGTGGAGGCCGGCCGCAGGGTTCGACTTGGGCATGGGCCCACTTGCTTGGGCTTGAGCCCGCTTACTTGGGGTTGACCTTGACTTTGACTTGGTCAACTGGGGTGCAAATTTTGACCCCAACAGTCCCGAACAGAACCTTTTGGTATACAAAATCTACTTCCGTACCTCAAAGATCCATCTTCATGGATGATGAAGTCTGTTCTGAGTCCATTCTTTACTTCTTTTCTGATCTTTTGCAACTTAGCATCACTTGTCTGAGCTGCCTTGATCTGATTGATAATGGTAGTTTGAACTTGTAAGTTCATCAAACTTGAAGCGTTACCTGGCATGATTACTTCAATTTCCATCTTATGCAAATCTTGTTGAAGCTTCCACTGAGTGGTGAGATTCATTGCTAATGGTTGGCAACTAAGGGCATCAGGTACCACATTCACCTTCCCTGGGTGATATTGCAGGTTAATGTCAAAGTCCACCATGAGTTCTAACCATCGTCTCTGCCTCATATTCAACTCCTTCTGAGTAAACACATATTTCAAACTCTTGTGATATGTGTATATGTCAACTTGTTCACCAAGAAGATAATGGCGCCAAATCTTAAGAGAAAAGATAACGGCTGCCAATTCCAAATCATGCGTCGGATAATTGCGCTCATGGATCTTCAGCTGTCTTGAAGTATAAGCCACAACATTTCCTTGCTGATGTAGAACACATCCTAATCCCTTATCGGATGCATCACAATGCACTTCGAAACCTACAAATTGGTCCGGTATAATGAGAATAGGCGCTGATGTCAACCTTGACTTGAGTTCTACGAAAGCTTGTTCACATACTTCTGACCACACGAATTCTTCATCTTTATGTATGAGCTTGGTTAGGGGTGTTGCTATATTCGAAAATCCTTCAATGAACCTTCTGTAATATCCAATTAGACCTAAGAAACTTTGAATTCCTTCACTGACTTTGGTGTCGGCCATTCGCTTACTGCTGAAACTTTCGCTGGATCTACAGAGATTCCTTCGCCTGATATAATATGTCTGAGAAAACCAACTTGATCTAGCCAAAACTCGCATTTGCTATACTTGGTATATAGTTGATGTTGTCGTAGAATTTCCAGGACAATTCTTAGGTGCTCAGCATGTTCTTTCCGACTCTTAGAATACACCAGGATGTCGTCGATAAAGATGACAACGAACCTGTCTAGGTACTCCAGGAAAACTCGATTTATCAGGTTTATGAATATTGCTGGTGCGTTAGTCACTCCAAATGGTATCACAAGAAATTCGTAATAACCATAGCGAGTTTTGAATGCCGTTTTTTGGATATCAGATTCTTTGACCTTCACCTGATGATAACCCGAACGAAGATCTAACTTGGAGAAAACGCAAGATCCACTTAGCTGATCGAATAAATCGTCGATAAGCGGGAGTGGATACTTGTTCTTTATTGTTATTTCGTTCAAGGCTCTATAATCAATGCACATTCGATATGAACCTTCCTTCTTCTTTACAAGCAGTATTGGTGATCCCCAACTTAAAGTGCTGGGATGAATCCATCCTTTCACCAATAATTCGTCCAACTGTGTTCGGACTTCCTTCAAACCTTCCAGACATAATCGATAAGGTGCTTTGATTACTGGTTGTGCTCCTGGTACTAAATCAATGCTGAATTCAAGAGCTCGATCGGGAGGCAAACCTGACATATCGTCAGGAAACACATTGTCGAACTCTCGAACTACTTCTGGCTTTGATCCTTCCTCCACTTGAATTGCCGCAATCACTGCCTTCTTTGGTTTCGCCTTGTAAGTACTTGGCTCCAGGGTACGGTCTCCACTTTTGAAATAAAAGACAGGATGGTCTGAAATCTCGAATACTACCCTCCTTTGACGACAGTCAATAGTAGCATAGAATGTTCCAAGCCAATCCATACCTAGAACCACATCGAAGTTCGGTATGTCCAGCACCTTGAAGTCGGCATAAAATTCTCTGCTGTAGACGACCACTGGACACAGGCTATATCCCATTGTTTCCTTTAGAACGTCGTTCCCTGAACTGACATTCCAACTGGATACATGCGGTGTGACTGGAATCGCATGAGTTCGGACGAACCATTGCGACATAAAGCAATGAGATGCTCCAGTATCGAATAGTGCGAGTGCAGGAACTGAGGCTACTAAGATTGTATTTAAGTTATGTGGGATATGTTTTAGGTATAAAGGAAAATATATATAGGCATGTCTATGAACTGGAAGAGAATTTGAAAGGGAAGTGTTACTAGTAATGACTTGGCTGGTGGTTTCAGCCTCTTCCACAGTCATCGTGAAAACCTGTAACCTCGGCACATTCCTCTTTGCTGGAGGAGCATTCCTCTGTCCGTTTCTTGGTCCTTGAGGTGGGTTCCTTTGAACTTGATGGAACTAACGAGGAGGAGGTGCAGTCGATCCACGAGTAGGTGGAGCAGGTAGTGCAAGTCTCGAAGCAGTGCTTGAATGGCTGGGCGCTGCTGGTAAGTGATTGCTGGCCTGGGTGCAGCATATGGATTCTGTCAACGAGGACAAGACCCAATGTCATGAGTAGCTGAGCCGCAGACTAAGCAAAGGCGATTTGCATGTCGGCGATCTTTCATCAGATGTCCATCTCTCCTGCAGTATATGCAAAATGCTGGGCTGGGCCGGTTGTTTGGTACTCCCGGTCTCCTTGGCACAAAAAGTGGTCTTGAAGAGGCTCTTCCTGCCATCTGGTTGGCAGGGCACTTCATTCCGGTAGACTGAGGTCTGCCCCTCATCTTTACCACTGCCTCATAACGGCGGGCAGTTTTTAGAGCCGACTCGTAGGTCGGAAAATCTCCTGTGGCTAATGCAGCCCGGATCTCCGGATCTAACCCTTATTGAAATCGACGGGCTATGATCTCATCCATCGGTATCAAGTATGCCACAAATCTGTTAAGGTATTGTGTTAGTTGTGCAGTATGTGATATTTCAAAATCTAAATATTGAGAAGTGTCTTACCGATTGAGCATGGAAAACCCAGCGTCATATTCATCTACTGACTTGGTCCACATTGAACCTTGTTGCGGATGGATGAACTGTTGTTCCATATCAAAGCGAGCAGTCTCAGGGAAGTACTTTGCATCGAATATGTCACGGAAAGTCTTCCATTCGATGGGTTGATCAAGACGGCTTTTTCCGCCTTCCACCAAACCCGTGCATTGTCCGTGAGCTGCAGCTTCGCAACACGAACTTGTTCGCACCAGAATATTGCATTTAATACCGCCCATTCTTATGCTCGTTTGTTTATAGGCAGGTGATTTTTATTCGTGTTTTCTACATATTTACAGGCTACAGGTTCCTAGTCCAAAATAACGCAAATGATAAAAAACGCCAAAATACAGAACATTTGTTGTCAACAGATAAAAGCTGGGTTCCGGTCATCAGTATCCGTCCAGTGCCGCGTACCAGTTCCAGAGACAAGACAAATGACAGTGGTCATTCATGTCTCGGACATGCACAAAGCACGAGAGGGGTAGCACATGATTCAATGGGTGCGCGGAGCTCGAGGGAGAAAGGTCAAATCAATCAAAAGTGAAGCTATTTTTGGACTGTTGCAGATCTGAAGAAATTGTGAAGGAAATTTGCAATTTGGAGCATGTAGAACAATAGAAGAGAGCAGCACAAGAAAACCCAGAAAAAACGACAACCCAACTCCCTCAAAGAAGCGCGGATCCGCGACCAAAATGGCCGATTCGCGGCGGATCCGCGGCCGAGTTGACTCAGTGTCAACTCGGATTTTGGGGGTAGTTTGGACATTTCATTTGGGATCAGAACTTGCCCTAGGGTTTCAGTACTCGGCCTATAAATAGCCCAGTTTTGTGCCAAGCTAAAGGTCTTCTTTTCATGCTTCTTTTTTGTTGGGATTTAGTTTAGTTTAGCTTGTATCTTCTTCTTCTTCATCTTTCCTCCATTAAATTGTTGTGAGGGCTCTTGAGTGGATGTTAAATGAAGATGGGTTTTTTTTTATTATCTTGTCTCTTTTATTTCTTGTCATGTAATTTTATTATCTTGTATTGTAATTTTATTATTTTTTGTTAAGTAGTTGTTGTTATTTCTTTCCTTGTGCTTACATGGCCACAATTGGCAGTGAAGAGGCGATTCGAGGGTTATCCTGCAACTTGTCGTTTAGAAGTCTAGGAGCGGTCTAGTTGGACCTCGAAGACCCTAGCTCTAGATATTGTTTGTGCATATTGTGATTGTGATTGTGCTTATAAAAAGTTAGTCCCATAATTCCGTATTCTTTCAAAAACAAACAATTTCAAAACTCCAAAAACAAACATTTTTTTAAAAATAAAAAACAAACAAAAAAACAAAAAAATATATCTTCCCTCCCTCCCTAACTTTTCACTCTTCTAACATGGGTACCCCACCTAGAAAAACTCTGGCCGAACTTTGGTTCCCACAACCAGACATTTCTTCTTACGGTTCTTGCTTTGGCCGAACCTCGAATGATCCATCCATACCCAAAATTTCATTGAGAGATCGGATAGATGCGTCCAGGACAAACAATTGGACTCTACAATCTACTTCGTATCAACCATTTCAAACATTCACCCCTTCTTACATTGATACCCCTTTTGAGAGTCCGGTTGTAACTCGGAAACCCATGTCTTTTGCTGAACGTATGGAACAATCTCGTAGCCGATCTTTCACTCCTTTCACCACTTCAAATTCTTGGGATCAACAATTCCATTCACCTTCTTATCCAAATGTTGATCCTACTCCTGTCCAACCATTCAATTCCTATCCATCCTACTCAACTTTTACACCTTCTCTAGACATTGCTTCTATACAGCCATTTGGGAGTTTTCAGTATCCAAACGAGTTTGAATCTTTTACTGAAACCCCTTCACAATCCATGTCTAGTCTAGAACAATCGTTGGAGGACTTTCGGGTAGCGTCATACCAACAGATGATGGATTTGAATGCGTCCATGGCCGCCCTCATACAAGCTAGTGACCCGGTAGCTAGTTTCCAACTAACTCCAAATTTTCCAATGTATGATAAGGCGGTAGGACAGGCTGAGAATTTGAGTGGTGAGAGTGAGCTATACACCCTTCCAAATCAAACCTATCCATCCCCAATTGAATCCCACGACTCCGGTTTTGAATGTCTATCTAGTATCCCAAAGGATTTATCAATTGAAGATAGAATGATTAATGAGTTGTGTGACTTTGTAGTGTTTGATTTACCAGATTGTGAAGGGTCCCTTTCGAGTGAAACCATCATCAGTCCTTTTGACCTCTACACCTCCATCTTAGAACCACAATTGATTGAAATCCATGCTTTTGATGAGGTGTCCGAGAATATTGATTTTCACTTGATTGAGGATATTGACGCTGGGGATATTTTGGATGATGAACCCACAGATTTGGATGAGTTTTTCTCTCCAATTCATCATCCCGAGTTATTAACAGTTTTTCCCGAATTTCATATGCGTCTTGATGTTGATGATGAGTGCATGGATGAGCTAATTTTTGAGGAAAATTTTAAGAATATTTTTTAGGATGAACTAGTTTTGCTTGATGAGGCAGATTTTCCAATTCATCCTATTCCTTTCATTGACTATGTACACCCTCCTGAACCTTTACCTGAAACCTATCCTCGATCACTTCCCTCCATCCTTTCCATCGTTCTGACCTTACAAGATACCGTATCACTTTCATTTCTTGTGTCTGGTTTACCAAGTTCGGCATACCCATGTTTTCTCACGAATCTTGAAGGATTTGACCCCATCTCTCGACTGGTTGATAGATTAGCGCAATCGCTTTTTACACATCGGTCGTTACAAATTGTGCTAATTTATTCACTCAATTTTCACTCTCAAGTTCGTACACCATTTCTTTTTCCCTTCCACCATTCTTCTTCTCATATACCAAGACCGTATTCCGCCTCTATCTCCATACGGTCTCGCGTATTCTCCATTTCTTTCCTCACTGTATTCTTCCACCAACCGCCGCTTATAACGATAAAATCTTTGAATGGTTGGTACTCATTTTTGGCCTTTGTAAGGCCTTGTTTAGCTTGATATTGTGTTCTCTCCCCCCTAACTCTGAACTTTAACGCTTAAACAGTAGAAACACTGTTTCACTTAAATGGGGGGACCTTTTTGTGTATATATATTTGTTTTGTTTTTTATAAAAATTTATTTTTTAGGGAGCGCCGACAATTTTGACCCACTTGGTGTAGTCTGACAGTAAGGACACTGTTAAGTTTAAGTTTGGGGGTGTGTTCGGTAAGCTTTTTTCCTTCGCTTTCATTTGTATATTTTGTATTTGCATACTTATAAAAACCCATAAAAATCGAAAAAAAATTACAAAAATATGAAAACTTTTTCGTTAAGTTAGCTAATAGGATAACTAAGATTTTTATTCCGAAACTTTAGTTGATACGTTAGAAATAACTAAATCCTAGGCTTAGAAATTGAAAACCCTAAAAATAACCATCATTCTGTTTAATTTTGGTAATTATACGTCCTTACAGTTTTTTTTAGAAGTAGGTAATTTTGAGTTCAGTTCTTTATTTAAGTCGAAATGAAGCGAAAGTATTGAACCTTTACTGAAGGATAAGTCTGAAAAATAGTTTCTATTCTTGAGTCCAAATTTAGAAAGTATATGCCCTACAAAATGCACATACACGCACTTTGAAACTTGAAATAGTAGAGGATACCTAGAAATAATCTTGTCTGAAAACCTAGTATGAAAGAAAAAACGGTAATTAAAGCTGACCACCAAAAGAGCATCATTGAAAAATATATCCGGTCTTGAAAAAGGAAAAAATAAAGAAAAGAAAAAATAAATAAATAAAGTCAAGACCTGAAAGCTTCTATTTACGCTTTAAGCTCACACATTCAGTAATCGGCTGTTGGTGCCTCAAGAAACATTAATAGTCGCATGAAAGATGTTAACGAAAAGAAGTAGAATTAGGTATTAGGGCAAGGGTACTGTAGCTTGAATTGAATTCTTAAGTGTAGGGGTGAAATAATACACACACGTAGGGATATACAATCGATATTTGGAGGAAAGATAGAAATAAAGAATAAGACTTATGTTTTCAGTAAAACTGATAAAAATCACTGATTGGAGACCGCACTTTAGAAGGAAAACTCAGGAGAGACCGAAATCTTTCTAAACTGTAAAACGTATAGGATCTGAGGTTGAACAAATAGGAAGCATGAAATATAGGGGTTGAATATTTCTAACTTAGGATAATAGAATTTTTAACCTAGATACTAAACTGTAGGAGCAGAATCGAAGTTAACTTATGAAACTAGCTTGACGGGATTTTATGGGTGTAATCAATTGAAAACCCTCAGGAGACAACACTCCTCTTACTAGGGACACTTAGAGATTTAACGGCATGTTGCACGAGCTCAGTGCAATCGCGTTCCCTGCGAAAGTGAGGTTGGGACTTTTTATGAATAATTAGTTTTGCTCGGGAAGAGCAAAAGTTAAGTTTGGGGGTATTTGTTCACACCAGAATATTGCATTTAATATCATCCATTCTTATACTCGTTTGTTTATAGGCGGGTGCTTTTTATCTGTGTTTGCTATATATTTATAGGCTACAGGTTCCTAGTCCAAAATAATGCAAATGATACAAAATCTTCACTGTTATGCCAAAATACAGAACATCTGTTGTCAACAGATAAAAGCCGGGTTCCGGTCATCCGTATCCGTCCAGTGCCACATACCAGTTCCAGAAACAAGACAAATGACAGTGGTCATTCGTGTCTCGGACATGCACAAAGTACGAGAGGGGAAGCACATGATTCAATGGGTGCGCGGAGCTCGAGGGAGAAGGGTCAAATCAATCAAAAGTGAAGCTATTTTTGGACAATTGCAGATCTGAAGAAATTGTGAAGGCAATTTGCAATTTGGAGCATGTAGAACAACATAAGAGAGCAATATAAGAAAACCCAGAAAAAATGACAACCCAACTTCCTCAAAGAAGCGCGGATCCGCGGCCAAAATGGCCGATTCACGGCAGATCCGCGGCCGAGTTGACTCAGTGTCAACTCGGATTTTGG
Source organism: Agapanthus africanus (assembly GCA_030015575.1). Classification (NCBI taxonomy): domain Eukaryota; kingdom Viridiplantae; phylum Streptophyta; class Magnoliopsida; order Asparagales; family Amaryllidaceae; genus Agapanthus; species Agapanthus africanus. The sequence goes on from CM057350.1 coordinate 517,465,095, forward strand.
GGGTAGTTTGGACATTTCATTTGGGCTTAGAATCTTGCCTTAAGGTTTCAGTACTCAGCCTATAAATAGCCCAGTTTTGTGCCAAGCCAAAGGTCTTCTTTTTTATTAGGATTTAGTTTAGTTTAGCTTGTATCTTCTTCTTCTTCTTCTTCTTCATCTTTCCTCCATTAAATTGTTGTGAAAGTTCTTGAGTGGATGTTAAATGAAGATGGGGTTTTTTATTATCTTATCTCTTTTATTTCTTGTCTTGTAATTTTATTATCTTGTCTTGTAATTTTATTATCTTGTATTGTAATTTTATTATTTTTTGTTAAGTAGTTGTTGTTATTTCTTTGCTTGTGTTATTTTCCTTTTCCTCTTATCTGCATTTTCAAGCTGTGATACTCGGTGGAGTTCCTTGCTTAGGTGAGGACCCAAGTAGTTAGCTTGCATCATTTATAAAACCGTATTTTTCCTTTTCCTTCTTTTCTTCCTTATTATTTTGTTTTATTTTCTTTTATAATGTGTGAATAGTTCCACACTTGTTAAGGCTAAGGAAGGTGGTATCAGGGACGGAAAAATTCCTCGTGCTTCTCTTCGCCACACATCTTGAAACGAACCCCGACCAAATATATGCAACCCCCTCACTTAGGTGCGCTATACGTGAGATATAGCCACGACCTAAGTCGAGAAGTCCTTTAAGCGCACTACAATGTGACATGTAGTTGTGACTTAATTGGATATATGGTTGCGGGTGTTTGGCCGAGGGTTGAGCTAAGCGTATTTAGCGGACGGACAAGGGGCACTAAGAATAGATTTAGCGTTGGAAAGCTCGCTTAAACTCGCAAATCCCATTCCTATATCCTCTTAATCCCCACTACTTTCGATTATCCCAATATCGTTTTAAGAATGGCAAAAGATAAGCACAAGACTAATCCTAACTCTACTAACCAATTTTAATCTTAACAAGCTTACTTGAACATAAATACGAACACTCAGGATAGAACTGAACATACATATATACGTTCTTTATTGACTCGTCTAAAACTCGAACGAACATACAACCATCTCCCTGCGGATCGACCCGTGATCAACCGGCTAGCTGCAAAGTGACACCGTCCTTGATCGCGATTAACTTTAGAATTTTGAATACGCGACATGCCAAGAGCGTGCGATCAGAACCCAAGCTACCTCTGGCACTTGTGCCGCTGCCAGGTCATCTTCAATACTTTGAGCCCATTCCTTAGCTTCTAAGGGGCTCTCTTTTTCTGCGAATTTCTTATGCTGCAAGGCCCTGAATTGCTTCACCCCAGGAGCCTCCGCCTCTGGACGGTTCATCAAGATAGCAGTTTGTTGCTGCTGTCCTTCCAAGAGCTTGCGGATTGCCTCAAGCAGAATCGTCTGCTTGTTAATCGGAGCAGCGACGGAAGGTGTGAATGGTAGTGGTGGGGGAGTGTCGTTGACATTCGTGCTGGTGTTGTTTGGGGAATTCATAACCTTGAAAAAAAATTTGGGTTAGGACAGATTCAAAGTATATGAAATGATAAGATTCAAGGAATATGAATTGTAAAGAATGTTTTCAGTTGCTGGTTTTGTGTTATATTGCTTAGGTTGTCCACGCAGAGCTGGCCTGCTTGGGCCACCAACAAAACCTGTCACGCCCCGCTTCCCAGTGTACGGGCAGAGGACGCGACGGGCCGCTACGTATTTACTTAGAAGTAAACACGCTAAACGTATCTAAGAAATATAAAATAAAATGTACATAAGAGACAAGATGTAAATAAAAAACAACTTTATTTATTAAACATTCTTTTACAATACAACTGAAATGAAAATACATAGAATGAAAGCAATGCCTAAACAATGGCATAACAGAAATGTAAAGGAAATGTAATGTACAAGTGAATCTAAAACTCTGGGTCTTCAGTAAACTGATCCAAGTCTTCGCTGCTGGGCTCGATCTCCAGTGAGTCTGAATCACCTGACGACATTCCAAAGAAGAAGAAAGAGAATGTCGTCAGCGAACAAATCGTTCGGTAAGTCCCGTAGATAGATAAGAATGGAACAGAAAGAATAAAGTATAGTTGTTTATTGTCATCATTTAGTGTTAACGCTCTTGTTTGTAGCTTGGTACAGAAGAGGCCAGTGTATACGAGAGGAGTCTCACTATACCAGAGACTACGGTATACGGAGTACAAGGAACCGTTCAGCCATGATATAACGGCAATGGAGATTCTAGTTAGGTGTCTTATGGTTGCAGTCCCGTGCCACTTCTAACACCTTTCGTACAAAATCTACCCTTATAAAACCCCGCGATGTCTTGATTTGTATTATATTGACTTGTATTGTAAATTGTATAGATGGATGACTTGCCAAAACCATGATATCAATAATGGAATGGATATAATGGATAATCATGTAAATGGAATATATCCATAGTTTGGTTCAGTCAATATAGATTGATTAGATTGAATAGACGGATTCATAGATCCATATTGTATTGTAGTTTGATACTTGAACCATATTCAAGCCAGATTGATTATATTGAGACTCAGTCTGAGTCAGACAATTAGAAAAGAAATTGAAGTTCTGAATTAGGTTTTGGTGCTATCGATAACTGCTGCACATGGACGGCATGATTTATGTCTTTTTCAAAGACAATTACCGTGTTGATAACACCGTTTGTTAAGATGTCTACCTTAAATAGGCAAGCACCCATATCTCCGGCTCCTTGAGGCTCATGAGACTGATACCGTTTAAACCTATGTTTACTAAGGTCCTTATTGTAATTTAGTATAACTTGAAGGGTTTTATGTAAAAATTATTTTGGTGTAATTTTCAAAATAACTTCAAGCAGTAAATTATCGTATTTAGAGTTTTCATAGATATATATTTTATATATGTGATATTTCTAGTGAATAAAACCTAATTTCATATTATATGTTATTTATTTGTAATATGGATGTTTTGAATTTTCATGGTAGTTTCATGTAATATTGGAATTATTTTATTGAATTTTGGAAACATGGTATATTATATATATTTAAAATAAGTATTTTGGTAATAATTATATATATATATTTAATGAAAATAATTTTATTTATTTTTTTGTAAAAAATCTCATTTTCTAAAGAAAAATGTATAAAATTTCATCGAGACCGAATGCTCCTTACTGATGTCTACATCTCTCTCTACTAAACTCGAGAATGTGCGATAATCCTCACTATCCCGAACGGGGTTCCCCAAAATGGGTTGTAGAAGCGTATTTGCATGGAAATGTTTAATACATTTTTTTTAAAGAAAAAGGTTTTATAAGTTAAAGGTATTTTACTGAAAAGTCGTATTTTCCCGAATCTATATTCCAAAATATAATCGTGCTATGTTAGGTATGTGTGTTGTGATGAGGTAGGTCATTATCTCATGAGTTTTCTAAAGATAACACGGTTAAAAGGTATAACATGTCGATATAAAACATAAAGATATTTTAATGTAAAATTGAAATACAACTTGCTATGGTTATCATTTTGATGTCAAATTTGTTCTATTGTCTCTGTTAATGATTACTAAACAATATATCAAAAGTTGTTGGTTTGTTATTAAGAAAAAGTTGTATTTTTAAAAGAAAATTGAATCGGAAGCCGGATAACTCCGCTTCCGACACGTTTTAAGAATGAAGAGTTTGGGAATAGCAAAGAGAGAGAGAAAGAGGACTTACTAGCTTTGATGAGAGGGAAAAAGTAGGAGGAGGTCTAGAATTCATCGGTGTTTCGTTTCGTTGCCGGAAACTCCTTGTATCGTCACCGCAATTTCATCGGAGTTTCGCCCTTTATTAACTCCACTTGTACACTATGGGAACTTGAAAATTTCTTGAAAGTTTTGGCAGGGAATTATGAGTGAGGAGGTGTGAAATGAGGGTGGTATTTATAGGAAAAATTAGGGTTTAGGGTTTTTAATTAATGCATTGAAATATGCATTAAAATGAGATTAAATGGGCATTTTTATTGCTTTCTGGATTAATTCAGAGTAAACAAGTTATAAGGGAGTAGTGGGTTAGGCCAAACGTTGCAGGGGGCAGAAGATGAGGGCATTTAGGACAAATATGACTGACAACGCCGGTTTTATTGCTAATGTCGCCGGCCCAATTCCGACGATTGGGGTTGGTGTTGGGGTATTGGGTCGGGGTCGTTTGGTATTCTACTGTGCACACGTTTAAATTATCTATGACTCTTGGTTTTACGTGTTGTGTATGTGTAGGCTCTTGGGCTTCTAAAAATATTAAAAGAATTCAAAATAAAAAGAATATGTGGCTGATGGGATTTGAATTCTAGTGCTTTGGTTCAGCAGTGCAAGGTCTTACCAGTGAGCCTTAAGCTCCTTCTTGCTGTTCTAAATCAAAACAAATACTTATAGCCTTCACATGAATTGTAAATACCCCAATTGTACATCAACTTTAAATGAATTTTATGTACACAGAATTTGGAGTTGTTACACTATTAGTTGTTTGATTGCAGTGCCTATATGTTTTGCACGTAGGTGCTCACGTATTTAACATGGAAGGCTTGAGTTGTGGGGAATTTTCTCCCTTTTTCTCTTTTATGAGGGAACAGTAAATTTCTCAAAATGAGTTTTGAGAAACTGACTAGTAGAGAAGTTGGGTATTCGGTTGCACACGAGCTGTGAGTATACGATACCGCATTAATTAGCCTTAAGTGGAAGTGGGGGATTGTTGGATATAGTGCCCTCAAGGCAATTATTGTAATACAAGTAGACGATTATGATAATTGAACATGAACCTATACAGGTAGAACAGTCTTACTCGAGATGATAGTATGCTATATGATTTGTCTTTATCATCATATTTATATGTTTTGATAAAGCCCATAGGATTATTGCTTGACTCCCAGTATTATGATGGCGATCATATACGTGAAAGTTGGATGGTCCATAAGCACATCCTTAAATGTCCCTAGTCGAGAGAGTATCGAGACTGGATATCGATATTCCGGAATAAACTAGTGTATACTTTTCGAGATCCCGATGAGGGGCGGTGGCCGGTCTTATAATTCATTGGTGTTGAATCACCTAAGATAGTATACAGGTGCTCACTGGAGGTGAGTATACCGGAAGGACTCGCCGAGAACTTCGAGATGGTATTATACATATCGTCAGATGGAAGTTCTCTTGTAGCATGAGTATATGTTAATCCTTTGACCTAAAATTTTCATTTGTCTCGTGTGTGTTCCTACTGTACTTAGATTACTATCCTACCACGGCTCAAAGGAGTTAAGCAAACAGGTTTTAGTTGGGTACAGTCCTAAGCCACATGGAGAAAGTGGACAATCGTCAAGGATTCGTCTCTCCCGGTATTCGGAGTCAATGTCGCACTGTGTTGGATCAGCTATCACTAGAAATTCTTGGCCAAGGTGGATGATATTTATTGATGTGATATAAGTAGTTTCTCAGTGGGTAATGAGTTTCAGACCGGCACGACTTATCGGGTTAGTATGGGTCTGATGTTATCCACCCCTTAGACCCGGTATGCGATTATCTTAGACGAAGAGATTGGACTGTATGGAGATTGTCACAGACAGGCTCAATAGGGGTACGGATGAGTTTGCTCATCGGCCTTCCTTTCACTCAATACCTGGGTAGCTGTTACGTACAGCTAGTGCCGCTGACATGCTTGTGGTTAAACCCACTGCCAGTGTATTGACGGGTCTTTAAAGTCCCACACAGAGAGTTTTTTCGGTTCAGGAAAAATTATGTAGTGACCGTAAATTGATACGTGCATGGTTCCGATTAGGTATGTGTGCTATCCACACGGACTTTAATCGGGCAGATAATAATACTGGCCGGCTTAGAATTAAGCCGGATTATTAAATCAAGTTTTAATTTATTAATTTCATATATATATTTCAGTATGTATATTCTAGTATTATGTTCATTATATTTTTCTATCTCTTGGGTATTCATATTTTGATACGAATACGGACATGTATTTGCGGAGACGTATTCTTGTATTCATACAAGAATACTTCTAAAAGGAGGACACCTCATTTCTAGGATTTCTTTTTATTTTAAGATATTGTGAAATAAGGTGGAGGAGGGTATGGGGAAATGAATTGTTAATTCATTTGCTCATACTATTCAAGCATGGTTGCATTGTAAAATGGTTTTAACAAAAGAAATGAGAGCATGCTTAATCTGTGAGAGTTATTCATTCTACCATTATCTTTCTCTCTCCTCCAATGGCTCCTCCGTCATCTTCTTCCTCTTACCCTCTCATGATATGAGAAACAAAGTAGAAAAGAGAAGGAAAAATACTAGAACACTCAAATTACATCCCTAAGCTTCACTTCTTAGCAAGTTGTGAAGCTTAGTTACTTCACTAGGTTATTTTATGTGGAGTTACAACTTGGACTAGGTTCTCTCGGATGGATAATCTTCGGCGAAGGAAGACCGGCTTACAAGCGCGATCCGGAACTTTTAAGAGCTTGCTCGAGTCCAACTATATTGGAGCTCTTGAATATAGCTTGAGAATGTGAGTATTGCTAACATAGTAGATTAGCATAGCTCACTAGGTTTTTGTTTACAAGTTCTGGCTCTTTTGTTCGATTCATGGTTTTGGAATTTTAGCAAACTAGAATTTTTGAAATCCATAATGCCATCTTCTAAAATTAGCTTACTAGTGTGCCTAAATTCCTAACAGTCACATTCAGGCTCAGTAAGGTACGGACGGACTTGATTGTCGACCTCCCTTTCGGCAGATACCTGGATAGTTGTTACGTACAGCTAGTGCCGCTGACGTGCTTGTGTTTTTGGATTTATTTGGTAAATCACGACCAGCTTATTTTCAAGTCTTTAGAGTCCTACATGTATTGTTTTCCCGATTCAGGCAACATGATGCATAGGCCGTATATTGATATGTGCAGGGAGTCCGATTGAATATGTGTACTTACTACATGGATTTTAATCGGACGGTTGATAATACTAGTCGGTTTAGGATTAAGCAGGATAATTAAATCATATTTTGATTTAATAACACACACACACACACACACATATATTCTAATATTATATTCACTATTCATTTTCTCTTTTCTGGCTATTCATATTTTTACACGGATAAGCGTATATATAACGATACGTATACCGGGGGATATATTCCGTATTTATACGGAATATCTTCTAGAATGAGAACACCTCATTTCTGAATATTCATTTATGAATATTCAAGAAAATGAGGTAGAGGGTGAGATGGCTTTGAGTATAGTTGAGGGCATGTAAAGTGGGATGAGTTTCAATTGTTTATTATAAAATGGTTGTGAGATATTTTTCTTTGATGGCTGAAAAAATATGAAGTCGTTACACTCTCATATTCATTAACACATACACACTCTCATCATCTTCCTCCTCCTCCTCCTTCTTCATTACTCTCTTACGCTTTGTTTCAGAGTGAAAATGATAGTGAAAAAATCCTACATCCCCACCCTCCATTTCAAGCAAACTTGGAGCGTCAGTTCACTAGGTGAAACTGGAGCTTGGATAGGTTCACTCGGGTGGATCATTTTCGGTAATGGCGGTCTCCTCTCAAGCTTGTTCCCGACGGCCTACGAGGAGCTTGGAGGGGTCTTCCATTATTGGATGAACACGTGTCAAAGTTTGTAATCCCTAAAACATGCATGCTTAGTTTTCTAGTTTAGTATTTTGAACGATCGTTAGGAATTAGTTTCTAGTACTTTCCGTAAAAATTTTGTTTCTCGATTCCGCATTGGCCGCAGTTGTAGCTTTAAGGGCACTATCGGTGATGACAATGCCGGTGATTCATTTCCCCTGCCCTAGGTTGAAAAAGAAGAATATTTATTTTTATTTTTTAATAATTTTTTGAAATTAGGGTTAATGTTAAATAGGGCTATTTTAGGGTTTAAAAAAAATTACGCAACTTAAGTGACGTGGCACAGACGGTGCTGACGTGTCACTGTTAAGTTTAATAGTTTATTAATTATTTCAAAGATAATGGGAGTTTTATGATTCTGGCCTCAACTTGTTGAGAGTTTTCAGTAAATAAGCCTATTAAAAAACTTCTTGGCCCAATTAACACTACTACAAATAAGGGTTGCCCTTACGGATTTATCCGTAGGGGCAACCTACTGCCCCTACGGATATATGCGTAGGGGCGAAAAAATACCCCGTAGGTGCAAAGGCCGCAGCTGCAAGTTGAAGCCATGAACTTGCCCCTACGGACGAATTCTTGCCCCTACGGATTTCTATGTAGGTCCTGTTGCCCCTACGGAGTAGGCCTTAGGGTAAAAAAATTATATTATTTACGTTTTTTTAATATATTAAATGTACCTACGGACATAACCGTAGGGCCATGTTCTACCCCCTACGGATATCTACGTAGGTACTTATCCGTAGGGGCAAAATATCAGGAATCCTGATATTTTGCCCCTACGGATAACGCCGTAGGGACGAGGTAGTGGCCCCTACGGATATGTCCGTAGGGGCACTCCCAACCCCCTGGTACTGAGATCAGGGGAGAAATATCAGTTACTGCTGATATTTTGCCCCTACGGATATAGCCGTAGGGCAACATGTGTACCTACGGATTAATCCGTATGTACATATTATCTGTATTTTTTTTAAAATATGGGCTGCTTGATTTTTTCACTCCCTGTGCACAATAATATATACATCAATCAAATATAAAATTAATCATCACACAACATATATCGCAGTATTCATAATCACATCTCACGCATATATATAATATACAAAAGAAACCCAAAAACTGAATATGATATAAATATAAACCAATATCAATATCGTTTCAAAATGTAGTACAATGTGTATGATATAAATAAATACATGTTTCAAAAAATAAGAACCAAAAAGCTACCCTAGTTCGGTCCAGCTCCACCTCTGAATAACGATAGAATAACGCGCGCCTGCTCCTCGGTCAGTAAACTCTGCAATTCGGCGTGAGCGGGAGTTTGAGCGGCCTGTGGAGCTGGCGATGTGGTCTGCGCAGCCGCCGTCGAGGTAGTCGCTTGCGGAGCCGCGGCTGCGGGAGTCTGAGCGGGCGGTGGAGCTATAGGAGCTGTCTGCGGAACCGCAGACGATGTAGTTGTTAGTTATATGTATGCCCTAGAGGCCATTACTGTATATTGGATGTATATTGTAGTGGATGCTGGGACATATATAGGTAGGACTTTCTTGCTCGACATGATAGTATGCTATCTGGTTGCTCTTTATCTTAACATGTATACTTTCTATCTCTCTGATTACATGTTGATAAAGCCCTTAGGATGTTTACTCGACTTCCAGGACTATGATGCAGATCATACTAGTGGGGCCTGGGTAGTCAATGAGTACATTCTTCATTGTTCCTAGTCATGGGAATATCGAGACGGGGCATCGATATTCCAGAGTAGACTAGCGCATATCTTCTCGACCCATGCGATGGGCGATGGATGATCCCATATCCATTGGTGTTTGACATCGAAGATGGTATGCGGGTGCTCAGTGGAGACTGGGTACACTGAACGGACTCGCCGAGAACTCCCAGATGGTATTATACCTCACGTCAGATGGCAGTTCTCTGGTGACACTGGTACAGCTTAGTCTGTTGACCCGAGATCGTCATAGAGTCTTGTGTGTCTCCCACTGTGCTTTGATTTCCACCCTACCACGGCTCTACTGAGTCATGCAAACAGGTGGTTTTTGGGTACAGTCCCGATTCACATGGAGGCAATGAGCGATAGGAGGGGATTCGTCTCTCCCGGTATTGGGGGTTGATGTTGTGCTATGCTCGACTGGCCATAACAGGAAATCCCTGGCCAGGGTTGCAGTGATATACTGGTAAGAGTTATCAGTAGTTTCACGAATGTTATGGACCTCAAGTCGGCATGACTTATCGAGCTATTGGGGTCTGACGTTTACCACCCCTAGGCGAGATATGCGACATATCAGACGAACAGACCGGACTATACGGTAAGTGTTACTGGTTGGATTCACAGGAGTGTGAGCGGGCTTGCTCGTCGATCTTCTGATCGCTCAATACCCGGGTGGCCGTTACGTTTAGCAGACCGCTTGCGGCTTGTGGGTGTTTGATATGATCATCATCTGCTGCCGGCGTATTGACGAGTCTTTAGAGTCCTACACTGAGGTTTCCTGGCTCAAGCGAAACGAAATAGGAGCGCATATGAGATATGTACGGGACCGAGAATAATTCGTGTATGTGATACCGTATTCCATTCTTGCGATGAATGTATTGATTAGTTATATGCGATATAACCTAGTTATAGAATCAAGGATCGATTCGATAAGCCGATACATTGGATACTAGCCGGTTATATGCGATATGACCGGATCGTTAAATCAAGTATTGATTTAATGATTTAATGCATAATTGTATATTTGATATATTACTTTGCATTAACTGGTATTGGTTCACTTTAAATGGATTTTCCCACTTGGATTGTGCAAGTTGTATATGTGATATACTTTTTATGCACAAGATTGTATCATGTTTGATGATACAAGCAAGCTTGGGTTTGTGTAAAGAATTGACCATGGTTATATGAATGGTTAGGGTTTCATTTTTATTTACTTATTCATTTATTTATTCTTTTTGTTTATTTTGGAAAATGGAAATGATAATGAAATTGAAATGGTGGCTTAATTTGTTTGTAGTTAAAGATTCTTGAAACTTTGATTAAGCAACCATTTTGTATTCATCTCCAAACCCAACCATTCAACTAACTTGGGTTGACTCTCTACACATAACCATGGTTACTATCATGATAAGTATCATTTTATTTGATAATTTAGATATACTTATCATATTCTTTTCTTCATCTTCTTCTTCTTCCTCCATGAGAAGAAAGCTTGCTACATCAATGGTGATTGATGAAAAAGTGTGTGAAATCCAAATCTAAAGTCTACTCACTTCCTATTTCTTCATCCTCTACCTCTTGCCAAGTAGTATAGGGTGTTTACTTCACAAGTTTTCAAAGCTTGGTGAAGTTGGAGCTTGTTCTTGCGATGCTTCGACGTAGATCATCTTCGGCATCGAACCGACGATCAAGCCCGCCTATTCTTCGATGTAGCCGACGCTAGAGCCCAAGATACGATTTGGACAGCGAGGGGGCTTCATCACGGAGCCATGGAGGTGGTGGACCGGATCTACAAAGGTTGTAGCCCTTTACCTATTTCTATATTTCCGTTTACTTGCTTGTTTCGCCTAGATATCTAGTAAACGATCCGTATTAGGGTTTGTAGGCACCCGTAAAATTTGATTTGTGCATGTTTGATCACTTGTGAGACCTCACTAGGGTGCCTAAGAACCCTACAGTGGTATCAGAGCCTAGCTAGAGCCTTAGGCGATGCGTAGACGGAGTTAGAAGTCCGATCAACCCGAAACCCCGACTTGAAAGTGCTCTCTGGACATTTTCTGTTTTCGTGGATTTTTGAGAATTAAAAATATGCAGAAAAATCAGCAGGAAATTCTAAGAATTACGGTGCAAAAAGTAACTAATGATCCCTCAAAAGTGCGGCGGAACCGCGGCATTAGCATGCTAATGCGGCGCTTCCGCGACCGTTTTGTCTTATTAGGCATTCAATTTTGCACAGTAATTCCTATTTTGCAGTGTTGGTTTTCCTGGGAATTTTTTTTTTCTGAAATCAAGAGTTGAGTTTTTTGGGTTGTATTAGGAGTTCGTACATTCGATCGGATTGTCTAATTTTGTCTATGTGTTTTTCGGATATTTTAGAATATGTTAAAAGGTTCGACCGGATATAAATACCCACTTTTTCCCCTGCCGGGAAATTTCCAATTGTTGGACTTTTCCGTAGTTTAACGACGTTCTAAGTAGTGCAAGTAACTCGATGGACCCTCTAGAAGACAACAAACCTTAACTCGATTATGTAACCGTCTTGAACTGCCCTTTGACCCTTCGGGTTTGGGGCAGTACGGCGTGCCACATATGAGGCGTTGGCTTGACCCTTCTACGGCTGGACCGTTAGAACTGAGGCACGAACTGAATGTTGTTAGACTTATTTCATGTGTTGAGCTGTATCGGGAAAACTTGGGTGTTCGATTGTTCGATCGAAAAGTTTAGCATTTTCTATTCATCCGGAATGTGATACAATAATTGGAATTCACAAATTGTTATGAGAAAACGGAATGAATATTATAAACATAGCAGTTTAGTCTCACTTGATCGGTTGCCAAGGAAATTTTGATGCGATCAAAAGTCCGTCGCAATCACGTGCGTACGCGGATACTCGCCGGGCAAACTTAATAGACAGCCTCACTCCATAGCCCCGACCAAGTGACCGTAGGAGAACCCCGTCGCCGAAAGCATCCGTTCGGGTGCTCGCGGTAGCGGTGTTCCGCCTTGGTGCACTTCGTCGACGGTTTCGGGGGTGCGGCCGTCTACTAAAGTTTGCGACGAGCATTCGATCAGAATGTCGGGAATCTTGTTGAATTGCCCGACTTGATATTGAAAAGTGTTTTCGATAATGAGACTAAAATGCGGGGTTTATAATTGTTAGGCATGCGATGTCTAAGTAATTCATTTGGTCAGGCATGCGATGTCTGAGGTGATTGCGGATTCCAACTGTTGTAGTTTTACACTTTCTTTTCTGTGACCGTAAGTGTAAGATGTGATATCGCCGGTTTCGTTGCTATATGTCAACGACAATTGGGATGCGCATATTTACTTACGTTGATGGCATGAGATGTTATGTGTTGCTGGATATGTTATATTGGATCGTCGTGTTTGAATAGCCGGGTTTTTTTTATGTGAGATGAGTGTTTTTCATTTTCATTCATGTAAAAACTTGTATGTAATATTCTTTTATTGGGGCACTTCCAGGTTGCGGATGTTGTCACCACTTGTATATTATTTACTTTTCTGCACTAGGATAGACCCAAGGAGGGGAGCACAAGTAACCGGGTTCTGGGGTCCAGAGGGAGACCAACTCGAGGAGTTGAGTCCGGGTCTCCTAACCCTAGAATTGGTAGGGTTGCTTGCCGCTCTCGTAGGGGTCTTGGGGTGTGGGATTGGCTATTCTTCACGACCGTGGAATCCGTGTTTTATACTGGCTCGTATTGAAAACACGGACGTCCTAGTATATCCAATATTTCATATGTTTCTTCTGCTGTGATTTATCTGTGATCATGTGATGTTCTGTGACAGGTATTATATATAGTATATATGATATATTATATAGACGTTACTTATGTTTTACACCCGCGCTAGCCCTGCCCCGCTCTACCGTTAGTTACCTAACCTAACGGTGCACGAGGGGACATTGAGGCGAATGCGGATGGCATAAGTGTACGTCATATTTATCTGTGATGATTAGGTAATTTAAATGATGGGATATTCATTAATGAGATTAATGAAAGAAAAATAAACCTAATTGATGTTGTGGAATCGAATTTCAAAATAAAACAGGTAGCTACAGTTCTTGCTTTGCATCGCGGTGTTCATTATAGAACATCCTGCACCTCATTCGACGAGGAAAGGACCGAGATCCCTTCACCGGGAGTGAGTCCTTTAGCAATAGCTGGCAGATGCTACAACCCACGGTTTGTCTTTGATCGCTTCTATAGTTTCCGCTTTGCACAGTGATATATATGATATATCCCGCACCTCATTCGACAAGGAAAGGGCCGACGATCCCTTCACCGGGAGTGACCCCTTTATCAAAACTAGAAAAGCTTCAAAAACATTCCATTTAAAAACCATTTGATTCCGCAACGAGATCAAGTTCAAAGCGTTAACGGTTTTCACAAAAACCAGCCGCAACCCTCCGTCATTTTAGGAAGTAGAGTACTTAGTATTCGTGCTGTGTTTGTTGACCATAGTCAAGGCACAGTGTACGGTAGCTAAGTGATGTCTTCCTACACAGCATATGATGCGATTAGTTAGGACAGTCATGTGGCTTTGTTGACCTTAGCCAAGGGTCATGTGGGTGGGTCTAATTAATCACGAAATGACGGGTAGAATTTGACTAGTACCTATGATTTGTTGACCTTAGCCAAGGTCATAGGTGCTAGGGGTAAAAACCATTATCGGGAGTTTCAAGTGTTGAAATTTGCAATGAGATTGCATACCTTCTATGTGATAGTTGGATCCCGATACCCACTGCGAGTAATTGTTACTCCTGGGAGAGTTTTGCACTTTGCAATTAGCCGATCAAGTAGGTGTCTAGAAAGGTATCAACGGGGTTACGCCTCTGGGAAAACGAGGTTTACAGTAATTAGGTCCGTGCGAAAGCACGGGGAACCTCCCTCAAAGTACCGACACTGGCCTGGCTGAAAGATTGGCGAACTTGTAGAGTGTAATTAATCCCGGCTAGTCTTTCCTTTTAAGGTTTGAAGGAAGATTTGATAAAAACAGTGGGAGCCATCCTGATTAGATAAAATATATAACCAATCTGATCTTGTAAGAGCGCACGCTGAGTGTTTTCTTCTCTCTCTCTCCTGGTAGCGACCATATCACGCCTTAATCAAGATAATAAAATGGATGAATTGACCGAACCCGCTTGTTATACTGAGCTGGGGAACGTTGGTCCCGCTCCAACTTATAATTGTTATAAGACAGAGCAGGAAATAGGGAATACCAGAATTCCTATGCCGCCCAAACGAAGACAGTGCATATGATGCATCTCCTTCGGGTGTGTTCATTACAAAGAACTGTTTCTCAGTATCCTCTGCATCCTGGGTATATGATACCGGATCAGGATCCCAGACATGTAATCTGTTACATAGGGCTACAAAAGGGTAGAAAAACTGAGAACGGGTGATAAGTTTCATGAGACAGAAAACGGGGCAAGTGTTGCAGCCAAGTCTGTCGGTCACTGTCACCCTGTATTGTAATACATTGATTCTGAACGAATGTTATTAGATACCGAACCTGATATACAAAATCATATCAGTCTCTTTATTAGTAAAGAAATGATATAATTTTGTATTGTTGGATAATGTTTTGAAGATTTCCTATATCAAAAGTTGATCGGTTCAGGCACGTTATCTAAAAGTATTGACGTTCTAAATCAAACTACAGTTCCTTGTATACAGAACACACACAAGAGGAAGAGTTCAGAAATGAACGATTCGTTCTTGAGGCATTGTAGACTAGGTCATATCAATGCGACCCGACTGGCTGAAGTTACATTTTAGATGCATATTTAAATCAGTTTGAATTTACATCTTGTGAAACTTGCCAGTCATGTCACAAAGATATAATGACACTAGCTCTGTTTACTGGAAGCAGAGAAAGAGTTGGTAAACTCTTGGGACTGATACATGATGATGTATGTAAGGTCTCCTGTCTACACATGCCAGGACTGGTTCTTTATACTTCATTATATTCTCTGATAATCTCTCAAGATTCAGTCGTATGTTCCTGTTGAAACATAAGTCCGAACCTTTTGAGGTATTCACAGGATATAAGTTAGAAGTAGAGAACCAAAATACGGGTATAAGTATTATGTCCTATGATGAGATCAGGGAGGAGAATACTTGTGCATGGCATTCCTGGACCATTCAAAAGGAGAATGAGATTCTCTCTCCGTACTACTCCTCTGAATATACCACAGCACAACGGTGTATCAGGGTGGAGCAGTTGCACAATATTAGATATGATGTACTCTATGATGAGTATTACTGAGTTACCTATTTCCTTTTGGGATTATGCGCTTAAGAAGCTGCATACCTATTGAATTAGGTTTGAATCAAATCAGTGCCTACCACTCCATATGAGATATGGAAAGGGAAGAGCCCATATCTTAAGATAGTTAAGATTTGGGGCTGTCCGGCCTATGTCAAAAGCAAAATCCGGACAAGCTCGAGGCAAGGTCTGTTCTGTTGAACTGGAAAGGTTCCAGCTACACAAAACTGCAGTTGATGATTTGACAGAACCAAAGGATTTTATAGTTCCCGACGAACCTCAGCCTCTCCGCCGATCTAGTAGGGTTCCTCACCCGCCTGAGAGATACCTCGGTTTCTCAATGACAGTGGGAGCGAGGAATGCATCATGAGATGATGACCCAACTAGTTTCGAGCAGGCCATCGAGAGTAGGGACTCTGTAAGAATGGCTGGATACTTAGCGATCTGAGATGGAATCCATGTACACCAGCAAAGTATGGACTTTAGCTGCTATATCTGAAGGGTTAAATCCCCATCAGGAGCAAGTATATCTTGAGAAGATTACTTGGTATAGATGGAAAGGTTGTGACTTTCAAAGCTAGACTTATTAAAGGTTTTCGTCATCGACCAGGCGTGGATAATGATGAAACCTTTTTCCAATAGCTATGCTTAAGTCTATCCAGATCCTACTTACCACGGCTACATACCATGACTACGATATCTGGCGGTTGGGTGCCATGACTGCTTTTCTAAATACTGATTTAGAAGAGAACGTCTATAAGAACACAGCCAGAGGTCTTTGTAAACAGTGGGAGCAGCGGAAACGTGTGCAAGTTGCTTTACATAATGAAGCAGGTATCGCGGAGTTGGAACGTCTGTTTTGGTGTGATAGTCAAAGTGTTTGACTTCATCAAAATGGTAGACGAACCTTGTATATACAAAAGGGTAGTAGAGAGTAAGGTGGTCATCCTCGTATTGTACGTGGACAACATACTCTTGATAGGAAAAGAGTTTCTTATACTATGATCGGTCAATCTCCTATTATCACAAGGATTCTCCAAATAGGATCAAAGTGATACCTCCTAAATCCTGAGTTATCATCTATGAGATAGATCTAATTGAATGTTGGGATACTCACTAGTTGTAGTGAGATGGTATCAATCGATCCTGGGGAGAATCACTGGAAGTGTTCCAGGGTGATAAAGACGACTGAATGTCAGTCACAGGCACTGTCTTTACCGTCAGTAAAGGGACGGTATGTTGGAAGAGTTCCAAGCTCGATACCGTGGCAAACTAGACGATAAAGGCTGGTAACATCGCTATTAAAGATACTACCAAAGAGGAAGTTTGGGTGTACATTGGTTCATAAGATGAACTAGGTTCCTGCCATTGTATGACAATGGAAGCGTGGCTTCGACCCTGGAACCCTGGTCCCATCAGTGACCCAGACATATTCTGAGGCAGCATCACCTGATCATGGAGATAGTTGATCTCCAGGGTGATCGAGGTAAGGAGAGTAGACTCAGAGGAGAACACGGCGGATCCACTCACGAAGGCCTTTTCCCAAAGAGAGACTTTATGGGATGGTTGAGTATGTGATACTGCAACCACTGCTACAGATGGCCCTAGTGCAAGTGGGAGATTGTTAGTTATATGTATGCCCTAGAGGCCATTACTGTACATTGGATGTATATTGTAGTGGATGCTGGGACATATATAGGTAGGACTTTCTTGCTCGACATGATAGTATGCTATCTGGTTGCTCTTTATCTTAACATGTATACTTTCTATCTCTCTGATTACATGTTGATAAAGCCCTTAGGATGTTTACTCGACTTCCAGGACTATGATGCAGATCATACTAGTGGGGCCTGGGTAGTCAATGAGTACATTCTTCATTGTTCCTAGTCGTGGGAATATCGAGACGGGGCATCGATATTCCAGAGTAGACTAGCGCATATCTTCTCGACCCATGCGATGGGCGATGGATGATCCCATATCCATTGGTGTTTGACATCGAAGATGGTATGCGGGTGCTCAGTGGAGACTGGGTACACTGAACGGACTCGCCGAGAACTCCCAGATGGTATTATACCTCACGTCAGATGGCAGTTCTCTGGTGACACTGGTACAGCTTAGTCTGTTGACCCGAGATCGTCATAGAGTCTTGTGTGTCTCCCACTGTGCTTTGATTTCCACCCTACCACGGCTCTACTGAGTCGTGCAAACAGGTGGTTTTTGGGTACAGTCCCGATTCACATGGAGGCAATGAGCGATAGGAGGGGATTCGTCTCTCCCGGTATTGGGGGTTGATGTTGTGCTATGCTCGACTGGCCATAACAGGAAATCCCTGGCCAGGGTTGCAGTGATATACTGGTAAGAGTTATCAGTAGTTTCACGAATGTTATGGACCTCAAGTCGGCATGACTTATCGAGCTATTGGGGTCTGACGTTTACCACCCCTAGGCGAGATATGCGACATATCAGACGAACAGACCGGACTATACGGTAAGTGTTACTGGTTGGATTCACAGGAGTGTGAGCGGGCTTGCTCATCGATCTTCTGATCGCTCAATACCCGGGTGGCCGTTACGTTTAGCAGACCGCTTGCGGCTTGTGGGTGTTTGATATGATCATCATCTACTGCCGGCGTATTGACGAGTCTTTAGAGTCCTACACAGAGGTTTCCTGGCTCAAGCGAAACGAAATAGGAGCGCATATGAGATATGTGCGGGACCGAGAATAATTCGTGTATGTGATACCGTATTCCATTCTCGCGATGAATGTATCGATTAGTTATATGCGATATAACCTAGTTATCGAATCAAGGATCGATTCGATAAGCCGATACATTGGATACTAGCCGGTTATATGCGATATGACCGGATCGATAAATCAAGTATTGATTTAATGATTTAATGCATAATTGTATATTTGATATATTACTTTGCATTAAATGGTATTGGTTCACTTTAAATGGATTTTCCCACTTGGATTGTGCAAGTTGTATATGTGATATACTTTTTATGCACAAGATTGTATCATGTTTGATGATACAAGCAAGCTTGGGTTTGTGTAAAGAATTGACCATGGTTATATGAATGGTTAGGGTTTCATTTTTATTTACTTATTCATTTATTTATTCTTTTTGTTTATTTTGGAAAATGGAAATGATAATGAAATTGAAATGGTGGCTTAATTTTTTTGTAGTTAAAGATTCTTGAAACTTTGATTAAGCAACCATTTTGTCTTCATCTCCAAACCCAACCATTCAACTAACTTGGGTTGACTCTCTACACATAACCATGGTTACTATCATGATAAGTATCATTTTATTTGATAATTTAGATATACTTATCATATTCTTTTCTTCATCTTCTTCTTCTTCCTCCATGAGAAGAAAGCTTGCTACATCAATGGTGATTGATGAAAAAGTGTGTGAAATCCAAATCTAAAGTCTACCCACTTCCTATTTCTTCATCCTCTACCTCTTGCCAAGTAGTATAGGGTGTTTACTTCACAAGTTTTCAAAGCTTGGTGAAGTTGGAGCTTGTTCTTGCGATGTTTCGACGTAGATCATCTTCGGCATCGAACCGACGATCAAGCCGCCTATTCTTCGATGTAGCCGACGCTAGAGCCCAAGATACGATTTGGACAGCGAGGGGGCTTCATCACGGAGCCACGGAGGTGGTGGACCGGATCTACAAAGGTTGTAGCCCCTTCCCTATTTCTATATTTCCGTTTACTTGCTCGTTTCGCCTAGATATCTAGTAAACGATCCGTATTAGGGTTTGTAGGCACCCGTAAAATTTGATTTGTGCATATTTGATCACTTGTGAGACCTCACTAGGGTGCCTAAGAACCCTACAGTAGTGGCTTGCGGAGTCGCAGCCGAAGGAGATGCATGTGGAGGCTCGGCCGATGTACCATGTCGCGTCTGGACATAACGTGTGTAATAAGCGTGTAAGAACTGTGTATTATAAGAATTCGTATCATTATTAAGTTATTTCGAAACCCCGTTTGGATATTTAGTTTGTTGTTTATTTTAATTACATTTGTATGTATGATTAATCAAACTTAAGTCTAAAACAAAATAAGCTCAAGCTACGTACTAATTATGGATATGTTGATATCTATATAATATGGCATGATATTTTACTATAAAGTAGTATACATACCAGCATCTTCTTCAACTCCTGAACGGTGGCCCTCAAGCTCTCCAGTTCCTGATGGACACGTCGGTCACTGGAGACGGAGGAAGTAACCGCCGGGGTGGAGTCCAACCTCATATGGGCCCTGTTAGGGCCCAGTCCCCGGCCTCTCTCCCAAGCTCCGTGGTGCCCTCCGTGTGCGGCGTCCAGAACTGGGGTCAGCAGCCTCGGATCGCTCTGTCCGGTAAAATCGATCCCCGAGGCCTGGGCCTGCTCAACCACCCGCTCCTACACCCACATTAAGCAGTAAAGTATAAGTATAAAATTTAAACTTGAACCTTCCAAAACTAAAATTTCAAATTTGGGTAGAAAAAATATTAACACTTACGCAGTACTCCTGGGTAGCGACGTCGGGATATCGAAGCTCGCCCGTGGCGGGATCTGTCGAGGTGCCGTGGACGGCAAGATATGCGTACAGCACGCTCGGTGTACCACCTGACGCCGCGGTCCGAGATGTCTGCAATATTAGAAAGTAACTCTTAATATTAGAAATATTAGAAAATAACTCATAATATTGCAGAATATCACAAAGGTCGGTCTATTGTAATTTACTGATAACTCCATGGCTCGAGTAATGTTCCTCGAGCCACCTGTGTAAGTGGGGCGACCCCTCTTCGCCGACTTCCTGTTCTCTGTATTCTGAGCGGCCTGTTTCTGCACAACGCATTAACATTTAGTTTTCTAATTAAGAATCACAAAGAAATTAATTATATCATAAATAATGAATTACATTTAAAATACATACCTGTTTGCGTTGGGAGTCGAAATAAGCGTACAATAGAGGCCATGCCTCTACGTCGACTCTCAAAAACGCCGGAGTAGATAGGAGGGCCGCTCTCTCTGCCTCGGGGGTCGCCATCCACAGGGAGTAGCAGTCGGCCTTCAGCTCATTCCTGTTGTATCGGATCTTGGCCTGTATGTTCTTCATCAGGCCATTGTACAGAGCATGAAGGTCGAGCACCCTCCCCGGGTGATCAGTGTCGGCTACAGGCTGAAAATCGTAATCCAACTGAAAATACAAAAAAAACATTGTTATTAGATTGCAAGTGTTAATAATAAATATATTGGATAGATCAAATGAAAATATATATTAATACATACCCGAGCTTGATCAAAGAAGAGGGCGAATGAGCGCTGGTGCTGCTCGCCCCACTCAACGTGAAGTGGATAGTTCTTCACGAGCCGGCTCTCATCCCCCAAATACCGGCCGAACCTCTCGGCATGAGGACCGGTATAGCGATAGTCAAGGGTAAAAAAAAGGGGGAATGCTGCCTCCCCCCTAGCTCTGTCAGGCCTCAGCCTATGGGACTGATTCGGGCCTCGAGTCCCCCTCTGGGGATGGGGAGGCCCTGCGTCTGCACGAAATATCAAGACAATCAATAATAAGACAAAGTTGTATTAAGAAATCAAGGTTAAATGAAAATTCAAGTGTGATATATACCTCCGGTGACTATCGCACGAGCCTGGGCCCGGGCAGCAGCACGAGCAGGACGATAGTTTCTCCGGTAAGGAACAACCGGGGTCCCGGATGCGGACGCATCCCCTCCAACTAGAAAATAAACATCGACGCTAAATTTCCATGAAGTTCATATTTATTCTATAGAGCATATGTAAAATGAATAAATATTTTAAATTTATTCATACTAACCTGCAGACGATGCGGAGGGTATGGAAGCGGCAGGAGTAGCCCCTGCGGAAGATGTGGACGCACCACCTATAATTCGACAATTAAAAATAGATTATATAAGTAATTGCAAAAATAATGTGTAGATCAATAATATAACGTTCTAAATCAATATGCATGCACTATAGGATATATAAACATACCCGCAGGTGCGGTGGTGTCACCACCTACAGCTAGACAATAATAAAAATTGCTAAGTAAGAGCAAAAGGAATGTGTGTATTTATGATATAGCATTTTAAATCAATATACATACACTATATAATATATAAACATACCTGGAGGAGCGGGGTGGCCTCTGTCCCAGATGTGGACGCATCACCAACAACTAGACAATCAAATATTGACAATATAAGTAATTTTGACATAAATAGGCATGAATATCTGTAAGTTTACATTCAAAATGGATATGCGTGCAGTATACCTGGAGATGTGGTAAAATCCACACGGAAGGAGGCATCCGAAGGGGTCTCCGATTTGGGTGCAAGACCGGTCCTCTGAAGCTCCTTACGGAGCTCTCTGGGCGGCAGAACCGCTCTGCCTCTGCCTCTGTCGCGGCTGGAGCTCCTGCCGCCCCTCGCTGCTCCCGACATCGTCATAAAATCTTGATAAACGGTTCGTGGACGCATTAGACAATCATTAAAAGTATTGACTATATATGTATAGAGCGTAAAATGTGAAGTAATAATATAACATTACTGATAACCTTTTTCGTTTCGTGGGCGCATTATACATATCTACTTGGATTTCATCGTCGATGTCATTTCTAACCCACGTAACTTCATGATCGGTCGAAGACAACCCGTCCTTCGCAACAGACGGTCGGAGCACTTTAAGCCTTCTCTCTTCTTTGTCCTCATCGCTGTCCTCGTATTCTGGGACATTGTACACATCTCTGGGTTTCCATCGGCATACAACACTCCACCCCGGATGCTTCAAACACTATGAGTAGTATACTTGGAACGCTTGGTTCGGAAAGATAAACGGATCGTCCTGACCGTAAAACAAAGTGTGTTCACACCGATCAATCCATATTCATCTTTCCAAGTCCCAAGACTGCTTCTCCACCTGTCCGTATCGGTTCGCGGATCGTACCAAGTACACTGGAATATATAAAAGGATTCTGATCGTCCGGGATAGTGGATGCCGAGTATACAATTTAAGTACCCATAGTAAATCACACCGTCCGATCCTACCGTCGCAATCCCACTATTCTGAGTGGTTTTAGATGTTTCTATGTCCTTAACTTCGAATTTGTATCCAAGGACACCAAATCCTTTGTAATATGCAACCTCCATACTAGGAAATTGAGCTAAACATCTTGAATCACTCTCAAATGATGCAGACAAGTTCGGATCGTGGATCTAACAAAACAAATTTTACGGCAAATACATAACGATACAAGTTTAGATTAAAACTGATAGCAATAAAATATTATTCGAATAACTTACATGATCTGTGATCCAATCACAAAAATTATCCTGATGGTATTTTTCCAAACGTTCTTCGTTCCAATCAGGATGCCCCTCACGTACCTCGTTAAAATGAATTCTGTTTTCGACAAATAATTGTGACATTAATATTATATCATTTCATACACACACAAACACAGATATAACAATTAATCCAAAAGAACTTACTCTCTAATTTGTTCAAGACATGCGCAATTAAACAAGATAAACCGGTATATCTTGTTGATAAACATAGTGTCTACCCTCTTATACTCGACTTTACCATATGGCCCGTCTTGAATTCTTCGTGGTCGGTTAAGCCTTGTCTCAATGTTCTCGTCTATATAGCGGGAACAAAATGTGGTTGCTTCATCAAGAAAATAACCTTGTATGATAGAACCCTCTGGCCGATTTTTATTGCGTATATACTTCTTAAGAGTGTAGAGATACCTAATGAGAATATGTTGAATAAATAAATACGGGCATACAGGACAACAATAAATTTATAAATTGCGCGAAACGAAAAATTACACGTACCTTTCGATGGGATACATCCATCGATATTGTACCGGTCCGGCTAACTTCGTCTCAGTTGCAAGATGAACCGTCAAGTGTATTATGATATCGAAGAATGACGGTGGGAAAATACGCTCAAACTTGCAAAGTATCAACGCAACATAATTTTCTAGTTTATCCAGCGTCGCAACCTCCAGTGTTTTAGCACACAACTCCCTGAAAAAACAACATAGGTCGTTGATTACTAGACCAACCGAGTCGGGGAGAGAAGTCCTGAGGGCTAATGGAAGAAGGTGCTCCACGATAACATGGTGATCATGACTTTTCAGCCCATCGATCTTGCCCTTCACAATTTTTATTTTCTTGCTGAATGATCCTGAGAAATCTGTGGGGACTTTCAAATCATGCAACACCTGCACGAATCTTTTCTTCTCCGGTTGTGACATATGATAAGTGGCATTGGGAAGTACAACTTGCCCGGTTTACCCGCTACCGGTCTAGGGTGCAATTCACTTCTTATTCCCCACTCTTGTAGATCCATCCGAGCATTCATGTTGTCTTTCGATTTCCCGTCTTTACAAAGAAGCAAGTTAAGTATGTGCTCTGATACTCCCTTCTCTATATGCATGACGTCCAGACAATGACGCACTGAATTTGTAGACCAGTACGGAAGCTCGAAGAAAATGCTTAACTTGTTCCAATATTATGGTTTGACCTGTTTCGTCGGATCCATCCCGAAGGTCACGTTATTGTAACCATCCCATTTAGCAGTCACGTCCTCTCCGGACAATGGGGATGGAGGTCCAAGAAGCTCCTGATGACCATCAAAGTGAACCGTATCTAACCTATAGGGGTGGTCTGGAGGCAGAAAACGTCGATGGCCGCAATAACAAAGCTTCCTGCTAAAATTCAAGAATTTTGATGTTGTGTGTTCATGACAATGAGGACATACTTTGTGACCATTTACGGAACAACCTGATAGCATTCCATACGCAAGAAAGTCATTAATTGTCCACATTAAAGCCGCACGCGGTATGAAGGTTGTATTTGTGTTTGAATCATATGTCTCTACACCATCAATGAACAAAGATTTCAACTCCTCGATCAGAGGTCGGAGATAGACATCGATATTGTTCTCCGGTGAGTTTGGTCCGTCAATAAGAAGAGGCATCATAAAGTATGATTGGTCCATAGCCAACCAAGGCGACAGATTATAAATTATCATTACAACGGGCCATGTGCTGTGACTTTCAGCCATATAGTTGAATGGGCAGAAGCCATCAGTAGCCAGTCCAAGCCGGACATTGCGATGATCGCTACTGAATATTGCGTGCCTCCTATCGAAATCCTTCCATGCCGGTGAATCTCTTGGATGGCTCATTTTTCCATTTTCGCTTGGAGGAGCACAGTGATGCCAAATCATTGCCTCGGTTGTTTTCTTGCACCTGAATAGCCTCTGTAGCCTCTGTGTTATGGGAAAGTATCGTGCTATCTTCATAGGTATATCAGGCTTCTTATCAGAATATTTCGGCTTATACCTGGCCTCTCCGCATGTTGGACACTCTTTCAAATCTGAATTCTCTTTCCGGTACAACACGCAATTTTTAGGACATGCTTGAATCTTCTCGTACTTTAGACCCAAATCAGACATCATCTTCTGGGCTTCGTACCAGCTTTCGGGCACATTATTTCCCGGAGGTATAGAATCTTTCAAGAACGAAAGAAGTATTGTGAATGACTTGTTACTCCATCCATTTAGGCACTTAATCTGAAAAAGTTGGACGAACCATGAGAGGGTGGAATACTTCGCATTCTCATAAATTGGTTTCCTAGCATCATTCATGAAATTTTCATATTTATCCGCACGCGGTCCTTGACCGAAAGGAATGTCATCTTCGGTACGAATAGATTCACCTAGGGCAGCCTCTACCATATCCTCCATTTCTTCTGATGGAAATAAATTTCCGTCTCCTGCCGCATTACCGAATTCTTCTTCTTCTCCTGCCGCATTATCGTGTTCTCCTTCTTCTTCTGCCGCAGTACTGCATTCTTCTCCTTCCCCGTGATATTTCCAAGTTGTATAAAGTCTAGTAAACCCATGTTTTACAATATGAAGCTCTGCCAATTCTACCTTCTGCCAGTACTTATTGCCACATCTATCGCACGGACATAGAATCTTCTCTATTATGATCTTATTATGTGCGCGTGCAAATTCAAGGAAAGCAGCAACTCCTGTGACAAACTTAGGTTGCATACGTTGTTTTCAATCCACATACATCCAGTCCTTAACTCTGACGTACTCATGGGCCATGTTAGACTGTATAACATATAAATTGTAGGTTATGCTGACTATATTGAGAAATATAAGAACGGGATAGTTACTGACAAAGGAGAAAATCCGTGTATATGCTTTGTGTGTGCGTTTGTCGTTGAAAAGAATAAATTATCGCACGTATGTTAACCGATAGACGGGGACTAAGTGGCGCTTTTAGTTTCATATATGAGTATCGATGGGAATATGAAGGTTTCATATTATTATATATTGGTTTTAACCCGAACATCTCGAATCTCTCTCTAATTATGCGTTTGTTGTGTATTCTTGCTGTATGTGTGTGTTCCGGCTATCGGGGGTAGGCTTCTATCCCATTAAGAATGTATAGAGCGAACGCCCATCACTTGTGCTTTCAACCATTTCGAGTAAATTTCGGCAGCACCTCCCCGCTGTTCTCCGAGTACACTGTAATAGAATAGATAATCATTTCAAAGCCGTGAAACAACGTTGAAATGAACATCTAATCTATCTTTGTACACGGAGAACCAGCGGAAAGGTACTGACGAAATATCTCGAAACGGATGAAAACACAAGTGAATGAAGGCGTTTGCTTTATACATTCTTAACTTGTCCACACGGGAAAAATCTATGGGTTACCATACGATTGAATTTTCTCGTCGCGTAGACTATACGACGGTTGTTAGTATCGAGCTATACTGTCCGATATTTAACAACCTTCGTATAGTTCTAGGTCACGACGAGTATCGCACGTATGTTAACCGATAGACGGGGACTAAGTGGCGCTTTTAGTTTCATATATGAGTATCGATGAGAATATGAAGGTTTCATATTATCATCGAATATCATATATTGGTTTTAACCCGAACATCTCGAATCGCTCTCTAATTATGCGTTTGTTGTGTATTCTTGTTGTATGTGTGTGTTCCGGCTGTCGGGGGTAGGCTTCTATCCTATTAAGAATGTATAGAGCGAACGCCCATCACTTGTGTTTTCAACCGTTTCGAGTAAATTTCGGCAGCACCTCCCCGCTGTTCTCCGAGTACACTGTAATAGAATAGATAGTCATTTCAAAGCCATGAAACAACGTTGAAATGAACATCTAATCTATCTTTGTACACGGAGAACCAGCGGAAAGGTACCGACGAAATATCTCGAAACGGATGAAAATACAAGTGAATGAAGGCGTTTGCTTTATACATTCTTAACTTGTCCACACGGAACAAATCTATGGGTTACCATACGATTGAATTTTCTCGTCGCGTAGACTATACGACGGTTGTTAGTATCGAGCTATACTGTCCGATATTTAACAACCTTCGTATAGTTCTAGGTCACGACTAGTATCGCACGTATGTTAACCGATAGACGGGGACTAAGTGGCGCTTTTAGTTTCATATATGAGTATCGATGAGAATATGAAGGTTTCATATTATCATCGAATATCATATATTGGTTTTAACCCGAACATCTCAAATCGCTCTCTAATTATGCGTTTGTTGTGTATTCTTGTTGTATGTGTGTGTTCTGGCTGTCGGGGGTAGGCTTCTATCCCATTAAGAATGTATAGAGCGAACACCCATTCGCTTGTGCTTTCAACCGTTTCGAGTAAATTTCGGCAGCATCTCCCCGTTGTTCTCCGAGTACACTGTAATAGAATAGATAATCATTTCAAAGCTGTGAAACAACGTTGAAATGAACATCTAATCTATCTTTGTACACGGAGAACCAGCGAAAAAATACAGACAAAATATCTCGAAACGGATGAAAACACAAGTGAATGAAGGTGTTTGCTTTATACATTCCTAACTTGTCCACACGGGACAAATCTATCGGTTATCATACGATTGAATCTTCTCGTCACATAGACTACACGACGGTTGTTAGTATCGAGCTATACCGTCCGATATTTAACAACCTTCGTATAGTTCTATGTCACGACGAATATCGAACGTATGTTAACCGATAGACGGGGACTAAGTGGCGCTTTGAGTTTCATATATGAGTATCGATGAGAATATGAAAGTTTCATATTATTATCGAATATCATATATTGGTTATAACTTAATATTTTCTAATAATAGTGTCCATATGACACAATGGATATATTTTCTACACTAAAGGAAAAAGGCAAACAATAGTAAAGCAATTGTAATTCTATCAAGTATCCATACTGAAAAAGAATAAATAGCAAACTAAAAATTAATCACTAATGAAAAACAAACAAAAGTGCTTATTGTTATACTTCAGAGGTTATAAGTGCTTGACCCCTATAGTACATAGGCTGTATCCGCAATTAACCCTTTTCTATATACTTGGGTGTACAGAATTTCTAAAGTTACACATGGTTTTTCTAAATCCAATTCTTTCCTTTCACTACAAAACCCTTTATATTTTCTAATAGGTACCAAGAACTTTAAAAGTTTTTGGATATGTACAAAAAGAAAGCATCGCCAATAAGATTGACATAACCCAAATGACTTTGACCCATTACATATAAATGTCATGGTCTTTCAATATTTTTCAAACAAATACCATAGACTTTGTTTGTTACAAATAAATACCATAAAGTTTTAACGTTTTCACATAATTTCCATAGACTTTGTTGTTTACAAATACATACCATTGACTTCCAACGTTTTCCAGATAAATACCATGAACTTTGTTGTTTACAAATAAATACATGAACTTTCAGCGTTTTTTAGATAAATCCTATAGACTTTCATGGACCTTTTTCTCATATAAAAACCATGGACTGTGTTATTCACAAATAAACAGTATCTATTTTCACTATTTTCCAGATCAGTCCCATAAAATTTCACTTTTTTAACCCTAACCCAGTCCCAGCCGAACCCCAACCTAACACCAAACCCTAACCCTAACCCTAACCCCAACCCAGCCCCAGCCGAACCCCAACCCCAACACCAAACCCCAACCTAACCCTAACCCTAACCCTAACCCTAACCCCAACACTACCTTAACCCTAATCCTAACCCTAACCCCAACCGATACCTAACCCTAACCCTCATCGCTACCCTAACATCATTAAAATAATGTTAAACTAACCTGTAGGCTAGGCGGTGGAGGAGACGACGGAGACGCTCGGTGGTCGACAACGCGCGCAATCGGCGATGAGGAAGAACGAGGGCGGTGGCGACAACGAGAACGGAGGGCGGTGGCGACGACGAGTTCACTGCAGACGGTGGCGATGACAAGATCACTGCAGACGCGGGAACAAGATTTTGGGAATTTTAGGAATTTTGGGAACGATCGATCGAGGGAAAAAGATAGATCGAGGCATTCTGTGCCTTTTTTTTTATTAAATTCCCATTTACATGCCCCTACGGACATAACCGTAGGTCATTAGTTTGCGGCTCCGTAGGGGCAAACAACACTTTAAGATTTAATAATTTTTAAATAAATATGGAAGGACCGTAGGGGCAACCGTTTGGCCCTACGGATTAATCCGTAGGGCCAAACTTTATCTACCCCTACGGATGTTGTTATCCGTAGGGGCAACCCCTTATTTTACTAGTGTAAAACCCCTATTATACTTTTGATCATTTATAATTTTATATATCCCAACAATACTCTTGCCCATATGCTTTGATAGTCTATACATGGCATTCACTATACAAATGGTTTGCTTGTAATAAATAAAAACTTGCATGTAATATTTAGAGACTCGTCTGTAATATCTATTCTTTTTTCATTTTCCCTCTAAATATACATCCTCCAAAATATCTAATTCCTTACCATATATACTTCTTTCCCACCAAAGGGCTCTAAAACTTCTTTCCCACCAAAAGGCTCTAAAATATCTTTCTACTTTCATATAATATCTAAACAGGTGCGTATAATATCTAATCGGTTGCCTGCAATATCTAAGCATGTGCATGTGATATCTAAATACTACATGTAATAAATACCTAAGTAGTTTAATGTATCCAAGCAATTGCTTGTAATATCTAAACACCGCCACCTCCTTCTCTGCAGAAACCATCTTGATGTGGTGGAGGAAGAAGTGGAGGGTGTAGCAATGATCGATAAGCGAAAGAAAGAGGAG
The DNA here is from genome assembly GCA_030015575.1 of Agapanthus africanus. NCBI lineage: Eukaryota > Viridiplantae > Streptophyta > Magnoliopsida > Asparagales > Amaryllidaceae > Agapanthus > Agapanthus africanus. The sequence continues at coordinate 517,494,956 of CM057350.1, forward strand.
CGGCAAAGTATTGATGGATGAGCGAAAGAGAGATGAGGATCAGCAGAACGGAAGAGGTGGAGGAGAGAGGAGGAGCGATGAAGCAATGGCAAAAGAGGAGGGCAGAGGAGCGATGAAGTAATGAATCTGAGGTTTTGGAGAGAGAAAGAGAGAGAGGAGGAAGAAAATGACTTAGAGTTTTTTTTTTTCCACAAAAGGCCCTTCCCATCCATTTTGGAAACCCGAGTGGTTTTTAGACAATTCCTGAGACGGCCGGAGGCTTTTCGACAATTTACCTTAGATTTTAAATCCGACTCGTGCAAAATTGCAAATTCTCGGTCCCCATTATTATTTGTAGGCCCAATTAGAGTCCAAAAGGATGCAACAATCCATTTGTTAGCGTTATGATATAAACACAAGCGGATGTGTGATGCTTCCAATTTCAATTTTCAAGGAAAAACAAAAATTAAAAAGCCTTTAGTCCCTCTTTTTTTCCTTCCCTATTTTACAAATAATAAAATTAAGAAATTTCATATCACAAACACTTACCTATTCTCTCATTAACCACTTGCTTCTATTTTTACAAATAAGAATCCAGTTGTATTAATGTTAGAAGAGTTGAATTTGAACTGTGGCAACCCATCTTATGAACAAGAAGGAACGGGACCTTTATCACGATCCGTTCAAGTCAATAGATAGACTTGAGCCTGTACTTAGAGTACCCAAAAATTAAAAGAAAGAAAGATCCGAAAGTCCTGTTGATTTGTTGATTAATAAACAGCAAACACCAAATTTCTAACATACCGGCATCGGGAAAAAAAATTCACAATATGTCTTTCTATTTCACACCATTTCCGGTGATTTCTTTTGTTTCGGATCTGTTTCTTACGAAATCTACAAGATTATGAGCTCAAAATTAAAATTAAAACCTGCTCTTATGATTTATGCTGGAGGGAAGAAAATATTGGACGGGCTGAGCGGTGTTGTAGCTTCAAAAACGTCTTTGTCGATAGTATATAATACGCACAAGGAGTTCCAATGCTTACGGTTTTAGGACAACGCAGCGACTTTCTATATATGTTCCTTCATTTAACCAACATTATGTACCAGCTAGCTTCCATGCCAATTAATTTGGAGGAGAAGACACTCCATCCACAATTTGTGGTAGCTGCCGACTCCTGTGTTTAAACAGAACATGCATGCATGCAGTTGGTATGGTAGGGGTTGCTGACTTCTTCAAACACCATGCATGCATCAAAATGAATCAAAGTCTTGTTAGGGACTTTATAAATTCAACTGTCCCCATAACTCCGCAATCTTTGCCGACCTCTTCTTTGACATTGGACAATCCTTCAACTCTTAAAGAAAAACTCCAAGCATTGCTAAAGAGAGGGATAGAGGATAAAATGGGGAGGGATCGTCAACTAGGGAGCATAATGGAGACGATAAAGGCCAAGGTGAAGGGATTCTCCTTGAAGAGGAAGAGAAAGAACAAGAAGGATGAGAGTGAGGAAAGCTCGCCATCGTCGTCCAAATCTTCGTATGCGAAGATGGACAAGACCGCGAGTGTCAAGGTGGAGATAAGAAGCAGGCAGACGCGCTTGCTCATCGATAAAACCCTCAAGGCCGCCGATCACCCCAGCAAGGCTCATCCAACTTGATTTAAACTTTGTTTTCTTTTCCTTCTCTTTTCTTATCTTGGAATTATGTAAGGCCCTTCAAATGAATGCTTTTATGGTGTGCCAAGTCTCGATTTCTCTTAATAGAAGTTTGAGACAAAATATATCCATTTGTAAATTTATAGTTGAGCAAAGTCATAAATTTGCTCTCTTTGGTTAATTCTATTTGAGCATGGTGAAAATTGTTATCATGTGTGGCAGGGTAATTAAGCTTGATTATTTTTTACTCAAATTAATGAAGGTTAATTTCCTTGTGATTTCTTAAAGAATATTTGTAGTTTGAGCAATATATTGAGCCAAGTGATCTCTAGGATGAAGATTGTATTAGTAATGTAAATGATTTATGAAAATCATGGATTCTTAAGGCTAGCTATGTATAACCTGTTTATGTAATGCTTTAAGACTGTAGGTGGTTGTTTTGTGTTGTTATTCTGCTCCTCTATTTGGTAATTATATTGGCTATTGATGGACTCTTGTTTATATGGATACTTGGAAGGTTTGGCAAATAGATTTTACCAAATGAACATTTTAGATGACGTAGATACATAATATACAAATATACGCAGCAGAAATACATGTATCAATCCTAAAAGATTATGATACACCTGATCCGATTAATTAGATCGATTATCCTACCCATGTCACATAGAAGATCTGATTTTTAACGACTCCAAATAACGGCCGAGCGGAAACCACACTGTGGTAGAAAACGAGAATCGCTCTCATGATCATCTCGCAAGCCAACCCAAATTAGAAGAGGATGAGAAAATGTGACGGCGGCTCTTTATTGTTTTTCTCTCAAGTAAAACACTCTATGTTGTATCGTCTATCATATATCTCATATGGAACCTTAATCTCTTATATATGAATATATAAAGTGCCCACTCATATGGGCAGATATTAGGCCGGATCGGTCACAATGGTTAATATACTCCCACTCGCACATTCGAATGGGTGTCGTCCATAACTTTCTGAGCTGGTTCCCTAAACTATTAATTTCCTGAAACAATTATCTTCCTGAGAATCTTCTCCTTCTCTTTTTCTTTCTTATCCATATTTAAATGTTAGTGCGGCGTTGACCGTTGAGAACCTGCAAGCGGGTAGCCTTGCAGTCAGATTCGTTAGGACCGACATAAGTATCTCTCTATAAGAAAACAACATAAACCAAAAATATGTTATGCTCACAAAATCTCATACCCCAAATCATAAAGAAAGAAAGCAACGTACAATCAATTTCTAAATATGCATCTATAAAAAGTCACCATACATAATAAAAATGCCAAATATAAGAGTAAGATCTATCAAGCTATCTGAAGACGAAGCACATATGCACATAGCGTCACTCGACCATTTTCTTTGTCATTGGATCCCCGATCATCTGACCCGAAGTAAGACCTTATAGCATAGACTACCTTCTCATACCACTTACTCCTTGATGAAGTATCGTTAGATCTTTAAGTGTTTCAACTTCCCATATATATGGGATTGATTGAGTATGCTATCATTGACTTGATATCACGATAAAGAGAAACTCTGCTTCCCTTGCGTGCGGAATCACACGCAGACTCTCGAGAAATCACCTAAGCATTGCGGCTTCTTTGGCGCTCCTGAGGTAGCCCCATATTCCACCTCCATGGTAAAAAAGCTAAACAAGCTACTTCTTTCTACTCTGACTGATAGACCTGCCATTATATAAGAAAGCACGTACAAATGTGGATGTACGCATACCCATATTACCATCCCAGTCGGCATTTGTATGTCCACATGACTACAAACCTTATTCCTTGTAGAACTAGGTATTGTGGTCCGTCCTACATAAATACCTGAAAATTCTTGCCACTTCATCCCAACAAGCAGACCCTAATATTAAGTCCAATCGGTAAGGTTTATATGTCGGGTCAAGTACACACCATGCATACATCTGACAATTGACTAAGTAAAATGGAATATACAAAATCTGTCTCCCTGTGTTAAGAGTCTTATAGCAAAGATCAAGACTAAAAACATGTCCATTAGTGACTGGAGTAATAAACTTGAGAGTGACTGTTCGGGCTGAATCGTTTTAAGACATATCTCATGTAAGTCTCCGAAGACAAACATAGGATGCTCCTGAAATAGCTCCTCATGGATCCAATTCCCATACACAAACTCAACATCTCATGTGTCCTCTATAGTGAGAACAACCACTACAAGTGGCACTTATTGTCTCCAAGTCACTTTTGGTCATCACAATATCGTTCACAATAAGATCTCTGAACTTACAATTGTCACATTCAATCATCGTCAGTCCATATCAATATTGATTGATCACATCGAACTAATAACTGCTTGGATAAGTGTTTCAAGCCATAAATGACTCTCTGAGTCTCGAGTCCCCTTGGATTTGAAACCCGTAGGTAGATCTTCTAGATCTCCTTATCCAAATCTCTATCGACAATACGATCTAACTCTCCAGAACTAGCGCGAGATCTTTATATGCAACGATGAGTAAAGGAAGGCGAAATAGACTTAATCATCACCTCAGATGAAATGTGTCTATTCATCATCCATCTACGCTAGGTTAATCCCTTCGTTAATAAGCGCGCCTTGTATATCTCTACAATACCCTTCTCCTTTCGCAAGACTTAGGAAAATCCAGTTTTATAAACATTCTTTCTTCTGGTAGGATAATTTGACCAAATCCCAGACTTGATTCTCTAACATTGACTCTTGCACCTCTTCTATTGTCGTTGTTCACTCAATCGCAATAGACTCCTCGTGTGACTTGGGTTCCGCATTCAATGCGGTTTTACCATAGACATCTACCCTTCGATATCAAAATATCGTCGGGATGTCAATCCACGACACTATCTACAAGTCTCTTGAGGATCCGTAATTGCCTTCGAGCCATCAGCGGAAATATCGCTCCCACTGTCGCCAACCGCTGAAAGAACTAATTCCTTCTGTATCGCTGACCGACTATGAGTCTCCTCAATCAGTAGAATCCCGAATTCTGACCTATTTCTGCCTTTTGCGAAAATTCCTCCCTGAGGAAATCGCTCGATGTTTCCTCCCTGAGGAAATCATTCGTTGTTTCCTCTCCGAGAAAATTAACGTCGCAAGACAAATGTCAACCACAATCCTATCACATACTCATGGATACAAGCCAGGTCTCTCATTCGTCCACTATACATAGAGTGTTGACTGCACTGACTTTGAAAACATATGATTAAGAACATAAGCCGCTACCAACAGAGCATCTCCCAAACAATATATAAAATTAGCCCTTGCCATCATGTTCTTTATCATATCTAGGATTTCCTAATTCTTCTCTCTATAATACTATTTTGTTGCAAAGTTTACGATATCATCAGCTATCTGACGACTCTTTTTCCTTCATTCAGTTCCCTAAATTGCTAAAATAAATACTCATGACTTACCTACAGTTTCCAGAACTACTCCGTGAAACATGCACAACCCTGTTTGGGTGAACCGACTCTTCGCTTCACTACTACCACGTTTGATACAAAACAACACCTTAGCTCCGCGTGAGATCAATAACGATATCGAGTAATTATTAATGAAGTTGCTAAATTATAAAACTCCACTACGTATTTTCACGTTTATTGGTCCGTATCTATCGGAGTGAATTATCTGTAATGGATATCCAAATGGTTTTACTCTGGTAGATTTACTTCCAAGGCAACTCTCACAAGTAGATGGTTTGATTTTGGCTCATATGCCAACTCATCCATCCAGATAGTTAAGTCATCCCATCAATCTATTGACCTAATTGTAAGTAGATGCTCGTGCTCGTGCCGCTAACTAGCGACCAAGACGGAATACAAAACAAAAATTTCTACAACTAAAGCACGAGTTTCTATGAGCTAGAATCAAATCCAAACACTAAACTAGTATAGTAAAGAAGGTTAACTACTCGGATAGACGTTAACAACTTTTGTAGTCATGTCCTTCATCTTCTTTGCACTTCTTTCGCTCCTAGAGATCCGGGAACAAGCTTGGATGTCAGTTTTCGTTGTCAAAGAAGATCCACCCAAGAGAACCATAGCTAAGGCTATATCTTCACACTAAAAATCAAGTGAAGAAACTAGTGATTAAGACTTGCCAGGAGTTGGCCATTAGATGATATAGTAGAGGCTAATCTCTAAAGTTTTCTCTCTTAATCTTTTTCCTTTCTCAAAATCAAAACTCGAGAGAGAGGAAGAGGATGACAATGGTGATAAAATTGTGAGCTTGGCAACTCAAGAAAAATCTTCTTTCGTTTCATTTCTTTTTCTCTTTTCTTTAATGTGAGAGATGGTCGACCATATGACTCTTTATGGTGAGTCACAAGCCCACACCCTTCTCTCATATTCAAGAATAGATGAGAAGAAATGATAGAGCCACCTCACATGTACACATATACATATGTATATGTATATGTAAATATATACAAATACACTAATACAAGTATATGCTCCAAATCCATACACCCGTATTCGTATCAAAATACATATACTCGTATTTATATCAAGTGACAAATACACGTATTTATACAAATACATGTATTTATACAAATACCCGTATTCGCATAAATACCGTATTCTGTCAAAATACGAATACGAAATGAGAGATACTAGCTCGTATTTTATCCAAATGTGATAACCTGGTTATCTTTCAAACCTTCTAGTATTAATAAACTGTCCGATTAAAAGTACGTATACAAAAACACGTATTTAATCGAACCCATGTACGTATCAAAATACGTACACTATATCGTTTTGCCTAAGCTAGAAAACCCTCTATGTGGGACTCTAAAGACTCGACAATACGCTGGGAGAGGGTTTAACCACAAGCACGTCAGCGGCACTACCTGTACATAACGGTTGCCCGGGTATTGATCGAAAGGAAGGCCGACAAGCAAACTTGTTCGTATCCCTACCGAGCTTGAAAGTGACAACCTAAGTACAGTCCAGTCTCTTCGTCTGGGAGTATCGCATACTGAGTCTATGGGATGGAAAACGTCAGACCCTTGATAACCAAAAAAGTCGTGTCGATATAGTCCAAAACCATCCCGAGAAACTACTGATCACACAATCAGTAAATCTCAACTGCCTTGGCCAAGCTTTTATGGTGATGACCAATCGAACACAGCGTGACATCAACTCCCTATACCAGGAAAGACGAATCCCTTCTATCGCTCACTACCCCCAGGTGCTTCAGGACTGTACCCAACTAAAACCTGTTTGCACGACTCTTTAAAGCCGTGGTAAGGTAGTAATCTAAGTACAGTAGGAACACACTCGGGACAAATGACGATGTCAGGTCTAAATACTATCATGTACCTATGTCACCAGAGAACCTACTATCTGACGATAGGTATATTATCATCTAGAAGTTCTCGGCGAGTCCGTTCAGTATAACTCATAACGTAATGAGCACATGCATACTATCTTTGGTGTCGAACACCAATTGCTGTGGAATAGGCCACCTTCCCTCACGGGAATAAGAAATTTATACACTAGTCTATTCCGGAATATCAATTACCTATCTCGAAACTCCAACGACTAGGGACAATTCAAGAATTTGCTTATAGACTACCTAGACCCCACGAGTATGATCACCATCATAACTCTAGTAGTCAAACAACTTTACCAACATGTAATCGAGATACGTAATATAAAATAGAACATATACACATGTTGAGGTAAAGACAAATCAGATAGCATACTATCATATCGAGTAAGATTGTCCTATACATATATATCCGAAGTATCCATATGTAATATACAATCCTATAGTATACAATAATAGCCTCTAGGGCATATACATCCAACAATCTCCCACTTGCCCTAAGGCCATGTATTGGTATATCGAAGACCAATAATCTCCAATAGCTGCTCGAGCTAAGTCTGAAGAAGTGTCTTTGTGAGTAGGTCCGCCGTGTTGTCCTTTGTGTCTACTCTCCTGATCTTGATCTCCCGACGATCAATGATCTTCTTGATTAGATGATATCGCCTTAAAATGTGTATGGATTTCTGATGGGACCGTTATTTCTTTGCTAACGCTACAGCCCTATTGTTGTCACAATACAAAGGTATTGGATCAACAATAGACGGAACCGCTTCAAATTCATAAATGAACTTTCTCATCCAGAGAGCCTCTTTTGCGGCATCGTTGGCAACAATGTATTCAGCCTCTATCATCAAGTCTGCTACGGTGTCCTGTTTGGAACTCTTCTAATAGATCGTCTTTCCATTGAGGGTAAACACATAACCCGAGATAGACTTGATGTCGTTCTTATCGTTTTGGAAGCTAGAATCGGTAAAAGACTCCATCTGGAGGTCTCCATTACCGTACATTAAGAACATATCATTAGTCCTTCTCAGGTACTTTAGAATGTTCTTCACAGCCATCCAATGCTTCTCATGTAGGTTTGACTGATACCGGTTTACTACGCTAAGTGCGTAAGCTACATCTGGTCCGATACATACCATCACATACATTATAGATCCTACCATTAAAGCGTTGGGTATAATACTCATGTGAGCCCTCTCTTCATCAGTTTTGGGAGACATCGATTTAGAGAGGGTGATTCCATGACAAGCCGATAAATTATCGCTCTTAGAATCTTGCATACTATATCTCTTTAAGCTAATATCTAGGAGAATACTTTGGATATCCCATAAACTTACATAGAACTGATCATGCCTGAAGTTTTTTTGGATTTTGTGTTTTAACATAAGTCGGTCAACCCCATATCTTAATACGTTTAAGATATGATCTCTTACCCTTCCATATTTTAAATGGTGTCTTAGGCACGAATTTGGAGGGAACATCATTTAATAGGTATGCTGTTGTTTATAACGTATGTTCCCAGAATGAAAGAGGTAACTCAGTGTTACCCATCATAGAGCTAACCATATCCATAAGGGTACGGTTCCTCCGCTCCGATACACCGCTGTGCTGTGGTATATATGGAGGAGTAAGCTGAGAGAGAATGCCATTCTCTTTTAAGTAGTCGAGCAAATCCGTGCTTAAGTACTCCCCTCTTCTATCAGATTGAAGGATCTTGATACATTTATCAGTCTAGTTCTCTACTTCGTTTCTGTATTCTTTGAATTTCTCAAAAGTTTCAGATTTATGTTTCATAAGATACACATATTCGAACTTAGAGAGATCGTCAGTGAATGTGATGAAGTACGAGAACCCACTCCTTACATGTCTAGACATCAGACCATACATATAATTGTGTATGAGTTCTAGGAGCTCTATAGATCTTTCTCCATGTCCGGTGAATGGAGATTTGGTCATCTTACCTTTTAGACAAGATTAACAACTTTCATAAGATGTAAATTGGAATGGATCTAAGTATTCATCCTTATGCAACTGAGCTAATGTTTTCTCATTGATATGACCAAGTCTACAATACCACAAGTAGATCTCGTTCGTATCTGAACTTTTCCTCTTGCATGTGTTTTGTACATTAAGAACCGTGTTTTGATTTAGAACATAGATAATACCATTACACTGTGTACCTTCTGCAACCATTACCTGTTTGAGGTAAATGTTCATGATATTTCTATCTAGAACAAAGTTATATCCTCTTTATTAAGTAAGGAAACTGATATTATGTTGCAAAGCATGGAAGGTACGTAGTAGCAGTTGTTCAAAATCACAGTATTGTCGTTTGGCAATACTGGGTGATATTCATCGACGACTGCAGCATCAACTTGTGCTTCGTACCCTACTCTGAGAGACATATCAACAAGTGAAACTATCCTATTTTTTCTCGGTCCTGTAATAAATTACATATACGAGATCATGATCCGGTATCTAGTACCCAGGAGGTAGGACTAACCGAAAAACAGTTCTCAATTACAATAACGCCTGAAGGAGATGCGATAATATGCTTCTTATTCACCGGGGTCATCAAGGAATCCATGCAATCCTCTTTCCCTTGCTCGTGCTCGTGACATTTGTCACAACTCAGAGCCGAACCGACGTTCTCTAGCCCCGAATAAGAATTCGGGTCAGTCAAATCATACATTTTATTATCTTGATAAAAGTATGACATGATAGCTGCAATTAGGAGAGTGAAAAGAAACACTCAGTGTATGCTCTTGCAAATTTAGATTGGTTATTAATTTATCTAAATAGGATGGATCCCACCATTTCCTCGAATTCTCCTTCAAACCCTAAAAGGAGAAATGGTCGGGATCATGTACGCTCCGCAAGTTCGCTAACCGTTCAGCCAGGCAAGTGTTGGTACTTCGAGGGAGGCTTTCCGTACTTTCGTAGGGATCTAATTAAATAAGCTCATTTCTGCAGAGGCATGACCCCGTTAACACCTTTCTAGACACCTAATGGATTAGATAGTTATGAAGTGAAAATCTCCCGAGAGTAATCCTACTCATCAGTGTGATCGGGACCCAACTATCATCGTGTGATAACCTATATGGAAGCCACTATAGTCACCACACTGTAGAAGGTATGCAACACTAGCAAGTTTCCTTATATTTGAAACTCCCGATGTGATTTTTACCCCTAACAATTTATGACCTTGAATGAGCCAACATATCATAAACCGCTGGTCAAGTTAAACCGGTCATTATCGTGGATTAATTTTGTCACGCTCCGCTTCCCAGTGCACGGGCAGAGGATGCGACGAGGCCGCTACGTATTTACTCAGAAGTAAACACGCTAAGCGTATCTAAGCAATATAAAATAAAATATACACAAGAGACAAGATGTAAATGAAAATCAACTTTATTTATTAATATTCTTTTACAATACAACCGAAATAAAAATACATGTACTGAAAGCAATGCCTAAACATTGGCATAACAGAAATGAAAATGAAATGTACAAGTAAACTAGAGCTCCGGGTCAAAGGGTAGCTGATCCAAGTCCTCGTTGGTGGGCTCTGTCTCCAGAAGATCCGATCAACCTGACAACATTCCAAAGAAAGAAGAAAAGAAATGTCGTCAGCGAATAATCTCTCGGTAAGTCCCAAAAGTAAGAAGAGACAGAATAGACAGAAGGAGAATGTAACTTTTAAAATTGTATTATATTGTTAATGCTGTTAGTTGTAGCTTGGTACAGAAAGTGCCAGTGTATTCGAGAGGAGTCCCACTATCTCGGAGACTAAGATATACAGAGTACAAAGAACCGTTCAGCCACGGTTCAACGGTAATGGAGATTCAGGTTAGGTGTCTTATGGTTACAGTCTCGTGCCACTTTTAACACCTTCCGTACCAATCTACCCTTTATAAACCCCGCGATGTATTGATTGTATTGGTTGTATTGTATTGTATTATAAATGGTATAGATGGATGACTTGCCGAAACCATGATATCAATGATGGAACGGATATAATGGATAAACATGTAAATGGAGTATATCCATGGTTCGGTTCACTCAAGTTGTATAGATTGATTAGATTAAATATATGAATTCATATTGAATTGTGGTTTTATAATTGAATCACATTCAAGTCAGATTTTTTATATTTAGACTCAGTCTGAGTTAGACAATTAGAAAAAAGATTGAAGTCCAGAATTAGGTTTTGATGTTATCGGTAACTGCTGTATATGGACGACAGGATTTGTGTCTTTTTCCAAGATAATTACCGTGTTGATAACACCGTTTGTTAGATTGTCTACCTTAGATAGGCAAGCACCTATATCTCCGGCTCCCTGAGGCTCAAGAGACCGTTCCCGCTTAACCTATATTTACTAGGATCCTTATTGTAATTTAGTATAGCTTGAGGGGGTTTTATACAAAAATAGTTTTGGCATAATTCTAAAATACACCTCAAGTATTTAATTATCGTCTTTAGGGTTTTCATAAATGTATATTTTATAAATGTGAAATTTCTAGTGAATAGAACCTTATTTGATAGTATATGGTATTTTCTTGAAATGTTGTACTTGTGTTGTATTTGGATGGTATTTTCATGTAATAGTGATTCCTTTAATTTTGAAAACTTGGAATGTTTATATAATTAAAATAGATATTTTGATAATATATATATATATATTTAATGAAAATAATTTATTTATTTTCTTATAGAAATCTCATTTTCTAAAGAAAAATGTATAAAAATTCCATCGATATCGATTGCTCCTTGCGGATGTCTGCATCTCGCTCTACTAAACCTGAGGATGTGCGATAATCCGCACCATCCCGAACGGGGTCCCCAAAATGGGTTGTAGAGGCGCAATTGCATGGAAATTGTTAATACATCTTTTTAAAGAAAAACAATTTTGTAAGTTTAGGGTATTTATTTGTAAGATCATATTTCCCATATTCTATTATCCTAAAATCAATCGTGCTATGATAGAGATGTGTGCTGTGATGAGATAGGTCATTACCTCATGAACTATCTATAGGTATAGCAAGGAATAAAGATTATAATGTCGAAATGAATAGTTTGTGGTATTTTTATGTCAAAATGGGATAAATGTGACAAAAATGATTATTTTGATGTGAAACTTTTTTTATTGAGTTTTTTAATGTTTATTAATCAACATATGAGAATATGGTTTATCTTGTTAAAGAAAAGTGTAGTTTTTAAAGAAAACTGAATCGGAAGTCGGATTAACTCCGCTTCCGTCAGGTTCTACAAATGGAACATTTTAAAGAAAAAGATGAGAGGGGAGATGGGACTTACTAGCTTTGATGAGAAAGGGGGAGGTAGAAGTAGGTCTAGGATTTGTCGGTCCTTCGTTTCATTGCCGGAAACTCCTCGTATCGTCGCCGGAATTTCGTCGGAGCTCCGCCCTTTGCTAACTCCACTTGCACAATATAGAGACTTGGGAATTCTTGAGAGTTTTGGCAGAGGTTTGTGTGTGAGGAAGTGTGGAATGAGGGGTGATATTTATAGGAAAATCTAGAGTTTAGGGTAGTGAATGGCTGCATTAAAATTTATAATAAAATGGGATTTAAATGGGTGATTTAAATTCTCTGTGTTAATACAGAGAAAACAAGCAGTGTGAAAGGAAGTGGGGTAGGCTAAGGGTTGCAGAGAAAAGAATTTGGAGCATTAGGGATGGGTATGAACGGCAGCGCCGACCTTTTTGAACTTGTCACCGGGTCTTTACCGTCGGGTGTGGGTTGGGTTTGGTGCAGAGTGTTGGGGCCGTTTGGTATTCTTCAGTGTATATGTTTGTTTAAAGTATGACTTTTCAGGGAACGTATAGACTCTTGGGATTCTAAAAGATTACAAGAAAAATAACTATAAAAGTAATGTGGCTGGGGGGATTCGATCACAGGGGCTACGCCACAGTTGTACAAGCCTTTACCAATGTGCTACAAGTACTTTCTTGCTGTTCTAAATCAAAACAAATACTTATAGCTTTCACATGAATTGTAAATACCCCAAGTGTACATTAACTTTTAATGAATTTTCTGTACATTGAAATTGGAGTTGTTACAAATTTAGACCCACACGTATAAACCCTTGACTGAGCCAACATAGCTATGCGACTGTACTAATTAATCGCATCTCTTAAAGCAAAAATAAGTATTACTCAGTTACCGTTCACTATGCCTAAACTAAGCCAACATATGTAGCACGAATACTAAGCAATAATTATCTGAAATGACGGAAGGCTATGGATAGTTTTAGGCGAAAAACCTTTAACGTAATGAACTTGATATCGTTGAAGAAAACTAGTGATTTCGAAACGAGTGGTTCAAGCTCAATTTTGAAAACTTTCGGTTTTGTGAAAAACCAAGTAGTTTTGAAAAGAATCGAGTGGTTTTGAAATTTGATTCCAACAACATCTTTTTTTAGGTTTATTTTCTTGCATTAATATAAATTAATGCGGTCCCATCAATTAACCCTATCATTGCAGAAGAAACGAAAATAGAACGTACGCTTATGCCATCCGTATTTGTCACGCCTCGCTTCCCGGTGTACGGATAAGGAGACGGGGCGAGGCACGCGACGCATTTACTCAGAAGTAAATATGTTAAGCGTAAATAAGCAATATAATATAAATATATATAAGAATGGCAAGAGATGTAAATGAACATCAATTTTTTATTTATTAAACATTCTTTACAATACAACTGGAAAGTAAATACAATGCGGAAAGCAATGCCTAAACAATGACATGAACTGAAAGTCAAGGTATATACAAGTGACTAAAGTATTGGGTCTTCTGCAAACTGCTCAAAGTCTTCTGAGCTGGGCTCAATCTCCAAAGAGTCGGATCCTCCTGACAACATTCCAAAGAAAGAATAGAAAAGAAATGTCGGCAGCGAACAATCGCTCGGTAAGTTCCAAAGAGAGATAGAAATAGACTGAACAGGTAAAGAGAATATATCTGGTATAATTTATGATTATTATGTTAACACAGTTTTTTGTAGTTTGGTACAGAATATACCAGTGTATGCGAGTAGAGTCCAACTTACCCCGTGAACTATGGTATATGGAGTACAAGTATTTATAAAAACTTGAGGATTATTTTGAAAGTATACTAAACTTGAAGTACTGGGACGAATCCATCCTTTTTGCAGAAGTTCGTCCGGCTGAGTACGGATCTCCTTCAAACCTTCAAAACTTAATCGGTATGGTGCTTTGATCACCGGTTGTGCTTCAGGTACTAAATCAATTCAAAATTCAAGAGTTCGATCAGGAGGCAAACCTGATATGTCCAGGAAATACATCAAATTCTCGAACTATCTCTGGCTTATCTTATCCCGTCTTTAGAGTTGCAATCACCGCCTTCTTCAGTTTTGCCTTGTATGTGCTAGGCTCCAAAGTACGGTCTCCACTTTTGAAATAAAAGCCCGGATGATCTGGTATCTCAAACACTATCCTCTTTTGATGACAATCGATGGTAGCATAGAAAGTTCCCAACCAGTCCATACCCAAAACTATATCGAAGTTCGGTATATCTAGCACCTTGAAGTCAGCATAAAATTCTCTACTGCAGACGACCACTGGACACAGGTCGTATCCCATTGTTGCCTTTAGAACGCCTTTTCCTAAATAGAAATTCTAGATGGATACGAGTGTTGTGACTGGAATCGCATGATTTTGGACGAACCGTTACGACATGAAGCATTGGGATGCTCCAGTATCGAAGAGTGCCAGTGCAGGAAGTGAGGCTACTAAGTTGTACCTAAATTATGTGGGATATGTTTTAGGTATAGGAAAAGATATTTGATATGTATAAATATTGAAATAAAGCTTGAAAGAAAAGATTTACCGATGATGACTTGGCCTGTGGTTTCAGCTTCTTCCACAGTCATTGGGAAAGTCTGTCGCCTAGGTACTGTAACAACTCCATTTCTTGTGTACATAAATTTGATTTAAAATTAATGTATTCTTAGGGTATTTACATTTCCTGTTAGTACTATAAGTATTTAATTTGCTTTTTAACAGTATGAAAGAGCCCGTAGCTCACTGGTAAGACCTTGCACTGCTGAACCAAAGCACCAGAGTTCAAATCCCATCAGCCACATTATTTTTTAATTAGTTTTCTTTTAAATTTTTAGAATCCCAAGAGTCTACACATGCATAACCCGTAAACCCAAAGGTCAAACTAAAAACAAATAAGCCCAGGAGGCAGACCAAACGACACAGTACACATGGCGGGGAGAATCGGCCCGACTCGGCCCGGATCGGGCGGCGACTCGCCTGACTCGGTCGCCGCCGCTGGCCGAACTCGGCCAAAACCGATTCTTCCCTTCTTGAAAACTGTTACTCTTTGCCTCCTCATAACCCTTGTCATGTTTAAAATCCCTGCATTATTCCAGAGGAATTAAAATAAAATTAATACTATTTTAATGCATAATTTTTAATGCATTTTCTATCAAACCCTAACCCTAATATTTTCCTATAAATATCACTCCATCTTACACCCCCTCACTCACAATCATTGCCCAAACTCTCAAGAAAAATCCCTAGAACTTTTGTGTATAAGTGGAGTTAGCGAAGGGCGAAGCTCTGACGAACTTTCGACGACTCTAGAAGCTCCCGGTGACGAAACGACGCATCGGCACCTCCTAATCTAAAATCCAGTAAGTCCCTCATCCCTCTTCTCTTTTCTATTCTGAAGACTCGTAATTCTAAAATCCGACGGTAGCGGAGTTAATCTGACTTCCGATTCGGTTTTTCTTTAAAAGTTCCATTTTTCTTAAAAACAAAAATGCCAAAATCTCACAACATGACTATTAATCATTAACAAAACATATTGAATAGGTTCCATTTCAAAAGAATGAATATTGTAATTTTTATCGCATTTTTTCAGAAAAATATCATATAGTTTAGCTTCGACATAAAAACATCATTACCCTTGCTATGCCTTTAGATAGTTCACGAGATAATGACCTACCTCTTCACAACACTTATATGTAACATAGCACGATAATATTGGGAAACATAGTTTTGGGAAAATACGGTTTTACACAAAACTATGTTTAACTTATAAAAACCATTATCTACAAGATTATGTATTTTTAACAAATCTTTGAAAAGCGCCGCTACAACCCATTTGGGGAACCCGTCTGAGATGGTGCAGATTATTGCACATCCTCGGGCTTAGTACTGCGAGATGCAGACCTCCGCAAGAAGCATACGGTCTCGAAAAATTTAAAAATACAAATATCGTAAGAAAATGAGATTTCTAGAAAAATAATAAATTTAATTATTTTATAAATATATATATATATATATGTATGTATGTATTATCAAAATATCTATTTTTGATATAGTATAAATATTCCAACTTTTCTAAATAAAAAAGAATCACTTTACATGAAAATACCATGCAATTCCATACAAGTTCAATACATTACAAATAAATACCATATATTATGAAAATAGATTTTATTCACTAGAAATGTCACGATGATAAAATATATATCAATGAAAACTTTAAAGACGATAATAAAATACTCGGGTGTATTTTGAAAATTATACAAAATTATTTTTTACATAAAACCCCCTCAACTTATACTAAATCACAATAACGACCCTAGTAAATATAGGTTTAAGCAGGACCGGTCTCTTGAGCCTCAGGGAGCCGGAGATATGGGTGCTTTCCTATTTAAGGTAAACAACTTAACAAACGGTGTTATCAACACGGTAATCGTCTTTGAAAAAGACACAAATCCCGTCGTCCATGTACAGCGGTTACCGATTACACCAAAACTTAATTCAGGATTCAATTTCTTTCTAATTGTCTGACTCAGACTGAGTCTCAATATAATCAATCTGACTTGAATGAGATTCAAGTATATATAACAATTCAATATGAATCTATATATTCAATCTGTTCAATCTATCAATCTATACAACTTGACTGAACCGAACTATGAATATACTTCCATCTACATGATTATCTAGTTATATCCATTTACTGATATCATGGTTTCGGCAAGTTATCCATCTATACAGTCTATAATACAAGACAATACAATTTACAATACAATACAAATAATACAATCAAGATATCGCGGGGTTTATAAGGGGTAGATTGGTACGGAAGGTGTTAGAAGTGGCACGAGACTGCAACCATTAAGACACCTAACCTGTATTCCATTGTTGTGGTACCGTGGCTGAACGGTTCCTTGTACTTTCCATCCACCTTAGTCTCTGGTCTACTGAGACTCTTCTCGTATTGACTGGCCTCTTCTGTACCAAACTACAAACAACAATGTTAACACTAAATACAACATTATAACAATATAGTACAACTTTAAAAACCATACTCTCTCTGTCTATTCTATTTCTCCTTCATCTTTGGGACTTACCAAGCGATTGTTCGCTGACGACATTCCCTTTCTTTCTTCTTTGGAATGTTATCAAGTGATTCGAATTTTCAGGAGATCGAGCCCACCAGCGAGGACTTGGAACAGCTAGCCTTCGACCCTGAGCTCTAGATACTTGTACATTTTATTTCAGTACTTTTCATTTCTGTTATGTCATTATTTAGGCATTGCTTTTTTACTCCATGTATTTACTTTATAGATGCATTGTACAAAAGAATTTAATAAATAAAGTTGATGTTCATTAAATTTGTCTCTCGTGTATATTTCTTTTATATTGCTTAGTTACGCTTAGCGTATTTACTTCTGAGTAAATACGTAGCATCCGGTCTCGTCCTCTGCATGTACACTGGGAAGCAGGGCGTGACAGGTACGTTCCTTCTTGTCGGAGGAGCGTTCCTCTGTCCTTAAGATAGGTTCCTTTATGCTTGCTGGAACTGACGAGGAGGAGGTGCAGTAGGTCCACGGGAAGGTAGAGCTAGGAGAGCAAGACGTGGTGCAGGTACCTGGATAGCTGGCCGCTACGGGTAGGTGATTGTTGGTTTGGGTGCAGTATTCTGATTGAGTCTATGAGGACAAGACCCAATATCATGTGTGGATGAGCCACAGACTAAGCAAAGGCGAGTAGCACGCCTATAATCCTTCGCCAGGTGTCCATTCCTTTTGCAATAAAAGCAGAAATCTGGACTAGGCCAGTTGAATGATACTCCCGATCTCCTGGGTCCAAACGGTGGCCTAGAAGAGGCTCCTCCTGCTATCATAGTAGCAGGGCACTTCATACCGGCAGATTGTGTTCTGCCCTTCTTCTTCACTACTGCCTCGTATCCACGAGCAGCCTTCAGAGCTAAGTCATGGGTTGGGAAATCCCCTATAGCTAAAGTAGCTTTTATTTCCTGGTCTAGCCCTTGTTGAAATCATCTGGCCCTGATCTCAGCAGTCGGAATGAGGTATGCCGCAAATCTGTTACGGTTTTGTGTTAGCTGTGTAATATACGATAATAGAAATTTGAACATTTAAGACATATCTTACCTACTCAACATGGTGAATTCAACGTCATACTCATCAACAGATTTGGTCCACACTGAACATTGTTGCAAGTGAATAAATTGCTGCTCCATGTCGAATCGGACAGTCTCAGGGAAATACTTCGCGTTGAACATCTCGCGAAAAATACTCCATTCGATCGGCTGATTAAGACGGCTTTCTTTTGCCATCCACCATACTCGGGCATTATCGGTAAGTTGCAACTTCATAACCCTTACCCAAGTAATGTCTGGCACTTATGCTGCTATCAGATCGTCTTCGATCAACTGAGCCCATTCTTCAGCTTCCAGGGGCTCACTTTCCCAGAAAATTACTTCGGATGAAGTGCCCGGAATTGCTGCACTCCAGGTGCTTTCACTTCTGGGCAGTTCATTAGGATAGCAGTCTACTACTGCTGTCCCTCCAAGAGGCTCTTATTGCCTTGAGCAGTACCGTCTGCTCGGTGATCGGAGCAATAACGGTAGGCGTAAGTGGAAGAGGAGGTAGTTGTAGGGTTCCTAGGCAGTCATACAAGGGTTAATAAGGCATCAACCATGCCCGAATAAAATTTTAGACGTGCCAAACAACCCAAAGCCGGGATCTTTGCTAGATTATTAGGGTTTAACATGCAAGTAAACATCTTTACAGCTAAGTGTGAGGGATTACAACCTTTGTAGCCCGCTCCTTCGCTTCATATGCTCCGAGTGGAAGTCCCTTCGCCGCGATCCACGATCTTCCGGACTCAAGAGAGGCTCCACAACTCGAACGATCCATGCTAGCTTGTAGTGTTCCTTTTCTCCGATAATCTACCTCGAAGTTTCTATAACTCAAGCTCTCTCACTCTAATAAGGTGAACACCCTAATCTAATTGGCTAGATTAGATGAGGATGATGGAGTAGTATTTATGCTTTCTTTTTATATCAAATTCTCACTTTTAATCATCACAAAATGAAAACCTAGTAAGCTTTCTCAAAGCTCAAGGTTGAAGAAGAAGATGAAATATGAATTAATTCCTTTTGTGATGAATAATGAAATAATATATGATTAATAATGCAACCATGGTCAAGGATGACAAGGATAACTCATGTAGAGATTTAACTATAGGGCTAGGGTTTGGGTTAGGTTAAACAATGAGTCACTAGAAAATATCAACCATAATATCTTAACTCATGACAAAAGAAAAGCTTCTAGAATGTTCATGAAAGAACTAACCCAATTCAAACCCTAATCTTGTTTAATCTCCGCTAAACATGTTGCATTAATAATCATATCATGTTACAATAATATATATCATATATATATATATATATTATATTTGTAACAAAAGAAAATAATACAATTAACATATATCGCACATATATCAATGTATTACCCGGTGAGAAAATGAAATAATAAAGCGAGCCAATATTAGATAATGTAATGCAATATATCATATATATTATTATACATTAAATTATCGAATCAACACTTGATCCGACAATCCGGTTATATCGAATATAACCGACTAATATATCATGTACCGATTCATCGAATCAACACTTGATCCGATGACCCGGCTCATATCTAAATATCATGAGAATATAATACGGTATCTCATATCGCATTATCCTCGGTCGTGCACATATCACATATGTGCCCTTACTCCGTTTTGCCTGAGTCAAGAAACATCTGTGTAGGACTCTAAAGAATCGTCAATACGCCGGTAGCATGTGATGATCATATCAAATACCCATAAGCTGCAAGCGGTCAGCTAAATGTAACAGCCACCCAGGTATTGAGCGATCAGAAGATCAACAAGCTAGCCTGTACATTCTCCTGCGAATCCAATCAGTAACACTCCTGTACAGTCCGGTTTCTTCGTCTGATATTTTGCATATCTAGTCTAGGGGTGGTATACGTCAGACCCCAGTAACCGATAAGTCATGTCGATGTGAGGCTTATAACGGGTTGAGAAACTACTGGTAACACTTACCAGTAAATCTCTATATCAGCCCTGGCCAGGGACTTCCAGTTATAGCCAATCGAACACAGCACAACATTAACTCCCTATACCGGGAGAGACGAATCCTCTCCTATCGCTCATTGCCTCTATGTGATTCGGGATTGCACCCAAAAGCCACCGTTTTGCACGCCCTCTTGGACGTGGTAAGGTGGAAATCAAAGCACAGTGGGAATCACACAAGACTCTATGACGATCTTGGGTCTACAGACTACCCTGTACCAGTGTCACCGGAGAACTGCCATTTGACGTGTGGTATATCACCATCTGGGAGTTCTCGGCGAGTCCGTCCAGTGTACCCAGTCTACGCTGAGCACCCGTACACCATCCTTGATGTCAAACACCGATGGATATGGGATCATCCATCGCCCATCATATGGGTCAAGATGCGTATACGCTAGTTTACTCTGGTATATCGATGCCCTGTCTCGATATACCCTCGACTAGGAACAGTTATAGGATGTACTCATCGACTACTGTGGCCCCACTAGTATGACATCATAGTCCCAGTAGTCGAGTACAGATCCTAAGAGCTTTATCAATATATGAGAGTAAGACAGTAAACCAATACAAGTCAACATGTTAAGATAAAGTGAAACCAAATAGTATACTATCATGATGAGCAAGAAAGTCCTCTCTATATATATCCAACCATTCATTATAATATACATCATATGTACAACAATGGCCTCTACGGCATATACATAACTAGCAATCTCCCACTTGCACTAAGGCCAGCTGCTGTAGTATCTCATACCTAGCATTTCGAATTATCTCTCAAACTGTATCTAGGGAATGGCCTTCGTGAGTGGATCCGCAGTGTTGTCCTTCGTATCTACTCTCCTGATCTCGATCTCCTGGCGATCAACTATCTCCCTGATCAGGTGATACCGCCTCAGAATATGTATGGACTTTTGATGGGACCTGGGTTCCTTGGCCAAAGCCACAACTCCATTGTTATCGCAATACAGAGGTATTGGATGCTCAATGGATGGGACCACACCAAGTTCACTAATTCTTTATCCAGACAGCCTCTTTGGCAGTATCGTTGGCAGTGATGTATTCAGCCTCCATCGTCAAGTCTGCAACGGTATCCTGTTTGGAACTCTTCTAACATACCTCCCCTCCATTGAGGGTAAAGACAAATCCCGAGTGCGACTTCGAGTCGTCCTTATCACTTTGGAAGCTGGAATCGGTAAAGGACTCCACCCGGAGTTCTCCGTTACCATACACCAAGAACATCTCTTTAGTCTTTCGTAAGTACTTGAGAATGTTCTTCACAGCTGTCCAGTGACTCTCTCCAGGATCTGCTTGATACCGACTCACTACACTTAGTGAGTATGCTACATCGGGTCTGGTACATAGCATCGCATACATGATAGAGCCTACTGCCGAAGCATAGGGTATCCCTTACATGTGAGCTCTCTCCAAATCAGTCTAGGGAGACATCTTTTTGGAGAGTGTGAGTCCAGAGATCGTGGGTTGGTTCCCACGCTTGGATTCTTTCATACTAAACCTCTTTAGTATGGTGTCAATATACCTGGATTGGGACAATCCCAGTATCCGTTTAGATCTATCTCTATAAATCATGATTCCCAATATGCAGGAGGCATCACCTAGATCTTTCATTGAGAATCTTTGTGATAAGAAGAGCTTGACTGATTGCAGCATAGGAACATCATTTCCTATCAAGAGTATGTCATCCACGTACAATACAAGGAATACAAGCTTACTCTCTGCAACCTTCTTATAAATACAAGGTTCATCTATATTTTTGATGAAGTCAAACTCTTTGACTACAGTATCAAAACAGATGTTCCAACTCCGCGATACTTTCTTTAACCCATAAATGGATTTAAGCAGCTTGCACACTTTTCTGCTGCTCCCACTATCTACGAAGCCCTCTGGCTGAGTCATGTACACGCACTCTTCTAAATCACTGTTTGGAAAGGCGGTCTTAACATCCATTTGCCAGATTTCATAGTCATGGTATGCAGCAATGGCAAGTAAGATCCGTATGGACTTAAGCATAGCCACTGGAGAAAAGGTTTTGTCATAATCCACACCTGGTCGTTGACGAAAACCCTTTGCAACAAGTCTAGCTTTGATAGTCTCAACTTTTCCATCTACACCAATTTTCTTTTTAAAGATCCACTTGCTCCCAATGGGTTTTACCTCTTCAGGAGCATTTTCCAAAGTCCATACTTTGTTGGTGTACATGGATTCCATCTCAGATCGCATTGCATCCAGCCATTTCACAAAGTCACCACTCGTGATGGCCTGCTCGAAACTAGTCGGGTCATCATCTTCCATGATGCAATCCTCGCTTCCACCATCAATGAGAAAACCGTAGTATCTCTCAGGTGGATGAGAAACCCTGCTAGATCGGCGGAGAGGCTGGGGTTCGTCGGGTACTACTGAATCCTCTGGTTCTACCAAGTCATCTGTTATAGTTTGTGTCGCTGGAACCTCTTCCAGTTCTACCTCAATGCCACTAACCTGTTTCATAAGAAAACCTTTTTCTAAGAAAGTGGCATGTCGAGAAACAAACACCTTTTGTTCCTCGGGGTGGTAGAAGATATACCCTTGTGAATTTTTGGGATATCCTACAAACTTACATAAGAAAGATCTTGCCTCGAGTTTGTCTGAATTTTGTCTTTTGACATAGGCCGGACAACCCCATATCTTAACATACTTAAGAGATGGTCTCTTCCCTTTCTATATCTCATATGGAATGGTAGGCACTGATTTGGTAGGAACCATATTCAATAGGTGTATGGCTGTTTCAAGCGCATACTCCCAGAAGGAAATAGGCAGCTCAGCAGTGCTCATCATAGAGCGCACCATATCTAATAGCGTGCGATTCCTCCGTTCCGATACACCGTTGTGCTGTGGTGTATAAGGAGGAGTAAGCTGAGAGGGAATCCCATTCTCTTTTAGATAATCTATGAATTCATTGCTTAAGTATTCTCCTCCTCGATCAGATTGAAAGATCTTAATACTTTTGCCCGTTTGGTTCTCTACTTCGTGCTTATATTCTCTGAATTTCTCAAAAGCTTCAGACTTGTGTCTTATCAGGAACACATGTTCGTATCTTGAGATATCGTCAGTGAATATAATAAAGTAAGAAGAACCGTTCCTGGCATGCGTAGACATAGGACCGCATACATCATTATGTACCAGTCATAAGAGTTCCGTAACTCTTTCTCCGTGTCCACTAAACGGAGTTTTGGTCATTTTTCATTTGAGACATGAATGGCAAGTATCATAAGATGATAATTCGAACGGATTCAAATATCCATCCTTATGTAACTTAGCTAGCCGTGTCGTATTGATATGACCAAGTCTATAATACCACAAGAAGGATTCGTTCATTTCTGAACTCTCTTGTGTGTGTTTTGTATATTTAGGACTGTATTTTGATTGAGAATGAATATACCATTATGTAACGGGCCTGATGCAATCAACTTTTGATCTAGAAATATGTTCATAACATTATCCTTTACTACAAAATTATATCTTTCTTTACTTAAAAAGAAACTGATATAATGTTGCACATCATGTTCGGTATATAATAGCACTCATTCAGAATCAGCGTATTACGACTTGGTAATATTAGGTGATATTCGCCAACTGCTTTGGCTGCAATACTTGCACCATTCCCTACTTGAACGGAATGATCACCTTTTTCCAGTTCTCTACCTTTACATAGCCCATGTAACAATTTACATATGTGGGATTTCGATCCGGTATCTAATACCCAGGACGTAGGGTGTACTGAGAAACAGTTCTCAATAACTAACACACCCGAAGAAGATGCATCTGCATGCATGTTCTTTGTTTGGGCGGCGTGAGAATCCAGATATTCTCCTGTTTCCTATTCAGTCTTATAACTCTTATAAGAAAGAACGGGATCAACGTTCCCCTGCTCAGTATAATAATCGGGTTCAGTCAATACATCCATATTATTATCTTGATTACGGCCTGACATGGTCGCTACCTGGAGAGAGAGAGAAGAAAACACTTTAGAGTATGCTCTTGCAAGATTAGATTGGTTATTATCTTATCTAATTAGGATGTCTCCCACTGTTTTTATCAAATCTTCCTTCAAACCCTTAAAAGGTAAGATTAGCCGGGATTAATTACACCCTACAATTTCGTCAATCTTTCGGCCAGATCAATGTCGGTACTTGAGGGAGGTTCCCCGTGCTCTCACACGGACCTAATTGAAATAAACCTCGTTTTCATTGAGGTATAACCCCGTTAACACTTTTCTAGACACCTACTTGATCGGCTAATTGTCCTGTGTAAAACTCCCCCAGGAGTAACTCTTACTCGCAGTGGGTATCGAGATCTAACTATCTCATAGGAGGTATGCAATCTCATTGCAAATTTCAATAGTTGAAATTCCCGATAATATTTTGCCCCTAACGTGCTATGACCTCGACGAATGCTAAACAACCCATAGTCCGCTAGTCAAGTTCAACCCGTACATTTCTTGATTGAATTAAACCCACCCACACGACCCTTAACGAATGCCAAACAACGCCGTACAAATACCCTAATCCAATCGCAACATATGCTGCAGATAAGTAGTAAATAGCTACCGTACACTACGCCTTGATGAATGCCAAACTACCGTAGCATGAATACTAAGTAATATCTATCTGAAATGTCGGAGGGCTACGCAGGTTTTTCAGAAAACCATGAGCGTAATGAACTTGATATCGTCGTAGAATCAAGTGGTTTTTGAAAAAGGAGTGTTTTTGAGGCTTTTCTAGTTTCGCTAAAGAGGTCACTCCCGGTGAAGGGATCTCGGCTCTTTCCCCATCGAATAAGGTGCAGGGTATATCATATATACCGCTGTGCAAAGCAAGAACTATAGAATCTGTCGAAAACTAAACTGTGAGTTTGTAGCATCTGCCAATTTCGCTAAAGAGATCACTCCCGGTGAAGGGATCTCGACTCTTTCCTCATCGAATAAGGTGCAGGGTATATCATATATACCGCTATGCAAAGCAAAACTGTAGCTACCCTTTTTATAAAGTTTTGATTCTACAACATTTTTAGGTTTCTTTTCTTTTTATTAATCTCATTAATAAATCCCATCAGCTTATGCTTCCTAAGCATCACAGAAGAAACAAAAGCAGTAATATTTATATATCAGCATATATATAGTATAAGCATTCGTCTTAGGCAGTAATATGATCTCATCACAGAACATTGCAGCAGAAGAACATATATGAAATATTGGATATACTAGGATGTCCGTGTTTTAATACGAGCCTGTATAAAACAAGGATTCCACGGTCTTGATAAATAGCCAAACCCACATCCCTAGACCCCTACGAGAGCGGCAAGTAACACTGCCAATTCTAGGGTTAGGAGACCCAGTCTCGACTCCTCGAGATGGCCTCCCACTGGACCCTAGAACCCGGTTACTTGTGCTCCCCTCGTTGGGTCTACCTAATGCGGAAAAGTAAATAATATACACTGGTGACATCAACCTCATCCCGGAAGTGTCCCAATAAAAGAATATTACATACAAATGAATTTTATATGAATGAAAATAAAAACCCTCGTCTCACATAAAACCCCCGGCTATTCAGAACACGACGATCCAATATAACATATCATAGCAACACATAATATCTCATATCATCAACGTAAATAAGTATGCATACACCGATCGTCGTTGATGTATAACAACGAGAACCGGCAATACAACCACATACTACACTTACGGTCACAGAAAAGAAACTATAAAACTACAACATTTGGAATCAACAATCACTTTAGATATCGTAAATCAGAAATATCACATACTTCGCATTTCATGCCTAACTATATGAATTCCACATATTGTATCATATTCCAGATAAATAGAAAGTATTAAACTTTCCGATCGGATAATCAAATACCCAAGATTTCCTAAATAGCTCAACACTTGAGCGGAGTTCAAATAATCCCAGAATATGTCACAGTACCAATGGTCCAGCCGTAGAAGGGTCAAGCCAACGCCTCACATGTGGAACGCCGTACTGCTCCAAACCCTAAGGTTTTAGAGGCGGTTCAGTCGGTCACACAATCGAGTTAAGGTTTGTGTTCTTCTAGAGGGATCACCGAGTTACTTGCACGTTTTTCCGAAAGATTTAAACCCAAGAAAAATTCAACACTTGAAAGTTTTTCGTGCCGGGAAAAAGTGAGTTAATGATATCCGTTCGAACATTTTAACAGTTTCTAAATTATCCGGAAAAAGAACGAAATTAAATTTTCCGATCGAATCAACGAATTCAAAATAATCCCCAGAACACTCAACACTTGAGTCAGATTAAAAATACCCAGAAATATGCACCAACAGCTGCGGATATTACTGTTGCAAAACCAAAGCCCAATTCAACAGTACGGCCGCAGATCCGCGGCCCAAGAAAGGTATTGCCGCGGTTCCGCGGCGGTCCGTACGGATTGCAGGCTCGTTTTCCACAGTAATACTTATATTTCCCTGCTGATTTTTTTGAATATTTTTAATACAGAAAAAATCTCATTTTTAAAAATTGTCCAGAGAGGGGGTTAAAATCGGTGTTTCGGGTTCGATCGAAGTTTTAACTTCGTATACACGTCGCTTAATGCTCTAGCTAGACTCTGACACCACTATAGGGTTTCTAGGAAGTCATACAAAGGTTAATAAGGCATCAACCATACCCGAATAAAATTTTAGACGTGCCGAACAACCCAAAGCCGGGATCTTTGCTAGATTATTAGGGTTTAACATGCAAGTAAATATCTTTACAACTAAGTGTGAGGGATTACAACATTTGTAGTCTGCTTCTTCGCTTTATAAGCTCCGAGTGGAAGTCTCTTCGCCGCGATCCACGATCTCCCGGACACAAGAGAGGCTCCACAATTCGAACGATCCATGCTAGCTTGTAGTGTTCCTTTTCTCCGATGATCTGCCTTGAAATTTCTATAACTCAAACTCTCTCACTCTAATAAGGTGAACACCCTAATCTAATTTGCTAGATTAGATGAGGATGATGGAGTAGTATTTATGCTTTCTTTTTATATCAAATTCTCACTTTTAATCATCACAAAATGAAAACCTAGTAAGCTTTCTCAAAGCTCAAGATTGAAGAAGAAGATGAAATATGAATTAAATTTTTTTGTGATGAATAATGAAATGATATATGATTAATAATGCAACCTTGTTCAAGGATGAAAATGATAACTCATGTAGAGATTTAACTAGGGCTAGGGTTTGGGTTGGATTAAACAATGAGTCACTAGAAAATATCAACCATAGTATCTTAACTCATGACAAAAGAAAAGCTTCTAGAATGTTTATGAAAGAACTAACCCAATTCAAACCCTAATCTTGTTTAATCTCCACTAAATATGTTGCATTAGTAATCATATCATGCTACAATAATATATATCATATATATATTATATATTTGTAACAAAAGAAAATAATACAATTAACATATATCGCATATATATATCAATGTATTACCCGGTGAGAAAATGAAATAATAAAGCGAGCCAATATTAGATAATGTAATGCAATATATCATATATATTATTATACATTAAATTATCGAATCAACACTTGATCCAACAATCCGGCTGTATCGAATATAACCGACTAATATATCATGTACCGATTCATCGAATCAACACTTGATCCGATGATACGGCTCATATCTAAATATCGCGAGAATATAATACGGTATCTCATATCGCATTATCCTCGGTCGTGCGCATATCACATATGTGCCCCTACTCCGTTTTCCCTGAGTCAAGAAACCGCTGTGTAGGACTCTAAAGAATCGTCAATACGTCGGTAGCAAGTGATGATCATATCAAATACCCACAAGCTGCAAGCGGTCAGCTAAACGTAACAGCCACCCAGGTATTGAGCGATCAGAAGATAAACAAGCTAGCCTGTACATTCTTCTGCGAATCCAATCAGTAACTGTAACACCCGAGCCCAATGCTACTGGTTTCTGTTGTCGTAGGTTGGCGTATGGTATTTATTTCGTTGATCTTACTTGACTGTTGTGACTTATTGAAATTTTACCGGAAATTCATTTCTGCATATAACAATTTAAGGCACCTAAAATAAAATTAAAAATATTCGTCATGGCCTGCTTGACACCCCTAACCCTGTTGTAGTGTCCGTGCATCGTGTTCTCGTCCCGTTCGGTGAAACGGGTGAGTTTGGATGGCTTCGCGCACGTACGTGTGTCCGTCTTGGGGTTATGCTTTTTGATTGTAAAATACTTCATTTTAAATTTTGGATCCCGCCTAAAACTTTCTTATTTCAATTTCGAATTTTTGGACCCGACCCGGGTGCAATTTGGAAATATTTTACTTTGCGCCAAAACCTAATTTCTAATATATTTTATAAACCGTCGAATATATATATTTTTTAACCTCATAAATTTTTTTTAATGTTTCTAAATCTTTTATTTAATTTCCCTAACCCCACAAATCCTTTATCCCAACCAATCAGATTTCCGCTTACACCCCCGTGGGCCCCACCTTCGTTCTCTCTCTCTCTCTCTCTCTCCCCCCTATATATTTTATCTTCCTCCTCTTTTCATTTTTCCTTCACAGAACGAGAACCCACTTCACGAAGCCCTAGACGCCTTGCCCCTCGCCGCCGCAGCCCCAACGCTGACGCCCTCATCGCCGGTCGCATCGCCTCCTCGCCCTCGTCGTCTACATCATCTCCACCTCCTCGCCTCCATTCTCTTTCTCTCCCTGCACGAGGCCGCGCACCACCTGCAGCCGCAGCTTGCCATGGAATCGCCGCCGACGATCTCCATACGTCCCTGGCCTTGTGCACACCCCTCAGTGAGCATCGCTTCCCCTCCTCTCCTTCCTCTCCTTCCTTTTTTTCCTCTTCTTTTCTTTGCAGTTCTGTTCCATTCTTGATCGCCGGTGATCGCTGCAGGTACCCCGCCGGAGCTCCGTAGACGTGGCCGGCGATCGCCACCCCTCCACAGATCCGCGTGAGCGCCCTCTCCCCTATCCTCCTTCCCTTCTCTCTTCTTGATTATTTTCTTATCTTTTCATGCATTTTTAAATATGGTTTGTTCACTGGTTTTGTTTTTCGCCGGAAATCGGCCGTGCCGGCGACGTGTCCCGACGATCCAGCGAGGTACTATGGTCTTTGTGGTTCCACTGTTCGTCGTTTGGGTTCATTCCGTGAACCGTGCGCCCGTCACAAGTTTTCCACGCCGACCTTTAACGTTCCGTTTTCCCGGTTCGCGACCCGTCGAGGAAAGTACCCCTTGCTACATGCTAAATAATATTTACATAGACATTGAGAACACCCTAAACCTGTAGTTTTAACTTTAGTACGATCATTTCTCATTTTCGTGTTCAAATATTGATATATATCATTTTATCTTTCAAACTTGGAACCTACCTGTTGTAATTACTGTTTTGAACCTAATAACCATATTTATATGTTTTAATTTCACTTTCACTAATGACGTGGCCTATGGAACTTTATCTATCGTTTTACTTCATTCGGACACTCGTGTACATTTAACCTGCATAAACTGTGATTTCATCCTTGGAACCTATATATATATATATATATATATATATATATATATATATCATTGCATCCATGAAGTATTAAACTTGTTAACATGATTAAACGGCTATAATTGTCATACTGCATTCTTATGATGTTGAAATCATCTCCGTGACACAATTGATAACTGTGCTTCTATTTAATCGATGCTTTTTTATTGTTTAATTCGTTGCTTAAATCTATGTTGTCGATGACCATGCTTGATTATGTGGCTGTGTATGAGTACACCCATGATATCGTTTACTTCTTGACCTGACTTGCTACAAATATATTGATTGACCCGACATGGAACCGTATACTGCTTGACTTGACCTGATGTACCATGACCTGACCCGTTACCTGATCGTGTGTCTAATGCCAACAAACCTGACATGTAGTCCTCATGGACCGTTCCTGTTGTCTATCCAGACAAACCTGTTTACCTGATCGTGTGTTGGCATTAGTTTTTTGATTTCGGGATACCTGACTTGACTTACATATATAACTTGGGGGTATGGGGAAATCAAAGGTGAAACCTGACTTGTAACTCAACAGTTCGCTACTTGTTCTGATCAGTTTTTAGGCTGGGCCAGCCTTGGAATGATGATGCTGACATCATTCATCTGTACACATTCCTGTTTGTTGCCTAGCAGCATGTCTCGGTTTCAGCCCGAGAATCTGGGACCGTGGTCCCGGGTATGTACGGGATACTATTGAGTTATATCGATGATTCATCAATTTGGTTTCAAAGACTTTAGAACAGAAAACCAGATAGAATAGTTTAGTTTACCCACTGCACACTACCCTGCACTGCTCTGATTTATATTATTGTTACCCTTGGTTTATTCATGCTTATATTCGCATTGCCTGTTACCCTGTTTATTATGTTATTACTTGATGACTTGACGCGTTGACGTCTGGGTTTTGCATGGCCTAAATTCTGTACCGCTGTCGCAGTCCGAGCAGGAGTACTTCAGCCGACAGGCTGAGCTGTGAGTGTCAGCAGTAGTTAGTTTTCTTTCCTGCATTTTATTCCTGATGTGAGCCCGCATTATGGGACATACATTCCAGTTATTTTGTATTGGATTTTTCGCTTCCGCATTTTATTATTCTTGACTCATGTTATCTTGGATTATGGACATGTTTTTAGATAGTTTTACTTTGTTCTTGATATCTCTACAGCCGTAATGTGACTGTGGATGGATACTTCCTACCCACAGGTAGCATGGTTGGCTATGTCACGTGCCCTTTTAGCGTACTCTGGGAAGCGGGGCGTGACATGGTTCATTTGGTATCAGAGAAATAGGTTAGTCGGGTTGATTCTTTTTGTAGTTGGGTGATGTACCCAATACACGAATCAGAATACCCGTGTTTAGGAAACATGTCCTGCCACCTTGCCGTTTTACCATTCTTGAATCACATTCTTCCTGATTATATCTTTTACGATGTGCAAACTTCCTTTGCATATCGACGCGAAAACCCGATTCCTTGTTATCTCTAGGACTTAGGCGACTTGGGTGGAGTTATGTAATTGTGGCTATGATACCGCGGCATAGTTACAATGCGGCACTCTATTTACGTAACTTGGAGTTCTAGCCTTGATCTATATTTCGAATCTATCATCATACTAATGTTGGATGTTTTGATTTCAGGAATATGGCAGATAAGAATTTGAAGACATACCAAACGCGTGTGGATGAAGCCGCCATGCTTGGAGTGATAAGGGGAATGCTGGAGAATCAAAAGAGACAGACCGAGCTGATCCAGCAGCAAGCGGAATCGTTTCAGGAAGGTTTGCAGATCGTTCGGCAGTCTGTGAACAATGTTGGAGCTAAACCAGTTGACCGAGTAGGGACCGTGGCAGATTTCAGGCGTTTGGATCCGTCTACATTTACTGGTTTGGAGGAGCTGTTGCCAGCATAGCAGTGGCTAGCTGACACAGAGAGCTTGCTTATTACGGCACAGATTCTAGATGAGAAAAGGGTTGATGTGGTACACATTCAGTTAGTGGACTACGCCCGAGAATGGTGGCTTGTGGAGGAGAACCGTTTGCCTAAGCCGATCAAGTGGGTGGATTTTTCAAAAAGTTTTCTAGAAAAGTTCTTCCCGCGGACCGCACGGGAAGATATGGAAGAGAAGTTCATCGGGCTAAAGCAGAATGGAGCATCCGTAGATGTGCATGCAGCAGAATGGACATGAGTCAGCAGATTCGCTGGACCTTTAGTTGCCAACGATGCAGACAGGGCACGGAGGTTCATGCGCAGCTTGGACGTGGACATCCAGAGGGAGATTGTCTCCCTGGGTTTGACCACTTTCTCACAAGTACTTGCGGCAGCCCGAGAGCAGGAGAGTTTATCTAGGATGAAGGGGAGTTTGCAGCAGACAGCAGTTGCGGTAAGGAAGCCAGCATTTGTACCAAACTGAGCTAATGTTCGCAGAGGTATTCCAGTGGACCATCGAGGTATAGCACCCATGAAGAAGCCTGTTGTCATTGATCGAAGAAAGAGCATGACTTGTAACTACTGCAATTTACCTGGCCATATGCAAAAGGATTGTCGAAGGAGGCTGGGACTCTGTTTGGTTTGTGGAGCGGCAGATCACGCCGTTAGTGCTTGTCTGTCGAACCTTTGTACGAGGGATGATTTTCAGAAGCCTCCGCAGAGACCGTTCCAGGGACAGAAAAAGCTGACTCAAGGACCTAATCAGGCTCGAGCTTTTACCTTAACAGCTGAAGAAGCTAAGGCGTCAGGAGAAGTTGTTTCAGGTACTCTACTCGTTCATGGTTTTCCCGCATTAGCGTTATTTGATTCTGGTGCATCCTATTGTTTTATGTCATCCAAGTTTATAACTACACACTCGATTGACTGCACGACCCTGTCTAGTTTCTGGGACATACACACTGGGAATGGGAAAATCATAGCTAGTAGGGAATGTAAAGATTGTACAGTTGTTGTGTGCGGACGAGAGCTTTTTGCAGATTTCTTGGTGATTGATACGGGCAGCTACGAAGTCGTCTTGGGAATGGATTTTCTTGGCACTTTCCACGCTCACATTGATTGTAGGGCAAGGAAAGTAATTTTCCAGATTCCCGGACATCCCGAGTTTAGCTTCACTGGAGGAAGCAGTTCTGTCAGGCCAGTCGAGTTTAGGGCTAGGCCGATAAACAATATTCTTGCAGCAATGGAAGTTGATAAAAGTGAAGAGCCGGCTGTTGTTCGCGATTTTATGGATGTGTTTGAAGATATATCGGGTTTACCGCCGAAGCGAGACATGGAGTTCGCAATTGATCTTATTCCTGGTGCAGCGCCAGTATCCAAAGCGTATTATCCAATGGCACCAGTAGAGTTGGAAGAAGTAAAGAAACAGGTTGCTGAATTGCTTGAGAAGGGTTGGATTCGAAGCAGTAACTCGCCTTGGGGAGCTCCAGTTCTTCTAATAAAGAAGAAGGATGGCACAAGAAGGATGTGCATCGACTATCGAGAATTAAACCGGGTAACTATTAAGAATAAATACCCGATCCCTCGCATTGGAGAACTTTTCGAGCAGCTTAGTGGCGCGAGGGTATTCTCGAAGCTGGATTTGCGATCCAGATATCATCATGTCCGAGTGAAAGCAGAAGATATTTGCAAGACGGCGTTCTCGGTATGGACATTACGAATACTTAGTGATGCCTTTCGGAGTAACGAATGCGCCGGCAATATTCATGGACTTGATGAACCGAATCTTTTCACCGTTCTTAGACCAGTTTATCATGGTCTTTATTGACGATATTCTGGTTTACTCGAAGAGTTTTGAAGAGCATGCTGAGCATTTGAAGATCGCACTGCAGACGTTGAGACAAGAGAAGTTATATGCGAAGATGAGCAAGTGCGAGTTTTGGCTGGAAGAAGTAAAGTTTTTGGGGCATGTTGTGTCTGGCGATGGAATTACCGTAGATCTCGAAAAGATTGTAACAGTTCGAGATTGGCCGATTCCAAAGAATGTTGCGGAGATAAGAAGCTTTCTTGGACTCGCCGGGTATTACAGAAGATTTGTGGAGAACTTTGCTCGTCTGGCGGAGCCGTTAACCAAGCTTACGCGCAAGGAGGTACCTTTTGTATGGACGGATAAGTGTGCGTTAGCTTTTGAGACGTTGAAGCAGAAGTTGATAACCGCCCCTATTCTGACCGTGCCAGACAATTCCGGAGGATTGGTGATTCACAGCGACGCATCTGGGAAAGGATTGGGATGTGTTTTGATGCAGCATGGGAAGGTTGTAGCGTACGCATCGAGACAGTTGAAGACCCATGAGAAGAATTACCCAACGCATGACTTGGAACTTGCGGTTGTGATTTTCGCTTTGAAGATTTGGAGACACTACCTTTTAGGCGAAAGGGTCAAAGTTTTTACCGATCATAAGAGCTTGAAGTACGTGTTCACGCAAAAGGAGTTTAATATGAGGCAACGTAGATGGTTGGAGCTGATGGCTGACTATGATCTGGATCTTAAGTACCATCCGGGGAAGGTTAATGTCGTGCCGGATTCGCTTAGTCGGTTACCAGCAATTCAGGTGTTAACTACTTAGAAGGAGCTCGTTGAAGATTTTCGAAGATTTGACTTAGAGGTTGTGCTACCGCATTCTTTGGGACAGTTGATGCAGCTGCAAGTACATTCGTCGTTGATCGAGAATATTAAAGCAGCACAATCGCAGGATCCTAGACTGCAAAAGTTTCGAGAACAGGTTGAAGCCGGACTACGAACAGATTTATTGATCCACGAAGATGGTTCGTTAAGGTATGGTAGCCGTTTGTGTGTGGCAAAGGGAGATATTCATGAAAAGCTTATGAAAGAAGCACACAGTTCAGCTTATTCTGTATATCTTGGAGGCATAAAGATGTACCGAGATATTCGACAGCATTTCTGGTGGGAAGGCATGAAACGGGAGATTGCTCGCTTTGTGGCAAAGTGCTTGGTGTGTCAGCAAGTCAAGGCTGAACATCAAAAGGTTGCTGGCTTATTGCAACCACTTCCGATTCCTCAGTGGAAGTGGGAACATATAACCATGGATTTCGTGACGACTTTACCGCGAAGTCCAAAAGGCAACATGCTGTATGGGTGATTGTTGATCGTTTGACCAAGGCAGCTCACTTTATCCCTTTTAGGGTTGGTCAATCAACAGAGACTTTGACGGAGCGGTACATGCAGGAGATTGTAACATTGCATGGAGTACCGGTAAGCATCGTGTCCGATCGTGACACTCGGTTCTTATCACACTTTTGGCGGAGTTTACAGGAAAGTTTGGAGACTCGATTGAAGTTTAGCACAGCTTATCATCCTCAAACTGATGGTCAGTCCGAGAGAACAATCCAAACTCTTGAGAATATGTTGAGAGCATGCATGTTGGACTTCAAGGGGTTTTGGGAGGATCATCTACATTTGGTGGAGTTTTCTTACAACAACAGTTTTCAGGAAACTATCCAGATGGCTCCATTTGAAGCTTTGTATGGTCGTAAATGCCGTTCACCTGTTTGTTGGGACGATGTCGGTGAACGAAGATTGTTGGGACCAGATTTGGTTGTGCAGACAGTTGAGAAAGTTAACACTATCAAAAATCATATGAAGGCAGCTCAAGACCGACAGAAGAGTTGGGCAGACACGTCAAGAAGACCTCTAGAGTTCGCCGTGGGTGATTTGGTATTCTTGAAGATATTACCAACTAGAGGGGTGATTCGTTTTGGAAGTCGAGGAAAGCTTAGTCCTCGATTCGTTGGACCCTTTGAGATCTTGGAGCGTGTTGGTGAGGTAGCGTATCGTTTGGCATTACCGCAGTCCTTAACGAATGTGCACGATGTGTTTCACATATCTCAACTCCGTAGGTATGTTCGAGATGAAACACACGTATTGGATCATTCGGAGCTAACGGTACGAGAAGACTTGACTTTTGAGGAGCGACCGATTGAAATTATGGATCGAAGGGAAAAGATTCTTAAGAACAAGGTGATCCCTCTTGTGCTAGTTTCTTGGGGTAACCGCTCGCATGGAGAGTCCACTTGGGAACGAGAAGATGAAATCCGGTAGAAGTTTCCTCATCTTTTCTTGTAGTTATTTGTCGTCTATCTTTGTATTCTTGGAATTTCGAGGACGAAATTCTTTTGTAGTTGGGTATAATGTAACACCTGAGTCCAATGCTACTGGTTTCTGTTGTCGTAGGTTGGCGTATGGTATTTATTTCGTTGATCTTACTTGACTGTTGTGACTTATTGAAATTTTACCGGCAATTCATTTCTGCATATAACAATTTAAGGCATCTAAAATAAAATTAAAAATATTCGTCATGGCCTGCTTGACGCCCCTAACCCTGTTGTAGCGTCCGTGCATCGTGTTCTCGTCCTGTTCGGTGAAACGGGCGAGTTTGGATGGCTTCGCTCACGTGCGTGTGTCCGTCTTGGGGGTATGCTTTTTGATTGTAAAATACTTCATTTTAAATTTTGGATCCAGCCTAAAATTTTCTTATTTCAATTTTGAAATTTTGGACCCGACCCGGACGCAATTTGGAAATATTTTACTTTGCGCCAAAACCCAATTTCTAATATATTTTTATAAACCGTCGAATATATATATTTTTTAACCTCATAAATTTTTTTTAATGTTTCTAAATCTTTTATTTAATTTCCCTAACCCCACAAATCCCTTATCCCAACCAATCAGATTTCCGCTTACACCCCCGTGGGCCCCACCTTCGTTCTCTCTCTCTCTCTCTCTCTCCCCCCCTCTCTCTCTCCCCCTATATATTCTATCTTCCTCCTCTTTTCTTTTTTCCTTCACAGAACGAGAACCCACCTCGCGAAGCCCTAGCCGCCTTGCCCTTCGCCACCGTAGCCCCAATGCCGACGCCCTCATCGTCGGTCGCATCGCCTCCTCGCCCTCGTCGTCTACATCATCTCCACCTCCTCGCCTCCATTCTCTTTCTCTCCCTGCACGAGGCCGCGCACCACCTGCAGCCGCAGCTTGCCGTGGAATCGCCGCCGACGATCTCCATACGTCCCTGGCCTTGTGCACACCCCTCAGTGAGCATCGCTTCCCCTCCTCTCCTTCTTCTCCTTCCTTCTTTTCCTCTTCTTTTCTTTGCAGTTCTGTTCCATTCTTGATCGCCGGTGATTGCTGCAGGTACCCCG
This sequence comes from Agapanthus africanus, assembly GCA_030015575.1. NCBI lineage: Eukaryota > Viridiplantae > Streptophyta > Magnoliopsida > Asparagales > Amaryllidaceae > Agapanthus > Agapanthus africanus. The sequence goes on from CM057350.1 coordinate 517,532,141, forward strand.
CCGGAGCTCCGTCGACGTGGTCGGCGATCGCCATCCCTCCACAGATCCGCGTGAGCGCCCTCTCCCTTATCCTCCTTCCTTTCTCTCTTCTTGATTATTTTCTTATCATTTCATGCATTTTTAAATATGGTTTGTTCACTGGTTTTGTTTTTCGCCGGAATCTGGCCGTGCCGGCGACATGTCCCGACGATCCAGCGAGGTACTCTGGTCTGTGTGGTTCCACTTTTCGTCGTTTGGGTTCATTCCGTGAACCGTGCGCCTGTCACGAGTTTTCCCCGCCGACGTTTAACGTTCTGTTTTCCCGGTTCGCGACCTGTCGAGGCAAGTACCCCTTGCTACATGCTAAATAATATTTACATAGACATTGAGAACACCCTAAACCTATAGTTTTAACTTTAGTACGATCATTTCTCATTTTCGTGTTCAAATATTGATATATATCATTTTATATTTCAAACTTGGAACCTACCTGTTGCAATTACTGTTTTGAACTTAATAACTATATTTGCATGTTTTAATTTCACTTTCACTAATGACGTGGCCTATGCCACTTTATCTATCTTTTTACTTCATTCGGACACTCGTGTACATTTAACCTGCATAAACTGTGATTTCATCCTTGGAACCTATATATATATATATATATATATATATATATATATATATATATATATATATATATATATATATATATATATCATTGCATCCATGAAGTCTTAAACTTGTTAACATGATTAAACGGCTATAATTGTCATACTGCATTCTTATGATGTTGAAATTATCTCCGTGACACAATTGATAACTGTGCTGCTATTTAATCGATGCTTCTTTATTGTTTAATTCGTTGCTTAAATCTATGTTGTCGATGACCATGCTTGATTATGTGACTGAGTATGAGCACACCCATGATATCGTTTACTTCTTGACCTGACTTGCTACAAATATATTGATTGACCCGACATGGTACCGTATACTGCTTGACTTGACCTGATGTACCATGACCTGACCCATTGCCTGATCTTGTGTCTGATGCCAACAAACCTGACATGTAGTCCTCATGGACCGTTCCTGTTGTCTATCCAGACAAACATATTTACCTGATCCTGTGTTGGCATTAGTTTCTTGATTTCGGGATACCTGAGTTGACTTACATATATAACTTGGGGGTATGGGGAAATCAAAGATGAAAGCTGACTTGTAACTCAACAGTTCGCTACTTGTTCTTATCAGTTTTTAGGTTGGGCCAGCCTTGGAATGATGATGCTGACATCATTCATCTGTACACATTCCTGTTTGTTGCCTAGCGGCATGTCTCGGTTTCAGCCCGAGAATCTGGGGCCGTGGTCCCGGGTATGTATGGGATACTATTGAGTTACATCGATGATTAATCAATTTGGTTTCAAAGACTTTAGAACAGAAAAACTGATAGAACAGTTTAGTTTATCCACTGCACACTGCCCTGCACTGCTCTGATTTATATTATTGTTACCCTTTCTTTATTCATGCTTATATTCGCATTGCCTGTTACCCTGTTTATTATGTTATTACTTGATGACTTGACGCGCTGACATCTGGGTTTTGCATGGCCCAGATTCTGTACCGCTGTCGCAGTCCGGGAAGGAGTACTTCAGCGGACAAGCTGAGCTGTGAGGGTCAGCAGTAGTTAGTTTTCTTTCCTGCATTTTATTCCTGATGTGAGCCCGCATTATGGGACATACATTCCAGTTATTTTGTATTGGATCTTTCGCTTCCGCATTTTATTATTCTTGACTCATGTTATCTTGGATTATGGACATGTTTTTAGATAGTCTTATTTTGTTCTTGATATCTCTACAGCCGTAATGTGACTATGGATGGATACTTCCTACCCACAGGTAGCATGGTTAGCTATATCAAGTGCCCTTTTAGTGTACTCTGGGAAGCGAGGCATGACCGTAACACTCCTGTACAGTCCGGTCTCTTCGTCTGATATGTTGCATATATAGTCTAGGGGTGGTATACGTCAGACCCCAGTAACCGATAAGTCGGGTCGATGTGAGGCTCATAACGGGTCGAGAAACTACTGGTAACACTTACCAGTAAATCTCTATATCAGCCCTGGCCAGAGACTTCCAGTATAGCCAATCGAACACAGCACAACATCAACTCCCTATACCGGGAGAGACGAATCCCCTCCTATCGCTCATTGCGTCCATGTAATTCGGGACTACACCCAAAAGCCACCGTTTTGCACGCCCTCTTGGACGTGGTAAGGTGGAAATCAAAGCGCAATGGGAATCACACAAGACTCTATGACGATCTCGGGTCTACAGACTATCCTATACCAGTGTCACCAGAGAACTGCCATCTGACGTATGGTATATCACCATCTGGGAGTTCTCTGCGAGTCCGTCCAGTGTACCCAGTCTCCACTGAGCACCCGTACACCATCCTTGATGTCAAACACCGATGGATATGTGATCATCCATCGCCCATCATATGGGTCAAGATGCGTATACGCTAGTCTACTCTGGTGTATCGATGCCCTGTCTCGATATATACTCGACTAGCAACAGTTATAGGATGTACTCATCGACTACCGTGGCCCCACTAGTATGATCTCATCATAGTCCCAGTAGTCGAGTACATATCTTAAGGGCTTTATCAACATGTGAGAGTAAGACAGTAAACCAATACAAGTCAACATGTTAAGATAAAGTGAAACCAAATAGCATACTATCATGACGAGCTAGAAAGTCCTCTCTATATATATCCAAGCATCCATTATAATATACATCATATGTACAACAATGGCCTCTAAGGCATATACATAACTAACAGTAGTGTGGTGTTTCCATTGGCGTTCATGCTCGTATTGTTCAAGGAATCCATAAGCTTGAATAAAAAATAGGGTTAGGATAGTATTCAAGGAATATAAAATGTAAGGAATGTGTAACAACCCTAAACTTCCTGTATAACTTTCTGCACAACTTTTCAAAAATTACAGAAAGGGGTACTTTTGCCTGAGCACAAGTTATAAGTTAGTTTTGCTTTTTAATAGCAAGAAGGAGCTTATAGCTCATTGGTAATACCTTGCACTGCTGAACCAAGCCACCAGAATTCAAATCCCATACCCCACATTACTTTTTAATATTGTTTTATTTTGAATTTTTAGAATACCAAGGATTTACACGTGCATAACTCACAAAAACCCCCACTACACCCAAAAACCTTACTGTACCAGTAAGATCTTGAACCGATGGGGCACCCTCTGACCGCCGGACTCGGCCGGGATCGGCCGAATCGGCCGGCGACTCGGGCGACTCGGCCGGCGCCGCCGGCCGGACTCGGCCGGACCGCCGAGTCCCCAACACAAAAAGTTTGGCTTTTGGTATTCCCATCATCCCTGTATAGTTTAATTCTCCTGCACATTTCCAGAGCCTTTTTAAATCAAACTAAACCAATTTTTATTACAATTTAATACATTTTTCTTTACACCCCTTTACCTACCCTAAACCCTAGCCTTACCACATAAATACAACCCCTACACACACCCCTCTCACTCTAAAATTCTGAACAAACCTCTCAAAAAATTTCCTAGAACCCTAGTGTACTTTGGAAGAAGCGAAAGGCGAAGCTCCGGCAATTTTTCCGGCGACAACCCTAGGAGTTCCCGGCTAAGAAACGACGCACCGGCGAAGTGTACCATTCCCTTTTTCTCTCTTCTAAGTTTGAAACCCATAAGTCCCACGTCCATCTCTCCTTTGCTATTCTAAAAACAACTTTTAATAAAACCCGACGGAATCAGAGTCAAACTGATTTCTGATTCGGTTTCTTTCTAAAAATCCCACTTTTCTTAAATACAACCCTATCAAACCATTACATGTTGACTATTAATCATTAACAAACATGTTGAACAAGTTTTATGATAATCTATATCATTTTGTAACTTTTATTGCTCTTTTTCAGTAAAATACCATGTATTTTCATTTTGACATTAAATCATCACAATCTTGCTATACCTTTAAGTTAGATCACGAGGTAATGAACTACATCCTCACAACACTCATATGAAACATAGCACAATACTTTCGGGAACCTAGAATACGGTAAAACGAAACTTTACATATAAATACCATTAACTATTAAAACTGTTTTCTATAAGATTAAGTATTTTTTATAAATCTTTGCAAATGCGCCGTTACAACCCATTTTGGGGAAGCCGACTGGGATGGTGCGGATTATCGCACGTCCCTTGGCTTAGTAGTGCGAGATGCAGACCTCCGCAAGGAGCATTCGGTCTCGAAAGATTTAAAATACGAACATCTTAAGAAAATGAGATTTCTAGAAATATAATATATATATATATATCCAAAATACCTATTTTTGTTATAATATAAATACTTCAACTTTTCCAAATTCACAAGAATTACTTTACATTAAAATACCATGAAATCCATACAAGTTCAATATTACAATTAAATACCATGTATTATGAAAATAGGTTATTCTCACTAGAAATGTCATAAAATATGAAATCTACATTCATTACAACTCTAAAGACGATAAATAAACACTTGGTGTGTTTTTTGAAAATTATACAAAGTATTTTTACATAAAACCCCCTCAAGTTTTATAAATTACAATAAGGACCCTAGTAAATATAGGTTTAAGCGGGACCAATCTCTTGAGTCTCAGGGAGCCGGAGAAGTGGGTGCTTGCCTATTTAAGGTAGACAACTTAACAACGGTGTTATCAACACGGTAATCGTCTTTGAAAAAGATACAAATCCTGCCGCCCATGTGCAGCGGTTACCGATAACATCAAAATAATCTAGACTTCAATTTCTTTTCTAATTGTTCTAACTCAGACTGAGTCTCTTCTTAATAATCTGACCTGAATATGATTCAAGTATGAAATTACAAAACTACAATTCAACATGAATACATATATTCAATCTGTTCAAACTATTCAATCTGTATTGACGGAACCGAACCATGAATATACTTTCATTTACATGATTCTCCAGTTGCATCCATAATTCTCCTGTACATCCATTTTACTGATATTATGGTTTCGGCAAGTCATCCAATTATACAATCTATACAAACAAGACATTACAAGTTACAATACAATACAACAATACAATCAAGACATCACGGGGTTTAAGGGGTAGATTGGTACGGAAGGAGTTAAAAATGGTACGAGACTGCAAGATTAAGACGTAATTACATCCATGTCGTTGTTCCGTGGTATTATCAACGGAGCCTTGTACTTCCATTTGCCTCTAATCTTTGGCATATAGAGACTCCTCTCGTATACACTGGAATCCTTCTGTATCAAGCTACAAATAACAGCGTTAACACTAAATACAACATTATAACAATATAATACAACATTAAAAGCTACTCTCCCTCTCTCTTACTCTATGTCTATTCTACTCCTCCCTTATCTTTGGGACTTACCGAACGATTTGTTCGCTGACAACATTCTCTTTCTTTCTTCTTTGAATGTCATCAGGTGATCTGGACACTCCGGAGATTGAGCCCACTAGAGAAGACTTGGACCACCTCATTGAAGACCCAGAGGTTTAGTTCATTGTATACTTTTATTTCAGTACTTTTCCTTTTCTGTTATGCCATTGTTTAGGCATTGCTTTCATTCGTATTTACTTCAGTCACTAAACTTTCCTTGAATCCGTTACACTTTCCTTTTACAAATTTCGAGAAAGAAATTTTTATAAGGAGGGTAGAATGTAACAGCCCTAAACTTCCTGTACAACTTTCTGTACAATTTTTCAAAAATTACAGAAATGGGTACTTTTGCTTGAGCACAAGTTATAAGTTTGTTTTGCTTTTTAATAGCAAGAAGGAGCTTATAGCTCATTGGTAATGCCTTGCACTGCTGAACCAAGCCACCAAAGTTCAAATTCTATACCCCACATTATTTTTTAACATGTTTTTATTTTGATTTTTTAGAATACCAAGGGTTTACACGTGCATAACTCACAAAAACCCCACTACACCCAAAAACCTAACTGTACCAGTGAGATCTTGAACCGACGGGGCACCCTCTGACTACCGGACTAGGCCGGCGCCGCCGGTCGGACTCGGATGGACCGCCGAGTCCCCAACACAAAAAATTTGGAATTTGGTATTCCCATCACCCCTGTATTGTTTAATTGTCCTACGCATTTCCCGAACCCCTTTAAATCACATTAAACCCAATTTTTATTACAATTTAATACATTTTTCTTTACACCCCTTCACCTATCCTAAATCCTAGCCTTACCCTATAAATACAACCCCTACACACCCCCCTCACTCTAAAATTCTGAATAAAACTCTCAAGAAATTTCCTAGAACCCTAGTGTATTTTGGAAGAAGCGAAAGGCGAAGCTCCGGCAATTTTTCCGGCGATAACCCTAGGAGTTCCCGGCTAATAAACGGCACCCCGGCGAAATCTACCATTCCCTCTTTCTCTCCCTTAAGTTTGAAACCTGTAAGTCCCACCTCCCTCTCTCCTTTTCTACTCTAAAAACATCTTTTAATAAAACCCGACGGAATCGGAGTCAAACCGATTTCCGATTCGGTTTCTTTCTAAAAATCCCACTTTTCTTAAACACAACCCTATTAAAGCATTACATGTTGACTATTAATCATTAACAAACAGTTGAACAAGTTTTATGACAATCTATATCATTTGGTAACTTTTATTGCTCTTTTTCAGTAAAATACCATGTAGTTTCATTTTGACATTAAATCATCACAATCTTGCTATACCTTTAAGTTAGATCACGAGAGACCTACCTCCTCACAAAACTCATATGCAACATAGCACAATACTTTCGGGAATCTAGAATATGAAAAAACGAAACATTTTAAATAAATACCATTTACTAATAAAACCATTTTTACAAGATTTAGTATTTACACAAATCTTTGGAAAGCGCCGCTACAACCCAATTCGGGGAACCCGACTGGGATGGTGCAGATTATCGCACGTCTCTGGGCTTAGTAGTGCGAGATGCAGACCTCTGCAAGGAGCATTCGGTCTCGAAAGATTTAAAATACGAACATCTTAAGAAAATGAGATTTCTAGAAATATATATATATATATATGTAATATCAAAAATACCTATTTTTTTATAATATAAATACTTCAACTTTTCCAAAATCACAAGAATTACTTTACATTAAAATACCATGAAATTCATACAAGTTCAATATTACAATTAAATACCATGTATTATGAAAAATATGTTATTCTCACTAGAAATGTCACAAAATATGAAATCTACATTCATTACAACTCTAAAGAGGATAAATAAAAGCTTGGTGTGTATTTTGAAAATTATACAAAGTATTTTACATAAAACCCCCTCAAGTTTTATAAATTACAATAAGGACCCTAGTAAATATAGGTTTAAGCGGGACCAATCTCTTGAGCCTCGGGGAGCCGGAGAAGTGGATGCTTGCCTATTTAAGGTAAACAACTTAATAACGGTGTTATCAACACGGTAATCGTCTTTGAAAAAGACACAAATCCTCCCGCTCATGTGCAGCGGTTACCGATAATATCAATCAGGACTTCAATTTCTCTTTTCTAATTGTTCTGACTCAGACTGAGTCTTATTATAATAATCCGACTTGAATATGATTCAAGTACAATCTACAATTTACAATTCAATATGAATCCTGGAATACATATATTCAATCTATTCAAACTGTATTGACTGAACCGAACTATGAATATACTACCATTTACATGATTCTCCAGTTACATCCATGATTCTCCAATACATCCATTTTACTGATATCATGGTTTCGGCAAGTCATCCAAATATACAATCTATATTACAATTCAATTAAAAGTTGAAATACAATACAAACAATATAATCAAGATATCGCTGGGTTTAAGGGGTAGATTGGTACGGAAGGTGTTAAAAGTGGCACGAGACTGCAAGATTAAGACACCTAATCTGAATCTAATTATCGTTATTCCGGGTTATATAACGGAGCCTTGTACATTCCGTTTGCCCTAGTCTCTAACATATAGAGACTCTTCTAGTATACACTGACATCCTTCTGTACCGAGCTACAAACAACAGCGTTAACACTAATACAATATAATACAACTTTAAAAGCTACTCTCTCTCTCTCTATCTATTCTATTTCTCCCTTATCCTTGGGACTTACCGAGCGATTTGTTCGCTGACGACATTCTCTTTTTTTCTTCTTTGAATGTCGTCAGGTGATTCGGATCTTCTAGAGATCGAGCTTAATTTCGAGGACATGGACCGGCTTGCATATGATCCAGAACTCTAGTTACATTGTACACTTTTATTTCAGTACTTTTCCTTTTCTGTTATACCACTATTTAGGCATTGCTTTTTTTCTAAATGTATTCAATTTTCCATGCATTGTATAAAAAGAATGTGAATAAATAAAGTTTTTGTTTTATTATATCTTTTCTCTTATGCATTTATTTTTATATTGCTTAGATACGCTTAGCGTATTTACTTCAGAGTAAATAGGTAGCGGCCTCATCACGTCCTCTGCCCGAATACTGGGAAGCGGGGCATGACAGAATATTTTAGTTGCTGATTCTTGTGATATATTGCTTAGGTTTCCATGCAGAACTGACCTGCATGGGCCGCCAACAAAATCTGTCACGTCCCGCTTCCCAGTGTACGGATAGGGAGACGTGATGAGGCATGCGACGTATTTACTCAGAAGTAAGTACGTTAAGCGTAAATAAGCAATATTATATAAATGTATACAAGAATGGCATGAGATGTAAATGAACAGTAATTTTTTATTTATTAAACATTCTTTACAATACAACTGGAATGTAAATACAATGCAGAAAGTAATGCCTAAATAATGGCATGAACTGAAAGTAAAGGTATATACAAGTGACTAAAGCTCCGGGTATTCTGAGAACTGCTCCAAGTCTTCTGAGCTGGGCTCGATCTCCAAAGAGTCGGGTCCTCCTGACAACATTCCAAAGAAATAATAGAAAAGGAATGTCGTTAGCGAACAATCGCTCGATAAGTTCCAAAAAGAGATAGAAATAGACTGAACAGGTAAATAGAATATATCTGCTATAATGTAAGATTATTATGTTAACGCAGTTGTCTGTAGTTTGGTACAGAATGTGCCAGTGTATACGAGAGGAGTCCAACTTACCCCGTGGGCTATGGTATATGGATAACAAGGCCCCGTCAAAACCCACGGGACAACGACAACGGATGTTCAGGTAGGTGTATTATAGTGACCATCATCGTTTCACTTTTAACACATTCTGTACCAGTGTAGCCCTTAAAAAACCCCGTAATATTTATTGTGTTGTTTTATAGATGATTTACAGATATAAGACTTGCCAAAACATGATATCAATTGTTCATGTAAATGGATAAAAATAAAAACGGATAGTCATGTAGACAAGTCAATGTATATCCATGGATCGGTCAAATCAAGTCATGTTGATATAAATTGTATTCTGGTATATATGGATTCATTTTGTATTGGAGTTATATTTAGATTGTATTCATGTATGGATTGTATTCCGATTAGACTGAGACTCTGTCTGAGTCGGACGCTTAAATAGAATTGGATTCCTAAATTAGGTTTTGGAGTTATCGGTAACTGCTGCACATGGACGGCAGGATTTGTGACTTTTTCCAAGCCAATTACCATTGATAATCCCGTTTTAGTTTTCTACCTTAAATAGGTAAGCACCCACTTTTTCCGGCTTTCTGAGGCTCAAGAGAATTGGTCCCGCTTAAACCTATATTTTCTAGGGCCCTTATTGTATTTATTTATCGTACTTAGGGTTATCATGGATGTAATTTTTAAATGTGAAGTATTCTAGTGAATATAAACCTAGATTGAATAGTATATGGTATTTTAGTGTAAATTGGAATTGTATGGATTTGTGATGGTATATTCATGAAATTTGTGTTTCCTTTGTTTAGAAAACATGGAATTTATTATATGTATTTAAAATAGATAATTTGATGATATTATAAATAATTATAGAAAAATAAATTTATTTATTAAATAAAAATCATCGTTTCTTAAAAATTATAATAAAAATTCTATCGAGATCGGATGCTCCGTGAGGAGGTCTGCATCTCGCTCTGCTAGTACCGAGGATGTGCGATAACCCGCACTATCCAAATCGGGTTCTCCAAAATAGGTTGTAGAGGCTTAATTGTAAGCATTTTAATTTAAAACAATTTAAAAGAATACAGTTTCATTAATCTAAGGTATTTTATTGTAAAATTATACTTATCCCAAAATATTGTAAAACGACAATTGTGCTATGTCATGATGAGTATTGTAATGAGATAGGTCATTACCTCGTGAGTTTTCTAAAGGAAATATGAGCAAGTATAATGAAATAATGTCGTAGGTAAACTTTATGATATTTAAACGAAAAAGTGAAATAAAAGTTGTATAACATTGTATTTTGAATTGAAACTTTTTCTAAATATTGTTTTATGGTTGCTAAACAGTATAAAGAAATGGTTAATTTGTTATTAAGAAAAGTTGGGTTTTAAACAATTTTAGAATCGGAAGTCGGAATAACTCCACTTTCGACGAGTTTTGAAATGAGATCTTTTTAGAATAGGAAGAGAAAAGAGGAGAGCGAACTTACTGGTTGAGAAGAGAGATGGGAGATATATGAATGGTTTGAAAGCGTCGAGGAGTCGCGGTGTCGCCGGATTTGTCCCGAGTCGTCGCCGGAAGATGACATTTGGCTAAATCCACTCGTACACTTTATTTGACTTGGAAAATTTTGAGAGTTTTGATGATAGATTTCAGAATAGAGACGGCTAGGGTGTGATGTAGTATTTATAGGATTGAATTATGATTTAGGAAATTAAAAATGAGAATTAGAATGCATTTAACATTGGATTAATGGGTGATTTTATTCCTCTGTTAATGTGCAGGAAAAACAAACAGAAGAGAAGTAGTGGGGGGAAGGCTAAGGGGTTAGGATTAAATTTTGGAGGCATTACCCTCGGTCAGGCTCGGCGGCGCTGGCCCCGGAGGCTTCCTCGCCGGTCGATCAAGTGAGGTAGTGTCTTGGATTGGGGCCACGTGTCATGTTCAATACATATAACATTTCCCACATGTTTGATTTTAGTGACTATTAATTTTTACGTGTATTGCACGTGTAAACCTTTGTGCTTCCAAAAAGTTTAAAAGAAAAATCAATAAAAATAATATGTGGCTGATGGCATTCGAATACAGGGGCTATGTCACAGCAGTGCAAGACTTTACCAATGAGCTGCAAGTACTTTCTTGCTGTTCTAAAACAAATTAAATACTTATAGCATACTCAGAGTTGCAAATACTCCATTTAGTATTTTAACTTTACACAAATTTTGTACATTATAAACAGAGTCGTTACATTCTACCCTCCTTACAAAAATTTTATCCTCGAAATTTACAATTATTTAAGGACTAATTTACAAACAAGTAAGGGTATATTGCACACATGTCATCTTCTTTTTCCAACGTTGATTCTCCTGGTGAGTCTTTCCTCCACATCACTCGAAGCAAGTTTAATTTCTTGTTCCGAAGTGACTCTACCTTTCTATCTAGGATTTCAAAGGGTTGTTACTCACAAGATAGATTCGTCTGTACAGTAAGCTCGGAGTGGTCAAGAATGTGACTGGGGTCATTCACATACCTTCTGAATTTGGATATATGGAACACATTGTACACTCCTTCCAATGAGGGTGGAATTGCCAAGCGATATGCCACTTCTTCGACTCGTTCGAGTATGTCGAACGGTCTAATGTACCTCGGACTTAGCTTACCCCTCTTTCCAAAATGAATCACTCCACGGTTTGGAGAGATTTTTAGAAAGACATGATCTCCCGTTTAGAACTCCAAGTGTCGACGCTTTGCATCAGCCCTGTGCTTCTGTCGGTCTTGAGCTATGCGCATTCGTTCTCTGATAGTGCGAACTACATCTACAGTCGCCACTATTATTTCAGGTCCAAGGAGTTCCGTATCTCCGATGTCATTCCAACTTTGGTGAACGACACTTTCTTCTATAAAGAGATGCAAACAGTGACATTCCAATACTCGCTTCGTAGCTTTTGTTGTATAAAAACTCTACAAGGTATAGGTGATCTTCCCACGATCCTCCGAAATCTAACATAAACGCTCTTAGCATATCTTCAAGGATCTGAATTGTTCGCTCAGACTTTCCATCTGTTTGTGGATGGTAAGCTGTGCTAAAATTCAGACTCGTTCCCAAGTTAGCTTGCAGACTCTGTCAAAATTGCGATCGGAATCTGGTTTCACGACCGGAGACAATGCAAACTGGTACTCCATGTAATCTCATGATCTCTTGCATGAGTTTATGGGTATTAGAGATAGTACACATTGAAAAGTTTAATCTTACTTAGATTCAAACTTACCTCCATGTACTTCTTTGCTAGTGTCTCAGTAGATTGGCCATGTCGAAATAGAATGAAGTGATCTGACTTTGTGAGTCGATCCACAATAACCCATACCGCATCATTACCTTTTGTGCTGCGAGAAAGAGCAGTCACAAAATTCATGGTAATGTGTTGCTATTTTCATTCTGAAATAAGTAACGGATGAAGTAAACCAGCAGCCCTGTAGTGTTCAACTTTTATTTGCTGGCACACCAAGTATTTGGTAACGGTTCTGGCTACTTCACGCTTCATTCTATGCCATCTGTAATGTTGCCGCAGATCTTTGTACATCGTTGTACCACCAAGGTGTACTGAGTATGGGGAGCTGTAAGCTTCTTTCATCAATCTTCCCGAACAGGACCTTATGGTACACACTGTTAGTTATATGTATGCCCTTGAGGCCATTATTGTACATATGATGTATATTATAGTGGATGCTTGGACATACATAAGAAGAACTTTCTTGCTCGACATGATAGTATGCTATCTGGTTACTCTTTATCTTAACATGTACACTGATTGTCTCTCTGTTACATGTTGATAAAGCCCTTAGGATGTTTACTTGACTACCTAGATTATGATGCAGATCATACTAGTGGGACAATGGTAGTCCATGAGTACATTCTTTAATGTCCCTAGTCGTAAGTGTATCGAGACGGGGCATCGATATACCAGAGTAGACTAGGGTATACCTTCTCGACCCATGTAGATGGGTGATGGATGATCCCATATCCATTGGTGTTTGACATCAGAGAAGATATACAGGTGCTCAGTGGAGACTGGGTACACTGGACGGACTCGCTGAGAACTCCTAGATGGTATTATACTTCACGTCAGATGGCAATTCTCTGGTGACACTGGTACAGGTTAGTCTGTCGACCCGAGATCGTTATAGAGTCTTGTGTGATTCCCACTGTGCTTTGATTTCCACCTTACCACGTTCAAGAGAATGTGCAAAATGGTGGTTTTTGGGTACAGTCCCGAGTCACATGGAGGCAATGTGCGATATGAGGGGATTTCGTCTCTCCCGGTATTGGGGGTTGATGTTGCGCTGTGCTCGATTGTCTATAACAGGAAAGTCCCTGGCCATGGCTGTTTATGAGATTTACTGGTAAGTGTTATCAGTAGTTTCTCGACCCGTTATGAGCCTCACATCGGCATGAATTATCGAGTTATTGGGGTCTGACGTTTACCACCCCCAGACGAGATATGCGACATATCAGACGAAGAGACCGGACTGCACAGTAGTGTTACTGATTGGATTCGTAGGAGTATGAGCAGGCTTGCTTGTTGATCTTCTGATAGCTTAATACCTGGATGGCTGTTACGTTTAGTAGACTGCTTGCGGCTTGCGGGTGTTTGATATGATCATCACCTACTGCCCGCGTATTGACGAGTCTTTAGAGTCCTACACAGAGGTTTCCTGGTTCATGCGAAACGAAGTAGGAGCACATATGTGATATGTGCGGGACCGAGATTAATGCACGTATGTGATACCGCATTCTATTCTCGCGATATGTGATATCGGTCGTTTATATGTGATATAGCTGGGTTATCGGATCAAGTGTTGATTCGATAGATTGTTACATTTGATATTAGTCGGTTGTATGTGATATAGCCGGATTATTAAATCAATTGTTGATTTAATAATTTAATATATAATTATATATTTGATATATTAACATACATTAACTAATATTAGCTCACTTAAGATTTCTTTTCTCACTTGTGTGCATATAGTATATATGTGATATATATATTAATGTACATTATTTTGTGTCAAGCTTGATACCACATGTGACATGGGTGTATGAGATTCACACCATGCTTATTAATAATGAAGGGTTTTATTTATTTAAAGTAAATAAAAAATGGTTGGAAATTGTCACATGGTTGAAACTTGTAGAAACTTGTGGAACCATTGACCAAGTCTAGTCTTTTTGTTTTACTTGAAAATATTTATTAACCTAACCATGGGTGTATGAGACTCACACCATGCAAATAATAATGAAGGGTTTTATTTATTTAAAGTAAATTAAAATTGGTTGGAAATTGTCACATGGTTGAAACTTGTAGAAACTTATGGAACCATTGACCAAGTCCACTCTTTTTATTTTACTTGAAGATATTTATTAACCCAACCATTATTGTTTAGCCATGGTTTATTCTCTACATGAGTTAGTGTATGACACTAACTCATCCATGGTTGTTATTCTCACCTCATGAGTTTATTCTCTCATTCTTGACTTGATCTTCTTCTTTCTCATGAGAAAAGCTCACTAGATTTTCTCAAGGTGAGAAAATATTGTGAGAAAAAGAAAACTAAAGTGAGCCCATTTCCTACTTCATCATTCTTTACTATTAGCCATTTAGTTTAGGGTGTTTGCTTCACTAATTTCACCATTAGTGAAGAGGTAGCATGAGCTTGAGTCTCCTCGACGTAGATCATTTTCGGTCTCGAAGATTTCAAGCAAGCTTGTTCATTTCTCGGAGAGAACCCTTTCTAGAGTTTGGGTGTTCATGACTTGCAGCGAAGGGACTACTACACGGAGCATTAGAAGTGAAGGACCGGTCTACAAAGGTTGTATTCCTCATTCACTTAGATGTAAAGTTGTTTACATGTTATTTCGTCGCATTTTCTAGTAAAGATCTATAGTTCGGGTTAACTAGAATAACAAATTTTTGAAAATGGCATGGACGATACCTTCCGAAACCTTGCAAACGTGCTAGGGAACCCTGTAGTTGTATCAGAGCCATGCTTGAAAATTAGACGATGTTTGTTAGATTACGAAACCGAAACGACTCCGAAACTTGAAACAAAACAACCCCGTTTCTGTCGAATTGATAAAGTCTTCAAAATTTTTTTTAAACAAGTACAGAATGGTGTATGAGATACAACATGAACACTACCAAAATTTGGTCCAATTTCACCTCAAAGTGGCCGGCCACATCATGGTTAAAACCGGCAAGCTCGGCCCAATTTGGGGGTTTGGGCTTCTAATTTTCATCGTGTTCCAGTCTCTGGGTTTTGGTGTTTCAGGTGTTGTTTGTTTTTTCTAAATTTGCATGTGATGTTAAATTTCTGCAAAGGCAATTCGGAGTGTTTCGCAATCGTAATTCTAACATGTATTCGGGTTATTTAGACAGTATTAAAAAGTTTGAACGGATATCGTTAACCCATATTTTCCCTCACTAAAATTTTCCAAGAGTTGGATTTTTCCGAGTATAAAATTTTTAGATAATCATGCAAGCGATTCTGTGGACCCTCTAGAAGAATGATACCCAAACTCGACTTTTTTGGATCGTGGAACCGCGATCATACCCTAGGGTTTGCCCCAGTTCCGTAGCGACATGAGTGAGGCATGGATCGGCCCTTCTACGGATGGTTCATAGGAGCTGTGGCGGTTTCTGGGAACTTTTTGAACTCCGCTCAAGTGTTGAGCTTGTTGGAAAATTTTGAGTGCTTCCTTATTCGATCGTAAAGTTTAACTTCGTCTAGCTATCTGTGATTGTGATACAATAATTGGAATCTATTTAGTTGCGTGCAAGTTTAACATTTCGGTCTTGGGTGAAATCGGGAATTTTGTTTAATTACCCGACTTCTTTTGAAAAGTGTTTTCATAATTGAGACCTAAATGTAAGATTTGCATTATTAGGCATGAAATCCAGAATATGTGATATTCCAGGTTTATGATGTCTAAGGGCAAAGACGATTCCAATTGTTGTAGTTTTTCGTTTTCTTTTCTGCGACCGTAAGTGTAATATGTGGTGTATCGCCGGTTTCGTTGTTATATGTCAACGACAATTGAGATACACATATTTACTTATGTTGATGACATGTGATGTTATGTGTTGCTAGGATATGTTATATTGGATCGTCGTGTTTGAATAGCCGGAGGTTTTATGCGAGATGAGAGTTTTTCATTTTCATTCATGTAAAACCTTGTATGTAATATTCTTTCATTGGGGCATTTCCGGGTTGAGGATGATGTCACCATTGATGTATATTATTTATTTTTTCGCATTAGAATAGACCCAAGGAGGGGAGCACAAGTAACCGGGTTCTAGAGTCCAGTGGGAGACAATCTCGAGGAGTCGAGACTGGGTCTCCTAACTCTAGAATTGGTTGGGTTGCTTGCCGTTCTCGTAGGGGTTAGGGATGTCGGTTTGGCTATTCATCACGACCGTGCAATCCGTGTTTTATACAGGCTTAATTTAAAACCCAGAAATCCTAGTATATCCAATATTTCATATGTTGATTTCTGCTGCGATATTCTGTGATGTGATCACTTGATATATTGAGATGGATACTGTATATAGTATATGTGATATATTATATAGACATTGCTTATGTTTTTCATCCGCGCTAGCCCTGCCCCGCTCTGCCGTTAGTTACCTAACCTAACGGTGTATGACGGGATATCAAGGCGAATGCGGATGGCATAAGCGTACATTGCATTTATCTGTGATGGTTAGGTAACTTAATTGATGAGACTTCATTAATGAGATTAATGAAAGAAAATAAACCTAAATATGTTGTGGAATCGAATTTTCAGAAACAGGCAGCTCTAGTTCTTGTTTTGAATAGCAGTATTCCTTGTAGAATATCCAACACCTTATTCAATAAGGAAAGAGCCGAGATCCCTTCACCGGGAGTGACCTCTTTTGCAATAACTGGCAGATGCTACAACCCTCGGTTTTGTCTTTTGATTGATTTTCTAGTTTTTGCTTTGTATAGTGGTATTGTGAATATCCTGCACCTCATTCGACGAGGAAAGAGCCGAGATCTCTTCACCGGGAGTGACCTCTTTAGCGAAACTAGCAAAGGCCTAAAAAACACTCCATTTTAAATCATTTGATTCTACAACGATATCAAGTTCATTACGCAAAAGGTTTTCTTAAAACCTATCGTAGCCCTCCGTCATTTCAGATAAGTAACAGTTAGTATTCGGGCTGCGTTTGTTGACTTCTGTCAAGGCATAGTGTGCGGTAGCTGATTAGTGCTTATCTGTAAAGCATATGATGCGATTGATTTAGGGTAGTCGTGCAACCTTGTTGACCTCTGTCAAGAGTCGTGTGGGTGGGTTTATTTCAATCATAAAATAACGGGTTGAACTTGACTAGCAGCCTATGGTTTGTTGACCTCTGTCAAGGTCATAGGACGCTAGGGGAAAAATTATCGGGAATTTCAAGTGTTGAAATTTGCAATGAGATTGCATACCTTCTATAAGATAGTTGGATCTCGACACCCACTGCGAGTAATAGTTACTCTTGGGAGAGTTTTGCACATTACAATTACCCGATCAAGTAGGTGTCTAGAAAGGTGTTAACGGGGTTACGCCCGTGGGAAAACGAGATTTATTTTAATTAGCTCCGTGCGAAAGCATGGCGAACCTCCTTCAAAGTACCAGCACTGGCCTGGCTGAAAGATTGATGAACTTATAGGGTGTAATTAATCCCGACTAGTCTTTTCTTTTAGCGTTTGAAGGAAGATTTGATAAAAAAACAGTGAGAGCCATCATGATTAGATAAAATAATAACCAATCTGATCTTACAAGGGCGCACGCTGACTGTTTTCTTCTCTCTCTCTCCAGGTAGCGACCATGTCACGCCTTAATCAAGATAATAATATGGATATATTGACCGAACCCTCTTGTTATTCCGAGCTGGGAAACGTTGGTCCTGCTCCACCTTATAATTGTTATAAGACCGAGCAGGTGATTGGGGATTACCAGGATTCTCGTGCTGCCCAAACGAAGAAAGTGCATGATGATGCATCTTCTTCGGTCATGTTCATTACCGAGAAATGTTTCTCAGTATCCTCTACGTCCTAGGTATGAGATACCGGATTAGGATCCCACATATGTAATCTGTTACAAGGGCTACAGAAAGGTAGGGAACTGGGAATGGGTGATAATTTTCAAGAATTAGAAACGGTGCAGTTGTTGCAGCCAAGGTGTTGGCAGTTATCACCTTGTATTACCAAATACATTGATTCTGAACGAATGTTATTAGATACCGAACCTGATATACAACAACATATCAGTCTCTTTATTAGTAAAGAAGGATATAATTTTGTATTGTTAGATAATGTTTTGAATATTTTCTACATCAAGAGTTGATCGGTCTAGACACGTTATCTAATGGCATATATGTTCTAAATCAAACTACAGTCCTTAACATATAGAACACACACAAGAGGAAGAGTTCAGAAATGAATGAATCCTTCTTAAGGCCTTGTAGACTAGGTCATATCAATGCGATCCGACTGTCTAAGTTACATTAAGATGCATATTTAAATCAGTTTGAATTTACATCTTATGAAACTTGCCAGTCATGTCACAAAGATAAAATGACCATAGCTCCGTTTACTAGAAACAGAGAAAGAGTTGATGAACTCTTGTGATTGATACATGATGATGTATGTAAGTCCCCTGTCTACACATGCCAGGACCGGTTCATTGTACTTCATTATATTCACTGATGATCTCTCAAGATTCGGACATATGTTCCTGTTGAAACACAAGTCTGAAGCTTTTGAGAAATTCAAAGAATATAAGTTAGAAGTAGAGAACCAAAAAGGGTATAAGTATTATGTCCTTTGATGTGATCAGGGAGGAGAATACTTGAGCACGGTATTACTGGACTATTCTAAAGGAGAATGAGATTCTCTTTCAGCATTACTATTCTGTATACATCACAGCACATCGGTGTATCGGGACGGAGCAATCGCACCCTATTTGATATGGTGCGCTCTATGTTGAGTACTACTGATTTGCCTATTTCCTTTTGGGGAATTATGCACTTGTGATGTTGCATACCTATTGAATAGGGTTCCAACCAAATCAGATGCCTACCACTCCATATGAGATATGGTATGAGAAGATCTCATGTCTTAAGTAATTTAAGATTTGGGATTGTCCGGACTATGTCTAAAAGCAAAATCCGGACAAGCTCGAGGCAAGGTCAGTTCTGGGGAAGTTTGTTGGATATCGCAAACATTCGCAAGGGAATATCTTCTACCGCACCGATAAGCAAAAGGAGTTTTGTTTCTCGACATGCCACCTTTTTAGAAAAGGAATTTCTTGTGAAGAAATTAGTGGTCATGAGGTAGAATTGGAAGGAGTTCCAGTTATACAAACTACAGCTGACGATTTGGTAGAACCGGAGGATTCAATATTTCCCGACGGACCTCAGCCACTCCGCCGATCTAGTAGGGTTCCTCATCCAGCTGAGAGATACTTCGGTTTTCTCTATGACAGTGGGAGCTAGGATTGAATCATGAGATGATGACCCAACTAGTTTTGAACAAGAAATCAAGAGTTTGGACTCTGTAAGAATGGCTGGATGCTAAGTGATCTGAGATGGAATCTATATACACCAACAAAGTATGGACTTTTGTTGCTCTATTTGAAGGATTAAATCCCCATCAAGAGAAAGTATATCTTGAGAAGATTACTTGGTATAGATGGAAAAGTTGAGACTTTCAAAGCTAGAGATTTTGTAAGAGGTTCTTGTTATCGACCATGTGTGGATTATGATGAAATATTTTCTCCAGTACCTATGCTTAAGTTCATCCGGATCCTACTTACCATGCTACATACCATGACTACGATATCTGCCGGTAGGGTGTCATGACTGCTTTTCTAAATACTAATTTAGAAGAGAGCGTCTATAAGTACACAGCCGGAGGGTTTCGTAGACAGTGAGAGTAGCGGAAACGTGTACAAGTTGCTTTACAGGTTAAAGAAGGCATCGCGGAGTTGGAATATCTGTTTTGATATGGTAGTCAAAGAGTTTGACTTCATCAAAATGGTAGATGAACCTTGTATATACAAAAAGGTAGTAGAGAGTAAGATGGTCTTCCTCGTATTGTACGTAGATGACATACTCTTGATATGGAAGGTGTTTCCTATGCTACACTCGGTCAATCTCCTCTTATCACAAGGATTCTCCATATAGGATCAAGGTGATACTTCGTAAATTCTGGGTTTTGGATCTATGAGATAGATCTAAGTGGATATTAGGATTCTCACTATGGTATCAATCGATCCTGGAGAGAATCACTGGAAAGCTTCCAGGGTAGTAAGGTTAACTGAATGTCAGTCACATGCATTATTTTTACCCTCAGTGGAGGGATGGTATGTTGGAAGAGTTTCAAGCTAAATACTGCGGTGAACTAGATGATAAAGGCTGGAAACATCGCTACCAAAGATGCTACCAAAGAAGCAGTCTGGGTGTATATTAGTTCATGAGATGAACTTCGTTCCTACCATTGTGTGACAATGGAGTTATGGCTTATGCCTAGGAACTCCCGTCCCATCAGTGACCCAGACATATTCTAAGGCAGTATCACCTGATCATGGAGATAGTTGATCTTTAGGGAGATCGAGGTTGGGAGATCGAGGTTAGGAGAGTAGACTCAGAGGACAACACGGCAGATCCACTCACAAATGCCTTTTCCCAAAAGAGATTTTTATGGGATGATTGAGTATGAGATACTACAACCACTGCTGATTGTTGGGTATTGGATACTACAACATATGGCCCTAGTGCAAGTGGGAGATTATTAGTTATATGTATGTTCTAGAAGCCATTATTGTACATATAATGTATATTATAGTGGATGCTTGGACATACATAGGGAGGACTTTCTTGCTCGACATGATAATATGCTATCTGGTTACTCTTTATCTTAACATGTACACTGATTGTCTCTCTGTTACATGTTGATAAAGCCCTTAGGATATTTACTTGACTACCTAGATTATGATGCAGATCATACTAGTGGGACAAAGGTAGTCTGTGAGTGCATCCTTTAATGTCCCTAGTCGTGGGTGTATCGAGACGGGGCATCGATATACCAGAGTAGACTAGCGTATACCTTCTCGACCCATGTAGATGGGCGATGGATGATCCCATATCCATTGGTGTTTGACATCAGAGAAGATATACGGGTGCTCAGTGGAGACTGAGTACACTAGGATGGACTCGCCGAGAACTCCTAGATGGTATTATACCTCACGTCAGATGGCAGTTCTCTGGTGACATTGGTACAGGTTAGTCTGTCGACCTGAGATCGTCATAGAGTCTTATGTGATTCCCACTGTGCTTTGATTTCCACCTTACCACTTTCAAGAGAACGTGCAAAACGGTGGTTTTTGGGTATAGTCCCGAGTCACATGGAGGCAATGTGCGATATGACAGGATTTCGTCTCTCCCGGTATTAGGGGTTGATGTTGTGCTGTGCTCGATTGGTTATAACAGGAAAGTCCATGGCCAGGGTTGTTTATAAGATTTACTGGTAAGTGTTATCAGTAGTTTCTCGACCCGTTATGAGCCTCACATCGGCATGACTTATCGAGTTATTGGGGTCTGACGTTTACCACCCCCAGACGAGATATGTGACATATCAGATGAAGATTCTGGACTGTACTGTAGTGTTACTGATTGGATTCGCAAGAGTATGAGCAGGCTTGCTTGTTGATCATCTGATCGCTCAATACCCGGGTGGGCGTTATGTTTAGCAGACCACTTGCGGCTTGTGGGTGTTTGATATGATCATCACCTACTGCCGGCGTATTGACGAGTCTTTAAAGTCCTACACAGAGATTTCCTGGTTCATGCGAAACGAAGTAGGAGCAGATATGTGATATGTGTAGGACCGAGATTAATGCACGTATGTGATACCACATTCTATTCTCGCGATATGTAATGTCGGTTGGTTATATGTGATATAGTCGAGTTAATGGATCAAGTGTTGATTCGATAGATTGTTACATTTGATATTAGTCGGTTGCATGTGATATAGCCGGATTATTAAATCAAGCGTTGATTTAATAATTTAATGTATAATTATATATTTAATATATTAACATACATTAACTAATATTAGCTCACTTAAGATTTCTTTTCTCACTTGTGTGCATATAGTATATGTGTGATATATTAATGTACATTATTTTGTGTCATGCTTGATGCCACATGTGACATGGGTGTATGAGACTCACACCATGCTTACTAATAATGAAGGGTTTTATTTATTTAAAGTAAATAAAAAATGGTTGGAAATTGTCATATGGTTGAAGCTTGTGGAACCATTGACCAAGTCCACTCTTTTTGTTTTACTTGAAGATATTTATTAACCTAACCATTATTGATTACTCATGGTTTATTCTTTATATGAGTTAGTGTATGAAACTAACTCGCCCATGGTTGCTATTCTCACCTCATGAGTTCATTCTCTCATTCTTGACTTGATCTTCTTCTTCCTCATGAGAAAGGTGAGAAAATATTGTGAGAAAAAGAAAACCAAAGTGAGCCCATTTCCTACTTCATCATCCTCTACTATTAGCCATTTTGTTTATGATGTTTGCTTCACTAATTTCACCATTAGTGAAGAGGTGGCATGAGCTTGAGTCTCCTCGATGTAGATCATCTTTGGTCTCGAAGACTTCGAGCAAGCTTGTTCATTTCTCCGGGAGAACCCTTTGTAGAGTTCGGGTGTTCATGACTTGCAGCGAAGGGACTACTACACGGAGCATTAGAAGTGAAGGACCGGTCTACTAAGGTTGTATTCCTCATTCACTTAGATTTAAAGTTGTTTATATGTTGTTTCGTCGCATTTTCTAGTAAAGATTCTATGGTTAGGGTTAATTATAATGGAAATTTTTTGAAATTGGCATGGATAATACCTCCCGAAACCTTGCAGCCGTGCTAGGGAACCCTGTAGCACAATCTGCTTCTGTATCTCAAAGATCTGTCTTCGTGGATAATGAAATCCGTTCGAAGTCCACTTTCTACTTGTTCTCTGATCTTTTGCAACTTGACATCATTTGCTTGAGCTGCTTTGATCTGCTTGAAATTGTAGACTGAACTTGTAAGTTCATAAAACTTGAAGAGTTACCTGGCATGATCACTTCTATCTTCATCTGATGCAAATCTTGCTGTAGCTTCCACTGTGCGTTGAGATTCATTGATAGTTGTTGACAACTAAGTGCATCAGGTACTACATTCAACTTCCCTGGATGATATTATAGGTTGATGTCGAACTCTGCCATAGGTTCTAACCATCTTCTCTGCCGCATATTCAACTATTTCTTAGTAAACACATACTTCAGACTTTTGTGATCTGTGTAGATATCTATCCGTTCTCCAAAAAGATAATAGCACAAAATCTTGAGTCCAAAGATAACGGCTGCCAACTCCAGATCATGCGTCGGATAGTTGCGCTCATGAACTTTCAGCTGTCTTGGTGCATAAGCTACAACTTTACCATGATGGTGTAGAACACATCCTAATCTCTTACCGGATGCATCGCAATGCACTACGAAACCTCCAGATTGGTCCGGTATTACGAGAATAAGCGAGAATAAGCGATGTTATCAATCTTGACTTGAGTTCTACGAAAGCTTGTTCACATGCTTCTGACCATACGAATTCTTCATCTTTACGTGTGAGCTTGGTCAGGGGTGTTGCAATTTTCGAAAATCCTTCAATAAATCTTCGTTAGTATCCCGCTAATCCCAAGAAACTTCGAATGTCCTTCACTGTCTTTGGTGTCAGTCATTCGCTTATTGGCGGATACATTAGCTGAATCCACAGAGATTCCTTCACCTGAAATGATATGTCCGAGAAATCCGACTTATTCTAGCCAAAAATCACACTTGCTGTACTTGGCATAAACTTGATGCTGTCGCAAAGTCTCAGGACAATTCATAAATTTTCAGCGTGCTCTTTCTGATTCTTATAATACACCAGGATATCGTCGATGAATATGACAATGAACCTGTCTAGGTGCTCTCGGAAAACTTGATTCGTCAGATTCAAGAATATGGCTGGTGCATTGGTCACTCCAAATGGCATCACGAGAAACTCATAATGACCATAGCAAGTCCTGAATGCCATCTTCGGAATATCAGACTCTTTGACCTTCACCTGATGATAATCCGAATGAAGATCTAATTTAGAGAAAATGCAATACCCACTTAGCTGATCGAATAGATCATCGATTCGCTGTAGTGGATACTTGTTCTTTATCGTGACTTCGTTCAAAACTCTATAATCAATGAATATTCTATATGAACCTTCTTTCTTCTTTACAAGCAAAACTGGAGATCCCCAACTTGAAATACTGGGACAAATCCATCCTTTCTGCAGAAGTTCGTCCAGCTGAGTACGGATCTCCTTCAAACCTTCAGGACTTAATCGGTATGGTGCTTTGATCATCGGTTGTGCTCCAGGTACTAAATCAATTCCAAATTCAAGAGCTCGATTATGAGGCAAACTTGATATTTCTTCAGGAAATACATCATCGAATTCTCGAACTACCTCTGGCTTATCTTCTCCCGCCTTTTGAGTTGCAATCACTGCCTTCTTCGATTTTTCCCTGTATGTGCTAGGCTCCAGGGTACGGTCTCTACTTTTGAAATAAAAGACCAGATGATCTGGTATCTCAAACACTACCTTCCTTTGACGACAGTCGATGGTAGCGTATAAAGTTCCCAACCAGTCCATACCCAAAACTACATCGAAGTTCGGTATGTCCAGCACCTTGAAGTCAGCATAAAATTCTCTGCTGCAGACAACCACTGGACATAGGTCGTATTCCATTGTTGCCTTTAGAACTCTATTTCCTGAATTGACATTCTAGCTGGATACGAGCGGTGTGACTGGAATCACATGAGTTCGGACGAACCGTTGCAACATGAAGCAATGAGATTCTCCAGTATCGAAGAGTGCTAGTGCAGGAAGTGGGGCTACTAAGACTGTACCTAAGTTATATGGGATATGTTTTAGGTGTAGGAAAAGATATTTGATATGTATAAAGATTGAAAGAAAGCTTGAATGAAAAGAGTTACCTGTGATGACTTGGTCAGTGGCTTCAGTTTCTTTCACAGTCATTGTGAAAGCCTGTCGTCTAGGTACGTTCCTCCTTACTGAAGGAGCGTTCCTCTGTCCGTTCCTCTGTCCTTGAGATAGGTTCTTTTGTGCTTGATGGAACTGATGAGGAGGAGGTGCAGTAGGTTCACGAGGAGGTGGAGCTGGGAGAGTAAGAAAATTGCTTCGGATGAACTGCCCGGAATTTCTTCACTCCACGTGCTTCCACTTTTGGTCGGTTCATTAGGATAGCAATCTGCTGCTGCTGTCCCTCTAAGAGCCTCTTTATTGTCTCGAGCAGTACCGTCTGCTCCTTGATCGGAGCTACAACGGTAGGCGTAAGTGGAAGAGGAGGTGGTGTGGTGTTGCCATTAGCATTCGTGCTCGTATTGTTCAGGGAATCCATAACCTTGAAAAAAATAGGGTTAGGATAGAATTCAAGGAATAGAAAATGTAAAGAACGTTTTAGTTGCTGATTCTTGTGATATATTGCTTAGGTTTCCAAATAGAACTGACCTGCATGGACCGCCAACAAAACCTGTCACGCCCCGCTTCCCAGTGTACGGATAAGGAGACGCGACGAGGCATGCGACGTATTTGCACAGAAGTAAATACGTTAAGCGTAAATAAGCAACATAATATAAATGCATACAAGAATGGCATGAGATGTAAATGAACAACAATTTTTTATTTATTAAACATTCTTTACAATACAACTGGAAAGTAAATATAATGCGGAAAGCAATGCCTAAACAATGGCATGAACTGAAAGTAATGGTATATACATGTGACTAAAGATCTGGGTATTCAACGAACTGCTCCAAGTCTTCTGAGCTGGGCTCGATCTCCAAAGAGTCGGGTCCTCCTGACAACATTCCAAAGAAAGAATATAAAAAGAATGTCGTCAGCGAACAATCGCTCGGTAAGTTCCAAAGAGAGATAGAAATAGACTGAACAGATAAAGAGAACATATCTGGTATAATGTATGATTATTATGCTAACGCAGTTGTTTGTAGTTTGGTATAGAATATGCCAGTGTATACGAGAGGAGTCCAACTTACCCAATGGACTAAGGTATATGGATAACAAGGCCTCGTCAAAACCCACGGGACAACGGCAATGGATGTTCAGGTTAGGTGTATTATAGTGACCATCATCGTGCCACTTTTAACACATTCCATACCGGTCTACCCCTTAAAAAACCCCGTAATGTTTATCGTGTTGTTTTACAGATGATTTGTAGATATAAGACTTTCCAAAATCATGATATTAATTTTTCATGTAAACGGATAAAAATATAAACGGATAGTCATGTAGACAAGTCAATGTATATCAATGGATCGGTCAAATAAAGTCATGTTGATATAGATTGTATTCTGGTATATATAGATTCATGTTGTATTGGAGTTATATTTAGATTGTATTCATGTATGGATTGTATTCCGATCAGACTGAGACTCTGTCTTAGTCAAACGCTTAAACAGAATTGGATTCCTGTATTAGGTTTTGGAGTTATCGGTAACTGCTGTACATGGACGGCAGGATTTATGAATTTTTCCAAGCCAATTACCATTGATAACTCTGTTTAGTTTTCTACCTTAAATAGGTAAGCACCCACTTTCTCCGGCTCCCTGAGGCTCAAGAGAATTGGTCCCGCTTAAACCTATATTTACTAGGGTCCTTATTGTAAATTAATAAACTTGAGGGGTTTTTATGAAAAATAGTTTAGTATACTTTCAAAATAATCCTCAGGTATTTATTTATCGTACTTAGGATTTTCATGAATGTAATTTTTAAATGTGAAGTATTCTAGTGAATATAAACCTAGATTGAATAGTATATGATATTTTAGTGTAAATTAGAATTGTATGGATTTGTGATGGTATATTCATGAAATTTGTGAT
Organism: Agapanthus africanus; assembly: GCA_030015575.1. Taxonomy (NCBI): domain Eukaryota; kingdom Viridiplantae; phylum Streptophyta; class Magnoliopsida; order Asparagales; family Amaryllidaceae; genus Agapanthus; species Agapanthus africanus. Next base: position 517,559,370 of record CM057350.1, read on the forward strand.
TCCTTTGTTCAGAAAACATGGAATTTATTATATGTATTTAAAATAGATAATTTGATAATATTATAAGTAATTATAGAAAAATAAATTTATTTATTAAATAGAGATCACGTTTTCTTAAAAATAGTTATAAAAATTCCAGCGAGATCGGATGCTCCGTGAGGAGGTTTGCATCTCGTTCTACTAGTATCGAGGATGTGCGATAACCCACACCATCTAAATCGGGTTCCCCAAAATGGATTGTAGAGGCTTAATTGCAAGGAATTTAATTTAAAACAATCTTAAAAAATACGATTTTATTAGTTTAATGTATTTTATTGTAAAATTGTATTTATCCCAAAATATTGTAAAAAGGCAATCGTGCTATGTCATGATGAGAGTTGTGATGAGCTAGGTCATTATCTCGTGAGTTTTCTAAAAGTAATATGAGCAAGTATAATGATATAATGTCGTAGGTAGACTTTGTGGTATTTAAACGAAAAAGTGAAATAAAAGTTGTATAACATTGTATTTTGAATTAAAACTAGTTCTAAATGTTGTTTTATGGTTGCTAAAAAGTATATAAAGAAATGGATAATTTTTTATTAAGAAAAGTTGGGTTTTAAATAATTTTAGAATTGGAAGTCGGAATAACTCCACTTTCGAAGAGTTTTGAAAAGAGATCTTTTTAGAATAGGAAGAGATTAGAGGAGAGAAAACTTACTGGTTGAGAAGAGAGAGGGGAGATATAGGAATAGTTTAAAAGTATCGTGGAGTCGCGGTGTCGCCGATTTATCCCGAGTCATCACTGGAAGATGACCTTGGGCTAACTCCACTTGTACACCTTATTTAACTTGGAAAATTTTGAGAGTTTTGATGATAGATTTCAGAATAAAGAGGGATAGAGTATGATGTGGTATTTATAGGATTGAATTAGGGTTTAGGAAATTAAAAACGAGAATTAAAATGCATTTAACATTGGATTAATGGGTGATTTTAATCCTCTGTTAATGTGCCGGAAAAACAAGCAGAAGAGGAGTAGTGGGGGGAAGGCCTAGGGGTTAAGGTTAAATTTTGGAGGCATTACCCTCGGTCAAGCCCGGTGGCGCCGGCCCTAGAGGCTTCCTCACCGGTCGATCATGTGAGGTAGGATTGGGGCCGCGTGTCATGTTTCAGTACATATAACATTTCCCACATGTTTGATTTTAGTGACTTTTTATTTTTACGTGTATTGCACGTGTAAAATTTTAGGCTTCCAAAAAATTTAGAAGAAAAATCATTAAAAATAATATGTGGCTGATGTGATTCGAACATAGGGGCTATGTCACATTAGTGTAAGGCTCTACCAATAAGCTACAAGTGCTTTCTTGCCGTTCTAAAACAAATTAAATACTTATAGCATACTCAGGGTTGCAATACTCCATTTAGTACTTTAACTTTAAACAAATTTTATACATTATAAACAGAGTCATTACAGCATTCGCCACAGGATCTCGGGTCTTCACCGTAAAATTACTTAACTTATGGTAGGATGGGGACAAGACTAGTGCGGATGCAAAACATAAACAACGTTTATTATATATAGTATATATATAGCCATTTGTCTCAAGCAATAATAAAACATCACAGATCACAGGCAGTTCATAAACATCACAGGCATGCCATAAACAAGATGGAATTAGCGGATAAACTAGGAGTTCCATGTTTCGTTTGAACCGCAAATGAAAACCAACGTTTCCCGGTCGTATGGATAGCTCGAATATCTCATGTACCAAAGACCCCTACGAGTGCGGCAAGTTATCCGTTAATTTTAGAAACGAGGTAACCATAACTCAATAAAATGAGTGAGCCACCCGACACTTCATGGAATCTGTCACGCCTCGCTTCCTGAAATACGGAATATGAGGGGTGACAAGACCAGCCATTCTCCTACGGTCAAGGAAATATCCTACCGTAGTCATACTTGAGTTTCTAGTATTACGAGGTAATCAGTAACCATAACACAGGTAATGAGAAATGGAGTCACTATTTCTATCAAAACAAATATAAAACTAACCAGATAGAGATCAAGGGAAATACAGTGCTGGCGTCGCTGATCTAAATGTCCGCATTATCTTCGAGGTACGACAGATCCTGATCCAAGCTAAGTCTACTTCTCACTCTGAGCATGCATACTCAAGTCGTCAGAGCGACACAATAGAAATATATACATATATAATGTGTAATGATGATAAACATGAAGCAGTAAATACAGAACAATGACGTGAGCATGAAATAACCGGTACAGGTAAAGATAAAGCGAGTGTATTAGATCAGTAATCAATGCAATGTCCATGTCACTGAAGCTATCAGTCTCTAAGTCTCAAAGTCCAGGTCAATAAACCTATCGTCAGTCCGAGTGTGAGCGTCAACCACCGCAGGTGTATCCCCAACCCAAGAGTAAGCCCCAGGGGCCAGGAAACACGGGCCCGAATCACGCTCGCTAATAATCAGTAATACCATCCATACGACTCCCGAAATTGCTATATATGCCGGCAGTGGGACTCCTGAGATTCCGTTGATCGAACTCACACTCAAACTACCCCACAACCCGTGGTCTACATCAAACACCGACTATGAATCCAAATACTAGTCGCTCCATGACAAGTTTACACGAGAAATGGAGATAGGATCTCCATCAAGCATGTCTCGACTGGTATTCAAGATAAATGGACAGTACTCGATGTCTTACCTATAACACTAATATAAGTGCATCCATAACCATCCCATACCAGTTATAGTTACACTTATATATACCTCATAGGAATCGACAATGGAATAATTAACTGGTTCCGCTGATTGTGTACAAGTACGTGTCACTTCACTTATTCATTCACGCTTTTACACTAACGTACTTACCACAGTCCAATCACTAACATTTATCACTTGTTAAGGTAATACAGTCACTAGGTTATTGATGCAAATGAATACTATTTACAAGAGTATGACAATCATGCATATGATGGGGATATAGTAAATGCACTGCTAAAATATATGAGCAACCGGTGTCGGTTGGACTAGAAAAATCATATAAAATCACACATGCATAATTAAGCCAAACGATATAAAAGGAGTAGGCAGTATATTTAATTATCTATACAAAAATTGGTTTCGTGTCAATCGGGTTTCAGGTTTTTTAGTTATGGTCATTTCATTTTAAATGTTTACTGCGGGAAGTCCAATTTCTGAACTGGAAGTCCGTTTCGTAACACGTTCTACTCTCTGTTGGGAGCATAATTAGGCAACGCTGCGGTTCAAGTAATTGTAGGTCTATGAGTTAAATTTATAGAACAGGAGATAGATCAACAATAGTCATCTTAGTTTAGGAGTTTTGATCAGATTACTGATAAAGGGTGCAAACTGAACTGACAGAAATCTGCCGTACATGTCATCCATTTAGAATATGATTTAAATACCAAATGATACTGGAATTTAGTGAAACCGGTACCATTGGAAAGATAAAATAATTGTATACTCAGCGGTAATTGGCTCCATACACTCTCACAATTAAACGGCATGGTTTCAGGGGCATGCATGTCAAAGGGTAAGTTCCCGCTCTGGACTGCAGTTCATAATTACAACCACATAACTCTACTAAGTCACCCTCTAGCGGATGGAGTCAAAAATGTATCTTGAAAAACTATAGGGATCCTATTCAAGGATAACAAGTTTTCGATCAAGACTGAATGGGCGACTTAAATTGTCAAGCCCTAACCGGAAACTGTAATCCCAATCTAAACCTGGCTCTGATACCAACAAAACCATGTCACGTCTTACTTCCCAAAATACGGAATACAAGAGATGACAAGGCCAGCCGTGCTCCTACGGTTAAGGAAATATCCTGCCGTAGTCACACTTCGGTTTATAGCATTACGAGATAATCAGTAATCATAGCACAGGTAATGAGAAATGCAATCACCAATTCTATCAAAACAGATATAAAACTAACCAGATAGATATCAAGGGAAAGACAGCGCTGGTGTCACAGATTTAGTTGTCCGCAATATTCTCGAGGTACGACAGATCCTAATCCGAGCTAAGTCTACTTCTCAGTCTGAGCATGCATACTCAGGTCGTCAGAGCGACACAATAGCAATATATACATATATAATGTGCAATGATGATAAACATGAAGCGGTAAATATAGAACAATGACGCGAGCATGAAATAACCGGTACAGGTAACGATAAAGCAAGTGTATCAGATCAGTAATCAATGCAATGTCCATGTCACTAAAGCTATCAGTCTCTAAGTCTCAAAGTCCAGGTCGCTGAGTGTCAACCACCGCAGAAGTATCCCTAACCTAAGGGTAAGCCCCAGGGGTCAGTAACACGAGCCCGAATCACGTTCGCTAATAATCAGTAATACCATCCATACGACTCTCGAAATTGCTATATATGTTGGCAGTGGGACTCCTGAGATTCCGTTGATTGAACTCACACTCGAACTACCCCACACTCCGTGGTCTACATTAAACACCTATCATGAATCTAAATACTAGTCGCTCTATGATAAGTCTATGCGAGAACTGGAGACAGGATCTCCATCAAGTATGTCTCGACTGGTATCCAAGATAAATGGACAATACTCGATGTATTACCTATGACACTAATATAAGTGCTTCCATAACCGTCCCATACAAGTTATAGTTACACTTATATATGCCCCATAGGTGTCGATAATGCAATAATTAACTGGATCCGCTCATTGTGTAGAAGTACGTGTCACTTCACTTAATCATTCATGTTTTTATACTAACGTACTTGCCACAATCCAATCACAAACATTTATCACTTGGTAAGGTAAGACGGTCACTAGGTTATCGATACAAATGGAAACTATTTACAAGAGTATGACAATCATGCACATGATAGGGATATAGTAAATGCACTGCTAAAATATATGAGCAACCGGTGTCGGTTGGACTAGAAAAATCATATAAAATCACATGTCCATAATTAAGCCAAACGATATAAAAGGAGTAGGCAGTATATTTAATTATCTATACATAAAAATTGGTTTCGTGTCAATCTGGTTTCAGGTTTGCAAATTATGATCATTTCATTTTAAGTGTTTACTGCGGGAAGTCCAATTTCTTAACTGGAAGTCTGTTTCGTAACACGTTTTACTCCCATTTGGGAGCATAATTAGGCGATTCTACTGGTCAAGTAATTGTAGGTCTATGAGTTAAATTTACAGAACAGGAGACGGATCAACAATAGTCATCTTAGTTTAGGAGTTATGATCAGATTACTGAAAAAGGGTGAAAACTGAAATGACAGAAATCTGCCGTACATGTCATCCGTTTAAAATATGATTTAAATACCAAATGATACTGGAATTTAGTGAAACCAATACCATTGGAAATATAAAACAATTTTATACGCAGCGGTAATTCTCTCCGCACACTCTTCGCAATTAAACGGCAAGGAGGGGCATAAATTCATGTCAAGGGGTAAGTTCCCGCTTTGGACTGCAGTTCAAGGTCAGGTAAGTTCTTTGTTTTCGATATTAAGAGGATATATATAACAGTAAAACTACCTGTTGTGTTAAATATTATGTATTACACTTCACAACGAACCCAAGCACGCTGCGATTGGATTTTTCTGGAATTAATTATGAATTTAACGGTGCAGTATGTCCGGAAAACATCAGATTTAGTATCGCCTTTATAGGGCGACTTTATATGATTATAAACATGATATTTTGCATCCAAATTTCAACATGATATTTGTAAACAGTAAAGAAATCGAACTATTGCAAGTTCTGCCTTAGTAAGATAAGTTTTAGTCTAAGAATTTGTGTCGAGCACTTAACTAGTGTACGATTATTAACGAAGGGTCCGCTTAATCTAATTAATCAAAACAATAGTTATTCCATGTTCACGTTCTGATCACTGTAGGCGTTATCGATGGGTTATAGGTTCACAATGTGGGTATATATGCAATATTATTATTACAAATAAAAACATATCGATCAATTTAAAATAATAATAGCATATAAAGCAAGTGATTGGGTTTTCACTTGCCTTGACGATGCAACGATGGTGATGAGGACGCGGCAGTAGCTATGACACAACCTAGCACGGGCATGAGAACTACGACGATCGTAGAACGGGCATGATCATAGCATGACGACACCACGCAAGCAGCAACAACAACAGCAAAACAAGCTACGGTTGGCTCTTGCCCGAGCTCATGGTACGGCTTCGGCGTGGCGTGAGCTTGGTCTCGAGGCTTGACGACCCGGAGTTCGACGGTGATTGACGACGCAGGGACGAGGAGCTAGCGGTGCTGGTGCGGCTTGAGGGTGCGGCGGTGAGAGGAGATTGAGTCGAAGGAGGCGAAGGCGGTAAGGTGGAGTCATGGGTTTTGATGGATTTCGGCGAAGTGGTGGTGTCGGGGGCAGAAGGTGATAAGCTAGGTGGTTGCCGTGACAACTGGGGCTCATCGGCCCGGAGCCAGGCAAGGGGCTGACAGAGGAGGAAGGCAATGCAGATCTTGGGCAATGAAGGGCTAAGGCGACGGTGCAGCGGTGGTGACGTGGTGGGTTTCGGGGTGGTCGGTGCTTGGGTGCAGGGGTGAACTCGTTGGTGGTTGAGAGGAGCTCAGGGCCGGGTTGTAGAGGTCATGCGAAGTTGGTGGTGTTGGCATGGTGCTCGGGAGGCACTAGGGTGATGGCAGGGGTGAGGCCTGTAACTGTAGTCGGCGATGGGAGGCGGTGTCACAGGAAGGAGGAGGAGCAAGTTGATGGTGGGGATGACTCATCGGCGATGGGGAGAAGAGGTGGGGTTGGTAGAGAAAACGAGATAGGGAAGTATAGAGAGAGAGAGAAGAGTTGTTCAAGAGATCGAGGATAGGATCTCGAGGGGGCAGTGGTGTGGCAAGCGGGTCGTGGGGAGCGGTAGCGAGAAGAGGGGAAGGCGTTAGCTGGGTCGTGGGCGAACGCGAGGAGAGGGGAAGTTGGGAGGGAGATGGAAGATTTAGGGAGGAGATCTTGGGGATAGTTGTTGGGATGGCGGCACATCATCGCAGGTACGTGCGCGGCGAAGAAGAGAACGAGAAAAGAGCGGGAAAGAGAAGAAGAGGAGAAGAAGAAGGGAGTTGGGGGAGTGTGGGTCGGGTCGGGTCGGGAGTGGGTAGGGTTAGGGAACATGTTTGTGTTTGTGGGCTAGGCTGGGGTAGGAAGAAAGAATTAGGAAAAGTATAAAAAGATATAGGGTTTAATTAGGGTAAAGGTTTAGAAGTTAGGTGAGGAAAAATATAAAAATTAGGAAATATAAAAAGTGTTAGGGTTTTTAGTTTAAAACTAAAAATAATCGGTTAGGGTGAAATAGAGGAAATAATTAGGAGATTAATAGAAAAGTATATGAAATAAAATGAAAATTATTGGGAATAGGAAAAATGAAATTTTAATAGAAAATTTTTGGGAAAAACATTTATTCATAAATATGGAAAATATTTACAACGGGACCGGGTATTACAGAATCCGGCAACTTGAGCACTCCACCTTGGGTCTATCATATACCCCTACAAGTGTGGCGAATAGCTCACCAATTCTATAGCGAGGCGACTCAAACTCGCCACTGCGAGATGATCACCTAGCACACTCTAAAACTCGGCTATTCGTGCACTTCTCCGTGGGCAATCCTAATACATGAATGAATGAATATACAATGGTAATATCAAGCTCAACCCGTTCGTGTTCCAATAAAACAATATACAACAAGCGGTGACGACGACCATAATCTGGCCGCTTGGCCCGAATATCAAATATACATCCATTACTATGATGAGAGGCTATCCACAAGACTATCCATCTATTTCATCACAAGATATAAACCACCATAGCAAGATCAAGTATTTGTAACTTTGTCTAATCGACCTATAGCAATTAGAAGACGTATACAAACACAAATACGATCTAAAGACAATAAATGATGCTAAAGTTTCGAGTTTTGAACTTTCCGTGTTGCTGGAATACAAAGATAACACCAAGTGAAATCTGGGCAAAAAAGAAGTTTACCAAAAATCCTCATTTTCAATACCCAAGACACTGGAGAAAGACGATCCATAAGAAAGAAAACAAGGCCGCAAAATGCAGTTTTTTTGAATTAAAAAGCGATTCAAAAGTCTTAGTTTGGGCTCATATTTGTACATTGTCATTTACATGGTTCTACCATCTTTCTGCAACCCTAAAAAAAATTTCGAGGCCAAATTTTTTTTGATAGAAACTTGTAATCTAGGGTTTTGAAAAAATAGACTTTTATCAGTTCAAAACTTTAAATATCGTCTAAACTAGTTCATTTGTTTGGGTGGCCCTGATACCATGTGAGTATATACCCATGCTCATGCCGCTAACTAGCAACCAAGGCGGAATACAAAACAAAAATTTCTATAACTAGAGCACGAATTTCTACGAGTTAGAATCGAATCCAAACACTAAACTAGTATACTAGAGAAGGATAACTACTCAGATAGACAATAGATACCTTTGTAGTCATGTCTTTCATATTCTTTTCTCTTCTTTCGCTCCTAGAGACACCGGGAACGAGCTTAGATGCAAGTTTTCATTGTCGAAGAAGATCCACCCGAAAGAATCCTAACTAAGATTATATCTTTACACTAAAAATAAAATGAAGAAACCAGTGATCAAGACTTACTAAAAGTTGGTCACTAGATGATATAGTAGATGTTTACCGCCGAAAGCCGGGAAGAAAAACGTCTTGCCTGAATTTGGGGGTAGATACTATTTGGGTTTATCCGTCCACCTCTCCGAAAATACCAAGTTGATTTATGGTACCGTGTATCGAAGGTTTGAACGGATGCAGTCGTTATAACAGACTTCATCAGATTCCCCCTCGTTGGCGAGTGGTTTTTTGATTGTGGGGACGCTCTTCCCTGCAGGCGCAAGCCCTAGCAGTTAATTACGTTACCGGGTAGCGATAACCGCTTTCTCCTGCTCCGGATGTTTACTTCGTGTCGTGTGTGTTTTTTTTATTTTTGGTTGCCTGTGGATTGTATACGGAAACTAATTTATGTTGTTGCCCGTGGGGTGTAGATTAGTCCAAATCCGTATTTTCACAGATTTGGGTTTGGTTTGATTTAAGGATCGTTAATCTCGTTTGGGATTAAGATCGACTTAAATATTTTTTGAGGATATATTAGTCTAATTTTAGACTAAGATATACTCAACAGGATTTTTGGGATCATTCAGACCCAACAGAAGAGCATTTGGACTCTATATTGTCTTAATTTAAGGATGTTGCGGTCCATAGCTAGTTTAAGGACGTTGCGGTCCATGGAGTTGTTGGTTGTCGGGACCCTCTATCTCTCTGAAGACGCTGAAGAATTACAATGACATGTATCAGAGGTATGAGAAGATGTACCTTTTAAACCAATGTCAGTTGGGAGATCTGTAGTTGTGTTTGGGACTAAAACCAATTTGGAACATAATGAGCACATGGGCTCAGTTGATCTGAGTTGGGGATTTGGTCAACTTGGACTCAGCCCATTTAATGTTTGAATAAAGTGTTAAACACTTATTTGGGCTCAGTCCCTTTTCTGTGCAAACAGTGTCGGGCATTGATATGGGTTCTGACGCTCACCCTTTACTTTAACCCCCTTTGTTGTTTTTTATGGAGTGTTAAACACTCTTTATGGCGCCCACGTGTAGAGCACATGAGGCGCCTGGCGCTAGGCGTTGTTTGAGGAGTGCAAAGCACTTTATGTTAAGCAGAGCCCACGTGAGGGGCACGTGAAGCGCTTGGCGCTGAGCGACAACTATTGAGTACTAAACACTCTTTATTTGAGTAGTGCCCACGTGATGGACACGTGAGGTGCTTGGCGCTGAGTGCCAACTATTGAGTGCTAAGCACTCTTTATCTGAGCAACACCCACGTGAGGGGCACGTGAGGCGCGAGGCGCTGTTTCTTTCTTTGTGCATTTTTCTGAAGATATTCAATTCTTTGTTCTCCCCTGGATCTTCGATCCCCAAGAACAAATTCATCTCCACGAGAATTAAATTCTCATTTGTGGGAGATTTGCCTCATGGGTCTCGGATCTAGGGGAAAGAACTATGTTCTTTATGAGGGTTAAACCCTTAGATATGCAGATGAGATACTATGATCTTTATTATCTTTATTTACCTTGAAGAAAGTTCTTCTTTCTTCTCTCTTAAAACTTTCCTTTTTTCTTGCTCTTCTTTTTTAACTTGATGTTTACGGGGGGTTCCTCCCTTCAAGACTCGAAGTCTTGGGTCCTTTATATATTAGAGGCCGATTTGTTGATTTAGTTAAAGAAATCTCTCATTGAGAGATCCTTAATTGATTTGGGAATTTTATCCACCGTTGGATCTTTGATCTAAGGACTTCTGTTTTACAGAAGATATTTCGTATTTTTAATAAGATTGAGAAATATTTTCCCATACAGAGCTTATTCTGTAGCTTGGTGATTTTTAATCACCATTGGATTTTTAATCCAATGGTACTCTGTTTTATGGAGAGTAATCTTTCTTGTTTAGAAAGATTTGAGAAATATTTCCTCAACAAATTTAATTTCTGTAATTTGATGATTTATCATCTCCGTTGGATCTTTGATCCAACGGTAGGGAACACTTAGTTCTGGCGTCGGTGCCCTCATGCAAGGCACGTGAGGCATTGCCTCAGAGTTTTTAACTCCTGACGCTGGCGCCCTCGTGTAAAGCACGTGAGACGCTGCTTCAGAGTTTTTAACTCTTGGACATTGGCGCCCTCGTGCAAGGCATGTAAGGCGCCGCCTCAGAGTTTTTAACTCTTGGGCGCTGGCGCCCTCGTGCAAGGCACGTGAGGCGCTGCCTCAGAGTTTTTAACTCTTGGCACTGGCGCCCTCGTGCAAAGCACGTGAGCCGTTTCCTCTTTTCAAATTTTGAACAGAGCCTTGCTCTTTTATTATTGGGGAAAAACAAATGCCCCCCACCGTTGCGCTCATGTGGCTTACATGTGAATGCGGTGGCGGTAGCTTTTCCATCGTTGGATCTTCTTGGAAGTTGAATCGGCTTCCCCTGCCTATAAGTACAGTCTTTAGCCCTTGAGATGACTGATGTTCATCTTCTTCTCTTCTTTCTCCTTTTGAGAATTTAATTCTCTTTTCAGACCTTAAATCTTTGCCCAAAGAAATCTTTTCTAGAGTTAGAACTCTGCCCAAAATTTTGGTAAGGATCATAATCGAACCCATTAAACAGTGGTTTGCTCTTCTTAGATCACAGATCTTTAAGATGTATTTTTAGGGTTATTTAACCTGTTAATGAAAATAGAGCTTTGCTCTTCTTAGATCCCAGATCTTAAAATTTTTTTAGGGTTTCTTAACCTGTTAATGAAGAACACTTGGTGTTTCTAGGATTTTTTCTTCAGATCTTTAAAGATCTTGGGGTTTTACCTTGTACCATTGCTTTTACAAAGCATAGCTCCTTAGAAATTTTTGGGGAATCTTATTCCCCTCTTAATTATATTTGACAGATATGATTTCTGTCTGTAGAGCACTGCTCTCGAGGGAGTTCAACTCCTTGGCCCAATGAGTTTCTCATTAAATGAGAATCCTTTTAGGATTCCATCCTTAATTAGTGAATGTCTCATCAATAATGAGCCGTCACTTTGATTTTATGGGTCCTTTTCTCCTGCATTGCAGTGTGGTACAATTTTAAAGTACCAAGTGTCAGAATTCAGATTGTAGCGTTGGCAACTAACCCTTGCCCCCTTTTTGTACAGGTACTATGGATTCGATTCTTCCTTCCCTTTTGTTCATTCAGAGAGCGCCTTTGCTGACGCGCCCGTGGATCGGGAAGCCTTCGCACTCATTAAAGATCATGACCCGGAGCAGAAATTTCTTCATCTATGGGGGTAGTGGTATAATCAGATTATCCAGGGTCGGCGTAGTTTTCCTTGTTCAGTACCCTCAGAGCCCATTTCAGTGATTCACTACGCCGACTCGCCTTAGGTGAATTACGCCGTAGAGGAGGTCAACTAGACCTCAGAGGGTCGCCTTCAGCCTTCTATGGCCTCAACACCCGTACAGACGCCGATGGATTTGGATATTTTGGAGCGACGCATATGTCAAAGCGAGTCACACCCTTGGGGACAAGTGTACATGATAGGTTTGACTCCTCACCATTCAGCTGGATACCTGCAGTGGGCTCGATACATCCTGTCGGCCAAAAAGTTGCTACTGCTGAAGCTTGGGTTGTATTCTGCAATTTATGCATTGCTTTTTCAATATCCCGCGCCGCATGTATGGTGGGTCAAAGCTTTCCTGGAGCAATGGCACATTCCGACTCACACCTTTCTTCAATCGGATCGGGAAGTTTCAATTTCCCTGGAAGAGTTCACGGAGATCCGGCTTACCCATCAGAGGGGAACATTACGAGGAGATACTATCCCATGACGAGTACATCTTCCCCACCAAATCAGTGGTGATGGGCCTTACCCCAGAGAATGCCGTTCAACATCGATTCCCGAGCTTAATCAAGGTGTTGAATATTTATGAAAGTCTATTTCTAGAGTTTGGGAGGCATGGGGTCAGCTTCACAGATTTCATCGCTCGCTTCGCCCAGAAGTCTTATAAAAACAAGCCACAAAATTCGGTAAGCTTGATGACCCGTTTGATTTCGGTTTGGATAACCAGCCGATGGCGGAAGCAGATTTAAGAGGCTTCTTCATTCCAGACACCCCGGTCGTCTTTTTTGTAAAGCTCGCTGCTTTAGACATCGATGAAGAGACGTTTTTCCTGGGGTTTATTGTATTGTAGTTGAACTGGATCGTGATTCCGATGCACCCTCGCTATATGAGGTCGTCTGTCTTTTACCCAGTCCACCGCATGGTTGCGGGGACGTGTGTGGCCGTTGGGATTGCGGGGCTGGTTCATTTATACCACAGCCTGAGCTTAACAGCGGATACTACTCAACCTAGGGTAAAACATGTACATCTTCCGTTGCACTACTTTACGTCCTGGGTCGAGATGCACGTGCTTGGTGCTTTCGGAGTCCACAAACAGGCCTTCTTCTACGACAGCTATAACTTTCTTCGGGTCATGTTTCTAGCTGACGCTTCCGCATTAGATCCGTCGCAACGAGAAGCTCGGCATCTGGTCCTTCGTCCGCGTATGGTCGGGGATAGTATGACTTTCGTCGACAGAGTCTTAATTATCGGCAAGAAATCTACTAAGGCAGTGCAACCGCCGCGTGATACTTTCAAAGACAGGGCTCCTACGTTGAAGTCTCGGGAGATCCACACTTATATTCGATCAGGCCAGGCTTTCTAGTGTTAAGGAAAGGCGCCTCGGCATTGTTCATGAGGTATAACCTGCACCGTTTTTCTCAACAGTCGGGTTACGATCAGGGTGTCCCGCTCGAGGCTTTCTTAGCTGAGCCAGTTGGTACGAAAGAGAGTATCTGCAGCACGCTGTATCACTTCATGCGGCTAAATACGAGGTCTAACTTTCTCATCAGCGAGCCAAGCTACGTGCCGAAAGCTTCGAATGCCTACATGGCGTGGTATCAGCATGCGAAGGGTGCTGTTATCAGGGAAGAGAGGCGGCTATTACTTGATCATAAGGATGTTGTCTCAGCTGGTAATCCGGCAGTTCTTTTGAAGCGACGGACCACCATTCGTCCCTCCTTAAGAAAAGTGGCTGAGGTTGCGGTCTCGCGTGCCTTCCATGAGAAGCCTCTACTATGTGTTCCTGTAGAAACGGTAGCGGAAGCGTCCCCGGAATCCGGCGTTGGCGCAGAAATTGGGAACCGTCACTCGAAAATGCCCGTCAAGAGCAAGCTCTTGCCATCAGTCGCCGGCGTCCACTTGCAAAAAAAGAAGAAGTCGCTATTCTCCACCAATGTCATATTAACTAGGAGCCATATGCTGTTTATAGCGAGGGTTTGTGCGAGTACGGGATCAATAAGGGTTTATTCATCGCACCTGCGGATGATACTGATCTTCAGGCTGCCCTTGCGGCTTCCGAGCGACTGGCTCGCGAGGAAGCGGCGCTGATTACTATCGCGAAGTCAGGTATACTTTCAGTTATGTTCTTCCGCGGCCATCTCTCTTCTCTTCATTATGTTTGTATTGACGCTTTCTTCTTCAATAGGTATTTCTGCCGAAGAGGCTCTCGCGGCTTTCCTCAGGACGTTCGAGGAGGAAGAGAGGCTCCGCGCTTCTTTGGGTCTTTGTATATGTCGCTTCATTACACTCTTATTCTTTTTATTAATGCTCTGACCCACTCCTTTATTTTATTGCAGGGACTACCTTGACTCAGGTTATTCCAAGTGCAGTGCCGATCCCGAGTAGCGATGCGGCAAAACTTCTAGAGCCAGCTACTGTGGCCCTAGCTCTCCCAACATTACCACAGGAGGGTTTGCTGAAGCAGCCGATGATGGATGTCGTAACTGCTTCAGAGGTAGAGCTCGGTTTGGACGACGACGTCCCTTTGTCAGAGGTCTTGAGGAGATCATTTCTCACTGCTCAGACCGAAAGGAAGCGTAGGAAGCATGCGGCAAGGGAGCGCAATGCCGGTTTAGCCGTAGGTGCAGGCTCAAGAAGCATTCCGCTTGCTGATACTCTTTCGACGGATGTTCCATCTGCCTTATCTACCGCCCATAGACAGGTTGCACGCTCAACAAAGGAAGAAATTGAAAATCTGCTCCGAGGTAACGTAATGCCCAGTATTTTACTAGAACTTGATCCTCGAATTTTGACATATGCATTTTCTGTAGGGCCAAGTCTTGGCGATGGGATGACAGGTAAAACTCTGGCGGTTACAGTGCCCGAAGTTGCTACTCTCTCTCAGGAATCTGGGACTGTCCATACCGCTGCTCTTTCTCCCTGGGGCTCCTTGGTATCGGCAGGCGTCACAAGCGTTACGACGGCCCTCGTCGAGTCGGGGATGAAGCCAGGGGCGCGGAATCTATTTCTCCGAGAGAGAGTGAAGAAGCCGTTATACCCGGTGACACCTCCGTCATGGTTCTGGTCCATGATTTATCAGGTAGTCTTTGGGCTACCGTTTTTATTTAGTTTTTTTAAGGCCCTTCTAATGATATTTTATTTGTCTTGAGTATAGGCGTAGTGAATCCTGAGGCTGTGCCGTCTAAAGAAGTATCGTTGGTCGCTGCTCTGACAGTCGCTGTCCCCTCGCCTTCTTCTGTGCCCTCTCAAATATTGGAAGGTATGGGTTTGTGACTTATTTGTTAAACTGTGGGTACCATCCTCCTTGTATTGACAGTTTATTGTCGCAACTTTATAGGGGTCCTTTTCGACCATCAATAACAGGTATTGAACCCGCATTTCTCCTTTCAGTCGGAAGTCATTCCGCCTTCTGGTATTGGTTAGTATATTCTTTAAGTGACGTCCCTTCATTTCTTTTACGAATAGACGTATTGTTGCTAAGTTTTCTTCATGTTGCATAGTGTCACGGTTCAAAGGAGGAGATGATAGAATAGTCGTGCCTTCGGTACTCCCTATCCTGCCGCCTTTCACAGCCGGTATAATAGACTTCATTGCTGATGTGTTTTCTTTATTCTCCGAGTCGACCTTTGACCCTAATTCATTTTGCAGCAATTGCGCTAGCCATCTCCTTTCGAGTCTCGCATTCCAATGCCCGCAGGGCCCTTTGCTAAACGCATGTCTTCCAGAGGCGCCGCAAATAACCGGCGAACATTGAGCGAATTCATTGAGGATCTCAATGCCGAGGCCCTCAAATCTGCTACGGATTTTGCCATGGAAGTCAATCCAATGCTGGAGACACTCGTGAATTTCCATGATGAAGCTATCGTCGGCTCTTGGGTTGATTACTGCAGAAAGATCGAGGCTTGCCTGCACGAGATTGAGCTCCGGCGTCCCACTCCTGAAGTATTAGCTTCGAACTCTCAGAGGGCTGCGTGGATCGAGCATAGTGTTTCTTTCATTTGCCATTATGAACAAAAGGCGACCCTGAGACGAAAAGAACATGAGGTGGCTTCCAGCGAATCTGTCCGACTGCGCGCCCAGATTGAAGCGAATGCTGCACAGCTAAAAGTTGTTTTTGAAAATCTACAGAGATGTATCTCGGATGGGTTGATGCTGAGGCGGATGCTTGACTTCACCGAGCGGGTCATGCAAGACTGCAAAGCTGCTAGTTAGAAACCGATGGGAAGCTTTCGTCCTGTTTATGGCAATGGGCTCTAGTTGAAGCAGAGTTGGCCGCAGTGGCTAATCACGAGAAAGGATTGAGAGGAGCGCGCGAGTGGCTTGCTGATTTGTTGAAGACACCTCCTCCTCAATAACCATCTTTGTACCATTCATTTTGATTCCTTTGTAAAATGTATCTTGTATTCACTTGCATTCATGAATAAAAGACATATTTTATTTCATATCGGCGTGTCTCTTTGGCAAATGTGGCCCATAAATAGTCTATCTTGATCTCCTTGCAGGGCAGCGATGACATAGGGAATAGGTTCAGATCTGCCGCCTAAGACTTTTCAACTTTATGAGCCGTGAGGGTCTCATAAAGACTTTTATCCTTACGAGTCATGAGAATCCCGCAGGTGTGTTTTCTCCTTAGGAGTCGTAAGGACTTCTAAGTGCGTTTTTCCCTTGAGAGTCGTAGGGATCTCACAAAAGAATTTCTCCCTTACAAGTCGAGAGGACTTGTAAGTGATTGTTTCCCTCCTTGTCGATATTCGACTTTGGAGAGTGTGGCCCATGAATAGTATGCAATAGTCTATCTTGGACCGACTTTCAGGGCTCCAATGCTTAGGAAACAGGTCCTTATCCCCATTGCCTAAGGCTTTTCCCTACGAGTCGAGACGAGTCGAGAAGTTCTCGCAGGACATTATTTTTCCCACGAGTTGAGACGAATCAAGAAGTTCTCGCAAGGATGTCTTAACGTCACAGTTAACTCCTGCTAATAGAAGTCCCTTAGGGTTTGTGGTATTAGGGTTTTTTACCCGTCGTACCGTCGCGTTGGCCGATGTATTCCCTGATATGCAATCTTGCTGTTCGGGTATCCCTGCGACTTTTGTGTCCCTGATCCCTTCGGGGGCTGGACAAGGCGTCTTCAAGCAATCATCCAGGTGATATTACCGTCGAAAGAGAAAGCGTTAGGGATATTCTATGGCGCTTTTTTACTTGAGGTTAGGCTCAGTTTGGGAGCCCCGATGAGTCTTGACCGCTCTGCGTTGGTATGGTATGATCTCCGATAATCTTTCAGGTCTTATTTGAGTTACCGTCAAGACCCTGAAACTAAGGATTTTCCTTGGCTTCGTTTGTTGACATTTTGTCTGCAATATTACCATGAATGTCGAGATTGTGTCTAGGTTGTCTGTGAACCGTCGAGATTTGGAACTAGGGGACTTTGCCGTGACTTCGAGGTAGTCTCTAGGTTGTCCGTGAACCATCAAGATTTGGAACTAGGGGACTTTGCCGTGGCTTCGAGGTAGTCTCTAGGATGTCCATGAACTGTCGAGATTTGGAACTAGGGGCCTTTGCCGTGGCTCCAAGGTAGTCTCTAGGCTGTCCGTGAACCGTCGAGATTTGGAACTAGAGGATTTTACCGTGGCTCCGAGGTAATCTCTATAGCCTGTCCGTGAACCGTTGAGATTTGGAACTAAGGGACTTTTCCATGGCTCCATTTTGCTGACGTCGTATCTGCTTCTGGTTGGAACAAGAAGGAATGTCGTTGTTGATTTCTAGGCTGTAGATGTATCCATCGAGATCAGGCTTCCCTTTGACGAAGCCTGGTGGGACGATCTGGTTCCTTTTCCGTTTATGCCCATGAATTGTATACAGGGGTCGATATGATCTCACCTGCAGGGAAAAATTTTCATTTCATTTTATATTTCTTTCCGCGATGCTCTATCATTTTAGCTTTTTATATCGCGAAAGTCGCGATTGCGCAATCATTTTGGCTATTTTTTGTGGTGCCCAATTATTTCGGCTATTTTTCTTTTCTTTACTCACTTCTTTTTATTGCGAGTTGCCCAATCATTTCGGCTATTTTTATATGCATATATTTTACTCGCTGATTTTTGTTGCGAGTTACCTTATAATTTCGGCTATTTTATATGCATTTTTGGCTCGCTGTTTTTTTGCTGCGAGTATGGAACTTGAGATCTAATACCAATTTTGGTATCAACATCGCTGCGACTGGAATATGGCCAGGAGCGAATCATCATTTGCCGTGAAAGTCTTTAGAATTTGATACCGATTTAGGAATCAGTATCGCTACCACTAGGATCGTTACCAGGAGCGAATCATCATTTGCTTTTGTCGATTTGGACAAAGGTGGCTTAGCAAACAGGGTTAGGATCCTGTCCGCTAAGGTTTTTGACTTCATGAGCCATAAGGGTCACATAAAGGTGTTTCTCCCTACGAGTCGTGAGGATTTCATAGGTGTGTTTTCTCCTTAGGAGTCGTGAGGATTCCTAAGTATGTGTTCTCTTATAAGTTGTAAGGATCTTACAAGAGTGTTTTCTCCTTATAAGTCGAAAGGACTTACAAGTTTCGTTTACCACATGAGGACATTCCTCGTCGTTGGTGGGACTTGGTGGGGAAAATGTTTATTTGTGCCGGTATATTGTATACAAGGGCCGATATTGGACCGTCTGTAGGGCAATTTGGGGAATGCGATGGCTTAAGAAAAGGTTCGGATCCCTGTAACTTAAGGCTTTCGAATCCTATAAGCCGTGAGGGTCTCATAAGAAGGATTCTCCTTACGAGTCGTGAGGATCTCGTAAGTGCAATTTCTCCTTAGGAATCGTGGGGAGCCCTAAGTGTGTTGCTCCCTTTTGTGAGTCGTAAGGATCTCACACGGGTAATTTCTCCTTACAAGGTCGAGAGGACCTTGCAAGTGTGCATGAATTTTTTTACAAGTCCGTGCCTTTGCGTGTTTTCACAAATTCGTCAGAAGTCCTGCTGTTTTTACTCAGGGAGTCCTTTTGGGTTTTCATCCGTGCCCGTTTTGCTTGTGGACGTGCCCGTTTTGCTTGTGGCCCATCTGTTTGCTGGTAGGATTTGAGTTGCAGTCCTCACCGCTGGGACTTGTGGACTTGCATTCCACTATCGCCGTGTTTGAGGCGACGTTGTTAGTTTAGGAACATCTCGGTTGTTAGTTTAAGGACATCTCGGTCCATTGTTAGTTTAAGGACATCTCGGTCCATAGCTAGTTTAAGGACGTTACGGTCCGTTGGTAGTTTAGGGACATCTCGGTCTACAGCTAGTATATGGACGTTACGATCCGCTGGGATTTTGAGGTGAGGTTTCGCCGGAAACTACTTATCGAGTTTGGACTCAATAAGACAGCGAGCGGACACGAGCGTCGTTATCCATCATTAACATGATCCGTGACTTGTCAAGCGTAGTATTTTTTAAGGAACCGACCGTTTATTGGCCGGAAGGGTCTTTCGCCATGCATATCCATGAGCAAGTAGGCCCCACCTTGGTTGACATTGTCTATGATGTACAGGCCGTCATAGTTCGGCTCGAATTTCCCCCGTTTAGTACGATTGAGGATCATAGGTCTTTTTACGACTAGCACGAGTTTTCCTTGGCGGAATGTTCTTGGCCTAGTCAATCTTTCGTATGAGCACGTCATCCTTGCTTTGTATGCTTCTAGCTTTTGCTGCGCCATGAGACGAGTTTCCTCGAGGGCATCGAGCCCCTCAAGTCGAAGATGGGCATTTTCTTCATCCGTTAGCTTGTATTGAACCGCAACTCGTAGAGAGGGTAGCTCTATCTCCAAGGGAAGTACTGCTTCCGTGCCAAATACCAACGCGAATAGCGTTGTATTCGTGGTCGTCTTGAACGCGGTTCGATAAGCCCAGAGAGCTTCATGCAATCTCTCGTGCCAGTTATTTTTATTTCCGGACACCGCTTTCTTTATAATCTTTGTCAAGGTCTTGTTGAAAGCCTCATCTAGACTGTTAGCTCGGGGATTATAGACCGAATAGTATCTCCAATCTATTTTATACTGTTGTGCGAAGCGGCTAATCTTATGGCTTGTGTAGGCTGGCCTATTATCCGAGATGATCCATCATGGAGTGCCGAACCGGTAGATGACATGTGTCTTGAAGAAATGGAGGATGTTCTCCGTCTTCACCTCTCTTAACGGTATTGTTTCTACCCACTTAGAGAAGTAATCGGTTGTTACTAGTATGAACCGATGTCCCTTGGATGATGCTTGTTCGATGGGCCTGATTATATTGGTTCCCCACATTTCGAATGGCCAACTAGCCAATTGTTTTCCCCAATCAGAGCAAAGCTCTGTTTGAATTTCAAAATTCAAAAGGTGAAGCAACGCTTCAGATCCCTTGCGCTGCGCGCAGAGCGCCACGTGTCAAAAGCAAACACGCCAGCGCAAGGGGCGCTGCGCCCAAGGCAGCGCACCCCAATCAGAGTAAGGCTCTGTTTTAAAATTCAAATTTTAAATAAAAGAAGCAACGCTTTAGATAATTTGCGCTCTGCGCTACGCGCCACGTGTCAAACAGTGGTGCGCTAGCATAGTTGTACTGCGCTCTGCGCTGCGCGACACGTGTCAAGCGCAGCTGCGCTTGCGCCAACTGCGCCAGCACTAAAATTTAAATAATAAATTATTTAATTAATCAGAATTAAAATTCTAGAAGGATCTTTCCAATCTTATTAAAATAAGAAGATTATCTTCTGTAAAACAGAGGCCTTAGGATCAAAGATCCAACGGTGGGGAAATATCCCCAGATCAATCAGAGAAAGATCTCTGTAACTAACTCAACAAACCAATTGGCCCTATATTAAGGCCCATAGACTCCAAGTCTCAGATATACAGAGAGAGAGAGAAAAGGGAGAACTCTGAAAAATTTGAAAGGCAAGCCTTTGAAGAAAGAAGATCATCTTCTTCAAGGTAAAGAATTAAATTCTTGGAAGAACAGAGATGAAAACACCTCATAAAAAGAAGAATTTCTTCTAAAAAGATCAAAGATCTAAGAACAAGATCAAGATCTTCAATATAAAAAAGAAAAAAGATCATAAAGATCCAATCATAAAAGATAATAGAAGTAATTTACTTCATCCCTAGATCTTTTTGATCTATATAAAGGCATAGCCTTTTGATGAACCATTGGTTCTTGAATCTCGAGGTAGAACCTTTTTAGAACAAGAAAAAACTTGTTTCTTTGATCTTAATTAGATTAAGATACGTTCTGCGCTATTGCACAGTGCGTTGCACTCTTAAAATGCGCCTTTGCGCTCCTTTGATTGGCGCAAGTTACCAGAACGCGCCACGTGTCAACCACAGAGCAATCTGCACCTTGCGCTTCTAAAAACAGAGCGTTGCACTCTTGGATTGGCGTACTACACTAGAGCGCGCCACGTGTCAGCAGCGCACTGCGCTAACAGACTTGCGCTCATGCAGACATGACACGTGTCACCTCCACATGCGCTGGCGCCTTGCGCTCTTTAATTGGCGCAACGCGCCTGACAGGCCATGTGGCGCACTGTCAGACCATTAAATGCTGTGCATTATTAAGAAAGGGCAGAGCCCAATTAAAAGTCTAACAGAACAATTTAAATGCTGTGCATTATTTAAAAAAGGGCAGAGCCCAAATAAAGGCCTAACAGGCCGAATATAAATTCTATGCATTTAATTAAAAAGCCCAATGCTATATATTGTTTAAAAGGGGAGAGCCCAAGCAAAGGCCTAACAGACCAAAGATAAATAAAATGTTGAACATTTTTAAATGGACTTAGCCCAATTCTGGCCATAAGTCCTCAATTTAAATTGAACTGAGCACAACTGCTCTCCCAATCAATTTACACCCGGTTCGAGGGTACATCTCTTTACTCCTCTGGCATCCGTCATTGTAATCCCTCAACGTCATCAGAGAGGTGACGGGTCCCGACAACCACACACTGATACGGACTGTGGGGTCCTTAAACTCATGGACTATGATGTCCTTAACCTCGACCGTGATGTCTTAAAACTAATATCGGACTATGATGTCCTTAACCTTGACCGTGATGTCTTAAAACTAGCGTCGGACTGTGAGGTCCTTAAGCACACGGACTATGACGTCCTTAACCTCGACCGTGATGTCTTAAAACTAACATCGGACTGTGGGGTCCTTAAGCTCACGAACTATGATGTCCTTAACCTCGACCGCAACGTCTTAAAACTAACATTGGACCGTAATGTCCTTAAACTACCTATCGACCGTAACATTACTAAACTAAACAATAGAGCCCCCAATTGCTCTCTTGTCGGATCTAAACGATCCCGTTAAGTCGATCTTAGTCTAAAATTAGACTAACGTGTCCTTAACGAACGTTTAAGTCGATCTTAGCCTCAAATAAGGCTAACGTATCCTTAAACACACCCCCCAAACCCAAATCTAAGAAAGATACGAATTTGGACTAATCCACGTCCTACGGGCGACGACATAACTTAGTCTCCGTATACAATCCACGGGGAACCGAACACAAAACAAACACACACGACACGAAGTGACCATCTGGAGAAGGAGAAAGTTGTTACCGCGTTGCGGTAGCGTAATTAACTGCAGGGGCTTGCGCCTGCAGGGAAGAGCGTCCCCACAATCAAAAACCCCTCGAGCGAGGGGGAATCTGACGAAGTCTGCTACATCGGACGCATCCGTCTAAACCTTCGATACACGGTGCCATAAATCAACTTGGCATCTTCGGAGAGGTGGACGGATAGCACCAATTGGCATCTGCCCCCAGATTCAGGAAAGACCTCCAGTCTTCCCGGCTTTTGGAGGGGAACAGATTCTGGCACGACCGGTGGGACCTTTTCCTCTTTCCATTCCACACTTCGTGTGTCGTGTCACGCCCCGCTTCCCAGAGTACGCTAAGATGGGCACGTGACATAGCCAACCATGCTACCTGTGGATAGGAAAAATCCTTCCACAGTCACACTACGGCTGTAGAGATATCTAGAACAGGAAAGTAAACCACTATCTAGTACATGTCCATAAGCCAGAGTAAAAGAGTCAAGAAATAACAATGTGCGGAAGCCAAAAGGTGCAATAAATGAAACACCTGGAAGTGAAACTACATACCGACAGGAATTTCACCGCTCGGTCTAACAGCGGCAATACTCATGATCAGTCTGCAACAAGGTAGAAGAATCTGGGCCGTGCAAAACCCAGACGTCAGCGCGTCATGTCATCAAGTAATAAAATACAAACAGGGTAGCAAGCAATGCATATATAATCATGAATGAAAAGCAGGTGTAACAGTAATGTAAATCAGGGCAGTGAAGGGTAGTGTGCAGTGAGTAAACTAAACTGTTCCATTGGTTTATCTACTCTCAAGTCTTTGAAATCAATAGTATCCCGTACATACCCGGGACCACGGTCAAGATTCTCGGGCTGAATCCGAGACATGCCGCTAGGCACTAAAACAGGAAATATGTACAGATGAATGATGTCAGCAGCATCATCCCAAGGCTGGCCTAGCCTCTAAAACTGATCAGTAAAGGTAGTACACTGTCGAGTTACAAGTCAGTTTTCATCATTGATTTCCCCATACCCCCAAGTTATATGTGTCAAGTCAGGTATTCCGTAATCAAGAACTAATGCCAACACAGGATCAGGTAAGAGCAGGTTTGTCTGGATAGACAACAAGGATGGTCCGTGAGGACTACATGTCAGGTTTGTTGGCATTAGACACAAGATCAGGTAACGGGTCAAGCCATGGTACATCAGGTCAAGCCAGGTAATGTATAAAGGTGTCATGTCATGTCAGGAGTGTACGGTACCATGTCATATCAAGTAGGCAGTGTATCAGGTCATGTCAAGGAGCACAAGATGTCATGTGGGTGCTCATAATCAGACTAACATAAACAAGATTATAAATGAACCAGCAAGAATACTATCAAAACAATAAACTAGATCAGGTAATATAGTAAGCAAATAGGTACATATTACATTATATCGATGCACGGTCATCATTACTTATCTACAGTATACAAATAAGGATGTTAGAATCAAGTTAACATGCACTACGTAATCTAGAGATGCACTAACCTGTATAATAGGTTCAAAGATGCAATTAAAACTAAACCGGTTAAAGAAACACTCGGGCGTTAAACAGGTAATAAAACAAAAAAGGTATTGTGAACTATACAATAATTATTATGTGATTTAATTATAATTGTGGTTACTAATAAAGTAATTGCAACGAGCAGGTTTCAAGTTTTGAATCTAAATAATATAACGTGTTATCGAACTGCAAAATGGAAATCATGGCATTAAATCTGAACTACGGGTTTAATGTGCAATCGTACGTGTATACAATAAATTAAGTAGTATGTAGCAAGTTTTACTTGTCTTAATTGGATCACGAAACGGTATACGGAATGAGTCCAAACAACGCATGATGGGATCACACGGGTCAGATATCCACGCTGGGTCGTCAGGATCGTCGTCGGCACGCCGGTTTCCGGCGCACTTGAGGCGAACGCAGACATGACTACACGCAACCACGAAACAGAGCAAGGTGGAAACTTGATCTCGTTTAAAGATCACGGCTCGTCTTGAACTTGGGTCTGTTAGGCTAGGCTCCACATTGCTCGGCTTGGGTGCTTGGCTTGGTGGCTCGACCGACGACGACGAAGTAGCTGGAGTTCACGGTTAAGGTATGAGTTCGAGGGTTGAGTTTGGAGTTAGGGTTCAGGTATCGAGAGTTATCAACGAGGGTGAGACGACGGTGTTGGGTGGCTTGATGCTTTGGGAAGAAGATGTCAGCTATGATGAAGATGAGATGGATTCATGGGTTGGCTCAGCTCGGTTGTTTAAGTAGGCTAGGGTTTCGTTGCGTTAGGGTGTTGAGTTAGGTGGTGTCGGTGGACAGAGGGTCCGAGGAAGAAGATGGTGGCGAGATGGGTCGAAAGGGTTGCTCAGGTCGGTTGGTGCATGAGCGTGCATGTATGGGTGATGGTGGTGTCGGGGTTGGAGAGAGGTGAGGAGAAGAGAAGAAGAAGGAGATGATAGAGATGAGGAGAAAAGGAGGTGTTGGCGATGACAATGTGATCGGCGGTGATGGAAGTGAGGATGGCGGTGATGGGTTCTGGGGTTTGCAGGCTCGGGGAAAGGAAGAATGAGAAGGAGAGGACGGGGAGGAAGAGATGAGGAGAGGAGAGGAAGGTGGAGGAGATAGTGGTCACGGGGTGAGGCGACGACGGCGACGAGGCTAGGATTATACTCGTGGTTGCTGGGTTTACAAAGAAGGAGAAGACGGGAACGAAAGAGGGAGGTGACGAGAAGCTGGGAGCGGTTACGAGAATCAAGAAATACACTGTAATCGCGATAGGTGAGAGAGAGCGCGAGAGGAGAGAAAAAAAGAAGAGAGAGAGAGAGTTGCGTCGCTGAGAGAGAGAGACAAAGAAAGAGAAAGGGAAAGAGAGCGAGGGAGACGTGGGGCCCGGTGGTTCTAAAGGGAATCCTTGATTGGCTGGGGAAAAAAATATAGGAGAATGATAGAAGAGAGGGAGAGAGATTTGGGGTGGGGCCCAGCGCAAGAAAAGAATTTGATTGGCTCATGTAAAAATGAGAGAGATAAAGAATTAGGATTCTTAAGTAAAAGAAATCTTAGGAAAGATTTCAAGTTGGTTTCTAAAATAATATTCTGAGTTGTAAAATATTATAATTAGATTTAAGAAGATTTAAATAACTGAATTTTAGCGGGTAAAAAGAATATTTCAAAATGCGCCCGGGTCGGGTCCAAAACTTCGGATTTGAAATATGGAAATTATTAGCAAGTTCCAAAAATTAAAATGACAGATTGTGTAACAGAAATGTATACCCCCAATAACGGACGAACGTACGTGCGCATAGCCATCCAAACACGTTCGTTTCACTGAATGGAACAAGAACACGATGCAAGGATGCAACCACAGGGTTAGGGGTATCAAGCAGGCCATGACACGTATTTTAATTTATTTTATGTGATATAAATTGTTATATGCAACAGATACGATATAAGATAAAATGCCAGTATAAACTACATTATGAGATGCAATAGCCCATGCAACCAGTTAAGGTAAACTATAAATAAGAGTCACGCAGGTTCAATTAAGTGGGTCGGGTCGAATGCAAAGTAATATGTAGAAATACCACTCGCACCCAAACACACCAAATCAAGAAGGACCACGGATAAATAAATACAGAACTGGAATTGGTATAAGTGAACTCGGGTGTTACATTATACCCAACTACAAAAGAATTTCGTCCTCGAAATTCCAAGAACAAGAAAGGCTAAACAAACAAGAAATTTCAAGAACGGATGTGGAAACTTCTGCCGGATCTCATCTTCTCGTTCCCAAGTTGGTTCTCTACGAGCGATTTCTCCAAGAAACAAGTACAAGAGGGATAGATAACCCTATTCTTAGGGACCTTCTCATTTCGATCCACACTCGACCTCAGTCGTTCCTCAAAGGCTAAAACTTCACGTACAGTCATCTCCAAAAGATCCAATACATGTATTTCATCTCGAGCATACCTACGGGGTTGAGATTCAAGAAACTCGTCATGAACATTCTCTAAAGATTGTAGTAACACCAAACGATGCGCCACTTCTCCAACACGCCTCAAAATCTTAAAAGGTCCAACGAATCGAGGACTAAACTTTCCTCGACTTCTGTAACGGATCACCCCTCTAGTCTGTGACATCTTCCAGAATACTAAATCACCAACAACGAACTCTAGAGGTCTTCTCGATATAACTGCCCAACTCTTATGTTGGTCTTGTGCTGCTTTCATATGATTCCGGATAGTATAAACCTTTTCAACTATCTGCACAACCAAATCTGGTCCCAACAATCTTCGTTCACCGACATCGTCCCAACAAACAGGTGAACGACACTTGCGACCACAAAAAGCTTCGAATGGAGCCATCCAAAAGTCGCCTGGAAACTGTTGTTGTAAGAAAACTCCACCAAGTGTAGATGATCCTTCCATGAACCCTTGAAATCTAACATGCAAGATCTCAACATGTCTTCGAGAATGTGGATCACTTTCTCCGACTTGCCATCTGTGAGAGGGCGATAAGCTGTGCTAAACTTCAATCGAGTCCCCAAACTTCCTTGTAAGCTCCTCCAAAAGTGTGCTAAGAAACGAGTGTCACGGTCGGACACGATGCTCCCCGGTACTCCGTGCAATCTTACAATCTCTTGCATTGTTCCGCTCTGCCAAAGCTTCTGTTGATTGACCAACTCGAAGTGGGATGAAATGAGCTGCCCTGGTCAATCGATCCACAATCACCCAAACTACATTGTTGCCTTTCGGAATCCACGATAGAGCCGCCACGAAATCCTTGGTTATATGTTCACACTTCCATTGAAGAATCGGAAGTGGTTGTAATAAACCAGCAACCCTTTGATGTTCAGCCTTAACTTGCTGACGCACCAAGCACTTTGCTACAAAGCAAGCAATCTCCTTTATCATGCCTTCCCACCAGAAATGTTGTCGTAGATCATGGTACATCTTCGTACCTCCTAGATGTACGGAATACGCAGAACCGTGTGCCTCCTTCATAACTTCTTCGCGAATAGCTCTTTTTGGCACACACAAATGGCTACCATATCGCAACGAACCATCTTCATGAATTAACAAATCCGTTCGAAGTTGTAGCATTTTGAATATTTAGAAATAAATAAAATTAATTAAATTAATAATAATATGATAAATCACAAAACTGTTAAAATCAAAAAAGTCAATCTTCATAAGTTATATGTAATTCAATTTAAATTAAAATTTTTATATGCAAATTAAATAAGTTATAAGAGTTTTAATGATAAATTTAGCTTCATTTTAATAAAATGTGTGTTTTTTAATAAGTTAAGTTGTGAGGGGTTAAATTGTAAAGTTTAAGTTTTTATGCAAATAAAAGATTGTTGTGGATATAAGTGAAAGTGGAGAGAAATCATTTTAGTTCTGAAATTAATTTCAAATTTAATCATATTATGAAGATAATGCAATAACACATCATGCTTGCATGCACCTACACACCTTCCACCTCCTCCTTGCATGAAACCCACACACTTTAAACCTTGACACCACCACCTTCCCTTATCTCTTCCTCCATTCATTTATATAGCTCATTCTCAGTTTAAAACTAAGATTAAAACTCAATGAATTAAAAGAAAAAGGGAATTTTTAAAAGAGAAAAGAAAGAACAAGAGGAAGAAGAAGAAGAAAGGAGTTTTGTTCATTATCAAGCTAGGAGGGACTTAGCAATTTGGAGGGTTATTCCTACAGAAATTTTGGAGGGTAACAATCCTTAAACACAGTAGAGTTTAATTTCTGTAGTTTAGTTAGTTTAAAAAGTTAATCAAGTCACATAATATCGTATTTTAGTTAAAGTGAAGCTCTGTTAAAATCTGCTAATGTTTAAAAGATAATTAATTGAATTAAACAGAGTTAAAATAATGTAGGAAACACCTAGAATAAACCATGCGACCAAGAACACAGGAGGCCGGTTTTTGGCCGGCGGCCATGAAGGAAAATCCGGCGTCGCCGGCCGGGTAGGAAGCTAGGTGGGTTTGCTCTGTTGGGTAGGTTCCAGTGTGTTATTTTGGTATTGTTTAGTTAAATTAGTTTCACTGTAAATAAAATCTGGAACTGTATATCGGAAAGGATATCGTAAAACACTAAATACGACACGGCTAAAATACGTCGCGATTTAATTTCTGTAACAATATAGATTAAGGTTGAAATCTAGTAAGATTAAGTGTTTAATAACTTGATATAATCGAATAGTATGTAACTTGTAAGTGGGAAAGGGTGTTTTTCATTTCCGTCATATCGGAATAGCCGTTTTCTTATATACATTAAATTGTAAATTTATATTCGAATACGGTAATTACGGAGGCAGCGAGGAAATGGAAAGGATTAGCATTTCCGGAATAGATTCGCATTTTCCGGTGAGTAGACTAAACATCTACCGGGAAATTTTGTAAAGATGGCGTGTTTCGCCCATAATTTTACTTAACTTAATTGCTTTATATCGTTATGTCAAATTGATAATATGCATTCATCATATATACATATAAATTGCTTAGTTGTTAGAACACTTCACAATTATCGACGAGTTATGCCACGTGCACTTATTATATGTTACACACACCTTGTCGATATTGCTATATCACTTTACACTTAAATACAATACTAGTTAATATGAAATTACATCGTATTTCACATATCCATAATAATAGTAAATTGTATCATTTTTATCATGTTGATATATGTGTATTTCTGGTTTATATAAGAGGTAAATGTAGAATTTAGGATTTATGGTTTTGAGTTTTGAATATTAATACATAAATCCAGTGTTTTCATGATTGATGTGTCATGTCCACCATGAGAGGTTTTCTGTTTTGATTTTATTCCGGACCGAGTGGGGGAGATATACTGTCGCGGATTTTACGTTATCCATATTGAGTGGGGGAGATATACAGTTGGATACATGGTGGACCCGGTCGAGACCGAGGGGCAGGATAGCCATATTGAGGCGGGGGAGCCTAGCGAGGTTACTCGATACCGGAGTTAGTGGTAAAAATACGGCGTGTATCTAGATGATAACGACCGGTATTATTGATTCAGGATCATTCGGGGAATGATGCCTGTGAGAAATGGAAGTTTTGTGTCGTTGATGGACACGGAGAAATGAGTTTATTGAAAATAGATGATGAGATTTCAGTGGTGTTATGAGATTTACTTTATACATTGATGATTTTCATCCATAATCATATATTATACTTGTTCACATTTCAGTTAATATGATCGTCATATTTACATTATTAACCGTTATATGTTAGTTATATTCACTGAGTTGGCAACTCACCCCCGTTGTGCCACAGTTCCTTACAGGGGTGGAGGGGACGGTTGACTGCGGTGCAGATTTACGGTTGCAGCTTTTTCATATCTTTTGCTAGGTGGGTTACATATGTAGTAACCTTCTCTTTTGATTTTGTATTTTATATCTAGAAAGTCTCCATCAAACTTGTATTTTAACTTAGAATGAGAGATTTTATATATATGGACAGTTGAGATCATTTGGTCATTATATCATAGTTTCTTTCTTTATTAGATTCATAGTGATGTTCTATTGTTGAGATTCATGTTCATTGTTAATATTGTTGATCCCAACTAGAGATACGACTAAAGCCAACACTTTATACTTGTTTAATAAATTAACTTCATAAATTTGGGACTTTTACTTAAAAACTAAATTTTCATAAATAATTCCGCAATAAGGTATTTTGATCTTGGTTTTCGGCTTACTTGGACTTTGTGCTTATCTTTAGATATGATACAATTTATGTGCCGGCCACATCCAAACTTGGGTCATGATAAAGTTGGTATCAGAGCTTAGGAGTAACCTTACGAAATTAAGT
Source organism: Agapanthus africanus (assembly GCA_030015575.1). Taxonomy (NCBI): domain Eukaryota; kingdom Viridiplantae; phylum Streptophyta; class Magnoliopsida; order Asparagales; family Amaryllidaceae; genus Agapanthus; species Agapanthus africanus. Next base: position 517,589,768 of record CM057350.1, read on the forward strand.
AAGGGATTTCAATAGATTGATGTGAGTCCGTGAGTTAGGATGACCATTGGTTTGATGGAGTAGGTGAATTAGGATGAATGCAGTACCGTACGTATGTTCCGCGGCATATTTACGTTATCGTATTCAGCCTAACTAACCTTAGGATGTATATCTTGATCTATTCTTCCGTTGATTCTCCGTTATTGATTGCTTCTGTTCCTACACCTTATCAACTCTCATTTCTTGTTCCAGTTGCTATGGCTACGCAGGCTAGACGAGCCGCAGCCAGAGATGCAGCTGGGGCGAGTCCGCCTGTGACGATGACTGGTACACCGGACGTTCCGAAGGTGCATGAGCATGTTGATCCTCCTCCTCCAGATCGTATGACGAGGATTGAGGAGGGTATGTTGGGATTGCAGCTAGTGGTAGGACAGTTAGCCGAGGCCACTCGAGTACTAAGACAGGATCCAGCACCGACCGTAGCAGAGTCCGAGGTACTGCCTACACAGACGGTGGCACCAGTAGATACGAGAGTGATGGAGGTATCACTTGCAGAGTTTATGAGATTGAGACCTCCGGTAATTACGGGGACCGACGTAGCGGAGGATCCTCAGTCTTTTTTTGATAGGATGGCGAGGATTGGCAGATCATTACGATGTTCTGATGCGAGGTCAGTAGAGCTGACTATCTTTCGCTTGGAGGGACTTGCACAGGAGTGGTGTGAGTCGATGGAGAGAGGGCGAGCTACGAGTCTTCCTCCGATGACGTGGACCGAGTTTTCTACGGTCTTTCTTGCCATATTTCTTCCCCAGAGTGTGAGGGATGCTAGAGCTAGCAGTTTTGAAGCGTTGAGGAAATCAGCAAGTATGTCAACAGCAGATTATGACTTACGATTCACCCAGCTGTCGCGAAATGCCCCATACTTAGTACCTACGGAGGAGCTTCGGGTGAAGAGGTTCCTAAGGAGTTTGGACACGCAGTTGTATCTGGCGATAGGCTCCCAGCATTTTGATACGTATGCGCAGGACATGGATGCGGCGATTCGAGTAGAGGAGCGTTTGAGAGAGTCAGTAGTCGTTCCGGAGCAAAAGAAGAGTAGTCCGATCGTACCGACGAATAGACAGTTTGGCATAGGTAGAGGGTCACATTTAGGCAGATATACTCCAGGCCGCAGTGTCGGACGAGGTAGGACACAGGGCCAGATGTTCAGTTCTTTTCCTGATGATAAGAGACCCCCATCTACCTGTTTTAGTTATGGACTTCCCAGACACTTCACGCGGGATTGTAGATCTCAGGGAGGGACGGTTGCTCCACAGGCTTCTTTACCCCTTCCACCTCCTACGCCGATGGCATTACTTCCTCCCCCAGTTGGTGCTACACGCCAGGCAGTTGCACCACGAGGTCGAGGCTTTGCAGGACGTGCTCAGAGAGGTCGAGGAGATAGAGGTAGAGGACGATAGGATGCGGGCAGGGGCCAGGCACGAGTATTCGCGCTGACTCCACAGGATGCCCAGGCATCGAATACAGTCGTGACAGGTACTCTTACAGTATGCTCGTTAGAGGCATATGTTTTATTTGATCCCAGTTCTACACATTCTTATGCATCTTCACGATTCGCACTTTTGTTGGGGAAAGAGTCGTCATTATTAGAGTTACCATTAGTAGTGATTACCCCGATTGGAGATTCTTTTATAGCTCGACACGTATTCAGATCATGTTCGGTGCGTATTGGTGATAGAGATTCGCTAGTTGATCTGATTCTCCTGGACATGTTAGATTTTGACATACTTCTTGGTATGGATTGGTTAGCCGCTTGTCATGCCTATGTAGATTTTCGGGGAAAGGCGCTTAGATTTTGTTTTCCAGGTGCACTGGTGTTTGTTGTGCAGGGGGATTGCAAATTAGCTCCTGTCAACATGATTTCTGCTCTTTGTATGGGGCGACTCTTAAAGAAGGGTTGTCATAGGTTCTTGGCATTCGTTCAGGACTTAGGGGTCGCTGAGGGTCCATTGGACCAGATTCCGATCGCACGAGAATTTCCCGAGATATTTCCTGCTGAGTTACCAGGATTGCCATCCGATCGCGACATTGAATTTTGTATTGACTTGATTCCGGGAGCGGGGCCTATTTCTATACCACCCTATCGAATGGCACTGACGGAATTGAAAGAAATCAAAAGCCAGTTGCAAGAGTTATTAGATAGAGGACTTGTTCGTCCCAGTGTTTCACCGTGGGGAGCTCCTGTATTATTTGTAAAGAAGAAGGACGGCAGTATGAGAATGTGCATCGACTACCAACAGCTGAATCGCGTCACTGTGCGAAACAGGTATCCATTACCACGTATAGATGACTTATTCGATCAGTTGCAAGGAGCTGGGTTTTTCTCGAAGATTGACTTGAGGTCAGGGTATCACCAGTTGAGGGTTCGGAAGGACGATATTCCGAAGACGGCGTTTCGTACGAGATATGGGCATTATGAATTTCTGGTGATGTCGTTCGGACTCACCAACGCTCCAGCAGCTTTTATGGATATGATGAACCGTATCTTTAGACCATTTATTGATCGGTTTATTATAATATTCATTGATGATATTCTTGTTTATTCTCGGAGTCAGACGGAGCACGAGCAGCATTTACGTATTACGTTGCAAACCTTGAAGGAGCATCAGCTATATGCAAAATTTTCTAAGTGTACTTTCTGGCTTGATAGTGTGGAGTTCTTGGGTTACATAGTTACGAGAGAAGGTATATGTGTGGACCCAAAGAAGATTGAAGCGGTACAGCACTGGCCCAGACCTATGTCAGTTACGGAGGTTCGGAGTTTCTTAGGTCTGGCAGGTTATTACAGACACTTTGTACAGGATTTCTCACGGATAGCGGCACCTTTGACAGGATTGACTAGGAAGGAGGTTCCATTTCAGTGGACAGATACGTGTGAGCAGAGTTTCCAGCAGTTGAAGACGCATTTGACGACTGCACCTATATTATCTTTACCTTCCGGGTCAGGGGGTTTCGTTGTGTATTGTGATGCTTCTAGAGTGGGTTTAGGCTGTGTGTTGATGCAACACGGCAGAGTTATAGCTTATGCTTCTCGACAGTTGAAGAGGCACGAACAAAACTACCCCACTCATGATTTAGAGATGGCTGTTGTGGTATTCGCATTGAAGATTTGGAGACATTACTTGTATGGAGAATCATGTCAAATCTTCACAGATCATAAAAGCTTAAAGTATATCTTTCAGAAGAGAGATCTGAACCTAAGGCAGCGTAGATGGATGGAACTGGTGAAAGATTACAACTATGAGATCTTGTACCATCCAAGCAAGGCAAATGTTGTAGCGGATGCCTTGAGTCGGAGGCCTGGAGGTAGCTTATCTCATTTGAGCATTTTGTAGAGGCAGTCTTCTACAGACTGGCAGATCTTATGTGATAGTCGTATACAGTTTGAGTTCACGTTGGCAGGAGGCCAGCTAGCACATGTTCGCACCAGACCTCAGTTATTAGATCGCATTCGAGAGGCGCAGCCCACAGATACTCGTATGATGGAGATTATGGATCAGGTTAGGCAGGGCAGGGAGACGGAGTTCGTGATTGATGATCATGGAGTATTACGTTTTAGGACTCGTCTCTGTTTACCAGATTCTGACGGATTGAGGCGTGAGATTTTAGAGGAGGCCCACAGATCAGCATACAATATTCATCCTGGTTCCACCAAGATGTATCGTGATTTGAAAGATATTTACTGGTGGGAAGGAATGAAGAGGGTCATTGCAGAATATGTTTCGAGATGCTTGACTTGTCAGCAAGTCAAAGCAGAACACCAGAGACCAGCCGGGGAGTTGCAGCCCTTACCCATTCCAGAGTGGAAATGGGAACATATTTCCATGGATTTTGTGGTGGGTCTACTCAGGACTAGCAGAGGGTATGATTCCATTTGGGTGATTGTAGATAGATTGACAAAGGTCGCTCATTTTCTTCCAGTGAAGACGACGTATGGATTTGCTCAGTATGCACAGGTTTATATAGATGAGATTGTACGTCTACATAGAGTGCCAACATGCATAGTATCAGATCGAGGTACCCAGTTTACTAGCAGGCTATGGCAGAAACTTCAGGACGCTCTTGGTACACGGCTGAGTTTTAGTACGGTTTTCTACCCCCAGACATATGGTCAGTCAGAGCGGACCATTCAGGTATTGGAGGATATGCTCCGGGCTTGTAGTCTTGATTTTGGTGGCAGTTGGGATCGTCACCTACCTTTGGTAGAATTCTCGTACAACAACAGTTTTCAGGAGACGATCCAGATGACATCCTTTGAAGCTTTGTATGGGAGAAAATGTCGATTGCCCGTTTGCTGGACGGAATTTAGCGAGAGTGGCATTTTGGGACCGCAGATAGTACAGGAGACTACAGAGAAGATTCATTTGATACGAGATAGAATGAAAGCGGCCCAATGCAGACAGAAATCATATGCAGATCGACGACGCTGTAGACTCGAGTTTGAAGTGGGAGATCATGTGTTCCTGCGAGTATCTCTAATGAAAGGTGTGATGCGTTTCGGGAAGAAAGGGAAGCTCAGCCCCAGATATGTTGGACCTTACGAGATTCTAGAGAGGGTGGCCGCTGTAGATTATCGGTTAACACTTCCACCTAGTTTTCCCGACGTGCATCTGGTGTTCCACGTTTCGATGCTTCGCAGATATCTTCACGATCCATCTCACGCGATCCAGCATCAGACCTTACAACTTGAGCCAGATTTATCCTACACAGTGCAGCCAGTCACTATTCTTGATAGGTAGGCAAAGCAACTATGATCGAGGATACTTCCGTCTGTAAAGTTTCTCTGGCAAGGAAAGAATCGCGAGGAGATTACTTGGGAGACTGAAGATGCAATGCGAAAGAAATTTCCACATCTTTTCGTAGGTATGTCTGGTAATTATTTTAAATTCGGGGACCGAATTTTCTTAAGGGGGATATTGTAGCATTTTGAATATTTAGAAATAAATAAAATTAATTAAATTAATAATAATATGATAAATCACAAAACTGTTAAAATCAAATAAGTCAATCTTCATAAGTTATATGTAATACAATTTAAATTAAAATTTTTATTTGCAAATTAAATAAGTTATAAGGGTTTTAATGATAAATTTAGCTTCATTTTAATAAAATGTATGTTTTTTAATAAGTTAAGTTGTGAGGGGTTAAATTGTAAAGTTTAAGTTTTTATACAAATAAAAGATTATTGTGGATATAAGTGAAAGTGGAGAGAAATCATTTTAGTTCTGAAATTAATTTCAAATTTAATCATATTATGAAGATAATGCAATAACACATCATGCTTGCATGCACCTACACACCTTCCACCTCCTCCTTGCATGAACGCGAAAGTCGCGATTGCCCAATAATTTTGGCTATTTTTCGCGGTGCCCAATCATTACGGCTGTTTACTTTATTTTTACTCGCTGCATTTTATTGCGAGTTGCCCAATCATTTCGGCTATTTTGTATGCATACGTTTTTACTTGCTGCTTTTTATTGCAAGTTGCCCCATCATTTCGGCTATTTCGTATGCATGTGCGGCCTACTGGCTTTTCGCCGTAAACCTGAAATTAGACACTGATTTCGTCATCAGCACCGCTACAACTGGAATTTTACCAGGAGCGGATCATCATTTTCCTATGTCGATGTCGAACAAAGGTGGCTTAGCGAACAGGGTTAAGGTCCTGTCGACTAAGGCCTTTGACTTCATGAGCCGTAAGGATCCCACAAAGGTATTTCTCCCTACAAGTCGTGAGGATCTTGTAGGTGTATTTTCTCCTTAGGAATCATGAGGATTCCTAAGTATATGTTCCTCTGTAAGTCGTAAGGATCCTACAAGAGGGTTTTCTCCTTGTAAGTCGAAAGGACTTACAAGGGTTGTTCACCATACGAACATATCCCCAGTCACGGATGGGACTTGGTTAGGGAAATGTTTATTTGCGCCCATGGATTGTATACAAAGGTCAGTATTGAGCCGCTTGTAGGGCAATATCGAAGGTTGTGGGGGTTGCTTAAGCACAGGTTTAGGTCTCTATAACTTAACACTTTCAAATCTTATGAGCCGTGAGGGTCCCATAAGAGAGTCTCCTTACGAGTCGTGAGGATCTCGCAAGTGTATTTTCTCCTTAGGAATCATGGGGATCCCTAGGTGTGTTGCTCCCTTGTGAGTCGTAAGGATCTCACGCGGGTGGTTTCTCCTTACAAGGTCGAGAGGACCTTATAAGTGTTTTTTAACGAGGTTGCGCCCTTTCGGGTTTTCACAAACACTCGCCGGTAGTCCTGCTGTTTTTACTCATGGAGCCCTTTCAGGTTTTCATCCGTGCCCTTTTTGCTTATGGACATACCGTTTTTATTTTATTTTTATTTTATTTTATTTTTTTATATTTATATTTATTTTTTTTTCTCCTTTTTTTTTATTCATCTCGTCAGCCTGAGGATGCTGCGGTAGTAGTTTAAGGACGTTTCGGTCCGTCATTAGTTTAAGGACATTTCGGTCCAGTATTAGTTTAAGGACGTCTCGGTCCGTCGAGGAGAAGGCTGGCTACTACTTATAGAGCTTGAGCTTAGGAAGATAGCGAGCGGACATAGTCGTCGTCATCTATCATTGACCTAGGCTGTGGCTCATTAAGCATAGTATTTCTTTAGGAAGCGACCATTTATTGACCTGAAAGGCCTTTCACCGTGCATATCCATGAGTAGATAGGCACCACCCTGGTAGACCTTGTCTATGATGTACGGGCTTTCATAGTTTGGCTCGAATTTCCCCGCTTGGTGCGATTGAGGATCATAGGCCTTTTGACCACTAGCACGAGTTCGCCTTAGCGGAATGTCTTCGGCCGAGTCAATCTTTCATATGAGCGCGTCATCTTTTTTTTATAAGCTTCCAGATTTTGTTGCGCTATGAGCCGTGTTTCATCAAGGGCATCAAGCTCCTCATGCCGAAGGTGAGCATTTTCTTCGTTCGTCAGCTCGTAGTGGACTGCCACTCGTAGAGAGGGTAACTCTATCTCGAGGGGGGTACTGCTTCCGTACCGAATACCAACGTGTATGGCGTTGTGTTCGTAGCTGTCTTGAACGTAGTTTGATACGCCCAAAGAGCCTCTTGCAATCTCTCGTGCCAATCTTTCTTATTTCAGGACACCTTCTTCTTCATAATCTTTGTCAGGGTCTTGTTGAAGGCCTCGGCTAGACCATTAGCTCGCGGATTATAAACCGAGGAATATCTCCAGACTATATTGTGTTGTTGCGCGAAGCGACTGATCTTGTGGCTTCTATAAGCTGGCCCGTTATCGGAGATGATCTGTCTCGGGGTTCCAAACCGATATATGACGTGCGTCTTGAAGAAATGGAGGATATTCTCCGTCTTCACCTCCCTTAACGGTACTGCTTCTGCCCATTTGGAGAAGTAATCAGTCGTCACCAGGATGAAACGATGTCCTCTAGACGATGCTGGTTCAATGGGGCTGACTATGTCAGTTCCCCACATTTCGAACGGCCAGCTAGCCACCATTGGATGTAGTGGATTTGGATGCTGGTGGATGAAGTCTCCATGGATTTGGAATGAGTGGCATTGCTTCGCATATTCGAGGCAGTCCTGGATCATCGTGGGCCAGTAGTAACCCATCCGTTTAATCTTCAACTTCATCTTCAGGCCTGGTAGGTGAGAACCGCAGAGTCCATCATGAACTTCCTGAATGACTCTTTCCGCTTCGTCAGGTCCTAGGCATCTCAGCCACAGAGAATCAAATGACCTCTTGTATAGAGAATCATTGACGAAGGCGAAAGACAGAGCTCGTTTCATGAGCTGATGTCTTGAGGACGCATCTTCGGGCGTTCGACGGTATTTGAAGTAGTCTATAAAGACTTCTCTCCAATCCTCAGCCTTTTCCCGGTCTTTTATTTGCAGGTTCGTCTGTTCAGTCGCTCCCTTTTCTTCGGATGATTCCAGAGATATTTCTGCCGGGGCAAGCACCCGACGGCTTTGTACTACGATTCTTACGTCATCGAGGTTCTTGTCAGCCAGTTCTTTAGCGAGCTTGGCTAATGCGTCCGCATTGCTGTTTTCGACACGCGGTATGTTTTCCAAAGTGTAGGATGGAATTTGGGTCAACAGTTGTTGCACCTTTTCACCGTACTTTACCAGCACTGGTTTGCACATCTGGTAGTCGCCGTTTACTTAACTAACGACCAGTTGGGAGTCTCCGTATATGAGGAGGTTTTCAATTCCCATGTCGATGGCGATCTCGAGGCCTGCTATCAAAGCTTCATATTCGGCTTCATTGTTCGTCCTCGGCTCTGCTAAGGAGAAAGCAAAGCGCATTATCCCTCCTTGTGAAGTCACGAAGATAAGGCCTACCCCCGATTTGATTATAGGGGTACTTTGTTTGCGCTTCTTTATGGAGGATGCTCCATCGAAATAAAGCTCCCATCGAGTGTCACCACCGCTGATCGCGTCAAACGCATGTTCGTCTGGCAGATCGCAATTCAGAGGAGAATCGGCAGGTACCGGATGCTCAGCGAGAAAATCGGCAATGGCCTGGCCTTTTACTGCCTTGAGAGGTTGATAGGTTATCGAGAACTCCATCAAGAGCAGGACCCATTTAGCGAGTCGACCCGTCAGTATGGCCTTCGACATTAAATATTTAAGGGGATCCACTTTCGAGATGAGATGGACTTCATGCGCCAACGCATAGTGCCTGAGTTTTGTTATCGCGAAGATCAACGCCAGGCAGTGTTTTTCGACAAGGGAATAGTTGCTTTCTGCCCCAAGCAGAACTCGACTTAAATAGTAAAGTGCTCTTTCTTTCCCTTGGTCGTTCTCTTATGCCCATAATGCGCCTAAAGAACCTTTGTGGGCGGTCGTATAGAGAATGAGGGGCTTTCCCTTGACCGGAGCAGCCAGCACTGGCGGATTTTGCAAGTACTACTTGATTTCGTCTAGCGCACCTTGGCATTTTTGATCCCAGACGAATGGAGTTCCCTTCTTCATCAGGTGGCTGTAAGGACGGCACTTGCCTGAAAGATTGGCTATAAATCACCGAATATATGCGAGCTTTCCTTGGAGAGACCGCAGCTGTTTGAGAGTTTTAGGCGGAGGCATTTCCATGATCGCCTTGATCTTCGACGGATCTATCTCGATGCCTCGGTGTCGGACGATAAATCCTAGGAATTTGCCCGAGGAAACTCCGAATGCACACATGAGAGGGTTCATCTTCAAGTTGTATTGTCGAAGGCGTCGAAATACGGTCTTTAGATGCTCGAGATGTTCCTCGTATGATTTGCTCTTAACCACGAGGTCGTCGATATAACATTCGACGATTTCATGTATAAGGTCATTGAAGATCTTCGTCATGGCCATCTGATAGGTAGCACTGGCGTTCTTTAGACCGAAAGGCATCACCTTGTAGCAGAATATTCCCAGAGGGGTCCGGAAAGCGGTATGCTTCTGGTCTTCGGGATGCATCTTTATTTGATTATACCCTGATCAGCCGTCCATGAAGGAGAAAATCTCATGAGTGGACGTATTGTCTATCATCAGTTCGGTGACTGCCACTGGAAATCATCCTTTAGGCAGGCTTTATTGAGATCCCGGAAGTCCACGCATATGCGCACTGTCCCATTTTTCTTCATCACCGGGACGATATTGGCGATCCATTCAGGATATTGAACCTCCTAGATGAAACCGGAGTCAATTAGCTTCTTAACCTCGGCATTGATACTCATCTAAAGCTCGAGCCGCATTCTCCTCGGCGCCTGTTTGACTGGCTTGACGTCTGGGGATATCGCCAATTTGTACACAGCAATTTCTGGATCTAGTCCCGGCATTTCGGAATAGTTCCATGCGAAGCAATCTCTATGTTGTACAAGGACGTCTTTTAACGCAGCTACCCTTTCTTCAGATAGCAGCTCGCTGACAAATGTCGGTCGCGGTTCGTTCGCCGTCCCCAACTCAATTTTCTTGAGGTTATCTGCAGTGGTGTGTATTCCATCCTCCAGTTCTTTTGGAGCTGGTGGAAATTCTGAGATCACCTCATCATTGCTGTTTTCGAAGCACCAGGGAAGGTTATCCATGTTCTCGGGCTCTTCTTTTAATATTGTTATCATGTGACAAGTGCGAATTCGCTTCCAAGCCCAATGTGGAGTTGGTTCTGTTCTCGTGGCTTTGGGTCCGTGCTTCTGTGGCGGCGTTACCCTCCAGTTGTCAGACAGAGCGAACTTGCCAAGCTGATACTGATCTTCGATCCAATTCTTGAAGGTGAAGCGGTCTTCGAGAGGATGCCCTATTACTCGATGGTAAGAGCAATAGTTTGGGTGAGAGACTTTGCCTGCTTGTTCGGGGTTTTTGGACTCCGGCAGTGTAAGCATATGATGTTTTAGAGCAAGGTCAAGTATTCTCTTTATCTTATCTTGAAAGAAAGAATATGCTCGACTCATTTTCTTTACAAGGGATAGATCAGAACCGCTCGTTTCCCGCTTGCGTGGCTTCTTAGTCCCACTTTGTTGCTGTCGAGTGCCTTTTTCGCTTCTTGACTTGTTTCTGCCTCTGCGTCGAGCCTTTTTTATAACAGGTTGACAGGGAGCGGCACTTTCATCTTTCACGGCCTGTTGGAGGAGGCGTTGCATCTTGGCTTTCTCATAGATGGCCATTTCGCGGTTGTGGTCGTCTCGGACCTTTTGACCAGCTTTCCTTATAAGCTTATCCATTTGTTCTTCGAACGACGGACTGGGCACTTTCACATCAGGAACTTTTACTGGTTCAGGATTAGCGTCCTCCCCTTGAGCATCCGCTTCTTCATTGAAATCATGTACGATGTAGCAACCACGGAGTAGCTCTCGTTTCTTGGACCGAATGTAACCAAGTCCGATTGTTTCCATCCTCCCACTAGGCAACTTGTGCTGAGTCCCGGGAACGTTCCAGACCCTGTCATAGAACTTGGCTTTTCGAGCGGTCTGTTTAAAGGGTATCCCCTGGCGCTTCAACAGCCTTTTCAAGCCTTCTGTATAATATATGGATAGACGGATGGGCTGAAGCTTGTCCAGCGTAGGATCCGCACTGTGCCAAATTTCTTTCTCCACTTTGGTTTTTTCATAGCGGTAGAATAGAATTGCCTTTTCGCCTTCTCGCTGGAAGGGACATAGAACGTCTGCAGCTCCTCTACACTGTAGGTATCGAGCGCATCCAGTTCTTTATAATGTTTAAGCGGCACCATGGCGACTTGCAGACTTTGCTCTTCATCAGCGGACGTTTGTATTGAAGGACGAGCAGAGAATATAGCATGGACCTCATCTTCCGAATCACTACCAAAGATCAACGTAGGAGCGGATGGTCCTGGCTTGTTGTATTGGGGCGGACCCGAATAAACTATCTCCTCTTCTTCCTCGGTATCACTGCCGAAGACAAGGATGGTGGCGTTAGTTTTGTTCTCCGGCTTGTGACACCTCTCCGTGTCTTCGAAATCCGGTAAGAAGTATTTGGCATCTTCATATTTGCGGACTTCGTTCACGGAAAATGGATTCAGTTCTCCCGTCACGGTATACTCGAGACCATCCCTAAAATATTTCATACACTGATGCTGTGTAGAGGGGATGATGTTGTACTCGTGTAACCATGGTCGGCAGAGCAGAGCATTGTAGCACGTCTTGGCATCTATGACGTGGAATTTAATGTCCGTGACAAGCAGCCTAAAGCGTAGCGTCAGTATCACAGATCCAAGAGTTTTTGATGATTGGGAGTCGAACCCGGAGATGGTGATCTTATCCCGAGCAAGGTGATGGACGCTCATGAAAATTTCCTTTAACACCCTCACGTTAAGGAGATTAACGGAAGATCCATTGTCGACCAGGATTTTGCCTATCTTTATATCGTGGCAGTATCCTGAGACATAGAGGGGGCGATTGTGTTCGCACGTCCTAAGGAGAAGGTCTTCATCGCCAAAAGTGACATCGGCCGTGTGCACTTCCTCCAATTCATCCTTCATCTTTTCTTCGGCCAGGAAAGCTTGGAATTGCTCCGGCTCCTGTAGTGCCTTGATTAACGAATCTCTTGCCTCTTTTGATAGTAAAAGGGCGTCAAGAATGCTAAGATGCGAGGGTAGCTTCCTCAGATGCGCTAGAACGTTGTAATCCACCTTATTTTTCTTTGGCGGGTCCTTGGCGGCTAGCTCTTCAATGACTTGGTCATCTAGGGTAATATCCTCAAAGACCTTTTCTTTCCCTTTATCTTTTTTGTTTGACGGTCCGATATTCTTTTCGGGTAGCGTCCGATTACGCAGCCGGATATTTTCGCAAACCTTCGGCTCTTCTTCTTTTCCCGAGGTGGACTCTTTAAAGAGGGGACTAAGAGCCATTTCCTCATCAGAGTCGCTCCTGAATGTGAGAACTTGCGATCCCCTGGCGTTAACCATGCGACAATCGCCGGTAGTTCTGTTAAGCCCCTCGGTCGTACCTTTCTGCTCCCGACGAGTTTTACGCTTCTCACACTTAAAATGTTGTCGGTGAGCAACATATCGCTGCCACCATCTATTGAAAGCTCTGCACTCTTCGGTAAGGTGCGAAATCTTCCGATGATACAAGCAGTAGGAAGGGTGCATTTCTACTTCACCAGCAATGTTTCCTTCAGAGGATGGTAGCTTCATACCCATTGATATGGCCTTAGCAAATCTTTTCCTCGTCTTGAATTTGCTTTTATCTGCGGTGGATGTACTTTGCTCCAGTAGGAGTATCCCAACTATTCCGTCTAATCGCCAGTGTTTGGCCCTTTCAAATATGACCGCCTCGCGTTCCCGATCAGCTTTAATTTTTAAAAGAGCTTCATTGAGGAATGTGTCAATTGTTTCATCCGATGGCCCTAGAAATTCGGATTCAGGATCTGCCCCCAGCTTCTCGGTGCAAGGAGTTTCCTCATCATCTGTAAATGAATAGGAGATCATATGATAGCTCGCCACATATTCTTCAGATTCATCCGATGAACTTTCTCCCTCATCTTCTTCTTGAAAGAAATGGTTGAGGAACTCTTGGAGTGTAATGGGAGTCCGTGCTTTCTGGTTGTATTCCTCCAGCATGTCAATTTGTTTTTGTAAGTCCGTGCGCTTGTCGCCAGGCTTCACGGGCTTCTTGGATTTCTTTTTCTTCTTCTTTGAAGATTTTGACGGATGGTTGTGAATGCTTGGGCCACCACCATCGATCTTTGAAATTGGACGCGGCTTCAGCATCCCTTCAATGATCTGAGATTCCAACAGGTTCTTCCACCTAATCGCTGGGCATGTTTCAACATCGTTTAGCATCCTCTTTGCCTTGGCTGATAGGACAACCTCCCATAGGGCTTCTTCAACGAGAGAGCACGTTGCCCCCAGCGTATTCATCCTTTTAGGGGTATGAGGTTGCGGCGGATTCACCTTCCATCTGTCGGACAACGCGAACTTGCCCTGTTGGTACTGATCTTCAATCCAATTTTTGAAGACGTAGCAATCCTCGATCGGATGACCCAATACTCGATGGTAAGGACAGTAGTTGGGATCATTGACATCATTTGGCTGCGACGGCCGTCTTGCATCCGGCAGATTTATGAGTCGGTTACGCAATGCTAGCTCAAACAGTCTCCTCGTTTTATCTCGGGGAAACGAATAAGGACGTCCTAGCCTCTCCTCAAGGGGCATGCGCGGACGCATATTATTTTGACGGACAACCGGTTTCAAGTTGCTCGGCTGTTGTTGAGCATTAGCGACAACGATCGCTTTTCCCTTCCCTTTCTCGTTTCGAGAGTCCGGCTTTGGAGGGGGCGGTCTATGTCCTACCTGGTCCATTTGGGATAGTTTGTCGATTAGGGCTTGGAAGGTAGTCGGTTTGAAGAACATCATAAATTGGGATATGGTCGCCTGCGGATCGAGGGTTCCCACAAACATACCCACTGCTGGCGCTTCTTCAATGCGTTGCTTGCATTTCGAACATAAGTTCCGCCACCGTATAGCATATTGGACCCATGTTTCACCTGGCTTCACCTTGGCATTAATCAACGCCGTTATAGGGATACGCTTGCTGGTGCTTGCGAAACGCTGGGTAAACAGCAGCTCCATCTCCGTAAAGGTCTTGATAGAGTCATTCGGGAGCTCGGAATACCACTCGAATGCTGTATCCGATAAGCTACCGACGAACTGGCGAAGCAACAATTTATCATCACTGCCGATGTTACCGCAAAGCGCCCTGAACTGGGCAACATACTGGTGGGGTTTGCCCGTCCCCTTATAGGCATGAAATTTCGGTATTGTATAGCCTGGCGGGTACTTGATCTGGTCATACCAACTCGGATATGGTCGCCCCATTTTTACGACCTGACCGGCTGCTTCAGTTGCCTGATGAACCCGGATCTGCTGAGCTATATATTCGTCAAGGTCAGCTTTGGAGATTGCCTCCTCCTTAGCTGTTGATAGAGCCGATAGAGGATTTGACATTTCTCCCCTGTCGTCTTCAAGGACGATCGGAGGATCTTCAGCAGAAGGATCTTGTTAGATCATCATGCCCACCATGTCCTGGAACAGGAGGGCCATTTGCTTTATGTTGGCTGCTTGTTCCGCAGCCTCTTTATCCTTCTTCTCCAATATCCGGCGAAGGAATTCAGCGTCAGTTTCTTGTTCCTAGCGTTCATCCGAGTACGCTTCAGGGCTTTCTTTTGGCCCAGTGAGTGCGGCCATCGCGTTCATCATTTCTTGGAGCTTCTGTTGTTGCTCCCGAGCTTTGGTCACTGACCGTGTAAGCGGTCTTTGACCTGTAGATGCACGGCTGTCCTCCTTTCCTGACGCCATGTATACAGTATGGACTATGATGCCCCCGATCTTAGGGCGTTTAGGCTCACCGCCTTTGGCATTTGCCGTGGGCGCGGGGATTTCCTTTGGCCTTCTTCTCTCGTAGGCTGTTGAAGTTGAGGGGGCCGTTGCAGCGGGCACCCTGGCGATTGTCGTCCTTTGCTGTTTGATCGGACGGTCCCTTTCTTCCTGCACTTTCGCCCTTTTCTGCTGACGAGAGTGACCTCGGTCAATTACGGAGTCTTGAACTTTCCGCCAGACTTTATAGATTTTGGAGGATAGCCGCTGAGGGGGCTGCTCCAGCTTTGTTTCCGGAACCCTCTCCGCAGGTGGAGGAGATCTTTTTAGCGTAGCATTTAGAGAGTTCTTTCATACCCTCCTAAGTGGTTCAAAACTGTTCCCAGTTGGAACAGCAGCATTAACTTCCACCGCTGGAGCAGGTGGAGTTAGCCCTGAGGGGGAGTTGCCCCAGCCTTCCTTACTCTGCGCCAGTGGCGACGTCGAGCATGACGAGCCGTTGGGACTGGCTCGGCGACAGGGACAGCTTCATCTTGCCTCCTGTCCGAATGAGGTGCTGCTGGTGTCAGCCTCTTAAAGACTGAGGTTGTCCTTTGAGTGGCAATGTTCAATCTGTGAAAGACAGATCCTCGAGCAGGGGCATGAGCCGGAATAGTCAGCCTTGAAAAGACTGACTCTTTGACAGGAGAAGCCGCCTTGACGACTTCTGGAGCAGGGGTGGCTGTCTTCCTCGGGACGGCCATTTCAGGGTTCATGGGCTTCCTAGCGGGCCCATCAGGGTTCTGGTTCAACCTGGCAAAAATAGGGGCTGCTGGTTTGATATTGGACGACCCGTTGAAAGGGGACGTTGTAGCAGTGATCCGATTGAAAACCTACTTCTTGTTCACTTCTGGTGCGGGCATTGGCATGGTGAAGCTTGCAGACGGGTTCATGGTCCCGAAAAATAGGCCGGTGGTGGCCTGGGTTACCTGTTCTACCGGCATGGCAAGGATGGAAGCCGCTTGAGGCCCATAAGCTACACCTCCAAGTGAGGTGGAGCATCGGTTGCTTTGGCACTTTGAACAGCTCGAGCAGTTGGAGGCCATTGATGCTTGATTTCTGCGCCAGGCAAAAGACCAAATCATAGTAACTTGAAATCCAAAGGCAACCATTAACAAACCGTGATTCGTTCACGAAGATGACACATGAAATGTGGAGTGGAAAGAGGAAAAGTTCCCACCGGGCGTGCCAGAATCTGTTCCCCTCCGAAAGACGTCGACGACGTGAAGACGTCTAGCCTGAGATTCAGGGCAGATGCTAATTGGTTTTATCCGTCTACCTCTCCGAAGATGCCAAGTTGATTTATGGCACCTTGTATCGGAGGTTTAGACGGATGCGGCCGATGTAGCAGACTTCGTCAGATTCCCCCTCACTTGAGGGGGTTTTGATTGTGGGGACGCTCTTCCCTGCAGGCGCAAGCCCCTGCAGTTAATTACGCTACCGCGTCGCGGTAACCACTTTCTCCTTCTCCAAAAATTTCACTTCGTGTCGTGTGTGTTTGTTTGTTTGTGGATGCCCGTGGATTGTATACGGAGACTAAGTTATGCCGTCGCCCGTAGGACGTGGATTAGTCCAAATCCGTATTTACTTAGATTTGGGTTTGGTGTTTTAGTTTAAGGATACGTTAGCCGTATTGAGGCTAAGATCGACTTAAACGCTCGTTAAGGATACGTTAGTCTGATTTAAGACTAAGATTAACTCAACGGGGAGAGCATTTGGGGGCTCTATCGTTTCAATTTAGGGACGTAGTGGTCCATTGTATGTATGGCCATCGGGACCCGTCACCTCTCTGACGTCGTTGAAGGATTACAACGATGAGTATCAGAGGAGTTCAGAGATGTACCCTTGAACCAGTGTTAATTGGGAGTTTTATAGTCCAATTTGGGACTAAAGTCTGTTTGAATGTTTAAGGATACGTTAGCCATATTTGAGGCTAAGATCAACTTAAACGGGATCGTTTAGATCCGACAAAAGAGCATTTGAGGGCTCTATTGTTCCAGTTTAGGGACGTAGTGGTCCATAAGTAGTTTAAGAACATTGCGGTCCATTGCCAGTTTAGGGACATGGTGGTCCATTGCCAGTTTAGGGACATGGTGGTCCATAAGTAGTTTAAGGATGCATAAGTCCATGGGTTTAAAGACCCCACAGTCCATATGGTTGTGTTTAAGGACGCATTAGTCCGTTAGTTTAAGGACGCATAAGTTCGTGGGTTTAAGGACCCCACAGTCCGTATCTTGGTTTAAGGATGAATAAGTCCATGAGTTTAAGGACCCCACAGTCCGTATTGCTATGTTGTTGTCGGGACCCGTCACCTCTCTGACGTCGTTGAAGGATTACAACGATAGGTGTCAGAGGAGTTCGGAGATGTACTCTTAAACCGGATGTAAATTGATTTAGAAGAGCAGTTTTGCTCAGTCAATTTAGTTTGAGGACTTACGGCCATGATTGGGCTAAGTCCAGTTGAGAATATTCAAGGTTTTTCTTTATCTTTGGCCTATTAAGCCTGTGCTAAGGCTCTGCCTTTTTTAAAGTAATGCACTGCATTTTATTTTGGCCTGCTAGGCCTTTCTGATTTGGGCTCTGTCCCTTTATGAATGATGCAGAGTATTAATTGTCTGACATTGGCTTGACAGGCGCTTTGCACCAATTATTGAGCGCCAGCGCATGTAGAGGTGACACGTGTCACGCTAGCGCGGTGCGCTGTGCTAGTGCGCTGCGCTGTTGCGCTGTGACACGTGGCGCGCTCTGCTGAGTTGCGCCAACTTTAAAGAGCAATGCTCTATTTTAAAAGCGCATTGCGCAAATGCTTATGGTGCTGACACGTGGCGCCTTTTGGAGGCTTGCGCCAACCCAGGAGCGCAACAGTGTAGTTTTGCAAGTGCAAGGCACTGTTTTTATAACTTAATCCAATTTTGGATTCAAGAGAGGAATCTTTAAGATTTCAGAACCAATGGTTCATAAAAAAGTGCAAGGCACTGGTCTTATTTTTCTTTTATTGAAGATCATTGATCTTGTTCGTAGATCAATGATCTGTTCAGAAGAAATTCTTCTTTTATAAAGGTTTTTACCTTTTTTCTTCTTGAGTTCTTTCTCAAAATTCTTGATGATGATGTCGATGATGATCTTGATTTGGGGTCTAGGGGCCTTTATATAGTGCCCATAAATTTGTTAAAGAGATCTTTCTCTGAGTGATTTGGGGAATTTTCCCCACCGTTGGATTTTTGATCCAAGGGCTTCTGTTTTACAGAAGACAATCTTCTTGTTTTAACAAGAACAGAAAGATCTTACTGGAATTTAATTCTGTTTGGCGCAAACGCCCCAACGCTTGACACGTGTCACGCAGCGCACAGCGCAGCGCACCTGCGTTTGACACGTGTCGCGCAGCGCAGCGCTTACGCAGCTGCACTTGCACAACCGCGCTGACACGTGTAGCGCAGCGCAGCGCTTACGCAACTGAAGCGTTGCTTCCTTTAATTTTTGTTTTAAACAGAGCCTTGCTCTGATTGGGCGCACTGCCTTAGGCGCTGCACTGACGTATCAGCTTCTGACACGTGGCGTATTGCGCGCAACGCACGGGATTTGAAGCGTTGCTTCAATTTTTGAATTTTTGAAATTCAAACAGAGCTTTGCTCTGGTTGGGGGAATCAGAAGCGTTGCTTCATTTCCTACCTTGGAATTTGAATAGAGCCTTGCTCTGATTGGGGTAAACAGCTTCATTGTAACAAGCTCATTCTGAAAACTTCTCTACAACAAGCTAGCTTGTTGATCAAGCTTCATAACTACCAAGCTTATTCTAGAAGCCTCTTTATAACAACCGAACTTATGAAGAAAGCTTGATTAAGGGCTATAAAAAGTGACTTAAGCCTATATTAAAAGGGATGTTGATTTTAGTGGGAAACTTTTGATCCGAAAACCAAATCAAGATCCAATTCCAAATCAAGATCCAAAATCAAGAATCGTGAGAAATTCATCGAGCGAGTTCTTTCAAGAACCTTTACGTGAAGCCGATCGTCATCAACGAGCACGTAATTCTTGATAGATCCAAGCCTCACGGTGATCGAGCAAAGCGAAGATCGACAGAGAAATTACCTCTTCAAGAGAGTGATCGAGAGCGAATTTTCCTGCAATCTCGGATTGAAGAATTTGTAATTTGAAGTTGAATAATAAAGGTGATCATTACTTTTAATCTTGCTTTCTTTAAATTTTCGCATTATGAAATCTCTATTTGTTGATTCTTTTATTTTCATAATGTGTGAGTAAATCTCCGCTTGCTACGGATTCGAAAGAATTTGGTAGATATAATGGTGAGAGAATTCTATATTCATCTTAAGTCTTATGGAGATTATAAACTTTAGCAAAAAGAATCATTAATGTCCAAATTGTGAGTGAGATCAATTATTGAGAATTTCATCACAATTTGGGGATTAAATTGATGATCATTTTTGTGAAAGGCTAGATGTGAATGACAATTAATGAAAAGACAAGGGGAAATGAAGAAAAAACCATAGTTTTTTCAAAGGATCCCTACTTCTCATTAATAGGCATTGATCTAGTAGTAATTCTATCATAGATAAGTTGAATCATCTTGAATCATCATCCATGGCTACTAATTCCGTTCGAATCCTACAAGCCTTTTTCAATTTTCTTGATAACTAAATCCTGAGCATTATCTTGAATTCTTTTCTTGAAAACTATTTATTAAACTTCTTGAAATGATAATTTCAATCAAATCTTAAAACAATTTGTTGAGTTTCTTTACTAGTTCTTTCGACTCAACTAAAGCAAGAATTTACGAGTTCCACAAATCCCAGAGGACGACCTGTACTCACTAACGCTCGCTATACGTGACATCGTTATTGATAGCGGTTATTATACGACTAAAACATTTCATCACTTCTTTACTACATCTTTTCTTCACAAATCGAAGTGGTGAGAATATTATTTCGATAAATCAAATGGCACCGTTACCGGGGATGCGTGCATAATTTGTTGGTTCTTGTTATTTGAGTTAAAATATTATTATTCCATTAAAATTTTAAATCAAAAATTGCATCGAGTGCTTAACAATTAGTGTGTGAATTTTGCGAGGAAATTTGGAATCACTGTAGCAGGGAGAAAAATATTCAGATCATTTCATCAAGACAATAGGAGCAAGGGGAGCATCAGTACCAAAATTCGTTCAGAGAACTGTACAGGTGACCGCAGAACCGCGACAGGAAGCAGGCATTGACGGCGGAACCGCGGCAAGTTGGACGAGTTAGGGTTTGAGCTCTCTGTGGTATAATTTCTATCTTCTTCTCTCTTCTCTGATTAGTCCAATAACAACTTTTCTACAGGATTCTTTGCAAAAATTCGCTGCGCTTAAAAAAATTCTTGTTGCGTGTTTTGATATTGGTTGTTTTTGCATATTTTAATACGAAATTAAGTAGCAAAGACCAAACGCAGATTAGGTGGGGATTTCATTACCCTTCCTAAGCCCCCAAAATCATAAAACTAGCATTCGCATCACCCTTCATTAACTAAAAAATATCTAGACAAGACTCTAAGGACTGTCGCGCTCAATTAGGACAGTGGAAGGTCATGGGTAATCTACTGCTGATCCGTATTTCTTTGTGGTGTCTAAAGCAAGTGTATCTAAGGCAAGTGGTTATTTAATTAGGCCCGCTATTTACATAGAGAATATCTCCCACTTACCTGGCACTTACCTGGCCACAAGAGGGATAAAAAGATAGTAGAGAATTTATCTTGCGATTTGTTTTCTGGATGTCTAGGAGCGGCCTAGTGACTTGACCTAGGTGACCGTAGATCTAGGGGTGATTGTGCATTTTTGTGTGATTTGTCTAAATCCGTCTTTTTCAAAACAAACCAAACCACTTTCTCTAATTATCATATACGCTGCCACTTGCGCTAAACCTACTTAGTGCAGGCTCAGCTGGACACATGATTCTAGTGCCCGTCTTGTCCACGATTCGTCTATCGACTCCGAAGTCGGTATTTCTTCATCTTCTTTTTCCTCACCACAAACCACATCCACCGAGATGGACGGTTTTCCATCGAATTTCAATAACACCACTCTGCCACCACCACAGGTGCGCAGAATCTACCGCGTATATCTCTCTAAGAGAGATGCTACCCTATATGTGGTCCTGATTGATATATTTAATGCGTATGCGTTTTCAAAAGATGAATCAAAAATATTTGTTAACCGCAATCAAGAACGGCGCCGCTTGGTAGCTAGCCGGTGAGTACGGGTCGGTCCACAAAGATGTTGTGTATTTCCTAATTTGGTCTAACGAGTTAATTCCAAACGGTGTGGGTGGATTATCGCTAAAAACTAAACTGATTTATACTAAGACTAGAATCTTGCTAGGGTTAGGTTTAGGTTAAGTTTGGAAATTAAAGATTTTCTCACCACTTTCAATGCCCTAATTTAGATCTCTTTAGGTATTATGGTAATAATTAATAAAGAGGATTAGTACCATCGGGAAGAAACGATGTTTCTTTCTCTAGGTTCTTGTTCTTCCTTTCTTAATTCATACCCTAACCTCCATGGAAAACATATGCAACCGGTCGTTTATACTACGGTATCACCATTACCTCGAGGGGTAAGGTGCCGTAGGGAACGGTGTGTGTATGTATGCATAGAGTCCAATTAATTATATATGATGGGGCAAGAAAGGGGTGAGAGATTTCATCTCTCAAGCCTTCCCCAAATCTAACCCTGACAAGCGAGGAGACTACTCTCTCATTAGGGAATTGAAAAACATCTCTAACTATCTAACTAGGGCAAGAATGAAAAATCTATACTAAGGCTGAATAAGAATTAAGTAGGGCAATTAAATAAAACTACTTACTTTATTGATGGTTCTCTCCAAATATTTACACAGGAATTTTCAGATCTAAATAGATGAATAAAAAGAGGCATCACCTAAAACAGGTTTTTAGGGTTCTATTAATAGATTCATAGAAAACCCTAGGTTTACAATTGACGCACATCTGCTTTTACAAAAATACCCCTAGAGAAGATTAGTCAACGCGCCGCCAGATGCCACGAAATTTCTGCACCGACACGGGTAATATACGGCCGTGGAACCACGGCCATAGGCCCTGTTTGGCCGCGGTTCCGCGGCCAAGTAGTAGCATCTTGGGCTGATTTTTTCTTGACTTCTTCTGTTTGCATTTGTCTTCTGTTTTCTTCAGTTTCTTTCTCAGATTGGCTTCTATATTTCTTCCAGATTTCCACAGTGAATAATATCGTAGACTTTACCGTTTGCTTCGTGTCGAAAGTCTTGAACCTTGCACTGCTTTTGTACTTTATAAACTTGTTCATTGATCTTTATTTAGTCTTCAAACTGTAGGCTTGATCAAGATTCTTCCATTTGTTGGTCGTGGTCTCACTTTTGTATTGTCGTTTCATCTTTTACACTGTTTTTGTTCTGAGAACCTGTAACCTGCAACTATGTAGCAGACATGGGTCAAAAGCACCTGTTTATTTGTAAAATGAATAAGAATGGGGAATATAATAATGCAATATTATGATATGAAAAAATACTCCCAAACTTATCTTTTGCTCGTCCTCGAGCAAACCTAGTTTTATTCTCAACAAAATCCTAACCTCACTTTCGCAGGGAAACGCGATTCCACTGAGCTCGTGCAACAAGCCGTTAAACCTCTAGGTGTCCCTAGTAGGAGGAGTGTTGTCTCCTGAGGGTTTTCAGCGGATACTACCCACAAAATCCTATCAATTAGGCCCATTGACTTTTATTCTCCAATTAGGTTTTCTAACAAGAACTCTATTATCTTCGACTCACGCTTCCTTATTATTTAACTTAAGATTATATATATTCTGTAGACTTACTTAGCTTTTAGCATCTTTTAAGTTTTCCTTCTAGAGTTCTATCTCAACTTAGGAATTTTTATCATCTCTATTAAAGATATAAGTCATATTCTTCATTCCTATCTCTTATCTAAACCCCAATCATATATCCCTACGTGTGTGTGTATATAACCCCTACACTTGGAAATTCAAATCAAGCTATCATACTCTTGTCCGTCGTCCAAAACACTTCTTAATTGGTGAATTTTTAGATGAATTTTGCTTACACATCCTTCATGCGACTGTTAATACTTCTTGAGGTACCAACAACCGATTACAATATATGTTTGTACATTAAAGCATAATTCCTAGTCTTGTAACACCTAAGGTTTTAGCAGTGACTCCCAAACCAGTTGGTCTAAGGCACTAGGTAATGAAGCACCCTCGCTAAATATATTTTTCTCTATTATTGTAGCCTTAAGTAATTACAAAAACCAGTGTTCATTTCTTCATTCCTATCTCTTATCTAAACCCTAATCACATACCCCTACGTGTATGTGTATATAACCCTTACACTTGGAAATTCAAATCAAGCTATCATACCCTTGTCCGTCGTCCAAAGCACTTCTTAATTGGTGAATTTTTAGATGAATTTTGCTTACACATCCTTCATGCGACTGTTAATACTTCTTGAGGTACCAACAACCGATTACAAGATGTGTTTGCACATTAAAGCGTAATTCCTAGTCTTGTAACACCTAAGGCTTTAGCAGTGACTCCCAAACCAGTTGGTCTAAGACAGTAGGTGATGAAACACCCTCGCTAAATATATTTTTTTCTATTATTGCAGCCTTAAGTAATTACAAAAACCAGTGTTCATTTTTTTATCTCTTTATTCACACTTGAATTTTTATTTTATTTTTCTTCGTACTAAAGACTTTAGACAAGAGCATTTCAAAGTCTCTTCTACTATTCCAAGTTTCAAGGTTCGTGTTTGTGCAAGTTGTAGGGTATATATTTTCAGAACCTATACTTAAGTTTAGGAATTATTTTTCAAACTTATAGTTTAATAAAAATATCAATACTTTTCCCTTGTTTTAACTTAGCCCAAGAAGTCTACTCGAAATTTGCCTATTTCTAAATAAACTACAAAGACATATACTTTCTACATTTAAATTATAAGAAAAGTTATTTTTAGGATTTTTAATTTACTAAGTATAAGATCTAGTTGTTCCTAACTAGTCAACCTTTTTGTCAAACTCAAGTCAATTATGGCCAAAATTGAATGTTTTAATTTTTATAATTTTTGAAAATTTTTAATTTTTATGGGTTTTAAAATAAGTATGCAAATGCAAAAATATACACATGAATGCGAAGGAAGAAGGCTTACCGAGCATACCCCCAAACTTAAACTTGACAGTGTCCTCATTGTTATGCTATACCAAGAAGGTTGAGAATGTCGGCACTCCCCTGTTCATTTATAATTTTTTTATTGTTAAAAGAAAAACAAAAATATATATACAAAAAGGTCCCCCCAAACTTCATTGAAACAATGTTAAACGTCATTGTCAAACTTTGCAAAGACCAAACGTCAACACCAACCAGTTGAAAAATTTATCTCTGTAGAGTATCGGTCGGTGGAAGAACATGTTGTACCGAGCCAAAAAGAATTGAGGAAGATATAAATGGTGGTATGGAAAGTGTCTGTATGTACCTGGAAGTGAATAGATAGGAGGTGATGATGAATCAAAACGAGAATGTGAATGATCAGAAATCAATGGAATATTGGCATTCTCGTAACTTATTAATACAAAAGGGGGTGGTTCAACTTCTAAAGGAGGAGGTTGATTATCCACACAATCCCCAAGATGTTTCTGTAGATCCTTTATTGACTTGGCATCATCCATCATATGCATATGATATTCAATTATGAGGGAACTAATCTCCTCGATATCCGCCATAGTCCAGCCGAAAGCTTGCCGCTTATCTTGTAAGACCATTAAAAGGGCTTTCTCTTGCTCGAGGGCTAGAGAGGCTGATATGATAACGGGAAAGGTCTCATTCTCACCTAGGTAAGCGTATTTAAGGTGAGACGGCAAGGGCTTGATTTCGAGTTTCGGAGGCAAAACAATCAAAGGTAAAATTGGGGAATCTACCTCGAACTCAAAAGATTCCAATAAGGGTTCGAAATCACTGCAAACAACCGAATCGGATGGTTCAACTAACTCATCCAAAAATTCAAAGGACTCATATTTGGGCGGTGAGTCGTCAAAATCGTCCGAAAAAGTGAAACATTCATAATCAATATCGGTTGTGCCAACTATGTTAGATTCAAGGAGGGACGCATTAGTGGCGTCAAAACTGTTGTCATCAAACAGAAATTTTTCAAGCTCGCAGTCCTCTTGCGTGATTTCGTGAATATAGCAAACTTCTCGTGTACTAGTTTTAGACACGGGGGGCAAACTTCCTATCTTGTAAATATTGAACTCACTAGACATCTTCCCGAAGTATAGAGTCATAGAGCCATTGCGACAATTTATTACGGCATTGGAAGAGGCCAAAAATGGTCGACCGAGGATCACCGGAATTTGGTTCCGTGGGTTAGCAACAGGTTGTGTGTCCATAACAATAAAATCAATGGGGAATATGAAGTCCCCTACTTTGATCAACACATCCTCTAACTCACTCTTAGGATGGGTGATTGATCGATCAGCCATTTGGAGAGTACAACGAGTGGGTTTCAACTTTCCAACCCCTAATTGCTCGTACACGGAGTAAGGAAGCAGGTTAACACTAGACCCAAGATCTAAAAGTGCTCTATTGATGTTCTTATCCCCAATTGTTATTGAAATTGTAGGACAGCTAGGGTCCTTTCGTTTTTGGGGTAAAGGTTGACGTTGGTTAATAGCATTGCTTACGGCACTACCTACTAGCACTTTCTTGGGTATTTGTGACTTTCTCTTCGAGGAGCATAAGCCCTTTAAGATTTTCGCGTAAAGAAGGGACTTTTTGGATTGCATCCAAGAGAGGTATATTTATGCTAACCTGTTTAAATAACTCCACAATCTTCTCCATTTATGGAGTTGGTTTATTGGAACTCAACCTGTTTGGAAATGGAGCATTTTGAAAATCTGTTGAGTCCAATGTCTGTGGAGTAGAATGTGGAGTTGGAACGGATTCCCAGTGTGGGTGTGTTCGTGAAGTGAGAAGTGAGTCCGTTCAGATTAGAAGAAGAAGAGCCTTTTGAAGAATGAAGAATAGGCTCTAAGGAAGAAGATGAAGGTGAAGAAGAGGATGGAGAAGAAGAAGAAGAAGAAGATGATGAAGAAGAAGAACCACTGGCGGGGGTGTCATCACTAATACCCACGTTATTTTGCAACACTCTTCCAGATCTCTACATGGTCACCACATTTACATTATGATTTTGATATTCATATGCGACATGTGCATTGTGTGTGTGACCGAGATTTGGAAATGGTTGAGATAGAAGCTTTCTCTTTTCTTTCCCGCTCAACGCAGCAGTTAGTTGTGCAATTTGTGCCTCAATAGATTTGATGCTTCGATCGTATGAAGCATTGTTGTGCACCAAAGACTGGATGGAAGTCTCCAACCTTGTTGCGGATTGTGTAGATTGTTTGATAAACGCATCTAGACTTCTTTCTAGCGAGATAACCTTATCATCATTTGGTTGAACAAAATTGTTTTGAGGGTAAAAATTGTTAGGCACAAAATTGCTCGTTTGATTTGGCTAAAGTTGTGGTTGGAAAGGTTGCTGGTATTGAGTTTGTTGGGATGCTTGTTGTTGTGGAGGAGGAGGCCTTTGAAAGTTGTTTCCTTGGAATTGTTGATTTTGATTCCAAGAAAAATTTGGGTGACTCCTCCAACCCAGATTATAAGTCAAAGAGTATGGATCATTTCTTTGTCGTTGCTGAAAGGCAGCATTGACTTGATCCTGTCCTTGAGCAGGTGGATTGTAAGAACACTCTTCGGTAAGATGTGATGGATCGGAACAACAAGCACAAACAGTTCGTGGGGGTAAAGCAGGGGCAAGAGAAGGAGATGAGATTTTGGTCTCAATTGCTTCTAGCTTTTTCTAAGTGCGGCCATCTCGGCCTTCATAGAAATCGACATATCTAATTGATGTATGCCTGCCCTAGATTGACCAACAGAAGAAGATGAGATGGCCTTAGTGCTTTCCCACTGAAGTGTTTGTTCAGCAAGATCCTTGAGAAACTGCCAAGCTTCCTCACTAGATTTGGTTAGAAAGTGACCATGACAAATGGTTTTCAGCAACTGCTTCGTTGCTGGGTTCAATCCCTCGTATAAAGTGCCAATTTTCGATACCATGGTGAGGGCATTGAACAAGTAGGTCTTTGAATCTTTCAAAACACTTCCAAAATGGTTCGGAAGAAAGCTGGGAAAATTGTATAATCTGATTGCGAATTCTCGCGGTCTTGTGATGAGGATAAAACTTTTTAAGAAAAACTTTAACAAACTCGTCCCAATTTTTAATTGAATGTGATGTTGTGCTGTATAACCACTTCTCGGCTAAGTCACATAAAGTGAAAGGAATGACCCTTAGCCTTATAGCATCATCTGATAATTGGGTTGTTTTCATCATTGTGCAAATGTTTTGGAATTTGTTTATGAAGATATAGGCATCTTCAGATTCCAGTCTGTGAAATTTTGGCAACATATTGATGAAGTGGGGTTTGATCTCAAAACTGTCCCCATTTGCCGGTGGGAGTGAAAGACAAGGAGGTAGGGTGGTGCGGACAGGGTAGAAAAGGTCCTGGAGCGCGATTCGTTGGGGCGCTTCAACAGGCGGGTGTTACGGGTTATTCGCACCTAACGGAGGTGGAATCAGTCCCGTGGGTAAGGTGTTGTTAGGATTATATCCTGACATACCTTCGGAAGAAGAATTTGAAGGTGAAGGTAAGGACGTGGATGGAATTTCGATTTCGGAGTCGAAAGCTTCGTCGGTCGGTACCAACGAAACACGGACTAATCGGGTGCTAGTGTCCCTAGTCCAACCAGACATACGCTAAAGAGGTAGTGTAGTCAAAAAGTGAAAAACGGAATGTGGGGGTAAGAAAACATCAATGGAAAGAAGGTGGGTGGTGTTGTGGGGTGTACGGATTTCTTAGCGACAAGTTGCAAGTATTTTGTAAAAAAATTTCCTTTTCTCTCTTTTTTATGTGGAGATTTTTGCAAAAAAGATTTTCAATAAAATAGTGAGACACACTTTCAATCAACCACAAATGCACAATCAGGCCTAGATCTAGGGTCACCTAGGTCAACTACACAGCTCCTAACTGTTCTAAAGGGCAAGAAGTAGGACCTCAAACCCCCTCTTCACCACCATTTATAGCCAGGTAAGTGCCAGGTAAGTGGGAGGCTCTCCACCACGTAAGTAGTGGACTTAATTAAGTAACCACTTACCTTAGACACACTTGCCTAGACACCACAAAGTTAGGTTAGGATCAACGGTCGATGCCTACAACTAATCCTTTGTCCTATTGAGCGCGAAGTCTTTAGGGCTGAGTCTAATATTTTTTAATTAAAAGATGGTCAATGCAATATGCCTTATGTGATTTCTGGGGTCCTGGAAAGGGTGATGAAATTCCCACCCAATCTGGATTGGTTTCAAGCTACTTAAAGTCCGATTAAAAATATGCAAAGCAATAACAATCACTTGCAAACAATTTTTTTATTTTTAGTGCGGCACAAAGAATCCTGCACAAGATCAATTATTGGAACGGGGAGAGATTTTTGGCGCAAAGAATCCTGCAGGAGATTTTACAGAGTAGATATTTGGGATTGCAGAGGAGGAAAAAGTAAGCTCACAGAGGTTTTTCCACCAGCTGAAATCACCAGGGCGCGGCGGTTCCTCGGCCGGAAGGGGGGTCGCGCGGCGGTTCCGCGGTGGAGGCGGCGGCTCGGTTCCCGAAAAAATCATGCTCCTCTGGTTTGACTTTTCTCTGTTGTTCAGATCTGCCGTTTTCTGTTTTGATCTCTGGATTTTTCCAGATCCGAACTCGTTCGTCGATCCTGCAAAATTCACATGAAAAGCCCTTCGAACAATAAAAAGATGATAAATTTTTATATTTTTTAATTTTTCAGTTTTTTATGATTTTTTTAATTTTATATTAACCCGAAATTGCAAAAAGAAAATACTACGCCATCCCCGGCAACGGCGCCATTTGATTGATATATTTAATGCGTATGCGTTTTCAAAAGATGAATAAAAAATATTTGTTAACCGCAATCAAGAACGGCGCCGCTTGGTAGCTAGCCGGTGAGTACGGGTCGGTCCACAGGGATGTTGTGTATTTCCTAATTTGGTCTAACGAGTTAATTCCAAACGGTGTGAGTGGATTATTGCTAAAAACTAAACTGATTTATACTAAGGCTAGAATCTTGCTAGGGTTAGGTTTATATTAAGTTTGGAAATTAAAGATTTCCTTACCACTTTCAATGCCGTAATTTAGATCTCTTTAAGTATTATGGTAATAATTAATAAAGGGGATTAGTACCATCGGGAAGAAACGATGTTTCTTCCTCTAGGTTCTTGTCCTTCCTTTCTTAATTCTTACCCTAACCTTCATGTAAAACATACGCAACCGGTCGTTTATACTATGGTATCACCGTTACCTCGAGGGGTAAGGTGCCGTAGGGAACGGTATGTGTATATATGCATGGAGTCCTATTAATTATATATGATGGGGCAAGAAAGGGGTGAGAGATTTCATCTCTCAAGCCTTCCCCAAATCTAACCCTAACAAGCGACGAGAGTACTCGCTCATTAGGGAATTGAAAAACATCTCTAACTATCTAACTAGGGCAAGAATGAAAAATCTATACTAAGGAAGAATAAGAATTAAGTAGGGCAATTAAATAAAACTACTTACTTTATTGATGGTTCTTTCCAAATATTTACATAGGAATTTTCAGATCTGAATAGATGAATAAAAAGATGCATCACCTAAAATAGGTTTTTAGGGTTCTATTTATAGATTCATAGAAAACCTTAGGTTTACAATTGACGCACATTTGCTTTTACAAAAATACCCCTAGAGAAGACTAGTCAACACGCCGCCAGATGCCATGAAATTTCTGCACCGACACGGGTAATATACGGTCGTGGAACCGCGGCCATAGGCCATGTTTGGCCGCGGTTCCGCGGCCAAGTAGTGGCATCTTGGGCTGATTTTTTCTTGACTTCTTCTATTTTCATTTGTCTTCTGTTTTCTTCAGTTTCTTTCTCAGATTGGCTTCTATATTTCTTCTAGATTTCCACAGTGAATAATGTTGTGGACTTTACCGTTTGCTTCATGTCGAAGTCTTGAACCTTGCACTGTCTTTGTACTTTGTGAACTTGTTCATTGATTTTTATTTAGTCTTCAAACTGTAGGCTTGATCAAGATTCTTCCATTTGTTGGTCGTAGTCTCACTTTTGTATCGTCATTTCATCTTTTACACTGTTTTTGTTCTGAGAACCTGTAACCTGCAACTATGTAGCAGACATGAGTCAAAAGCACCTGTTTATTTGTAAAATGAATAAGAATGAGGAATATAATAATGCAATATTATGATATGAACAGGTCCTCTTTCTACTTGTCTTTCTATTCCACCAGCCAATGGGGATAATTTCAAAATCAAACCACACTATACAATCTTTTGCTGAAATTTCACGGTCTAGAGTCTGAAGTCGCATACGTTTTTAGCACCAAATTCGAAAACGTATGTACTTTGATGGGCGCTTCACAACTTTCTGTGGATGCTATGCGTTTACATCTTCTCCCGTTCACTTTGTGCGATTTAGCCGAAAAGTGGCTTTATAACACACCCGCACACTCTATTTCCAACTGGGATGAATTCGTCATAGCATTCCTTATAAAATTTTATCCCAATCATAAGACCGCCCGTGTTAGGAGTGAAATCAACCAATTTTCCCATCTTTCCAATGAACCATTTTGGAAATGTTTTGAACGATTCAAGGATCTGCTTGTCCAATGTCCACATCATGGAATCCATAGATGGGATCTGTGCCGAATTATATATGAGGGCATTAATCCAAAGACAAAACAGATGCTTGAAACCATGTGTCGATGTAATTTCATGTCTAAAGACGATGGTGAAGCCTGGAAATTTTTGGAAGATTTTGCTGAAAATACTTTGCAATGGGAAAGCGTTAGTACATCATCTAGGGGTGGTATCCATCAACTTGATGTTTCTATAGCTATAAAAGCCGAAATGACAGCAATGCAAAAGAAACTTGAAGCTATGGAAAACAAATTTTTATTAGCCTCCCTAAATCGGGTGACGCTCCCTAAAACCGTGTGTGGATGTTGTTCCGATCCATCACATCTGACGGAAGAATGTCTTTTGAATTCTCCGTTTCAAGGTCAAGAACACACTAATGCTGCTTTTCAGCAAAAACGTAGAAACGATTCTTATTCTTCCACATATAATCAAGGTTAGAGGAATCGCCCTAATTTTGCTTGGAACCAACACCAAACTCAAAACACGATTCCAAACCAAAATAACTTTCAAAGGGTCCCTCCACAACAACAGCAACCACCACAGATTCAGCACCCCTTTCAACCACAAACTTTTCAAAATCCAGCCAACAATTCTGTACCGTATAATAATTCTTTCCAAAAGGCCGGTACAGAAAACTCCTCTTCACTCGAACGGACATTGGATTTGTTTTTGAAACATTCCATGCAAATATCGGCTGATATAAGGTCTTCTATCGATACCATAAAGGACTCCACCTCCCACGGTGAGAGTGTAAAATCATTAGAAGCACAAATTGCACAATTAAATGCCGCGATGAGTGGTAGAGAGAAAGGAAAACTTCCAGCTCAACCCCTACCGAATCCTGGCTACTCACATCATTTGAGTGCTATTACCACGTTGAGATCTGGAAGAGTACTAAATAACCATGTCGGTGAAGAGATTGATAATGAGGAATCAATCAATGATACATCGGCTTCCACTTCTACTTCTTACCCTATTTCGTTTACTCCACCTTCTTGCGAGCCTATTCTACATTTTCCCCAAGGCTCGAACCCTTAGCCCACTCCTTCTAGTCAACCAAATACGATCCCCACTCCAATTCTGGGATCCGTTTTACCCACACGAACTTCTCCACAAATGTTGGACCCAGCTATTATTGCTAAAACTCCTTATCCAAATAGGTTGAGGGCCAACAAACCTAATGCACAAATGGAGAAGATTATGGAAATGTTTAAACAGGTTAACATCAATATCCCTCTCCTAGATGCTATCCAATAAGTTCCGTCTTATACAAAAATACTTAAGGACTTGTGCACTAGGAAAAGAAAAACTCAAGTGCCGAAAACAGTATTCATAACAAGTAATGTTAGCACAGCTTTTACCCATCAATTACCAAAGAAATATAAAGACCCTGGCTGTCCTACAATCTCTATTTCTATTCGGGGTAAAAATATTAACTGTGCTCTACTCGACCTTGGCGCAACTGTTAACCTGCTTCCATACTCTGTCTATGAGCAGTTAGGTATTGGAGAGTTGAAACCTACCCACTGCACTCTCCAAATGGCAGATCAATCTATCACCAAATCTAGGGGTGAGCTTGAGGATGTGTTGATAAAACTCAGGGAATTTATATTCCCTGTGGACTTTATTGTTTTAGACACACAATCTGTAGCGAACCCACGGAACCAAATTCCAGTGATTTTAGGTCGGCCCTTTTTGGCCATTTCCAACGCTGTAATCAACTGTCGAAACGGATCTATGAACCTATCCTTTAGGAAGATGTCAATTGAGCTTAACATTTACAAGCTTGGAAGTCAGCCATCTGAACCTTCTTCTCATAGTCTTGATGTCTGTTCTGTCCATGAGATAGCCCCCGAAAGCTGCAAGGTTGATGTACTTTGCTTTGATGATCTCGACGACATTAGCACATCATTGTTTGATCTTGCACAGTATTATAGTGAGGACACTTTTGATGAGTCC